>CANUEZ040000048.1:11571250-12937500 GCA_948099385.1 Fasciola hepatica | reverse complement strand
CAGTAGAAAGGGACTCGTGTTGTTTATTGTACCATTCCTCTTGGATTGTCAAAGTTTAACTAACAACGTAAAACCGAAGGAAGAACTGTATAGTTGTTTCATCCAGCTCGTCACTTAGCTTACCTCCCGAGTCAAACAAACTGATCAGCACCAGTGATACTACTGACGACTAACTGGTGCAGCTCATATGTAAACTCTAAGCCGTTACCACAACAAAGGTAAGACTTTCGACAACAGTGTAGATTATTTGAAGGGACATAGTTACATTGATTAAATCAGAAAAGGCAAAAGATAATTTATTATGCAGCCTTTTACTTGAACCGTTTTTCATGCCCACTTTCAAAAAGGTTATATACAATACTGCGAGAATGCCTTTATTTGGCCTCGGTCGTGTGACTGCTATGGTTAACTTTTTGTATTCCTCACAAATTCCCCTTTTTTGCCCGTGTTTTGTTCATTATTGTCATTCACTTAATGTTGTGGGGCTTATTCATCCCCCACGGACATCTGTTTGTGATTCTTTCCTCTCCCGTGCACCTCACATCCGCACACCCGGAACCTCTGTGCATTACACTTTGCACTACCTTACTTCATCAATCACATGCGCCCTACTTCGTGTAAAACTGATATATTGATTGTCAGTTTTCATTCGCTTGAGACATTCTTGTGTTTGCGTGTTTGCTTGCGCTGATTCAGGAAACACTTCCGTCCGTGTATGCATACTTTCATTCTGCATACCAAATTTGGGATGCAACCCTCCGGTTGTCGAAATGGGAGTCTTGACTTAAAATTCTCAATCTGGGCCATCTTGGTACCTGCTTGAGTGCTCCGCAGTAGCGTTTGTTTATCAGTAGGATCTGTTTTGCTCACCCATTCTGCCAGCAGCTCTGACTTTGTCTGAAAAATCCCACAGAGCACATATGGGAGACACAGGTTGGCAAGCAAGCTCGTTTTCAGTGATTCCTAATCATTCCAATACAAAACAAACTAAAAAGTAGCCTAGTTATTTGTCTAACGAGCAGAGCGAAAAAGATTTGCACCGAAGACACCACCAAAGAAGAACTCCTTATGGCGCGCAACACTTATTCAAAACGGATACCCGAGACGTTTATTCGTCCGGTTGATGCAGATGGACGTAGGTATTCCAAGGAGGGGATAGTTGAGAAGAACCTACTGTACATCTCTCTGCTATTTAAAGGCTACACACTGGCAGGTGTCGTGCACAGAAAAGATTGTCAAGCGTCATCAACAAGACATTCTGTGCTATTGGACTGCGTGTTTTGTTCACATCTAGGCCAGCGGTGTGTGTTTGCGGTTGAAAGACATGTATCGAAAATGTGATGCGCCTTGTGTTGTTTTTACTGTGAAAGTTATAATGTTAATAATAGGGTTTTGGGTAGATGTAATGCGCCTACGTTTCGATTACCGTAAAATTGCGATATGAGTAGTATGGCGTTGTATCTAGATGACAGGACAAAATTTCCCCGGAAGCACACGACCGGTTTCGCGGTTGTTGCAGCTCATCAGGTATGCGTACCCGGTACTCCTCTGCCCACTCGTCCTCATACTTGTACACTCCGATCTTATATGTTCACTAGAATCTAATTTGAATCGTCTGGAGTGTGAATGGATACTCTTCATTGAAGAGCCCACAAATGAATCACAACTGTGATTTCTCATAGTTATTCGTGTCTGGGTCACTGCAAACCCAACGAACAACGAGGCTGCATGTGCAAGCGCTCATATATATATATATATATATATATATATATATATATATATATATATTGAGTGTTGTGTTGGCTTGCTTGAGAATCATCGAAAACGAGCTGGCTTGCTAACCTATGCTTTCAAATGAGCTTTGACTTTGCTGAAGCATACATCTCAATCTCGGTCCAATAATAAAAGCAGCTTCTACTACATTAAGTCAACCAACTCATGATTACTTGATGTAAACCGGAAGTGGGCAATTTCAAATCCCAATTCGTTGTCCATCCGTGACACGGTTTCCCGAAATTTTGACAAACCATTTCATGTATGGATTCATTTTTTCTGTGGTTTCCATGAAAGAGAAACGCCGAATGAAGATAGGCTATTTCAGGTGTGATGAAATTTCGGTATCATTCAATGATCGATTGTTGTGATACCGTACAGTCTTAAACAATGAAACACCGTGGAGAATTAGCCATTAATCCGCAACTAACTTGCACATAGATCGTGTCCGAGTTCACGTGATGAATTGGTGGTTGCTCTGTGGTACTGAGGCCTGTTAAGTGTGACGAAACAGTTGTTAGGTGAATAACTCCGTAGATTCCACGCACAGAATCCAGACCAACAATTTCGAACAACGGATCAAGACCAGACAGTTTAATGACGTGATAAGTTCCGATTCAGATCAATGAAAACTGAGACTATTTTGTGATACGGTACTATTATCTGAAATTAAATAGTCATTTCGATAGATCCCACAAACCTCAAATCGCGAGGTATCTCATCTACAAAATGTTATCTAGCTGCTCTCAGAAGATTGCTTTTCGTCTAGTTACGGAAAATGAAACGAGGATAATAAAATAACTGCTACCCCCTGTGTCCACGGAGCAGCAATTAGGACGAATATGACCACAACACAGTCGGGCCGTCCGTGAGCACCAACGCGCTAGTTCGTTGACCCGAGGGAAACTACGAAAGAGACAAAGAAATTCGTAGGCATAGAAAAGAAATGCATCACGAACGATGACTACGTCAGACCTCGTCAGACTAAGACCGGTGTGTGTGTGTGTGTGTGTGTGTGTGTGTGTGTGTGCTCGCGTGTGTCGACTCATGTGAATGTGGTTTTTCGGTTCAGACTGACTGTACTATGCCGAAGAGAATTGCCTACACCACGGACTGCATAGGTCAAACACCACACACGGACCAGAAGAAATTCCAAACTAAATAAAAGGCAATAATGTGTTTGAACCGAGATCGGTTCGGAGTGTATCGAAAAATCGATGAGCCATGTGAAAAGCTATGATAAAATTTTATTGTTTATTAATACAGCGTAGTCGAGATCGTTGGTAGGTTGTCGACGTTTCAGTCACCACAGGTAACCTTTTTCAAGACTGGTTTTACAACCGAATGAAACCAGTCTTGAAAAACGTTATCCATGGTGACCGAAGCGTCGACAACATACCAACCATTTCGACTACGCTGTGTTATTAAACAATAAAATTTTACTATAGTATTCCACATGGCTTATCGAACCAGTGACAGTGAAATCCCGTCTGCCACGTAAGTTAACCGGCAGTGGCCGGGTTCAAGCTTGTTGTGTAATCGATGACTATCAAAACTTTACTTATCACTCTTCAACGATCACGCGTAGAACTACTACACTTATGTGCTTTTTGTGACAGGTACCTGAGTCCTTATATCGGTAAAACACGCTGGAAGAAGACCCAGACGAACTAAGTTTATTTTTATCATGCTGTTTTCTGCCATTCTGTTAAGGTAGATGTTATGAATGGAACTTTAGCCAGTGTTCAGTTAGCAGCCTTAGGCAGCCTTAACCGCTACCGAACTTGGAAATAGCTTACATTCATCGACCGGTCAATGTCATTGCTATAATCCACGAACGATGGCAATGAATTGTGGATCATGACAAACTAGCACATGTTTCGGTGCACTGTCCGACAATAACAGCAAATAGGACTGTGAGACTTGGAACACATTGTTCACTCAAAAAGCGGTGAGTTTATGTTCTCATCTAATGAGAGCTGTACTTGATATCTTATCGTTTCGATCTTCTACATAGCGCTGTGCAATCGCTCCGGCAGCCTAAGAGCCACCCTACATGGTTTACAATCTTGAATATTGACCGTGTTCGAGTTGTAGCTAGGATTCGGTCAAAACGCATTGCAGGTGACCCCTAAAGACGTTTTTCCACAAACCAGTCAACCATTGATTCCGAGCATTTTCGATTGTGATTTGAGCAATGAAACTGTGCGTGTAATCCATTCAATAATCATCATCTCTGTCAGAAGTGCAAGTGGTATGAGAAAAGCCGTCTTAAAAGCCGGGGTGCGAGCAAAACTTATTTCGCAACATTTTGTAAAGTTCAAAGACTGTATTCTGAGGCCGATTACTGAATCACATCAAACTAGTGTTGCGACTGTAGTTTTTCCCAAGCAGCTTGTTTTTCAATGTACCGCAAAACTAATCGAGGTTACCATGGTTTCAAGCGCGACTTATGAATAAAGGTAAACTATTGCTTATGGATTACACTGAAAAGTACGCGGCAATAACATTAGTCCATAAAAGGGGAGATTCGTATTTCTCCCTAAACTAACAGCTCGACAATCGTTGGTTCTAAATAATGCCGACCGTGGATATTGAACAAAGCACTTCCCGAAAAGGAATCTCTGTCTAGAAAAAATTGATGATGACACTATTCGGTAATAATTACCGTTATAAAGGATGCATGCATATAGCAGTAAGCCGCAGTCGCTATCAATTACCGTTTAAATGCAGGTCTCTATTACCGTCTATGTAACTAAAAACATGAAGAGATAATCAGGAAAATACGTAACGAAGTATCTGTCAAAGATGAATTCTGTCAGGTAATGATTCTACACACGTTGTCTGGGTAATTGGGCTGGTCTTTCAGTGTGGGAGCCAACAGTCCATTAGGAGTGCAAAACAATAACGCGACAGACTAGCAAAGTGGTACGAACCAAAGCGAAACTGGAAAACTTTCGAAAAGCCGAGTCATTATAAAAATCTCATGAACGTCTGCGTGGACACGATGCCGGATGGGAGTTCGTTAATGGTCGGATGGGAGTTCGTTAATGGTCACCTAGTGTACCAGAAAACAAGATGAGCATCCGGATCGGAAAACGATTTACTGACTCTTCTGAGCCGGAGAAAAAATTAGCCAGTATTCTAGAAGAACTACATAACCTGATCGTTCGTTCCACAATTCATCATGTTCTGTTTCCACCAGCGAGTATTCCCTCTTACTAGAGAGACTAAAGACGTTTTCATCATCTACCTTTGACACATACGTAGTGCCAAAACACTAACTTTTCAGCCAGTAATATGTCTCTCTCGATGGATCTCTCACAAATGTTGTTTCGCGGTCCTCTTTCACTCATTAATCACTCCTTAGTCTCTTTACCAGCACCCTAAGGACAACCTATCCATTCTGTTACACAGTAGAAACTGCTTTTGTGCCCAATGGCAGATTAGACCCATTCCATCAAAAGTCTGCATTTAAGCTGAGGGAGTGCACCACAAATTCCACGATGAAATTGGCGTAAACTGTTAATCAGACGTTGTGGACCACGTATATTTCACCCTATTCCCACTAGGCGTGATGAGAAATGCCTTGCGATGAACCACGTGAAAGGCTAACGCAATGCGCGAACGAATCGACCACCAGAGTTTTAGATAGTTGATTAAAATTAAATGATGAAAGAAAATAGATCGATCAGTAAGTTATTCACGGAAGTTTAAAAGTATACATTTTAAGGGTAGTAGTACACGTGGGGTAGAAACAGAGTGATGGAATGATATCCTGAAGAAAGTCTGTCGTTCAACGCAGTTAAGACCACAACCACGTGGTACATATCAGTGATTAGCCGTGGGGTCAGATAAATGACCTCCGGTGGACAGTGGACTACCATCAACATTTGGTATATTTGGAAATTTTTTTCTCGTTACACTATTGACACACAACTGACTACAAATACTGGTGGCTTTGCATATCCTATAGAACGAAAAACAACACAGCGTGTGACATGTAACGATATTCAATGGGACTCTCAATTAATGGTAGTCACGCTGACCGGGCCAGCTGTTCTTAACTCACTGGACTTTCTATGCAATAAAAGTTTTTGAACACCAGTCCAGAGTATTCGAGTGCATGGTATACCTTCTAGGCCGTGAACATGCTCTGGCTTCATGGATGGCACTCTAGAGTAATCTAGGGTATTTTCACATAACAAAAGTTGGTTATATAAACATGTTAACACTGAGAATGAAATGAGAGCAAATTCAGCTAGCATTCTTGGCGACAATCCATTTGGGCCTATGACTTTATCACACTTCATCTTCATTAGCACCCCATATGCTTAAGAAGAATATTTACCAGAGAAATCTTAAATTAAGGTTAATTTGGAGCCCAAAACCCGTATTCTACGTTAAATATCGGTCAAGTCCGCTGATTTTCTTCTCCATAATCCAACTTTCAGGTGCATTTTTCTAGCTGACTTGATTATTCGCTTCTCGATATCTGCGTTATTTTGCCTACTATCAAGCTTCCCAGTAGTAAGTTGAGAAATTCGACCTCCCCACAGTATATGCACAATTTTTGCCCACGCTGAACATAGAACCTAGAATGTTCAACGAGAAAGTAGAAGAAATTTAAAAGTGTATCAAAAGTATGGAAATCAGCCGTCGATTTTAGGGACAAAAAGTGCAACGAAATCAACAGTTCGTGTGAAGGAAGGAAGTCTGAATAATAATAGCAATAATAATAATAACAATAATAATATAATAATAATAATAATAACAATAATAATAGTACCAATGATGCCGCAAGCTAACACATGAAAGTTCTTATCCTGTCTTGTTGTTAATGATAATACAGAATTCGTTTTAAGTGATAATCCACCACGAATGTATGCATGAAGTTTTCGGTAAGTGTTGCAAACGAGAAATTGCTCGCCTTCTTCAACGATCTCACAATAAATGCAGTTTCCGAAATTCGTTATTATCCTAATCTTTGCAGTCATGTGTTGGCATTTCACAAGCAGAGAGGCACCAACCCATGATTAGAAGGCCCTGAATTTTGTACTGATCGTTAATCCTTCCAGGTTCTTGTAAATCCATAGAAGATATCCACAATTTAGCCCATGTGGGAAACCGCGGATACAAATCAAGCTAGTGAAGGCCAGTATCTATAAGTACGCTATCGTATAAAAGATCCTACGAATGCATGAAAGGCCGTCACTGACTATTAGCCGAGCTAAGTGGTCGCACCAAAGACATGAGTGGAGTCCAAGAGTAGATTCTAATCTGGTGGAGATTTTAAAGTTATACCGTTTTGATCGATCAAACACTTATCGAAAATCCCCATGGTTGTCTTACAAAACGAGCCATTTTCGATACAGTTAGCTGATAGTGCCTAGTCGGTTTAGTAAAAAAACACTCTGCCGGAGATCAGTCAGTTTAGGAATCTACGCAGACAGAGCTACTGAAATGACAGTGGACAATATCCAAAACCGAAAACTACCTGGAACTGTTAGCATTATTCAGCACAGTAAATAAACGCTTCCCGAGCAGTCTTCAAACATTTTGAGTTCACATAAATATTTAGCGAAAAATATGCATGAAGACAACTTCTATTTTCTTTTATCAACTCCGCTTTTCTGGAGTGACTCTGACCTAATGATACTGATGCTAATTTGTGATATTTTATCATACGCTGAACAAAATGAGCTATTTACTTGAAACTCCAAGACCCCGTAGTTGAGTGCAATAACCCATCTGACTGCCGCGGGTTCAACTGTGATTTTAAAAGCTGCAACAAAAGTGCTTTTTATTGGTATTTTGGGACATAATGCATCCTTTCGAAGGGCTAGTATTGCGACGATCTTTATTCATCATATACTTTATAGTCTGTGGGGTTTAAACGCATTTGTTAGTTGTACCCAAGTGTTTTGCACATCTATAAAAATATAATAACCAAACCGTTAGATAGATACCAAATTCGATAACTTTTCACTGAACTCCGGACAATTGAAGAATTTGCCTGAAAATAAAAATGCGGGAGTCAATGCGTTAAGCACGATGAATTCAGCCTTTTGACATTGTAGCTCTAAATTTGCACCGAAGGGCGGTTTCGTAACGTACACGTACAGACACAGGAACGACGTATATTTTCTTACACGCCCACGTTTATTGGTTATCACTCAGCAATGGAGCCATAAGAAAATAATAAAGACTTCGGCATAACTAATTTTGATTTAGGGAATTACACACTTTCATTGCACTCATCTTTTATTACTCTTTACGTCGTTTGTTTCCAGCAAAATCAGAATGGTCTTTTAATTTGATGGCAATGTGAATTATGGGTTTGTGAAATAGGAAAATCGATCGATACCAGCACGATAAAACATACAAATCTAAAGTCCCCTTGTCAAATTAATTGCTTGGTTCATATATATATATATATATATATATATATATATATATATATATATATATATTGCGGAGCTGAGATAATATATTCGTTTAAGTGCGTACTTGGCGCGTCATACATAATTGGCACAGTTAAATGTCTGCCCCATTCCATGAAGCATCACCCTGATCGGCTCGGCCACCGGGAGACGGACACGATCAGTAGGTAAACTATTCGTTCTCTCGTTGATGTAGGTCATTAGATCGACCTAAATTACTCATTCACTATTGTGTACCAGATCCCCCAAGCAACAAAGGGGCTCCAAACCCTGAATGCGACTGAAGCGACCACCGTATGTGTAACAAGCCATGACCTGTGAGCACAAAAAATCGACTGATCCAGGAGCTTCAATAGATCTGGTCATAAACTGGATATTCAGAGTGAAAGATTATCTCCGCAAACCTACCATCAGTGACCCAGTAGGAGGTGCTTCGAACTCTCATCATCTCACTCTATCCGAAGATCCTCAATCCATCTCTGAAGCGAAAAACCGCATGTTTGTCTCAATGCACAGCGGAATTGAATAGTCGAAAACGAATATCACCAGAGAACTGATGTGCTGACCTAGCATGCAGCATTCTGTAAACAATCATTTATCAAGCGGAAGATTATATGCTGCTTCACCACTGACTGCGCTTATATTTGCTATGGACTTGTACCACTCAGTTGCCCTTGCGTCTTACTTTTCCGCCCTCGGCTGCCTGTAATGTTCACAACACGTATTTTTTTTCAACCAAAGTAGAACATCTACCCTCTTAAGTGGAGTGTCGTCAGTTCGATTCCGGCATGCGGCTAGTGACTTTTCAATGTGAAAAATGCAAGTGGATTTTTCATTACGCAAGGTAAACATGTCAGTTTCAGCAGTTGGCTCGTGTCGATCCTGCTCAGTGACCTTGACCGAAAACCCTACAAAGATTGTCTGTTTTTGCGCACCACTATTTTTTGAAGTTCGCGGGAACCATTTATCAGCCTTAATAAAGTCAAACGTGGAGTATTATTACACACGAATTAAACAACTTGACTGAGCAATGAAACACACCAGGCTGCGGGAGTTGGGACGCATGTTGCTCACTTCCCCGGATGGATTTACTTAGCGTGCATTACTTGCAAAATTGGTTGTTGGTTAGAAGTGGACTAGCGGATAGCCCATGGTTGGTGTGAAGGCTCCGACTGCTTGATCTAGCTCGGCAGGGTATTTTCAGGCACGTTTGTGGGCGGATTTCATGAGATCCCGTCGGTCAGTATTTCCATATCTAGATGGCTTGGCTGTATTTTATGGCCAACGGCTTTATTGTATTCTCACGGCTTTTCCCGGCGACTTTCTGCCAGTAGTTCATCTCGCATTTTCTTCATAAGTAAGGTTTTTATTTCATGATACTGTTTCTTTTCTTCGTCTAATAGAGAACTTCTTGTGGAATAAAAGGTTCTCAGCACGTATTTACAGGTCTACTGGAAACTGATGCAAACGGGTGTGTGCTATGCACGTTTGGTTCTTGTGCATGACCGCCCAAATGCAGAACTATAAAACTGTATGTCTATAAGACTAACAAACCGTGGAGAGATTGTAGAAAAACAAATTTTGTTGTCTTCTTCAATGCGGCCAGTGATCGTGCTTAAAATGAAGGCCAAAAACCTATTTTTGCCACCACCAGTCGGTCTCAACCACGGCGGAACATGAGTCCCAGGGCGAAAGCCCATTTCGGCCGCACGAACAGACACCTGTCTGAACGCATCCATGAACATTACCTAGTGCGGTTGAGGACTGGCCCAATTCAGCCAGTTACTAGCCCAGTCATTTTACACGTAATGGAGACTACCCATGTAGTCAGCACGAATCGGGCTTTTCACCACCCCGTGTAGGGTCCCAGTTAGGTTGTCCAGATCAATGAGAAGTCGCATCTTCCTCACAGCGCAAGCAGTCAGAATTCGTCTCCACAACCCCTCCACCCTCCAACCCCCCCCCCCCCCTTGTGCACTCAGAAGTAATTTGCGCATGCACTCAGTCTACCCTGGACCACTGACCACCCATTGACAGGTGCCAGATCGTCCGATGGCTTACACGTTGAATGCGATAGTCCGGGTACACCCGATCTTCGGATAAATGTGTGGCACAAGGGGTATGAACACGGATTTTTAACACTGCCTTTTGTGACTGTATGTATCCCTAAAAAATCTAGTCGTATATACTTTGTTGTATTGGTATGATTCAGAATCACTGAAAACGAGCCGGTTCGCCAGCCTATGCTTTCCTAATGTACACAGTGGGGTTTATCAAAGGAAACAAGACTTATCCATATTGAGGTAACCCAAATATTGATAGGAACACCATTCATACGCACGAATAATCAATGAGTTTGCCTTTATTCTTTGAGATTTCTCGCAGTCTCTTCGGCACAGAGCCTACCAAGTTCGTAATGAATGCGTTTCTTACGTAATGCTCCACCACATGTTCCCATTTGGTTCCAGTGATCAGTGTGAAGGTAGCCCGCTGACTTTTATCCGCAAAAATCACTAGGGCTTTTCCACTTTCTCGAGATAACAATATAATCGATTAAGGTAGTCCACCCAAATGGCCTTGACATAGACGTTCACGCTGATACGAACTGGAATTTACTTTCTTCGATAAACTGGACAGCCATGGATAAGAATCATTATATAACCAATTATTACGACCATTTTCCCCAATTTGAGAGAAGTTATTTCGATCTTCTCCTATAGGCCCAACCATGAAAACTATATTGACTAAAAAACGGCTTTTACTGAACCAGTCAGATAATAAATCTATCTAAATATAACCGACAATAATTGATGTTTATCGATTGAACTATATTCCCGTGCCTTGGTCCTCCATAGCTTATATCGTTCAGAACAATTTACCTTGGCAACCAAGGCTACAAACAATAAACTACCCATGGCGCAGTATAAAATCAGCTTAAATGAGAGCAAACTTTGAGTAAATTTATGCTTTTTTTCTGATGCTAAAATATACCTTTATTATGTTGGGAAACATTGTATAAGTTTTCCAGTGCAAAACAATCGATTTTACCTGTTGTCCTCATCCGTCTGTAGAAACGTGCATGACTATGTTGTATCCAAGACTCAGTAAACACAACGAAAGTACGTGTGCACAGTGGAACTTGTGTTCCGGATCAGCGTACAGCACGCGCAAGCGTAAGCATGTGCCAATCGGGCGAAAGCGGCTAATCGATATTAGTCACACGCGGTGCTAGCTGCGTGATTGGTAGAGAAGGCCAAAGCAGAGCGTAGTACAGACAGGCATCGAAGGTGCGAGCACAACGCGAATGTGGTGGGGATGAGTCACGAGCGAAAGTCCGTGCTACATGAATTGGCGTCACAACAGCCTATAATAAGTATAAATCATTGTTTGGTTGACTGCCCTTGGGATTCCACGTTTCACGCACATACCTCAGGTCATCCGATCAACCTGCACTCGGAAGCACCAGACTCGAGTTTCGCTCTTGTTAGAGCTCATCAGCTGTCGGACATTTCTGGCTGTCATAGAGGTCGACATCTGAACAAGCTTAACTTGGTGATTCGGATTAGCTCGGACGGGAGCGTGGTGGCGCAGTGGTAACACACACGGGCCCGGGTTCAAACCCTGGGTGCGACGGAGGATACGCACCACTGATGAACTCTAACAAGAGCGAAACTCGAGTCTGGCGCTTCCGAGTGCAGAATGGTCGGATGACCTGAGGTTTGTGCGGGAACCGTGGAATCCAAAAGACAGTCAACCAAACAAAGATTCATCAATCCCACACACTAATCGCAAGCAACTGCGTGATGTAAACATGAATCAAATGACGAATCATCTTCCCAACGGAGCCACGAGTGGGGTGTGATAGCAAGAGATCTGACGAACGCTCAGCGGTACTGAGTTGCTGCGTTAGTTCGATGATCCATTATGTAACCCTTCACAGCCCTAAATAGCTACAATATGACTGCTTTGTCTCCATCGCAACTGATTCGTAATTGTTTCATTATGTGGTAACAACCACCGAAAATCATGAGCGCGCCTTACGGTTGTTTCATCTGACGTGTTAGGAATCATGATCAGCAGCTCGTATCCACAGAGCCCCCGCCAGGACACGAACCTGGGGTGTACGATTGTCAGTCAAGCACCATAGTATCAGACTAACCACACTGACTTTCAAACGATTATTTTAGCATCACTGCCGTCATATTCAGTATTATTGTGGAACTCTGAAAGCAGGAAGCCCGTTTAATAATTCACGCTCAAGCTAGTCCGGACTGTTGAGCAAGAGCAAGCTGTACAAGCCATCGACACGGCCAAGCAAGACCCTCCGGTGAGTAGCGAAATGTGATTGGATGAACGGTGCAGTAAATTTCACGGTGCGTGCATGTGATTAATCATTAGCGGTGAACAGGCGTGAATCAATAGGCGAGCAGATTAGGGTCATTTTGTTATCGGTCCAAACAACGAGGAAACCACAAAATAAACACTACGTGTTCGAATGCTCTTCAGCCACTGGATTTTAAAAGAAGTGATCAACTCCTATGGTTGATGACTTCTCTGTGGAGGCACTAATCACATCTTGCGGTTTCGATGTCTAGCAATGTGCTGAAAGCCAGTCCGGATAGCCTCGTGAGCATCAATACAGAATGACTTGTTTTATATGATGGCAGCATGCGTCATTATACTCTCTTCAGTGAATGTTGAAAGGAGAGCGTCCCGTCGCAGTCAGAAATCAATGGTAGATTAGTGGTATTTTCCGATACTATCGAAGTTCCTGATGGGCATTTTTGTTTAGACAATGCTGACTGTAATGCTGTGACCATGTGTATGTCCATTTGAGTTTGTTTGCTTGTTTGTTTGCGTGTGTGTGTGTGTGTGTGTGTGTGTGTGTGTGTGTGTGTGTGTGTTCCCCATCGTAATGTTCGTGCTCCAAGTTTGGCTACTGGTAACATTAATAGTAGATAACCGTATGATTAAAATGTAACCTGGACCACACTCATCGTACTATGAGAAAATGGTCGGCTACACAAGTGTTCGGCTATCCAAGTTGAAGCAAACGGAAATCTAGCCCCAAAAATATAGTAAAAGTGGAGGGTGCATTCCAGTAACCTTGATTATAACTTGTCAGAGAACATTATTGTTAGATTAGCATGCTTTCGTGTGTAAACTAGCTATGACAGCCAATTGAAGGGATCACTTGGGGGAAAACAGCAGTTCAAGATCCGCTGGTATATCTTTATTCCATGAAAGTAACTGATGCTTTTGCCCAGTACTCTCTGTTTCATCACAACCGGCACACTCACCGGTATTCCCACAACTTAACGTTTTTATATCTTCTTTGGTTTTCGTGTTGTCAAAGTCATTCAGAACTGACTAGAGACACGTTATATGCACGAATTTATTAAGCTTTCATGCCTTCTTTTCTCAAGTTCATCCACGAAACCCAAAGAAGTGGACTAGCTCCAAAATATAGACACTCCTGCCGGGGGTAACATCAACCCTCAGAACCTCCAAGTTATCGGTAGAACAAGCTAGTTCGGCGGATAAGTGCTAGCCCATAATCCTTACGTGTCAGTAGACGACCGTCTAATGCGTCCGCAGATGGAGAACTAAACAGTGGACGTTCACAGCCTTAGCCTCTTCAAACTAGCTGATGAATGTCGCTGATTTATGCGTGGTAATAAGATAGGAGTTTATTCCGTCTCTAAGTGTTGTCAGTGACACTGAAGGACCCTATCCAAAAGGGCCGGGTAATTCATTAGTATTTAATCACCTCCTCTCAGTGTTTATTGTGAATCAAAAATATACAAAATCGCCATATAGTTTTATAGTTTTATTGATAATACGTTGAAAAAGGTTAAAATAGTGATACCGGTGTTCATTTTGTATAAGTTATTGATCACCGATAGTGAATGCAAGAAGAGAATAGCACTACTACTGCGGTGAATTAGCGATAATCTCGTTGATCAAGTGGTGCGCAGTTCGCGTCATTGGGTTATCCCTAAGTGAATGGTACGCTATGATTTTGAGCTTGCATTTATTATCTAAAACAAGTGACGGTCATGGTTTCTAGTTTCTAAAAATTTAACTATTTAAGGTTACACATAGGATTCCGGTCCAAACATCTGTCTACTGAAATAAATGTAGTAGCCAGTCCTTGTATTTGAATGTCTCTAGGTTTAGATTCCGGAATATGCACATTGTGACATCAGGACACGTTTTCAGAGACAAACAATTGTTTTCAATGATTCATTCTCAAGTTTTTACAAATCATATAGGAGATGGTTGTGCTGAAATGGTCAAGGGTCATTCGGATTGGACGTGGTTTGTGGGGGAGATGGGTTGGGGTTAGATCGACGTGTCGATCTGCACGACTAGGTCGTGACGGTCACATGGTTCGGAGAAGCTTCAGCACAGCTTAACGGCAATTAAACCACAGTCAAATTTTCCCACACAACCTGAACGTTATGTGCACAATTTATCGAAATTGGAAATGAGTCCTATCCTCACCGAAGCGTTATCGCTCGGTGTGAGTTTTTTTTTGTCCACGTCGTAAAATAAGTCAGTTAGAAACAGAAATTCAGTTCGAAAACCTTTTATCACAAACTCGCAATCTAGTACCCAGATCGTCAGACGAACTCGAACGATTTAAAGCCACACTTGTTGACTGTTGCTACCAGTATCACAAATATACCCCGCGCAACCAAGGGCCAATGACTCAAAGGCATTTAGAAGAACGAAAGGACATACAACGACGAAACGACATCATAATAGGCAGACCCGACAAGGGCTCCGGGGTGGTGATTATGTATAGAATCGACTATATCAGAAAAATGTCTCATCTACTCGCGGACAAAACAAAATTCACACAGTCGCCAGGAGAACGAGAAAAGACGACCTATGCTGAGAAACAGATTGTAAGAGTACTGAAGTCTATGAAAGATCGAGGCTATTTAGACCAACTCACTTTCGAAACAATCAAACCATGCGGGTCCACCATTCCACGGTTATATGGATTATCCAAGATTCATAAAACAGGCACACCTTTAAGACCAATTCTCTCTATGATTAACTCGCCTTACCATGAAACAGCCAAATGGCTGGCAGCTAAACTGGAACCCATACGCAGGAGTCTCGCCAAATACAGTCTCAACGATTCATTTGAATTTGTGGAAACCATCAAACACCTAAACATAAAAAATGATCAAATGTTTTCTCTGGATGTGACCTTGCTTTTCACCAACGTACCCATCTTAGAGACTATTGATTTCGTTTGTGACTACATTGAAACCAATCAAGTGCCAATAAACATACCACGGAAGGAACTGAAAGAACTCCTTCTCAGGTGTACTTTTGACGTCCAATTTCTATTTAACGGAAAGCTGTATCGTCAGTGTGATGGTGTAGCCATGGGATCACCATTAGGCCCAGTCTTAGCAGACATATTCATGGCAAAACTAGAGAGCACTACATTGAAACAGGAGATACAAGAAATGAACTTATATCGGCGGTACATTGATGATATTTTCTGCCTTAGAACTAAAGAAACCAATGTAGAAAAGACGAAACAGACGTTCAACAATGCTCATAAAGCCATTCAGTTCACGGTGGAGACCGAAAAGAACGACACGTTGGCCTTTCTGGATGTCTCCATACACAGGAACACCAATGGAACAGTCGAAAGAAGGATACATAGAAAGCAAACATGGACTGGACAGTACACCAACTTTCTCTGTTTTGTACCCATACGACAGAAAAGAAACCTAGTCCAATGCTTAGCCTCGAGAGTAAGAAAGTTATGCTCACAGGAGACCGTAGAAGAAGAACTGCATTTAGTTAGAAACACTCTCAAGGAAAACGGTTACCCTGAGCGCTTTATAGAACAAAATCTGAAAGATGGACCCAAATGTGCTCCAAGTTATGACGTCCCCAAGAAGAAACTGTTTATCCGTATGCCATTCAAAGAAGACGCCATATAGGACCATGTCAACAGACGTTTAACGCGTGCGGTGAGTGGGACATTCAACTCAGCTCGTGTTGCCTGTGTATTTGCAAGCTCTCCCATTATCCGAAATTCCAATAAGGATGTGTTGCCAGTGCTGGCCAACTCAATGGTAATCTATTTGTTCAGGTGCAAATGTAATGCAACCTACATTGGCCGAACGGCAAGGCAACTATCCCAAAGAATTAAGGAACACTGTCCACGATGGCTACGACATGGAGGAACAGGAACCATAGGGAGTGCCGTTCTCGGACATCTGGTAGACTCAGGTCACAAAATAAGCACGGATTCCGCATTTAAAATCGTCTATCGAGGGCCCCCCAACCCCCACAAACACATCCGCTTACACACACTGGCCATCGCAGAGGCGATTAGCATCCGTCTTTTCGCACCTGCTCTGTGTACACAGAAGAAGTTCGTCCAAGCCCTCCAATTACTTTGGCCGCAAGTGGACCACCTCCACCCCAGTCACTCAGCTCCGAACCATGTGACCGTCACGACCTAGTCGTGCAGATCGACACTTTGATCTAACCCCAACCCGTCTCCCCCACAAACTACGTCCAATCCGAATGACCCTTGACCATTTCAGCACAACCATCTCCTATATGATTTGTAAAAACTTGAGAATGAATCATTGAAAACAATTGTTTGTTTCTGAAAACGTGTTCTGATGTCTCTAGGTTTATTATCGCTTTACAAGAAACGAAATAATTACTTACCGATGGGGCTCTCTACGTGTCTTTACAGTCAAAACAACTGCTCACACTGACGTGAATCGACGGCTATGAGTGGA
Organism: Fasciola hepatica; assembly: GCA_948099385.1. NCBI lineage: Eukaryota > Metazoa > Platyhelminthes > Trematoda > Plagiorchiida > Fasciolidae > Fasciola > Fasciola hepatica. Next base: position 12,920,492 of record CANUEZ040000048.1, on the reverse strand, counting down.
GTATCATTGGTCTTGAATAAAAAGCACTAGAAGGAATGTATATTAAAAAGTGGCTTTCATCCTAATCCCATGATCCATTATGAGGCATGTTGGGGGTATTGGCTGGCACATCAACAGACGGCCTAGTTCCGTTAGACGGCACGTCATGGTCGGCTCAAAAACGTTGGCAAAGCTGGTGCTAGCGAGGGGGATCGAAGGCCCAATCAGGTCGTGACGAAACGGAATGAAATCATCCAACCAGCCGCCAACAGTCGTTCTCATCATTGGTCAAGAGTTGTTTTAACAGAAAGAAGTGAAGTCAGCCAATGAACTGCGAAGAGTTTTTTGAACGCACCCCAAAGAAATCAACCGTCCGGGTACTTAACTTAAAGGGCCAGTCGGGAATCTCGGTTATGAAAAATTTCCTGGACCAATGCTCTTCGTACAATGGCTTGACGGCGGTCAGGTATTATCCTACGTTGAAAGGAGAAAAGTTTTCCTAACAGAGCTAGTGAGACGAATCAGGACAAGGCATTTCCCCCATGCCAGATGAATCTGCAAACAAAAATAGTACACTTTATATACTAACAGAAAAAAGTGGTACGTATTTCCTTGTGTTCGTGAGATTCCACATTTTTATTGTGCAACTGACTAATAGAAACAAATTTCAGCGCTATTAGTTGGAGGATAATAGTTCATACGCCATTGCCACTGTAAACTATATCTTCCCGAAACCCATCCTCAGTCGAAGTCTGATGACTTTTCAGGAAAACTGGCATACGGCTATTATGGAAGTTCGCCAGACCGAAGTTATTCCTCTTATTCAGTTCCTCTTTCCTGGACTTTTTGTAATGCGCTACGACACAAGGCTGGGTTTATAAAATTCTATGGAGCTTGATGTCTGTCGCGTTAGTTATGCTGCCGTCCGATGACGATTGAAACGGAGTCACCATAATAAACTAATCCGAATTTCAGAAGTGCGGAATTAGTTAAATGGTAAATATAACTTATTGGTCAACCGATTAGGGTAACCTTCACGGTAAGTGGATTTCGTCAATGAGACATAAATAGTGATCCTACTAGAAAGGATTGTTTGCTCTGAATTGTCTGTCTAACAGAAAGAAGTAAAAATGAAATGAACATATTTGGAGAATATTCTGCTGTCCAATAGCTCGACAGCTAGCTCACGTCGAATGGTAGCCTCATCGGACGAAACAGCTTTGGCTTATCTTCAATGCACTGCCTGAATTAGAATTATCATTCTCTTCTGTTGTTTAGTGAGTCATGTTTAATGTTATTTATTGGTATGAGTACGAATGGCGGAAAAGGAGCTTGTCCGCCGTGCTGTTTTGTTCTCAATGCTTTCTGTAGGGTTTACACAGAGATATATTTCAATTGGACGAAACGTGCATTCCGCTTTGTTTTCGTGAAATTATATAGGTATTCGTTGTACAACTCTAAAAACCAGAAAACTGAATTTGTGCAGTCATGTAAACTGCAGATAAAATAACGAAAATTTGTCTGAAATGTACTTTCTGATGCGAAATTTCCTTTATCGTGAGTAACCTTCCTCAAGGCAAATTCACTGTTGAGTATACAGATGAACGAACATGTGATATAACCTAATTTATATTCCCTGAACTGCATGCACTTTTGCAGGTAATTTTCAGGGGGCGCAGGTGGTTACTGAAAGAGTTGCATTGGCAATAAACTGTAGGACCAATATATACATAACTGAGATCAGGAATGCTGATTGTGGACATGTTTTACTCAGTGGAAATATTTAGATAGTTATCTAATACGGAGTCACAATGGGCAAAATACTGATCAAGACGTAGTGAGGTTGGTGGAGAAACTATCAATTAACTGTACTACACCATTAACTCCGAGCATCGGGGGCAACCGTTTGTCATAAGGAACTAAGCAAAGGTGAATAACAGCCACTAGTCCATGGGAAATGATTCCTAGCTTATCGATTTCAACTGGCAATATTTACAAAGATTGACGGATTATCTTTTCACACCTCAGGCAATTTGAAAACTGAAGGAAATCTTCCGTTATATTTAAACGTCCGGTATTCAGTAACAATGCTGTTACATATTTCTGTGGTCGGACGAAGTGTCGGTTACCGCGGATAATCGGGGTTTACAACCGAATGCACTGGTTGCATTAGGCTGTCCCGCTAAATCACACTAAGCAAATCAAGCAAGTTAAGTCAAGTCAAGTAACTGCTTTATGCACCCCGAGAGGTGAATATTCTGTCTTCAAGTAACCAAGTCCACCTCCTGAACAAACTGAAACACTGGGGAAAAGAGGACTTAGCATTCATCTTATCCCAAATGCTGTTATTCCCTACCCTTCCAGGTAGGGAATAGTGGAACTGCTGTACGCCCCAATGAGTGCATAAAGATGTTTGTATTGAGAACGGGTGGAGGAAGTGGACATGCATCCCACTAGGACTTTGGGAAGAAGATGGGCAGAGTGAATGAAAATCTTGGTAGACATCTTTCGGCAAGCTTTACTATACTGAGATTTGACAAGGTGAATGAAATGTTGTCGGGGTATGCCACTGGCATATGATAAAATCTTAATGGATCCAGCAGTAAACTTGAAGTCTTTCAATTACAGGCCGGGAAAAATGACGAACGAAGCATGAAGCCAATGAGGTGGAACACACGAGAATACAAAGATGGGCGAGCACGGAGTGGGAGTTAAGGCTTGAAACATAGAAAGACAAGCTTCTTGTTTTTGCAAAAATGAAAGCAACATGTTTTGACCGCGTAAAGTTACGGTCGAGCAGCACTCCAAGGTATTTCACATATTCGTGGAATTACCTCTAGCAGAGCCGCCGAAATGAGCTGGTATGCTTGTATAATCCCTTCGGAGTTAACATCTGCGCTTTCTAATTAATGATTCCTTAATACCAATTTCTTTAATCTTTATTTCGTGTAGACAATCTGAAGGAATTTTTTCCGCTGAGGCAGGGAACATTCAAGACCAACTACTGTCAACGTTATCAGTAGACAAAGTGGGAATACGAAACCCCACGGGGCTTTCCAGTACTTTTGAAGACACCACGTATTAACGAAATAGCTCTGGATTACTAACCTGTGTTTGATCAACAACTGTCAGACAATCTTTTCGCAGTACAAACTACATAGCTTTTGCGGTCACCCGTGCATTTACCCTGTGTATGACATCTATTCAACCTTCGATTCATCAGAGGCTTCTGTGGTTTTTACATTCTTCTCATGGTTGAGGTTGCCTGGTTTGCATTTGTGTGTGACGCTTTGAAGTTGGGGAAGCATTATGTTCACTTCTGTTCCTTTGGACTTGATACCCATCTGTTTTGATTGTGCTTTATGGCCGATCAAAGAAAGACACGACTCAGTACAACAGATCCCGTAAATTGCTTTGTGTAATTTATGTTCTGATGGCTTTCCCACTCATTCTATTTGTGAGTAGCGTGTACAAGTATCATGGATCGTATGCATTCGCAGCTGGTTTTCTCCGTTGCTAATGCATCGAATTAGTTTATATTTACGTTCGATGATAAATGTATAAAAGTTCCATGTTTTGCACCTCCCCACTAACTCTAGCGAGAACTCTGTCCTATCTGTGAACCATCTCGTTTTATATACGGAAAATAAAAAATAAGTAAGTTGTCAGTGCATGTACTCACTCGTTGCACACAGCTGATTGGTTCGACTGTTATGGGCGATCATACCTTGAGGCTTAAATGCTACTGGCTAGATTCGTCCCTCATTCATCGATTCACGCCATCGATCGACTGTCCTGTCGGTCGTGGTTTCGTGGGTTCGATCGGGGTCGGAGCTGACACACTGTCTACCTGTGAGACTAAACAGTCTATCTAATGATGTGTCACACCAAACACTTACACCTAGGATTGTACGTTTTCACTGTAGGAAATTGTTTCCGAAATTTCCGTCTATACATAAAACCTGGCCTACGGAGGCTCGAACTGCCGACCGCAGCCTCGTTACCGGCGTACCACGCCGTCGAACCACAGAGCACACCAGTGGACTAAACAGACCTGTTGCCGAGTTTATGGATTTACTGTGACATGTCTTTTTGTCTTTTTCCAGGTACATATTATTCGTACTTTGACACTGACAACTCCTTTGTACATTCTAACTATAGATTATATTCTTATTCTATGACTGGAGCAGTCATTTCATGTTAGTTAGAAAGCTTCTTGTTTTACTGCTTGTACCGTGATCTTGCTATGCCACGGTTTCGTTTGGCTCCTTGCTGATTTACCGGCTAGCTTTCTACACCATTGTTCTTGGTTGCTCACCTGGCTCTAAGTTATTTGCCTTATATATTTATATATATTCTGTTATGTAGAAGAAAATAATTACGATACACACGGCTATTCAATTGGAATTTGTTCTGCTGCTGGTAGACGTGTACAGCCTGTATCGTGCGTAAAGCTGGTGAGACTGTTTCTGCTGGAGTGACATCTTTGGAAATCGGGATGGTTTCTACGGATTCACTGTCCCGAAATAAAGCCAAACCAGAACTCTTTTTACTTCAAGAAAAAGTTTCCGAATACATTGGAATTTTGAAAAATGTTTGGGAACTGTTCTTCTTGTGGACAGTAAGCCATATTTAGGCATCTAAAAGAACTCTTCGGAGCAGTGTAAAGGGTGCACGTAAAATTAACTACCACTGCCCATCACACTGTCTTTGAAGACCGACCGGTACTACCTTGAACATGTGGAGGAAAACCTATCACAATCCTAATGGGCCGGGATTGCTAACGAACGAGGAGACAACAAAGTGACCTTTATCGGCCGATGATGGCGGGCTTCAAGAAACACCTAGCGGTCATCTTACTTGCCGAGTACTCTCCAACTCCACTCTTCTGCTGAAAAATAGAACGAATTCACGTTAAGCGATCGGTCACCTGTTGTGGTAAGTAATAAATTGCACTGAACTCAAGACATTCATTTACGAGTAAAAAAACTGAACACACAAATGATAGAAACATTATATGCCCTTCATCTAGCAATAGAACCAAGGGGATGTAAAAAATATTTTAGAGCTATTTCGAACGTTGAGTTGCTTTGACAATTGGAATGATATGAGGTTGATTGTTGTTATCGCAGATTGAAGCAAGCCTTTGAGAACGGTCTCAAAAAACCCACTGATTTCATGTAGGCCAGTTGGCCGGGTTTGAGCCTTAGTTGAGACTCGGCTGATACTTCTTATGATCAATTCAGATGGGACAGTTTTACAGCACGTTGATGGTTGATGCTGCTTGACAAACCAAGGTCGCGATGAGAGCAGGGGGCACAATATTGTATATGTCCATATTGATGCACAGATCCTCGCCACGGAAAGTTCCATCAGGGAATACTCGGCATTGTTTCGGCAAGTAGCGATCACCTATTTAAGAATGGTCAGCTTCAAATTACCAGATCACCAGGTGAATAAGATGCAGTCGACAGCTGGTTTCACAAAACGCGTTCTTTTCATTGGAAAAACTAAACACATTGCATATTTGTTTATATTGCAAGTATTCTTAAAAGTATCAAAAAGGTAAATAGACTCAAGATGTGTTTATCACAAATCTATCTGAAAAATATCAAGAGGAGAATGATATGATTGAATGTGTTCCACCACCCCTTTTGTTTCCGTGGCTTGATTTTCACGTGTTACTGTGATGTGGGACATTTGATTCAGTGTTTTTTTGTTTTTCGTTTAGAAACCATGCCTTATGTGATTTGCAATACATTCTTGAGTTTTGTTCACCAGTATTTCAGCTTGAAATAATGCGGATCCGAATATCAGGTTACATTTGAGGGTTACTATGGTGATGGAGTTATCCGGATTAAAATCAGGATACATTTGAGCTGACCCTGAAGTTTACTGGTTCATCACTCTACAAAATACGGTATTTCACAAGAATAAAGTATGTAAAGTTGTGTCACAAGGAATACGAATTGGTATCTTGGGTATGCGTAAGGCTGTCGTATGATGTAGAAGCCAGATGTGCACGGGGGTGCGAAGAGGCACGCACAACTGACCATCATATGGTCAGATGATGTAGACAAGTTCTTCATCGGAATGGGTCAGACACGCTGGCAGTGTGCAAGAACGAGTGGGCCATGAAGAGTGCATGCGACGAACCAAATGAACTATCATTGTGCAACGGATCCACGTGGGGAAGGTAGTTAACAGTGACGGAATTTCCCATAGACATGGACACCATTCACGCCTTAGTTCCACGTGTGTTGTGCCAGTGTGACGGGTGTGTATTTTGATCCATATGAGAAACATCCGGAGCCCCTTAGCATGGTTTCACATTTCAGCTGGTAGAGCAACCTTGGCTGCAAGGTGTGAGTGGCATGCATGCGCGGGTTCGAATCCGGTCGGTTTCAACGACTTGCCACATTTGAATCAGTCAAACACTCATCAACTCTGTCATACTCCATTTCGTGAATTACTACTGGTCTAAAGGAAATCTATTGCGTAGTATATCTGTATAGTCTAAATTCACCAAAGTACCCTTCTGATAAGGTGAACAGATCATTTTCTGTTCTAGTCTTTTTTCCAACGAAACTACTGCGCTTGGGCACGGATCTCAATGTGTTGAGTGTGAGAGTAAGTATTGACGCTAGGTAAATCATCGAGATTCGGTTGGGACAGTCCCCCGGACTACTGATTCTGCATCCGGATTTCAAAATGGATACACAAACCTGATGGAACGGCTGTGGGTCTTTCCTGCAAACGTTTTACCGTGTATGAGATTTGTGAAATGGAATGTATATAATTGGCTGTGATGGCGTTTCCTTCCCACCCTAGCGACTAGAGGTTTGAGTCTCCCCAAAGCGGAAAACTTCGGTGACAAATAGGAAGCCATTAGTGGCTAGGCCATTAACCATACCGGATCCTATTGGGACCTCGTGTGATCCTTCACTTCAAGTATTGGAGTCAGGTTGTCGATTATCCCTAAAACACCAATCGGCCTTCGAGGTTACTGAGTATGTATCCCTTCCACTGCACTCATACTCGAGCATGTATTAAAAAATGGATAATGACAAAATTTGGTAGATGAATTTGATGCTGCACAATCTAAATTCCCTAAATCATCTCATAACAAACATAAAACTCAGTAGTGACATCGTTCCTTCTTTGGTGACTCAGTTGGCAATAAAATTGAGTGATCGTCTCTACTGATATAAAATGATTACGAACTAGTTGAATGTTCAGTTTGGTTGTAAAATTAAAATTCACCAATTGTGATTTTCATCCGTGATCATTGAATACCTACACCTCCAGAAACAGTTGTTTTTGCCGAAAATTCAACTGTATGTTTACCGCATGCAGAAAGGAAGAGAATCAATGCAAAGATTTGTAGGGAATACTCAGTTATCTCACGGGACAGCGAGAAAGCCATGTGTGAAAGTTTTGGCTGACGCATCGATAAACGGTTTAGTTCCGTTTGCAGACAGCACGTAATTTTCTACACAAAGTAAATGGCCTAATCAGGTCGTCAGGAAACGGAACGAAAGCATCCAGTCAGCTGCGTACCGTCGATCCCACGAAATCAGTAGCCGAGAGCTGTTTTAACCGAAGTGAATGAAATCAACCAACGAACTGTCAAAAGTTGCTTTAACCGACCGGGACGGAATCAGCCAATCAGTGACCAAACCGAAAGAGTCAGTCAGAAGACCCGCCTATGGGAAGCACTCCGGAGCAGTGTGCTTCATACCATGGTTTTGACTGCTGTCACCTACTATTCTAGATCAACTGCTTGCTTTTATATAATAAAATGAAATGATTCGGAAGTAGAAAATTCTCCTCCCTAGAGTTAGTGAGATGGATAGAACATCACGATTGACGGCTAGCTCATCGAAGAAACGTTTCCTCTTATTTTGAATATATGACTTCCACTTTTAAGGCCCCTTTCACGCAGTTCGGTCAATGACCACTTCGGTCGACAAGGTGACTGTGTGCCGTAGAAAAGCTGGTTTCATTTTTATTTAAATTGTTCAAAAGTAATTCTTCTTCTAAGATCTGGTGGTCGAACAAAGCAAGCACATACCAGTTGTTGGCTGACTGTCCTTAAGACTCCACTTTTCACGCAAAAACTCCAGGTCGTTCGACGACCTTGAACTCAGAAGCACCAGATTTGTGTCCCGCTCCTGTTAGAGCTCATCGGTAGTGCATATCCTTCTTCTCACCCAGGGTTTGAACCCGGACCTTTTCACCTCGAAGGAGTGTGTTACCACTGGGCTACTCTTCTCTCACGTGAGCCCACCTGATCCACAGATTTAAGTTTGTCCGGAATTCGTCCTCTACGACAGTCAGCAAAGTATCATTAACCCCAAACATTAATCGCAAGTAAATGGGAGATACGCATATACGACACACGAAATAGGTTCAAATGCGGGTGCAATGGCCCATCCTGTGGAGAATTCCCGATTTGGTGAGAGGCATTCTATGAATTCTATAAATTTCACAGCGATAGGGAAGTGGACAATACTTCAACAATAACTATCATATGACTTTTGAAGAAAATAATGTACAGGATTTGGGGCCTTCCGTGTTTATTGTGTCTGGAGGCAAAACCGACCATGTACACGTTATCCTTGTTACTTTTGAATGGTTCTACGACTTGTAGCCATCAGTCGTGACAGGCTGTTTCTCACTGCATCTGAATTCAGTTCAGGAGTCTTTCCTAAGAAACAGCTTTAATTCATGGTCCGTAATAGGATTCTAATAGATCCTTCGGGTTATCTGTTACCATCCTTGACATAGGATTATTCATTGAAGGGTGAGTCGATCAGGGTCGCGATTGTTTCATTCGGGGCAGTCCGACTGGATATTACTTCTGGATTATGGAGACGGCTTTATCGTCTCGAATAGTAAAGAGTGGATGATGTCCGTGGTTGATTTCAAATTGTGCCGAAGTAGACCACGGCTACCATTTGAAGCTGTTCGAGATTGTTCATGAAATAATTCCTCATGTGGTGGCAACGCGCAAATTATTGCTGAAGTACTGTGCAGTTATATCATCAGGCTTTTCAGGGTCCAACCTCATTACATATCCACTGAGTAATTCCCAATGAGGATTGGAACCAAACTTCAGTACAGGAACGGGAATCACACTTTATCACTAGTTTATTCGGGTAGCCTCAGTGATTGGTTCTTTTATGTCAAGGCATCAAGCATGAAATGCCGTACTTCTGTCATCGGATTTGAAAGGTAAATGCCCATTTCCAGCACAGCAGTTGATGTCTAATTTTTATTACATACTAGGGCTTGAGTGCAGTGGAAGGGGTATATATACCACAGCCGCGAAGACCCGAATAACCAGCAACCAGACCCTGAGACTTGGAGGGTCGGAGAACCACATAAGGTCCCAATAGGTCAGGTCAGGTCAGGTCAGGTCAGGTCAGGTCCACTCCGCTCACGGGGTGGAGGCCCTACCGTTCGCCAGTCCACCACATGAATACGTGGTTCACAAGCCAATAAAGTCGATCACATTTTACATTTTGATTGCTTCAAAAATCGTCAAAATCAAAATATTCTCAATCCGTAATATGAAACAAATAGCCTATTTACGATTTACAGGTACACACTCAATTCTAGTTATTGGTACTCACATCAGCGTGACGATCAGAAAAACCAGATAAAGACAGCTTCCATGTGTAGTCTGTTTAAATGCTGATAAATGGATCATGGAAATTTTATCATCCTTCTCAATGTAATCAGTGCTAAACAGTCACATGACAACTTTCTAATTGTCTATCATTGGGATGCATAACTTTCCGGATATGCTTGTCCAAAATTGACTAGTGACCAACGCTATTGGTTTTTCATTGAATTCACTCATTTTCTGGCTTATCTAACTTCCACACAGGCAGAGTGACACAAATAAAATGATGATTTTAAAGATCCCAACCTACTTCCCTAACTGAACACTGTGAAACTGTCTAATGAGTCACGTACTGAATACTTTTGCTTCATTTATTTCCAATCTATTCGTTTCCCTGCTAGGACATATATATTTTCTTTTATTTGCAACATGACTGGAGTATAATGCCTCCCTTACCAGATCAGGCTGCATCCAGTAGGAAGCAACCAGGCCCCAATCAGAACTTAAATGGGCAAGTCAGCAGATGTGGTCCAGTGGTTATCATTTTGAGCACTAGGCCCGGATATTCCGAGTTTAAATCCTGCCGAGACCCGTGATCTCTCCACTCATTGTAACATGCGAGATCAGTGATCTTCCAAGGGTGGGGGAAGGGAGGGAGGGAGGGAGGTACATATGTCCAATCTGCAAAACACAACAATAAAAGCTTCATGAGCTGAAGCCCAGTAAGTGCATCAACAGGTTCCAACATTTACATTACTTGGACAACAATATGGTGGCCTACAGCCTGCTCACCACACCACTTCCCTAAGAAAAGAACATAGTCCCCGGGGAACGGGAAGCCTTTGGGGATAGATCTGGTATGGACCGAAGGGGAAATTTCTAATTGATATATGGGTTTAGTGTGACCCAGGAGAGATTTCGTGGTATGGTTTGCCCGAGGTGTGTTCCCGGGGAAGTGAGTTTTGTGGTATGTGGTAAAAAATCACAGAACACTGTGGACATTGTTTTCTTGTTTGAGGGTAGTGGTGTAAGCTGTTGGTCACCATTTCGGTGTTCTTTCAGTATCAGTGTAGGATTCTGCCGATACACTGACTGAGCTTTCAGGCTCATGTGGTTTATCTTGTTGTTTTGCACATTCGAAGAGTGCAAACCCCACGGCAGACACTGGTCCCGCATATCACATTAGCATCTTTTCAATGCCCGCGGAACATCACAAAATGATTGAACTCAGATGAAAACTGGCTATCACGTCAAGCAAAGAGTAATCTCCATAGACAAGTCAGCGATCAAGCAACCAATACTCTTCATCTAGGCAAGTATTCACCGTCCTGAGTAGGGAACACATTATTATACCTCATGACATCATGTGACTCGTCAGATTAATTAGTTACTTAATTTTGAATCACACTGGCGATCAACTACCCACATTTGTGTGTCATGTGACATAAACCTTGTGTATGTGTGTGTGTGTGTGTGTGTGTGTGTGTGTGTGTGTACACTACAGAGGACAGTGAATTGAGCATCGACAACCAGTGATAGATAATAGACTAATTGGGATAATAACAAGCACTCAATTAGTCAGCTGTGGATGTGGACCTTTTGAATGTGTATACTGATTTTCTGAACACAATGAACACACTCAAGTGAAGATAGTCAAACTGACTGGGCCAGCTGTTCTTATCTCAGTGGAAGTTCGAGGCAATAAAAGTTTGTGAATACTAGTCCAGATTATTCGAGTTCATGGTATATCTTCTAGGCAGTGAACATGTACTCGCGTCATGGGTGCCACTCTAGTTCCATCGAGGGTATTTCCAAAGAGAAAAGGTGGTTGTATAAACATGTTAACGCTGAGGATCAAATGAGAGCTGGCTTTATCACACTTCATCTTCATTAGCACCCCATATACTTAGAAAGAATGTATCACCTATGAACTCTTTGTTCAAGGTTAGTGTGGAGCTTAGACCCATTATTCCTTAATAAACATCGACGAAATCTACTAATTCTTTTCATCTATCATCTAGTTTTCACGTACCCTTTCCTAGCTGACTTTGTTAATTACCTTGTGGTATTTGCTTGATTTTGCCTACTAACAAGCTTTTGAGTAGCGAATTGAGGAATTTCACCTCCAAAAGGTGTATCCATGTTTTTTGGTCACGCCGTAAACTGTTGTACAGATCAGTGTGAAGAATAAAAGGTTATGTATTTTATTTGACATCGTGAGCCGAATACAAACGTAACGTGATGACTTAGCTTACACGATTAAACTCGAAGACACTGTGTAGGTGATCGTCCGTGGCTGGATCGAGTGTGGTTTCAAGTTCGACCCAGTCAAGCCTAGTCTTGTTGCATCATTGCGACAAGTCAATCACTGACACCAAAACCAGTCTTATGCGTACGAAAGTAAGTGACCGTAATCCTGCTGGCTTGTCGATTTAAGTAAATTGTTTGGGATCATAAATGAATGTGGCTCTGAACCGAACACTCAATCTGACCACTCTGTCTAGGTTGTACTCGTATTGAATTGAATTTTGTGGGTGGTGAATTCTACGTCTATCAGATCAGTGTCCATGAGGCACTATTTCATGTCGTGTTCATCTGAAGGAAGATAGTGAGTGATAACTTAGATAACTGAGTGGTTAACGTGCTGAGGTGAGAGAATTATCCTCGGTGATCGGTTGTAGGGGATTCCCTCTTGGAGTGGAGTGAATTAGCTATAGAGTGAAACTAGTGGTTTTTGAAAGATAAGTTAAGCTTTGATACGGCTTGAATAAACATTTCAAGAGCAGTTCGCATTTCGTGGCCTTTTCGTCTTGAAGGTCACTCCGTTCCTGGTCGGGCTGAGCCGAATTGCCGAGTTAAGTTAGTTCACAGTTCGTACTCTATGACTACCAGCCAAGTATCATCAACCCCACTCACTGCTCGAGATATGCATATACCACATGCAAACACAGGTTTAAATGTGGATGCAATGGCCGATGCTGTAGAGAAGACCTGATTTGTTGGAAGGCATTCACTTGGAGTCAACGAGACAGTCACTGTATCTCCTTTAGAAGCTGTCGGCCATCTGTGGCTGTCATAGAGGTCGACATCTGAACGAACTTAACTCGGTGATCCGGATCATCCTGGATGGGAGTGGAGTGGTGCAGTGGCAACACACACGCATTCGATGTGAACGGGCCCGGGTTCAAACCATGAGTGTGGCAGAGGATATACATCACTGATGAGCACTGATAAGAACGGAAGTCGAGTCTGGTGCTTCCGTGTGCAGGGTTGGTCGGACGACCTGAGATTTGTGTGTGAAAGGTGGAGTCCAAAGTGCTGGCAGCTGAACAAGCATTCATCAATCCAACACACTACTCGCAAGTAACTGTGTGATTCATATTCCTCTTCACTTAGCTGCTTTCAGCGTCCACACACTTGGCCAAACGGCGCAACGGGCTGCCCTAGCTAGGACTCTTGAAACCTTTAACAAAGATGTGTGTTGTGTCTCCGAAACACACATACGAGACCCAACTTCAGTGTTAACACTTTTTTCCCCAGATACAAGCTCGGATTCTCGTTTCACTCTTCGCGTGTCGAGTGACTCAGTGTTTAGTGATCGTGGTTGGCATCACTCTAAGCGTGAAGGCTGAGCGTACACTGCTTGACTGGATTCAAGTCAGCAGTCGTCGGTGTGCAGTCCGGTTGAATGATTCTGTGCATGTCAACAGCACCAGACTGAAGTGCAGATGCCTGTTCGTCATTTCTGTGTATGACCCAACTGACTGTAGCTCTCCTGAGGCTAAAGACGAGTTCTACTGAGGTTTGTCTGAACTGGTCCGCAGCGTGTGCTCTACGGACATCATGGTTGTTGCTTGTCATTTCAATGCTCAAGTCGGAAGTCTAGACGAGACGGAGAGGAATATGAGAGGTCGATATTGCTTTCCAGTCGATCGATTTGATAACGGTCATCGACGCAATAAACTATGTTCCAACTATGGACTCATCCTAGCGACTACAAATTTCTCGCACAAAATGCGACACCGGCTAACCTGGCGTCCTGCTGCAACTTCACGGCTTTGGACTCGGATCGACCATATTTCTGTCGGTTACCGCTGGCGCAGATCAGTTCTGGACTGTCGATCATTTTGGTCCACGTCTGTAGACACTGATCACGCTTTTGTCCGCACGCGCTTCAGCTTGTGCCTGGTCGGTGGTCGAAGCAACACCAAAGCAAACCGTACCCCGTAGCTGCTACTGGACGATAACCAACGATCTGCTTTCCGGACATAATTATCCACCAGATTATCGGTGCAGTCAAATGCTCAGGATCCAAGGGAGCGATGGACAGAGATCAAATAGGCTCTAGGTGCGACTGCTGATGCTACCTAAGGTCCAACAACTAGACACACACAGAAACGATGGATATCCGCATCCTCAGTTGCGCTGTTAGATGTGCGCAGATCGATTCCTCTGGATTCCAGATACGATGAAGCACTGAGATGCCTTAAACACCAACTGATTCGGAGCCTGAGAAATGATCGTGAGTAGTGGTGGATTGAGAAGTGTAGGGGGATTGAAAAAGCTGCAGCGATTGGCAACAGCCACAACCTTTTCCGTCTGATTAGACAAATCGGTCCACGAAAACCAGGCGTTGGCGCATTGATCAAAGATGCGAACAACTCACTGGTTCAAACTTGGGAGCGTCGTCTAATTCGCTTGGCGGAGAATATCGAGATGCATTTTAATTTGCCTTTATGCACGTCAGATTTGCCAACTAGCATAATGGGTACAGCTCTTTTTGCAAGTACCAGCCCTCCGTCAGAATCGGAGTTTCTTCGTGAGATAGTCTATCTTAAACGACATAAGGCTATCGGACCGCATTGGTTGCCTCCGTCTATTTTCAAAGACGGTGGCCCAACACTCTTACTGGAGCTGACAAAACTCCTCGGTTTCATATGGGAGAAGTAAGAAGTTCCAAGTAGTTGGTGTTAATCGATGGTCGTACCGATTTGGAGTAAAGTGACAGGTCCTTTTGTCAAAACCATAGGGGAATAAGTCTGGTTAGCATCGCATCTAAACTTCTCGCTGGTATTATTCCCCACCACTTATCAAACGCTCGTGAACAGTGCTCGCACGATAATCAAGCTGGATTTAGACCTGTTCGAGGTTGTATTGATCACATCTTCACTCTTAGACAAATTTTAGAACATAGACACACCTTCTGCAGATCCACTATCTCCGTTTTTCTTGATCTTAAAGCGACCTTCGACTCAGTTGACCGCACAGTTCTTTGGCTCTGCCTCTTGTTGAAATGTGTATCAGAGAAATTCATTTCCATCATGAAATCCCTTTACGTTAATAGCCGAAGCCAAGTTCCGGCTTACGGTGATCTTTCACCTGAGTTAACCACGAGAAGTGGTATACATCAGAGTTGTCCCCGTTTCTTCTTTTCTCTTTAACTTAATGATTGATATGGTCCTAGAGACCGCATTTTTGTCAGGTGAGGACAGTGGCATTGAACTGTTCCCCGGGTGGAACGGTATCAAACCTTGAGTATGCTGACGACATAGTTCTTCTAAGTGAAGATCCAGGTAAGTTGCAAGCTTTTCTGAACAGCTTGACGGATTGCGTATCAATGTTCGGTATGCGATTTGCACCTTCAAAGTGCAAGATGCTGTTACAGGACTGGGTTGGTCCAACGCCAAACCTTTCAGTGTCTGGGGTGACTACAAACGTATTAGACAAGTTCTGTTATCTGGGGAGGTGCAACTCACACGGAGGTTAGATATCGGCTGAAGTGTCTCTGCGTAAACAGAAGGCTCGTTTGGCATTTGCCAACCTGAGTTATCTGCGGCGTGGCATGACATCCGTTTACCTATCAGGGGTCGAGTGTACGCTGCAGCAGTCAGGCCCATGCTTCTGAGCAATGCTGAGGTTCGGTGGAAAGTTTTGGGTTCAAGGATCAAATCATTAAATGAAGGACTTAAACTCACGAGGTTAAGATGTTTGGGAAGTGTTGTGCATGTTCCTTGACAGGATTCCTCGGCGTGCTATGTTTGCTGAGGCGGATACCTGGTTGGAAGATGATTAGGGGTGGTCAGTCCATGACGTGGAAGAAAGGTATGAAATGCCTAACTAGTGGACCTGGTCATGTAGGGCGTGTTAGACCTCCTGGGTGGGGTCCAAGAGACTCTCCTACTCAACGGTTAGATACGTTGGAGGATATGGCTAGATGCCGCGACAAGTGGCACTCTTGCATTCACAAACTTTCTTCATCGAATTAATTCCATTTTTGTAGTTCTCCTCTTACTCCCTTCATATTCTTTTCTTCTTCATCATTTCCTTTTGAGATTGCGCTAGGAGATAGCAACCAAAGCCACAGCACCCAGTGCCGGGTTAACGTTTGTTTGCACAGAACAGAACAGAACAGAACAGAACAGAACAGAACAGAACAGAACAGAACAGAACAGAACAGAACAGAACAGAACAGAACAGAACAGAACAGAACAGAATTATATATCTCTCTCTCCCTCTACCTGCTTTATCTATGTGAATGATTTAACTTGGCTCTCCCTCTATGATTATGCACTTTCTGTTAACCATGCTATCAGGTTTGTTCTTCACCACGCTTTTGTATGTGTTCCCTCAGCCCATTACTTCTCTTCTGACCACTAATCGGTCAACATGGCCCCAGAAACGAGGACCTTCTTTGTAAACCCCGTTGATTCACTCCCGAATCGCAGTCTCAAGCGCTGAAAGTGTTCATGGCTTTTTCCATTTCCGGACATAGCCATGTGCACTATTACTTTAATCAGCACACGCCTTAACGAATATCGCACATCATGAACATCTGTCCGGGGATGTGCGCAATATAGTATACAACCACCGGATCCTAAGGGCCTTCAGTGTTTGATTTATTTTTTGTGTTCACGTGCAAAATATTTCATTCCATCATGATGAATCTCAAATCGAGATGTTCCTTGCTCATATCCGAAGACCACCGGTACAGCTTCATAACCATGTACACGGATGAGCCTCAACCAATCAGGATCACCGTGGACAATTCCGACAAAAGTTCCCTGTGATTGGTCATCTTCGAGTCTACCAATTATGTTCTTTGATTTAATATATTTATACAAAGCCTCTCTGCAATAAAACTAACGTGCTCTTTCGCTGCCTTGGTCTTCTTTCTACTTCCGTTTGCGTAGTTCTGTGTGGGTAGGGGGAGGGCAATTTCAATACGGACTGTCAATTTAGTTCCTTACGACTATTACAATTTGACGGAATATTCCGCTTCAACATGAGGGCTCCAACGAACAACGTAACCCAAGAGACAATGATGCTTTTTGTTCTCGAATTCAAAAATGTCTCAGTCCATTGGCACAGAACACATCGTTCATATGGTAAGAAACAGTCACTGTCGCCTATCATTGCAATGCAAACTAACTGGTCCATATTTGCATCAAGTAAATTGTCTTCAATGTTCAAGCAATCGGCACGGCCAAGCAAGACCGCGCCCGTGTGTGGGGAAAAGAGATTGGGTAAATGCTCCAGTTAATCAATGTACGTTTGTGCGAGTAGTCATATTATATATATATATATATATATATATATATATATATATATATATATATATAAGCAATAAGAAGCGAGAGTGCAATAAATGCAATAACTATGAAATTCAACTGAATTTTTTACGTACAGATCAACACTGCCTCACTGAAAAGATTCCAGTTATTGATCGGATTATCGATTTTGGTAGATTATGTGCATAGACATGATTGAAGAGGTAAGATCGTGCATGCGTCTCCCAAAGGTAACGGCTGACTGTATCATTTTAGGTGATTACAAACAAGACAGCGAGACTCGAAGAGTAGAATCGTCCAACCTTGTCCTAGTGGCCAATAGATCACGGAAGGTAATTGGAGGCATGAAAATCGAGTGTCTCCTATCCTCTAAGTTTATTTCAATTCTGAGTTTCGTGAAATTATTGGTTTGATTCCCAGTTGGGTCCAACACGTTGTTAAGGGAACAATAAATACACAAAGAAATAATTGTTTTCGCAAGATTCCATGAATGAATTCACTATTATGTATGTATAATACATTTGTAGGGTCATACACAAAATGACAAGTGGGAAATGTTTGTTTGTGAACAGTACTTTTGACAAATACATATGCACACTTACACACACTGAGAGAGACAGAATGAACACGTTGATTACATAAAGAGAAAGATAGAGAGAGGCAAAATGCATTCTGATTCACTCACACAGAAGAAGGAAACAATACAAACATTAAATTAGCATGATGAGCGAGTGAGCGATTGAAGCTCGGCATGGAAAACAAAATGGTGATCTTGCTCCATTGAGTTTTGTTTGACAGGTAATAGAACATTGCATAGAACAGAGGACATCGTGATCTGTTGCTACTTTGCTCTGTCTGCCTGTCTGTCTGTCTGTCTGTCTGTCTGTCTGTCTGTCTGCATATCTGTATGCATGTATGTATGTGTGTATGTATGTATGTATGTATGTATGTATGTATGTATGTATGTGTGTATGTATGTATGTATGTATGTATGAATGAATGTATGTATGTATGTATGTATGTATGTATGTATGTATGTATGTATGTATGTATGTATGTATTTATGTATGTATGTGTGTACAAGTTTGTATCCGGTTGATCAATTTACCTCAGTTTAAACATAAAGCAGATGGAAAATGATTTTGAAGTGAATTTCGTTGGAGTGTAACAAATAGAGAAAGGAGTTATTACATCAGATTACATTTCTCATTCGCCTCAGACATCAGACGTTGTGGTAATTCAACGGCTTTCGAGGCTGCTTCACGCAATGCCGAAGGCAGCTGAACTGTTCATTCATGCGAAAAAGGATAAAAGAGAAAAATAGATTGAAAACAAATTTGCGAACGGAAATTATTGGTCATTGCACTTTTCATAATCAGCCAAGCCATTGAAAAAGGAGGATATATAAAATTTTCGATAGATTTCAGTGAACACCGAAATATAGAAAAGTTCCAATCCAATCCTAGTCAATACACGCATAATGGTTATTGATGTAGAACAAAAGAATCGTAATGATTGCTCAAGTTAGGGAAGTGAAATCGTGAGAAATGATACTAAAACAGTGGTACTGCAATCATTTTTCATAGGCCCTGATTCTCAGATTGTGTGTTTGCCATACGGAGACTAGCTATAATGAAAAGTCGAAACAGCCTCATCAATCACCAAGTTCACTCATATACATAGTCAAAAGTGTGAAATGAATGACAACGCTTTTATTGGTCAATCACATTGAAATTGTGTCAAGCTGATCGATTTACCTAGTGCCAGATACGGCTGATTGTTGGAAGCCTTCTCTCATTGAATAACATGGATCTACGATACTTTCCAAAGTTTTGATGTTCTGAAATCGTTGGCAACAGCTCATAAACTTTGATGCAATGCTATAAAATTGTGGAAAATACTATGGAGAGCAATACTCCGAATTGTTACTGGTTACTGAGATACACTTATGTAGTTGCTTCATTGAGCCATGCGACTTGCAAATTACCGGTTTTCATTATAAGTGGCTTGATGAAATACAACCATCGCATTGTTTTGTTCAATCAGAGAGTAATTCCACCAGTCAAACTTATCTCAGTCCAGATAACTTGATCATATTGAGATAACTGAGTTGCGCTATGATTGGTCGACACATTACTAACCAATGGTGTCAAAGACCAATTCGCTTGTATTGCAAACACAAAGCGAACCCAACAAGACGGTTATAATCAGCGTAAATAACAGTAGTCTGTAGTTGTACAGTTAATTAGCATATTGATATCTTCAAGGGCAATGAAAGAGAGCGCAAGTTCTATTATCCGGTGGATGGGAGTTATAGAACCGCTATTCTTACAATCACTTCTTCCCAGCAAGTCCCCATTGTTCCCATCGAATTTGCCATCGAACACAAATTCAGAGAACATTTTTTCCTATTAAATCAACAAGACCCCTCATTCATGAGTTTCCACATTCGTTTTCGATGCTTCGAGAAATTTCGAAGATTTGTCCACTTTCCCTTCTTCGTTCGTATATTGAACAACCGTTCCACGGTTGTACTTCTTTGTGTGATTGAGTCATGCTAACTGGTTTATTGAACTCAGTTGAAGAAAAATGCAATGCGGGAATTCGAATCCCCGGTTGTGTCATCGCATAAATCCGGTCGACTAGTGCTCAGAAGGAGAGATTGAGAGAACCAGTATCATGGCTGAATTATCTTAACATATGCATCCTTGCCAAAGCAGCAATAGTACTTTCATTCTCCGCATGAAACGTGGCTGACACACCTGACTACAAATTCGGAGTTGGTCTCATTGCTTGTTCAGACCGATTCGTTTGCATTTCTCCCACGCATTTGTTCCCCCTGAGGCTAGTCAGTCAATCTTGCGCAACAACAAAAAAACAAACAAATGGGTTAGTCAATTTGGGCTAATCTCCTGGATGGTGCCCCACCCAGTTCAACCAGATTCGTTTGTCTCGGAAAAAGTACCGGCCGTCTATCTGTGGCGAAAACCAGACTGCAAGTGGCAGAAACCCAGTCATAATTACATGTTTTTTTACCAAACACACATACACACCAGCAAACACAGAGTGCGAATGATTGCCAGACGGATACGGCTTTTATTTCTGGAGAAGAGAGAACAAATTCTTCTGTGGTTGTGTGTCGATTGCATCCAAAGCCACCAATTTAGTCCAGGTGAACTTGGTCCCGTATTCAGATCTATTGCTCACATTGTATTTTGATAATTCCCATGTCTATGGTTTACGCGTATTCATCTCTTCTCATTATTTTGAGAATGGGTGCCTTACTAATTCCGCAATGATTGAACGGTATGTGGGTTGATTTTATATTTTGATGGGGATAGTAGATGAGTAGTCATGGTAGTCCACTGTCGAATCTGGTGAACCTGTTTGATAATTTTTATGGACATTTCGAATCCATAAAAAGTCAAGTGAGTGCACTCGTTTACTTCAGCTAACCGTGAATCTCCGAACACGATTTCCACCGAGCAAATCCACTTAGATAGACAGAGAGGACAGAAATAGTGGAAATGGGCTACAATTCCCGTGAAATGGTCCCAATCTGTTGGGCATTCAGTAGGATATGCATGACGCAAGAGATAATTAGGAAATGCTACACTGCGTCATTTCGAACAAAATCTATAAAATGTCGGTAGTATGTTAATACATCTGGATGACAGGATGAAATTCCCCAAGGAAGCACGTGACTGGTTTCGCGGTTGTCGCTGCTCATCAGGTATGGGTTCACGGTGCTCTCCTACCCAATCAACCCCTTAATTAGGCACTTCACACTTGGTTTACAGCTGTAATCTCATTTGAATTGTGAGAAACGTGTGTGGGCAACCCGTAAATTGTCTAATATAAAAGTAGTCTGATTCATTTAGAACGGCGAAATATTCGATAGCATATTGCCACAGCATAGCAGTCACCTTGCCAACCTGCAAAGTTGGGCTAATGAATGTTTTCTAACTAATAAAATGATCTAATATCTTGGGTGTTTAAAATGTTAAGTGGCCATCAAGATTGAAAAGCCCTGCTGAATATGGACAAGAAGAAGCTCACATCAAGTGCATCAACCGTATATGTGAGCCATCAAGTGGGCGCTAATCAAAATCTACTCATCAAAGGACATCAAGAAACCCGAATTCGATGCACAACGTGGAAGGGAGTTTTATCAGTGTAAGTGGACCGTTTACTTGAACATAAAAAGGCGAATGAATCCATTGTCAACAGTGAGCACGAACGATACACACAAGAGTCACGGCAAATCGAACTAACCCACGGACGACGAAAGAATGGGGAATTAAATCCCCCCACCATATGAAATCTTGTTTGTTTGGTCTATTTGATCATGCTATTGGAAACATCTGTACCAGATGCACGCATATGTGTTTTGATCCGCCCTGGTGGCTCCAGGAAAGAGACTCTCTTGCCTTCGAACAAACTCAGTTTATTGGTACAGAATCTATCACTTATATCAGACACCTGCTGATCCTAAGCAAATGCTTGCATAAAAGGTCATTGTTCTACTGACAGACCGGAACGGCCCGTCTAGTTGGTGTGTCTGTTTGCGCCCGAATTGGTTGGTTCGTCTATGGTCGGTTCAGACGAATGCTAATCTCTGATTGGCCTATCGATCACTTGACTGGCTCCATTCATGTCAGCGATTCTGGTCAGTCGATCACGTGCTGTCTGCCTCACTACCTCCAACCTTGTGCTCGACTCCGGATAGGCGATGACATGCTGTTCGACCACTGAACTAGGCCATCCATTTCCAATGTGCTGGGCCCATTCCCTCACACTAGCCGTCGATCGAAGGAGATGTGTTGATATGTTGGTCTGCGCTGCCCTCACACGAATGTCACAAGCTCAACGTGAGAACCACCAACAGTGGAGAATCAGTCATGTTTGTATTGTGGTCCTATTATTGAATTTGAAAATGCACCTCCATGTGTTGGAGCGTTTCTGTTTCAAATGTAAGGCTTGAGGTTTGATAACCAGCGCCCAAGCCTCTTCACATAGAAGGCTCTATCGACTGTAGGGTTACTATCACTGCTTTTCCCAATAGATCATATATTCTGAATAGTCCCACAGTCATGGTCACATTAAGAACAGGACGCTGGAGAGCGAACAATTGTTTTCAGTGAATCCAATACGTGCTCTTACAATTCATATGGGTGAAGTAACATTGGAATACGTTAGCCATTGGCGGTCGCATCACTGTTCACCAACTTTCCGCTTTTGGAAACCATGGACTTCCTATGTGAACACAAACACGTCCAACATACAAATGGGAATCCCGACAGAAAATCTCAAGGAACTATTGCTACTTTGCACGCTAAAAATCCAGTTCCTGTTTAACGGATGTTTCTACCGACAAAGAGACGGCATCGCCATGGGTTCCCCACTAGGCCCATTGCTAGCGGACATTATCATGGCAAAACTTGAAAATGGAAAACTAAAGCAAACCATTGAAGGTTTTACTCATTACAGTCGATACATGGATGATATATTTTGTTTATTAGACCAGGAGTGCAATGTACCCAATGTTCTAGAAAAACTTAACAACGCCCACGGCTCACTAGCCTTTACCATGGAACTGGAAACCAAGAACAAATTGGCTTTCCTCGACATACTACTAACCAGGAGAGAGGATGGCTCAATACAACGAAAGGTCTATAGAAAAAAGACATGGAACGCCCAGTACACGAATTTTCACAGCTTCGTGCCCCTGTCTCATAAACGAAGTTTAGTTCGATGCCTAGCGTTCAGAGCCATAAAAATTTGTTCAACGGAGACTTTGCAAGGTGAACTAAGCTTCGTTCAACAAGTTTTGCGAGAGAATGGCTACCCCGAGAAGTTTATCCGAAAGAACTTAGAACTAAAGTCACCTGCAGAGCGGTCTCCCTGCGTACCAAAGAAGGAACTATTCCTTAAAGTATCGTTCGAGGGGGATACACATGCCGAGTGGTTGACAAAAACACTCAGGGCGGCTGTAAACAACGTTCCCAGCCGCTAGACTGAAATGCACATTTTCCACCTCTCCGGTGATCCGCATGCAGGTAAAAGACAAACTGCCTGAGCTGACCTCCTCCATGATCATTTACTCGTTCAGGTGCGAATGTGGCGCATCCTACATAGGTCGCACGGCTAGGCGTTTGTCTCAGCGCATTAAGGAACATCACCCAAGATGGTTGAGTCACGGGAAAACCGGTGTGATTACCAGTTCGATTCTAGGTCATTTGGTGGACAGTGGCCACACGATCGACCCTGAAAAAGCTTTCAAAGTCATATACCGAGTTCCACCCAATCGATCAAAGCCAGTCCGACTCCGATCCCTGGCCACGGCAGAGGCAATAGCCATTCGCTTACTAAGCCCTAATCTGTGTGCACAAAAGCGACTAGTCCAGGCTCTCCAGCTTCCATGGCCGAAACCGGAAACCACGGATCGCCGACCGAACTCCAAAAGTCCACTATTGATTACCACTCGTGACGGTGTGTGTGAAACTCTCACCACAACACGCACACGATAGAGACACCCCTCCCCACCGACCCCGTTTTTCCTAACCCCACGACAATGACCTTTACTCCGGCCAATGGCTAACGTATTCCAATGTTACTTCACTCATATGAATTGTAAGAGCACGTATAGGATTCATTGAAAACAATTGTTCGCTCTCCAGCGTCCTGTTCTTAATGAGATCATATATTATGAGTCACAGTGATAGTTGAACTCTGAACATTTACTCAATTATATAGCATGAATAAACCACCCGTAAACAGGACACTTTTTAAAATTGAAAGAAGTGAACATTTGATTTTCCGTCCAAGGCTTTCACGTGTATCTTTCAACAGTATTTTCAAAATAAGTCATTCTATTGCTTAAAACATCACAGGAATCTATCGCACTACTGTCACATCCGTTTGGTTTGCTTTGTAGAAACCTTTTTATCTGATCAGTCTATCCCTGAAATTCATGTCGAATTCGGATACTATTTTTTGTTTAAAATTCGGGACACTGCCTTTCAAAACACCAAACATGCAACCACTATTTGATTAATTTTCCAGACGGTTGGAAATCGCGCGATTGGACTAGTCAACCTCTTAGAAACTTTCTCCCAAAAAAGGGTATTGTGAAGCGTGGCGTTCTGTCTCTACTTATGCCCACCACACTCGGCTATGATGAATGCCGGTTTATTCAACCATTATTATTATTAATATTTTTAGTGTTATTATTAAAATCACTATTATTATTATATGAAAGCGAGCCTATTAAATATGTTGATGATGCGATTTATCACTTGTCTCATTCCGTTACGGCAATTCCGTTCCCGTCTTCGAAAGAAGGATACCAGAACTCACCAGTTAATCTTCCAGTGCTGATCTGATAATGGATTCGTCCTGGATTTCTGCTATTCAATTTTCCCCGGGCAATTAGATTAAGTATTCCGATCTGCCCCACTTCAATGCAGACGTGCTCACAAACGGTGGGCACAGTGCGCGAGAACATCATTCGCTCAGTAACTCGTGGTGGTTATCAGTCACGATCTTAACTGACCTGACTGTCTCGTGGTAAAAGTTAGAAGGTTTACCGTGGTTCTGCAAAACCTGAAATACTTCTCTCCTTTGTTTTGAATGAATAAACCTTTTCTATATGAGTACAATGGTATTTTATTTTGATGAAAGGACGAAATATCCCCGGGAATCAAATGACCGGTTTTGCGGTTGTTGCCGCTCATCAGGTATGCGTACCCGATAGTATTCTGCCTAATCATCCTCATACTTGAGCACTCCAGAGTTGGTTTACAACAGTAATCTCACTTGATTCTGAAAATGGACTCTCCGTCCATACAAACCTCTATTCCATTCAAGTGAGATTACAGTTTTAAACCTTTTCTGTTTGAGCATATATTCCCACAAGCTTTCTCTCTCGGTTGTTTTCCCATGAGATTGCTTGTCAAGTTTTTCCAAATTCTCTTCCCGTTCATCCAACATGTTTCTATTTGTAGCAAAATGCTCCACAAACCAACTGATGAATCATGCCACAGCTCTCTAATGCTTTCATGAAATGTTTTCGGACAGAGATTATAATTTCAAAAAATAAGACTAGCTGAGCAATCTGCGGTGAGAAACCTGTTGGCTGTACCTGACAGCATTTCATTCCCTCTTTCTTTCATATCACTTCCAATCATAACAACTGTTGTCTTATTATTCGTTTTCGTTTTCAAAACCCATGGTGATAATTTTCATTGACCTCATAAGGACAAACGAAGTCTGTCCGGGACATGATTCGATTCCAAGTGTATCAATCACTCATTTTGAAATGAACCCAACAAATACAGATGCACATCTTTTCACCGTAATATATGACTCGATCCGGTCAGTGTGATCGCTCTGACAAACCATCATTTTGATTGAATCGAATTGGGAATAATATTCACATGAACGGCAGTTCTGTTTCCAGGATTATTTCTATTTCTTGAGATAACGGGTAGAGGAAGGATTGGCAATTTGCATGTCCAAGTCAAGCAATCCTCCGAGATAAAGTTGTCGAAGCAGATTAGGATCAGATTCGTTTTCCAAAAAAATTGGGAACGGATTGTTCAGTCGGGTTTCTTTTCATCTGTAGACAGTCGCCGTTGGCTATGTTCTCAAATCTAGTCCCTATTTCTTGTATGGCAGAAACCGGCAAATGACAGTCGGAGCATCATTAGCATTCTGCTCACTGAAGCCTGGTAATTAACTTGTTCAATCAAATCCACTTGGACAGATTTGGCGAAAACCAATATCACTTAGTATGCCAATTTCACTTTTTGGTCTAAAAATTCGATTCTAAATCAGATTTGGGGAATTCTTGGGTGAGAAAAGACGGAATGGCCAGTCCGACTGAGGCACAAGGAACTCCTATTTTCGGATTGGTCATGCACTGCACGACAGAAGTATAGGACCCTCTCGTCTCAATTATTCCGGGCATATTTCTGCAGTTGAATTCTCCAACGAAACCATATCCGGCCAGAACGACCGATAGTACAATACTGTACGGCATACTAAATTTTAGAATGAGACTATGCCTTATGTAGTAATTACAGCACAAGACACAAAAATCGAGGATGACACAAGTAAGGGAGTCCTAATCCCGATGCGCTAACCCACGGAAAATTTTGCAGAGTCAGACGGATCATTGAGCCTGACCGCAAGCTGATTAGTTCAGCATGTGGATTTGGCAACTGACAAGTCCACGAGAACCAAAATCATGTGATTCATGTGCACTGGAGCACATGGTGCACCCTGGTGACCCAGGTGACTGTAAGAATCGTATCTACCCGACCAATCTTATGTAGTGAAATTACTCACCCTCGGACTACGTACACTGGGAGAACGACAAGACCAGACAAGAACGGCAGAACTGTATTCTGTCACATCTGGTTGGTACTAACTCGTTTATATATAAAAGGAGGCATTCACTTATTGACAGGTAACGTGCTGACCAATCACAAAGCGATTTTGCTGTATTTACACGATCCAAGAGTTACGGCCCGGCTCCACCTGATTGGTTGGATATTGGAAATGAAGTTGTAGTGCGTTGGACTGCGTGTGAAGGTATTTGAATCAATACAGGGACCTGCATTCGTGTTGGTTGTACTTATACACCTTACCGAAGTCATACCAAATTTTGCGTGCGGAATCTCACACGAAAATATGCTAACAGCTTTTAACAGGAACAAAATATCCCCAATCTGTCGAAAAGAAATCAGAATTCATGGGATCTCCAAGCAACGCAAGAGACGGACAACCATCTTGCGATGGTATCTGGAGTGTAGCGAACAATATGCGCCTAAAACGCGAATGCATCGTCTAAAATACTAAAGAAGTCGGACGAACGCAGATTGATTCGTCTAGCCTCCAGTGACACGACACATGTCGACGTTGACGGATTTGATCGGATTCAGTGTTTGAAAACGAACATAACAAAGAACACTGAAATCTGTGCCGTGGATGAAATACAAATCGATGAGAAGATGTAGTACTTCCACACAGTTTGAGAGAGAACACCAATTATTGTGGACAGGAACACGCTTAGCTTGATTAATCAAATGGGAGAATGTCTACTTAGGGGACGAAAAGATTTAGGTGGATAAAATGATTGTAATTATTACTAGTATGAAATCAGCAAAGAAGAAGGCATGTTTCAACCGAAGAAACGACGACAAGAGCTCAATGATTGTGTGCGGAGTCTCCACACAATATTCCGCGACGTATATATTCGTAAGGTGGAACAGTTTTGCTCGTGCTAGTGACCAACAGATTACAGACTGATGCAATTTTCCAACATGATAATGTTCGTTTCCACTTCACAAACACCACAAAATATTGGTTCTTGTTCCGTGGGATCAATGTCGTACAGTGGCTAGCCTGCAGCCCAGATCCAAACTCGGTTGGGTATCTATGGCGTATACTTGCTCACCAGGTATACAAGAATTCCATGGTTTACCAGTCAGAAAGTTAATTGCTAACCGTTCACGAGCAAGAATGGGAGAGTTTTTGACCAAGGGAGAATCACAGGTTTTGTAAGAAGCGTACCGGGAAAGATGTATCGAGATCATAGAGCAGAGTGGCGATTGCATGCAGTTTTAACTAGTAAATATTGAGACCCAGCTGGAGGGGTTCTATACTGTTGTCATCCCCTTTTACCCAAACTCTGATTAACCAGTCGGAAACGAACTATTTTGTCCCGAGATTTCGTGTTTTCTATCAGCGTGACTGTTCGGTCGTTCTAACCAAATATTGGTTTTGTAAGGGAATACAGAATCGGAATTATGCGGAGAAATGAGAAGGTCTTATACTTCAGTCACGCAGTGTATACAATATAAAAACCGATAATATGGTACAAACGTTTTGTCTATGTGGTCAGTCCATTCACAGCTAAACAAAATAAGGATGTGTGTCGGGAAAGGCAAGCTTTCAATTGATTGTCCTAGTTCGCAAAAGAAAAACATCTAAATTTGTGTATTTCATGTCCCGTGGAATGAACGTTTAATCCGCATTTGTGAACCGAAGAATGGAAAGAAATGCACGTATCACACATTGATTGTCTCCCACCAATTCTTTAGTTAACTGAACAAAGAGGGCCAATTAGATTTAAAGCTCCTACCAATAGGTGACCAAAGCGATTTGAGCTCCATTCTGCTTCGAGGCAGACTGCTCAACAGTGGACAACGTGCTGAGGAGAAGGATTGGAGTCTAATACGTCTCAGTTTCATCCAACACTCAAGAAGTCAAAGCCCATCAAGAAGGAGGTTGTACCGGATAAGGAAAGTCATCGGTCTTTTGGGTCATTGGAGGGATACATTGACCGTCAAGTTGTGTAGAGCAGAAATCATTTTTCCCAAAAGTTTCATAGAAGCTTACAGCCCAGGACTGTAATATAAATCTCTCTACAGCTCGATATTCCCAGTGATAGATTCACAGTCATCCGTGAGTAGTTGAAATTGCGTGACTTTGTTTATCACGATAAATTAGCCTGAAGCTTATTGGTTAGAAATGGGTCGTATGTGGTACATGAACAGTGTCAAACCTCTGAAGGTAAAATTACTCGAACGTGGCTTTATTTCCTTTTGATTGTATCCTATTCCCACTGAGACTATTGATTTTCCAAATTGTCTATCATTTGATTGTCTAACAAAAAGAGATAGAGCAAAAGTGATCACGTTGGGGGAGATTATCACATTATCTCACGGCTAAAAGATAAACTCAGTTACATGTCCTAGACATGAAGGCCGTCTGAATGTGGTCCGTTGAAATATCCATCTTATTTCCATGGATCCAAGATACTTTTACGACAAAAGAGAACGTTTCACTGCTTTTATCAGTCGGAGAGGAAAAAATTGTGCTAGCCTATTCAGCCCATGTTTGATCAATGGTGAGACTTTGAAGGGACTTATAGTCACGTAACTGAGAACAGGAAATTCCCATAGAAACTCATTCGGTTGAGTTCGGAGCTGAAAATCTCATGACATCCGCTCATATGATGCTTCAATAAATCATGGCAAACCTTGTCAGCTGAGGGCTGTCATCTGTACTTGGAACAATGCCT
The DNA here is from genome assembly GCA_948099385.1 of Fasciola hepatica. Taxonomy (NCBI): domain Eukaryota; kingdom Metazoa; phylum Platyhelminthes; class Trematoda; order Plagiorchiida; family Fasciolidae; genus Fasciola; species Fasciola hepatica. Next base: position 12,891,223 of record CANUEZ040000048.1, on the reverse strand, counting down.
AAATCATTGGGCTCAGTTAATCAATGTATCCTGTCTGCCGGATCGGATGCCTCAAGAAAACCAACTTGTTGCAGAACTATGCGCCGGGTAATGCCTTGCCCAAGGTTGTATATCTTACAGCTATTTGCAGTTATCTTTTGCAGCAGCGAAAACATGGACACTTTCGAGCCTCAACTCTTAAAATTTTCTTCTAACAGTCCCGATTTTATTGTGGCGGAAGCCGTCATTGGTCTGCCTCTAAGTAACATACAATTTTGTACCTGGGTAAAACGTTTCATATAAGAGGCGGACCACTGAAAAATAAAAAGGTAAAATCGTGAGAAATTCGTCAGCATTTGCAATGTAGTACTCTTCGTTGAGAGTAGTTTGCGCATGTATGAATGGTTTAGCGGTGATAGTGATTTTCTCCAATCCACAATGAAACTCAATCGGAAGAAAATGGACCAAGGCAAACACAATCTCGAAGAAATTATTCTGACGCTTCCAGAAACAAGGTGGTCGTGCTACAAACGCGGTTTCCAAAATTGAGCAGTGATTGATCCACTTCATAATGAGTAGCCTTACAGGTTCTTGTGATTCTATACATGGAATGTGAAGGAACACTGTGGTTTACCCACTTTGTTGGCAAGCGTGGATGCTTCTGTTCAGTAAAATGATTGCATAAGAGGTATAGCTGATGATACAAAATTAGTAATACTAAGACTTCCAACGGGAGTTATAGTCAGAATGAGCATAAATTTCCAAGTAAATAAGTTTCTATGTGGTACTGCAACGTGTGGGTATAGACCACCATTCCCATCCTCTTTGATGTAAGTATTGTCGCCTATTTATACGCTTACTGAGCTCCTAAGCACCGAGATTCCCTCCTTTTTAAGTCTGTGCAAATTGAACACGTGCAACCCCCCACAGAAGAGTGCAGCACTAGGCTGTTGCTTTTTCCATTCCATTGTGATTGTTACTGGTTCTCGTTACAATAAAACTGTAATTATTTATGAAATATTTCCTCGTGCAGTGGCAACGCTCGACTATGTGATGAAAAAGCAAGACGAAGTTGTTCATTCCAGTTTGTTAGGAATCATCAGCAGTGCAGTGCAAATCCACCAAGTTCATTCCTTCTGGAACTCAAATCCGTCTGTTTCCCTGATTGTAAATCACGTGCACCTTACAACCAAACTATCCGATGTGTGTTCCTAAGGGTTTTCTCTCCCCGTCAACAGAGCAAGATGTAGTCCCCCACCACTCTTCAATTCAGACTCGGTTGATACGCATCGCTACTGCAGATACGAGCTAGGCTAGTTCAGGCAGCCACGGAGAGATTAGCTCTACTTTTTCCAACGATCCAGTGGGACTTGATACCGCGTTTTGAAGTCAAATCCTTGATTACTCAAACCGATCCATTTGAATACATCTCACAACTACTTGCGAGTAGTGTGTGATATTGAAGATACTTCACTTCGTTGACTGTCCTTTGGACTCCATCTTCCACCCCCAAATCTCACATTGTCCGACCAGTCTTGCTCTCGAAATGACAAAACTTTTCACCTACTCCACCCTGTTCTCGCTCCATTGGAGGTAAGTGTGTGTGCTCAGTTATTTCAGAAATGCCCTTATATTCACTTCTAGCAGACAAAATAATCAACAACAATGTGCAAAACCGTTGTGCATGGCCTACAACCTCCATGAATTTGTTTATTCCACAACCAATTGTCAGAGACAGGAAGGTGGCTCATGTATCAGTTGAGAAAACCCATTGTACCATCAGGAACAGCCGACGATAATGACAATGAAACTAAGTCGGACTGTAGACCCATATATGGATGTTTGAACAATCTAAGTGTCGGAATATTAAGATACATTTACTGAGCATTTCGATCATCTAGTCTAGGTGTTCTGGTCTTTACAAAACGAGCGCTTGCCTTCCCCGTATTATGACTGGCCCGGCATACTAAACATCTCAGTCTCACCAGTTTCATAACGATCCAGGTGACAGTTAAACATTGATTTGATCCCTACTGATGGGACTGGGGAACAATCTGTGATCGATAAAACTCGACCAACAACATTTGATCACACAAAGGCATGAACTGAAATGGAACACATACTTGTTGTGTTCGCCTCTTCTTCTACGCCTCGTTTGGGTGGATTGACCATCAGGACTGAATGTCGTGGAGTGGACGGTCGGCGATAGGATTCCGTTTCACTCACATCCAGAAGTTCTTTCTTCTTGATCCCATACTAAAAGGACAAAGTTGAGATTGGAGCAGTGGATAAAGGAGCAACATGCAATGTTAGAAAATGACTTGCGTGCTTGTGTGTGTTTGTGTGTGTGTGTGTGTGTGTGAGTGTGTGTGCACTGAATAGCATTAACCAGCTGGAGCCGTTGAGCTACATTATTTGGCGACAAGGCAATATCCTGACCCAGATTCATCCCATCAACCACCAAATAAGTGATATTTCAGAAACACACGTAACCAGGTTTGAACCAGTAAATTCATTAGACACCAAGAGGTGTTTGCTTTCTAGAATATTAAACCGTTACCATTAAATTATCTAATGATCACATAGATGTCCTCCAATATAACAAATCTACTGTACACTCGAGCTTTTACATGTTGTAAGTGGTGAGATGTGATAAATACGACTGCAGACTAGTTGAGTGAACCTGTCAGCTAGCTAACCGGTTTGACAAAATAGTAAAAAGCATGGCACACACAATGGAAAACAAAACGGATGCACCTGATGGACGAGTAAGTCCAGTCTGGTCCCTGAATACGAGTCCTGCGGGCAGCATCCAAGCAGCTGAGGTTGAATCCAGAAAGGAAGAGACACTTCCATAACACAATCTGCTTGTAAATCTGATCTGATAACTGTCTGAAAGAACATGATTTCAGAATTTTTATAATGCTTCCACCACTACTACTGCTACTTCTACTGCTACTTCTACCACTACTACTACTACTACTACTACTACTACTACTACTACTACTACTACTACTACTACTACTACTACCACTACTACTACTGTTACTACTGTGGTTCGCGTGCTCTCCTTTACCCTATTACGTTTGGTCCCTCTGACAGCCGCTTTCGTTATTAATCCACAACTATCCATAATTGCTTTTCGAACAATCAACTACCTACCTATTCAGAAAGTAGTATACACACTCCACCACATTGCTACCATTTCTACTACTGCTACTACTACTGTAACAATGATTACTATCACTGCCCTTAGTACTACTGTCGTGATGTGTGCATGCTACTTACCGAATGAGTGAGTAGATGGTTGTCCAAGACAAAAATACAGGCAATATTGGGCCAATAATGAATGCGACTACGTCGGAAGGACCGAAATCAATGAGGTATAGAAAAGTAAGTGAACGACATGGTTTCATCGAGCAACAACAAACAACCTATTTGCCGGAGAAATCTCTTGGCTTACAACACTACTGCTTTCTTTTTTACTGTGCGAAAAATGTACCATAACGGCGGGATTGTTCGTAGTCAATGATAAGTTGTTGAATGAAAAAGTGTGCGTTTGCGGCAAGTTCCGAGGTGCAGATCGCATCGTCTAACATTATTCGGCAGACTCTACTGTAAAACACAGGTCTGAAAAAGGTGTTCTAATAATGAAAATTAGTGATCATTTGCGAATAACGGTGGTTGGTATTCGAATAGTTTATTGTATGAGTTGTTGGCTTCCAAATTTCTTTCTAGAAAATACTAATTGTCAACTCTGAATTTGTAGTACACTCACTCAACAATTTTTGAACTAAAACAGCATGCTGTCAACTCCCTCAGTATTCAATGAAGACAGCTTTTGCTTTTTTAGGGATTTCAGTGATAGAACCTTTCAGGATTGGGGCAGTGTGTTCGCTCGAATAGGGTGACCACTTTTCGGGAGTAAGTTCTTTCGGAGGGGAAAGGAGTGCTACAGTTCATTTAACAATTCAGGATTTCTATTAATCTAATATGAACAACCTACGTACCTTAAAATAGCATCTCTCCCATTGTAGAAGATGAAAAGTTCTGTACTACACGGGAATGTAAGATGCTTACTATTACATAATCGGACTGTGTTCTCAATGGCGACTACCTTGAACAAAAATCATCTAATCTGACGGCCTTTGGTCGGGACAGTTTCACAAGTTTGTATGAGTTTTTACGGACAAGTGAGATGGCTGAATGGAATATAGAAACGAATGTGTTATCATTTTAATTCATCTTGGTTACTAATCATTTGGATCGCATCTATGGTGGAGCCTGATAGCTGAACACGGTGTTCAACTTAGATACCCGGGTGAAGAGACACATACTGTGCGCAGTTTATGAAACGTGTACAGTCGAACCGTCAATCTCAGCGATTCGGAGATTGCGGTAACCATTGAACTGAGCTATGAATAACGGCAATCTTCGTTATATTACCAAACCCAGGAGACAAACAGAGAGAGGCCAAAAATATCAGTATATTTTGAAGATGTCTAATTCTAACTGCTCATATGTCCCACACAAGATTAGTTTAATATATGTTTGCGATAATTATTCCGTCTACATTCGTCTACGAGACTGTCATGTCCGATTGTAATTCACACTTGCTTAAGATCGCAAATATTACCAACAACTACAACACAAGCTCGTGTACTGTAAACGTCCAAACCATTGAAAACCATGGAAGCACTGTACAAATGTTTCATCCTTTTTAGGAGTCATCAGCAGTGCACATCCAACAAGCACCAATGGGGACTCGAACCCAGAGTGAACGATTGTGAATGGAGCACCTTAACCACAGGACCATCCGGAATGGGTCTCAACGGTTTATTCAGCGGATTCGATACATGATATAGTGCCCTTCCAACACTGGCTCTGAATGTTTTTTAAAGCATTCCCTGCACAGTCAACGACTCCTTTGATGGATGGCTTCTCTGTAGGGGCCTAAGTACAAAGAAGGTATTCCATCAAACAATCTACAAAGCTTGGTTAGTATATGAGACGAGTATCATGAATGGTTAGTGTCATTATCTTATAGTTATTATATTTGATTGTAATATATCGGTCGGCAGGTGAGTATCATGAATGGTTAGGGCCATTTTATTACAGTAAAAGGTTTGCATTATATTTGATTGTTTTTTCCTTGCAGATGGTCCCATTACGATGAGTCCGCTGACTCCATTGCAATACCACCGACATTGAACAGTGAACGAAACCAGTCACGAGCATGAATTGTGACGCTAGAGAATTCCTTCATAAACTCATCATGATGTCCCCGATACACAGCTGAAGCCACCTAGATCGGTGCTGAAACACATAAGGAGTAGACACTATTCTCAGCATCCAAGAACTTGGGAAAACGTTTATTAAACCAAGTCATCAAAAACAGATAACTGAATGCCACATGAATCCCGGGGACATTTAGTCAGCTGAATTTATCTCCCCAATAGCAAATAAATGGTTTGTTTGAGTGGATGTGGAATTTGGCATATTGTGGTTGGAGAAAAAGACCGGTGGTGGTCGAATGGGTTCTAATCCTGCGGCCGCCTGTGCAAGTTGCTTTCTCTAGTTGAAAGCTTCTCGTTGGTCGAAACCGCCTTCCGATTGTATACAATGAAAAAGAAAGTTAACGATAACAGATGAGAGAGTAAAAACGATCATCAATCTAGAAATGCCCATAGTTCGTGCACCGACAAGTTCTTTAAGCATGGTCTTCATGAAGATTTTGACGAGCTGTTTACTTATCTACGACATAAGCAGGAATTAAGATGATCGTATTTCGAAATCACCTTCCCATCCGCAGACGCAATGTAAAATGTGTCTCTCGATTGCACTTGAAAGATTATCCTTATCATATGAAGATCTGATTGTGTTCTCTCTCCCTCACACATCGTGAGCAGCCCAATAAAGTGTGTGCGTCTTTTCACGGTGAGCCTCCCGGCGATTTATCGGATAAGTCCGAAATTTGTGGACAATGTGACCAATCTATGGCTCTCAAAGACCATAACAAAATCCTGGTTCTTACAAGTGTCCCCTATCGAACGGAACATTGTTGTCCGGATTAATCGTGATTAGTCAATTGTGATCCCGTGTTGAGTAGAATTACGTGCAGTGGTCAAAAAACATAACGTTTGACGGTGTTGTACTAATCGACTTTAAAATATGTGCATATGAAATGTCACAAATAGTTCATCAATAACTAGATAAAACCCAAAGCTCTGCTTAGTTGCATGATCACAAAGGTTATAAATTTAACTCAAGTTCATAGTTCTGGTTGGACCTCAATGGATGGACAGTGTTCACGACCAAATCGAACAATCCTGGTGAAACTGCTATTTGTTGAATGCGTTCAGGGTTTCTAATACTTGAGTTAGACGTTTGACACAGCATGATCAGTTAAATGCTTTTAATTACTGAAACTAAGTTTATTAAATGTGGTTGGGGTGTGTTGTGTGGTGCTGTCACTACTGACTGTGTCATGACCATGCCGATCAAACTATTGATCGGTTAGTCGATATCGCCTACTACTTCACAGTCACGCGCCCACGCACACATGCACGCACGTACTCTCGCACGCAAGCATGCAAATTACCGTGACTTCACCCATACAACGGACTGTTTACTGCAACCAATCAAACTTCGACATTGAGACACTCGTGATTGTTGGTTTGTCGCCGTTGAGCGGCCGTGCACTCGATCGCATGTAGTGCGAGCCGATAGCTGATAGCCGATTCATTTACCAACTTGCACTAATAATTAGGTATCTTGCATACTCCATTCTCCATTAGCCCGTAAAAAATACAGTGGTTATTTCGTTTTGACATCTTCGTCAAACTGATCTCACAAATACCTATCCTCCCAGGTTTTCACATCTCGCGAACCGAGTCGGTAAAACAACCACATGAAATTGAGTTAGACGCAGTGTCGTTTTTGCTACACATGATACAGATATTATTTAAATGATTATCGGTTAAATTTTGAAAAGTTTTCCCATGAAATACAACTCCAACCACACATGAACACAGTGCAAGGTGTACCCATAGACTCAAAGACCGATTGAACTAATAGGGATAACTGGAAGCCTGACCACGAGACTAAAAGTGGAGACCACATAGGGTCCCAATAGTTAAGGTGTGGTAACGGGTTGGACAACAGTGGATTACTGTCCACCTTCAAAGGGATCGACGGTGACGGGATTTGAGCCGCCGAATTTGGAGGTGGAATTTCATTACTCTGTAGGACTCGATGACCACCGATCAACGCTAGTGTCGTGTACGAACAGCGACCCGTTCAACATTCTTAGTTGTGGGAGGGAGATGGTGCAGCATTTATGGAAATACATGTCGCTGTTTTTGGTCTACCAAGGAACGAATTTGTCTGATTATAGAAAGATTCGACCCCGGAACATACATTGCAAATTCAACTCTATTCAGTTAATAGACGTGTTGAAAAATCAGTGCAGTCATGGCCAGTACTTTACATTTCTTTAACAAAAATCGAACAGAATATTTCTTACAACGAACTTGCTTATTTATGGCTCACTTTTGTTTGTTTTCTTTGCTGATTTATACTAAATTCTTAGGGGGTCACCCACAGTTGTTCACTCCGAGTTCGAGTCCTAGTGGGAGTCTGGTGGATGTATCATGATGTTGATTCCTAACTAAGACAAAGCCACTGTTTAATGTTTCGGTAGATTTCAACGGCGAGTCCAGAGTCACTACTGCTTGATGAATATCATAACATCAATCGGTTACAACACTGTTCCACTATGGCTGTATCAGTGATCAGAAAGATCACAAAACCGATAAATACGGACTAAGGCGTTCCGTCGTCTAATGAATAGGAATACAATTATCTAACAGATCTAGGTGAGAAAATGATGGCACACTACTTCGGCATGAATCCTTTTGAACGGGTTGACCGTACGAGTCACAAGCTCAATCTCTCCCGTGTTTGTCCACATGCCATCCGATCAAAGCTGTCTCATTGCATATCTGGTAATCTCAGACACTGGCATCTTGTTGTCCATACTGATTGGTGCACCCTATTGATTGTCTTTATATCACTGAACTGTCACACACAATGCAAATGTGTTATGCACCTAATCAGCACACTCATTAATTGATTCATTCTCCTTTATTTTGGAAGACGTAATAAATTGGCGCTCAGAGAACGTACATCAAGCAATCGGTCAAAGATCACTAGCCTACCTAGTTGAACTTTTACCATCCAAACACAAATGCCAAAATGATAACTTACTTTGTCACGAATAACTTGTCGCATTGACTCCCGTTCTTCTTCCATGTTTTCAAATCGTTCCCGACGTTTCTCTTCGGCCGCATTCAGCGAGGCCTCAATTTCTTCCTCCGTTGGACCTTTGGGACCAACATCTTTTGTCACACCTGAGAAAAACAACGAGGAGTTTGAAAAACAGTTTAGCGGTTGTGTGTTGCAGGTTAATAGGACACAACGCGTAAATCATTGTGGCACACGCGTACTTTTCCAATTATTACTCGACATCAAGCTCTCCATCAGACCTGTTGGTAAAGCGCATTGGGAATTGAAAACTATCTTTTTGAGTAGAATCGTAATGAAAACGGTACGGTTTTGTTTCACTCATCGTGGATCTGGAATAGTCTTCCTACTCATCCTGTGTGTTGCTGCTCATGAGAACACTCTGTCCATTCCTGCCAGCTTGTTCTGGCTTCCATATCAACCAGCTGTACGTCAGCTGTTAACCGACGGCTGGGCTCGGGAGAAACACTCAATCGGCCGATTGTCTAATTGGCTGTTTGAATGCCTTTCGCAACTAGGGGCTTTGTTCCACATTTTTGAGGAAAAATACTCCTCACAAAACTTGTGAATAGTGTGTCTTTCGCCAGTCTAATTCTAAGCTGGTCAGGATTTCATCCGATATTTGTCATCTTCCTATCTAGTCTAAAGTGCATAGATAGAAACAGTTAAAAAGAGTATCTCGATGCTCACTGTTTGTGCAGTAACGGTCAAAAAGAAGAGTATGAACTGTTCTGTTCGTCTGTTGCTCAAGTTTGAACGTTTATCGTGAAAAAAACGATAAGGTCTTGTTTCCAAGTTCATTCGTTAGCGTGTTCTACTGCACGGGTTTCGTAGGTGCTACCGTTTCCATTTTCAACGCAATTATCTGTCTCCCATACCGCAAAATACAGCACATATTTACAATCTTTTTAACACATTGCTTTCAACAACTGACGCTTGAGTTTTGTCCTCCACCCCATCCCACTCCCTTTCCTCACCCCACCCCTCCGAAATTTCTCCGACATGCTGGGTCAGATAGGATCTTTCACCTGTCAAATCACATTCTGTTGATTTCACATCGTACTCACACACAAGCCATGAGGCAAATTCTATTCAAACCAATTATAGTTCACCGTGTTCACTGCATGTTTCTATCATGACGTACATGCGTTTTCAGCAAGAACAAACAAAACCAGGCAGAATTGCACGTAGATGTTATCAGATACTTTGCACAAGATGAGCCTAATTTCCAGTTTGTAAAGCTGTTGCCGATTTGTTGCATCATCAGTGACACTAGGTACTTGAGCACTTGTTCTCACGGGGGTAGCAACAATTGCCGCATCGTTTCTTACGCCTGGGTGCTGAAACACAAGTGGGAATGTGAACCGTGGCTCCAAATGTGTGACAGAGTTTACCGGCTGACTAAGCTCGTCAATTTCCAGACTGTTCGTTAAGGTATATGTAAAACTGGGAATCGGAGCAGTAAAAACTGTCAGATCTTGTACTGCCTTGGGCTTGTGCCACATCGTTGAGTAATTGGTCCTTTCAAGGGTTGGTATAACCGCCACTTCATTTTACAAATCATGGATTGGGTCTGTCTGAGAACTTTACTGAGTAAGGAAATCCATCATTCTTTCTGAGTATGTGGTAATTGGTCGTGCATCGCAAAGGAAACTAATTTTCTCTAAGGAATTTGAACACACGAATGATTCTCCCAAGATAGTATAACGTTCGTACAAGTCAATTTTTGTATACAATGGGACCAGTAATTGTAAATTAACAGTACTGACAACCCCATACAGCATTTTAGCGAACTGAACGGTAAGCCAACTTAGTGGTGTCCGATGATCTTGGATTAAAGTCGAGTTGACCACTGGATGAGACTGTTGTTTTGGTTAAAGCCACGCGCACTACACGGACAATTAACAGAAATCCCCTTCATGCACGGACAATCACATACTTGGTATTGACCTCTAATCATGTTTCAGCGAGAGCAGTACAGACTGATCGACTTCGCTATGCATTGGTTGGCCTTACTCTTTTGCCCGTGACGGCACATAGAGATCAGCTCTTTTGCTTGCTTACTTGTTTGCTTGTGGCTTACTTGCCGGCTACGGCAGAGTCTTATGTTTACGCTGTTGCAAAAATAATCCAATGCTAACATCACGTGTTCTACTGCTAACTACGAACACACCAGTGACTCATGTCATCAACAAATTCGAGATGCTCTGACATCCGCGTTGATAACTGTCGTCCGTGTGAGTGTCACCTCAACTGCAGGTGGTCTGGTATACGGCTTACGAGACGGAATTGTCTGTACAAGTCATTTAGTTTTGCACAAAATATCGAAGAAGAGCCACGGATGTAATAAATTTCGAAATATTTGTTTACTTATCGTTTGAATGGTCAGATGAATACAAAATGCATCAGACTAGTGTCCCGTGGAAGAAGCTTTTGAGAAACATCAGATGGCAAGGTGTGGGTGAAGGTATGTTTTCGCCCATCGGTTAAGTGTATGTCACAAGGTTGACACAATGACGTTATTCAGTATCCTACAAGTGGTTCAGTGAATGAGTCAGAACATAGGACATAAGCAATGGACGAGATAACTAGCGTTCGACTACCACTACTATCAAAGCTTAGTTCACAAAAGAAGTTAATCCAAGCACGTGAACTTCCTTGATCAACGGTCGATGACGTTATCCTCGAATGTGACCTCGATCCATGTATCGAACTGTGGCGCTGTTCCTTGTTTATCGATTAGTTGACCGGTGAACAAATTGATCGGTTGGCTGACTAATTGACTAGATTACTACACGTGTTCCTTCATTCCCTTATTTCGATTGCATATAGATGTGATGGTAATCGTTTGACAATGAAATCACTGAGAAAGAGTAATAGTCAATGAAACTACTTATTTGAGTCGTGGACAGCGTGCTTAAACAAAGAGTCCATTTTAATACCACAGGGTGATTCCTCCAAAGTCATTTCATTGGTTAGTTAAGGTCACCGTCCAGAGCGATGACACATTGTTAGGAGTTCTGATTTTTGATGTAAGTAGTATGTTATTGTATCTGGATGATAGGAACTTTTGTTGTCACGTCATTCAGATACAATAACATACTACTTACATCGTTCTTCTCCTCTTCCAAGATGGATCAGATCAACAATGACCGTAAGTGGCGATCTATTTCTCACTTCCATGCTAATGGCTCGAGTCTTCACGGTTCGTGAACGGTGTCGGTGATTGTGAATCCGTATCAGTTAGTTTGTGTTTGCGAATATCGCCTGTCTACCGGTACAGCTTGTCACAGTGTAAGACATTTGCCAATGATCTGAATTCTCAAGATGGGAATCAATGAACGCCGTCTTCATCTGCCCTTCCACTCAATAGATATTCCTGTTCGTGCTATGACAATTCGTCATGCCATACCAACTATCGACTGAGCATTGAAAACCCGAACAAGTGCATGTCACATTCATGCACGTTTGGTTTTAAGACCGACTGGGATCAGTCTGTTGGGCACAGGTTGTAACCACTAGTTTCTAACATGCTGACTGAAATGAATATTCATCCATTTCGGAAAGTATATAGTGAACTAACCGAGGACACAACCCGGTAGCTACTGTGAACAGTCAAATTAGAATTCAGCTGTAGCGTTAAAACTGAATAGTCACTGTATTATCATCAGACGAGGTAACTATATTTTTACCGTTATCAACGTCTATCCAATTGTTTATTTATACATCATAATAATACGTTGTAACGAACTCATCTGCAAGGCCTGGAATACTACCAAACCCACCCTGCTTCTCGGCATCTCTTTTCAGTGAAACCACTTAGGGTGACAAAATCTGACTGCTGGCACGTTATCTCGCTACTCTATTTATTGCGTGTTCAAAGTGGGCCGAGATAAATTGGCTTCCCCGAACAGTGTGTCTCAGACAATGCGAACTTCCATTGAACGAATAAGAGATAGAACAGCTGGTTACGTAACGTAGTGGCATCTCTACTGAATGGTTCATTTTCAATTCTCAGAGAAGCTATGTCATGTGCAACTGAACAGGGTTTTGCCTTGCACAGGTCTCGTGAAACAAAGGCGAATACTCAGGTACAAGAAGTTAGGGATGACCATAGTGAGGTTCCAAAGAAAGCAACCACAACCGTAGTAGTAATTGGTTACAATTCTAGGGATCAGAATCAATACTTCATGAAGAGAAAAAAGTGCAATTCGAAGAAACGTGGACAATAGGGCCACGAGGAGACTACTCCTTTGTGCATCGAACTAAATATCCGGTGTGTCGAAGCTATGGAGGCCCCTGCGTCTAACTGTTCTGATCCATCCTAGTGGCTCCAAGAAGGAGACCCTTTTACTTTCGAACCATCATGTCCATTACACAAAACAAACACTTTATATAGGATACCAGGTGCACGCAGTCAAAACCATGGTACAAAGTTCATTGGCCGAGAGCTCTTCTCATAACCGGATCTTCTAGCTGGCTCTTTCGTTTACATCCCTAATTGGCTGATTTTGTTGGGCTCGGTTAAAACAACTGTTGTCCACCGATTGGCTGATTTTCGTTTCTTACAATCAAAACAACACTTGGCCGCTGATTGTTTGATTTCGCTCTGTTCGATGAGGGCGACTGTTCGCTGCAGATTGGATTGTTCCATTCCGTTTCTCCAGGAACCGATTAAGCCATCGACCTGCTTCACTGGCCTGAGATTTGCCATCGATTTGGGACAGACAATGATGTGTGGTCTGCTAGCAAAACTATACCGTCTATCGGTATGTCAGCAAATACCCTGTCACTGACCACTGGTGTTTGGCATATACCGTAAATTCCGAAGTCTGCATCACATTTGACACGTCGCAAAAAATGATATCAATGCCTGAGATCGGTGATCGCAATTTTTAAATTGAAAAGGAATCGGCCAGTAATCAGGTTCCTTGGAATGCGGACTGGAGCCATGAGATATTATTCGACGGGATGTTCTGGTTCGAGTCTGTTATGGAATTAGTTTATAGTCGTATAACTTCAAAAAGAGTAGGCTGGACTGAAGTTGTGATTCTGTGATTAACTGGGTTACGACTTTCCAAGATGGAATATTTCTCCTATTGAATCTAGAATGGAACCAATCACCCTACTCCCCGACAAGAGTACACTGGACGACTTTCTCCTCCTCAGATGAATCTGCAGAACCATTTGAGGATTGTGACCCTTCAACACGACATCGCGGTTGCGCATACATCCGGCCTCATCAGAATGTAGTTATTGCATCAAAGTCTCAGGATCAGGAACTGATCCGATCACTATTCAGCTTTGAACACGATAGAAAGTATCAGGGTGTCTGTTAGGGAAGTAAGTTTACATGGACGGAAGAGACATCTGCTAACTGCAAGAATTGACGTCCGCTATCCTCGGTGAATAAGATCAAACGGATCACCATTGGAATCACGTCAGGGCATTCTGTTTCAGTCTTGAACAACACGGGCCCCGGTGTTTTGTAACCAGCTGGCTGCTTCTTACATTCGTCTCCAGTGGGTGCTGGTTAATCAGCACTTTACATCATCTGCGAAGCATTATCCGAGTACCAATTTGATACCAAGTTGGGTGAATACATCAACAGACCAAATGTGGTCGCTCTGAGTGATTCGATTCAGAAGGAATGGGAGAATTACAAGGTGGGTTTGATCTCACTTCGTGCACCAAATGTGCAAGCCATGAATCCTTGTGCAGTGAGTGAGCGAGGAAAACGGTGCCAGAAAAACAACAGTGATTGTGTTCCACCATTTACAGTTTCTCTGTCTGTTATACATTCTGTCCATTGCTGTTATTGTTGTTGTGATGTGCGATCGAGTGAATTGTTATGTACGGTTTGGAGTAGAGTGGGGTGTGGAGATATGTTTGTTCTAGTTCGTTGTATCCAATTATTGTTATTATTTCCCTCTACGTAATTTCTGATTGTCACTTTCTGTTCACACATTTGTATGTTTTCTATTTTGATAATGACGGTTGAGTGTAGAATTCCATTATTTTGTGTATTGTGTGATGAAATGAGGCCTAAGTGTTGATTGTTTTGTTTTGGTCAGCTGAAAGTGATTGTGTTTTTCCAGTCACATTGCCACTTCAATGTCTCTGCTCAATTGGGGATAAACCTCCCACCGTCTTACGAAATATTTCCGTGTGCTGGTATAACGCAACACGTTTGTACCCATTCTTTACAACCTTTTTCCTCGGATAAGGCAAAACGAATCAAGAAAAAACCCATCATTAAGAACACTTATGGCCAACAAATTTGGCATACTGAAGTGTTCACCAAATGGTATATTAGAAATATGCTCGGATTTAAATATAGTCCATATAAATCGGTTTGTCCCGGATAATGTACCGCAGATGAAGCGAAATGCTAGTGAACCAGCACCCACCCTGGACGAACGGGAGGAACAATCGGCTGGTTACGAGACACTGTGGTCTACGTTGTTTCCAGAGCCATCAAGGCTTGACGACTGAAGTCCAGTTTGCTATATTTGAAGTCGTTTCTATGTGTCAGGTTTTCATCGGGTCCATCAAAACCGAACTTCTTTCCATCGAACAATGCCCCACCATTTTACTCAGATTTCGAAGAAAAGTGATTTGTGACACATTCCTCTCTAGTTTGCATATGCTATTCAGTTATCCAATGCAATGATGTCATCTTGCTGTGTTGTAGATTTAGTGCAGTCTGTGGGAGCAGTCACAACATGCATCAAAGATGAAACATGCTGCCGTCATGGGAAAATCCGGCGAGCTGTTCTATCGCATTTGCGGCATCTTTAGGAAACCACTGAGTGTGAGCGTACATATCTGTGAAGTTGACTGTTTGACAATTCCGAATCAGTAGTGGCGTCTAGAACGCTAGGCGGAGCATTTTCAGACTGGATTTAGCTGGACCTCAGTGTCAGTCTCTAATATTGCTTCTCAAGCCCACGCCTCGTGGTCTGTTTCGACAGGTCTATCTACTGATGTTAAGATCCACGAGGAAATCCAGACTTAAGGATCTCATGAAATACCGGGCTTCGTTGGTCTTCCCCCATTCGGTCTTAAAGATGGTAGGGTACAGCCTTTCCGAGGACTTCATGTTTCATTCACAGAGGTTTTAAATACAAAAGAATTCCTTTCTATTTGAGGAGAATCGATTGTTGTCCCCAACTTCACGAAGGGCACGAGCAGCGACTGCACCGTACATGGGGGTATAAGCCTCATGTCAGTGGCATCAAAGCTACTTGCGTCTTCCAGAGGTATGAAAAACAGACCCGATAGATCAGGCTAGGTTTCGCGCCCGTCGTAGATGTACACATCGAATTTTCACTCTCCGAAAGCTGCTAGAGCATCGGCACACCTTCCAGGACTAACATTCGCTTATCTTTTGACTCTGTCCATTGGGCTTCATCGTGGGATGTTTTGCTGATACATCATACACCTTAGGATGTGTCAGTACTCCACTAACTGTCTCTGCATATCTCAGGTCAGACTAGGGTCTATGGCTAACTCTCACCGGTCTTTGACATTTTCAGTGGAGCACAATGAGGCAGGCCTCCGTACACGTTGCTCTTCAACTTTGCCATAGAAGATGTTCGACGGAATATCTTATCCGGTCTTCCAACCGATAAAGTTGAACTCCTCCCAAGAAACTGAATTTCCAACTTAAAATATGCCAATGACATCGCCTTACTGGTTGGCAATGCACAGGCAATGCAACACTTTGTCAACTGCTTCGCGATTGAAGTATCCACATATATCACGCACAGTGGAATTTCTGAGTACGAATTACACTTACACGACTGGCAGTAGCCTGTACCTGCACTCATCCTATATGGTGATCGGTTAGAGATTTGGATGACAATCTCAGGTATTTCAGGAGCTTGATTTCAGCTACAGGTAGTACTGGGGAGGAGATCAGTTCACGAATGGTGAGAGCCAGGACAGCTTCCGTCAACCTGCAACACCTGCGATACCACCGTGATGTCCGATTTTTCTTTAAGGGCCTGGTGTACATAGCCACGGTTTGCGGTATTTTACTTCCTGTTTGCGAGACACGCCCACTCCGCGTTGTGGAGATTGGGCATCCTTCTGTGTTCGATAACCGATGTCTCCAAAGCAGTGTTCGCATCTGATGGGAACATCGAGTGGGTAATGGCGAGTTGCATCTGCGTGTGTTGGACGCGGATAAGCTAACTCTAACCGAAGTGATCGCTGTTCACCTCCTCTAATGGCTCGGACATATTATATGTATGCTTTCTCATTGTTTAGCTTCTTGTGCACAAGCTGAGCAATTCTGGACTAGGCGACGCGGCCATTAGGCTCTATCCTTTTAATGGAGGAATGAAGAGGCTAGCAACAGCACTGGTTTCGGTTGACGCTTCCTGCCTTCCAATTTGGGGTGCAGTGGATGAGGATTATCTTTGGTTGGAGATGATGGGGAACATGCATTAGAATGAAAGTTGGTGGTGCAAATGCTTTGTCGTCTGTCATTCGAACTAGTATTTTCTATAAACACAAAAACGCCAATCAAATAAACAAAACGAAGAGACAAATTGTTAAAAAGCTTCCACGCAGAAAGAGAAAAACATGATCACATCGGTTTATATGATTTTACTAAGTGCTTATCTTATTCTGTTGTTATTGTTTTTACTGCGTTGGTCGCGTGCTCGATATCAGGTCGGTGTTTCTGACTGGCCACGTGCAACCTTCCGTGAAGGTCACCGACCGAGTATTCTACATAACTGACAACTATGTCAGCTAGGTTGAGTAGAATATGAAACCCTGTTAACTGAGTAGTTTTAAGACACCGTTCGTGAAACGGACTCCTTGATTTCGTCCCAGTGAACCGAATACTACTGGAGTCTGTGTGTGTGTGAGTGTGACACATGCGTAACACTGGGGGAACCAATATAAGGTTCACTCTGAAGGCCGCCCCATTGGAATTTGGTTGCGGTAATTGTAAGAATCGGATGAAACTCTGATTGAGCCCATCAACCAAAGGAATTTGATGATAGTCATCACTTCAAGCTACAAAAACAAAATTCGAATATGCACATCCATTGCGAATGCCACGGTGTGTTTAGTGACTTTGCAAATCACATGGAATGCTTTCTCCCCTATCCCCCAACTCTGATCTTGGAAATAATTCTATTAGTCAGTCAGATTGTTTGATACTGTTTGTTCGCTTGCCAATTTACTCACACATTTTACCGATTGTATACAGGCAAATAAATAAATCACAATCAGAGAGAGAAACAATTTGACTTGGACCATTCCTTACATGGCTGATTTGGACAGAGCCTTTATTGTATCCACAAAATATGTGAATTTGATTGTGGAATTGGTTGCAGCTAGTGTCTTCTCTTCTCGAGAACAGCTGTGTGTACCACGACAACTAACAGTTATTCCAGACTTTCAAATTCCAAATTAATTCGAGGTTTACTATCTGCAGATAGGGACGCGAATAACTGCATTGATTTGTCCTTTATAATTCACTTCCCTTGCTCTGGTTTGTTTTGTCAGTTTAGTAAGATCAATGTGACAAACATGTGACTAGCTTAACTGAAGATTTATACCATTTTTATACGAAATTTTATTGTTTGTATTATCAACTATTCAAGAGGCACTCTCTGTTCCTCTTGTATGAGAGATAGAGATGGGGGCAATAAATGAGTTGGATTGCTAGAAATTTCTTTAGAAATTTTTTACTTGATCATTTGGTTATTCATATAGAAGGGAGGTTTCAAATGAAACGATAGTGCAAGACTAGTATCTCAGTGATACTTGGAATTTTGCAGACATAAGAAACCGATAATGGCCCAGCTCTATCGGAACAGACGGCATCTTCAGCAGTCACATAATGATATTGGTAATTGAGTGGTAGGTTTTTTACCGGGCTAATTTAATTACTCCCAAGGGAGATGCTAATTCAATCAGATTCGAAGGCAGATAAGCGGTGCTTTTCAAAGAACCACTAATGAGAATTCCGCTCCCTAGAGTGTTCGAGAAAACCACACTGAACGAGAGAAGTGTCTGGTTCATTTGACAGTTGTACAGTCTGAGAAGATCGGCATTGGAAGCCAACCGAATGTCATATAGTTATGGTGTAACAAACAATTATTGATTTATGTTTTATTATGGGGAAGATCTGATTTAGTCACACGTCTAATGGATATTTTTGCATGATTGATAATGTAATAATGTGTTCTAGTTCTGAAAACCTTCTTTAAACGTGTTTCAGAATGTGGTAGAATTATGAGAGGTGACGGGTGCGTTTGTCACTTATTTTTCATTCACTTACTAAATTAGAATTTGGAGGAAAGGTGCAGTTCGATCACTTTAATCGAAAACAGGAAATCTGTAAAAAAATATTTCGTCAATTCACAGTGCCGCTGTCAGACGGACAACCATGCCCTTCTACTTCGAGTCCTAATTGAGGTTCAATGTGAATGCACTATTAGGTCCTCATGATCACTGTTGTCGTGTTCAGCATTGTTATCAAGTGCAGAATAATTTCATGAACAGCTTAGACGCTGAACTAAACCAGTTTGTGTGAACTCCTTTTCAGGAAAGATTCTCTACCGAACCTCATTATTGGTTGGCTAATTTGTTCGTGAAAGAGTGTTAATTACGTGATGAAAATTAGTTGAAGGTATAACAAAAGAATGACACTTTATGTATGACTGAAGAAAGAAGTATGTATGGAGCATTTCTGAGCAGAGCAGTCAGTCTATATGGACTGGTCGGCAGTGGTCAGACGGTCATCAGCGTGCACTTCCAATCTTTCTATCCCGGGGGTTCTAATATTGCTTCCACCACCAATGCTCCCTAAATGGTAGCTCCTAATTGGCTGCGAATCCATTCCTGAAATATTGTACAATTTTCACTTGATAAAAAGGAAATACTGAGATTAAAATATATGACACTATGCTAGTCACATGACAAAATAGACAATTGTTGAGGTAACCACATTTCGACTGATGATCTTCCGGCATGAAATCATTTTAGTGTGGGTAAGCTGGTGAAACCGGATTTAGTAAACAAAATAAGCCGCCAACAGATCATTTCGGACATCTGAGGTGGCGACCACGGAAATAATCGTCTCATATACAGCCCACTAAAATGATCACACACTTTTCATAAATATCACGTTCTGGCTGATATTATACATGTGCCTTGTCTTTCGGCTTGCTCGTTCAGCATCATCACGAGATCCAAATTCTTCTAATCAAACGTATGAGAATTAAATGACCTCTTACAGTTAGCTAGTCTCCAATCATTCACTTTGAGCTGTTGCGGAAGAGTGTATTAGCTATTTTATTGTTTAATTTCAAAGGCCAATGTGAATGATAGGAGTCCATAATCATTTAGGAGTCAGGTATTCGTGGAAACACTATTCGAACTTGGCACTTTGGCAAATGAGCCGTGTTATATTCACCCCTTCTTATTAATAACTAATGTACGGAATTTTTCTTATTATACTAAGTGTGTACAAAAATCGGGGCTGTTGCTATTTTTAATCACTAAGTTTGTCGATGAATTGGGACGTTACAACTAGATTTGATTGTCGGTAACCTGACGGGGTACCCGTGGGAGCAAAACTCTGTTGTTCTCTGGAGAACAAACTGTAGTCAGGAGCTCGGCCAGAAAAATACTGCCTGCGAATGTTTCTGCAAATATGTCACATTTCTCAGACGTTATAAGGCTACTTTTTTGGGCCAACAATTTCGTTATAGCCGGTAAGCATGCTACACCAATCTCATGGAAGTTGAGAAAAATGTAATAATATAACAAGATTGTTGGGAATAACAATGATAATGAAAATATAATGTCACTATATTTTTCGCAACACTGTGAACACTTAATCAATCTCATACTGCAAACTTTTTGCAGAGTGACAACTCTACCAACATGAAGGCTCGTGTTAGAATCCACAAAACGTGCCTAATTGGTTGTTTACTTGAAATAACTCGTTCGGACATCTACAAAATTAGTCAACTGTGACAAACAAGCTTCTTTGCAAATTAGTTGGTCTGTCCACTTGAAGGTCGTCGTTATCTAGAAGAGGATTTCAATCGTGTGGTTGTCCATGATCTTATTGTATTCAGTTTGTCTGACACAATCGAGTCCATAATGGCTCCATGGTTGACCACTATTGACTTTTAGGCTGTCAGCTCTATACTACTGAGTGAGTAGCATGCACACTCTCCCACACATGGAGAAAACAAGCAGTCCGTGTGTATTGGTTTATGGAAAGTTTCACATTTATTCTACGACACCTGATCCCATTTTGTATTGATCTATGAACGGCTTCAGATTTTGCCGATCAAAACTCAACTGCCTTGATTGATGCACAAAGGCTTCAGCATAGCCAGCATGTTTTTGCTATTGAACGAGATCTTGACGTTATGCATTGTATTGGTACATCACCTAATTTTACTGCAATGGGGAAATCTAACAAATATGTACATAAGTAGGACTGAATAAAATGGGAGGCCTTGTCAGTAAGGTGTGTGTATTGTATGCGTGGATCAGTGTTCCTCCGTGGGAGGGGTTGCTTGTGTTTAATCTGCAAAATACGGGAGAGAAATACTCCATGAGCACAAAGGCTCAGTAAGTGTATCGACCCTTACACTTACATAAATAGACCATAAATATGGTTTGTAACAGCTTATTCACCACAAGTGATTTTGGGGTGTGGTGGCCGACAGTGATTTTGTGAAAGGATATGCCCATCGAACCGAACAGTGTTCTTTTGTTTGCGGGTGAGAGCAGTGTAATGAGCACGCTTTTGGAAGCCATATTGGTGTTTGGTTTATGTGAGTGTCGGTTTCCGATAAGACACTTACTGAGCTTCGTGCTCACGGGATTTTCTTTAAGATCGAACAAAAGCAATCCCCACGGAGGAATACTGATTCTTGCAGCCTACACGTATGGGAAACTCAAACAGACTCCAAACACTATGGAAACAAATTGTTCATTTTCTGAAATTGATTTGGTTTCCCACGAAACAGCTATTCTACACAACTGAAGCCCCTTATCACCACAGAATATCAGATGAGAATGAAGTTCGACATGTGGGTTAACTTTCAGTCAACTACGGTCAATTATGATGAACTTCGTTTTCCCAAAATGGGCACATTGCTTTTGTGCGAATTGTTTTGCAAAGTGAAAATCTCAAATATCAGATGCAATTCTGTAAAACAATTCGCCTCTAAAATTATTGCAGATAATCACAATCCTGGTCAGATTTATTAGCTCAGACTTTCTTTTAGAAAACCCTATGGAGACAGAACGTAGTCGAATAAAATGCTCTTGGGCAGATAAACACATTAAACGTGTCCTTTCTGACCGAATAGAAGCACACAGAAAATCAGCCACAAAAAGCAGTGCACAAAATGCACGCTCATTTCCACAGTTCTTCGGGCGATTCACTCGGGCGATATACACCTGTAGCAATGAGTACCTATTGAAGCGCAACAAGATGGACTCTAGTCAGGCGTGGCCGGAGTGCACCGGATAGCACGTACCACCTGTTAGTTCGTTCAGTCTTTGGCTGTGTGTACACATCAGACGATACGATTTATCTATTTGACATAACTACATTATTTCGATATAGTTGAAATCTGTCGAAAGGTTTTCGAAAGACATGTACGACCCTCGATGAAAAGTTGAGTAGCCAAATAAATCAGAAGCAACCAATAATCGACTAGGCTTTCTGAAAAATACAAAAGGGATCTATCACCAATAATACGATTATTACCAATACTACCACTGCTTTTACTAAGGCTACTACTGTCATTACTATTACTATTGGCATTACAATTACAATAAAAAAGACATTTGCAGTAAATGCTCAGCTGCGTCTTAACGACCAGAATACGGACAAAACCTCAAGCGCATGAAAACGCTGATTCTGCATACACTTTTATGAATACATCGAGTTTGATTTCAGGCCGTACCTATGTGTGCTATTATTACATGTCTCCAAACATCGATCTCCGCAACCGTATGTCCAACTGCTGATCGTTATATTACTTTAGACAAGCGCTTTCATACAATAGGAAAACGCTATCTGTAAAATACAACTGGATAATCCGATGCCTTGTTCACTTTGTTATCCCGTAAATAACGTTGGTAGCAGAGTTGCAGTTGTGACATTTCTTTTCAAAACCTCAACAAAACCCTTACTCTCCAACCGAAATGAAATGAAACCCCAGTCAGATTCTTCAGAGGAAAATTGTGTTCACCAGAATATGATTGCACTGATGTCAGGTATCTAGTGAACAGCACAGATAAACGGGACACTGTCTACGCTAACTTTGAAATTTGGCCTCATTCGGGCTACAAAGAGGTCTATGGACCTAGCTGGCCTATCCTTATTGCGAGAAGTTGGGCAATGATCTGATTCACGCTTGTGTTCACGGGTTCTCCACTGTGAGCTTGCAATAACTACATGGTTTTCTGTCGGTGATCGGTCTCTGGCACTCCCTTACCGCTTTATGTTTCGTAGTTTAAAAACCCTGCACCACAGTCCAGGGGCATTGTACTGCATTTTACGAACCTTGTAAGGCTATCAAATTGTGGCACAATGCTCTTAGACTATGGAAAAATACTCCAGTCTCTGTTGATAACGTGGTGACCACTGTCGATTATTTGCTGATAGCGGCCTCAAGGTATAATAACCACATCTATCTGGAGCCTCAAAATGCCCAAGTTCACACATCTGTCTACGTAACTTGTACAAGGCTATCAGGTCTCGTAGGTGGGTACGAGATTTCACACGTGATGCAACCTAGTGAGATGTAGGTGCTCTAAACTGGCTTGTTTATTGAGCTATAGACCGTGAATGCTAAATAACAGTGGCGACTAAACCACTTTCAGGGGCGACTGAACGATCGCCTGAGTCTACAGAGAGGGAAATCTATAGCGAATGATTTTCCATAAGTATGTCATCTCTCTCCCCTATTTACATTACTCTACCCCACCCCTCTCTTTTTCTATATCTCTCTATGGGAAGTACACTTGCACTTGATCAGGCTATGAGGAATTGTATTCAGTCAGATATTCTTGTCCAATGAATCGTCATACCATTGAGAGGAACAGACATATATATATTTGCCGAAGCATGCCTTTTAGAAAAAACAGAGTACCTACATTCCTAATAAATGAAACAGATTTTCAATTCGGAAACTGGCCGATAGTGATGGATGATTAAAGCAATGGGGCTTTTGTTGTTCAATAACAACCCGGAATTCCACAAAAATCATAACAGAAGTGTACAAGTTGAGCATGCTTTCAATATGATCTCGGTGTCAAATGAGTAGTATACATAATCTTTGTTACATGCTTGCTCATGAGTGCAGTGGAAGCGGTATTCCCAAAAGCTTGAAAGGGATACTGCATTATTGGGAATAGCTGGCAAATAAACCCTGAGACTTGGAGTGGATTATCACATAAGAGCTCATTTGATAGGGCGTGGGAAGAGCTGGACGACAGCTCATTACTTTCTACCATCAAAGTGATCGGTGATGTTAAGGAAATTGAACCCCTATTTGATAAGGCGTGGGAAGAGCTGTTGATAGTTACCACTGCATAGTGAACCTCTTAGTCATGTAGTAGTCAAGCTGTGTAGATTTTTAACGAAATGCCTTCTTTGTACTGGGCCTCTATAGAAAAGACGTCCAGCATGGGAGTCGCTTGCTGTGAGGGAGATGCTCCGCCAACATTTAAAGTCAGTGTTGGAAGGAAGATTTATTATGTAGTATATACGTTTACAAATTACTGAGAGCCAGTCCGGATAGCCATGCGTTTGAGGTGTTTGATTCGTAATCGTTCATCCCGTGTTCGAGTCCCCACGGGCGCTCGTTGGATGTGTTTCGTTGATGATTCACAGTAAGGATGAAACAGATGCACGGTGACATGATTTAGGTTCGTGGTTGACAAGAGTGAGCGAAATGTCTGTGTCATCTTTCTGTTCGTATGAAACTGTTGAGTCCCTTCCTAGCGACGAACTGGTGGACTTTAACAAGGGTAGTTCCTGGTGGGGGGGGGTCTAAAGTTCATCGTGATGGTTGTTTGACCACCACCGGTCAGTCATACACTGCAGCTGAGAATCAGTCCCAACAAGCTCGGTTGAACAACTGTTTAGTACCCCCTAGTGTTAGCGGAGAGTTTTATTTTGAGAACTTTCGAAGCAAGCCCACTCGGTTGAGAAAAAAGGAGTTAGTTCATTGCTATCTTTTAAAGGTGATCATGTGTTCAACCGGGTTAACTAAAATGTGAAATGTGCACTGAAGTGAACCTGTTTGGCTGCTGAATTGCAGATTTGACAAACCATCAAATGACAAGGTCTGTTCAGTGGATGTGTCATTCCTCGCCCAGACATGAAACGACCTCGAAAGAAGCCCGCCTTCATCGATGGTGAAACCATTTGTGACCTTTCGCCATCAGATTAATCTAGGTCAGACGATCCAATTGATTGCACGAAATTGGAACCCAAAGCTCCCAGTCTTTCTTGAGGCTTTTCCGTGTGCAGAGAAACTGTTGATCCACCACGTTTGTCTTAGCGGTAGCCAATGAGATGTACCGGGGCCATTTCCCAATTTGTTTGACGCTGTCTGCTCTTACTTTGTTGCTCTGTGCCCCAATGGAACGCGAATTCGCGCGTTTTATGTACACGATTCAGAAGATTAAAATAAATGCTTGCATTTCGAAACTCACATGATCTATTTGTTATGATAAACTGCATATCAGTCGGTGCTTTCACGGGTTCCAGTAATGAGCTGAGCGTACATACTACCGGAGAAATCACTTTAATGTCAGACACGTTATCTTGCAGTTCACCGCCAGCCCCTAACCTGGGCACTACTGGGCGTTCTCAATGATTTTGATTAGATCCGAGGTTCTCAGCCGAACCCAGATGCTGAGCCTCACCCTTCGGGATACTAACGATTCATCACCAGTATGCAGGTTACGTGCAAAGTTCTGAAGGGAATTAAATGTAAGCCTCTCTCTTGTTCATCCACTGAATAAACAAACCACGAAGTTAGGGACTAACTCACGAAAACATCGTAAGTAGTGATCTCCGTTAATGTTCTCACATTTAGTTTATTGTTAGAAAACTGCGTCGATTTTCACTTCACATTCATAAACTCAAATAATTCAAGACCTTGTCAATTTACTCTTTCATGAACTCCCAAAATTCCACACCACCATCTAAGTCGAGTTCTTTTACTCTGGTTCACGGAGTGACAGGTCAAATTGGTGATAGATAGACAGACATATTACACGGTTTATAAAGTGTTTCCACAGACAGGCAATGCACATCTATTCCACATGAACACTTCCTGTGGCTAATCACACCCCATATCACGTTATTCCTTACATTAATGGGAATTCCTCTGTTTCGTAATGGGGTTGGCATATTATACAACATTGAGGAACCAGTGGCTTAAATATGCTTCATTCTTTGGGCATAAATTTCAGTCCCAATTTTCGGGTGGCATCCTGTGGTCATTTTCCATTATTCTGTTTTATATACCATACATAATCCGAACATGATGATTATTTGAGTGAAATGTAAAGAAACGAAGTCATAAGAATTATACAACTACAATCGCCAACATGAGGTCGCAATCGGGCAGAAATATGATTTTCCTTTCACTCATGTTTTCTCGCAATGACAAGACAAGTCCACTCTCGGAATCAGGTGATCTGTCGGTTGGGCATTTTGAACATCACTCAGATTTTCCACGTGATTGAAATTCTCTGATTTCGTCTCCGTCAATCATAGCATGGAAAGATACCATTTTTTTAAAGGACTGACATTATTCGAGACTACTAAATGTCAGTGTAAACTGGTTTTGCGCTGTCCAATTCTCCATGCGTACGAGATTGACGTAGATCCTTGTTAGATGAACTGACGGAACAATCAGTACGATTTTTCCGATGGGTAATCATGTCGAAATTCGCAAGTCAGACGTATTTTTCGTAGTAAATTCCTTTTTTCCTGAATTTTTCGTACAATATCCCAACACAAGGATGAAACATAAAAATCTGTAGAACTTGATGTCAGTCACACTAGTTCTACTGCGATCCGTTGACGATTGAAATTGTACGATCCTGGTCACCGTGATAAGTTAGACCGAATTTTAGTATTGCTAAATTGGTGACACTTTGAATATGACTTCTCTTCAAATCGACGAAGATAAGATTCACTGTGGGTGATTTTTGTCATTGGGAACTGAATGCTGAATTGTTTGTCATGTTTCTGCCCAGAAGAGTGAGTCAAAAAGAAGCGAACACATGGAGAATACTATGTTATCCAACAGTTCAATGGTCAAATAACGGTGAATGGTCGCCCCACTGGAGGAAATCTTTTGGTTTATTTCAGATGCACGACTTGCACTTCGAGGTTGTATCAGCTCGACCAATTACACACCCATTTTGTTCTCTGTACGTAGAAGAAATATTTACTGAAAACCGGAAGATTCCGCTACTTTATTAAAGAGAAGAGAAATGACTAGTGTAAACCCACTGAATACTTGTTCTTGTGATAATACTATTTCCAACCACTTGATGAAAAAAGCACATCTTTTTCACATCATTCATGTGAAAATTGGTGTCCTAGCAAGATGTGGACTGTAGATACGAACATATCAGTCTTGGATAATGATGTTAGCTTCATTGGGGTGAAAATAACAGCCACATAGCAATGAGTACTTGATGTGGCAGAAAATCAGATGAGAATTTCCATACGCCGTTAAAACAAACGTGGAGAACAGTTAGTTGCTTTAGCTCTCAGTCATGCAAAAGGCAGTGTTGTACGAACAAAAAAGGGAATAAATTTTCCAACCAGGAAAATGCTACTGTCGTACCATAAGTCGTTTTGACCATCGATTTATTTTGACCGAACTGCCGTGGGAATGAGGAAGCTCACGGATGCGTCCATCGTAAAGAGATTCTCCGCGAAGGAATTCATTTTGCTGACCTTGTTGTTGCAAAACTCGCCTCCCCGGTTGATATGAGCGTCAAAAAACCGCCATCAATCTTAGTGATGGAGAAGGAGTAAAAAAACTCCGAAAAACATGAAATTCCCTTTTCTGAAATGGTTAAAGTTCTTTCTCAGTGGGGTAAGAATTTATTTGAAGAAGACTGTCATATTGCAGAATGATGCACGATGTTAAGTCTCACAAGGGAATGTACATGTTAGAGATGTAGGCAAATCTACCCAATCGTTATAAAGTTTTACAATGGTAAAACCATTGGAAAATCCGGTGATTTAAATTTCGCAATTTTCAGCTAAACTTCACAATCGAAATATGATTAGGAGAGTTATTCTTTCTGTGTAAGGGAGAAATTATTGCAAGTTCCATATGTACTTTGGAAAATTTCACGACATTGATTATTTCGAAGAATTCTCAGGTCTAGAAAATTTCGACAATACATGTATTGTATTGAAGTATATCACGCATGCTTTTATGCATATATATATATCGGTTGTGATTTGAATATCCATTTTTCTACACTAGTTCTACGAGTTTGTTTGATTATTCAAGGAACGTGATTGCCGTGAAAAAGGCCAGACTAACATTCAACAGGTATTCCGTAATAAAAATAAGTTGGAAATCTCAGCGAGAAATAATCCTGAGCAGAGGGTCAGCAATGGAAGCAGTACGAGTTATTGAATCAGGAAAAACGGCAACAACCAATAACAGCAAAAATTACAAACGAACAAAACTGGTCAACTCTTTCCTTGCACCGATCCACTTCAAACCGTGTAAGGAACCCGGACAAGGGATGGATGAGGTAAGGTGTTTGCGAATAACATTTACAAGCCTCGGGACATATTTAATGTGACTGAGAATTGACTCAAACCACATGCAGTCTGCTTGTTTGATGAAAATGAACTGAACTGAACTGAATGGAATGGAATTGAATGGAGTATTAGGCTATGTGTATCTGTCAAGTAAATCTGCCGAACGAAGCTCTTGAGTCGGGATTAAAAGATAATATGAAAATGTCTGTTTCAGCACTCATTAAAATTGAAATTGTACTTCATATGTTTTCCTCGGGAACAGTGCACAGTGGCGAACGAGCTTTCCCACGGAACTAATGTCAGATCGGCAACAGTAAAGTATAAACACGTTGAGCTAGGACAGGTTGGAACAGACTGGGGTGGGGGTTGGAAGGTGGGTTAGAGATTCACTCGTGTGATTGAGGCGTAGCTACGAATCATACATGCCTGTAATTGACATTATTATTGTGATCAAGGTTGATTTTCCATATTTCGGTGTCGCGGACAGCTGTTACAAAGAAGCTACACTGCATGTACAAACTGAATTTTGAAGTCGTAGCCCTGGATCTTGCAAACGAACATATACATCGTCGGCTATGTCCCGGACGCGGCATTTCATCAGTCTTGACTGTCCACTTTGGACCTTGGAATTTATATATCACGCAATTGCTTGCCAGTAATGTGTGGGATTAATGAATGTTTGTTTGGTTAATTGCCCGTTGGACTCCACGTTTCACGCGCAAACCTCACGTCATCCGACCAACCTGCACTCGGAAGCACCAGACACGAGTTTTGCACTCGTTAGAGCTCATCGGTAGTGCATATCCTCCGACGCACCCGGGCTTTGTACCCCGGGTCCTTCCATCTCGAAGGCATGTGTGTTACTACTGCGCCACCCCACTCCCGTCCGAGCTGATCCGAATCGCCAGGGTAAACTTTTTCAGATGTTGACCCCTAGGACAGCCAGAGATGCCCGACAGCTACAAATGGAGACACGGTACCTGACCAGTTAACTCCAAGCGAATGCCCCCCATCTTGCTCCAATGTTCAATAAGTCCTTGTAATCTTGCCAACGCCGATGACGGAATAAAGTTACGTCATGTAGGATTGATGGTAAACTATGCGTTGGGATCAGGCCTTCATAGGCTGGTATTCGACTCATATCCTTTCACCTAGGGTTCAATCCCCAGTCACGTGGAGACCGATGAATCATAACGAGGATGAAGCAGATATGCTTTACTTCCATGGTTCTCAGTAGTGTAATACGCCTCATTAAAATAATCTATTATTATCGATAATTATTCATTGATCAAGCCTGTACAATAGTTCTCATTAACGGAATGACTGTTGAACTTAGCACCGTATAAGGAAGTCTTTCGCCATATGGGTTGATTATTTTCCGGACAATGAGTTGTTGCCGTGCAGAAATCATTGACGGAAGGGCGATGCATCGTATTACTTATATGGTAAAACTGCTGTTAATACACAGCCCAAATAGGCTGAGCGCAAAATGTGCGACTTGTAGTCAACCACCACGATGTTCGAGTTTAAAGATTATTTTAACTTCCATTCTTACCTGGACCAATGGTGTCTCTTCTTTGACCCTTTCATGTACCACCTATAAACCACAAATTGTTAAGTTGAAAAAAATCTGCAAACATTATGGTTGTGACTTTGAAACTCACTGCCACCAATCCCATGTACCGATTACGGAATATTCTACCCTTGTTGTCAAGTGAGTAAAGTGACTGGTAAATATCGTCTATTTGTTCACTAATCATCTCACTGAATTTACTTGGTGAACTTAGTTACCATTGAAACAGAATCAATTTGGTTTATTTACAACCTGTCAAATTATATCTAAATAGAAAAAGGTACGATAGCGAACAAGCTCGTTTTCGGTAACTTCATCCTCTGGCTAATACAGTTACATATATATACGATAGGAATGCATATTTTCGGAACAAAATACAGGGTATTTACAGTATCAAATTAAGATTGGTTAATCAATATTGTAGGTGTTTTGCGGTTCGGAAAAGGGGTGGGAAGTTGGTCGTTCGTGGTTGGGAAAACTCGGTGTAGAAAGTACATCTGGGGTGGGTTGGCTGCTTCCTGTCACGACTGAAAGGTCGCGGTCGAGGTCACCATGATTTTGTCCCCCACTTTCCGATCGCGGCCAGGGTAGCTGCAGTGATTTGACAAATCGCCTGTGTGAACAAAGCGATGGATTTAACAGCCTAATCGCTACTGCCTCCGCTGCTCCCAAAGTGATTTGGCGAACGATCTTCGAAGAATTCACAGGCACTTTGTAAATTATCTTGAAGGCTTCGTTGTCTACCTGGTGCCCTGTCTCGGCAAGGTGCGCTACGATTGCACTAGTTATGGTTCTTCTAGTTCCTGTTCTCAGCCAAGCTGGTTTGTGTTCCTTGATTCTTTGGGACAGTTGCCGTGTCGTTTTGCCTACATAGCTTGCCGAACATGAGCAAACAAATGAATAGGTTAACATAGAGGAGGAAAGGACAGGCATTTTGTCTTTGAGATTCATAGAAATCATAGACCGGCTTGTGAAGTGGGCGCGTAGAGTAGCAGCGGGAAATGTACGGGCGATTGCATCCCTTAGGCGCCGAACTAGTAGTTCGCATTTAACATCTCCTTTGAGGGGAAGTTGCATGTGCAATTCTTTCGTCTTGGCGGTGATTATCAATGGTCGCTTGGGTACTTCCGAAATGTTTTTTTGAATGAAACGTTCCGGATACCCGTTGTTTAGTAATGTTTGTCTTATGTGATGCAATTCCTCACTCACTGTTTCCTCGGAACAGATCTTTCGTATGCGAGACGCTAGACGTTTTAGAGGCACGAAACTGGCAAAATGTGTGTATTGGCCTGACCATGTTTGTTTATGATAGACGCGGCGGACGAGCTTCCCATCTTCCCTTTTCGTAAGGTTTACATCCAGAAAATGAAAGTTGCCGTCTAATTCCACTTCGGATGTGAAACTGAGCGCACTGTGAGTCTGGTTAAACTTTTCCATTAGTTCATCTAGGTGAACATGTTTGTCAATCATAATGAAGATGTCGTCCACATATATATCTAAATAAATGAGGGTTGTCAGATTTAATTCGTGTCTCGTACGTTCCGAGATGGATGATTCAGTCAAGCAGCGTGGATAGTGTGTATCTCACAGTTACTTGTGAGTAGTGTGTAAGATTGATGATACTCTATTTCGATGATTGTCTTTTGGAATCCACCTTTCACGCACAAACCTCAGGTCATCTGACCAACCTACACTCGGAAGCACCAGACACGAGTTTTGCTCTTGTTAGAGCTCATCAGTGGTGCATTAGGTAAATCAACGAGATTCGGTTGGGACAGTCTTGCGGACCATTGATTCTGCATCCGGATTCTGAATTGGATACACATTGAAGAGATCTGCTGACAAACCTGATGAAATGGCTGCTGGATTTTTCCACAAACGTTTTGCGGTGTATAAGATTTGTGTAACCGAACGTATATGATTGGCAGTGATGGCGTTTGCTTCTCACCCTAGCGATCAGAGCTTTGAATCCTACCACTGCCGAAAGCTTCGGTGAAAATTAGGAATCCGTTGATTTCCCAGCTCCTAACCACACTGGACTCCGTTAGAACTTGCGTAATTCTTCACTTGAAGTATTGCGGTCAGATTGTGGATTATCCCTAAAACACCAATTGGCCTTCGGGATTACTGAGTATGTACCGCGTACACTGCACTCATTATCGAGCAGATATCAGAAAAAATGGTTATTGACAAAATTCAGTCGACAAAATCAGTGCTGCACATTCTAATTTCGCTTGATCATCTCATAACAAATATGAAACTCAGTAGTGGCATCGTTCCTTCTTTGGTGACTCAGTTGGCAATAAAATTGAGTGATCGTCTCTACTGCTATAAAATCATTACGAACTAGCTGAATGTTCAGTTTCGTTGTAAATTAAAATCCACTAATTGTGATTTTCATCCGTGATCATTGAATACTTACACCCCCAGAAACAGTTGTTTTTGCCGAAAATTCAACTGTATGTTTACCGCATGCAGAAAGAAAGAGAATCAATGCAAAGATTTGTGGGGAATACTGTGTTATCTCACGGAACAGTGAGAAATCTATGTGTGAGAGTTTTGGCTGACGCATCGATAAACGGTTTAATTCTGTTTGCAGACAGCACGTAATTTTCTACACAAAGTAAATGGCCTAATCAGGTCACCACGAAACGGAACGAAAGCATCCAATCAGCTGCGTACCGTCGCTTTTACCAAATCAGCAGCCGAGAATTGTTTTAACCGACCGGGACTGAATCAGCCAATCAGTGACCTAACCAAAAGAGCCAGTCAGAAGACTTGTCTATGAGCAGCGTTCTGGACCAGTGGGCTTCGTTTCATGGTGTTGACTGCAGTCACCTATTATACTAGATGAACTGCACGACTTTCGGAGAAAATGCAGTAGGATACTTGGAGCCGTCAGCGGTCATTGTAGCTGGAGGCCAAGCCAACCACGTACAATTTACCCCTGTTAATTGTGAATGGTTGTACGACTTATAGCCATCGATCGTAAGAGGCTGTTTCTCGGCGCATCTGACGCCCATTCAGGGGTCCTTCTGAAGAAATAGCTTCAATTCATAATCCACAACACGACTGTAACAGCTCTGTCGGTTTGCCTGTTAATATCCTTGACATGGAATCATTCATTGAAAGAAGAGTCGATTACGGTCCCGATTGTTGCATTCGCAGCAATCTGAGTGGAAATTGCTTGTGGATTTTGGAAATGGCTGTATTGTAAGTGAGTTACACATCGTCTGGAATAGTAAAGTGTGGATGATGTCCGTGGTTGATTTCAAATTGTGCCGAAGTAGAGCACGGTTACCATTTGAAGCTATTCGAGATTGTTCATGAAATAATTTCTCATGTAGTGGCAGCGCCCAAGTTATTGCTGAAGTACTGTGCAGTTATATCATCGGGCTTTTCAGGATCCAACCTCAATCCATTTCCACTGAGTAATTCCCAACGAGGACTGGAACCAAACTTCAGTACAGGAACGGGAATCACACTTTATCACTAGTTTATTCGGGTAGCCTCTCAGTGGTTGGTACTTTTATGTCAAGGCATCAAGCATGAAATGCCGTACTTCCGTCATCGGGCTTGAAAGGTAAATGCTCATTTCCAGCACAGCGGTTGATGTCTACTTTTTATTACATACTAGGGCATGAGTGCAGTGGAAGGGTTATAGATACCACAGCCACGAAGACCCGAATAACCAGCAACCAGACCCTGAGACTTGGAGGGTCGGAGAACCACGTAAGGTCCCAATAGGTCAGGCCAGGTCAGGTCAGGTCAGGTCCACTCCGCTCACGGGGTGGAGGCCCCACCGTTCGCCAGTCCACCACATGAATACGTGGTTCACAAGCCAATAAAGTCGATCACATTTTACATTTCGATTGCTTCAAAAATTGTCAAAATCAAAATATTCTCAATCCGTAATATGAAACAAATAGCCTATTTACGATTTACAGGTACACACTCAATTCTAGTTATTGGTACTCACATCAGCGTGACGATCAGAAAAACCAGATAAAGACAGCTTCCGTGTGTAGTCTGTTTAAATGCTGATAAATGGATCATGGAAATTTCATCATCCTTCTCAATGTAATCAGTGCTAAACAGTCACATGAGAACTTTCTAATTGTCTATCATTGGGATGCATAACTTTCCGGATATGCTTGTCCAAAATTGACTAGTGACCAACGTTATTGGTTTTTCATTGAATTCACTCATTTTCTGGCTTATCTAACTCCCACACAGGCAGAGTGACACAAATAGAATGATGATTTTAAAGATCCCAACCTACTTCCCTAACTGAACACTGTGAAACTGTCTAATGAGTCCTTTACTGAATACTTTTGTCTCATTTATTTCCAATCTATTCGTTTCCCTGCTAGGACATATATATTTTCTTTTCTTTGCAACATGACTCGAGTATAACGCCTCCCTTACCAGATCAGACTGCATCCAGTAGGAAGCAACCAGGCTCCAATCAGAACTTAAATGGGCAAGTCAACAGAGGTGGTCCAGTGGTTATCATTCTGAGCACTAGGCCCGGATATTCCGAGTTTAAATCCTGCCGAGGCCCGTGATCTCTCCACTCATTGTAACATGCGAGATCAGTGATCTTCCAAGGGTGGGGGAAGGGAGGGAGGGAGGGAGGTACATATGTCCAATCTGCAAAACACAACAATAAAGGCATCATGAGCTGAAGCCCAGTAAGTGCATCAACAGGTTCCAACATTTACATTACCTGGACAACAATATGGCGGCTTACAGCCTGCTCACCACACCACTTCCCTAAGAAAAGAACATAGTCCCCGGGGAACGGGAAGCCTTTGAGGATAGACCTGGTATGGACCGAAGGGGAAATTTCTAATTGATATATGGGTTTAGTGTGACCCAAGAGAGATTTCGTGGTATGGTTTGCCCGAGGTGTGTTCCCGGGGAAGTGAGTTTTGTGGTATGTGGTAAAAAATCACAGAACACTGTGGACATTGTTCTTTTGTTTGAGGGTAGTGGTGTAAGCTGTTGGTCACCATTTCAGTGTTCTTTCAGTATCAGTGTAGGATTCTGCCGATACACTGACTGAGCTTTTAGACTCATGTGGTTTATCTTGTTGTGTTTCGCAGATTCGAAGAGTGCAAACCCCACGGCAAACACTGGTCTCGCATATCACATTAGCATCTTTTCAATGCCAGCGGCCCATCACAAAATGATTGAACTCGGATGAAAACTGGCTATCACGTCAAGCAAAGAGTAATCTCCATAGACAAGTCAGCGATCAAGCAACCAATGCTCTTCATCTAGGCAGGTATTCACCGTCCTGAGTAGGGAACACATTATTATACCTCATGACATCATGTGACTCGTCAGATTAATTAGTTACTTAAATTTGAATCACACTGGCGATCAACTACCCACATTTGTGTGTCATGTGACGTAAAGCTTGTGTGTGTGTGTGTGTGTGTGTGTGTGTGTGTGTGTGTGTGTGTGTGTGTGTGTGTACACTACAGATGACAGTGAATTGAGCATCGACAACCAGTGATGGATAATACACTAATTTGGATAACAACAAGCAATCAATTAGTCAGCTGTGGATATCGACCTCTCGAATGTGCATACTGATTTTCTGAACACAATGAACACACTCAAGTGAAGATAGTCAAACTGACTGGGCCAGCTGTTCTTATCTCAGTGGAAGTTCGAGGCAATAAAAGTTTGTGAATACTAGTCCAGATTATTCGAGTTCATAGTATATGTTCTGGGCAGTGAACATGTACTCGCGTCATGGGTGCCACTCTAGTTCCATCGAGGGTATTTCCAAAGAGAAAAGGTGGTTGTATAAACATGTTAACGCTGAGGATCAAATGAGAGCTGGCTTTATCACACTTCATCTTCATTAGCACCCCATATACTTAGAAAGAATGTATCACCTATGAACTCTTTGTTCAAGGTTAGTGTGGAGCTTAGACCCATTATTCCTTAATAAACATCGACGAAATCTACTAATTCTTTTCTCTGTCATCCGGTTTTCACGTACCCTTTCCTAGCTGACTTTGTTAATTACCTTGTGGTATTTGCTTGATTTTGCCTACTAACAAGCTTTTGAGTAGCGAATTGAGGAATTTCACCTCTAAAAGGTGTATCCATGTTTTTTGGTCACGCCGTAAACTGTTGTACAGATCAGTGTGAAGAATAAAAGGTTATTCATTTTATTTGACATCGTGAGCCGAATACAAACGTAACGTGATGACTTAGCTTACACGATTAAACTCGAAGACACTGTGTAGGTGATCGTCCGTGGCTGGATCGAGTGTGGTTTCAAGTTCGACCCAGTCAAGCCTAGTCTTGTTGCATCATTGCGACAAGTCAATCACTGACACCAAAACCAGTCTTATGCGTACGAAAGTAAGTGACAGTAATCCTTAAGTGCATTCATCTGCTGGCTTGTCGATTTAAGTAAATTGTTTGGGATCATAAATGAATGCGGCTCTGAACCGAACACTCAATCTGACCACTCTGCCTTGGTTGTACTCGTATTGAATTGAATTTTGTGAGTGGTGAATTCTACGTCTATCAGATCAGTGTCCATGAGGCACTATTTCATGTCGTGTTCATCTGAAGGAAGATAGTGAGTGATAACTTAGATAACTGAGTGGTTAACGTGCTGAGGTGAGAGAATTATCCTTGGTGATCGGTTGTAGGGGATTTCCTTTTGGAGTGGAGTGGAGTGAATTAGCTAAAGAGGGAAACTAGTGGTTTTTGAAAGATAAATTGAGCTTTGATGTGGCTTGAATAAACATTTCAAGAACTGTTCGCATTTCGTGGTCTTTTCGTCTTGAAGGTCACTCCGTTCCTGGTCGGGCTGAGCCGAATTGCCGAGTTAAGTTAGTTCACAGTTCGTAGTCTATGACTACCAGCCAAGTATCATCAACCCCACTCACTGCTCGAGATATGCATATACCACATGCAAACACAGGTTTAAATGTGGATGCAATGGCCGATGCTGTGGAGAAGACCTGATTTGTTGGAAGGCATTCACTTGGAGTCAACGAGACAGTCACTGTATCTCCATTCGAAGCTGTCGGCCATCTGTGGCTGTCATAGAGGTCGACATCTGAACGAACTTAACTCGGTAATCCGGATTATCCCGAATGGGAGTGGAGTGGTGCAGTGGCAACACACACGCCTTCTAGGTGAAGGGGTCCTGGTTCAAACCCCGAGTGTGGCACAGGATATACATCACTGATGAGCACTGATAAGAACGGAAGTCGAGTCTGGTGCTTCCGTGTACAGGGTTGGTCGGACGACCTGAGATTTGTGTGTGAAAGGTGGAGTCCAAAGTGCTGGCAGCTGAACAAGCATTCATCAATCCAACACACTACTCGCAAGTAACTGTGTGATACATATTCCTCCTGTGTTGATAGGTATTGCCTCAGAATGACAACACCGAGTTTTTTGTACATATTAGTAGTAGCTGTTCGAGAAATGTAACCAGTCGTGCTAGCTTAATCTGTTATTTCTCTGAGTGTTCACAAATTACTTTATATGTTTCCTTTAATGGCACATTTGTGAACAAGGACATGAAGCCCACAGAGATCACATGACCATTTATGATACTCAGTTGATTAATATTGTTGTATAATTCGAAGCTATCTAGTTGTTTGCACCTATGGATTGATTCATGCACCGGTTTTCACGCCGTTCCTTATAAGCCATTTCGCCAAGTTCTGTTGTGAGAAGCTTAACACCAGAAGATTGAATCAAAGGGGTATTCATTCCTTGTATCGTTTCCGAATGCTGTAAGATTCGGGTAGCTTGAGCCCAGAGGAACTTTTAGCTCTCGGAAAGGGTATCAAATTACAAACAGAGGAAAAAAGACAATCTGTCCTTCACTTAGCTACTTTCAGCGTCGACACACTTTTCTAAACGGCGCAACGGGCTGCAGTAGCTAGGACTCTTGAAACCTTTAACATAGATGTGTGTTGTGTCTCCGACACACACATACGAGACCCAACTTGAGTGTTTACACTTTTTTCCCAGATACAAGCTCGGCTCCTCGTTTCACTCCTCGCGTGTCGAGTGACTCAGTGTTTTGTGATCGTGGTTGACATCACTCTAAGCGTGAAGGCTGAGCGTACACTGCTTGACTGGATTCAAGTCAGCAGTCGTCTGTGTGCAGTCCGTTTGAATGATTCTGTGCATGTCAACAGCACCAGACTGAAGTGCAGATGCCTGTTCATCATTTCTGTGTATGACCCAACTGACTGTAGCTCTCCTGAGGCTAAAGACGAGTTCTACTGAGGTTTGTCTCAACTGCTCCGCAGCGTGTGCTCTACGAACATCATGGTTGTTGCTGGTCATTTCAATGCTCAAGTCGGAAGTCTAGACGAGACGGAGAGGAATATGGGAGGTCGATATTGCTTTCCAGTCGATCGATTTGATAACGGTGATCGATGAATTCAACTATGTTCCAACTATGGACTCATCCTAGAGACTACAAATTTCTCGCACAAAATGCGACACCGGCTAACCTGGCGTCCTGCTGCAACTTCACGGCTTTGGACTCAGATCGACCATATTTCTGTCGGTTACCGCTGGCGCAGATCAATTCTGGACTGTCGATCATTTTGGTCCACGTCTGTAGACACTGATCACGCTTTTGTCCGCACGCGCTTCAGCTTGTGCCTGGTCGGTGGTCGAAGCAACACCAAAGTGAACCGTACCTCGTAGCTACTACTAGAAGATAACCAACGATCTGCTTTCCGGACATAATTATCCACCAGATTACCGATGCAGTCAAGTGCTCAGAATGGAGAGGAGCGATGGACAGAGATCAAATAGGCTCTAAGTGTGACTGCTGATGCTACCTAAGGTCCAACAACTAGACACACACAGAAACGATGGATATCCGCATCCTCAGTTGCGCTGTTAGATGTGCGCAGATCGATTCCCCTGGATTCCAGATACGATGAAGCACTGAGATGCCTTAAACACCAACTGATTCGGAGCCTGAGAAATGATCGTGAGTAGTGATGGATTGAGAAGTGTAGGGAGATTGAAAAAGCTGCAGCGATTGGCAACAGTCACAACCTTTTTCGTCTGATTAGACAAATCGGTCCACGAAAACCAGGCGTTGGCGCATTGATCAAAGATGCGAACAACTCACTGGTTCAAACTTGGGAGCTTCGTCTAATTCGAGATGCACTTTAATTGGATATTATTCTCGTCAGATTTGCTAACTAGCATAATGGGTACAGCTCTTGTTTTAGATACCGGTCCTCCGTCAGAATCGGAGTTTCTTCGTGAGATAGTCTATCTTAAACGACATAAGGCTATCGGACCGCATGGGTTGTCCCCGTCTATTTTCAAAGACGGTGGCCCAACACTCTTACTGGAGCTGGCAAAACTCCTCGGTTTCATATGGGAGAAGTAAGAAGTTCCAAGTAGTTGGTGTTAATCGATGGTCGTACCGATTTGGAGTAAAGTGACAGGTCCTTTTGTCAAAACCATAGGGGAATAAGTTTGGTTAGCATCGCATCTAAACTTCTCGCTGGTATTATTCCCAACCACTTATCTGACGCTCGTGAACAGTGCTCGCACGAGAATCAAGCTGGATTTAGACCTGTTCGAGGTTGTATTGATCACATCTTCACTCTTAGACAAATTTTAGAACATGGACACACCTTCTGCAGACCCATTATATCCGTTTTTCTTGATCCTAAAGCGACCTTCGACTCAATTGACCACACAGTTCTTTGGCTCTGCCTCTTGTTGAGGAGTGTATCAGAGAAATTCATTTCCATCATGAAATCCCTTTACGTTAAAAGCCGAAGCCAAGTTCCGGCTTACGGTGATCTTTCACCTGAGTTGACCACGAGAAGTGGTGTACATCAGAGTTGTCCCCGTTTCTCCTTTTCTCTTTAACTTAATGATTTATATGGTCCTAGAGACCGCATTTTTGTCAGGTGAGGATAGTGACATTCAACTCTTCCCCGAATGGAACGGTATCAGACCTTGAGTATGCTGACGACATAGTTCTTCTAAGTGAAGATCCAGGTAAGTTGCAAGCTTTTCTGAACAGCTTGACGGATTGTGTAGCAATGTTCGGTATGCGATTTGCACCTTCAAAGTGCAAGATGCTGTTACAGGACTGGGTTGGTCCAACGCCAAACCTTTCAGTGTCTGGGGTGACTACAAACGTATTAGACAAGTTCTGTTATCTGGGGAGGTGCAACTCACACGGAGGTCGGATATTGGATGAAGTGTCTCTGCGTATACAGAAGGCTCGTTTGGCATTTGCCAACCTGAGTTATCTGTGGCGTGGACATGACATCCGTTTACCTATCAGGGGTCGAGTGTAAGCTGCAGCAGTCAGGCCCATGCTTCTGAGCAATGCTGAGGTTCGGTGGAAAGTTTTGGGTTCAAGGATCAAATCATTAGATGAAGCACTTAAACTCACGAGGTTAAGATGTTTGGGAAGTGTTGTGCATGTTCCTTGATAGGATTCCTCGGCGTGCTATGTTTGCTGAGGCGGGTACCTGGTTGGAAGATGATTAGGGGTGGTCAGTCCATGACGTGGAAGAAATGTATGAAATGCCTAACTAGTGGACCTGGTCATGTAGGGCGTGTTAGAACAGAATTATCTCTCTCTCTCTCTTTCTCCCTCTACCTGCTTTATCCGTGTGAATGATTGAACTCGGCTCTCCCTCTATGACTGTGTACTTTCTGCTAACAATGCTATCAGGTTTGTTCTTCACCACGCTTTTGTATGTGTTCCCTCAGCCCATTACTTCTCTTCTGACCACTAATCGGCCAACATGGCCCCAGAAACGAGGACCTTCTTTGTAAACCCCGTTGATTCACTCCCGAATCGCCGTCTCAAGCGCTGAAAGTGTTCATGGCTTTTTCCATTTCCGGACATAGCCATGTGCACTATTACTTTAACCAGCACACGCCTTAACGAATATCGCACATCATGAACGTCTGTCCGGGGATGTGCGCAATATAGTATACAACCACCGGATCCTAAGGGCCTTCAGTGTTTGATTTATTTTTTGTGTTCACGTGCAAAATATTTCATTCCATCATGATGAATCTCAAATCGAGATGTTCCTTGCTCATATCCAAAGACCACCGGTACAGATTCATAACCATGTACACGGATGAGCCTCAACCAATCAGGATCACCGTGGACAATTCCGACAAAAGTTCATTGTGATTGGTCATCTTCGAGTCTACCAATTATGTTCTTTGATTTAATATATTTATACAAAGCCTCTCTGCAATACAACTAACGTGCTCTTTCGCGGCCTTGGTCTTCTTTCTACTTCCGTTTGCGTAGTTCTGGGTGAGGGGAGGGCAATTTCAATACGGACTGTCAATTTAGTTCCTTTCGACTATTACAATTTGTCGGAATATTCCGCTTCAACACGAGGGCTCCAACGAACAATGTAACCCAAGAGACAATGATGCTTTTTGTTCTCGAATTCAAAAATGTTTCATTTTTTCTTCTATTTTTTGATTCACGTACAACTTGTGTTGTGAGCTGCCACCAACCATGGTAGGCAGACTCTTCTGCCTTCGAACCATCTCAGTCCATTGGCACAGAACACATCGTCCATATGGTAAGAAACAGTCACCGTCTCCTATCATTGCAATTCAAACTAACTGGTCCATATTTGCATCAAGTAAATTGCCTTCAATGTTCAAGCAATCGGCACGGCCAAGCAAGACCGCGCCCGTGTGTGGGGAAAAGAGATTGGGTAAATGCTCCAGTCAACCAATGTACGTTTGTGCGAGTAGTCATAATATATATATATATATATATATATATATATATATATATATATATATATATATATATATATATATATATATATATAAGCAATAAGAAGCGAGAGTGCAATAAATGCAATAACTATAAAATTCAACTGAACTTTAACGTACAGATCAACACTGCCTCACTGAGAAGATTCTAGTTATTGATCGGATTATCGATTTTGGTAGATTATGTGCATAGACATGATTGAAGAGATAAGATCGTGCATACCTCTCCCAAAAGTAACGGCTGACTGTATCATTTTAGGTGATTACAAACAAGACAGCGAGACTCGAAGAGTAGAATCGTCCAACCTTGTCGTAGTGGCCAATAGATCACGGAAGGTAATTGGAGGCATGAAAATCGAGTGTCTCCTATCCTCTAAGTTTATTTCAATTCTGAGTTTCGTGAAATTATTGGTTTGATTCCCAGTTGGGTCCAACACGTTGTTAAGGGAACAATAAATACACAAAGAAATAATTGTTTTCGCAAGATTCCATGAATGAATTCACTATTATGTATGTATGATACATTTGTAGGGTCATACACAAAATGACAAGTGGGAAATGTTTGTTTGTGAACAGTAC
The DNA here is from genome assembly GCA_948099385.1 of Fasciola hepatica. Classification (NCBI taxonomy): domain Eukaryota; kingdom Metazoa; phylum Platyhelminthes; class Trematoda; order Plagiorchiida; family Fasciolidae; genus Fasciola; species Fasciola hepatica. The sequence continues at coordinate 12,849,155 of CANUEZ040000048.1, read as the reverse complement.
TTTTGACAAATACATATGCACACTTACACACAGAGAGAGAGACAGAATGAACACGTTGATTACATAAAGAGAAAGATAGAAAAAGACAAAATGCATTCTAATTCACTCACACAGAAGAAGGAAACAATACAAACATTAAATTAGCATGATGAGCGAGTGAGCGATTGAAGCTCGGCATGGAAAACAAAATGGCGATCTTGCTCCATTGAGTTTTGTTTGACAGGTAATAGAACATTGTATAGAACAGAGGACATCGTGATCTGTTGCTACTTTGCTCTGTCTGTCTGTCTGTCTGTCTGTCTGCCTGTCTGCCTTTCTGTCTGTCTGTCTGTATATCTGTATGCATGTATGTATGTATGTATGTATGTATGTATGTATGTATGTATGTATGTATGTATGTATGTATGTATGTATGTGTGTGTGTCAGTTTTTATCCGGTTGATCAATTTACCCCAGTTAAAACATAAAGCAGATGGAAAATGGTTTTGAAGTGAATGTCGTTGGAGTGTAACAAATAGAGAAAGGAGTTATTACATCAGATTACATTTCTCATTCGCCTCAGACATCAGACGTTGTGGTAATTCAACAGCTTTCGAGGCTGCTTCACGCAATGCCGAAGGCAGCTGAACTGTTCATTCATGCGAAAAAGGATAAAAGAGAAAAATAGATTGAGAACAAATTTGCGAACGGAAATTATTGGTCATTGCACTTTTCATAATCAGCCAAACCATTGAAAAAGGAGGATATATAAAATTTTTCGATAGATTTCAGTGAACACCGAAATATAGAATAGTTCCAATCCAATCCTAGTCAATACACGACTAATGGTTATTGATGTAGAACGAAAGAATCGTAATGATTGCTCAAGTTAGGGAAGTGAAATCGTGAGAAATGATACTAAAACAGTGGTACCGCAATCATTTTTCATAGGCCCTGATTCTCAGATTGTGTGTTTGCCGTACGGAGACTAGCTATAATGAAAAGTCGAAACAGCCTCATCAATCACCAAGTTCACTCATATACATAGTCAAAAGTGTGAAATGAATGACAAAGCTTTTATTGGTCAATCACATTGAAATTGTGTCAAGCTGATCGATTTACCTAGTGCCAGATACGGCTGATTGGTGGAAGCATTCTCTCATTGAATAACATGGATCTACGATACTTTCCACAGTTTTGATGTTCTGAAATCGTTGGCAACAGCTCATAAAATTTGATGCAATGCTATAAAATTGTGGAAAATACTATGGAGAGTAATACTCCGAATTGTTACTGGGTACTGAGATACACTTATGTAGTTGCTTCATTGAGCCATACGACTTGCAAATTACCCGTTTTCGTTATGTGACTTGATGAAATACAACCATCGCAAATCGAATAATCCAACTAGCATTGTTTTATTCAATCAGAGAGTAATTCCACCAGTCAAACTTATCTCAGTCCAGATAACTTGATCATATTGAGATAACTGAGCTGCGCTATGATTGGTCGACAAATTACTAACCAACCAGTGTCAAAGACTAATTCGCATATATTGCAAACACAAAGCGAACCCAACAAGACGGTTATAATCAGCGTAAATAACAGTAGTCTGTAGTTGTACAGTTAACTAGCATATTGATATCTTCAAGGGCAGTGAAAGAGAGCGCAAGTTCTATTATCCGGTGGATGGGAGTTATAGAACCGCTATTCTTACAGTCACTTCTTCCCAGCAAATCCCCATTGTTCCCATCGAATTTGCCATCGAACACAAATTCAGGGAACATTTTTTGCTATTACATCAACAAGACCCCTCATTCATGAGTTTCCACATTCGTTTTCGATGCTTCGAGAAATTTCGAAGATTTGTCCACTTTCCCTTCTTCGTTCGTATATTGAACAACCGTTTCACGGTTGTACTTCTTTGTGTGTTTGAGTCATGCTAACTGGTTTATTGAACTCAGTTGAAGAAAAATGCAGTGCGGGAATTTTGAATCCCCGGTTGTGTCATCGCATAAATCCGGTCGACTAATGCTCAGAAGGAGAGATTGAGAGAACCAGTATCATGGCTGAATTATCTTGACATATGCATCCTTGCCAAAGCAGCAACAGAACTTTCATTCTCCGCATGAAACGTGGCTGAGACACCTGATTACAAATTCGGAGTTGGTCTCATTGCCTGTTCAGACCGATTCGTTTGCATTTCTCCCACGCATTTGTTCCTCCTGAGGCTAGTCAGTCAATCTTGCGCAACAACAAAAAAACAAACAAGTGGGTTAGTCAATTTGGGCTAATCTCCTGGAAGGTGCCCCACCCAGTTCGATCAGATTCGTTTGTCTCGGAAAAAGTACCGGCCGTCTATCTGTGGCGAAAACCAGACTGCAAGTGGCAGAAACCCAGTCATAATTACATGTTTTTTTACCAAACACACATACACACCAGCAAACACAGAATGTGAATGATTGCCAGACGAATACGGCTTTCATTTCTGGAGAAGAGAGAACAAGTTCTTCTGTGGTTGTGTATCGATTGCATCCAATGCAACCAATTTAGTCCAGCTGAACTTGGTCCCGTATTCAGATCTATTGCTCACATTGCATTTTGATAACTCCCATGCCTATGGTTTACGCGGATTCATCTCTTCTCATTATTTCGAGAATGGGTGCCCTACTAATTCCGCAATGATTGAACGGTATGTGGGTTGATTTTCTATTCTGATGGGGATAATAGATGAGTAATCATGGTAATCCACTGTCGAATCTGGTGAACCTGTTTGACTATTTTTATGAGCATTTCGAATCCATAAAACGTGAAATGAGTGCACTCACTCACTACAATTCCCGTGAAATGGTCCCAATCTGTTGGGCATTCAGTAGGATATGCATGACGCAAGAAATAATTAGGAAATGCTACACTGCGTCATTTCGAACAAAAATCTATGAAGTGTCGGTAGTATGGTAATACATCTGGATGACAGGACGAAATTCCCCAAGGAAGCACGTGACCGGTTTCGCGGTTGTCGCTGCTCATCAGGTATGGGTTCACGGTGCTCTCCTGCCCATTCAACCTCCTAATTAGGCACTTCACACTTGGTTTACAGCTGTAATCTCATTTGAATTGTGAGGAAAGTGTGTGGGCAACCCGCAAATTGCCTAATATGAAAGTAGTCTGATTCATTTAGAAAGGCGAAATATTCGATAGTATATTGCCACAGCATGGCAGTCACCTTACCAACCTGCAAAGTTGGGCTAATGAATGTTTTCTAACTAATAAAATGATCTCATATCTTGGGTGTTTAAAATGTTAAGTGGCCATCAAGATTGAAAAGCCATGCTGAATATGGACAAGAGAAGCTCACATCAAGTGCATCAACCGTATATGTGAGCCATCAAGTGGGCGCTAATCAAAATCCACTCATCAAAGGACATCAAGAAGCTCGAATTCGATGCACAACGTTGAAGGGAGTTGGATCAGTGTAAGTGGACCGTTTACTTAAGTAGAAAAGGACGAATGAATCCATTGTCAACAGTGTGCACGAACGATACACACAAGTGTCACGGCAAATGGAACTAACCCACGGACGACGAAAGAATGGGGGATTAAATTCCCTCCCCCCCACCCTATGAAAACTTGTTTGTTTGGTCTATTTGATCATGCTATTGGAAACAACTGCACCAGATGCACGCATGTGTGTTTTGATTCGCCCTGGTATCTCCAGGAGGGAGACTCTCCTGCCATCGAACAGCCTCAATTTATTGGTACAGAATCTATCACTTATATCAGACACCTGCTGATCCTAAGCAAATGCTTGCATAAAAGCTCATTGGTCTACTGACAGACCGGAACGGCCCGTCTAGTTGGTGTGTCTGCTTGCGCCCGGATTGGTTGGTCGTCTATGGTCGGTTCAAACGAATGCTAATCTCTGATTGGCCTATCGATCACTTGACTGGCTCCATTCATGTCAGCGATTCTGGTCAGTCGATCACGTGCTGTCTGCCTCACTACCTCCAACCTTGTGCTCGACTCCGGATAGGCGATGGCATGCTGTTCGACCACTGAACTAGGCCATCCATTTCCAATGTGCTGGGCCCATTCCCTCACACTAGCCGTCGATCGAAGGAGATGTGTTGATATGTTGGTCTGCGCTGCCCTCACACAAATGTCACAAGCTCAACGTGAGAACCACGAACAGTGGAGAATCAGTCATGTTTGTATTGTGGTCCTATTCTTGAATTTGAAAATGCACCCCCATGTGTTAGAGATTTTCGTTTGCAAATGAAAGGCTTGAGGTTTGATAACCGGCGTCCAAGCTTCTTCACATAGAAGGCTCTATCGACCGTAGGGTTACTATCACTGTTTTTCCGAATAGATCATATATTATGAGTCACAGTGATAGTTGAACTCTGAACATTTACTCAATTATATAGCATAAATAAACCACCCGTAAACAGGACACTTTTTAAAATTGAAAGAAGTGAACATTTGATTTCCCGTTCAAGGCTTTCACGTGCGTCTTTCAGCAATATTTTCAAAATAAGTCATTCTATTGCCTAAAACGTCACAGGAATCTATCGCACTACTGTCACATCCGTTTGGTTTGCTTTGTAGAAACCTTTTTATCTGATCAGTCTATCCCTGAAATTCATGTCGAATTCGGATGCTATTTTTTGTTTAAAATTCGGGACACTGCCTGTCAAAACACCAAACATGCAACCACTATTTGATTAATTTTCCAGACGGTTGGAAATCGCGCGATTGGACTAGTCAACCTCTTAGAAACTTTCTCCCAAAAAAGGGTATTGTGAAGCGTGGCATTCTGTCTCTACTTATGCCTAACACACTCGGCTATGATGATTGCCAGTTTATTCAACCATTATTATTATTAGTATTTTTAGTATTATTATTAAAATCACTATTATTATTATATGAAAGCCAGCTTATTAAATATGTTGATGATGCGATTTATCACTTGTCTCATTCCGTTACGGCAATTCCGTTCCCGTCTTCGAAAGAAGGATACCAGAACTCACCAGTTAATCTTCCAGTGCTGATCTGATAATGGATTCGTCCTGGAAATCTCCTATTTAATTTTCCCCAGGCAATAAGATTAAGTATTCCGATCTGCCCCACTTCAATGCAGACGTGCTCACAAACGGTGGGCACAGTGCGCGAGAACATCATTCGCTCAGTAACTCGTGGTGGTTATCAGTCACGATCTTAACTGACCTGACTGTCTCGTGGTAAAAGTTAGAAGGTTTACCATGGTTCTGCAAAACCTGAAATACTTTTTTCTTCTTTGTTTTGAATAATTAAACCTTTTTTATATGAGTAGAATGGTATTGTATTTTGATGAAAGGACGAAATTTCCCCGGGAATCAAATGACCGGTTTTGCGGTTGTTGCCGCTCATCAGGTATGCGTACCCGATAGCATTCTGTCCAATCATCCTCGTACTTGAGCACTCCAACGTTGGTTCACAAAAGTAATCCCACTTGATTCTGAAAATGGACTCTCCGTCCATACAAACCTCTATTCCATTCAAGTGAGATTACAGTTTTAAACCTTTTCTGTTTGAGCATATATTCCCACAAGCTTTCTCTCTCGGTTGTTTTCCCATGAGATTGCTTGTCAAGTCTTTCTAAATTCTCTTCCCGTGCATCCAACATGTTTCTATTTGTAGCAAAATGCTCCACAAACCAACTTATGAATCATGCCACAGCTCTCGAATGCTTTCATGAAATGTTTTCGGACAGAGATTATAATTTCAAAAAATAAGACTAGCTGAGCAATCTGCGGTGAGAAACCTGTTGGTTGTACCTGACAGCATTTCATTCCCTCTTTCTTTCATATCACTTCCAATCATAACAACTGTTGTCTTATTATTCGTGTTCGTTTTCAAAACCCATGGTGATAATTTTCATTGACCTCGTAAGGACAAACGAAGTCTGTCCGGGACATGATTCGACTCCAAGTGTATCAATCACTCATTTTGAAATGAACCGAACAACTACAGATGCACATCTTTTCACCGTAATATATGACTCGATCCGGTCAGTGAGATCGCTCTGACAAACCATCATTTCGATTGAATCAAACTGGGAATAATATTCACATGAACGGCAGTTCTGTTTCCAGGGTTATTTCTATTTTTTGAGATAACGGGTAGGGGAAGGATTGGCAATTTGCATGTCCAAGTCAAGCAATCCTCCGAGATAAAGTTGTCGAAGCAGATTAGGATCAGATTTGTTTTCCAAAAAATATTGGGAACGGATTGTTCAGTCGGGTTTCTTTTCATCTGTAGACAGTTGCCGTTGGCTATGTTCTCAAATCTAGTCCCTATTTCTTGTATGGCAGAAACCGGCAAATGACAGTCGGAGCATCATTAGCATTCTGCCCACTGAAGCCTGGTAATTAACTTGTTCAATCAAATCCACTTGGACAGATTTGGCGAAAACCAATATGACTTAGTATGCCAATTTCACTTTTTGGTCTAAAAATTCGATTCTAAATCAGATTTGGGGAATTCTTGGGTGAGAAAAGACGGAATGGCCAGTCCAACTGAGGCACAGGGAACTCCTAATTCCGGATTGGTCATGCACTGCACGACAGAAGTATAGGACCCCCTCGTCTCACTTATTCCGAGCATATTTCTGCAGTTGAATTCTCTAACGAAACCATATCCGGTCAGAACGACCGATAGTACAATACTGTACGGCATACTAAATTTTAGAATGAGACTATGCCTTATGTAGTAATTACAGCACAAATTGCAGAAATCGAAGATGACACAAGTAAGGGAGTCCTAATCCCGATGCGCTAACCCACGGAAAATTTTGCAGAGTCAGACGGATCATTTAGCCTGACCGCAAGCTGATTAGTTCAGCATGTGGATTTGGAAACTGACAAGTCCACGAGAACCAAAATCATGTGATTCATGTGCACTGGAGCACGTGATGCACCCTAGTGACCCAGGTGACTGTAAGAATCGTATCTACCCGACCAATTTGTGTAGTGAAATTACTCACACTCGGACTATGTGCACCGGGAGAACGACAAGACCAGACAAGAACGGCAGAACTGTATTCTGTCACATCTGGTTCGTACTAACTCGTTTATATATAAAAGGAGGCATTCACATATTGACAGGTAACGTGCTGACCAATCACAAAGCGATTTTGCTGTATTTACACGATCCAACAGTTACGGCCCGGCTCCACCTGATTGGTTGGATATTGGAAATGAAGCTGTAGTGCGTTGAACTGCGTGTGAAGGTATTTGAATCAATACAGGTACCTACATTCGTGTTGGTTGTACTTATACACCTTACCGAAGTCATACCACATTTCGCGTGCGCAATCTCACACGAAAATAAGGTAACAGATTTTAACAAGAACAAAATATCCCCAATCTGTCGAAAAGAAATCAGAATTCATGGGATCTCCAAGCAACGCAAGAGACGGACAACCATCTTGCGATGGCGTCTGGAATGGAGCGAACAATATGCGCCTAAAAAGCGAATGCGTCGTCTAAAATACTAAAGAATTCGGACGAACGCAGATTGATTCGTCTAGCCTCCAGTGACACGACACATGTCGACGTTGACAGATTTGATCGGATTCAGTGTTTGAAAACGAACATAACAAGGAACACTGAAATCTGTGCCGTGGATGAAATACAAATCGATGTAGTACTTCCACACAGCTTAAGAGAGAACACCAAATGTTGTGGACTGAAACACGCTTAGCATGATTAATCAAATGGGAGAATGTCTACTTTGGAGACGAAAAGATATGGGTGGACAGAACGATTGTAATTATTACTAGTATGAAATCAGCAAAGAAGAAGGCATGTTTTAACCGAAGAAACGACGACAAGAGCTCAATGATTGTGTGCAGAGTCTCCACACAATATTCCGCGGTGTATGTTCATACGGTGGAACAGTTTTGCTCGTGCTAGTGATCAACAGATTACAGGCTGATGCAATTTTCCAACATGATAATGTTCGTTTCCACTTCACAAACACCACAAAATATTGGTTCTTGTTCCGTGGGATCAATGTCGTACAGTGGCTAGCTTGCAGCCCAGATCCAAACTCGGTTGGGTATCTATGGCGTATACTTGCTCACCAGGTATAAAAGAATTCCATGGTTTACCAGTCAGAGAGTTAATTGCTAACCGCTTCCAAGCAAGAATGGGAGAGTTTTTGACCAAGGGAGAATCACAGGTTTTGTAAGAAGCGTACCGGGAAAGATGTATCGAGATCATAGAGCAGAATGGCGATTGCATGCGGTTTTAACTAGTAAATATTGAGACCCAGCTGGAGGAGTTCTATACTATTGTCATCCCCTTCTCCACGTATTCTGATTAACCAGTCGGAAATGAACTATTTTTTCCCGAGATTTCGTATTTTCTATCACCGTGACTATTCGGTCGTTCTAACCAAATATTGGTTTTGTAGGGGAATACAGGAGCGAAATTATGCGGAGAAATGAGAAGGTCTTATACTTCAGTCACGCGGTGTATACAATAGAAAAACCGATAATATGGTACAAACGTTTTGTCTATGTGGTCAGTCCATTCACAGTTAAACAAAATAAGGACGTGTGTCGGGAAAGACAAACTTTCAATTGATTGTCCTAGTTCGCAAAAGCGAAACATCTAGATTTGTGTATCTCATGTCCCGTGGAATGAACGTTTAATCCGCATTTGTGGACCGAAGACTGGAAAGAAATGCACGTATCACACATTGATTGTCTCACACCAATTTCTTAGTTAACTGAACAAAGGGCGCCAATTAGATTTAAAGCTCCTACCAATAGGTGACCAAAGCGATTTGAGCTCCATTCTGCTTCGAGGCAGACTGCTCAACAGTGGACAACGTGCTGAGGAGAAGGATTGGAGTCTAATACGTCTCAGTTTCATCCAACACTCAAGAAGTCAAAGCCCATCAAGAAGGAGGTTGTACCGCATGGGGAAAATCATCGGTCTTTTGGGCCATTGGGAGGATACATTGACCGTCAAGTTGTGTAGAGCAGAAATTATTTTTCCCAAAATTTTCATAGAAGCTTACAGCCCAGGACTGTAATATAAATCTCTCTGGAGCTCGATATTCCCAGTGATAGATTCACAGTCATCCGTGAGTAGTTAAAATTGCGTGACGTTGCTTATCATGATAAATTAGCCTGAAGCTTATTAGTTAGAAATGGGTCGAATGTGATGTATGAACAAAGTGTCAAACCTCTGAAGGTAAAATTACTCGAAGGTGGCTTTATTCCCTATCGACCTAATCCTATTCCCACTAAGAATATTGATTTCTCCAAATTGTCTATCATTTGATTGTCTACCAAGTTGATCACGTTGGGGGAGATTATCACATTATCTCACGGCTAAAAGACAAACTCAGTTACATGTCCTAGACATGAAGGCCGTCTGAATGTGGTCCTCTGAAATATCCATCTTATTTTCATGGATCCAAGTTACTTTTACGACAAAAGAGAACGTTCCACTACTTTTATCAATCGGAGAGGAATAAAATTGTGCTAGCCTATTCAGCCCATGTTTCTATACTAATCATTGATAGGAATCTTTCTGTGAATACTGGAATTATCTTTCGGAATCTTCATGTAAAACTTGGTTTCACTGTTGGACGGGGTTGGTAAGAAACGAATATATATCACTTGAGTTAGGTTATGATATGTACTGTTTTGGTAAATATAAATTGAAGAGTGTATCAAATATTTTGAATGATAAAATTTCCCACGATATTCCGTCATCTCGTTGTCAATAAAGATGGAGAAAAGAATAAACTGCCTTAGCTTTTGGCCAATCCAAAGCAGGAATTGTGCGCGCAACAAAGGTAGTTACGTGGTACAATCGCGAAAATATTCCTATCACGTCGTGTACTGTTTTGGCTACTGATTTTATTTGTATGATCAATGGCGAGGCTTTGAAGGGACTTATAGTCACGTAACTGAGAGCGGGAAATTCCATAGAAACTCATTCGGTTGAGTTTGGAGCTGAAAATCTCATGACATCCGCTCATATGATGCTTCAATTAATCATGGCAAACCTTGTCAGCTGAGAGCTATTGTCTGTACTTGGAACAATGCCTAAATCATTAGGCTCAGTGAATCAATGTATTTTGTCTGCCGGATCGGATGCCTCAAGAAAACCAACTTGTTGCAGAAATATGCGCCGAGTCATGCCATGCGAAAGGTTGTATATCTTATAGCCATTTGTAGTAATCTCTTGCAGTAGCGGAAACATGGACACTTTCGAGCCTCAACTTTTAAAATTTTCTTCTAACAGTCCTGATTTTATTGTGGCGGAAGCCGTCATTGGTCTGCCTTTAAGTAACATACAATTTTGTACCTGGGTAAAACGTCTCATATAAGAGGCGGACTAATTAAAAACAAAAAGGTAACATCGTGAGAAATTCGTGAGCATTCGTAATATAGTACTGTTCGTTGAGAGTAGTTTTCGCATATGTGAATGGTTTAGCAGTGATAGTGTTTTTCTCCAATCTACAATGAAACTCAATCGGAAGAAAATGGACCAAGGCAAATACAATCTCGAAGAAATTATTCTGACGCTTCCAGAAACAAGGTAGTCATGCTACAAACGCGGTTTCCAAAATTGAGCAATGAATAATCCACTTCATAATGATTAGCCTCACAGGTTCTTGTGCTTCTATACGTAGAATGTGAAGGAACATTGTGGTTTATCCACTTTGTTGGCAAGCGTGCATGCTTCTGTTCAGCAAAATGAATGCATAAGATGTATCGCTGATGATACAAAATTAGTAATACTAAGACTTTCAACGGGAGTTATAGTCAGAATAAACATAAATTTCCAAGTAAATAAGTTTCTATGTGGTACTGCAACGTGTGGGTGTAGACCACCATTCCCATCCTCTTTGATGTAAGTATTGTCGCCTATTTATACGCTTACTGAGCTCCTAAGCACCGAGATTCCCTCCTTTTTAAGTCTGTGCAAATTAGGCACGTGCAACCCCCCACAGAAGAGTGCAGCACTGGGCTGTTGCTTTTCCTATTCCATTGTGATTGTTACTGGTTCTCGTTACAATAAAACTGTAATTATTTATGAAATATTTCCTCGTGCATTGGCAAAGTGCGACTCTGTGATGAAAAAGCAAGTCGAAGTTGTTCATTCCAGTTTGTTAGGAATCATGAGCAGTGCAGCGGAAATCCACCAAGTTCATTCCTTCTGGAACTGAAATCCGTCTGTTTCCCTGATTGTAAATCACATGCCCGTTACAACCAAGCTGTCCAGTGTGTGTTCCTAAGGGTTTTCTCTCCCCGTCAACACGTCAAAATAAAGTCCCCCACCACTCATCGGTTAGGACTTGATTGATACGCATCGCTACTGCTGATTCGAGCCACGCTAGTTCAGGCAGCCACGGAGAGGTCAGCTCTACTTTTTCCAACGATCCAGTGGGACTTGATACCGCGTTTTGAAGTCAAATCCTTGATTACTCAAACCGATCTATTTGAATACACCTCACAACTACTTGCGAGTAGTGTGTGATATTGAAGATACTTCACTTCGTTGACTGTCCTTTGGACTCCAACTTCCACCCCCAAATCTCACGTTGTCCGACCAGTCTTGCACTCGAAATGACAAAGCTTTCCACCTACTCCACCCTGTTCTCGCTCCATTGGAGGTAAGTGTGTGTGCTCAGTTATTTCATAAATGCCCTTATATTCACTTCTAGCAGACAAAATAATCAACAACAATGTGCAAAACCGTTGTGTATGGCCTACAACCTCCATGAATTTGTTTATTCCACAACCAATTGTCAGAGACAGGAAGGTGGCTCATGTATCAGTTGAGAAACCCATTATACCATCAGGAGTAGCCGACGATAATGACAATGAAACTAAGTCAGACTGTAGACCCATACATGGATGTTCGAATAATCTAAGTGTCGGAATATTAGGATACATTTACTGAGCATTGGAATCATGGAGTTTAGGTGTTCTCATCTTTACAAAACAAGCGCTTGCCTTCCCCACAGTATGACTGGCCCGGCATACTACACATCTCAGTTGGACCAGTTTCATAACGATCCAGGTGACAGTCAAACATTGATTTGATACTTATTGATGGGACTGGGGAACAATCTGTGATCGATAAAACTCGACCAACAACATTTGATCACACAAAGGCATGAACTGAAATGGAACACATACTTGTTGTGTTCGCCTCTTCTTCTACGCCTCGTTTGGGTGGATTGACCATCAGGACTGAATGTCGTGGAGTGGACGGTCGGCGATAGGATTCCGTTTCACTCACATCCAGAAGTTCTTTCTTCTTGATCCCATACTAAAAGGACAAAGTTGAGATTGGAACAGTGGACAAAGGAGCAACATGCAATGGTAGAAAATGACTTGCGTGCTTGTGGGTGTGTGTGTGTGCGTGTGTGTGTGTGTGCATATGTGCACTGAATAGCAATTAACAACTGGAACCAGTGAGCCACAATTTTCGGCGACAAGGAGATTTCCTGACCCCGATTCATACCATCAACCACCAAATAAGTGATATTTCCGAAACACACGTAACCAGGTTCGAACCAGTAAATTTTTTAGACACCAAGATGTGTGTGCTTTCTAGAATATTAAACCGTTACCATTAAATTATCTAATGATCACATGGATGTCCTTCATTATAACAAATCTACCGTACACTCGAGCTTTTACATGTTGTGAGTGGTGAAGTGTGATAAATACGACTGCAGAATAGTTGAGTGAACCTGTCAGCTAGCTAACCAGTTTGACAAAATAGTAAAAAGCATGGCACACACAAAATGGAAAACAAAACGGATGCACCTGGTGCACGAGTAAGTCCAGTCTGGTCCCTGAATACGAGTCCTGCGGGCAGCATCCAAGCAATTAAGTTTGAATCCAGAAAGGAAGAGACACTTCCATAACACAATCTGCTTGTAAATCTGGTTTGATAACTGTGTGAAAGTTTGAGTTCAGTGGATACATCAAAGTGCCACTACTACTGCTACTGCTACCATTACTATTGCCACTACTGCTACTACAACTTCTACTGCCACTACTACTACTACTTCTACTACTACTACTACTGTTATATTCCACAAGGCGTGCCTGGGTGAATAGGTTGCTTATTGACATCAACGTGTTCGGACATTCACAAAACAACACAAACGTTACAAACATCCTCATTTGCCAAGTGGCTGTCCTGTTCACTTGAAAACAGTCATCGTCCAACGGAGGAGCGGTCAGGTGGTTTGCAGATCGTCGCTTACCTTATTGCGCCTGGATTGCTGAACTTAGCTGTGTTCGTTAATCCACAATTGTCCATAGTTCTGTCTTCAGCAATCAACTACTTACTAAGTAGTATATACACTCACCACACTACTACTACTAATTCTGCTACTACTACTACTACTTCTACTACTACTACTACTACTGCTTCTACTACTACTGCTACTGCTACTACTATTACCACTACCACTACTATTACTAGTAATATTACTACCAGTACTACTACTACTACTACTACTACTACTACTACTACTACTACTACTACTGCTACTACTACTACTACTACTATTACTACTACTACTACTACTTCCACTACTACTACTGTGGTTCGCATGCTTTCCTTTACCCTATTACGTTTGGTCCCTCTGACAGCCGCTTTCCTTATTAATCCACAACTGTCCATAATTGCTTTTCGAACAATCAACTACTTACTTATTCAGAAAGTAGTATACACATTCCATCACACCACTACCATTTCTACTACTGCTACTACTACTGTAACAATGAATACTATCACTGCCCTTAGTACTACTGTCGTGATGTGTGCAAGCTGCTTACCGAATAAGCGAGTAGATGGTTGTCCAAGACAAAAATACAAGCAATAGTGGGTCGATAATGAATGCGACTACGTCGGAAGGACCGAAATCAATGAGGTATAGAAAAGTAAGTGAACGACGTGGTTTCATTGAGCAACAACAAACAACCTATTTACCGGGGAAATATCCTAGCTTACAACACTACTGCTTTCTTTTTTACTGTGTGAAAAATGTACCATAACAGCGGGATTGTTCGCAGTCAATGATAAGTTGTTGAATGAAAAAGTGCGCGTTTGCGGCAAGTTCCGAGGTGCAGATCGCATCGTCTAACATTATTCGGCAGACTCTACTGTAAAACACAGGTCTGAAAAAGGTGTTCTAATAATGAAAATTATTGATCATTTGCGAATAACGGTGGTTGGTATTCGAATAGTTTAATGTATGAGTTGTTGGCTTCTAAATTTCTTTTTAGAAAATACTAACTGTCAACTCTGACTTCGTAGTACTCTCAACCAACAATTTTTTGGACTAAAACAACATGCCGTCAACTCCTTTAGTATTTAATGAAGACAGCTTTTGCTTTTTTAGGGATTTCAGTGATAGAATGCTTCAGGATTGGGACAATGTGTTCGCTCGAATAGGGTGACCACTTTTCGGGAGTAAGTTCTTTTGGAGGGGAAAGGAGTGCTACAGTTCATTTAAAAATTCAGGATTTCTATTAATCTAATATGAACAACCTACGTACCTTAAAATAGCATCTCTCCCATTGTAGAAGATGAAAAGTTCTGTACTACACGGGAATGTAAGATGCTTACTATTACATAATCGGACTGTGTTCTCAATGACGACTACCTTGAACAAAAATCATCTAATCTGACGGCCATTGGTCGGGACAGTTTCACAAGTTTGTATGAGTTTTTACGGACAAGTGAGATGGCTGAATGGAATATAGAAACGAATGTGTTATCATTTTAATTCATCTTGGTTACTAATCATTTGGATCGCATCTATGGTGGAGCCTGATAGCTGAACACGGTGTTCAACTTAGATACCCGGGTGAAGAGACACATACTGTGCGCAGTTTATGAAACGTGTACAGCCGAACCGTCAATCTCAGCGATTCGGAGATTGCGGTAACCAATGAACTGAACTATGAATGACGGCAATCTTCTTTACAATGCCAAACCCAGGAGACAAACAGAGAGAGGCCGAAAATATCAGTATATTTCGAAGACGTCTAATTCTAACTGCCCGTATGTCCCACACAAGATTAGTTTAATATGTCTGAGATAATTATTCCGTCTACATTCGTCTACGAGACTGTCTTGTCCGATTGTAATTCACACTTGCTTAGCATTGCAAATATTGACAACAACTACAACACAAGCTCTACCATTCTATCATATGAGAATTCATAAGATAAGTGAACATATTTTAGACTAGAAGAACCAAGTTAGATAGCTGCGTCACTTTTGGGATTGCAGTTACGTAATACGCAATTTTCTGCCCATCTGTATTTGCTTAGGACTTTCCTATTCCTTCTTTTGTGGAGTCTACCAACTGGATAATCCCTTCGTTAGAAAAGTTCAACTACGGACTTTGTTGAGAGACAGACAAAAAGTGATTTCTTGATCCCATTACAATCTGGGTTGTTAGAGGAAAATTGTAAACATCGCACTTTCAGGCTGTCATTGGTTTCCTCTAACCCAAAAACAAATAATGAAGGAATAGATATTTCTAACTGGTAAATGGTAGCTAAGGCCACAGAAAATATGATATGAGGCTTGATGGCGAAAAAATGGTCACCTATTATGGAGATGCCCAGACTGATGGTTCATTTGATAGAAAGCCACCTGCAACAGTGACCTTATTCGTGTGCAACCCAGTGTATTATGAAAGCATGAGTAGTAGGTTAGGTTTTACATGATATCAGATTCATCGTGTACTGTAAACGTCCAAACCATTGAAAACCATGGAAGTACTGTACAAATGTTTCATCCTTTTTAGGAGTCATCAACAGTGCACGTCCAACAAGCACCAATGGGGACTCGAACCCAGAGTGAACGATTGTGAATGGAGCACCTTAACCACAATTCCATCCGGAATGGGTCTCAACGGTTTATTCAGCGGATTCGATACATGATATAGTGCCCTTCCAACACTGGCTGTGAATGCTTTTTAGAGCATTCCCGGCACAGTCAACGACTCCTTTGATGGATGGCTTCTCTGTAGGGGCCTAAGTACAAAGAAGGTATTCCAGGAATCCATCTACAAAACTTGGTAATATATGAGTTAGTAGACGAGTTTCATGAATAGTTAGTGTCATTATCTTATAGTTATTATATTTTATTGTTTTCTCCTTACAGATGGTCCCATTATGATTAATCCGCTGACTCCATTACAATACCACCGACATTGAACAGTGAACGAAACCAGTCACGAGCATGAATTGTGACGCTAGAGAATTCCTTTACAAACTCATCATGAGGTCCTCGATACACAGCTGAAGCCACCTAGATCGGTGCTGAAACACATAAGGAGTAGACACTATTCTCAGCATCCAGGAACTTGGGAAAATGTTTAATAAGCCAAGTCATCAAAAATAGATAACTGAATGCCATATGAATCCCGGGGACACTTAGTCAGCTGAATTCATCTCCCCAATAGCAAATAAATAGTCTGTTTGAGTGGATGTGGAACTTGGCATATTGTGGTTGGAGAAAAAGACCGGTGGTGGTCGAATGGGTTCTAATCCTGCGGCCGCCTGTGCAAGTTGCTTTCTCCAATTGAAAGCTTCTCGTTGGTCGAAACCGCCTTCCGATTGTATACAATGAAAAAGAAAGTTAACGATAACAGATGAGAGAGTAAAAACGATTATCCGATTTAGAAATGCCAACAGTTCAAGCACCGACGTGTTCTTTAAGCATGGTCTTCGTGAAGATTTTGACGAGCTGTTTACTTATCTACGACATAAGCAGGAATTATGATGATCGTATTTCGAAATCACCTTCCCATCCTCAGACGCAATGTAAAATGTGTCCCTCGATTGCACTTGAAAGATTATCCTTACCACTTGAAGATCTGACTGTTCTCTCTCCCCCACACATCGTGAGCAGCCCAATAAAGTGTGTGCGTCTCTTCACGGTGAGCCTCCTGGCGATTTATCGGACAAGTCCGAAAATTGTGGGCAATGTGACCAGTCTATGGCTCTCAAAGACCATAACAAAATCCTGGTTCTTACAATGTGTCCCCTATCGAACGGAACATTGTTGTCCGGATTAATCGTGATTAGTCAATTGTGATCCCGTGTTGAGTGGAATTGCGTGCATTTGCTAACAAACAACGTGTGACGGCGTTGTACTAATCGACTTTGAAATATGTGCATATGAAATGTCACAAATAGTTCATCAATAACTAGATACAACCCAAAGCTCTGCTTAGTTGCATAATCACAAAGGTTATAAATTTAACTCAAGTTCATGGTTCTAGTTGAACCTCAATGGATGGACAGTGTTGACGACCAAATCGAACAATCCGGGTGAAACTGCCATTGGTTGAATGCGTTCACGGTTTCTAATGCTTGAGTTAGACGTTTGACACAGCATGATCAATTAAATGCTTTTAATTACTGAAACTAAGTTTATTAAACGTGGATGGGGCGTGTTGTGTGGTGCTGTCACTACTGACTGTGTCATGACCATGCCGATCAAATTATTGATCGGTTAGTCAATATCACCTACAATTTCATAGTCACGCGCCTACGCACACATGCACGCACATACGCTCACACACAAACATGCAAATTACCGTGACGTCACCCATACAACGGACTGTTTACTGCAACCAATCAAACTTCGACATTGAGACACACGTGATTGTTGGTTTGTCGCCGTTGAGCGGCCGTGCACTCGAGTGCATGCAGTGCAAGCCGATAGCTGATAGCCGATTCATTTACCAACTTGCACTAATAATTAGGTATCTTGCATACTCCATTCTCCTTTAGCCCAGAAAATAATACAGTGGTTATTTCGTTTTGACATCTTCGTCAAACTGATCTCACAATTACCTACCATCCCAAGTTTTCACATCTCGCGAACCGAATCGGTAAAACAACTACATGAAATTGAGTTAGACGCAGTGTCGTTTTTTTGCTACACATGATACGGATATTATTTAAATGATTATCAGTCAAGTCTGGAAAAGTTTTTTCCATGAAATATAACACCAACCACACATGAACACAGTGCAAGGTGTGCCCATAGACTCAAAGACCGATTGAACTAATAGGGATAACTGGAAGCCTGGCCACGAGACTAGAAGTGGAAAACCACATTGGGTCCCAATAGTTAAGGTGTGGTAACGGGTTGGACAACAGTTGATTACTGCCCACCTTCAAAGGGATCGACGGTGACGGGGTTTGAGTCGCCGAATTTAGAGGTGGAATTTCATTACTCTGTAGGACTCGATGACCACCGATCAACGCTAGTGCCGTGTACGAACAGCGACCCGTTCGGCATTCTTAGTTATGGGAGGGAGATGGTGCAGTATTTATGGAAATACATGTCGCTATTTTTCGTCTTCCAAGAAACGAATTCAACTGGTTATGGGGAGATTCGACCCCGGAACATACGCAGCAAATTCGACTCTATTCAGTTAGTAGCTGTGCTGAAAAATCAGTGTAGTTCTGTCCAGTAATTTACATTTCTTTAACAAAAATCGAAGAGAGTATTTCATACAACGAACTTGCTTATTTATTGCTCACTTTTGTTCGTCTTCTTTGCTGATTTATACTAAATTCTTAGGGGGTCGGCCACAATTGTTCACTCTGAGTTCGAGTCCCAGTGGGAGTCTGTTGGATGTATCATGATGTTGATTCCTAACCAAGACAAAGCCACTGTTTAATGTTTCCGTAGATTTCAATAGCGAGTCCAGAGTTGCTACTGCTTGATGAATATCATAACATCAATCGGTTACAACACTGTTCCACTATGGCTGTATCAGTGATCAGAAAGATTACAAAACCGATAAATACGGACTAAGGCATTCCGTCGTCTAATGAATAGGAATACAATTATCTAACAGATCTAGGTGAGAAAATGATGGTACACTACTTCGACATGAATCCTTTTGAACGGGTTTACCGTACGAATCACCCGGTCATCTCTCCCGTGTTTGTCCACATGCCATCCGATTAAAGCTGTCTCATTGCATATCTGGTAATCTCAGACACTGGCATCTTGTTGTCCATACTGATTGGTGCACCCTATTGATTGTCTTTATGTCACTGAACTGCCACACACAATGCAAATGTGTTATGCACCTAATCAGCACACTCATTAATTGGTCCATTCTCCTTTATTTTCAAGGCGTAATAAATTGGCGCTAAGAGAACGTACATCAAACAGTCGGTCAAAGATCACTAGCCCACCTAGTTGAACTTTATCATCCAAACACAAATGCCAAAATGATAACTTACTTTGTCACGAATAACTTGTCGCATTGACTCCCGTTCTTCTTCCATGTTTTCAAATCGTTCCCGACGTTTCTCTTCGGCCGCATTCAACGAGGCCTCAATTTCTTCCTCCGTTGGACCTTTGGGACCAACATCTTTTGTCACACCTGAGAAAAACAACGAGGAGTTTGAAAAACAGTTTAGTGGTTGTGTGTTGCAGGTTAATAGGACTCAACGCGTGAATGATTGTGGCATACGCGTACTTTTCTAATTATTACTCGACATCAAGCTCTCCATCAGACCTGTTGGTAAAGCGCATTGGGAATTGAAAACTATCTTTTTGAGTAGAATCGTAATGAAAACGGCACGGTTTTGTTTCATTCATCGTGGATCTGGAATCGTCTTCCTACTCATCCTGTGTGTTGCTGCTCATGAGAACACTCTGTCCATTTCTGCCAGCTTGTTCTGGCTTCCACAGCAACCAGCTGTACGTCAGCTGTTACCCGACGGCTGGGCTCAAAAGAAACACTCAATCGGCCGATTGTCTAACTGGCTGTTTGAATGCCCTTCGCAACTAGGGGCTTTGTTCCACATTTTTGAGTAAAAATACTCCTCACAAAACTTGTGAATAGTGTGTCTTTCGCCAGTCTAATTCTAAGTTGGTCAGAATTTTATCCGATATTTTTCATCTTCCTATCTAGTCTAATGTGCATAGATAGAAACAGTTAAAAAGAGTATCTCGATGCTCAATGTTTGTGCAGTAACGGTCAAAAAGAAGAGTATGAACTGTTCTGTTCGTCTGTTGCTCAAGTTTGAACGTTTATCGTGAAGAAAGTCGATAAAATTTTGTTTTCAAGTTTATTCGTTAGCGTGTTCTACTGCGCGGGTTTCGTAGGTGCTACCGTTTCCATTTTCAACGCAATTATATGTCTTCTGTACTGCAAAATACAGCACATGTTCACAATCTCTTTAACACATTGCTTTTGTGTGTTTTATGTTTACGCTCTTGCAAAAAATCCAATGCTAACATCACGTGTTCTGCTGCTAACTACGAACACACCAGTGACTCATGTCGTCAACACATTCGAGATGCTCTGACATCCGCGTTGATAACTGTCGTCCGTGTGAGTGTCACATCAACTGCAGGTGGTCTGGTATGCGGCTTACGAGACGGAATTGTCTGTACAAGTCATTTAGTTTTGCACAAAATACCGAAGAAGAGCCACGGATGTAATAAATTTCGAAATATTTGTTTACTTGTCTTTTGAATGGTCAGATAAATACAAAATGCATCAGACTAGTGTCCCGTGGAAGAAGCTTTTGATAAACATCAGATGGCAAGGTGTGGGTGAAGGTATGTTTTCGCCCATCGGTTAACCGCATGTCACAAGGCTGACACAACGACGTCATTCAGTATCCTACACGTGGTTCAGTGAATGAGTCAGAACATAGGACATAAGCAATGGACGAGATAACTAGCGTTCGACTACCACTACGATCAAAGCTTAGTTCACAAAAGAAGTTGATCCAAGCACGTGAACTTCCTTGATCAACGGTCGATGACGTTATCCTCGAATGTGACCTCTATCCATGTATCGAACTGTGGCGCTGTCCCTTGTTTATCGATTAGTTGACCGGTGAACAAATTGATCGGTTGGCTGACTAATTGACTAAATTACTACGCGTGTTCCTTTATTCCCTTATTTCGATTGCATATAGATGTGATGGTAATCGTTTGACAATGAAATCACTGAGAAAGAGTGATAGTCAATGAAGCTACTTATTTGAGTCGTGGACAGCGTGCTTAAACAAAGAGTCCATTTTAAAACCACAGGGTGATTCCTCCAAAGTCATTTCATTGGTTAGTTAAGGACACCGTCCAGAGCGATGACACATTGTTAGGAGTTCTGATTTTTGATGTAAGTAGTATGTTATTGTATCTGGATGATAGGAACTTTTGTTGTCATGTCATTCAGATACAATAACATATTACTTACATCGTTCTTCTCCTCTTCCAAGATGGATCAGATCAACAATGACCGTAAGTGGCGATGTATTTCTCACTTCCATGCTAATGGCTCGAGTCTTCACGGTTCGTGAACGGTGTCGGTGACTGTGAATCCGTATCAGTTAGTTTGTGATTGCGAATATCGCCTGTCTACCGGTACAGCTTGTCAATAGATATTCCTCGTCATGCTATGACAATTCGTCATGCCATACCAACTATCGACTGAGCATTGAAAACCCGAACAAGTGCATGTCCTATTCATGCACGTTTGGTTTGAAGACCGACTGGGATCAGTCTGTTGGGCACAGGTTGTAACCACTAGTTTCTAACATGCTGACTGAAATGAATATTCATCCATTTCGGAAAGTATATATTGAACTAACCGAGGACACAACCCGGTAGCTACTGTGAACAGTCAAATTAGAATTCAGCTGCAGCATTAACAGTGAATAGTCACATTATTATCATCAGATAAGGTAACTATTTTTTTACCGTTATCAACGTCTATCCAATTGTCTATTTATACTTCATATTAATACGTTGTAAGGTACTCATCTGCACTGTCTGGAATACTACCATACCCACCCTGCTTCTTGGCATCTCTTTTCAATGAAACCACTTAGGGTGACAAAATCTGACTGCCGGCACGTTATCTCTGTACTCTATTTACTGCGTGTTCAAAGTGGGCCGAGATAAATTGGCTTCCCCGAACAGTGTGTCTCAGACGATGCGAACTTCCATTGAACGAATAAGGGATAGAACAGCTGGTTACGAAACGTAGTGACATCTCTACTGAATGGTTCATTCTCAGTTCTCAGATAGGCTGTGTCACGTGCAATTGAACAGGGTTTTACCTTACACAGATCTCATGAAACAAAGGAGAATACTCAGGTACAAGAAGTTAACGATGACTATAGTGAGGTTCCAAAGAAAGCAACCACAACCATAATACTTATTTGCTACAATTCTAGGGATCAGAATCAATACTTCATGAAGAGAAAATAGTGCAATTCGAAGAAACGTGGACAAGAGGGCCACGAAGAGACTACTCCTTTGTGCATCGAACCAAACAACCGGTGCGTCGAAGCTATGGAGGCCCCTGCGTCTAACTGTTCTGATCCATCCTAGTGGCTCCAAGAAGGAGACCCTTTTTACTTTCGAACCATCATGTCTATTACACAAAACAAACACTTTATATAGGATACCAGGTGCACGCAGTCAAAACCATGGTACGAAGTTCATTGGCCGAGAGCTCTTCTCATAACCGGATCTTCTGGCTGGCTCTTTCGTTTACATCCCTAATTGGCTGATTTTGTTGGGCTCGGTTAAAACAACTGTTGTCCACCGATTGGCTGATTTTCGTTTCTTACAATCAAAACAACACTTGGCCGCTAATTGTTTGATTTCGCTCTGTTCGATGAGGGCTACTGTTCGCTGCAGATTGGATTGTTCCGTTCCGTTTCCTCACGAACCGATTAATCCATCGACCTGCTTCACTGGCCTGAGATTTGCCATCGATTTGGGACAGACGATGATGTGTGGTCTGCTAGCAAAACTATACAGTTTATCGGTATGTCAGCAAATACCCTCTCACTGACCACTGGTGTTTGGCATATACCGTAAATTCCGAAGTCTGCATCACATTTGACACGTCGCAAAAAATGATATCAATGCCTGAGATCGGTGATCGCAATTTTTAAATTGAAAAGGAATCGGCCAGTAATCAGGTTCCTTGGAATGCGGACTGGAGCCATGAGATATTATTCGACGGGATGTTCTGGTTCGAGTCTGTTATGGAATTAATTTATAGTCGTATAACTTCAAAAAGAGTAAGCTGTGTTTAAGTTGTGATTCTGTGATTATCTGGGTTACGACTTTCCAAGATGGAATATTTCTCCTATTGAATATAGAATGGAACCAATCACCCTACTCCCCGACAATAGTACACTGAACGACTTTCTTCTCCTCAGATGAATCTGCAGAACCGATAGAGGATTGTGACCCTTCAACACGACATCGCGGTTGCGCATACATCCGGCCTCATCAGAATGTAGTTATTGCATCAAAGTCTCAGGATCAGGAACTGACCCGATCACTATTCAGCTTTGAACACGATAGAAAGTATCAGGGTGTCTGTTAGGGAAGTGAGTATACATGGACGGAAGAGACATCTGCTAACTGTAAGAATTGACGTCCGCTATCCTCGGTGAATAAGATCAAACGGATCACCATTGGAATCACGTCGGGGCATTCTGTTTCAGTCTTGAACAACACGGGCCTCGGTGTTTTGTAACCAGCTGGCTGCTTCTTCCATTCGTCTCCAGTGGGTGCTGGTTAATCAGCACTTTACATCATCTGCGAAGCATTATCCGAGTACAAATTTGATACCGAGTTGGGTGAATACATCAACAGACCAAATGTGGTCGCTCTGGGTGATCCGATTCAGAAGGAATGGGAGAATAAAAAGGTGGGTTTGATCTCACTTCGTGCACCAAATGTGCAAGCCATGAATCCTTGTGCAGTGAGTGAGCGAGGAAAACGGTGCCAGAAAAACAACAGTGATTGTGTTCCACCATTTACAGTTTCTCTGTCTGTTATACATTCTGTCCATTGCTGTTATTGTTGTTGTGATGTGCGATCGAGTGAATTGTTATGTACGGTTTGGAGTAGAGTGGGGTGTAGAGATATGTTTGTTCTAGTTCGTTGTATCCAATTATTGTTATTATTTTCCTCTACGTAATTTCTGATTGTCACTTTCTGTTCATACATTTGTATGTTTTCTATTTTGATAATGACGGTTGAGTGTAGAATTCGTTTATTTTGTGTATTGTGTGATCAAATGAGGCCTAAGTGTTGATTGTTTTGTTTTGGTCAGCTGAAAGTGATTGTGTTTTTCCAGTCACATTGCCACTTCAATGTCTCTGCTCAATTGGGGATAAACCTCCCACCGTTTTACGAAATATTTCCGTGTGCGGGTATAACGCAACACGTTTGTACCCATTCTTTACAACCTTTTTCCTCGGATAAGGCAAAACGAATCAAGAAAAAACCCATCATTAAGAACACTTATGGCCAACAAATTTGGCATACTGAAGTGTTCACCAAATGGTATATTAGATATATGCTCGGATTTAAATATGGTCCATATAAATCGGTTTGTCCCGGATAATGTACCGCAGATGACGCGAAATGCTAGTGAACCAGCACCCACCCTGGACGAACGGGAGGAACAATTGGCTGGTTACGAGACACTGTGGTCTACGTTGTTTCCAGAGCCATCAAGACTTGACGACTGAAGTCCAGTTTGCTATTTTTGGAGTCGTTTCTGTGTGTCAGGTTTTCATCGGGTCCATCAAAACCGAACTTCTTTCCATCGAACAATGTCCCATCATTCTACTCAGATTTCGAAGAAAAGTGATTTTGACACATTCCTCTCTAGTTTGCATATGCTATTCAGTTATCCAATGCAATGATGTCATCGTGCTGTGTTGTCGATTTAGTGCAGTCTGTGGGAGCAGTCACAACATGCATCAAAGATGAAACATGCTGCCGTCATGGGAAAATCCGGCGAGCTGTTCTATCTCATTTGCGGCATCTTTAGGAAACCACTGAGTGTGAGCGTACATATCTGTGAAGTTGACGGTTTGACAATTCCGAATCAGTAGTGGCGTCTTGAACGCTGGGCGGAGCATTTTCAGACTGGATTTAGCTGGACCTCAGTGTCAGTCTCTAATATTGCTTCTCAAGCCCACGCCTCGTGGTCTGTTTCGACAGGTCTATCTACTGATGTTAAGATCCACGAGGAAATCCAGACTTAAGGATCTCATGAAATACCGGGCTTCGTTTGTCTTCCCCCATTCGGTCTTAAAGATGGTAGGGTACAGCCTTTCCGAGGACTTCATGTTTCATTCTCAAAGGTTTTAAATACAAAAGAATTCCTTTCTATTTGAGGAGAATCGATTGTTGTCCCCAACTTCACGAAGGGCACGAGCAGCGACTGCACCGTTCATGGGGGTATAAGCCTCATGTCAGTGGCATCAAAGCTACTTGCGTCTTCCAGAGGTGTGAAAAACAGACCCAATAGATCAGGCTAGGTTTCGCGCCCGTCGTAGATGTATACATCGAATTTTCACTCTCCGAAAGCTGCTAGAGCATCGGCACACCTTCCAGGACTAACATTCGCTTAGCCTTTGACTCTGTCCATAGGGCTCCATCATGGGATGTTTAGCTGTTACATCATACACCTTAGGATGTGTCAGTACTCCAGTAACTGTCTCTGCATATCTCAGGTCAGACTAGGGTCTATGGCTAACTCTTGCCGGTCTTTGACATTTTCAGTGGAGCACGATAAGTTAGCCCTCCATACACATTTCTCTTCAACTTTGACATAGAAGATGTTCGACGGAATATCTTATCCGGTCTTCCAACCGATAAAGTTGAACTACTCCCAAGAAACTGAATTTCCAACTTAAAATATGCCAATGACATCGCCTTACTGGTTGGCAATGCACAGGCAATGCAACACTTTGTCAACTGCTTCGCGATTGAAGTATCCACATATATCACGCACAGTGGAATTTCTGAGTACAAATTACACTTACACGACTGGCAGTAGCCTGTACCTGCACTCATCCTATATGGTGATCGGTTAGAGATTTGGATGACAATCTCAGGTATTTCAGGAGCTTGATTTCAGCTACAGGTAGTACTGGGGAGGAGATCAGTTCACGAATGGTGAGAGCCAGGACAGCTTCCGTCAACCTGCAACACCTGCGATACCACCGTGATGTCCGATTTTTCTTTAAGGGCCTTCCTGTTCGTGAGACACGCCCACTCCACGTTGAGGAGATTGGGCATCTTTCTGTGTTCGATAACCGATGTTTCCAAAGCAGTGTTCGCAGCTGATGGGAACATCGAGTGGGTAATGGCGAGTTGCATCTGCGTGTGTTGGACGCGGATAAGCTTACTCTAACCGAAGTGATCGCTCTTCACCTCCTCTAATGGCTCGGACATATTATATGTATGCTTGCTCATTGTTTAGCTTCTTGTGCACAAGCTGAGCAACTCTGGACGAGGCGACGCGGCCATTAGGCTCTATTTTTTAATGGAGGAATGAAGAGGCTAGCAACAGCACTGGTTTCGGTTGACGCTTCCTGCCTTCCAATTTGGGGTGCAGTGGATGAGGATAATCTTTGGTTGGAGATGTTGGGGAACATACATTAGAAAGAAAGTTGGTGGTGCGAATGCTTTATAGTCTGTCATTCGAACTAGTATTTTCCATAAACACAAAAACGCCAATCAAATAAACAAAACGAAGAGACAAATTATTAAAAAGCTTTCATGCAGAAAGAGCAAAAACATGATCACATCGGTTTATATGATTTTACTAAGTGCTTATCTTATTCTGTTGTTGTTGTTTTTACTGCGTTGGTCGCGTGCTCGATATCAGGTCGGTGTTTCTGACTGGCCACGTGCAACCTTCCGTGAAGATCACCGACCGAGTGTATTCTACATAACTGACAACTGTGTCAGCTAGGTTGAGTAGAATATCAAGCCCTGTTAACTGAGTAGTTTTAAGACACCATTCGTGAAACGGACTCCTTGATTTCGTCCCAGTGAACCGAATACTACGGGAGTCTCGTGTGTGTGTGTGTGTGTGTGTGTGTGTGTGTGTGTGTGTGACACATGCGTAACACTGGGGGAACCAATATAATGTTCACTCTGTAGGCCGCCCTATTGGAATTTGGTTGCGGTAATTGTAAGAATCAGATGAAACTCTGATTGAGCCCAGCAACCAAAAGAATTTGATGAAAGTTATCACTTCAAGCTACGAAAACAAAATTCGAATATGCACATTCATTGCGAATGCCACGGTGTGTTCAGTGACTTTGTAAATCACATGGAATACTTTCTCCCCTATCCCCCAACTCTGATCTTGGAAATAATTCTATTAGTCAGTCAGATTGTTTGATACTGTTTGTTCGCTTGCCAATTTACTCACACATTTTACCGATTGTATACAGGCAAATAAATAAATCACAATCAGAGAGAGAAACAATTTGACTTGGACCATTCCTTACATGGCTGATTTGGACAGAGCCTTTATTGTATCCACAAAATATGTGAATTTGATTGTGGAATTGGTTGCAGCTAGTGTCTTCTCTTCTCGAGAACAGCTGTGTGTACCACGACAACTAACAGTTATTCCAGACTTTCAAATTCCAAATTAATTCGAGGTTTACTATCTGCAGATAGGGACGCGAATAACTGCATTGATTTGTCCTTTATAATTCACTTCCCTTGCTCTGGTTTGTTTTGTCAGTTTAGTAAGATCAATGTGACAAACATGTGACTAGCTTAACTGAAGATTTATACCATTTTTATACGAAATTTTATTGTTTGTATTATCAACTATTCAAGAGGCACTCTCTGTTCCTCTTGTATGAGAGATAGAGATGGGGGCAATAAATGAGTTGGATTGCTAGAAATTTCTTTAGAAATTTTTTACTTGATCATTTGGTTATTCATATAGAAGGGAGGTTTCAAATGAAACGATAGTGCAAGACTAGTATCTCAGTGATACTTGGAATTTTGCAGACATAAGAAACCGATAATGGCCCAGCTCTATCGGAACAGACGGCATCTTCAGCAGTCACATAATGATATTGGTAATTGAGTGGTAGGTTTTTTACCGGGCTAATTTAATTACTCCCAAGGGAGATGCTAATTCAATCAGATTCGAAGGCAGATAAGCGGTGCTTTTCAAAGAACCACTAATGAGAATTCCGCTCCCTAGAGTGTTCGAGAAAACCACACTGAACGAGAGAAGTGTCTGGTTCATTTGACAGTTGTACAGTCTGAGAAGATCGGCATTGGAAGCCAACCGAATGTCATATAGTTATGGTGTAACAAACAATTATTGATTTATGTTTTATTATGGGGAAGATCTGATTTAGTCACACGTCTAATGGATATTTTTGCATGATTGATAATGTAATAATGTGTTCTAGTTCTGAAAACCTTCTTTAAACGTGTTTCAGAATGTGGTAGAATTATGAGAGGTGACGGGTGCGTTTGTCACTTATTTTTCATTCACTTACTAGATTAGAATTTGGAGGAAAGGTGCAGTTCGATCACTTTAATCGAAAACAGGAAATCTGTAAAAAAATATTTCGTCAATTCACAGTGCCGCTGTCAGACGGACAACCATGCCCTTCTACTTCGAGTCCTAATTGAGGTTCAATGTGAATGCACTATTAGGTCCTCATGATCACTGTTGTCGTGTTCAGCATTGTTATCAAGTGCAGAATAATTTCATGAACAGCTTAGACGCTGAACTAAACCAGTTTGTGTGAACTCCTTTTCAGGAAAGATTCTCTACCGAACCTCATTATTGGTTGGCTAATTTGTTCGTGAAAGAGTGTTAATTACGTGATGAAAATTAGTTGAAGGTATAACAAAAGAATGACACTTTATGTATGACTGAAGAAAGAAGTATGTATGGAGCATTTCTGAGCAGAGCAGTCAGTCTATATGGACTGGTCGGCAGTGGTCAGACGGTCATCAGCGTGCACTTCCAATCTTTCTATCCCGGGGGTTCTAATATTGCTTCCACCACCAATGCTCCCTAAATGGTAGCTCCTAATTGGCTGCGAATCCATTCCTGAAATATTGTACAATTTTCACTTGATAAAAAGGAAATACTGAGATTAAAATATATGACACTATGCTAGTCACATGACAAAATAGACAATTGTTGAGGTAACCACATTTCGACTGATGATCTTCCGGCATGAAATCATTTTAGTGTGGGTAAGCTGGTGAAACCGGATTTAGTAAACAAAATAAGCCGCCAACAGATCATTTCGGACATCTGAGGTGGCGACCACGGAAATAATCGTCTCATATACAGCCCACTAAAATGATCACACACTTTTCATAAATATCACGTTCTGGCTGATATTATACATGTGCCTTGTCTTTCGGCTTGCTCGTTCAGCATCATCACGAGATCCAAATTCTTCTAATCAAACGTATGAGAATTAAATGACATATTACAGTTAGCTAGTCTCCAATCATTCACTTTGAGCTGTTGCGGAAGAGTGTATTAGCTATTTTATTGTTTAATTTCAAAGGCCAATGTGAATGATAGGAGTCCATAATCATTTAGGAGTCAGGTATTCGTGGAAACACTATTCGAACTTGGCACTTTGGCAAATGAGCCGTGTTATATTCACCCCTTCTTATTAATAACTAATGTACGGAATTTTTCTTATTATACTAAGTGTGTACAAAAATCGGGGCTGTTGCTATTTTTAATCACTAAGTTTGTCGATGAATTGGGACGTTACAACTAGATTTGATTGTCGGTAACCTGACGGGGTACCCGTGGGAGCAAAACTCTGTTGTTCTCTGGAGAACAAACTGTAGTCAGGAGCTCGGCCAGAAAAATACTGCCTGCGAATGTTTCTGCAAATATGTCACATTTCTCAGACGTTATAAGGCTACTTTTTTGGGCCAACAATTTCGTTATAGCCGGTAAGCATGCTACACCAATCTCATGGAAGTTGAGAAAAATGTAATAATATAACAAGATTGTTGGGAATAACAATGATAATGAAAATATAATGTCACTATATTTTTCGCAACACTGTGAACACTTAATCAATCTCATACTGCAAACTTTTTGCAGAGTGACAACTCTACCAACATGAAGGCTCGTGTTAGAATCCACAAAACGTGCCTAATTGGTTGTTTACTTGAAATAACTCGTTCGGACATCTACAAAATTAGTCAACTGTGACAAACAAGCTTCTTTGCAAATTAGTTGGTCTGTCCACTTGAAGGTCGTCGTTATCTAGAAGAGGATTTCAATCGTGTGGTTGTCCATGATCTTATTGTATTCAGTTTGTCTGACACAATCGAGTCCATAATGGCTCCATGGTTGACCACTATTGACTTTTAGGCTGTCAGCTCTATACTACTGAGTGAGTAGCATGCACACTCTCCCACACATGGAGAAAACAAGCAGTCCGTGTGTATTGGTTTATGGAAAGTTTCACATTTATTCTACGACACCTGATCCCATTTTGTATTGATCTATGAACGGCTTCAGATTTTGCCGATCAAAACTCAACTGCCTTGATTGATGCACAAAGGCTTCAGCATAGCCAGCATGTTTTTGCTATTGAACGAGATCTTGACGTTATGCATTGTATTGGTACATCACCTAATTTTACTGCAATGGGGAAATCTAACAAATATGTACATAAGTAGGACTGAATAAAATGGGAGGCCTTGTCAGTAAGGTGTGTGTATTGTATGCGTGGATCAGTGTTCCTCCGTGGGAGGGGTTGCTTGTGTTTAATCTGCAAAATACGGGAGAGAAATACTCCATGAGCACAAAGGCTCAGTAAGTGTATCGACCCTTACACTTACATAAATAGACCATAAATATGGTTTGTAACAGCTTATTCACCACAAGTGATTTTGGGGTGTGGTGGCCGACAGTGATTTTGTGAAAGGATATGCCCATCGAACCGAACAGTGTTCTTTTGTTTGCGGGTGAGAGCAGTGTAATGAGCACGCTTTTGGAAGCCATATTGGTGTTTGGTTTATGTGAGTGTCGGTTTCCGATAAGACACTTACTGAGCTTCGTGCTCACGGGATTTTCTTTAAGATCGAACAAAAGCAATCCCCACGGAGGAATACTGATTCTTGCAGCCTACACGTATGGGAAACTCAAACAGACTCCAAACACTATGGAAACAAATTGTTCATTTTCTGAAATTGATTTGGTTTCCCACGAAACAGCTATTCTACACAACTGAAGCCCCTTATCACCACAGAATATCAGATGAGAATGAAGTTCGACATGTGGGTTAACTTTCAGTCAACTACGGTCAATTATGATGAACTTCGTTTTCCCAAAATGGGCACATTGCTTTTGTGCGAATTGTTTTGCAAAGTGAAAATCTCAAATATCAGATGCAATTCTGTAAAACAATTCGCCTCTAAAATTATTGCAGATAATCACAATCCTGGTCAGATTTATTAGCTCAGACTTTCTTTTAGAAAACCCTATGGAGACAGAACGTAGTCGAATAAAATGCTCTTGGGCAGATAAACACATTAAACGTGTCCTTTCTGACCGAATAGAAGCACACAGAAAATCAGCCACAAAAAGCAGTGCACAAAATGCACGCTCATTTCCACAGTTCTTCGGGCGATTCACTCGGGCGATATACACCTGTAGCAATGAGTACCTATTGAAGCGCAACAAGATGGACTCTAGTCAGGCGTGGCCGGAGTGCACCGGATAGCACGTACCACCTGTTAGTTCGTTCAGTCTTTGGCTGTGTGTACACATCAGACGATACGATTTATCTATTTGACATAACTACATTATTTCGATATAGTTGAAATCTGTCGAAAGGTTTTCGAAAGACATGTACGACCCTCGATGAAAAGTTGAGTAGCCAAATAAATCAGAAGCAACCAATAATCGACTAGGCTTTCTGAAAAATACAAAAGGGATCTATCACCAATAATACGATTATTACCAATACTACCACTGCTTTTACTAAGGCTACTACTGTCATTACTATTACTATTGGCATTACAATTACAATAAAAAAGACATTTGCAGTAAATGCTCAGCTGCGTCTTAACGACCAGAATACGGACAAAACCTCAAGCGCATGAAAACGCTGATTCTGCATACACTTTTATGAATACATCGAGTTTGATTTCAGGCCGTACCTATGTGTGCTATTATTACATGTCTCCAAACATCGATCTCCGCAACCGTATGTCCAACTGCTGATCGTTATATTACTTTAGACAAGCGCTTTCATACAATAGGAAAACGCTATCTGTAAAATACAACTGGATAATCCGATGCCTTGTTCACTTTGTTATCCCGTAAATAACGTTGGTAGCAGAGTTGCAGTTGTGACATTTCTTTTCAAAACCTCAACAAAACCCTTACTCTCCAACCGAAATGAAATGAAACCCCAGTCAGATTCTTCAGAGGAAAATTGTGTTCACCAGAATATGATTGCACTGATGTCAGGTATCTAGTGAACAGCACAGATAAACGGGACACTGTCTACGCTAACTTTGAAATTTGGCCTCATTCGGGCTACAAAGAGGTCTATGGACCTAGCTGGCCTATCCTTATTGCGAGAAGTTGGGCAATGATCTGATTCACGCTTGTGTTCACGGGTTCTCCACTGTGAGCTTGCAATAACTACATGGTTTTCTGTCGGTGATCGGTCTCTGGCACTCCCTTACCGCTTTATGTTTCGTAGTTTAAAAACCCTGCACCACAGTCCAGGGGCATTGTACTGCATTTTACGAACCTTGTAAGGCTATCAAATTGTGGCACAATGCTCTTAGACTATGGAAAAATACTCCAGTCTCTGTTGATAACGTGGTGACCACTGTCGATTATTTGCTGATAGCGGCCTCAAGGTATAATAACCACATCTATCTGGAGCCTCAAAATGCCCAAGTTCACACATCTGTCTACGTAACTTGTACAAGGCTATCAGGTCTCGTAGGTGGGTACGAGATTTCACACGTGATGCAACCTAGTGAGATGTAGGTGCTCTAAACTGGCTTGTTTATTGAGCTATAGACCGTGAATGCTAAATAACAGTGGCGACTAAACCACTTTCAGGGGCGACTGAACGATCGCCTGAGTCTACAGAGAGGGAAATCTATAGCGAATGATTTTCCATAAGTATGTCATCTCTCTCCCCTATTTACATTACTCTACCCCACCCCTCTCTTTTTCTATATCTCTCTATGGGAAGTACACTTGCACTTGATCAGGCTATGAGGAATTGTATTCAGTCAGATATTCTTGTCCAATGAATCGTCATACCATTGAGAGGAACAGACATATATATATTTGCCGAAGCATGCCTTTTAGAAAAAACAGAGTACCTACATTCCTAATAAATGAAACAGATTTTCAATTCGGAAACTGGCCGATAGTGATGGATGATTAAAGCAATGGGGCTTTTGTTGTTCAATAACAACCCGGAATTCCACAAAAATCATAACAGAAGTGTACAAGTTGAGCATGCTTTCAATATGATCTCGGTGTCAAATGAGTAGTATACATAATCTTTGTTACATGCTTGCTCATGAGTGCAGTGGAAGCGGTATTCCCAAAAGCTTGAAAGGGATACTGCATTATTGGGAATAGCTGGCAAATAAACCCTGAGACTTGGAGTGGATTATCACATAAGAGCTCATTTGATAGGGCGTGGGAAGAGCTGGACGACAGCTCATTACTTTCTACCATCAAAGTGATCGGTGATGTTAAGGAAATTGAACCCCTATTTGATAAGGCGTGGGAAGAGCTGTTGATAGTTACCACTGCATAGTGAACCTCTTAGTCATGTAGTAGTCAAGCTGTGTAGATTTTTAACGAAATGCCTTCTTTGTACTGGGCCTCTATAGAAAAGACGTCCAGCATGGGAGTCGCTTGCTGTGAGGGAGATGCTCCGCCAACATTTAAAGTCAGTGTTGGAAGGAAGATTTATTATGTAGTATATACGTTTACAAATTACTGAGAGCCAGTCCGGATAGCCATGCGTTTGAGGTGTTTGATTCGTAATCGTTCATCCCGTGTTCGAGTCCCCACGGGCGCTCGTTGGATGTGTTTCGTTGATGATTCACAGTAAGGATGAAACAGATGCACGGTGACATGATTTAGGTTCGTGGTTGACAAGAGTGAGCGAAATGTCTGTGTCATCTTTCTGTTCGTATGAAACTGTTGAGTCCCTTCCTAGCGACGAACTGGTGGACTTTAACAAGGGTAGTTCCTGGTGGGGGGGGGTCTAAAGTTCATCGTGATGGTTGTTTGACCACCACCGGTCAGTCATACACTGCAGCTGAGAATCAGTCCCAACAAGCTCGGTTGAACAACTGTTTAGTACCCCCTAGTGTTAGCGGAGAGTTTTATTTTGAGAACTTTCGAAGCAAGCCCACTCGGTTGAGAAAAAAGGAGTTAGTTCATTGCTATCTTTTAAAGGTGATCATGTGTTCAACCGGGTTAACTAAAATGTGAAATGTGCACTGAAGTGAACCTGTTTGGCTGCTGAATTGCAGATTTGACAAACCATCAAATGACAAGGTCTGTTCAGTGGATGTGTCATTCCTCGCCCAGACATGAAACGACCTCGAAAGAAGCCCGCCTTCATCGATGGTGAAACCATTTGTGACCTTTCGCCATCAGATTAATCTAGGTCAGACGATCCAATTGATTGCACGAAATTGGAACCCAAAGCTCCCAGTCTTTCTTGAGGCTTTTCCGTGTGCAGAGAAACTGTTGATCCACCACGTTTGTCTTAGCGGTAGCCAATGAGATGTACCGGGGCCATTTCCCAATTTGTTTGACGCTGTCTGCTCTTACTTTGTTGCTCTGTGCCCCAATGGAACGCGAATTCGCGCGTTTTATGTACACGATTCAGAAGATTAAAATAAATGCTTGCATTTCGAAACTCACATGATCTATTTGTTATGATAAACTGCATATCAGTCGGTGCTTTCACGGGTTCCAGTAATGAGCTGAGCGTACATACTACCGGAGAAATCACTTTAATGTCAGACACGTTATCTTGCAGTTCACCGCCAGCCCCTAACCTGGGCACTACTGGGCGTTCTCAATGATTTTGATTAGATCCGAGGTTCTCAGCCGAACCCAGATGCTGAGCCTCACCCTTCGGGATACTAACGATTCATCACCAGTATGCAGGTTACGTGCAAAGTTCTGAAGGGAATTAAATGTAAGCCTCTCTCTTGTTCATCCACTGAATAAACAAACCACGAAGTTAGGGACTAACTCACGAAAACATCGTAAGTAGTGATCTCCGTTAATGTTCTCACATTTAGTTTATTGTTAGAAAACTGCGTCGATTTTCACTTCACATTCATAAACTCAAATAATTCAAGACCTTGTCAATTTACTCTTTCATGAACTCCCAAAATTCCACACCACCATCTAAGTCGAGTTCTTTTACTCTGGTTCACGGAGTGACAGGTCAAATTGGTGATAGATAGACAGACATATTACACGGTTTATAAAGTGTTTCCACAGACAGGCAATGCACATCTATTCCACATGAACACTTCCTGTGGCTAATCACACCCCATATCACGTTATTCCTTACATTAATGGGAATTCCTCTGTTTCGTAATGGGGTTGGCATATTATACAACATTGAGGAACCAGTGGCTTAAATATGCTTCATTCTTTGGGCATAAATTTCAGTCCCAATTTTCGGGTGGCATCCTGTGGTCATTTTCCATTATTCTGTTTTATATACCATACATAATCCGAACATGATGATTATTTGAGTGAAATGTAAAGAAACGAAGTCATAAGAATTATACAACTACAATCGCCAACATGAGGTCGCAATCGGGCAGAAATATGATTTTCCTTTCACTCATGTTTTCTCGCAATGACAAGACAAGTCCACTCTCGGAATCAGGTGATCTGTCGGTTGGGCATTTTGAACATCACTCAGATTTTCCACGTGATTGAAATTCTCTGATTTCGTCTCCGTCAATCATAGCATGGAAAGATACCATTTTTTTAAAGGACTGACATTATTCGAGACTACTAAATGTCAGTGTAAACTGGTTTTGCGCTGTCCAATTCTCCATGCGTACGAGATTGACGTAGATCCTTGTTAGATGAACTGACGGAACAATCAGTACGATTTTTCCGATGGGTAATCATGTCGAAATTCGCAAGTCAGACGTATTTTTCGTAGTAAATTCCTTTTTTCCTGAATTTTTCGTACAATATCCCAACACAAGGATGAAACATAAAAATCTGTAGAACTTGATGTCAGTCACACTAGTTCTACTGCGATCCGTTGACGATTGAAATTGTACGATCCTGGTCACCGTGATAAGTTAGACCGAATTTTAGTATTGCTAAATTGGTGACACTTTGAATATGACTTCTCTTCAAATCGACGAAGATAAGATTCACTGTGGGTGATTTTTGTCATTGGGAACTGAATGCTGAATTGTTTGTCATGTTTCTGCCCAGAAGAGTGAGTCAAAAAGAAGCGAACACATGGAGAATACTATGTTATCCAACAGTTCAATGGTCAAATAACGGTGAATGGTCGCCCCACTGGAGGAAATCTTTTGGTTTATTTCAGATGCACGACTTGCACTTCGAGGTTGTATCAGCTCGACCAATTACACACCCATTTTGTTCTCTGTACGTAGAAGAAATATTTACTGAAAACCGGAAGATTCCGCTACTTTATTAAAGAGAAGAGAAATGACTAGTGTAAACCCACTGAATACTTGTTCTTGTGATAATACTATTTCCAACCACTTGATGAAAAAAGCACATCTTTTTCACATCATTCATGTGAAAATTGGTGTCCTAGCAAAATGTGGACTGTAGATACGAACATATCAGTCTTGGATAATGATGTTAGCTTCATTGGGGTGAAAATAACAGCCACATAGCAATGAGTACTTGATGTGGCAGAAAATCAGATGAGAATTTCCATACGCCGTTAAAACAAACGTGGAGAACAGTTAGTTGCTTTAGCTCTCAGTCATGCAAAAGGCAGTGTTGTACGAACAAAAAAGGGAATAAATTTTCCAACCAGGAAAATGCTACTGTCGTACCATAAGTCGTTTTGACCATCGATTTATTTTGACCGAACTGCCGTGGGAATGAGGAAGCTCACGGATGCGTCCATCGTAAAGAGATTCTCCGCGAAGGAATTCATTTTGCTGACCTTGTTGTTGCAAAACTCGCCTCCCCGGTTGATATGAGCGTCAAAAAACCGCCATCAATCTTAGTGATGGAGAAGGAGTAAAAAAACTCCGAAAAACATGAAATTCCCTTTTCTGAAATGGTTAAAGTTCTTTCTCAGTGGGGTAAGAATTTATTTGAAGAAGACTGTCATATTGCAGAATGATGCACGATGTTAAGTCTCACAAGGGAATGTACATGTTAGAGATGTAGGCAAATCTACCCAATCGTTATAAAGTTTTACAATGGTAAAACCATTGGAAAATCCGGTGATTTAAATTTCGCAATTTTCAGCTAAACTTCACAATCGAAATATGATTAGGAGAGTTATTCTTTCTGTGTAAGGGAGAAATTATTGCAAGTTCCATATGTACTTTGGAAAATTTCACGACATTGATTATTTCGAAGAATTCTCAGGTCTAGAAAATTTCGACAATACATGTATTGTATTGAAGTATATCACGCATGCTTTTATGCATATATATATATCGGTTGTGATTTGAATATCCATTTTTCTACACTAGTTCTACGAGTTTGTTTGATTATTCAAGGAACGTGATTGCCGTGAAAAAGGCCAGACTAACATTCAACAGGTATTCCGTAATAAAAATAAGTTGGAAATCTCAGCGAGAAATAATCCTGAGCAGAGGGTCAGCAATGGAAGCAGTACGAGTTATTGAATCAGGAAAAACGGCAACAACCAATAACAGCAAAAATTACAAACGAACAAAACTGGTCAACTCTTTCCTTGCACCGATCCACTTCAAACCGTGTAAGGAACCCGGACAAGGGATGGATGAGGTAAGGTGTTTGCGAATAACATTTACAAGCCTCGGGACATATTTAATGTGACTGAGAATTGACTCAAACCACATGCAGTCTGCTTGTTTGATGAAAATGAACTGAATGGAATGGAATTGAATGGAATATTAGGCTATGTGTATCTGTCAAGTAAATCTGCCGAACGAAGCTCTTGAGTCGGGATTAAAAGATAATATGAAAATGTCTGTTTCAGCACTCATTAAAATTGAAATTGTACTTCATATGTTTTCCTCGGGAACAGTGCACAGTGGCGAACGAGCTTTCCCACGGAACTAATGTCAGATCGGCAACAGTAAAGTATAAACACGTTGAGCTAGGACAGGTTGGAACAGACTGGGGTGGGGGTTGGAAGGTGGGTTAGAGATTCACTCGTGTGATTGAGGCGTAGCTACGAATCATACATGCCTGTAATTGACATTATTATTGTGATCAAGGTTGATTTTCCATATTTCGGTGTCGCGGACAGCTGTTACAAAGAAGCTACACTGCATGTACAAACTGAATTTTGAAGTCGTAGCCCTGGATCTTGCAAACGAACATATACATCGTCGGCTATGTCCCGGACGCGGCATTTCATCAGTCTTGACTGTCCACTTTGGACCTTGGAATTTATATATCACGCAATTGCTTGCCAGTAATGTGTGGGATTAATGAATGTTTGTTTGGTTAATTGCCCGTTGGACTCCACGTTTCACGCGCAAACCTCACGTCATCCGACCAACCTGCACTCGGAAGCACCAGACACGAGTTTTGCACTCGTTAGAGCTCATCGGTAGTGCATATCCTCCGACGCACCCGGGCTTTGTACCCCGGGTCCTTCCATCTCGAAGGCATGTGTGTTACTACTGCGCCACCCCACTCCCGTCCGAGCTGATCCGAATCGCCAGGGTAAACTTTTTCAGATGTTGACCCCTAGGACAGCCAGAGATGCCCGACAGCTACAAATGGAGACACGGTACCTGACCAGTTAACTCCAAGCGAATGCCCCCCATCTTGCTCCAATGTTCAATAAGTCCTTGTAATCTTGCCAACGCCGATGACGGAATAAAGTTACGTCATGTAGGATTGATGGTAAACTATGCGTTGGGATCAGGCCTTCATAGGCTGGTATTCGACTCATATCCTTTCACCTAGGGTTCAATCCCCAGTCACGTGGAGACCGATGAATCATAACGAGGATGAAGCAGATATGCTTTACTTCCATGGTTCTCAGTAGTGTAATACGCCTCATTAAAATAATCTATTATTATCGATAATTATTCATTGATCAAGCCTGTACAATAGTTCTCATTAACGGAATGACTGTTGAACTTAGCACCGTATAAGGAAGTCTTTCGCCATATGGGTTGATTATTTTCCGGACAATGAGTTGTTGCCGTGCAGAAATCATTGACGGAAGGGCGATGCATCGTATTACTTATATGGTAAAACTGCTGTTAATACACAGCCCAAATAGGCTGAGCGCAAAATGTGCGACTTGTAGTCAACCACCACGATGTTCGAGTTTAAAGATTATTTTAACTTCCATTCTTACCTGGACCAATGGTGTCTCTTCTTTGACCCTTTCATGTACCACCTATAAACCACAAATTGTTAAGTTGAAAAAAATCTGCAAACATTATGAATGTGACTTTGAAACTCACTGGCACCAATCCCATGTACTGATTACGGAATATTCTACCCTTGTTGTCTAGTGAGTAAAGTGACTGGTAAATATCGTCTATTTGTTCACTAATCATCTCACTGAATTTACTTGGTGAACTTAGTTACCATTGAAACAGAATCAATTTGGTTTATTTACAACCTGTCAAATTATATCTAAATAGAAAAAGGTACGATAGCGAACAAGCTCGTTTTCGGTAACTTCATCCTCTGGCTAATACAGTTACATATATATACGATAGGAATGCATATTTTCGGAACAAAATACAGGGTATTTACAGTATCAAATTAAGATTGGTTAATCAATATTGTAGGTGTTTTGCGGTTCGGAAAAGGGGTGGGAAGTTGGTCGTTCGTGGTTGGGAAAACTCGGTGTAGAAAGTACATCTGGGGTGGGTTGGCTGCTTCCTGTCACGACTGAAAGGTCGCGGTCGAGGTCACCATGATTTTGTCCCCCACTTTCCGATCGCGGCCAGGGTAGCTGCAGTGATTTGACAAATCGCCTGTGTGAACAAAGCGATGGATTTAACAGCCTAATCGCTACTGCCTCCGCTGCTCCCAAAGTGATTTGGCGAACGATCTTCGAAGAATTCACAGGCACTTTGTAAATTATCTTGAAGGCTTCGTTGTCTACCTGGTGCCCTGTCTCGGCAAGGTGCGCTACGATTGCACTAGTTATGGTTCTTCTAGTTCCTGTTCTCAGCCAAGCTGGTTTGTGTTCCTTGATTCTTTGGGACAGTTGCCGTGTCGTTTTGCCTACATAGCTTGCCGAACATGAGCAAACAAATGAATAGGTTAACATAGAGGAGGAAAGGACAGGCATTTTGTCTTTGAGATTCATAGAAATCATAGACCGGCTTGTGAAGTGGGCGCGTAGAGTAGCAGCGGGAAATGTACGGGCGATTGCATCCCTTAGGCGCCGAACTAGTAGTTCGCATTTAACATCTCCTTTGAGGGGAAGTTGCATGTGCAATTCTTTCGTCTTGGCGGTGATTATCAATGGTCGCTTGGGTACTTCCGAAATGTTTTTTTGAATGAAACGTTCCGGATACCCGTTGTTTAGTAATGTTTGTCTTATGTGATGCAATTCCTCACTCACTGTTTCCTCGGAACAGATCTTTCGTATGCGAGACGCTAGACGTTTTAGAGGCACGAAACTGGCAAAATGTGTGTATTGGCCTGACCATGTTTGTTTATGATAGACGCGGCGGACGAGCTTCCCATCTTCCCTTTTCGTAAGGTTTACATCCAGAAAATGAAAGTTGCCGTCTAATTCCACTTCGGATGTGAAACTGAGCGCACTGTGAGTCTGGTTAAACTTTTCCATTAGTTCATCTAGGTGAACATGTTTGTCAATCATAATGAAGATGTCGTCCACATATATATCTAAATAAATGAGGGTTGTCAGATTTAATTCGTGTCTCGTACGTTCCGAGATGGATGATTCAGTCAAGCAGCGTGGATAGTGTGTATCTCACAGTTACTTGTGAGTAGTGTGTAAGATTGATGATACTCTATTTCGATGATTGTCTTTTGGAATCCACCTTTCACGCACAAACCTCAGGTCATCTGACCAACCTACACTCGGAAGCACCAGACACGAGTTTTGCTCTTGTTAGAGCTCATCAGTGGTGCATTAGGTAAATCAACGAGATTCGGTTGGGACAGTCTTGCGGACCATTGATTCTGCATCCGGATTCTGAATTGGATACACATTGAAGAGATCTGCTGACAAACCTGATGAAATGGCTGCTGGATTTTTCCACAAACGTTTTGCGGTGTATAAGATTTGTGTAACCGAACGTATATGATTGGCAGTGATGGCGTTTGCTTCTCACCCTAGCGATCAGAGCTTTGAATCCTACCACTGCCGAAAGCTTCGGTGAAAATTAGGAATCCGTTGATTTCCCAGCTCCTAACCACACTGGACTCCGTTAGAACTTGCGTAATTCTTCACTTGAAGTATTGCGGTCAGATTGTGGATTATCCCTAAAACACCAATTGGCCTTCGGGATTACTGAGTATGTACCGCGTACACTGCACTCATTATCGAGCAGATATCAGAAAAAATGGTTATTGACAAAATTCAGTCGACAAAATCAGTGCTGCACATTCTAATTTCGCTTGATCATCTCATAACAAATATGAAACTCAGTAGTGGCATCGTTCCTTCTTTGGTGACTCAGTTGGCAATAAAATTGAGTGATCGTCTCTACTGCTATAAAATCATTACGAACTAGCTGAATGTTCAGTTTCGTTGTAAATTAAAATCCACTAATTGTGATTTTCATCCGTGATCATTGAATACTTACACCCCCAGAAACAGTTGTTTTTGCCGAAAATTCAACTGTATGTTTACCGCATGCAGAAAGAAAGAGAATCAATGCAAAGATTTGTGGGGAATACTGTGTTATCTCACGGAACAGTGAGAAATCTATGTGTGAGAGTTTTGGCTGACGCATCGATAAACGGTTTAATTCTGTTTGCAGACAGCACGTAATTTTCTACACAAAGTAAATGGCCTAATCAGGTCACCACGAAACGGAACGAAAGCATCCAATCAGCTGCGTACCGTCGCTTTTACCAAATCAGCAGCCGAGAATTGTTTTAACCGACCGGGACTGAATCAGCCAATCAGTGACCTAACCAAAAGAGCCAGTCAGAAGACTTGTCTATGAGCAGCGTTCTGGACCAGTGGGCTTCGTTTCATGGTGTTGACTGCAGTCACCTATTATACTAGATGAACTGCACGACTTTCGGAGAAAATGCAGTAGGATACTTGGAGCCGTCAGCGGTCATTGTAGCTGGAGGCCAAGCCAACCACGTACAATTTACCCCTGTTAATTGTGAATGGTTGTACGACTTATAGCCATCGATCGTAAGAGGCTGTTTCTCGGCGCATCTGACGCCCATTCAGGGGTCCTTCTGAAGAAATAGCTTCAATTCATAATCCACAACACGACTGTAACAGCTCTGTCGGTTTGCCTGTTAATATCCTTGACATGGAATCATTCATTGAAAGAAGAGTCGATTACGGTCCCGATTGTTGCATTCGCAGCAATCTGAGTGGAA
Source organism: Fasciola hepatica (assembly GCA_948099385.1). Taxonomy (NCBI): domain Eukaryota; kingdom Metazoa; phylum Platyhelminthes; class Trematoda; order Plagiorchiida; family Fasciolidae; genus Fasciola; species Fasciola hepatica. The sequence goes on along the minus strand of CANUEZ040000048.1, from coordinate 12,806,504 downwards.
ATTGCTTGTGGATTTTGGAAATGGCTGTATTGTAAGTGAGTTACACATCGTCTGGAATAGTAAAGTGTGGATGATGTCCGTGGTTGATTTCAAATTGTGCCGAAGTAGAGCACGGTTACCATTTGAAGCTATTCGAGATTGTTCATGAAATAATTTCTCATGTAGTGGCAGCGCCCAAGTTATTGCTGAAGTACTGTGCAGTTATATCATCGGGCTTTTCAGGATCCAACCTCAATCCATTTCCACTGAGTAATTCCCAACGAGGACTGGAACCAAACTTCAGTACAGGAACGGGAATCACACTTTATCACTAGTTTATTCGGGTAGCCTCTCAGTGGTTGGTACTTTTATGTCAAGGCATCAAGCATGAAATGCCGTACTTCCGTCATCGGGCTTGAAAGGTAAATGCTCATTTCCAGCACAGCGGTTGATGTCTACTTTTTATTACATACTAGGGCATGAGTGCAGTGGAAGGGTTATAGATACCACAGCCACGAAGACCCGAATAACCAGCAACCAGACCCTGAGACTTGGAGGGTCGGAGAACCACGTAAGGTCCCAATAGGTCAGGCCAGGTCAGGTCAGGTCAGGTCCACTCCGCTCACGGGGTGGAGGCCCCACCGTTCGCCAGTCCACCACATGAATACGTGGTTCACAAGCCAATAAAGTCGATCACATTTTACATTTCGATTGCTTCAAAAATTGTCAAAATCAAAATATTCTCAATCCGTAATATGAAACAAATAGCCTATTTACGATTTACAGGTACACACTCAATTCTAGTTATTGGTACTCACATCAGCGTGACGATCAGAAAAACCAGATAAAGACAGCTTCCGTGTGTAGTCTGTTTAAATGCTGATAAATGGATCATGGAAATTTCATCATCCTTCTCAATGTAATCAGTGCTAAACAGTCACATGAGAACTTTCTAATTGTCTATCATTGGGATGCATAACTTTCCGGATATGCTTGTCCAAAATTGACTAGTGACCAACGTTATTGGTTTTTCATTGAATTCACTCATTTTCTGGCTTATCTAACTCCCACACAGGCAGAGTGACACAAATAGAATGATGATTTTAAAGATCCCAACCTACTTCCCTAACTGAACACTGTGAAACTGTCTAATGAGTCCTTTACTGAATACTTTTGTCTCATTTATTTCCAATCTATTCGTTTCCCTGCTAGGACATATATATTTTCTTTTCTTTGCAACATGACTCGAGTATAACGCCTCCCTTACCAGATCAGACTGCATCCAGTAGGAAGCAACCAGGCTCCAATCAGAACTTAAATGGGCAAGTCAACAGAGGTGGTCCAGTGGTTATCATTCTGAGCACTAGGCCCGGATATTCCGAGTTTAAATCCTGCCGAGGCCCGTGATCTCTCCACTCATTGTAACATGCGAGATCAGTGATCTTCCAAGGGTGGGGGAAGGGAGGGAGGGAGGGAGGTACATATGTCCAATCTGCAAAACACAACAATAAAGGCATCATGAGCTGAAGCCCAGTAAGTGCATCAACAGGTTCCAACATTTACATTACCTGGACAACAATATGGCGGCTTACAGCCTGCTCACCACACCACTTCCCTAAGAAAAGAACATAGTCCCCGGGGAACGGGAAGCCTTTGAGGATAGACCTGGTATGGACCGAAGGGGAAATTTCTAATTGATATATGGGTTTAGTGTGACCCAAGAGAGATTTCGTGGTATGGTTTGCCCGAGGTGTGTTCCCGGGGAAGTGAGTTTTGTGGTATGTGGTAAAAAATCACAGAACACTGTGGACATTGTTCTTTTGTTTGAGGGTAGTGGTGTAAGCTGTTGGTCACCATTTCAGTGTTCTTTCAGTATCAGTGTAGGATTCTGCCGATACACTGACTGAGCTTTTAGACTCATGTGGTTTATCTTGTTGTGTTTCGCAGATTCGAAGAGTGCAAACCCCACGGCAAACACTGGTCTCGCATATCACATTAGCATCTTTTCAATGCCAGCGGCCCATCACAAAATGATTGAACTCGGATGAAAACTGGCTATCACGTCAAGCAAAGAGTAATCTCCATAGACAAGTCAGCGATCAAGCAACCAATGCTCTTCATCTAGGCAGGTATTCACCGTCCTGAGTAGGGAACACATTATTATACCTCATGACATCATGTGACTCGTCAGATTAATTAGTTACTTAAATTTGAATCACACTGGCGATCAACTACCCACATTTGTGTGTCATGTGACGTAAAGCTTGTGTGTGTGTGTGTGTGTGTGTGTGTGTGTGTGTGTGTGTGTGTGTGTGTGTGTGTGTGTGTGTACACTACAGATGACAGTGAATTGAGCATCGACAACCAGTGATGGATAATACACTAATTTGGATAACAACAAGCAATCAATTAGTCAGCTGTGGATATCGACCTCTCGAATGTGCATACTGATTTTCTGAACACAATGAACACACTCAAGTGAAGATAGTCAAACTGACTGGGCCAGCTGTTCTTATCTCAGTGGAAGTTCGAGGCAATAAAAGTTTGTGAATACTAGTCCAGATTATTCGAGTTCATAGTATATGTTCTGGGCAGTGAACATGTACTCGCGTCATGGGTGCCACTCTAGTTCCATCGAGGGTATTTCCAAAGAGAAAAGGTGGTTGTATAAACATGTTAACGCTGAGGATCAAATGAGAGCTGGCTTTATCACACTTCATCTTCATTAGCACCCCATATACTTAGAAAGAATGTATCACCTATGAACTCTTTGTTCAAGGTTAGTGTGGAGCTTAGACCCATTATTCCTTAATAAACATCGACGAAATCTACTAATTCTTTTCTCTGTCATCCGGTTTTCACGTACCCTTTCCTAGCTGACTTTGTTAATTACCTTGTGGTATTTGCTTGATTTTGCCTACTAACAAGCTTTTGAGTAGCGAATTGAGGAATTTCACCTCTAAAAGGTGTATCCATGTTTTTTGGTCACGCCGTAAACTGTTGTACAGATCAGTGTGAAGAATAAAAGGTTATTCATTTTATTTGACATCGTGAGCCGAATACAAACGTAACGTGATGACTTAGCTTACACGATTAAACTCGAAGACACTGTGTAGGTGATCGTCCGTGGCTGGATCGAGTGTGGTTTCAAGTTCGACCCAGTCAAGCCTAGTCTTGTTGCATCATTGCGACAAGTCAATCACTGACACCAAAACCAGTCTTATGCGTACGAAAGTAAGTGACAGTAATCCTTAAGTGCATTCATCTGCTGGCTTGTCGATTTAAGTAAATTGTTTGGGATCATAAATGAATGCGGCTCTGAACCGAACACTCAATCTGACCACTCTGCCTTGGTTGTACTCGTATTGAATTGAATTTTGTGAGTGGTGAATTCTACGTCTATCAGATCAGTGTCCATGAGGCACTATTTCATGTCGTGTTCATCTGAAGGAAGATAGTGAGTGATAACTTAGATAACTGAGTGGTTAACGTGCTGAGGTGAGAGAATTATCCTTGGTGATCGGTTGTAGGGGATTTCCTTTTGGAGTGGAGTGGAGTGAATTAGCTAAAGAGGGAAACTAGTGGTTTTTGAAAGATAAATTGAGCTTTGATGTGGCTTGAATAAACATTTCAAGAACTGTTCGCATTTCGTGGTCTTTTCGTCTTGAAGGTCACTCCGTTCCTGGTCGGGCTGAGCCGAATTGCCGAGTTAAGTTAGTTCACAGTTCGTAGTCTATGACTACCAGCCAAGTATCATCAACCCCACTCACTGCTCGAGATATGCATATACCACATGCAAACACAGGTTTAAATGTGGATGCAATGGCCGATGCTGTGGAGAAGACCTGATTTGTTGGAAGGCATTCACTTGGAGTCAACGAGACAGTCACTGTATCTCCATTCGAAGCTGTCGGCCATCTGTGGCTGTCATAGAGGTCGACATCTGAACGAACTTAACTCGGTAATCCGGATTATCCCGAATGGGAGTGGAGTGGTGCAGTGGCAACACACACGCCTTCTAGGTGAAGGGGTCCTGGTTCAAACCATGAGTGTGGCACAGGATATACATCACTGATGAGCACTGATAAGAACGGAAGTCGAGTCTGGTGCTTCCGTGTACAGGGTTGGTCGGACGACCTGAGATTTGTGTGTGAAAGGTGGAGTCCAAAGTGCTGGCAGCTGAACAAGCATTCATCAATCCAACACACTACTCGCAAGTAACTGTGTGATACATATTCCTCCTGTGTTGATAGGTATTGCCTCAGAATGACAACACCGAGTTTTTTGTACATATTAGTAGTAGCTGTTCGAGAAATGTAACCAGTCGTGCTAGCTTAATCTGTTATTTCTCTGAGTGTTCACAAATTACTTTATATGTTTCCTTTAATGGCACATTTGTGAACAAGGACATGAAGCCCACAGAGATCACATGACCATTTATGATACTCAGTTGATTAATATTGTTGTATAATTCGAAGCTATCTAGTTGTTTGCACCTATGGATTGATTCATGCACCGGTTTTCACGCCGTTCCTTATAAGCCATTTCGCCAAGTTCTCTTGTGAGAAGCTTAACACCAGAAGATTGAATCAAAGGGGTATTCATTCCTTGTATCGTTTCCGAATGCTGTAAGATTCGGGTAGCTTGAGCCCAGAGGAACTTTTAGCTCTCGGAAAGGGTATCAAATTACAAACAGAGGAAAAAAGACAATCTGTCCTTCACTTAGCTACTTTCAGCGTCGACACACTTTTCTAAACGGCGCAACGGGCTGCAGTAGCTAGGACTCTTGAAACCTTTAACATAGATGTGTGTTGTGTCTCCGACACACACATACGAGACCCAACTTGAGTGTTTACACTTTTTTCCCAGATACAAGCTCGGCTCCTCGTTTCACTCCTCGCGTGTCGAGTGACTCAGTGTTTTGTGATCGTGGTTGACATCACTCTAAGCGTGAAGGCTGAGCGTACACTGCTTGACTGGATTCAAGTCAGCAGTCGTCTGTGTGCAGTCCGTTTGAATGATTCTGTGCATGTCAACAGCACCAGACTGAAGTGCAGATGCCTGTTCATCATTTCTGTGTATGACCCAACTGACTGTAGCTCTCCTGAGGCTAAAGACGAGTTCTACTGAGGTTTGTCTCAACTGCTCCGCAGCGTGTGCTCTACGAACATCATGGTTGTTGCTGGTCATTTCAATGCTCAAGTCGGAAGTCTAGACGAGACGGAGAGGAATATGGGAGGTCGATATTGCTTTCCAGTCGATCGATTTGATAACGGTGATCGATGAATTCAACTATGTTCCAACTATGGACTCATCCTAGAGACTACAAATTTCTCGCACAAAATGCGACACCGGCTAACCTGGCGTCCTGCTGCAACTTCACGGCTTTGGACTCAGATCGACCATATTTCTGTCGGTTACCGCTGGCGCAGATCAATTCTGGACTGTCGATCATTTTGGTCCACGTCTGTAGACACTGATCACGCTTTTGTCCGCACGCGCTTCAGCTTGTGCCTGGTCGGTGGTCGAAGCAACACCAAAGTGAACCGTACCTCGTAGCTACTACTAGAAGATAACCAACGATCTGCTTTCCGGACATAATTATCCACCAGATTACCGATGCAGTCAAGTGCTCAGAATGGAGAGGAGCGATGGACAGAGATCAAATAGGCTCTAAGTGTGACTGCTGATGCTACCTAAGGTCCAACAACTAGACACACACAGAAACGATGGATATCCGCATCCTCAGTTGCGCTGTTAGATGTGCGCAGATCGATTCCCCTGGATTCCAGATACGATGAAGCACTGAGATGCCTTAAACACCAACTGATTCGGAGCCTGAGAAATGATCGTGAGTAGTGATGGATTGAGAAGTGTAGGGAGATTGAAAAAGCTGCAGCGATTGGCAACAGTCACAACCTTTTTCGTCTGATTAGACAAATCGGTCCACGAAAACCAGGCGTTGGCGCATTGATCAAAGATGCGAACAACTCACTGGTTCAAACTTGGGAGCTTCGTCTAATTCGAGATGCACTTTAATTGGATATTATTCTCGTCAGATTTGCTAACTAGCATAATGGGTACAGCTCTTGTTTTAGATACCGGTCCTCCGTCAGAATCGGAGTTTCTTCGTGAGATAGTCTATCTTAAACGACATAAGGCTATCGGACCGCATGGGTTGTCCCCGTCTATTTTCAAAGACGGTGGCCCAACACTCTTACTGGAGCTGGCAAAACTCCTCGGTTTCATATGGGAGAAGTAAGAAGTTCCAAGTAGTTGGTGTTAATCGATGGTCGTACCGATTTGGAGTAAAGTGACAGGTCCTTTTGTCAAAACCATAGGGGAATAAGTTTGGTTAGCATCGCATCTAAACTTCTCGCTGGTATTATTCCCAACCACTTATCTGACGCTCGTGAACAGTGCTCGCACGAGAATCAAGCTGGATTTAGACCTGTTCGAGGTTGTATTGATCACATCTTCACTCTTAGACAAATTTTAGAACATGGACACACCTTCTGCAGACCCATTATATCCGTTTTTCTTGATCCTAAAGCGACCTTCGACTCAATTGACCACACAGTTCTTTGGCTCTGCCTCTTGTTGAGGAGTGTATCAGAGAAATTCATTTCCATCATGAAATCCCTTTACGTTAAAAGCCGAAGCCAAGTTCCGGCTTACGGTGATCTTTCACCTGAGTTGACCACGAGAAGTGGTGTACATCAGAGTTGTCCCCGTTTCTCCTTTTCTCTTTAACTTAATGATTTATATGGTCCTAGAGACCGCATTTTTGTCAGGTGAGGATAGTGACATTCAACTCTTCCCCGAATGGAACGGTATCAGACCTTGAGTATGCTGACGACATAGTTCTTCTAAGTGAAGATCCAGGTAAGTTGCAAGCTTTTCTGAACAGCTTGACGGATTGTGTAGCAATGTTCGGTATGCGATTTGCACCTTCAAAGTGCAAGATGGTGTTACAGGACTGGGTTGGTCCAACGCCAAACCTTTCAGTGTCTGGGGTGACTACAAACGTATTAGACAAGTTCTGTTATCTGGGGAGGTGCAACTCACACGGAGGTCGGATATTGGATGAAGTGTCTCTGCGTATACAGAAGGCTCGTTTGGCATTTGCCAACCTGAGTTATCTGTGGCGTGGACATGACATCCGTTTACCTATCAGGGGTCGAGTGTAAGCTGCAGCAGTCAGGCCCATGCTTCTGAGCAATGCTGAGGTTCGGTGGAAAGTTTTGGGTTCAAGGATCAAATCATTAGATGAAGCACTTAAACTCACGAGGTTAAGATGTTTGGGAAGTGTTGTGCATGTTCCTTGATAGGATTCCTCGGCGTGCTATGTTTGCTGAGGCGGGTACCTGGTTGGAAGATGATTAGGGGTGGTCAGTCCATGACGTGGAAGAAATGTATGAAATGCCTAACTAGTGGACCTGGTCATGTAGGGCGTGTTAGAACAGAATTATCTCTCTCTCTCTCTTTCTCCCTCTACCTGCTTTATCCGTGTGAATGATTGAACTCGGCTCTCCCTCTATGACTGTGTACTTTCTGCTAACAATGCTATCAGGTTTGTTCTTCACCACGCTTTTGTATGTGTTCCCTCAGCCCATTACTTCTCTTCTGACCACTAATCGGCCAACATGGCCCCAGAAACGAGGACCTTCTTTGTAAACCCCGTTGATTCACTCCCGAATCGCCGTCTCAAGCGCTGAAAGTGTTCATGGCTTTTTCCATTTCCGGACATAGCCATGTGCACTATTACTTTAACCAGCACACGCCTTAACGAATATCGCACATCATGAACGTCTGTCCGGGGATGTGCGCAATATAGTATACAACCACCGGATCCTAAGGGCCTTCAGTGTTTGATTTATTTTTTGTGTTCACGTGCAAAATATTTCATTCCATCATGATGAATCTCAAATCGAGATGTTCCTTGCTCATATCCAAAGACCACCGGTACAGATTCATAACCATGTACACGGATGAGCCTCAACCAATCAGGATCACCGTGGACAATTCCGACAAAAGTTCATTGTGATTGGTCATCTTCGAGTCTACCAATTATGTTCTTTGATTTAATATATTTATACAAAGCCTCTCTGCAATACAACTAACGTGCTCTTTCGCGGCCTTGGTCTTCTTTCTACTTCCGTTTGCGTAGTTCTGGGTGAGGGGAGGGCAATTTCAATACGGACTGTCAATTTAGTTCCTTTCGACTATTACAATTTGTCGGAATATTCCGCTTCAACACGAGGGCTCCAACGAACAATGTAACCCAAGAGACAATGATGCTTTTTGTTCTCGAATTCAAAAATGTTTCATTTTTTCTTCTATTTTTTGATTCACGTACAACTTGTGTTGTGAGCTGCCACCAACCATGGTAGGCAGACTCTTCTGCCTTCGAACCATCTCAGTCCATTGGCACAGAACACATCGTCCATATGGTAAGAAACAGTCACCGTCTCCTATCATTGCAATTCAAACTAACTGGTCCATATTTGCATCAAGTAAATTGCCTTCAATGTTCAAGCAATCGGCACGGCCAAGCAAGACCGCGCCCGTGTGTGGGGAAAAGAGATTGGGTAAATGCTCCAGTCAACCAATGTACGTTTGTGCGAGTAGTCATAATATATATATATATATATATATATATATATATATATATATATATATATATATATAAGCAATAAGAAGCGAGAGTGCAATAAATGCAATAACTATAAAATTCAACTGAACTTTAACGTACAGATCAACACTGCCTCACTGAGAAGATTCTAGTTATTGATCGGATTATCGATTTTGGTAGATTATGTGCATAGACATGATTGAAGAGATAAGATCGTGCATACCTCTCCCAAAAGTAACGGCTGACTGTATCATTTTAGGTGATTACAAACAAGACAGCGAGACTCGAAGAGTAGAATCGTCCAACCTTGTCGTAGTGGCCAATAGATCACGGAAGGTAATTGGAGGCATGAAAATCGAGTGTCTCCTATCCTCTAAGTTTATTTCAATTCTGAGTTTCGTGAAATTATTGGTTTGATTCCCAGTTGGGTCCAACACGTTGTTAAGGGAACAATAAATACACAAAGAAATAATTGTTTTCGCAAGATTCCATGAATGAATTCACTATTATGTATGTATGATACATTTGTAGGGTCATACACAAAATGACAAGTGGGAAATGTTTGTTTGTGAACAGTACTTTTGACAAATACATATGCACACTTACACACAGAGAGAGAGACAGAATGAACACGTTGATTACATAAAGAGAAAGATAGAAAAAGACAAAATGCATTCTAATTCACTCACACAGAAGAAGGAAACAATACAAACATTAAATTAGCATGATGAGCGAGTGAGCGATTGAAGCTCGGCATGGAAAACAAAATGGCGATCTTGCTCCATTGAGTTTTGTTTGACAGGTAATAGAACATTGTATAGAACAGAGGACATCGTGATCTGTTGCTACTTTGCTCTGTCTGTCTGTCTGTCTGTCTGTCTGCCTGTCTGCCTTTCTGTCTGTCTGTCTGTATATCTGTATGCATGTATGTATGTATGTATGTATGTATGTATGTATGTATGTATGTATGTATGTATGTATGTATGTATGTATGTGTGTGTGTCAGTTTTTATCCGGTTGATCAATTTACCCCAGTTAAAACATAAAGCAGATGGAAAATGGTTTTGAAGTGAATGTCGTTGGAGTGTAACAAATAGAGAAAGGAGTTATTACATCAGATTACATTTCTCATTCGCCTCAGACATCAGACGTTGTGGTAATTCAACAGCTTTCGAGGCTGCTTCACGCAATGCCGAAGGCAGCTGAACTGTTCATTCATGCGAAAAAGGATAAAAGAGAAAAATAGATTGAGAACAAATTTGCGAACGGAAATTATTGGTCATTGCACTTTTCATAATCAGCCAAACCATTGAAAAAGGAGGATATATAAAATTTTTCGATAGATTTCAGTGAACACCGAAATATAGAATAGTTCCAATCCAATCCTAGTCAATACACGACTAATGGTTATTGATGTAGAACGAAAGAATCGTAATGATTGCTCAAGTTAGGGAAGTGAAATCGTGAGAAATGATACTAAAACAGTGGTACCGCAATCATTTTTCATAGGCCCTGATTCTCAGATTGTGTGTTTGCCGTACGGAGACTAGCTATAATGAAAAGTCGAAACAGCCTCATCAATCACCAAGTTCACTCATATACATAGTCAAAAGTGTGAAATGAATGACAAAGCTTTTATTGGTCAATCACATTGAAATTGTGTCAAGCTGATCGATTTACCTAGTGCCAGATACGGCTGATTGGTGGAAGCATTCTCTCATTGAATAACATGGATCTACGATACTTTCCACAGTTTTGATGTTCTGAAATCGTTGGCAACAGCTCATAAAATTTGATGCAATGCTATAAAATTGTGGAAAATACTATGGAGAGTAATACTCCGAATTGTTACTGGGTACTGAGATACACTTATGTAGTTGCTTCATTGAGCCATACGACTTGCAAATTACCCGTTTTCGTTATGTGACTTGATGAAATACAACCATCGCAAATCGAATAATCCAACTAGCATTGTTTTATTCAATCAGAGAGTAATTCCACCAGTCAAACTTATCTCAGTCCAGATAACTTGATCATATTGAGATAACTGAGCTGCGCTATGATTGGTCGACAAATTACTAACCAACCAGTGTCAAAGACTAATTCGCATATATTGCAAACACAAAGCGAACCCAACAAGACGGTTATAATCAGCGTAAATAACAGTAGTCTGTAGTTGTACAGTTAACTAGCATATTGATATCTTCAAGGGCAGTGAAAGAGAGCGCAAGTTCTATTATCCGGTGGATGGGAGTTATAGAACCGCTATTCTTACAGTCACTTCTTCCCAGCAAATCCCCATTGTTCCCATCGAATTTGCCATCGAACACAAATTCAGGGAACATTTTTTGCTATTACATCAACAAGACCCCTCATTCATGAGTTTCCACATTCGTTTTCGATGCTTCGAGAAATTTCGAAGATTTGTCCACTTTCCCTTCTTCGTTCGTATATTGAACAACCGTTTCACGGTTGTACTTCTTTGTGTGTTTGAGTCATGCTAACTGGTTTATTGAACTCAGTTGAAGAAAAATGCAGTGCGGGAATTTTGAATCCCCGGTTGTGTCATCGCATAAATCCGGTCGACTAATGCTCAGAAGGAGAGATTGAGAGAACCAGTATCATGGCTGAATTATCTTGACATATGCATCCTTGCCAAAGCAGCAACAGAACTTTCATTCTCCGCATGAAACGTGGCTGAGACACCTGATTACAAATTCGGAGTTGGTCTCATTGCCTGTTCAGACCGATTCGTTTGCATTTCTCCCACGCATTTGTTCCTCCTGAGGCTAGTCAGTCAATCTTGCGCAACAACAAAAAAACAAACAAGTGGGTTAGTCAATTTGGGCTAATCTCCTGGAAGGTGCCCCACCCAGTTCGATCAGATTCGTTTGTCTCGGAAAAAGTACCGGCCGTCTATCTGTGGCGAAAACCAGACTGCAAGTGGCAGAAACCCAGTCATAATTACATGTTTTTTTACCAAACACACATACACACCAGCAAACACAGAATGTGAATGATTGCCAGACGAATACGGCTTTCATTTCTGGAGAAGAGAGAACAAGTTCTTCTGTGGTTGTGTATCGATTGCATCCAATGCAACCAATTTAGTCCAGCTGAACTTGGTCCCGTATTCAGATCTATTGCTCACATTGCATTTTGATAACTCCCATGCCTATGGTTTACGCGGATTCATCTCTTCTCATTATTTCGAGAATGGGTGCCCTACTAATTCCGCAATGATTGAACGGTATGTGGGTTGATTTTCTATTCTGATGGGGATAATAGATGAGTAATCATGGTAATCCACTGTCGAATCTGGTGAACCTGTTTGACTATTTTTATGAGCATTTCGAATCCATAAAACGTGAAATGAGTGCACTCACTCACTACAATTCCCGTGAAATGGTCCCAATCTGTTGGGCATTCAGTAGGATATGCATGACGCAAGAAATAATTAGGAAATGCTACACTGCGTCATTTCGAACAAAAATCTATGAAGTGTCGGTAGTATGGTAATACATCTGGATGACAGGACGAAATTCCCCAAGGAAGCACGTGACCGGTTTCGCGGTTGTCGCTGCTCATCAGGTATGGGTTCACGGTGCTCTCCTGCCCATTCAACCTCCTAATTAGGCACTTCACACTTGGTTTACAGCTGTAATCTCATTTGAATTGTGAGGAAAGTGTGTGGGCAACCCGCAAATTGCCTAATATGAAAGTAGTCTGATTCATTTAGAAAGGCGAAATATTCGATAGTATATTGCCACAGCATGGCAGTCACCTTACCAACCTGCAAAGTTGGGCTAATGAATGTTTTCTAACTAATAAAATGATCTCATATCTTGGGTGTTTAAAATGTTAAGTGGCCATCAAGATTGAAAAGCCATGCTGAATATGGACAAGAGAAGCTCACATCAAGTGCATCAACCGTATATGTGAGCCATCAAGTGGGCGCTAATCAAAATCCACTCATCAAAGGACATCAAGAAGCTCGAATTCGATGCACAACGTTGAAGGGAGTTGGATCAGTGTAAGTGGACCGTTTACTTAAGTAGAAAAGGACGAATGAATCCATTGTCAACAGTGTGCACGAACGATACACACAAGTGTCACGGCAAATGGAACTAACCCACGGACGACGAAAGAATGGGGGATTAAATTCCCTCCCCCCCACCCTATGAAAACTTGTTTGTTTGGTCTATTTGATCATGCTATTGGAAACAACTGCACCAGATGCACGCATGTGTGTTTTGATTCGCCCTGGTATCTCCAGGAGGGAGACTCTCCTGCCATCGAACAGCCTCAATTTATTGGTACAGAATCTATCACTTATATCAGACACCTGCTGATCCTAAGCAAATGCTTGCATAAAAGCTCATTGGTCTACTGACAGACCGGAACGGCCCGTCTAGTTGGTGTGTCTGCTTGCGCCCGGATTGGTTGGTCGTCTATGGTCGGTTCAAACGAATGCTAATCTCTGATTGGCCTATCGATCACTTGACTGGCTCCATTCATGTCAGCGATTCTGGTCAGTCGATCACGTGCTGTCTGCCTCACTACCTCCAACCTTGTGCTCGACTCCGGATAGGCGATGGCATGCTGTTCGACCACTGAACTAGGCCATCCATTTCCAATGTGCTGGGCCCATTCCCTCACACTAGCCGTCGATCGAAGGAGATGTGTTGATATGTTGGTCTGCGCTGCCCTCACACAAATGTCACAAGCTCAACGTGAGAACCACGAACAGTGGAGAATCAGTCATGTTTGTATTGTGGTCCTATTCTTGAATTTGAAAATGCACCCCCATGTGTTAGAGATTTTCGTTTGCAAATGAAAGGCTTGAGGTTTGATAACCGGCGTCCAAGCTTCTTCACATAGAAGGCTCTATCGACCGTAGGGTTACTATCACTGTTTTTCCGAATAGATCATATATTATGAGTCACAGTGATAGTTGAACTCTGAACATTTACTCAATTATATAGCATAAATAAACCACCCGTAAACAGGACACTTTTTAAAATTGAAAGAAGTGAACATTTGATTTCCCGTTCAAGGCTTTCACGTGCGTCTTTCAGCAATATTTTCAAAATAAGTCATTCTATTGCCTAAAACGTCACAGGAATCTATCGCACTACTGTCACATCCGTTTGGTTTGCTTTGTAGAAACCTTTTTATCTGATCAGTCTATCCCTGAAATTCATGTCGAATTCGGATGCTATTTTTTGTTTAAAATTCGGGACACTGCCTGTCAAAACACCAAACATGCAACCACTATTTGATTAATTTTCCAGACGGTTGGAAATCGCGCGATTGGACTAGTCAACCTCTTAGAAACTTTCTCCCAAAAAAGGGTATTGTGAAGCGTGGCATTCTGTCTCTACTTATGCCTAACACACTCGGCTATGATGATTGCCAGTTTATTCAACCATTATTATTATTAGTATTTTTAGTATTATTATTAAAATCACTATTATTATTATATGAAAGCCAGCTTATTAAATATGTTGATGATGCGATTTATCACTTGTCTCATTCCGTTACGGCAATTCCGTTCCCGTCTTCGAAAGAAGGATACCAGAACTCACCAGTTAATCTTCCAGTGCTGATCTGATAATGGATTCGTCCTGGAAATCTCCTATTTAATTTTCCCCAGGCAATAAGATTAAGTATTCCGATCTGCCCCACTTCAATGCAGACGTGCTCACAAACGGTGGGCACAGTGCGCGAGAACATCATTCGCTCAGTAACTCGTGGTGGTTATCAGTCACGATCTTAACTGACCTGACTGTCTCGTGGTAAAAGTTAGAAGGTTTACCATGGTTCTGCAAAACCTGAAATACTTTTTTCTTCTTTGTTTTGAATAATTAAACCTTTTTTATATGAGTAGAATGGTATTGTATTTTGATGAAAGGACGAAATTTCCCCGGGAATCAAATGACCGGTTTTGCGGTTGTTGCCGCTCATCAGGTATGCGTACCCGATAGCATTCTGTCCAATCATCCTCGTACTTGAGCACTCCAACGTTGGTTCACAAAAGTAATCCCACTTGATTCTGAAAATGGACTCTCCGTCCATACAAACCTCTATTCCATTCAAGTGAGATTACAGTTTTAAACCTTTTCTGTTTGAGCATATATTCCCACAAGCTTTCTCTCTCGGTTGTTTTCCCATGAGATTGCTTGTCAAGTCTTTCTAAATTCTCTTCCCGTGCATCCAACATGTTTCTATTTGTAGCAAAATGCTCCACAAACCAACTTATGAATCATGCCACAGCTCTCGAATGCTTTCATGAAATGTTTTCGGACAGAGATTATAATTTCAAAAAATAAGACTAGCTGAGCAATCTGCGGTGAGAAACCTGTTGGTTGTACCTGACAGCATTTCATTCCCTCTTTCTTTCATATCACTTCCAATCATAACAACTGTTGTCTTATTATTCGTGTTCGTTTTCAAAACCCATGGTGATAATTTTCATTGACCTCGTAAGGACAAACGAAGTCTGTCCGGGACATGATTCGACTCCAAGTGTATCAATCACTCATTTTGAAATGAACCGAACAACTACAGATGCACATCTTTTCACCGTAATATATGACTCGATCCGGTCAGTGAGATCGCTCTGACAAACCATCATTTCGATTGAATCAAACTGGGAATAATATTCACATGAACGGCAGTTCTGTTTCCAGGGTTATTTCTATTTTTTGAGATAACGGGTAGGGGAAGGATTGGCAATTTGCATGTCCAAGTCAAGCAATCCTCCGAGATAAAGTTGTCGAAGCAGATTAGGATCAGATTTGTTTTCCAAAAAATATTGGGAACGGATTGTTCAGTCGGGTTTCTTTTCATCTGTAGACAGTTGCCGTTGGCTATGTTCTCAAATCTAGTCCCTATTTCTTGTATGGCAGAAACCGGCAAATGACAGTCGGAGCATCATTAGCATTCTGCCCACTGAAGCCTGGTAATTAACTTGTTCAATCAAATCCACTTGGACAGATTTGGCGAAAACCAATATGACTTAGTATGCCAATTTCACTTTTTGGTCTAAAAATTCGATTCTAAATCAGATTTGGGGAATTCTTGGGTGAGAAAAGACGGAATGGCCAGTCCAACTGAGGCACAGGGAACTCCTAATTCCGGATTGGTCATGCACTGCACGACAGAAGTATAGGACCCCCTCGTCTCACTTATTCCGAGCATATTTCTGCAGTTGAATTCTCTAACGAAACCATATCCGGTCAGAACGACCGATAGTACAATACTGTACGGCATACTAAATTTTAGAATGAGACTATGCCTTATGTAGTAATTACAGCACAAATTGCAGAAATCGAAGATGACACAAGTAAGGGAGTCCTAATCCCGATGCGCTAACCCACGGAAAATTTTGCAGAGTCAGACGGATCATTTAGCCTGACCGCAAGCTGATTAGTTCAGCATGTGGATTTGGAAACTGACAAGTCCACGAGAACCAAAATCATGTGATTCATGTGCACTGGAGCACGTGATGCACCCTAGTGACCCAGGTGACTGTAAGAATCGTATCTACCCGACCAATTTGTGTAGTGAAATTACTCACACTCGGACTATGTGCACCGGGAGAACGACAAGACCAGACAAGAACGGCAGAACTGTATTCTGTCACATCTGGTTCGTACTAACTCGTTTATATATAAAAGGAGGCATTCACATATTGACAGGTAACGTGCTGACCAATCACAAAGCGATTTTGCTGTATTTACACGATCCAACAGTTACGGCCCGGCTCCACCTGATTGGTTGGATATTGGAAATGAAGCTGTAGTGCGTTGAACTGCGTGTGAAGGTATTTGAATCAATACAGGTACCTACATTCGTGTTGGTTGTACTTATACACCTTACCGAAGTCATACCACATTTCGCGTGCGCAATCTCACACGAAAATAAGGTAACAGATTTTAACAAGAACAAAATATCCCCAATCTGTCGAAAAGAAATCAGAATTCATGGGATCTCCAAGCAACGCAAGAGACGGACAACCATCTTGCGATGGCGTCTGGAATGGAGCGAACAATATGCGCCTAAAAAGCGAATGCGTCGTCTAAAATACTAAAGAATTCGGACGAACGCAGATTGATTCGTCTAGCCTCCAGTGACACGACACATGTCGACGTTGACAGATTTGATCGGATTCAGTGTTTGAAAACGAACATAACAAGGAACACTGAAATCTGTGCCGTGGATGAAATACAAATCGATGTAGTACTTCCACACAGCTTAAGAGAGAACACCAAATGTTGTGGACTGAAACACGCTTAGCATGATTAATCAAATGGGAGAATGTCTACTTTGGAGACGAAAAGATATGGGTGGACAGAACGATTGTAATTATTACTAGTATGAAATCAGCAAAGAAGAAGGCATGTTTTAACCGAAGAAACGACGACAAGAGCTCAATGATTGTGTGCAGAGTCTCCACACAATATTCCGCGGTGTATGTTCATACGGTGGAACAGTTTTGCTCGTGCTAGTGATCAACAGATTACAGGCTGATGCAATTTTCCAACATGATAATGTTCGTTTCCACTTCACAAACACCACAAAATATTGGTTCTTGTTCCGTGGGATCAATGTCGTACAGTGGCTAGCTTGCAGCCCAGATCCAAACTCGGTTGGGTATCTATGGCGTATACTTGCTCACCAGGTATAAAAGAATTCCATGGTTTACCAGTCAGAGAGTTAATTGCTAACCGCTTCCAAGCAAGAATGGGAGAGTTTTTGACCAAGGGAGAATCACAGGTTTTGTAAGAAGCGTACCGGGAAAGATGTATCGAGATCATAGAGCAGAATGGCGATTGCATGCGGTTTTAACTAGTAAATATTGAGACCCAGCTGGAGGAGTTCTATACTATTGTCATCCCCTTCTCCACGTATTCTGATTAACCAGTCGGAAATGAACTATTTTTTCCCGAGATTTCGTATTTTCTATCACCGTGACTATTCGGTCGTTCTAACCAAATATTGGTTTTGTAGGGGAATACAGGAGCGAAATTATGCGGAGAAATGAGAAGGTCTTATACTTCAGTCACGCGGTGTATACAATAGAAAAACCGATAATATGGTACAAACGTTTTGTCTATGTGGTCAGTCCATTCACAGTTAAACAAAATAAGGACGTGTGTCGGGAAAGACAAACTTTCAATTGATTGTCCTAGTTCGCAAAAGCGAAACATCTAGATTTGTGTATCTCATGTCCCGTGGAATGAACGTTTAATCCGCATTTGTGGACCGAAGACTGGAAAGAAATGCACGTATCACACATTGATTGTCTCACACCAATTTCTTAGTTAACTGAACAAAGGGCGCCAATTAGATTTAAAGCTCCTACCAATAGGTGACCAAAGCGATTTGAGCTCCATTCTGCTTCGAGGCAGACTGCTCAACAGTGGACAACGTGCTGAGGAGAAGGATTGGAGTCTAATACGTCTCAGTTTCATCCAACACTCAAGAAGTCAAAGCCCATCAAGAAGGAGGTTGTACCGCATGGGGAAAATCATCGGTCTTTTGGGCCATTGGGAGGATACATTGACCGTCAAGTTGTGTAGAGCAGAAATTATTTTTCCCAAAATTTTCATAGAAGCTTACAGCCCAGGACTGTAATATAAATCTCTCTGGAGCTCGATATTCCCAGTGATAGATTCACAGTCATCCGTGAGTAGTTAAAATTGCGTGACGTTGCTTATCATGATAAATTAGCCTGAAGCTTATTAGTTAGAAATGGGTCGAATGTGATGTATGAACAAAGTGTCAAACCTCTGAAGGTAAAATTACTCGAAGGTGGCTTTATTCCCTATCGACCTAATCCTATTCCCACTAAGAATATTGATTTCTCCAAATTGTCTATCATTTGATTGTCTACCAAGTTGATCACGTTGGGGGAGATTATCACATTATCTCACGGCTAAAAGACAAACTCAGTTACATGTCCTAGACATGAAGGCCGTCTGAATGTGGTCCTCTGAAATATCCATCTTATTTTCATGGATCCAAGTTACTTTTACGACAAAAGAGAACGTTCCACTACTTTTATCAATCGGAGAGGAATAAAATTGTGCTAGCCTATTCAGCCCATGTTTCTATACTAATCATTGATAGGAATCTTTCTGTGAATACTGGAATTATCTTTCGGAATCTTCATGTAAAACTTGGTTTCACTGTTGGACGGGGTTGGTAAGAAACGAATATATATCACTTGAGTTAGGTTATGATATGTACTGTTTTGGTAAATATAAATTGAAGAGTGTATCAAATATTTTGAATGATAAAATTTCCCACGATATTCCGTCATCTCGTTGTCAATAAAGATGGAGAAAAGAATAAACTGCCTTAGCTTTTGGCCAATCCAAAGCAGGAATTGTGCGCGCAACAAAGGTAGTTACGTGGTACAATCGCGAAAATATTCCTATCACGTCGTGTACTGTTTTGGCTACTGATTTTATTTGTATGATCAATGGCGAGGCTTTGAAGGGACTTATAGTCACGTAACTGAGAGCGGGAAATTCCATAGAAACTCATTCGGTTGAGTTTGGAGCTGAAAATCTCATGACATCCGCTCATATGATGCTTCAATTAATCATGGCAAACCTTGTCAGCTGAGAGCTATTGTCTGTACTTGGAACAATGCCTAAATCATTAGGCTCAGTGAATCAATGTATTTTGTCTGCCGGATCGGATGCCTCAAGAAAACCAACTTGTTGCAGAAATATGCGCCGAGTCATGCCATGCGAAAGGTTGTATATCTTATAGCCATTTGTAGTAATCTCTTGCAGTAGCGGAAACATGGACACTTTCGAGCCTCAACTTTTAAAATTTTCTTCTAACAGTCCTGATTTTATTGTGGCGGAAGCCGTCATTGGTCTGCCTTTAAGTAACATACAATTTTGTACCTGGGTAAAACGTCTCATATAAGAGGCGGACTAATTAAAAACAAAAAGGTAACATCGTGAGAAATTCGTGAGCATTCGTAATATAGTACTGTTCGTTGAGAGTAGTTTTCGCATATGTGAATGGTTTAGCAGTGATAGTGTTTTTCTCCAATCTACAATGAAACTCAATCGGAAGAAAATGGACCAAGGCAAATACAATCTCGAAGAAATTATTCTGACGCTTCCAGAAACAAGGTAGTCATGCTACAAACGCGGTTTCCAAAATTGAGCAATGAATAATCCACTTCATAATGATTAGCCTCACAGGTTCTTGTGCTTCTATACGTAGAATGTGAAGGAACATTGTGGTTTATCCACTTTGTTGGCAAGCGTGCATGCTTCTGTTCAGCAAAATGAATGCATAAGATGTATCGCTGATGATACAAAATTAGTAATACTAAGACTTTCAACGGGAGTTATAGTCAGAATAAACATAAATTTCCAAGTAAATAAGTTTCTATGTGGTACTGCAACGTGTGGGTGTAGACCACCA
Organism: Fasciola hepatica; assembly: GCA_948099385.1. Lineage (NCBI taxonomy): Eukaryota > Metazoa > Platyhelminthes > Trematoda > Plagiorchiida > Fasciolidae > Fasciola > Fasciola hepatica. Next base: position 12,786,430 of record CANUEZ040000048.1, on the reverse strand, counting down.
TTCCCATCCTCTTTGATGTAAGTATTGTCGCCTATTTATACGCTTACTGAGCTCCTAAGCACCGAGATTCCCTCCTTTTTAAGTCTGTGCAAATTAGGCACGTGCAACCCCCCACAGAAGAGTGCAGCACTGGGCTGTTGCTTTTCCTATTCCATTGTGATTGTTACTGGTTCTCGTTACAATAAAACTGTAATTATTTATGAAATATTTCCTCGTGCATTGGCAAAGTGCGACTCTGTGATGAAAAAGCAAGTCGAAGTTGTTCATTCCAGTTTGTTAGGAATCATGAGCAGTGCAGCGGAAATCCACCAAGTTCATTCCTTCTGGAACTGAAATCCGTCTGTTTCCCTGATTGTAAATCACATGCCCGTTACAACCAAGCTGTCCAGTGTGTGTTCCTAAGGGTTTTCTCTCCCCGTCAACACGTCAAAATAAAGTCCCCCACCACTCATCGGTTAGGACTTGATTGATACGCATCGCTACTGCTGATTCGAGCCACGCTAGTTCAGGCAGCCACGGAGAGGTCAGCTCTACTTTTTCCAACGATCCAGTGGGACTTGATACCGCGTTTTGAAGTCAAATCCTTGATTACTCAAACCGATCTATTTGAATACACCTCACAACTACTTGCGAGTAGTGTGTGATATTGAAGATACTTCACTTCGTTGACTGTCCTTTGGACTCCAACTTCCACCCCCAAATCTCACGTTGTCCGACCAGTCTTGCACTCGAAATGACAAAGCTTTCCACCTACTCCACCCTGTTCTCGCTCCATTGGAGGTAAGTGTGTGTGCTCAGTTATTTCATAAATGCCCTTATATTCACTTCTAGCAGACAAAATAATCAACAACAATGTGCAAAACCGTTGTGTATGGCCTACAACCTCCATGAATTTGTTTATTCCACAACCAATTGTCAGAGACAGGAAGGTGGCTCATGTATCAGTTGAGAAACCCATTATACCATCAGGAGTAGCCGACGATAATGACAATGAAACTAAGTCAGACTGTAGACCCATACATGGATGTTCGAATAATCTAAGTGTCGGAATATTAGGATACATTTACTGAGCATTGGAATCATGGAGTTTAGGTGTTCTCATCTTTACAAAACAAGCGCTTGCCTTCCCCACAGTATGACTGGCCCGGCATACTACACATCTCAGTTGGACCAGTTTCATAACGATCCAGGTGACAGTCAAACATTGATTTGATACTTATTGATGGGACTGGGGAACAATCTGTGATCGATAAAACTCGACCAACAACATTTGATCACACAAAGGCATGAACTGAAATGGAACACATACTTGTTGTGTTCGCCTCTTCTTCTACGCCTCGTTTGGGTGGATTGACCATCAGGACTGAATGTCGTGGAGTGGACGGTCGGCGATAGGATTCCGTTTCACTCACATCCAGAAGTTCTTTCTTCTTGATCCCATACTAAAAGGACAAAGTTGAGATTGGAACAGTGGACAAAGGAGCAACATGCAATGGTAGAAAATGACTTGCGTGCTTGTGGGTGTGTGTGTGTGCGTGTGTGTGTGTGTGCATATGTGCACTGAATAGCAATTAACAACTGGAACCAGTGAGCCACAATTTTCGGCGACAAGGAGATTTCCTGACCCCGATTCATACCATCAACCACCAAATAAGTGATATTTCCGAAACACACGTAACCAGGTTCGAACCAGTAAATTTTTTAGACACCAAGATGTGTGTGCTTTCTAGAATATTAAACCGTTACCATTAAATTATCTAATGATCACATGGATGTCCTTCATTATAACAAATCTACCGTACACTCGAGCTTTTACATGTTGTGAGTGGTGAAGTGTGATAAATACGACTGCAGAATAGTTGAGTGAACCTGTCAGCTAGCTAACCAGTTTGACAAAATAGTAAAAAGCATGGCACACACAAAATGGAAAACAAAACGGATGCACCTGGTGCACGAGTAAGTCCAGTCTGGTCCCTGAATACGAGTCCTGCGGGCAGCATCCAAGCAATTAAGTTTGAATCCAGAAAGGAAGAGACACTTCCATAACACAATCTGCTTGTAAATCTGGTTTGATAACTGTGTGAAAGTTTGAGTTCAGTGGATACATCAAAGTGCCACTACTACTGCTACTGCTACCATTACTATTGCCACTACTGCTACTACAACTTCTACTGCCACTACTACTACTACTTCTACTACTACTACTACTGTTATATTCCACAAGGCGTGCCTGGGTGAATAGGTTGCTTATTGACATCAACGTGTTCGGACATTCACAAAACAACACAAACGTTACAAACATCCTCATTTGCCAAGTGGCTGTCCTGTTCACTTGAAAACAGTCATCGTCCAACGGAGGAGCGGTCAGGTGGTTTGCAGATCGTCGCTTACCTTATTGCGCCTGGATTGCTGAACTTAGCTGTGTTCGTTAATCCACAATTGTCCATAGTTCTGTCTTCAGCAATCAACTACTTACTAAGTAGTATATACACTCACCACACTACTACTACTAATTCTGCTACTACTACTACTACTTCTACTACTACTACTACTACTGCTTCTACTACTACTGCTACTGCTACTACTATTACCACTACCACTACTATTACTAGTAATATTACTACCAGTACTACTACTACTACTACTACTACTACTACTACTACTACTACTACTACTGCTACTACTACTACTACTACTATTACTACTACTACTACTACTTCCACTACTACTACTGTGGTTCGCATGCTTTCCTTTACCCTATTACGTTTGGTCCCTCTGACAGCCGCTTTCCTTATTAATCCACAACTGTCCATAATTGCTTTTCGAACAATCAACTACTTACTTATTCAGAAAGTAGTATACACATTCCATCACACCACTACCATTTCTACTACTGCTACTACTACTGTAACAATGAATACTATCACTGCCCTTAGTACTACTGTCGTGATGTGTGCAAGCTGCTTACCGAATAAGCGAGTAGATGGTTGTCCAAGACAAAAATACAAGCAATAGTGGGTCGATAATGAATGCGACTACGTCGGAAGGACCGAAATCAATGAGGTATAGAAAAGTAAGTGAACGACGTGGTTTCATTGAGCAACAACAAACAACCTATTTACCGGGGAAATATCCTAGCTTACAACACTACTGCTTTCTTTTTTACTGTGTGAAAAATGTACCATAACAGCGGGATTGTTCGCAGTCAATGATAAGTTGTTGAATGAAAAAGTGCGCGTTTGCGGCAAGTTCCGAGGTGCAGATCGCATCGTCTAACATTATTCGGCAGACTCTACTGTAAAACACAGGTCTGAAAAAGGTGTTCTAATAATGAAAATTATTGATCATTTGCGAATAACGGTGGTTGGTATTCGAATAGTTTAATGTATGAGTTGTTGGCTTCTAAATTTCTTTTTAGAAAATACTAACTGTCAACTCTGACTTCGTAGTACTCTCAACCAACAATTTTTTGGACTAAAACAACATGCCGTCAACTCCTTTAGTATTTAATGAAGACAGCTTTTGCTTTTTTAGGGATTTCAGTGATAGAATGCTTCAGGATTGGGACAATGTGTTCGCTCGAATAGGGTGACCACTTTTCGGGAGTAAGTTCTTTTGGAGGGGAAAGGAGTGCTACAGTTCATTTAAAAATTCAGGATTTCTATTAATCTAATATGAACAACCTACGTACCTTAAAATAGCATCTCTCCCATTGTAGAAGATGAAAAGTTCTGTACTACACGGGAATGTAAGATGCTTACTATTACATAATCGGACTGTGTTCTCAATGACGACTACCTTGAACAAAAATCATCTAATCTGACGGCCATTGGTCGGGACAGTTTCACAAGTTTGTATGAGTTTTTACGGACAAGTGAGATGGCTGAATGGAATATAGAAACGAATGTGTTATCATTTTAATTCATCTTGGTTACTAATCATTTGGATCGCATCTATGGTGGAGCCTGATAGCTGAACACGGTGTTCAACTTAGATACCCGGGTGAAGAGACACATACTGTGCGCAGTTTATGAAACGTGTACAGCCGAACCGTCAATCTCAGCGATTCGGAGATTGCGGTAACCAATGAACTGAACTATGAATGACGGCAATCTTCTTTACAATGCCAAACCCAGGAGACAAACAGAGAGAGGCCGAAAATATCAGTATATTTCGAAGACGTCTAATTCTAACTGCCCGTATGTCCCACACAAGATTAGTTTAATATGTCTGAGATAATTATTCCGTCTACATTCGTCTACGAGACTGTCTTGTCCGATTGTAATTCACACTTGCTTAGCATTGCAAATATTGACAACAACTACAACACAAGCTCTACCATTCTATCATATGAGAATTCATAAGATAAGTGAACATATTTTAGACTAGAAGAACCAAGTTAGATAGCTGCGTCACTTTTGGGATTGCAGTTACGTAATACGCAATTTTCTGCCCATCTGTATTTGCTTAGGACTTTCCTATTCCTTCTTTTGTGGAGTCTACCAACTGGATAATCCCTTCGTTAGAAAAGTTCAACTACGGACTTTGTTGAGAGACAGACAAAAAGTGATTTCTTGATCCCATTACAATCTGGGTTGTTAGAGGAAAATTGTAAACATCGCACTTTCAGGCTGTCATTGGTTTCCTCTAACCCAAAAACAAATAATGAAGGAATAGATATTTCTAACTGGTAAATGGTAGCTAAGGCCACAGAAAATATGATATGAGGCTTGATGGCGAAAAAATGGTCACCTATTATGGAGATGCCCAGACTGATGGTTCATTTGATAGAAAGCCACCTGCAACAGTGACCTTATTCGTGTGCAACCCAGTGTATTATGAAAGCATGAGTAGTAGGTTAGGTTTTACATGATATCAGATTCATCGTGTACTGTAAACGTCCAAACCATTGAAAACCATGGAAGTACTGTACAAATGTTTCATCCTTTTTAGGAGTCATCAACAGTGCACGTCCAACAAGCACCAATGGGGACTCGAACCCAGAGTGAACGATTGTGAATGGAGCACCTTAACCACAATTCCATCCGGAATGGGTCTCAACGGTTTATTCAGCGGATTCGATACATGATATAGTGCCCTTCCAACACTGGCTGTGAATGCTTTTTAGAGCATTCCCGGCACAGTCAACGACTCCTTTGATGGATGGCTTCTCTGTAGGGGCCTAAGTACAAAGAAGGTATTCCAGGAATCCATCTACAAAACTTGGTAATATATGAGTTAGTAGACGAGTTTCATGAATAGTTAGTGTCATTATCTTATAGTTATTATATTTTATTGTTTTCTCCTTACAGATGGTCCCATTATGATTAATCCGCTGACTCCATTACAATACCACCGACATTGAACAGTGAACGAAACCAGTCACGAGCATGAATTGTGACGCTAGAGAATTCCTTTACAAACTCATCATGAGGTCCTCGATACACAGCTGAAGCCACCTAGATCGGTGCTGAAACACATAAGGAGTAGACACTATTCTCAGCATCCAGGAACTTGGGAAAATGTTTAATAAGCCAAGTCATCAAAAATAGATAACTGAATGCCATATGAATCCCGGGGACACTTAGTCAGCTGAATTCATCTCCCCAATAGCAAATAAATAGTCTGTTTGAGTGGATGTGGAACTTGGCATATTGTGGTTGGAGAAAAAGACCGGTGGTGGTCGAATGGGTTCTAATCCTGCGGCCGCCTGTGCAAGTTGCTTTCTCCAATTGAAAGCTTCTCGTTGGTCGAAACCGCCTTCCGATTGTATACAATGAAAAAGAAAGTTAACGATAACAGATGAGAGAGTAAAAACGATTATCCGATTTAGAAATGCCAACAGTTCAAGCACCGACGTGTTCTTTAAGCATGGTCTTCGTGAAGATTTTGACGAGCTGTTTACTTATCTACGACATAAGCAGGAATTATGATGATCGTATTTCGAAATCACCTTCCCATCCTCAGACGCAATGTAAAATGTGTCCCTCGATTGCACTTGAAAGATTATCCTTACCACTTGAAGATCTGACTGTTCTCTCTCCCCCACACATCGTGAGCAGCCCAATAAAGTGTGTGCGTCTCTTCACGGTGAGCCTCCTGGCGATTTATCGGACAAGTCCGAAAATTGTGGGCAATGTGACCAGTCTATGGCTCTCAAAGACCATAACAAAATCCTGGTTCTTACAATGTGTCCCCTATCGAACGGAACATTGTTGTCCGGATTAATCGTGATTAGTCAATTGTGATCCCGTGTTGAGTGGAATTGCGTGCATTTGCTAACAAACAACGTGTGACGGCGTTGTACTAATCGACTTTGAAATATGTGCATATGAAATGTCACAAATAGTTCATCAATAACTAGATACAACCCAAAGCTCTGCTTAGTTGCATAATCACAAAGGTTATAAATTTAACTCAAGTTCATGGTTCTAGTTGAACCTCAATGGATGGACAGTGTTGACGACCAAATCGAACAATCCGGGTGAAACTGCCATTGGTTGAATGCGTTCACGGTTTCTAATGCTTGAGTTAGACGTTTGACACAGCATGATCAATTAAATGCTTTTAATTACTGAAACTAAGTTTATTAAACGTGGATGGGGCGTGTTGTGTGGTGCTGTCACTACTGACTGTGTCATGACCATGCCGATCAAATTATTGATCGGTTAGTCAATATCACCTACAATTTCATAGTCACGCGCCTACGCACACATGCACGCACATACGCTCACACACAAACATGCAAATTACCGTGACGTCACCCATACAACGGACTGTTTACTGCAACCAATCAAACTTCGACATTGAGACACACGTGATTGTTGGTTTGTCGCCGTTGAGCGGCCGTGCACTCGAGTGCATGCAGTGCAAGCCGATAGCTGATAGCCGATTCATTTACCAACTTGCACTAATAATTAGGTATCTTGCATACTCCATTCTCCTTTAGCCCAGAAAATAATACAGTGGTTATTTCGTTTTGACATCTTCGTCAAACTGATCTCACAATTACCTACCATCCCAAGTTTTCACATCTCGCGAACCGAATCGGTAAAACAACTACATGAAATTGAGTTAGACGCAGTGTCGTTTTTTTGCTACACATGATACGGATATTATTTAAATGATTATCAGTCAAGTCTGGAAAAGTTTTTTCCATGAAATATAACACCAACCACACATGAACACAGTGCAAGGTGTGCCCATAGACTCAAAGACCGATTGAACTAATAGGGATAACTGGAAGCCTGGCCACGAGACTAGAAGTGGAAAACCACATTGGGTCCCAATAGTTAAGGTGTGGTAACGGGTTGGACAACAGTTGATTACTGCCCACCTTCAAAGGGATCGACGGTGACGGGGTTTGAGTCGCCGAATTTAGAGGTGGAATTTCATTACTCTGTAGGACTCGATGACCACCGATCAACGCTAGTGCCGTGTACGAACAGCGACCCGTTCGGCATTCTTAGTTATGGGAGGGAGATGGTGCAGTATTTATGGAAATACATGTCGCTATTTTTCGTCTTCCAAGAAACGAATTCAACTGGTTATGGGGAGATTCGACCCCGGAACATACGCAGCAAATTCGACTCTATTCAGTTAGTAGCTGTGCTGAAAAATCAGTGTAGTTCTGTCCAGTAATTTACATTTCTTTAACAAAAATCGAAGAGAGTATTTCATACAACGAACTTGCTTATTTATTGCTCACTTTTGTTCGTCTTCTTTGCTGATTTATACTAAATTCTTAGGGGGTCGGCCACAATTGTTCACTCTGAGTTCGAGTCCCAGTGGGAGTCTGTTGGATGTATCATGATGTTGATTCCTAACCAAGACAAAGCCACTGTTTAATGTTTCCGTAGATTTCAATAGCGAGTCCAGAGTTGCTACTGCTTGATGAATATCATAACATCAATCGGTTACAACACTGTTCCACTATGGCTGTATCAGTGATCAGAAAGATTACAAAACCGATAAATACGGACTAAGGCATTCCGTCGTCTAATGAATAGGAATACAATTATCTAACAGATCTAGGTGAGAAAATGATGGTACACTACTTCGACATGAATCCTTTTGAACGGGTTTACCGTACGAATCACCCGGTCATCTCTCCCGTGTTTGTCCACATGCCATCCGATTAAAGCTGTCTCATTGCATATCTGGTAATCTCAGACACTGGCATCTTGTTGTCCATACTGATTGGTGCACCCTATTGATTGTCTTTATGTCACTGAACTGCCACACACAATGCAAATGTGTTATGCACCTAATCAGCACACTCATTAATTGGTCCATTCTCCTTTATTTTCAAGGCGTAATAAATTGGCGCTAAGAGAACGTACATCAAACAGTCGGTCAAAGATCACTAGCCCACCTAGTTGAACTTTATCATCCAAACACAAATGCCAAAATGATAACTTACTTTGTCACGAATAACTTGTCGCATTGACTCCCGTTCTTCTTCCATGTTTTCAAATCGTTCCCGACGTTTCTCTTCGGCCGCATTCAACGAGGCCTCAATTTCTTCCTCCGTTGGACCTTTGGGACCAACATCTTTTGTCACACCTGAGAAAAACAACGAGGAGTTTGAAAAACAGTTTAGTGGTTGTGTGTTGCAGGTTAATAGGACTCAACGCGTGAATGATTGTGGCATACGCGTACTTTTCTAATTATTACTCGACATCAAGCTCTCCATCAGACCTGTTGGTAAAGCGCATTGGGAATTGAAAACTATCTTTTTGAGTAGAATCGTAATGAAAACGGCACGGTTTTGTTTCATTCATCGTGGATCTGGAATCGTCTTCCTACTCATCCTGTGTGTTGCTGCTCATGAGAACACTCTGTCCATTTCTGCCAGCTTGTTCTGGCTTCCACAGCAACCAGCTGTACGTCAGCTGTTACCCGACGGCTGGGCTCAAAAGAAACACTCAATCGGCCGATTGTCTAACTGGCTGTTTGAATGCCCTTCGCAACTAGGGGCTTTGTTCCACATTTTTGAGTAAAAATACTCCTCACAAAACTTGTGAATAGTGTGTCTTTCGCCAGTCTAATTCTAAGTTGGTCAGAATTTTATCCGATATTTTTCATCTTCCTATCTAGTCTAATGTGCATAGATAGAAACAGTTAAAAAGAGTATCTCGATGCTCAATGTTTGTGCAGTAACGGTCAAAAAGAAGAGTATGAACTGTTCTGTTCGTCTGTTGCTCAAGTTTGAACGTTTATCGTGAAGAAAGTCGATAAAATTTTGTTTTCAAGTTTATTCGTTAGCGTGTTCTACTGCGCGGGTTTCGTAGGTGCTACCGTTTCCATTTTCAACGCAATTATATGTCTTCTGTACTGCAAAATACAGCACATGTTCACAATCTCTTTAACACATTGCTTTTGTGTGTTTTATGTTTACGCTCTTGCAAAAAATCCAATGCTAACATCACGTGTTCTGCTGCTAACTACGAACACACCAGTGACTCATGTCGTCAACACATTCGAGATGCTCTGACATCCGCGTTGATAACTGTCGTCCGTGTGAGTGTCACATCAACTGCAGGTGGTCTGGTATGCGGCTTACGAGACGGAATTGTCTGTACAAGTCATTTAGTTTTGCACAAAATACCGAAGAAGAGCCACGGATGTAATAAATTTCGAAATATTTGTTTACTTGTCTTTTGAATGGTCAGATAAATACAAAATGCATCAGACTAGTGTCCCGTGGAAGAAGCTTTTGATAAACATCAGATGGCAAGGTGTGGGTGAAGGTATGTTTTCGCCCATCGGTTAACCGCATGTCACAAGGCTGACACAACGACGTCATTCAGTATCCTACACGTGGTTCAGTGAATGAGTCAGAACATAGGACATAAGCAATGGACGAGATAACTAGCGTTCGACTACCACTACGATCAAAGCTTAGTTCACAAAAGAAGTTGATCCAAGCACGTGAACTTCCTTGATCAACGGTCGATGACGTTATCCTCGAATGTGACCTCTATCCATGTATCGAACTGTGGCGCTGTCCCTTGTTTATCGATTAGTTGACCGGTGAACAAATTGATCGGTTGGCTGACTAATTGACTAAATTACTACGCGTGTTCCTTTATTCCCTTATTTCGATTGCATATAGATGTGATGGTAATCGTTTGACAATGAAATCACTGAGAAAGAGTGATAGTCAATGAAGCTACTTATTTGAGTCGTGGACAGCGTGCTTAAACAAAGAGTCCATTTTAAAACCACAGGGTGATTCCTCCAAAGTCATTTCATTGGTTAGTTAAGGACACCGTCCAGAGCGATGACACATTGTTAGGAGTTCTGATTTTTGATGTAAGTAGTATGTTATTGTATCTGGATGATAGGAACTTTTGTTGTCATGTCATTCAGATACAATAACATATTACTTACATCGTTCTTCTCCTCTTCCAAGATGGATCAGATCAACAATGACCGTAAGTGGCGATGTATTTCTCACTTCCATGCTAATGGCTCGAGTCTTCACGGTTCGTGAACGGTGTCGGTGACTGTGAATCCGTATCAGTTAGTTTGTGATTGCGAATATCGCCTGTCTACCGGTACAGCTTGTCAATAGATATTCCTCGTCATGCTATGACAATTCGTCATGCCATACCAACTATCGACTGAGCATTGAAAACCCGAACAAGTGCATGTCCTATTCATGCACGTTTGGTTTGAAGACCGACTGGGATCAGTCTGTTGGGCACAGGTTGTAACCACTAGTTTCTAACATGCTGACTGAAATGAATATTCATCCATTTCGGAAAGTATATATTGAACTAACCGAGGACACAACCCGGTAGCTACTGTGAACAGTCAAATTAGAATTCAGCTGCAGCATTAACAGTGAATAGTCACATTATTATCATCAGATAAGGTAACTATTTTTTTACCGTTATCAACGTCTATCCAATTGTCTATTTATACTTCATATTAATACGTTGTAAGGTACTCATCTGCACTGTCTGGAATACTACCATACCCACCCTGCTTCTTGGCATCTCTTTTCAATGAAACCACTTAGGGTGACAAAATCTGACTGCCGGCACGTTATCTCTGTACTCTATTTACTGCGTGTTCAAAGTGGGCCGAGATAAATTGGCTTCCCCGAACAGTGTGTCTCAGACGATGCGAACTTCCATTGAACGAATAAGGGATAGAACAGCTGGTTACGAAACGTAGTGACATCTCTACTGAATGGTTCATTCTCAGTTCTCAGATAGGCTGTGTCACGTGCAATTGAACAGGGTTTTACCTTACACAGATCTCATGAAACAAAGGAGAATACTCAGGTACAAGAAGTTAACGATGACTATAGTGAGGTTCCAAAGAAAGCAACCACAACCATAATACTTATTTGCTACAATTCTAGGGATCAGAATCAATACTTCATGAAGAGAAAATAGTGCAATTCGAAGAAACGTGGACAAGAGGGCCACGAAGAGACTACTCCTTTGTGCATCGAACCAAACAACCGGTGCGTCGAAGCTATGGAGGCCCCTGCGTCTAACTGTTCTGATCCATCCTAGTGGCTCCAAGAAGGAGACCCTTTTTACTTTCGAACCATCATGTCTATTACACAAAACAAACACTTTATATAGGATACCAGGTGCACGCAGTCAAAACCATGGTACGAAGTTCATTGGCCGAGAGCTCTTCTCATAACCGGATCTTCTGGCTGGCTCTTTCGTTTACATCCCTAATTGGCTGATTTTGTTGGGCTCGGTTAAAACAACTGTTGTCCACCGATTGGCTGATTTTCGTTTCTTACAATCAAAACAACACTTGGCCGCTAATTGTTTGATTTCGCTCTGTTCGATGAGGGCTACTGTTCGCTGCAGATTGGATTGTTCCGTTCCGTTTCCTCACGAACCGATTAATCCATCGACCTGCTTCACTGGCCTGAGATTTGCCATCGATTTGGGACAGACGATGATGTGTGGTCTGCTAGCAAAACTATACAGTTTATCGGTATGTCAGCAAATACCCTCTCACTGACCACTGGTGTTTGGCATATACCGTAAATTCCGAAGTCTGCATCACATTTGACACGTCGCAAAAAATGATATCAATGCCTGAGATCGGTGATCGCAATTTTTAAATTGAAAAGGAATCGGCCAGTAATCAGGTTCCTTGGAATGCGGACTGGAGCCATGAGATATTATTCGACGGGATGTTCTGGTTCGAGTCTGTTATGGAATTAATTTATAGTCGTATAACTTCAAAAAGAGTAAGCTGTGTTTAAGTTGTGATTCTGTGATTATCTGGGTTACGACTTTCCAAGATGGAATATTTCTCCTATTGAATATAGAATGGAACCAATCACCCTACTCCCCGACAATAGTACACTGAACGACTTTCTTCTCCTCAGATGAATCTGCAGAACCGATAGAGGATTGTGACCCTTCAACACGACATCGCGGTTGCGCATACATCCGGCCTCATCAGAATGTAGTTATTGCATCAAAGTCTCAGGATCAGGAACTGACCCGATCACTATTCAGCTTTGAACACGATAGAAAGTATCAGGGTGTCTGTTAGGGAAGTGAGTATACATGGACGGAAGAGACATCTGCTAACTGTAAGAATTGACGTCCGCTATCCTCGGTGAATAAGATCAAACGGATCACCATTGGAATCACGTCGGGGCATTCTGTTTCAGTCTTGAACAACACGGGCCTCGGTGTTTTGTAACCAGCTGGCTGCTTCTTCCATTCGTCTCCAGTGGGTGCTGGTTAATCAGCACTTTACATCATCTGCGAAGCATTATCCGAGTACAAATTTGATACCGAGTTGGGTGAATACATCAACAGACCAAATGTGGTCGCTCTGGGTGATCCGATTCAGAAGGAATGGGAGAATAAAAAGGTGGGTTTGATCTCACTTCGTGCACCAAATGTGCAAGCCATGAATCCTTGTGCAGTGAGTGAGCGAGGAAAACGGTGCCAGAAAAACAACAGTGATTGTGTTCCACCATTTACAGTTTCTCTGTCTGTTATACATTCTGTCCATTGCTGTTATTGTTGTTGTGATGTGCGATCGAGTGAATTGTTATGTACGGTTTGGAGTAGAGTGGGGTGTAGAGATATGTTTGTTCTAGTTCGTTGTATCCAATTATTGTTATTATTTTCCTCTACGTAATTTCTGATTGTCACTTTCTGTTCATACATTTGTATGTTTTCTATTTTGATAATGACGGTTGAGTGTAGAATTCGTTTATTTTGTGTATTGTGTGATCAAATGAGGCCTAAGTGTTGATTGTTTTGTTTTGGTCAGCTGAAAGTGATTGTGTTTTTCCAGTCACATTGCCACTTCAATGTCTCTGCTCAATTGGGGATAAACCTCCCACCGTTTTACGAAATATTTCCGTGTGCGGGTATAACGCAACACGTTTGTACCCATTCTTTACAACCTTTTTCCTCGGATAAGGCAAAACGAATCAAGAAAAAACCCATCATTAAGAACACTTATGGCCAACAAATTTGGCATACTGAAGTGTTCACCAAATGGTATATTAGATATATGCTCGGATTTAAATATGGTCCATATAAATCGGTTTGTCCCGGATAATGTACCGCAGATGACGCGAAATGCTAGTGAACCAGCACCCACCCTGGACGAACGGGAGGAACAATTGGCTGGTTACGAGACACTGTGGTCTACGTTGTTTCCAGAGCCATCAAGACTTGACGACTGAAGTCCAGTTTGCTATTTTTGGAGTCGTTTCTGTGTGTCAGGTTTTCATCGGGTCCATCAAAACCGAACTTCTTTCCATCGAACAATGTCCCATCATTCTACTCAGATTTCGAAGAAAAGTGATTTTGACACATTCCTCTCTAGTTTGCATATGCTATTCAGTTATCCAATGCAATGATGTCATCGTGCTGTGTTGTCGATTTAGTGCAGTCTGTGGGAGCAGTCACAACATGCATCAAAGATGAAACATGCTGCCGTCATGGGAAAATCCGGCGAGCTGTTCTATCTCATTTGCGGCATCTTTAGGAAACCACTGAGTGTGAGCGTACATATCTGTGAAGTTGACGGTTTGACAATTCCGAATCAGTAGTGGCGTCTTGAACGCTGGGCGGAGCATTTTCAGACTGGATTTAGCTGGACCTCAGTGTCAGTCTCTAATATTGCTTCTCAAGCCCACGCCTCGTGGTCTGTTTCGACAGGTCTATCTACTGATGTTAAGATCCACGAGGAAATCCAGACTTAAGGATCTCATGAAATACCGGGCTTCGTTTGTCTTCCCCCATTCGGTCTTAAAGATGGTAGGGTACAGCCTTTCCGAGGACTTCATGTTTCATTCTCAAAGGTTTTAAATACAAAAGAATTCCTTTCTATTTGAGGAGAATCGATTGTTGTCCCCAACTTCACGAAGGGCACGAGCAGCGACTGCACCGTTCATGGGGGTATAAGCCTCATGTCAGTGGCATCAAAGCTACTTGCGTCTTCCAGAGGTGTGAAAAACAGACCCAATAGATCAGGCTAGGTTTCGCGCCCGTCGTAGATGTATACATCGAATTTTCACTCTCCGAAAGCTGCTAGAGCATCGGCACACCTTCCAGGACTAACATTCGCTTAGCCTTTGACTCTGTCCATAGGGCTCCATCATGGGATGTTTAGCTGTTACATCATACACCTTAGGATGTGTCAGTACTCCAGTAACTGTCTCTGCATATCTCAGGTCAGACTAGGGTCTATGGCTAACTCTTGCCGGTCTTTGACATTTTCAGTGGAGCACGATAAGTTAGCCCTCCATACACATTTCTCTTCAACTTTGACATAGAAGATGTTCGACGGAATATCTTATCCGGTCTTCCAACCGATAAAGTTGAACTACTCCCAAGAAACTGAATTTCCAACTTAAAATATGCCAATGACATCGCCTTACTGGTTGGCAATGCACAGGCAATGCAACACTTTGTCAACTGCTTGGCGATTGAAGTATCCACATATATCACGCACAGTGGAATTTCTGAGTACAAATTACACTTACACGACTGGCAGTAGCCTGTACCTGCACTCATCCTATATGGTGATCGGTTAGAGATTTGGATGACAATCTCAGGTATTTCAGGAGCTTGATTTCAGCTACAGGTAGTACTGGGGAGGAGATCAGTTCACGAATGGTGAGAGCCAGGACAGCTTCCGTCAACCTGCAACACCTGCGATACCACCGTGATGTCCGATTTTTCTTTAAGGGCCTTCCTGTTCGTGAGACACGCCCACTCCACGTTGAGGAGATTGGGCATCTTTCTGTGTTCGATAACCGATGTTTCCAAAGCAGTGTTCGCAGCTGATGGGAACATCGAGTGGGTAATGGCGAGTTGCATCTGCGTGTGTTGGACGCGGATAAGCTTACTCTAACCGAAGTGATCGCTCTTCACCTCCTCTAATGGCTCGGACATATTATATGTATGCTTGCTCATTGTTTAGCTTCTTGTGCACAAGCTGAGCAACTCTGGACGAGGCGACGCGGCCATTAGGCTCTATTTTTTAATGGAGGAATGAAGAGGCTAGCAACAGCACTGGTTTCGGTTGACGCTTCCTGCCTTCCAATTTGGGGTGCAGTGGATGAGGATAATCTTTGGTTGGAGATGTTGGGGAACATACATTAGAAAGAAAGTTGGTGGTGCGAATGCTTTATAGTCTGTCATTCGAACTAGTATTTTCCATAAACACAAAAACGCCAATCAAATAAACAAAACGAAGAGACAAATTATTAAAAAGCTTTCATGCAGAAAGAGCAAAAACATGATCACATCGGTTTATATGATTTTACTAAGTGCTTATCTTATTCTGTTGTTGTTGTTTTTACTGCGTTGGTCGCGTGCTCGATATCAGGTCGGTGTTTCTGACTGGCCACGTGCAACCTTCCGTGAAGATCACCGACCGAGTGTATTCTACATAACTGACAACTGTGTCAGCTAGGTTGAGTAGAATATCAAGCCCTGTTAACTGAGTAGTTTTAAGACACCATTCGTGAAACGGACTCCTTGATTTCGTCCCAGTGAACCGAATACTACGGGAGTCTCGTGTGTGTGTGTGTGTGTGTGTGTGTGTGTGTGTGTGTGTGTGTGTGTGACACATGCGTAACACTGGGGGAACCAATATAATGTTCACTCTGTAGGCCGCCCTATTGGAATTTGGTTGCGGTAATTGTAAGAATCAGATGAAACTCTGATTGAGCCCAGCAACCAAAAGAATTTGATGAAAGTTATCACTTCAAGCTACGAAAACAAAATTCGAATATGCACATTCATTGCGAATGCCACGGTGTGTTCAGTGACTTTGTAAATCACATGGAATACTTTCTCCCCTATCCCCCAACTCTGATCTTGGAAATAATTCTATTAGTCAGTCAGATTGTTTGATACTGTTTGTTCGCTTGCCAATTTACTCACACATTTTACCGATTGTATACAGGCAAATAAATAAATCACAATCAGAGAGAGAAACAATTTGACTTGGACCATTCCTTACATGGCTGATTTGGACAGAGCCTTTATTGTATCCACAAAATATGTGAATTTGATTGTGGAATTGGTTGCAGCTAGTGTCTTCTCTTCTCGAGAACAGCTGTGTGTACCACGACAACTAACAGTTATTCCAGACCTTCAAATTCCAAATTAATTCGAGGTTTACTATTTGCAGATAGGGACGCGAATAACTGCATTGATTTGTCCTTTATAATTCACTTCCCTTGCTCTGGTTTGTTTTGTCTGTTTAGTAAGATCAATGTGACAAACATGTTATTAGCTCAACTGAAGATTTATACCATTTTTATACGAAATTTTATTGTTTGTATTATCAACTATTCAAGAGGCACTCTCTGTTCCTCTTGCATAAGAGATAGAGAAGGGGACAATAAATATATTGGATTGCTAGAAATTTCTTTGAAAATTTTCTACTTGGTCATCTGATTGATCATATAGAAGGGAGGTTTCAAATGAAACGATAGTGCAAGACTAGTATCTCAGTGATACTTGGAATTTTGCAGACATAAGAAACCGATAATGGCCCAACTCTATCGGAACAGACGGCATCTTCAGCAGTAACATAATGATATTGGTAATTGAGTGGTAGGTTTTATACCGAGCTGATTTAATTACTCCCAAGGGAGATGCTAATTCAATCAGATTCGAAGGCAGATAAGTGGTACTTTTCGAAGAACCACAAATGAGAATTCCGCTCCCTAGAATGTTCGAGAAAACCACACTGAACGGGAGAAGTGTCTGGTTCATTTGACAGCTGTACAGTTGGAAGAAGATCGGCATTGGAAGCCAACTGAATGTCATATAGTTATGGTGTAACAAACAATTAATAATTTTTTATGGGGAGGATCTGATTTAGTCACAAGTCTAATGGATACTTTTGCATGATTGATAGTGTAATAATGTGTTCTAGTTCTGAAAACCTTTAAACGTGTTTCAGAATGTGGTAGAATTATGAGAGGTGACGGGTGCGTTTGTCACTTATTTTTCATTCACTTACTAAGGTAGAATTTGGAGGAAAGGTGCAGTTCGATCACTTTAATCGAAAACAGGAAATCTGTAAAAAAATATTTCGTCAATTCACAGTGCCGCTGTCAGACGGACAACCATGCCCTTCTAGTTCGAGTCCTAATTGAGGTTCAATGTGAATGCACTGTTAGGCCCTCATGATCTCTGCTGTCGTGTTCAGCATTGTTACAAAGTGCAGAATAATTTCATGAACAGTTTAGACGCTGAACTAAACCAGTTTGTGTGAACTCCTTTTTAGGAAAGATTCTCTACGGAACCTCATTATTGGTTGGCTAATTTGTTCGTGAAGGAGTGTTAATTACGTGATGAAAATTAGTTGAAGGTATAACAAAAGAATGACACTTTACGTATGACTGAAGAAAGAAGTATGTATGGAGCATTTCTGAGCAGAGCAGTCAGTCTATATGGACTGGTCGGCAGTGGTCAGACGGTCATCAGCGTGCACTTCCAATCTTTCTATCCCAGGGGTTCTAATTTTGCTTCCACCACCAATGCTCCCTAAATGGTAGCTCCTAATTGACTGCGAACCCATTCCTGAAATATTGTACAATTTTCACTTGATAAAAAGGAAATACTGAGATTAAAAGATATGACACTGTGCTAGTCACATGACAAAATAGACAATTGTTGAGGTAACCACATTTCGACTGATGATCTTCCGGCATGAAATCATTTTAGTGTGGGTAAGCTGGCGAAACCGGATTTAGTAAACAAAATAAGCCTCCGACAGATCATTTCGGACATCTGAGGTGGCGACCACGGAAATAATCGTCTCATATACAGCCCACTAAAATGATCACACACTTTTCATAAATATCACGTTCTGGCTGATATTATACATGTGCCTTGTCTTTTGGCTTGCTCGTTCAGTATCATCACGAGATCCAAATGCTTCTAATCAAACATATGAGAATTAAATGACATATTACAGTTAGCTAGTCTCCAATCATTCACTTTGAGCTGTTGCGGAAGAGTGTATTAGCTATTTTATTGTTTAATTTCAAAGGCAAATGTGAATGATGGGATTCCATATTCAATTAGGAATCAGGTATTCGTGGAAACACTATTCGAACTTGGCACTTTGGAACGTGAGCCGTGTCGCATTAATAAATAATGTACGGAATTTTTCTTATTATACCAAGTGTGTACAAAAATCGGGGCTGTTGCTATTTTTAATCACTAAGTTTGTCGATGAATTGGGACGTTACAACCAGATTTGATTGTCGGTAACCTGACGGGGCACCCGTGGGAGCAAAACTCTGTTGTTCTCTGGAGAACAAACTGTAGTCAGGAGCTCGGCCAGAAAAATACTACCAGCGAATTTTTCTGCAAATATGTCACATTTCTCAGACGTTATAAGGCTACTTTTTTGGGCCAACAATTTCGTTATAGCCGGTAAGCATGCTACACCAATCTCATGGAAGTTGAGAAAAATGTAATAATATAACAAGATTGTTGGGAATAACAATGATAATGAAAATATAATGTCACTATATTTTTCGCAACACTGTGAACACTTAATCGGTCTCGTATCGTAAACGTTTTGCAGAGTGACAACTCTACCAACATGAAGACTCGTGTTATAATCCACAAAACGTGCCTAATTGGTTGTTTACTTGAAATCACTCGTTCGGACATCTACAAAATTAGCCAACTGTTACAAACATGCTTCTTTGCAAATTAGCTGGTCTGTCCACTTGAAGATCGTCGTTATCTAGAAGGAGAATGCAATCGTGTGGTTCTCCGTGATCTTATTGCATTCAGTTTGTCTGACACAATCGAGTCCATAATGGCTCCATGGTTGACCACTATTGACTTTTAGGCTATCAGCTCCATACTACTCAGTGAGTAGCATGCACACTCTCCCACACATGGAGAAAACAAGCAGTCCGTGTATATTGGTTTATGGAAAGTTTCACATTTATTCTACGATACCTGATCCCATTTTGTATTGATCTATGAACGGCTTCAGATTTTGCCGATCAAAACTCGACTGCCTTGATTGATGCACAAAGGCTTCAGCATAGCCAGCACGTTTTTGCTATTGAACGAGATATTGACGTTATGCATTGTATTGGTACATCCCCAAATTTTACTGCAATGAGGAAATCTGACAAATATGTACATAAGTAGGACTGAATAAAATGGGAGGCCTTGTTAGTAAGGTGTGTGTATTGTATGCGTGGATCAGTGTTCCTCCGTGGGGAGGGTTTGCTTGTGTTTAATCTGCAAAATACGGGAGAGAAATACTCCATGAGCACAAAGGCTCAGTAAGTGTATCGACCCTTACACTTACATAAATAGACCATAAATATGGTTTGTAACAGCTTATTCACCACAAGTGATTTTGGGGTGTGGTGGCCGACAGTGATTTTGTGAAAGGATATGCCCATCGAACCGAACAGTGTTCTTTTGTTTGCGGGTGAGAGCAGTGTAATGAGCACGCTTTTGGAAGCCATATTGGTGTTTGGTTTATGTGAGTGTCGGTTTCCGATAAGACACTTACTGAGCTTTGCGTTCACCGGATTTTCTTTAAGATCGAACAAGAGCAACCCCCACGGAGGAATACTGATTCTTGCAGCCTACACGTATGGGAAACTCAAACAGACTCCAAACACTGTGGAAACAAATTGTTCACTCTCTGAAATTGATTTGGTTTCCCACGAAATAGCTATTCTACACAACTGAATCCCCTTATCACCACAGAATATCAGATGAGAATGAAGTTCGACATGTGGGTTAACTTTCAGTCAACTACGGTCAATTATGATGAACTTCGTTTTCCCAAAATGGGCAGATTGCTTATGCACGAATGGTTTTGCAAAGTGAAAATCTCAAATATCAGATGCAATTCTCCAAAACAATTCGCCTCTAAAATTATTGCAGATAATCACAATCATAATCAGATCTATTAGCTCAGACTTTCTTTTAGAAAACCCTATGGAGACAGAACGTGGTCGAATAAAATGCTCTTGGGCAGATGAACACATTAAACGTGTCCTTTCTGACCGAATAGAA
This sequence comes from Fasciola hepatica, assembly GCA_948099385.1. Lineage (NCBI taxonomy): Eukaryota > Metazoa > Platyhelminthes > Trematoda > Plagiorchiida > Fasciolidae > Fasciola > Fasciola hepatica. The sequence continues at coordinate 12,765,878 of CANUEZ040000048.1, read as the reverse complement.
GCACACACAAAATCACCCACAAAAAGCAGTGCACTAAATGCACGCTCATTTCCACAGTTCTTCGGGCGATTCACTCGGGCGCGATACACCTGTGGCAATGAGTACCTATTGAAGCGCAACAAGATGGACTCTAGTCAGGCGTGGCCGAAGTGCACCGGATAGCACGTTCCACCTGTTAGTTCGTTCAGTCTTTGGCTGTGTGTATGTATCAGACGATACGATTTATCCATTTGACATCACTACATTATTTCGATATAGTTGAAATCTGTCGAAAGGTTTTCGAAAGACATGTACGACCCTCGATGAAAAGTTGAGTAGCCAAATAAATCAAAAGTATAATATGATTCATCATGCAGCTTCAACACTCAACTCACCATTGAAAACCGTGGAAGCACTGTACAGCTGTTTTATCCTTGTTGGGAATCACCAGCAGTAGTGTAGATGTTCAACAAATCGTTGACAGCCTGCCCGGATAGCCTTGTGGTTAAGGTGTTCGATTCACAGTCGTTCACCCCGGGTTCGAGTCCCCGTGGGGATCTCGGTGGATGTGCACTGCTGATGATTCCCAACAAGGATAAAACAGCTGTACAGTGCTTCCACGGTTTTCAATGGTGAGTTGAGTGTTGAAGCTGCATGATGAATCATATTATACAAATCTAATCTCCTACTATTCAATTGAAAATCAAAAGAAACCAATAATTGATTAGGATTTTTGAAAAATAAAAAAGGATCTATCAACAATAATACGATTATTACTAATACTACCACTGCTACTACTACGGCCAATACTGTCGTCATTATTACTATTGGCATTACAATTACAATAAAAAAGACATTTGCAGTAAATGCTCAGCTGCGTCTTAAAGACCAGAATACGGACAAAATCTCGAACACATGGAAACGCTGATTCTGCATACACTTTTATGAATACATCGAGTTTAATTTTAGGCCGTACCTATGTGTGCTATTATTGCATGTCTTCAAAGATCGATCTCCGCAACCATGTGCCCAACTGCTGATCGTTATATTACTTTAGACAAGCGCTTTCATACAATAGGAAAACGCTATCTGTAAAATACAACTGGATAATCCGATGCCTTGTTCACTTTGTTATCCCGTAAATAACGTTGGTAGCAGAGTTGCAGTTGTGACATTTCTTTTCAAAACCTCAACAAAACCCTTACTCTCCAACCGAAATGAAATAAAACCCCAGTCAGATTCTTCAGAGGAAAATTGTGTTCACCAGAATATGATTGCACTGATGTCAGGTATCTAGTGAACAGCACAGATAAACGGGACACTGTCTACGCTAACTTTGAAATTTGGCCTCATTCGGGCTACAAAGAGGTCTATGGACCTAGCTGGCCTATTCTTATTGCGAGAAGTTGGGCAATGATCTGATTCACGCTTGTGTTCACGGGTTCTCCACTGTGAGCTTGCAATAACTACATGGTTTTCTGTCGGTGATCGGTCTCTGGCACTCCCTTACCGCTTTATGTTCCGTAGTTTAAAAACCCTGCACCACAGTTCAGGGGCATTGTACTGCATTTTACGAACCTTGTAAGGCTATCAAATTGTGGCACAATGCTCTTAGACTATGGAAAAATACTCCAGTCTCTGTTGATAACGTGGTGACCACTGTCGATTATTTGCTGATAGCGGCCTCAAGGTATAATAACCACATCTATCTGGAGCCTCAAAATGCCCAAGTTCACACATCTGTCTACGTAACTTGTACAAGGCTATCAGGTCTCGTAGGTGGGTCCGAGATTTCACACGTGATGCAACCTAGTGAGATGTGGGTGCTCTAAACTGGCTAATTTATTGAGCTATAGACCGTGAATGCTAAATAACAGCGGTGACTGAACGACTTTTAGGGGCAGCTGAAAGATCACCGGAGTCTACAGAGAGGGAAATCTATAGCCAATGATTTTCCATACATGTGTTATCTCTCTCTCCTATTTACATTACCCTACCCCACCCCTCTCTTTTTCTATATCTCTCTATGGAAAGTACACTTGCACTTGATCAGGCTATGAGGAGTTGTATTTGGTCACATAGTTTTTTCAATGAATCTTAGTACCATTGAGAGGAACAGACATATATATTTACCGAAGCATGCCTTTTAGAAAAAACAGAGTACCTACATTCCCAATAAATGAAACAGATTTTCAATTCGGAAACTGGCCGATAGTGATGGATGATTAAAGCAATGGGGCTTTCGTTGTCCAATAACGACCCGGAATTCCACAAAAATCATAACAGAAGTGTACAAGTTGAGCATGCGTTCAATACGATTTCGGTGTCAAACGAGTAGTATATATAATCTTTGTTACACGCTTGCACATGAGTGCGGTGGAAGGGGTATTCCCAAAAGCTTGAAAGGGATACTGCATTATTGGGAATAGCTGGCAAATAAACCCTGAGACTTGGAGTGGATTATCACATAAGAGCTCATTTGATAAGGCGTGGGAAGAGCTGGACGACAGCTCATTACTTTCTACCATCAAAGTGATCGGTGATGTTAAGGAAATTGAACCCTTATTTGATAAGGTGTGGGAGGAGCTGTTGATAGTTACCACTGCATAATGAACCTCTTAGTCATGTAGTAGTCAAGCTCTGTAGGTTTTTTAACGAAATGCCTTCGTTGTACTGGGCCTATATAGAGAAGACGTCCAGCATGGGAGTCGTTAATGTTCTCACATTTAGTTTATTGTTAGAAAACTGCGTCGATTTTCACTTCACATTCATAAACTGAGATAATTCAAGACCTTGCCAATTTATTTTTTCCTGAACTCTCAAAATTCCACACCACCATCTAAGTCGAGTTCTCTTACTCTGGTTCACGAAGTGACAGGTCAAGTTGGTGATAGATAGACAGACATACTGCACGGTCTATAAAGTGTTTCCACAGACAGGCAATGCACATCTATTCCACGTGAACACTTCCTGTGGCTAATCCCACCCCATATCACGTTATTCCTTACATTTATGGGAATTCCTCTGTTTCGTAATGGGGTTGGCATAATAAGCAACATTGAGGGACCAGTGGCTTAAATATGCTTCATCCTTTGGGCACACATTCCCGTCCCAATTATCGGGTGACATTCTGTGATCATTTTCCATTATTCTATTTTATATACCATACATAATCCGAACTTGACCATTTGAGTGAAATGTAAGGAAACGAAGCCATAAGAATTATACAACTACAATCGCAAACATCAGGTTGTAATCGGGCAGAAATATGATCTTCTTTCACTCATGTTTTCTCGCAATGACGAGACAAATCCACTCTCGGGATCAGGTGATCTGTCGGTTGGGCATTTTGAACATCACTCAGATTTTCCACGTGATTGAAATTCTCTGATTTCGTCTCCGTCAATCATAGCATGGAAAGATACCATTTTTTTAAAGGACTGACATTATTCGAGACTACTAAATGTCAGTGTAAACTGGTTTTGCGCTGTCCAATTCTCCATGCGTACGAGATTGACGTAGATCCTTGTTAGATGAACTGACGGAACAATCAGTGCGATTTTTTCGATGGGTATCATGTCGAAATTCGCAAGTCAGACGTATTTTTCGTAGTAAATTCCTTTTTTCCTGAATTTTTCGTACAATATCCCAACACAAGGATGAAACATAAAAATCTGTAGAACTTGATGTCAGTCACACTAGTTCTACTGCGATCCGTTGACGATTGAAATTGTACGATCCTGGTCACCGTGATAAGTTAGACTGAATTTTAGTATTGCGATACTGGTGAGAAGTTGAATATGACTTATCGTCAAATCGACGAAGACAAGATTCACTGTGGGTGATTTTTGTCATTGGGAACTGAATGCTGAATTGTTTGTCATGTTTCTGCCCAGAAGAGTGAACCAAAAAGAAGCGAACACATATGGAGAATACTGTGTTGTCTAACAGTTCAATGGTCAAGTAACGGTAAATGGTCGCCCCACTGGAGGAAATCTTTTGGTTTATTTCAGATGCACGACTTGAACTTCGAGGTTGGATCAGCTCGACCCCTTACACACCCATTTTGTTCTCTGTACGTAGAAGAAATATTTACTGAAAACCGGAAGATTCCGCTACTTTATTAAAGAGAAGAGAAATGACTAGTGTAAATTCACTGAATACTTGTTCTTGTGATAATACTATTTCCAACCACTTGATGAACAAAAGCACATCTTTTTCACATCATTCATGTGAAAATTGGTGTCCTAGCAAAATGTGGACTGTAGATACGAACATATCAGACTTGGATAATGATGTTAGCTTCATTGGGGTGAAAATAACAGCCACATAGCAATGAGTACTTGATGTGGCAGAAAATCAGATGAGAATTTCCATGCGCCGTTAAAACAAACGTGGAGAACAGTTGGTTGCTTTAGCTCTCAGTCATGCAAAAGGCAGTGTTGTACGAACAATAAAGGGAATAAATTTTCCAACCAAGAAAATGCTACTGTCGTACCATAAGTCGTTTTGACCATCGATTTATTTTGACCGAACTGCCGTGGGAATGAGGAGGCTCACGGATGCGTCCGTAGTAAAGAGATTCTCCGCGAAGGAATTCATTTTGCTGACCTTGTTGTTGCAAAACTCGCCTCCCCGGTTGATATGAGCGTCAAAAAACCGCCATCAATCTTAGTGATGGAGAAGGAGTAAAAAAACTCCGAAAAACATGAAATTCCCTTTTCTGAAATGGTTAAAGTTCTTTCTCAGTGGGGTAAGAATTTATTTGAAGAAGACTGTCATATTGCAGAATGATGCACGATGTTAAGTCTCACAAGGGAATGTACATGTTAGAGATGTAGGCAAATCTACCCAATCGTTATAAAGTTTTACAATGGTAAAACCATTGGAAAATCCGGTGATTTAAATTTCGCAATTTTCAGCTAAACTTCACAATCGAAATATGATTAGGAAAGTTATTCTTTCTGTGTAAGGGAGAAATTATCGCAAGTTCCATATGTACTTTGGAAAATTTCACGACATTGATTATTTCGAAGAATTCTCAGGTCTAGCAAATTTCGACAATACATGTATTGTATTGAAGTATATCACGCATGCTTTTATGCATATATATATATATATATATATATATATATATATATCGGTTGTGATTTGAATATCCATTTTTCTACACTAGTTCTACGAGTTTGTTTGATTATTCAGGGAACGTGATTGCCGTGAAAAAGTCCAGACTAACATTCAACAGGTATTCCGTAATAAAAATAAGTTGGAAATCTCAGCGAGAAATAATCCTGAGCAGAGGGTCAGCAATGGAAGCAGTACGAGTTATTGAATCAGGAAAAACGACAACAACCAATAACAGCAAAAATTACAAACGAACAAAACTGGTCAACTCTTTCCTTGCACCGATCCACTTCAAACCGTGTAAGGAACCCGGACAAGGGATGGATGAGGTAAGGTGTTTGCGAATAACATTTACAAGCCTCGGGACATATTTAATGTGACTGAGAATTGACTCAAACCACATGCAGTCTGCTTGTTTGATGAAAATGAACTGAACTGAACTGAATGGAATGGAATTGAATGGAGTATTAGGCTATGTGTATCTGTCAAGTAAATCTGCCGAACGAAGCTCTTGAGTCGGGATTAAAAGATAATATGAAAATGTCTGTTTCAGCACTCATTAAAATTGAAATTGTACTTCATATGTTTTCCTCGGGAACAGTGCACAGTGGCGAACGAGCTTTCCCACGGAACTAATGTCAGATCGGCAACAGTAAAGTATAAACACGTTGAGCTAGGACAGGTTGGAACAGACTGGGGTGGGGGTTGGAAGGTGGGTTAGAGATTCACTCGTGTGATTGAGGCGTAGCTACGAATCATACATGCCTGTAATTGACATTATTATTGTGATCAAGGTTGATTTTCCATATTTCGGTGTCGCGGACAGCTGTTACAAAGAAGCTACACTGCATGTACAAACTGAATTTTGAAGTCGTAGCCCTGGATCTTGCAAACGAACATATACATCGTCGGCTATGTCCCGGACGCGGCATTTCATCAGTCTTGACTGTCCACTTTGGACCTTGGAATTTATATATCACGCAATTGCTTGCCAGTAATGTGTGGGATTAATGAATGTTTGTTTAGTTAACTGCCCGTTGGACTCCACGTTTCACGCGCAAACCTCACGTCATCCGACCAACCTGCCCTCGGAAGCACCAGACACGAGTTTTGCACTCGTTAGAGCTCATCGGTAGTGCATATCCTCCGACGCGCCCGGGCTTTGTACCCCGGATCCTTCCATCTCGATGGCATGTGTGTTACTACTGCGCCACCCCACTCCCGTCCGAGCTGATCCGAATCGCGAGGGTAAACTTTTTCAGATGTTGACCCCTAGGACAGCCAGAGATGCCCGACAGCTACAAATGGAGACACGGTACCTGACCAGTTAACTCCAAGCGAATGCCCCCCATCTTGCTCCAGTGTTCAATAAGTCCTTGTAATCTTGCCAACGCGGATGACGGAATAAAGTTGCGTCATGTAGGATTGATGGTAAACTATGCGTTGGGATCAGGCCTTCATAGGCTGGTATTCGACTCATATCCTTTCACCTAGGATTCAGTCCCCAGTCACGTGGAGACCGATGATTCATAACGAGGATGAAGCAGATATGCTTTTCTTCCATGGTTCTCAGTAGTGTAATACGCCTCATTAAGATAATCTATTATTATCGATAATTATTCATTGATCAAGCCTGTACAATAGTTCTCATTAACGGAATGACTGTTGAACTTAGCACCGTATAAGGAAGTCTTTCGCCATATGAGTTGATTATTTTCCGGACAATGAGTTGTTGCCGTGCAGAAATCATTGACGGAAGGGCGATGCATCGTATTACTTATATGGTAAAACTGCTGTTAATACACAGCCCAAATAGGCTGAGCGCAAAATGTGCGACTTGTAGTCAACCACCACGATGTTCGAGTTTAAAGATTATTTTAACTTCCATTCTTACCTGGACCAATGGTGTCTCTTCTTTGACCCTTTCATGTACCACCTATAAACCACAAATTATTAAGTTGAAAAAAATCTGCAAACATTATGGTTGTGACTTTGAAACTCACTGCCACCAATCCCATGTACTGATTACGAAATATTCTACCCTTGTTGTCAGGTGAGTAAAGTGACTGGTAACTATCGTCTATTTGTTCTCTAATCATCTCACTGAATTTGCTTGGTGAACTTAGTTACCATTGAAGCAGAATCAATTTGGTTTATTTACAACCTGTCAAATTATATCTAAATAAATGAGGATTGTTAGGTTTAATTCGTGTCTCGTACTTCCCGAAATGGACGATTTATCCAAGTAGCGTGGATAGTATGTATCTCACAAAAACATGGGCTTGATGTGCTGGATTAACGACGCTTTACTTGGCTGACTGTTCTTTGGAATCCACCGTTCATACATATTCCTCAAGCCATCCGATCAGCCCTTCACTCAGAGGCACAAGACACGAGTTTCTCTCTTGTTAGAGCTCATAGGTGGCGCCCGTCCTCCGTCACACCCAGCGTCTGAATCCGGCTCTTTTCGCCTCGAAGGAGTGTGTGTTACCGCTGCTCCACCACGCTTTCTTCCGAGCTGATCTGAATCACCGTGACAAGCTTCGGATATTGCTGGCTTTCATGGAGGACTACATCTGAGCGATCTTAACTCGATGATCCAGATCAGCTCAGACGGAAGCGGAGTGGCCCAGTGGTAACACACACGCGCACACACACACCTTCGAGGTGAAAGTGCCCCGGGTTCAGTCCTTTAGTGTGGCGGAGGATTTGCAATACTGGTGAGCTCTAACCAAAGGAAAGCTCGAATTCGGTGCTTCTGAGTGCGGGGTTAATAGGATGATATGAGATTCGTGCGTGTAAGTTGAAGTCCAGAGTATAGTCAGCCAAACTAAGTAAAGCGGACTGGTTCTACTACTGTCGTTTCTCTGAGATTTCGACTGTATAAACGTCTATTAACATATTAGTAGTCAATCATTGTTTTGGCTGTGGAATGGTACGTGTTCAATGCGCAACAAGAACCACTCTGTTCTTGAGTCAAATCCTTATACATGAGATCTCATATTCTGCCCTGATCATGGACACACGATACCGTGACGATATCACACACCCCCCCCCACCCCCCATGCAACTGACGTGAGAGTTGTCAACTAATACGCTAACTCTCGTGACGTCAGTAGCAGAGTAACTATCTAGATACGGAATTCTCATTTGTTGTCACCAGGACTAAAACATTTTCATCTTGTTGTTGTTCCTTTCTTTTTCTTAAACCCAAGACCCATTACCTGCTGATCTTAGCCTGTTGTGAAATGTCGAAAACAATCATGTCTGCTACCAAGTGTTCCGAGCTGTCGGTGAATTTCGCAATTCTGGATCATTTATTTATCCCGAGCAGGTCGAGGCCCGGCTTTAACACAATAGAAATGATTTGGTTGATATGTATGAGCGTACTCGGCACAGCAACGATGCAAAATCCGTAACCCAAAAACTCTTTTTAGGAATTTTAAAAGGACTACCGGTACTTATCAATATCCCATTCTTCTTTCGTTGTAAACAAGTAATCAGCCAATTTCTCCACATAAACTGCAGTCACTAGTTGAATACATTACACTAGATTATTGTTTCATTGGTAAAGTCGACTCTGCTACAGCTTTTCCCATCAAGGTTTAGCCGAAACCTGCAATCCTTTAGCTACGACCCATCATTAGTTAGACTTGACGTACGACTTTTAGCCGAGCAGCTTCAAGCTAACCAGGTCAAAAGTATTGGAATATAATGGTATCAAGAGATACCGGAACAAGTGGTTTTTTTCACAAAGATCAAACGAGAAAGAGTGAAGATCATATGCTGCACAGTTGACCGTGGTGATGGTGTCAAATGCTGCACTGCAAAATGATGAGAGAAGGTTTAAACGATGTGCCCGTATCGTCGAACCATCTGGCACAGCCCTTATTATTGTAGCAATTTCGGTGATAGTATTGGTGTCAAAGGTTGTTGCATAAATAGGGCGCACTTACGATAACTGTGTGTGTTATTCTCGGAATTTCAAAGTACCCACTTACTTAGACGTCTAGGGAACCAAACCTTCATTTTGTTTCATCATATCCATTTGTGATATTTGTCTGAGACTTTAAAAGCAGAACAAAGTACCATTTGTTTCACTACAGATTTTGCTTACAGAACTGTTTGTTTGTGACATTTTACCCTTGCCTGGGGAGACTCCTTGTCGGTTGGTTGATATTTCGTCCCGAGGCTTGGGCGACTTTGCTACCGCGTTCCTACGCGCACCATTTTCGCTCCGTTTTGAAAACGCCCCATAATTTAATTCACTCGTTTTTACGTGCACACTTGCACATGAGCTCAGTGAAAAGGAGCAATACTTGCGACCACAAAGTCCCATTGCACTATCAAGGATAGCCGGCAATCAAATTCTGAGACTGGGAGTCGATAACCATACAAAGTTTCAGCAGGTCTGAGGCGGTAACGAGCAGGAATAAAATGGATTATCTTCTGCTAATATATATATATATATATATATATATATATATATATATATTAGTGGACAGAGGAGTACCGGGTACGAAAACCTGATCAGCAGAAGCAACTGCAAAATTGGTCGTGTGCGCCCGGGGGGAATTTTGCTCACACATTTACGTACTACTTGCTACCAACGTATACTTACACTTAATTTCGGGTTGTGCAACTGAAAACTTTATTAGGTCAGTTACGAGTTGTCAGCTTATCCCGAGATGAGTAAAGCTGAACGACAAAATTCAGTTGGTCAAATCACATGAAGAGTGCACCCTTACGTGGACATTTCTACGTCATATGTATTGGTGCGAAAAACGAATGCATCACAACTGCTTTCTTTATCAACACTTGTACTTTCGTGTGTGCAGCCACTCTTAAGAAACTATCAGTGTGGATTGCATGATTTCAAGTCGCATAGTTTACCAGCGGACCATCCAGACTGACTTTTGGTGACATGCCTCAAGTGTACAATAGAGGATCTAACGGTCACTCATCCCCTGTTCTGTGTGTGCACAGCTTTTTGACCGTATGGCATTCAAATCTAGGATGGTCCTCACCATTTTGATTTCTAACTACTCACCGTCAAAATGAATCCAGTAAAGCATTAGTTTACAAGGTTTTACACTCGTCTCACGTTTTCAAAACCTTAAGAGTTTGGAACTTGAAGCTATCCTATCTCTTCGTTTTTTGCCGCTTTTGAAATTATGACCATAAGTGTATTCCATCAACTCATGCTTTCTCATGAGTACCGTGGAAAAAGAATACTACCTTGACAATAAATGGGCTATTGTTCACTATCAAGTGCAAACCGGGATCATATCAATGAGACTTGAAGTGGACAACTACACAAGAGCCTCCGTAATTTACGTTAGTCTTGGTCACGTGCCGAGCAGCAACACACTGTGGGTCCAGGAGGTCTCGAATTCATGGGAGTGTCTCCCCCCCCATAGAGAATTTCTTTGTGCTCAAATGGTACTGATTGAAGAGGAACTCCGAATACACCATCTTCAAGCAGTTGAGAATGTTGTCCACTAACTTTGTTCACGTATGATATAAAATTACTCCAGGAACGATATGAGTTTAATTGAAGCATTTGTTTCGGGAGTGATTCATTTTCCAATTTGCTGAGGTCGAAAATTGACTAATTATGCTCCTTACATTCCCACGTGTCTGAGGACTTGGAGTATGTATGGATGAATTTAAGATTGCACTATGAATTTTCTTCATCTATACCGATAAAAGAGTAATTTCAGAGCGCTGGTAAGATTGTCGAATATTACCTAACAAGTGTGAAAATATATTTACAACAGTCTTCGCAAGATCACCCTGATTCCTTGGTTAGTTCCGATTAGGACACTTGATTTCCTCACTAATACAGTCAAATGTGCGATTTTCATATGCACCACAGTGACAACACAGTTCTTCTTGTATACATCTAAAGTGAACATTTGTGAGATTCTGATTTCTCTGGACCACAATGCGGTGAATTTGCAACAAACGCATATTTCTGCGTCCCCTATTATTCCCTACTGTTCGTCCCCATCTTCATAATCTCACAGTATGTGTACATTGTCATCAGCGCATGCAGGTGCAACAAACCAACAATCCTTCTGATCTCCGATTCACCTATCCACGTAGCAATTTATCTGTGTACAACCATTATCTCTAGTCTGAATATATTATGCTTGATGTCAGGATGTTCTGTACCGTTAATGGAATTTCAAATTACGCGTCGGATTTGCCTATCCACCCCACCCCATTCGTTTCTGGCATACGGAAAAATCCTCTTCTAGTTCTTCTCAAATCACAAGTTAGTAAGACTGATTTTCATCCATACGAGTTATCTACCCATCCCTCACCTATTTTGTGTTCCATAATGCGTTTGTTTGTGATTCATAGATCTGTAATGGAACCCTTTATATGAAAAAACCATCCACCTACATCACCATCCCCCCTGGCAGGTTCGCACTTCCTGTCCATTTCAACCGTGATGAATAATCAGTTCTCTAAAGTGATTTTCACGATGTAGAATGATTAATCCTCAAAAGTCACACCACTCATTTCCATCTGAGTACTTATCTATGCACAAATAGAAATGTTTTACAACAAAAAATGAGAATGAATTTTCGAGCACCCTCACGCAGTTTTTCTATGGATAACGAAGGCAGCATATAAATATCATGGCCATAATTTACACCAATGACTGAACAACCGAAAGTGAGGATGGCAATGTGATTCGTACTAGAAGAGAATGATATTACAAAGCGGAAAAGGGTGTAGTCACGAGGATGTGAACTATTAATCGAGCCTCATGCGCGAATGAATAGACTGAGTTACGTTCAACCATAAATGAGGGAGCACACACACACACACACGTACAGAATTTCGAGACTAATAGATATGGACCAAGCAATAAATAGTGCCTCTACTCGCAATGAGTTCGCAATTAGCTGGACTTTTGGACGGATTCGGCGGGATTGTAATGGATGACTCGTAGAACGATGGGACAGAGAATTTTAAACAGTTTGCATCAAAGACTGCGTAGTGTGTCAGGGTTGAAACCACCGAGAGCCCTTTGTTGGTATATTCTTTGTATACATTCGCGTGACTGTTATCTTGTAATCGGTTTTCTGCCACTTTGAGTAATGATTATGAGTATTTGATATTGAATCAGGAGAAGAAAAGGTGTGAATGTCATTGACGGTGACAAGGTGTCACGATTCTTTTGTTCGTAACCATAGGCCTAGCTGAAATTATGGGTAACACGGACAAGTACAAGAGACAAAGTTTTATGTCGTTTCATCACACAAACGAATGCTATTTCCTGCAATGTTGGCACAAAACAAACCAATGATGACCAGGGCGGACAGCCTGGAGGAAACATATTGTGTTCAGGGTTAGAACCCACGTCTCGACTAGGCACTAGATATTTAATAACGACAATCCCCAAAGAGGTGGATGGAACAGCGGTCCAGTGAGTGTTTCGATGAATTTCCAGTGTGTATATCGGTGCTGATAGTAAAGCACTTCGAACATCCCACTACTCACCATGAAAACCGTCACTGGTTTTTGACCACCACCACCCATTTAGACACAACAAACCTATCCATATGCCGGAGTGAGCGTTGCATGCGACAGCCAATCGAATCAAACGGGATGTAATGCGTCTGATCCACAGACCGTCATCTTGAGAGTTTACTGCAGCCCGCCTATAGCGTTCGCGCCACGAATTCCACTTAAAAGCCTTCGCATGACCTCAGGTGGAGCAGCAGTGTGCAGTCTTGGAAGTCCTAAGTGGCGATACACTTTAAAACTCTAATGTAGGTTCAGCTGTGCCTCAAGAGATGATTAACGGGCTTCAAGGGCTCGATAGCAAGTAGTGTGTAGAGAGACGACAACTGTTTGCTCAAAAGCAAAAGACATATGCAGAATGCTCAAGGAAATGGATGGTAAAAGAGTCAACGGCATACAGAGCTTCCGTTATAGCTGAGAAATAAAATGCTTTTAGAAAAATTAAAAAAGAGAATAAGATCTCGATTGAAATTTGTCCTCGTTTCCATGAAAACGATCAGCGACTATAAAAGACTACCAAATGGAGCCGAAACCGTCCATCCGGTTACCAACTTCATAACGAGGTCCGGGCTTTTTAATGAAGGGGCTCGGCAAAAGCACTTCATTTATTTTTTTCTATCTCCGTTCTCCTGCGGACACTCATTAGAATTCCGGTTACCGATTCTTCCATCGGCTTATTTTGCAAAAACGTGTGCTACCTACGACCCTAGGGTTGATGAGCTACTGCTTGTGAATCATCCGGGGACCAGAACTATGTGAACTTTTCGGATTGAGAAGCAGAGGACAGAAATAATTTATTTTCCTTATCCACCATGAATTAGCCAGAAAAGCCTTTTTGTGTTCGTCGTAGTACGCAGAGCCAACAGAGCAAGAAACTGAACAGTTCTGGTATGCTTTCATCCGTATAATATATATATATATATATATATATATATATATATATATATATATATATATATATATAATGATTCATTTTCGGGCTCTTCAAAGAAGAGTATCCATTCACACTCCAGAAGATTCAAATTAGATTCTAGTGAACATATAAGATCGGAGTGTACAAGTATGAGGACGATTGGGCAGAGGAGTACCGGGTACGCATGGCTGATGAGCTGCAACAACCGCGAAACCGGTCGTGTGCTTTCGGAGAAATTTTGTCCACACGTTTACATACTACATACTATAAATATGTATATATATAAATTGAACTGAACTGTGTCATTGTTTTGAACCAAGGCAACGCACCAATCAAACTTCTGCCTCTTGTCGGTGTAACTGACAGGCGGGACACGCACACACGCACTGATACTGTCTCAGTATCAACCATTCTAGTGAGAGTTAGCTGTCCAGTTAAGAAAACGTATCTTTTGTTCCTTTGTTATTACAATGTTTCCATCTAGGTTAATACATTGTTGTGGCACCATTTTGTATCATGCGAGAACAAAAAACATCCCATACATTTGTACGCGATGGTTGAGACAAACTGAACACCTTTTAAGACTTAACTCTGTTCCTTATTCGGAATGACGATTTACCTATGCTCCTCATTGTTGCGCTCGACTATGAATTCCTAAATGATTCACCGCCAGGTGAGGTAATTATTAAAAAACACAGCTGATGGCCACGTTATCCTTGAACAAAGGTACGAAACGGGAACACCGATAACGACTGCAGTGCAAGCTGAAAACTGTATTCTAAATATGGATAATTGCTACAGGCATCGATACATGGTACTCAATGAGGAACAAGGCCAAAGGATATCGACACATAAAAATAGCCAATGAGAAACAAGGTCAGTCTACGCACAGTGTCGGATTGTGAGATATTCTAGATAAGGGAAGCAGACAGCCTATCGACGGAACACGTAGGTGCGTCATACACTAACAGCTGTCTTAAGTGTATTTTCAGTCATGTGATCTGACCACAAATTCCCAGTTCAGCTGGTAGGTTTACTGGTACCACCATTTTAAGTGCGATTTTTCTAATCTTTCACGAATAAGGGCTGGACATGGTAACGGTAGGGCTGTAGACCGATGCTTTGGTGTTTTATTACTGTAATTTCGGGATCCGGATGAGACAATTACTGAGCCTTGGGTTCGTCAAATTTTCCGTAATTTTCGTCTCTTCAGATCAAACTGGAGCAACAAACCCGAGGAGGATCACTGACTATGAATACTACGAAACTATCGGTTTTACGGTCGTTGTACAGTCTTGTCGCCATGCAAGATTACTCGTTCCTTTGTCCTATCTTTTCTCAGTCGTGTCGCACAGTTATCGGCGCATGTATGCAATCGGTTTGAATTCTCCAAATTGAAATTATTGAATATTCAGATTTGTGTTAACAAAAGTGGTCTGCAGTACACCCCTCTCATGGGGTTAATTTTAAGAGTTCAATTTAGGTTATTAGCTAAGAACTGTCGATTTACGATTCAACAAGATTGCGTAACGAAGGAAAAAAGATCAGACTACCTGATTTGACGAATGAAATTCACGTGTCAAATGAAACAGTGTGGTTTTATTAGTCTAAATGATTAAACACAAAAATGTCTCCCTTGAGGGCACGTACACAGTATTCGTGTTTTTGGGGTGAACCGTTGTTTCAGAACACAGTGCTTGGATAAACAATAAACACCTTGCTTTAGATGCCTTTTAGCACTGAAATTGGGAATTTCAATCTTTCGTGAGAAATTTCGTATGAAAATCATAACTGGAGTTGTTCGCATTCTGCCAGTTGCTACAATCTCAAAGGTGTTGGAAATATCCTTTGAACTTCCATGCTTTCTGCGTTCTCATCTGAAAAAATAACCTCCAACGCCTTGTCACCGATATTTGTTGCTGCCATGACAACTATTGGTTTCCTTATCTTGGTCCTTTTTTGATATACTAGCTTATGCAAAGCTGCACTCCCAAGGACTTCAAAGGTTCAGTGCTCACTATCAGTGAGAACCGGATAACCGTGACCTTAGGATTGGAAGAAATTAACCAAAAAAGATTCTATTCAACTAGATGGGTTTAAGAGCCCTGTAATCATCAATATAGGTGTGAATGAGGAGATTCAAACCACGTTCTTCTTACAGTCAGTCGCTACTAGTCTTGAACTAATCATGCTCAATTGGTGTTTATTCAAATCAGAAGATTCTTCTACCTATCAGGGATAAAGTGAGATCACAAATAGGTCCGCTTCACGCCGTAGCTGATGCCCGTTCACGCTCATCGAGCCGCGTGTGATTGGCCATCATTTCCGTCGCCGTTGTACGCATCATCCAATCCCAGTATTCTCGTCCATTTGTACTCGCACCGCGGACAAGAGAAATATCACTGAACCGTTCTGGTCGCTTGACCCGCGTTCTCTTTCTGTCTGAGGTAATTAGACCAGAACTGTCCGTCACAACAGGCAAAATTCATCAAACCAGAAGTTCTTTATTATTGCGCAACTTGTTCATTTTTTAGGTGTTTTGGTCATTTTCGACCCACACAAAAAAACACATTGGTTCGACCAACAACGTGTTTGTAGTGAACCCGGAAAAGCTGACTTTGATGAATTTATGCTTTTCGCAAATGTGGGGGTACGTTAACTGACCATTGGTAGACAGTCAGATCACATTGGCAGTCGACACCGGTGCGGCTCCAAGCTCAAGGGTTGAGACAATGGAATCTCAAGTGACGGGGCAGCCCGTGGGTGGCGAGCATTGATACGATGAGTGAGGGATCCTGTCAGCCATGTTTAAGCATCAAGGCTTGGTTGCCCACACCGGCTGGACCAGTACGCCGTAATGCAATAACTGGGTACAAGGGGCGTCCTTCTACACATACGAGATGATTCGAAGGCAGGAAAGACCTCACTAGAGTTAGTGGGACAGTTTGTGGCAGCTCTGTTCATCATTGTCATTTCTAATTTAACTCAGTTTGACCCTACTCACCATGGCTACGAAATTGTGATCCAAATGTGTCTGGATCGGGCAGGGAAACAAAGTTGACTGGAATGCGTAACCGAGCGACCTCTGTGTCAACACATTCAGACGGAAAAGTCTGTCGGTTCAAAGCTCTAATTTTTCTGTTCACAAACAAAAATTTAAGTTATCATTACCAATAACAAATGGCAAAAGACATCGGGGACCGGTAGGGAGGGGAGGGGGTGCAGAATGTTTCTTAGGAAGCGGTTTGGATCAGAGACGTGTCATAACCAGTGGAAGCGACACCGGTCTGCGCGCAAGACGCTGTAATGAAACAGCTTATGAAGAGAGGCGAGTTCAAACGTTGAAAAATGGAAGCAACTTCGTATATATTTTCCATCAGGCACAAACGACCAAAATATCAGGTTGTCCGTAACACGTCCCCGTCAAGGGTGAACATCACTGAGAAAGATGAAGTTGGTTCAAAGAATAAGATTATTTTGGTAAAATCAGACGTACTCACGGACCATCGCCTGCGCAGCAACAATGTGGCGTTAACTGGTGAGAACGTATTTACGACCCATTCCCTATTTGCCTCCTATTCATTATATATTATTGGTACAACATTTTAGGATGGGGGTCATGGCCAGTTAGAGAAGTGACCGGTGGTGGCGGCGGCTGAATCGGATATTTCGGACAGATGGGTCTAACACTGTCCGAAATGACCGTCTTCCCATGGCCCGTTTACGAAGAACACCCGTTCCCCAGGGCTGTATGCAAAACGAGTATTTCAGTTCTTTCGCCTCGGCAACTAATGCAGAAATGGTGGAAGTCAGTCGACTACTCAGTTACTGGGGCTGACATATCTGAGGACTGGTCTACAATCGAACATTGATCAAACATCAAAGGCTTACGTGGGACATTTTACACAGTTTTCCTTTATCCACTCCGAACTGATTTTGGCTCTGATAATAACTAATATTAACCGGTCAATTTTGGTGATAAACAGATTTTTACGGAAAAGATTTTCATTTCTGTTGGGACAAATGTCGGGCGGCATTATTTTCCAAATTAATTTCTACTTCTGCCACTGACCACGGACAAAATCACTGGATGGTGTGATCGTCCAAATGCCAGACGTAGAAAGTGGCTGGCGATAGACAACGTACAGACATCCCCTGACCACTGTAGAGTGGGTCTGAAATGAAAAAATAGACAGCCAGCAACTGAGACAGTCTCTTTTTGGATGTCGGTGTCTTCAAATCAATTCTTTTCGTGTGCTCTTCTCCCAATGGTCAGGTTAATGAGCATTGACGGCTAACTGAGAACAGTCTACCATTAATTTATGAACATATCTTACGTGAACTTATTCTTAAATAAAACTACGAAATTTCTTTCCGGTCGACTCACTCAATCGTAGGTGAACTTTGCATCGCTCTTTTTGGTACGTTTTCAATAGTGATCATACAAAATGCGAATGTGGTCTCCATTTTAAGAAACGTGGTACGGAGACTTCATCTAGAAAGACAACGAATGAAACGCAAGAAATTGATGAAATTTGAGAATAAGTCTTACCGAATTAAACCTAGATGAACTGTCAAAAACAGTTAACATCATCCACGTTCCCTCATTTACGTTTTGTAAGATAAGAAAATGTTACGGTAATCCAGTGCTCCTGGATTTATGGAGAGGGATATATGCCGCTTCTGACCGAAATGACCTTCATGTCAAGGTCATGATTTGGGGACGGGAGGAGTTTTCGCTTCGTTTGCCATCAACGTTTAGCACAAATGGCCAGTCCATTTTGGACATGGTCTAGAGTGTCTTATTTTGTCGAGCCTTGTCCATACTTTTGGCTGGTTCTTCGTAGCCACCACAAAAATGAGATGAACGATTATGGTCGGCTGTTAGGCAGTGACCTAAGTGAATTTCATTTTGGCGTTTTTGTTGATGTTTTAATGCGTGCCGTTTCACCGATTAGTAATCAGTGGGCTTTAGACAACTAGGCGACCGTGGGAAAGATTACCCTGCTTCTAACTGACATCATGATTATGGACTGGAAGTATGGTGATAAGAAAACATAAATTATCTGCATTTTCGCACCATCTCTATTCTGAATATCTTATTTTCACTGTTCATTTTGTTAACTCACCAGTTTAATCAATTCCCCTATGGAATACTATTCTATTTTCCTAGAACACATAAACTGAATACCGTTTTAGACACTTGTCGAACATATGCTGATCAGGGCTCGTTTATGAAGGTGCTTGTAAAGCTCATTCTAACGTTTAATTGCCCGGGGCATTTCAAGGTCACCGGCATAAGAATAGTCAAACATTGTGGCCGAGTTTTCGTTATCGTAATTTGTTCACTACGACGAAAAAGTGTCGATGTCTACATTTGTTCCGAAACTCATTTCGTCACTTTTGAGTATTTCCACTACAAAAGATATCAGTTTGATTTTATTCATATGGCAGACCTCCTTGAAGTAACTTGTCGTTCTTTACAACGAGACTGGTCAGCATTTACTAATATGAAATGAAGCACAATACTCATTTACGAAGTCTAAAAGAGTTACGGGCGATTTTTATCTACCCGATAATGATCATTAATTTCTGCTTAAACGATTGTAGATTTGACATACTGCCGTTGAGTCCCAATGGGATTGATATATCTTCTTCTAGAGATATGAATTGTAATTTCTAACCTCATTGGGTCACGTAAGTGAGACTACTGATAAAAATGGGGAAGGTACTAGTTGAAAGCCAATTCACGGGTAATTAGGAGAAAACTAGGTGATGAATTAGTAGTGATTAACTCTTCCAATTAACAAATCTTTGTAATGAATTTTTGGAGAATTAAAGAATCACATACTGATAGCCATTTGTGCATCCTGATCTAACTCTCGTGCTCAAGTCATTCAGTGCATGATGTACATCACCGTATAGCCTAAATCGTACCCAGTCACCAAACACACACAGATTATTAATCCAGATACCTCTCAATGAATAGAGCTTCTTCGACAATCCTGGCATCCGTATGAAATACTGACTACCTGGGTTTCATGCTCTGCACCACGAATCACTGGATAAACCTTATGCGACCAATGTTCGGATTGAAAACCGACATCTAAACAAACAGAAACAAAATCGAATGAATACCATCCCTGACTTCCGAGTGAGGTTTGAGAACTGTAACAATCATTTTGATGCGAGCTACCAGACAATCTAGCCATGACGTGACCACTCGTGCACGAGTGTCTTGGGGAGAAGGGCTGAATACCTTCATATATCTACCGTGCTTCGGAAGTCCCCACAAAAAATACCAGCCAGAATATTTCGTCACAAGTTTGGTCACGAAGAGCAGAAACTCGCAGGTATACTTTTCATTAACTTATGGTACAGAAATCAAAAGTACTTATACATCTTCGTACATTATATATATATATATATATATGTATATATATATATATATATATATATATATATATATATATATATATATATATATATATATATAAACGGAGAGAGAGATAATGTCTACTGTGATGTGCTCGAAACATTTCACAGTATAGAGTTCGAGCTTTGTGACTCGGTTAAGGTATGCCAGACTATTCGGGAAGGGTATAAGTCTTTCAAGATTTTCCTTTCATCTAAGTGAGTTCTTAGTTGTGCTAAGGGCAAACTTGGTTGCCAAAGTAGAAACCTCTGAACAAAGTGAGACGAAAATTACCAAGGAATGGAGAAGTAATTTGGTTACCAAACACAACCATGTGTTGCCTTAGGTTACATTTAGATTGGTTTGGTATCTAAATAATTCGGTAAAAGCAGATTTTTTTGCCAAAATAATTTTCATGCTTATGTCTATATGTTAGGCTTAAAGTCAACGCTTCACAATTGTAATATTTCACGGTAAATGGCAGTTGCTTCCTGTCGAAGACTATCAGGCTTACTAAAATCCGAAAATTCCAATTTGTCTGAAATGTGAACTTTGACGTCATAATCAGTTGGGTTTGTCGGTAATTACATATCTAACTCGAGTAGCAATGAAAATACACCCAAAATGAATACTTCCGGCACCTCCGTTCAAAGACTCATAAGTTTGCAGTTTCTGTGACTGATCTTGTCTAGTGTTTTGAAGGGAATAGAAGCACCAATTAAGGGATAATTCACAGAAAATCCCCCAAGAGTACGCATTCATACGCAAGATGACGATTTTATACGCATTGCGCTCTGAAACCATGGGAATATTCCCTGGCGTTCTTACTTCTCGCTGAACTCGAAGATGCGGCAATTTCAAATGTGGCTAGTATCAGATGGGTAAGAACAAAACATACAGGCGCGGTAAAACGCTACTTTTTACGGACTTTTCAAAAGTGTGCTATAACTGATACCTAATCTCGGGAGTTATATGCAGTACGATAATCTTAACATATATATCGGCAATAAACGGGTGTTATATGTATTTCTGTGGAATTAAACTTATATTTCTTCAAACTGCATAACGCAGCCATTCCGGATGAGTGTAGACAAACTGAATAAGTTGAAACGAATAAAGTATACAAAAATGGATGCTTCACGCAGTAGTCTCCTTTCATAAATGCTAACTAGCGCCATTTTGGATAAATTTCGTGTTAACGCTGAAAACGAATGCACATAGAATGGTCTTGAACTACAGCGAGCTCCCGGACTTCGATCAACGGTGAGCAGCAGCAGCAGCATCACCTAGACCGGCGCTTATTTACTGCAGTGGTCATCGTCGATTAGAACAAATAGGCTTTCAGTCAAACCACTTCGATCTCATTTTCTAAGGACCGAATATCATCATTTAAAATGGTTTTCCGAAACAAGCTGTTATAGCGTCTGTCAGACAACATTTCAGACTATATGTTCTGACTCTATCGTATCGGATGACGTAAAAGCGGCACTGAACCCCTGACAAAGGAGGACACGTATTGATTTTATCTGAGAATTCAAATCAAAAAATCTGTAACTGTGGTGATTGGTGTGTAATGGGCCGTGGAAAGGTCAGCTAAATGTCATTTGTAGCAAGAAATTCACCCGACAAAGTACTCTGCCAAATACCAAGATATCACACCGATCGGTAAAAGTTAAAAGTACCTCGATAACTGGGAAAACTCCCATCACGGTGGCCGAAAATCTATCCGAATTCAATGAAATCATGTCATTTGGATAAGGATTCGTCTTTTTTCAAGATAATGCTCAATGCCATATTCCACGGGGGTGGGGCGGAGGAAAACGGGAGGGCTAAATTTATTCCGGAAAAACGATTTGTATGTTCATTATTCCCTTTCAAACTCGTGATGGCGCGCGACACGTCAAATCCCAGTTCGTACAATCACCCTCGAGTAGCACGAACTTCGACGTAGCCGTGAAGTGTTTCTCCGCCCGGAAGACAAAAGTTGATGGGCTACCTCCCCAGTGGTCAGTGGGATCCGGCGTGGAGAATTAAATGGAGTGTTGCGTAAAAATTTATTCCGCAGGTTTCACGGTGGATTCTATGCAGACGAGACTGTGACTGTGGGGGAATATTAGAAACACACCCACTGGTTGCTAGTGTGTGTGTGTGTGTGTGTGTGTGT
Organism: Fasciola hepatica; assembly: GCA_948099385.1. Lineage (NCBI taxonomy): Eukaryota > Metazoa > Platyhelminthes > Trematoda > Plagiorchiida > Fasciolidae > Fasciola > Fasciola hepatica. The sequence continues at coordinate 12,743,741 of CANUEZ040000048.1, read as the reverse complement.
GTGTGTGTGTGTGTGTGAACGTTGTATTTCAAATACCGTTTGGGTTATTTGAACGCAAACAAATCCTGTTGTTTTCCCTCAGATATTCATATTCCCTTATGGAAGCAGCCGACTGGTAGTGGCAACTACTGTGTTCCATCTGAATTTTTGGCACATTTGTTCACCGCATACAAGACTACTAGGATTATTATCCTGGAAACTGTCCGCTTCTGAATAAGTTGTTACAGATATGAAACTAGGTAGTTCTGTGGTGTGGTTGTCATGTGCGGGGACAAAGCACACGTATCAGGCTACGGCGTGCACCAGTTTCGACCATACCTGGTTCTCAGATTATATATATATATATATATATATATATATATATATATATATATATATATATATATATATATATATATATGCGTGCGGGTGTGTTTGTGACAGTGATCTCAACGAATTTTCAGACAAGATGAAAGCAGTCAAATTACAAGCTAGTTCGCTGTGGTGGATGTTTTATGCTACTGCAAATCGGGCGGGTATACAGTGTGATCCATAGGCAAACAGTTAAAAACGTGGCCTCATAGCTAAGCTGGTATAGCGCTTGCGGTACTAAAACGAAGGCGGCAACCACGTGTGGGTTTCAGTCCCGCCGGGGTCAACCACTTTTAACATTTGGATCACTTCAAAACTGTAAAAATCAGCCAAAACTTCAATGCATTCAATAACTAAAGCGGTAATCAGAAAACTAAATTGTTCACAGACGTTTCGATGGTATCCCTAAACCACATCAGTTCTGTGATTGCGCAGATTATTCTATGCCACAGGATAGCTTCTGTCGTTAAGACCAACGTAATTCCTTTTGCACATGTGGACACATGATGGAAAGCTAGAGAAGCAAGGACGCGTAGGGTACGCACGTGTGTGTGTGTGTGTGTGTGTGTGTGTGTGTGTGTGTGTGTGTGGAGGGTGTGTGTGTGTGGAGGGTGTGTGTGTGTGTGTGGTTAGCATGGGGATAAATGAACCGAACATGAATATTGAAAATCAGAATTAGGGCGGGGGGAGGGAGGGAGGGGGAAAACTGTGGTAAGTGGTAACCAATCCATCTGAATGTAATCAGGTTTATCAACCCAATACTAGTTGAGCCAGCGACTATTTTCGTGGCAAAGATGTGGATTAACTCTGACCGATTGAAACATGATAAGTGGCTGAAATGTGCGTGCACAAAACATCTTAGATATCCATGCTGTCTTACTTCTATTCTTAAAAGTATATTCGAAGATAATCTTTAAGTATTACATGATGCGGAATTTGGGACAACGGTTTACGCTACTATTTTTTGTAAGCACTTTTCATTGCCTAGTTGTTTTGTTCTAGTATGGATTAAACTATCTGTAGAAAAACGTGACACTAACCGATAAAAATACATGCTTGTGGACTCTATCCGTAACATCGACAACATCTGCTGTTTCACGGCCCGTGAAAGTGCATTTCCCCTACCTGCCTCTGAAAGGCAATCAACTGGATTGTGTTGTGTTGTTTTCCAACAACCAGTCTGGGCTTATTGTAAACAAGTTCGGTTAAGAGTTACTATCTACCTAAATATATATATATATATATATATATATATATATAATGGACAGAGAGAGAGTGTGTGTGTATCCGTGTGTGTGTGTGTGTGTGTGTGTGTGTGTGTGTGTGTGCATGTGCGGGTAAAGGAGTGAGAGACGGGGAGGGGAGGCTTCTTCAGACTGGCTTGAATACAATAAATTTGACTGATCAGAGTGCATCTAATTGAAACAGGGCGTTGCTCAATTTTCCCAATTCAAGATATCCATGCTGTTTATCATCAAGATGATGGATTGATTTATTGATCACATCTATAGTGATTGGACACGATAGGGAATAATAATGGTTTCATAATCACAAACTTCTCCCTCTCATCTTCATTCAGCGTAAGTTGCCACAGTTTGCCTACTTTCTGGAAGGTTCATTTCCATGCAGAGTGTTGTCATTCAGAATTTATCCAATCATGAATTTGAAATGAACAAATTATTAGGCTACCGTTAGCCATTGCATTTTGTTGTAAACTATTCATTAGTAATAAAATTGTCAGCGTTTAAACAGGCTTTAATTCGTGATTTTCAATAATCTTGTAATCTATACTTGCTTGTTTTGGTCAAACAGGTGCAGCTTACAGGCACTGAACTGTTCAAATCAAAGCCTCATAGTTTCATCGTCACCACTCGCTGTTCCTATGGCTACCTCGGTTTTCAGTTTTAGCAGTTGCTACTCATATCCCCATTGGGTTGAAACCACCAAGTTTTAAATCAGTTATTTTTTGAGCGTGTTCAACACGATATAAGTCACTTTCGGTTCTGGACTGATCACTGCGACCAAAATCATCATCTCGGATGAAACGAAACGAACAAGAAACCGCATTGTCACCTCGTGTCATCACTTACGTACACCACGAGAAGTACTGCCACACATGCATCTGTCCATTGCTCGGAAGTCTATGCTTTCGTCTGTTACACACAGGAGAATTGAGATTAAATCTATTGAACTCCCCGTCGATTGCAGTTAACCTCGCTCGGTTCCGTTCGCAGGGTTGCGTTTCAAAGGTATTCACGATTTGGAATAACCCGTGCTTTTCCGATGTGGCCGGAGTAATTTCGAAGAAGAAGTGAACCTTACACGTGCCTCCCCCCCCAAACATTTTCTCAGAACACTGGCATTTCACGCCAGTACAAAATCAGACAACTGAATGGATAGAGTGTATTACTAGCACGACCAGCCTGAATCTCAAATGATGGAAAATTCACTTGCCTTTTTCACATGCAAAATTCTAACGTGGCAAGCTGAAGTCTGACCGATGCTATTCCAAACAGCGGACAGATGCTGTACCAACTAATTCATCGTGGCACGACCAGTTAGATGTGAATATCGCAAGCGAATATCCAAAGATGTGCGAAACACTCTATTCCAGTGATACACAGCAACTGTCTTAGTTCTAATCAGCAGACCGTCTTGGTCGATCATTTCCCAGTGAGATGAGCAGCACACGGATGAACATGATCCATTGGATATTGAAATATATTCAGAGAATATATTGTCGGCACGAGGAGCCTGAACCTTATGTAATGGAAAATCCACTTGCATTTTCCATATCGAAAAGTCGAACGCCACGAGCCAAAGTCGAACAGGCCACCCTCCGCGTACCGGGCAGATAGCCTACCAACTGAGCTATCATGGTCCGGACAGTCGAGTGTGAATAACTCAAATGAATAATCGGTGATGCGTGAACCACTATTCCAATGATACACAGCAACTATCCTGGTTTTAATCATTGTACTAGCCTCGTCGGTCACTTCCAAATGGAAAGAACAGCACACCGCTGAAAGCAATACAACAGACCTTGAAATATGCTCATAGAATATATTATCAGCACGAGGAGTCTGAATGCTACGGAATGGAGAATCCCCTTGCATCTGTCCGGTAAGCAGAATGTCTCCGATTCGATTCCGGCTCGCGGCTTTGGACTTTTGGATGTGAAAGAGGCAAGGAAATTCTTCATTATTTATTTGAGTAGTCTTGTGCAACAAATTTAAAAAATAACTCATATCTCCCAATCTTTTCTCTTCCCTAAGTGAAATATGTTGTAGCTTATACCCCTTGTGTAGAAATTCTGCTGAATGCATACAATAAAAAAAATAAACAGCGTTTTCTAGAATAATGTCACGATAAACCGTGTGAGTAAAGCCTCCTCCTAAAGACGGGGCATTCGCGAATATTGCTTAGTTGGGGACCCATCTCGTCAATGTCACCGGGGTTTGACCTCATTGCTAGTGTGAACTGCTATAATTCGTCACCTGGACAAGAATATAACTATCAGTGCCTTGTGGTTGTTCGCATTTCTAACATGTTTTTCCGTGGTGGGGGGTGGTGTGGGTTAGGGGGGGGGGAGGGTTGTAAGGTAATACTTTGAAACGTACCACGTCTTTCAGCCTGATTTTGGGAATTATCGTAACAGATCGAAAATGTCAATTCATAGGCCCTCAGTCCCGTGTGATGATACGAATAATAACGGTTCGTTAAAATGATCATCGCACTGTTCGTTGAGAGGTTGCACCAAAATTGACAGACCGATGAAAGTCGTACAAAAAAAAGTGAGAGAAATGTAGAAGGACAACAGTATTGAGTTGATGTTGATTGCAAATTGAAAATAAACGGGAACCTGTGAGGAATTTCCGGCTGATACTTTTCCCGTCAAATTAGATCATTCAGTGGAGTTATTTTCAAAAGATGCCATTTTCGCACAATTTCATTATTTTCTCTCGACCTGAGGTCTAGTGATATACATATGCATATCAGCAGATAAAGTGGAAAAAGTCGGTAAACCCTACGGGATTTGGACCCATGTGTGGAAGTCTTGCACATTCTAACGCTGTAAATGCTCTGACGTCTGAACTATGAGGCAATGAACAAAGACTCTGAGAGATTATGAGTTGTATCACATTGGTAGCTAACCCAGTTAGTCGTCTAATAAATACATATTTTTATATATACGTATTGCGTATATATATATATATATATATATATATATATATATATATATATATATATATATATATATATATATGCATATTACGTGCTCTGCTGACCTTTGAAGCGACTGTCGGAAGGGCCCTACGTCTTTTATTGTATAAGGTTCAACACACTGTTGACAGCCAGGCCCGATAGATTTGTGGTCAAGGTGTTCGAATCAAACTCGTTCATCCCAGGCTCGAGTTCCCGTTGGTGCAGTGTTGATGATTCCCAACAGGGATGAAACAGCTCAACAGTGCTCCCATCGTCTTCAGTGGTTTGAAAGTTCACTCTGCATGATGAATTATATTATGTACAACTTCAGTCTTCTACTACTCATATATGGTGTATATATATATATATATATATATATATATATATATATATAAACATCTTTTGTAGGCTCTGTTATAAAAGAATTCATAGAAACTAGGAGGTTCGATCGAAAAGGTGGGTGTATGGATACGGTCTTCGGACTGCGGGCTATATGTATTCGGACGCATTTTTTCCATCAACCAAAACGTCATTCATTAAACTTTTTTGTTTATCATGGGTGATAAAATCAAAACTGTGTGATAAATGCATGGCAAAAGAGCAACAATAAACAAAATCTCAAGCAATTGCGAGCAGGAACTCACTTTTCACGGCATCCAGTGGTTTGGCGGCCAGTTGTTTCACAATGAAATTTGCCATTTAGAAAAATTTATAACCAAAAACAATGATATAAGCCACCAGTCCTAAGTCAATTGAACAATACTGTTCTGTGTGAGGTGGGTACGGGTAGTTAATTTGTGAAATACATGTGTTTGTCTTCTTCCATACAAGTGTGTATGTGTGCGTGTGTGTTTGTGTATGAGTATTTTCAGGTGAATGAGTGAATGATCCTCAAAGTTGACTGAGACGAATGCGATCATCAGTGACCAATCAGCGTGGGATAAAATAGTGGACGAGACTTTCTAATATGCCTCTTTGCTATGAATTTTCATTGGTTCTCCGAAGAAGCGTGGGTGTTATGGCTTGAACTCACGGACGGGAAATCACTAATCAAGATTGTTGAAAAAATAACAGTTCTGACGCGTAACGTTCTGGTCGGATACAGTCAATGAACTTCTGAGTTTCAACTCACTCACGTGGTACTGTACACAAGTTTGTTTAATTTTCTGTTACCTGATTTGATGGCCACAGATGCATTAATTAAATAATCGATCAAAAAATTACTATTTGGTTATGGTAGGTAAGCAGCCACAAATGTCAATGAGTAGCCTCCTGTAGGCTAACGAAATTGAACTGCTCAAAACTTAATGACCAGCAAGTGGCCCATAATTAGTCAGATAAAGATAGACGGGGAACTATCTGTTGATGAGAGACTGACCTCGGGATTGTAAATAGGAAAAAAGTCAAACGGGTGCCCATCCATGTCGTAAGAAGCAACTTTTATCCAGTCCAGTATTTGACTTTATTCTTCTGTAAACTGATTCAGTATGCAATGCAAATAAAATGACTAATTTCGTTTCGGAATTAACTTGATGGTTGACTTGAATCCGCATCTACCACACTATTTGAATTAGCCAAGTGGTAAAAAGTTCCACTGTTTTGTTTGCAATTTTTTTCTCCTTTTAATCACGTTCTAACTGAAGTGGGACTTAGTCCGTACGTGGATGATCAGTTGCCAAATTTCAACACGACAGAAATCCACGTTAGGTAGTAGGGACACAAACAATCTTTGAGTGAGGAGGCACTCAGACTCAGCAGACTAATAGTCAGTGGGGAGATACTTTGCTCATGTCACCAGATAGAATTTCACAGCATACAACGTTCGATGAGACAGTTGGTGGCCAAACAATGAGCAGGGTTCGCCGTTTCATGACACAAAAGCCTGACCGTTTGACTTGGCCGCGCAAGGCAATTAGCGATTCTGACATGGGTAAATGCATGGAAAGATAAGTTCTAGAATAGCAATAAGGCATGCTCACTCATTAACTCAGTTTATTGGTTTGGTTTTATGATTTGCCAACTTTTCTTGCTTTTCCATAATCAGATTTTTTAGTTCTGACTGAGGTTCATACAGGAAAATAGCAATCAGACCCATCGTACCCGGTGCATGACTACGGATTGTTCGGACTGAAATTAATTGATCTTAATTATCCCAAACATCATGCATGGTACTGAGCTGAGAGACTGCTGTGTGCTGTCTATCATCAACTTACCTAGGGTGAGTGGACGGAGTAGTGCGGAATTTTGCAATTCCACGGTTGGTGGCGAATACACTACAACGAAACGATCAATAAAGCGAAAAAAAACGGTTGTGCACTTCGTTGATGGATGTTTAGATTGAAATGCCTTAGTGAAAATGTTTTTTTCGGTTTCAGAAGTTATGCTAAATATCCAGAAAGCACCATTGTTTTTTCAGCTGTAGATAGAAATGGTCCTGTGTTAGATGAATTGTGAGAGTTCTGTCTAAATCAGGTTTACAATCAGTTTTTATGAAACATTGCATAGTGTACCAGGAGGTAGTTTTCCTTGCAAGTTATACGAAGAAGGTCGACGTATTTATGCATGGAAATTTTCACCGTTCTTCTGTAATTTGTAATTTTGATCCCTTTTTTACACAAAATAAGAGGAGTTTTCTACAAAGGGTTAATTTTTTTAGGTAGCATTTTGATCTGTTCCACTAACTCCACTGATAAGCTCCTCTGGCTTCGAATCATCTCAGTCTATTAGCAAAAAACTACAGTTTATATGAGGCGAATGGTGGTCACAACCAAATCTTAACGCGCACGCTTGCTGGTTCACCCGTTATCCTCAACCTTCTCCTCTGAGTGGTTAGTCTGGAAACAAACCCAATCCGTTTATTCGGTTCAAACGACAGTTGGTATCTGATTGGTTCTTCGGTCCTCTTCGTTCGCTCCAATCTTGTCCTCGATTCAGGACAAACGAAGACGTGCTGACTGTACGCCAAACCATTGCGCTTTCTGCTAAACGAGCCGAGCCGTCTGTTGACTATGTGCCAGCCCATTCTCTCAAGCATGGACTGCTGACCGGCGGTAGCCGGGTTTTGAACACTCCAAGATCGAGAACTTGTTCCGCTGTGTTGACCGTTTGATCACGATCAACCATTAGAGTGAACTGCACTTCGCAAAGATGGTTTTAAAGAACATGTTTCTAAATAAAATCTTTGCAGTTCGTATTTCGAAACCATTTTCAATTATCCGAGAAATTAACCGAAATTCTCTAGTTGAAGGCATAGTACGGATCCTGCTCCTGTGCTTATGAGTAATCCTTATTTTTTCACCAGTCGCTGTGTGACAAAAGATCTGCAATTGGGTAGTAGGAGATTAGATTTGTATAATATGATTCATCATGCAGCTTGAACGCTCAACTCACCATTGAAAACCATGGAAGCACTGTACAGCTGTTTCATCCTTGACAAAAGATCTGTCAGTATTTTCGAATCTTGTCTTGTTTGTCAGTTTATCAGAACAAGCATCGTGTATAACGGTTAACTTTGGCACAGATGAACAGCCGTGTGAACAAAAATTGGCCCATAAACTGAGCATATAGGGTGAGCGTGGAAGCAAGTGACCGAGTGAATTCTCTCATACTCATTGTCCTAAAAGCCAAAGTGAACCGAACCTTTACTTAACTGGGTCCAGAAAGTCCCATTTCGGACCAGAAGATGGCTCTAACTATAATAGAACTCAGTGCAATACAGAATTCAGTTACTCCAGCGAGGCGACTAAACCACGCAGACGACTTGGCCACCGTTGCGGTACGTAGATTAGACCGGCCTTATACAATCTTCACAATGCAGATAAACAGGAATGCAAAAGAACGCCTCAACAGACGGTAATTCGAAATCTGATTCCTGAAAGAGAGAGGTCCAATTTGGTAATCCATGAGCAATATGGGAAAATCTCGTTAACAAACAAATTGTGTTGGAAATCGCCGGATGAGTAAATGTCTTCACGTTTTTATTCTCTGACCAAACTTGTTACAACTCATCATTCAAAAATGTTAACATACACATTTCCGCGTGAATTATTAGCACCAAAGTTGATATTTTGCTAACTCGTGAGCAGTGGAAATAGTGTGATCCATATTAATGATAAATTAGCTTGAAGCTCGGAAGTACAAAATTAGTACACTGTCAACTACGAGTTATTCATTAGCCAGTGATGGCAAATGTGATAAGCTCTCGTCTCTGTTTGTGTCCAGTATTCTTCCGTACAAGGGGGGACAGGGTTCTCGTGTTCGTTGTACAAAGTATAAAACACAGAAAACTTTACGAGCATAAAGCTTATCTGGAACCCACACTTACAGAGATCGAACAAAAGTACGAATGCCCACAACAAGCTCACTAAAACATTCTTAAGGGACAGTATCTGCATCATTCATTGCAATATTTTTGTCTGGTGGTCGGAAATCTCCCGAAAAACAAGTTATCAGCAAGGGTGCAGTCCGCTTTCTTCCCACTCACGGGCGGGCTGCTTTGTGAACACTAACCAATGACAAGGCCCGCTTATCCCACATGGCAGTGCAGTCGTGACGTGTGTGCCCATGATGCAATCAGTCTATCACACGTCACTGTTCGCATCGATCACTGACAAACAACCTACTGCCCGCCTTTTAAACCAACCCACCAATCAATCAGACTCATAATACAGTGTGATCTGACTTAACCAATCAAATCTGTGAACCACGCAATGCAATCAGTAACAACACCATGGGTGTTCTTTACCTCAGGCTATATAGTGTTCATTTCGGTTACAAGTGAATACCATTCCCACAATTGTTCGTGGTTACTTTTCAGTTGAGACTGAACGAGTGAGGAGTCACTGATCAGGGATAAGCCAGAGTTTTGCACACCGACACAACACTTCTCATCAATCGTAAGTATTATATTTTCGCGACTGCTGTCTATGAAAGGCTGATGCAAACGTAACGAAGCATTTTGATGCACTACAAGTAGAAACCACAGACCTTGCTAACAACATCGTTCACACGAGACATCTAGATCAAATTGCATTGGGAGAGGTGGAAATACGGGATGAAAACAATGATGTGAAGGGGGGGGGGGGGGGGGGAGGCCTCTGTGGGTCAATCCAAGACCATGAAACAAAAATGCTTGCCGTTCACCAGTTCCTTGACACGAAAAAACATGTGATGTGCCCGTGTCCAACCAAGGCGCATTCGTTTGACAAAGGATCACAGACTGATGCAATATTCTACGCTCTGGTCATTATGTACCGCGTCATTGCTTATTCTTCTCATTGTTGACTAGATTTAAGTCAATGGCCGATCGTTGACCATTTTGCAATTTCGAATCCACTGTCTTTTGTGAGCACTATTATTGTATTACTGCGAATTATTCGACGAGAAATCAATACCTGAATTCAAACTCTGATCTTAAGGTATACCCTCCCCTCGGTTCTATCGCATTCCCCTCTACGTCTGGAGAATACAATTCGTGTGTGTGCGATATCGACTATTCAGTACCGGACCGACTTGGTTCTGATTTGCAATAGTATATTAGCAAGGTCAGAGTCGGGCTTATTGTGATCTGTGCGAGATAAACTCTAAGGTAAGCTTCACGAAAATTTACACTCGTCGCTGGTGAATAAATGTGGACTCCGCCGAAAACATCTCTTTTCCGCTTCAGTGACCACTACGTGTTCCCGTAATAGAGGGAGAGAGGAAAAACGAACTGAACACATGCACAGAATACCGTATTATCACGAGGCTCAGCGACAGAACAAAAACACGCAGGTTGACGGTAGGCCCACCGAAGAGAGAATGGTCTGTTTGCTTAGCTCGCATGACCTAGACATGAACGTCATGTGACTGAGCTCAGTGAAACATCAAACTTGTTTTCGGCACGTTGCACTGGAAAACAGGAAAATTCCACCGGCTAAGTAAATAAGAAAGAGAGAGAGAGAACTAATTCGGATAGCCTACCGGACACGTGATTTTCTGACGGAGATTGTTCGAGATCTTACAAGAATGACCACACGTGGATTCGCCTCTTTCATGTAAGAAATCACTTTTCGGCATTCGAATTGAACAATATGGTTATCTGTATAGAGATCACAAAAGAACACTTGGAGAGCAATGAGTATAAATGAGGAGGAACGTGCCTAGCAGAATCTTTTGCACCGTTGGGAAAAACGCCAACAAAAGAACCGGCGGCATTTGTCTGTGGCCTATCTCAAGTCAACACTGAGCGCACCATACAGATGATCAAATTATATTGCAAGCCATTCTAGCTGGCCATTTTCTATGAATGCTCAATGATATTGCACTGATGGTCTAAAAACCTGGAGTAAATATAATTGAACACTCTGAAAAGCTCTCCGGTATCGCAAACCTCGTTGTGCCGACTGATATTGGCTGCATGGGCACGTGAACAATCTTATCTGCGGGTTGTTGGTAAATCCAATTTCAACAGAGCAAAATTCACGGAATTCAGAAAATGAATGTGTCCAGTCTGTCACGCAAGAAGTTCGAATTTTGACATAACCCTCGACCAAATAGTCCAGCAACCCTTGAGTCAGCTAAATGATACAGCATATATATATATATATATATATATATATATATATATATATATATATATATATATATATATATATATATATATATAGGGATGGTGTGGAAATTCAAATCAAAGCTATCCCAAGGGGTAAAACCTTTCACTCTACCTGAAATGTCTCAGTGACTTTCACCTACGACTTCGTGACGAGTGATTGGAAAGTTATTGTGAGCGGTCTTCCATTTTATTGAAGAATACAATATGAAAAATTCATTAAACTTACTACTTCGTATGTGGCATTGATTCAGAAACCTGTGAGAATGCGATTTGCAATTAAAAACCTATTCAGTATTCGTTTATCTGAAAACCGCTATCATCTTGTTAGTAGTGGACAACGTTGACCCTTGATTGATGAGACTTTATCTTTTTCTATCCTTCGTGACTTACTTTCAAGCCTTGTACGGATAGGATCCGCTAATTCATTTACGATACAAAGAGTTACCCCGTGTTTCATCACATTCATTGTTCCCGCTTCAATATCCAAGTTGGGAGATTGTACCGTAGCTTACTTCCCTGAAATCGATAACACATTCTCCATCACGATTAGATCAAGGCCACTATAGGCCGACCGTGGAAACCGAAATTCAATAGTGTCCGTGATTTGGTCACTGTAAAAGCAATGTAATGCAAGAATAGCTAAGTCAGCTGTTATAACACAAGCACTGTTCTATGAGAAATTACCCTGCAGCAAAGCAGTCTTTCCAACTGAAATTATGACACGACAAGTTAGAAACTTTTATATTTCGAGCCCAATAAACTTGGCTCTGTTCCCATTGTCATTGATAAAGTTTGCCTGGGCAAGGTTGATTATAATTTATTGCAGCTCCTGTCAAATGGAGTGGTGAGCTTCAGTACCTTAGAATCAATAAAACAAAAGTCCCGAGGAATCTGCAATCATCCAACTTTTTTAGTGAACTCCCTTAATTTGCGCCATAGAGCACACAAAGCCAGTCGATTGACAACACGACTGACGATTTGAATTCGAATTATTTCGCGGTGACTTCACAGGGCCACTTGTGTTTTGTGTATGATGGTTACGTAAAATGGGTCCAGAAGATGACACTGCTAGATTGGCTTCATTATTCTCCGCAATTATTTATGAGATTCATGTAAGCAGATACACGTACCTCTCTTTGGATATTCTACTTCCACTGATAAGTAACGCATATAATTATGTGAGTCCGATTTGATGATGCTTTTTGTATATCGCGCCGAGTTGTAGCAACACATATCACATGAATAATACAAACTAACTTTCATTCAATAACGAGAAGATCCAGAGTGATGTCTGATGCTCTATCAGAACTTTACTTTTCTCAGTACGAAATTCTCCATCATCGTGAAAACTAAAGGGATTTTGAACAGACTACACCAACATGACCTTGATGTCGAGGTCAAGCATTTCAAATAGACCGACAGTTTCTATCTCCCTAGCCCATCGACAGTCACTTTCCGGCTCCTTTTTGTTAGGCAATGGTCTGATCGACGAAGCAGAGAAAAGAACTGCTTCTGATCAGTTTATCAACTATTCATCAATAACAAAAACCTTTTTCGGGAAAATGGCCCATTCAATTTCATTAACAATAGATACATTCAAACTTTTACATCAGTTTGAACTTTCAGGTTTGAGAAAGATTTGTCATGGCAACCACGATCATGCAATTTCAGCTGTTCAGAGGAGAACAAAAAGCCGACGCAAGCGAGATTACGTACCACAGAATTTCATTTATAACTCTTTTGTTTGTAACAACCTAAGTGAAATCGATCGAAACAACGGTCCGTGTAAATGTAAATTTTCACTCCAATTTCAACAATAATTATAATTCTTAATTCCTCGCTCTCTCTCTCTCTCTCGATAATATACGCGTTTGAAGCTGAGATGAAACCCCGTGGTTTTCACAACCAGCTGGCCTCGACCAGGGGAGAGTATGAGAATAGGGGGCGAAGGGAAACGAAATTCTACTTTTTGTACGGAAACAACAACCCGGATAATAAAGGGGAAAGCGAATTCTATCCAATGGGCTTGCCCTTATTAGTCAGGACATTTTCCCCGTTTCTTTGGAATGTAGCCTACCATGCGTGTTATGAAATAGTTTTGTGTGTTTCACTCCATCACATATTCCACTTTGGACTCGAATGACCAGTGCAAATGTAGACCATTGACTCTTCTTCTCTGAGAAGAAAGAAAATGTTTTCCATAACTTTTGGCGGTGTTCTAACGGTCACCTCAGTGTAATTTGATCCATTCCGTCCCCAGTTCGAATCCCCAGGCTACCAAGGCTGGTCACCGTCCAAATTGGCCTCGACTCCCTTCCTGCAGTAGTGAACTATTGCTGTATAACGAGAAGAAAGTGAATAAAAGAATAGTGCTGGGCTATTGGTTGGCAACTTGATGAACAGTTCGTCTGAGTTGCGCTCACGTACGCAGGTCTAGAGGTAAATAATGAACAAACACGTCGTGAACAATGACTTCCAGAGTTATGAAGGAAAACTGTAATTGTTCCAGATGACGTCCGTCAGTTGAATTCGACGAATTTTTTACCTTTCACGGGGACTCTGACTGAAGTTCACTGACAAGGCTGCGTATATTTTATTGCCGTCCGAATCAGTATTATTGATGAGTGTGCTATCATTGTATTCGGTGGGGTACTTTGGACGGGGAATTTCTTTCCACTAATGGTTCTTCGTGAGCCTTTTTATGGCTCATCGCAATCCAAGCTCTCATGAGCAAGATAAACCGGCCGCCAAAGCGACGGGTGTCGTGATTTAAAACCCTTGGCGAAATTAGTACGTGTCCTTCCGTTTCGGGCATGCCTCATAGGCTGAACGTCAGCTGATACTTGTCGTGTTTCCGATTGGTTCATTTAGCTGTGAAACAGGGAGTGAGACTGACTGGGAAAATTGTCTTGCTGCATCGAGGACAGAGATTTCTCACACTATTTTTGGGGGTTATTGCCTATAAGATTGTCTTCACCTTTCAGTGTACTGAGCTTTGTGCCTCTACAAAGTTCTCTAGTGAAAGGTCTTTTGGTGAATACGATCAGTTAAGCTGTTTTTATGGCAAATCATTTGATAAGCCCGCCATAGAAAATCCGATCTTATAAGCTTTTGTGACCCGGCCTCGGTCCCAGTTGCTAAGGCAATCAGACACTCAGATACAGTTTAACCAACTCCGTGGCTCATTATGACGAAAGCAATAAAACCGATCAGAAAAGCGCACACAAATGACCTTGACGTCAAGGTTCATTCTCAAGTAAGCTGGAATTCCCCGCTTTTTCCACAAGTTCCATTATAATCGTTAAGAATCGTTATCAAACCGAATATCAGGCGAAACCTCAGAAAGGGAGAGCATTTGCTCTGACCTTGTGGAAGCGGCACTATGAAAAACAATATTGGCCGTGGAAAAAGTTCTGCAACAATCTTCAGATAGGGAGTTTTTTCAAATATAGCTTGGAATATTCAAAATTAGTAGTATGTTGTTGTATCTGGATGGTGGGGCACAATTCCCAGAAGTGCACGGCTGGTTTTGCAGCTGTCGCCACTCACCAGTTGTGCGTGGCCAGTACACCTCTGCCCAATTATCGCTATACTTGAATACTCAACAGATGGTTTATACAGCTGTAATCTCATTTGAGTCGTATTCCTTGTTTCAAAAATCGAAACTTGGGATCATGTGTCCTCGTTCTGAAGGCTAGCGGTGTTAACCGACGAAATAATTTTGGGCGAATAACCGTGTGATTCTAGAAATGGACTCCCCGTTCATGCACACTCCATTCGAGTCCACTATATCTTCATACCTAGATAATTCCTGGCGTATATTGTTTATATATTTTTTTGCCTGAATAACCAAGGCCCGTTCAGCTACCCATAATTCAATATAGAGAGAACTTAAGTGAGAGAAAACTGTAAATAGAGTTACCCCATCCTATGACGCTATGGTTTGCAAAATTAAATCACAAAGCTGAATCCGTTTGTAGAGAAAAATTTTCACCGTACCAAGAGTGATCAGGCTTCAGACGCTAGAAATTGCCCAGTCAATTGGCATCCGTCTTCTGAGTGCAGAACTACACAAACAACGAAATTTGGTTCAGATATTACAATTGCCCCGGTCAGAAGTCGAATACATCATGCACGTGCGTGGTAGCGGCTTAATTTAATTAACACATGTCAAGCAACCCAGTCAATTGTGCACGTGTTATATAGATAAAAAAGAGACATCCGGCTACTCCTCAACCAACCCCCATCCCCACCTCCCGCCCGGCTACCACCTCTTCTAAACACTGAATGAGACACTTATAACTCTTCTGATTAGAGTTCTATAATTTGTGTTAACATTTAAATGCGGTTTGTCAGGCCAGTTGTTATCAGAAATTTACCATTCATCTTACAATGGGTGCATTTGTAGCAAGTCACAACTGGCCTACAAACCAGTATTGAGAAAGGTTACTCGTGGTAAGCAAAGCTTTGATTAACAAACAACTTTTCTGACAAAGCTGTTTTATTCAGAAATTATTCAAGAGCTTTCCCTATTAAATGAGAACCGTAAACTGATTGGTAAATGAAATAGGTAAACATTCAAAAATGTCTACCGGTATGCACTTACAACACTTGATTTCACCTAGTACTTACGTTCCAAATGTACTAAATGATATTTCACCTAAAGATAATATAGTAATCATAATATTAGTAGTAATATGGCACCGGAAGGCATTGGTATGTATTTCCACGAAAATCTGGCTGTTCATCTGGCTGTGGGCAAACAATCATACTTCAGATGAACTCAGGCCGTTCATTTCAAATTTGAAAAGATTTTCAAAAGATCATGATGGTCCTCAACTCCGTTTTGGGTAGCATACTAAATTTGGGCATAATCCCAATTGTTGGTTCGTTTCTGTGCGTAAATTCACTCGTGCCTTACTTTGGTCGTGCATTGATGACCAAACGTGTGGTCACCACCGAATTGCGTACAAAATCCCTCAAAATCACATCGTATTTTCCACGCATGGTTCTCATTTTTTATGCTCTTGTGTCTTATTCAATTTGGTGATTTTATTACTTCAATTGTTGCAGATATGAACCTAACGCTTGCATATGATTCACAACAAAATATAGTACGCCAATTTTCCACGGGCCGATTCGAATACTTTCCCGAACTCGATGTGACCCAGTTGTGTTGCTAACCCCTTTTGATCGATCAAACATCTCTCTGTGTGCCTAGTAAAATGACCGCGGATCGATATTCTCTGATTGAGCCAGTTTCCTAGCCAATGTCCATGTGAACACCAAAGGGCTCCCGTATCTGATCCACTTCCGTGTGCCAGTCATCCCGTTTGGTTGACCAAGTGAGTTTGCGATAATCAGTCCCACTGCAAGCATGACCACAGGGACAAGCTGGCTCACTCAGATCAGTTGAGACTTCTCCGCTCGGCCGTTTTCGGGGGGAACACATTTGTTTGTCACGACCGCGGTCTGGGCCTGACGGCCACTCCTGTACATACCTGCACCGTGTTTTAGCGACATTAAGATCTACTCCAGTTGTAAACCGTAGTTAAATGTCTCAGGTTTTTTTTTAAATATAAATCCTACTTTGAAAATAAGCTTCAGTTGAAAATGTCAGTTACCGAGTGATTTGATAAGACGGAAGCATGCTGACGAGTATCGTGAGGTGACAATAAACAGAACAATTCGGCTGTGGGGCATTTGCAGTTCGTGTCTTCTGAACCTGATCAAATGAAGGAGCATACCAACACAGCACCACACTGTTTGCTCGCCGACTTGTCCAAGCGTCAATTGCAGTAGGGCCTAGCTGACTTGTTTTGACCACTTTGTTGATCAAGTAGGCCAAGCCAGAGTTTTTGTCAGCGTACATAATTTTTACAGGTCTCAGTTACTGCAAGTTGGATCTATCGTAATGTGATCTGACGCGTTCAGCCAGACCAAATGCCCCTTGCGGTAACAAAGCACAACAAGTGAATCACGGAAATTGTTCGCGCAGTGTAAGCAGTCAGGTCTGGGTGCCCTCGGTTGTCTGTTGGCCCATTTGGAGCACAGATGCCGCTGGTGCGTACTTGACAATGAAAGGATGTGTATCACAATTCAAAGCATCACGACGGTGAAATGACGTCAGATTCTAGCCCATGTTTTGCCTTTGCCGTCAAGTCAAGATGTGTGTAAAACGAAAGAGCTATTCCGTCGGGTACGGGAATCTTATGGCTTGGTGCAAGACAAAGAAACGTGATCTCCGAATTGTCCAAAAGAGAGAAAGCACAGTACAGTGAATTCAGTCAGTAAGCGAAAGAAGCAAATACTACGAAGTGCAAGTTCGGATCAGGTCAGAGATCCTTATTTTCTGATCTGGAAGATATCATCTGTAAGCACGTTGCTGACGGGAGAGCAAAGACTTCCGTTGTGCACGAGGCTGACATCAAAGCCTTTGTTCTTGCCATGGGATCACATTTTGCAACAAGACCAAGAGAATTCAAAGCATCGCAACACTAGTCGGATAACTTACTTCAGTGATATAAAATGTTTCTAGGATGAACGACAACCTAGTTCTCGCTGGAAGATGCAGAAACTGTTAAATGTGCACTTGAATTTAAGTAATTCGTTGATGGAATAGACTTTTCCAAATACCAACTCATCAACATGATTTCCACGGGTGAAACTGCCGTGGTTACCGTCTTGGGCACATTGATCAGATGAATGACTCGTCCATCGACAACCCGTTCATTGATTGCGCGAGTACACGGGTCACAAGTATTTTGACAACTTATTTGGACATAAGAAAAGTCCCGGCTTTAATCCTTACCAAGGGTAAGAAAGATAGGATTGAATGTGTTTCCGGTATTTATGCTCCTGCAACCGAAAAAGCCTGATGGACACTAGCAGTTGTAAGAGAGTGAGTCGACCAATGAGGTCTGCTAGTCTGGAATTCAGCTAGCATCCACAACACCAAAGACGTGAAGAATTTTCTTACAGAGAGAAGAATGAACGAAATACTGATTCCCACGAGAGAGAGACTTCATACCTCTAGACTCTTGATATTACAATAAACATACTTTTCGGGAGACTATTTGTGCATAGGAATCAATGACTACTTTGAAAGTAGGAAGTAGAGAAATCAGCGTAAAAAATTTGCGAGGCCTAGCGTGGAGGAGATCGTGACTTGGGTGAAGGATTCATGAAATAATATTACTAGCAGCTGTGTTATTGATGCACTTCGAGCAGGCCACGTGGTTAGGGAGAGTTCTTCTAGGTAAAGTTTCAGTGGTGGACAAGAGAGACTGGGGCCGATGGTTCTACAAGAACTGCAGTCGAAAGAAATTCAGGACCGAATTCAGGATTCGGAAATCTTTGATGGCACCCCAGAAGGTGACAAAACTATGCTTGCATAGGTATTGATCTTTATATCAGAAAAAAGACGTTCTCCGGAAATAAGCCCCAGCGCGATTTTCGGGGCATAAATATATATATAAGACCCTGTCCTATATTCAGGGAAACATAGTATGCGACGATTTCCCACCACAGAAAAAACGAAGGAATTAACAAAGAATAAAACAGCACAGTAAGTGATCGGTTGGTTTTACGCGGTACATCTGGACCTTTCCGTCATTTTTTGTCCTTTTGTTGGTTTCGTGCCTCTATGGGCCACGAGACTTCAGGTGACAAGCTTTGTAGCTTTCACGTCACGGACCGTTTTATTCTGATCGACAACACTCAAATGCTTTTGATCACCGATAGCTTTGATCACGTTTGATCCCTAACAAGTGGGCAAGACGTACTGACCTCGGTCAGAGCTGCTGTCCCTTCACCAAGTTGGTGTCTGACCGCCACCTCTTATTCATCATCTTTTCTCAATGCATGTGGACAGAGTAGAGGGACGTAGACAATGGGCAGCAATACACAACTTACTTCTGAGTTATCGGTGTCCGTTTACTGCGATTACCTTAGTCAGAGGGTGATTATTCAGACGTAACGCATGATGAAGAACTTCTCTATTACTCACCCAATACTCTCATCTTGTTTCCAGAACTTCGTTCGTACAACGTGAAAGGCCCCCAGCCTCCCCATCAGAGAGTGGACATGTCTCGCGAGCACAGAACGAAGCGAAACGAGCTGCGTCGTTGTACACCCGTCCTTGGAGGAAAAACAGAATTCACTATGGAGCCGCAGGTGTCAGTGATGGTCGGAAGTTGTTCTAGCTCTCACTAATCACCATTCGGTCTCCTTTCTACCTGTACTCAAGCTCCCATGGTACTCAAAGCTATTGACTACTTCGAGTCGGTCACAGGCAAAAACTCGTTCTAGTCACGTGTAAGTTCCCTGCAGTTGAAAAGCGTGAAGTGCATACCATATCTTGATATGTTAATCACCAAGCTATCCGGGTATTCCTGGTTCGCAAGTAATCTATTATTCAACGAGGTGATGTCATCGGCATCTTCCAAGTTGACATCTCCCTTGATTAGCCTTGACGTATTTCGCTGGAGAGATCAGCTGTTGGCAAAACTGTCCGCTGACCTCAACCCACGCTGTGGTATGGTGACACAACTCTCTGAGGATCAACACATTCACCTCAAGGCAAAGCTTCTTCCCAGCAAACAGCTTCATGGAGCATTCCTATCGACAGAGTAAGAAATCACTTCAGTATATGGGGAAACGATGTAATTATTCTCATGAAAGCTTGACGGAGCCCATACAGGTGTGCGAGGAG
This sequence comes from Fasciola hepatica, assembly GCA_948099385.1. Classification (NCBI taxonomy): domain Eukaryota; kingdom Metazoa; phylum Platyhelminthes; class Trematoda; order Plagiorchiida; family Fasciolidae; genus Fasciola; species Fasciola hepatica. The sequence continues at coordinate 12,723,879 of CANUEZ040000048.1, read as the reverse complement.
AAAGATCTGATTGCTGTATCCAAGATCGCTGAGCATCAAAATGTGCTTTGTATGAGTCTACTATTCAAACAGTACCATCTGCAAAGTATGACGCAGGGTAGCAGATTTGATGCTTTTGTGATCAAGATTATTTTCCCATGGTTTGCATAGTCACTGCCGGAACTTTTCTCAGAAATGAAGGCAAAAATCAATCTCCAGCCACCAGGAAGAGGTCTTGCTCGGAAATCCAGAGCCTGGAGAGCTGAAAGTTATGTTTTCCAGCAAGCCATATTCCACCATGCTTAAACAAGGCCACGAAAACTCTGTTGAGGCATGAGGCTTTTAACACCCTAAGACTCTGTGTTTCTTGTGGATCTCCACCTCGATCAGTGGATCTAAAGAAGCAGACAACGGTAAAACTGACGGAATAGCTGTTGAAGAGGCTGGCACCAGGGCCGGCTAATACGTATTTTGAAATGGTCCCTCAGTGTTGTGGACGCTGTTGCTGACTAAACTGACTAAACATCAGCCTCACGGTGTCCGTCAGCCGGAATAGGAATTTTTCCAGCTGGTCAGTATGTCACCACCAGAAGATGAAGAACCATCCGCGGAATCAGAAATGAACCAAATCAAAGTAAGCAATCTAACCGAAAAATAGCACCACAGTATATCAAAAACAAATCCGAAGCGATCACCACAGCTCCAACATCAAGGCATCACAATTGCTCATAAGCCAACCAAGACCCTGAGAGGAATCATATCAGGACCGTAAGATCAACTGAAAACCAAAGAAAGAAGAAATGTGATATGCAAAGTGGAGAGCAAGGATCGTGACAAACACTACGTTGGTCAAACTGGGAGAGCTGGTTCCACAAGAATACATGAAAACAAACTGATTACAAGAAGACATGATCCATTGTCCCTAATATCCGTCCACGAGGATCGAGAAGGACACATCTTCAATCTGGATGAAACTTACACTATGAGTCACGCAACCACAAGATATTTAAGGGACTTCTTGGAGGCTGGGCATTATTCAGCAAATTCAATCAACAAACAAAATGAACTGGAGCGCATTTACAATCTTGTGATATGCAAGAAATTCCACTAACTCAAGAAATGGGAGGAGAATATACTGGCCGTTGATCCCACCAACCCATAGCCAAGCAACCGAATTCTCCGCGTAAATACATGAGACTAACTCCCGGAAGAATCAGTGAGCTGATAGTCTAGGAAAGTAATCAAAGAACGATCGAAAAACAAAAACAAAAACAAATAGTAAAATCCAAAAAAATTATGTAGACATCAGCAGAAATATTAGTTTAGATTTCAAGAGATCAAGTTTCCGAAAGCAGAAGGCATCGAAAAGGTCAAAAGGTTTATAACTGAATGTAGAAGTTTGCGCCGAAAAGTAAAAAGGTCATGTTTCTATAATTAGTAACTGCTGTGTTCGGCGTGAACAGGCATGTGCTTAAACAGACAACCTCGCACGCACACACACGCACGTACACAGTCTATGTTCACCATGCTTCGCCCTGGCAGCAGTGATCAATCAGATTGTGCCACATGTTGCACGACCTTGTACAGCCTAATCCGATTGTACGGTCGTCTTACGTTTTCGATTGCATACATCGTTGACTCACACACCCGTATGCGTGCTTGCGTTTTCACGTGTTTGCCTTTACTTGTGCCTGCCGTACGTTTGTACTGCATACACGTTCACTCGTACAAGTGCGTCTTCCTACTGCTACGGAACATGTGGACATACCAGTAACTTACTAAGGTCAAGGTCAAATCAGGGAGCAAAAACTCCACACATATACAAGTGAATAAGCGTATTGCCACCTGCGCACTGACGATGTCACCTCGACTGGTGATGGAACTTTTGCAACCTAAACGCCAAGCTCAACGACCAGAAGCCGTTGAAAACAACCAAAGTCAATTTTCAAATGATGACATCCATGGATTCCGACAACGTAACGGTACATTAAATAATCAGGTTGGTTGATTTGACCAATCGACACTGAGGGATACTCTGAGAAATTTGAAGTAAGATTTCTTACCGAAAAATGTAATTCCCACACGGGGAGCATAATGCTTGACTTGAATTCGCCCAGAAAGTCATTTTGCAATGCGTACAGCTAACGTGGAAGGACCCCATCATTTTGTTTTGATTTGGATCGGATATGATTCGCGCTTTTTGACGACCAGTCTTTTCTGTTCTACGGCAAGCTTGTGCCATCATTTTGTCCAGCTGTCCAGCTAGTGTACAACGACGACGTGAATGATTGAAAAAATCTAACGAATCCTGGCCGGTCAGGTTTACGATCACTGATGTGATGCAGGAAGAAGTTCCAAACCACGTGTTTGTATTTTCGTTCAAAAACATTTTTGACGGAAAGAGTTCAAGCAATATTACGGCATCGACGTGTGAAAAAGGAAAACATTCATATCGTGAAGGAGAACGAGGAGAACATTGTGTACCAAAGTTTTCCAAAATTGGGAACTGTTGAGCAGACGCAAAGATGGGTGTCAGATCTTACCAAATAAGACAAATCTCCCATCACCCCTACGGCTGAGACAGATCCAGTCAAGTCTGACTGACCTGTTCAATGCTCATAAAAATGGTAAATCAGGACTGGACAACTTCCTTGGCAAATGAACAATATATTTCGGTGTAAAATTGCAAAGAGCTAGTGAAACTGACGTGCAATCTGCCCGTATAGGTAATACGATTGAATTGGCAATCGTCTCTGTGTCTCCCAGTTCACTGTGCACATCATGTTTTTAACACTGTCAAATGTTCGCATATACACTCCAGTGATAGGACTATGTCATTTCTTCCGGAGATGGAACAGGCGCGACATGAACGAGAAGCTCAGCGATCAGATGCCTGTTAAAAACGACAACCTCAGATAAGAACAAACACAAATATTCGGAACCATGGGCCTGATGAGAAGTATCAAAAATAAAGGTCAATGTTTGATACCTCATGTCCACCAAAATCTATGAACTGTTTGATTCTCTTTGAACTCATTTGGTTTATCTATTAATGGAGGGACTGCAGTGCGGATAAAGTGTCAAATCTTATCTAGCATAACAACTAAATCTTCATCCATATTTAACGTGCTCATTGTGCAATTCCTCAAAGCACCGTCTCACCGTGCCACGTATTTTCCAAAAACGACACACTTATTTATCCACTTGCTCACTCCGTATTCCTTTCATTGTGGAAATGCCCTCCTAAAAAAGTGAAATTTCTACTTACTCTTGTTCTTGCCTTCAGAAAGCAGTGTTCTGAGAACAAATGAACAAACAGAGCATTCGTTTCCAAGGTCTACAAATCCATTTCGCAATAAAAGCAATGAGGAACAGCAAGATATAAATATGATTGGTATTGATGCTAAAACTTAGAGCCTACAGAAATAAACTAAGTGTGTCGGAATCACTCACGATTCCGAATGCATCAAGGAACGGTGCGTACATTCGTGTGTACGTAGCTCTTTGGCTGTCAGTAACACAATAGTGTAACCGATGTTTTTTCGTAGTCAGATGACTTTTCGGTTGATGCAGGTGAACTTCCATTAGGCAGTTTTATCGTCAAATACAGAATGTGCACCACAGATCATGAACCAGCAGTGTCACTTTCTACTGTAGTTCCAATCAGTGAATCTGATTTCAGTATATTAACCTAGCTCCTGTTTGATGTACCATAGTTCCACTGCTGCTATCGTTATTACTACTGTAACAGTTCACAAGACGTGCCGATTGAACAGGCTGCCTACTGAAAGCTATTCATTCGAATAAGCAAAAAATCAGTCGACCGTTGCAAGAATGGTCACTTCTATCACATTCATCCAGTCTTCCTTCGCTTGGAGGATGCAATCATGTGGTTTGTATGCCTTCCTGTATCTTATTACGTGCAGTCCATGTGACGTAATTGTGTTCGCTGTCGCTTCATAATTGTCGATAACTGTTTCTTGAGCTATCAACCACTTTATTGTTCAGCAGGCAGTATGAATATTCCACTATCCTACTACTTAAAGTACTATTAATATTAGTACTAACATCAGTATTTTCGAAGATATAAACACACTGTCGGAGCTAACTTATTCTGCTTTAGGCGATACTTCTCGCTGTGCAGAATGGCTAGCTTCTCCGAGCATTTCAAGTGTTCTTTGGTTCATGGTAACTCGAAACTCTCGGCTTATATCTGCACTTCTGGTCATACTGAACAGTGAGTCTCGATGACTTCTGTGTTTGTCTTTGTCCAAGCACGTCCCGTGATAAACTCGATCACATGAGAGGAATTCCTTTTGTGTGTACTCGCAAAGTTCGGGTACCTCAAACATCCAGACAAATGTTGATCAACTCATGGCAATTGGAGCTAGTTGTAGGGCTACCCACCGTCAGGTGCGTGGTTCGAAGAGCAAGACCTTCAGTTGCTGCCTTTAAATTCTGTTCTGACCGGAGTGGAAGTGCACACTTAGATTCACTATTTATACACTGGTCTACTGATGGCTGCAATAAAACGGGCCAACGACCGGTGGGCGAAGGTGTAAAACGAATGTCTGAAGGATGTAATGCAAATCAGATTTAAATGAGCAATAACCAAATCACAAAAATATTACATAGACTGACATTTCTGAAGCAGAATGCTATATAATCCCCAGAATCTTCAGTGCTGATTTGGGGGGTTAGTGTAATTTCTCCAAACGAATGGTGGCGAGTTGTAGAATGAAATAGATGGTAAGTTTCCGTGATTTGCCGTGGCAATTTAGTCTTTGACCATTCATGAAGAATCATTGTATCAGGAGTTGTGATGGTTTTCACAGGAGGACTGCCAATAAAAGCAAGCTTTTAAATCTACGTAGCTCAGGAAATTTACCCAATTCTCGTCAGGTAAAGGACAGCGACTTGGATCTCAAATTTTTCAGACGTGAACATTAGGAATCCATCAATTTGGAACAGTGGTTTCAATCTGGCACTTTTGGTTTATCAAGAGGGTTTTATAAAACCTCGAGAAACCGGAGGGTTAATTTGCTCGTGAGCTGATCTGGTCAAATCCAGTGGCCATTTGGTTTGAGGGAGTAAGCTATATTTTGTGTACAACTTGTCCGCGGGAGATTATCCAGAAAATTTTTGGTCTTGTTCTCCAAAATTATAGTTGGAAATCTGGGCGTACTTGTTAACCCGCATGGTGGACATGCTTGCATCTATCTCACTTGGTTCACGATACAGAACAAACCCCGATCACTATTTCATGATACGAACGGTAAGAGGATTTTATCGAATGTTGGAATAGTCACATATTTTGTGCCATCAAATGTAATTTGAAGTACTTTTGCAAGTTACTTGGTTTTATTTGGCTGAATTCAGTTTTTTAAAGAAAATAAGAAAACCATAATTAAAAATACCTATACTACTGATGAGGGAAAAAGCCTTTTGAATTTTTGCTCAAGGCAATTGAATTTATGTATCAGAAATTTGAGTGGGTGCTCCACTTTAAGGCTTCCACTGGGGAATTAACTCTGTGATTTGTTGATAGTTCTATGTAGGCTGGGTCGCAGCTAACCTCTAAATGGATGTCGTTGTTGTCGCTAGTTGAAATACTCGATGTAAGTAGTATCTAGAGGTTGGTAGACAGAGTTCCTCGGTAGCACAAGGCCTGTTTTGCGGTTATTGTCGCTCATCAAATATGTGCAACCGATACTCTGTTCTTTCGTTCACATTCTTCCTTGTGCTGTTTGTAAGCTTCATTCATAACAATCTAATTTGTGGATCAGGGGTATGAATTAATACTCCTCTTGGAATAAATCTTACAGAGTTTACAAGTATAAGCACGAATAGGGTCAGAGGAGTATCGGGCACGCATACCTAATGAGCGGCACCAACCACGAAACCGGTTATGCCCCTCCAAGAAACACTGTCCATCCATCCACAGATACTATCTACATCAAAGAGCCTTGTGGATACTCTGGAGTCAGCCATCGGGACGTCATTCAAAAAAGGCGCGAGACTGTAATCTGTTGCTGACTGGCAACTGGGTTAAAGCTAAAGCGGTAAGAGCTGGTTTCATGTTGTCACTGTACTGGGTAGGCCTCAAACCCAGAATAAAGTCATACGATATGAGCGATCAAAAGAGATCTGTCCAGTTAGGCGCTTTTCTCCCGTGTTGGTTTCAATGCTGTCTTGGATTAAAAGAAAGGAATACAATAAGCTTCAGAACAAACAAACAAAGGTGAAAAAAGTCCTGATTTGTCTTCGACGGTGCCAATCTGTTGACAGTTTAGATTTGTGATAAAACATCAGTAGCTGAAAAGTTCATTGAGGGGGTTTTTCAAACACGGTTTAACGTTCAAAACAATGGGTCCCCATTGATTCAGCTTAGCCGAACAGATAAAAGACAGGAATTGCGTGTGACATGCATTTAATGTAATCTTTTCAATCGAACAAGATTAAACAGAAATTGCTTGGTTCTAAGAATTTCTATCTGCTCGATTAAACTGGCTGACGTGGACATTTTTCGGCTTCAAAGTTTACAGGTGAAATCACTCAAACCGGGTTGTTGTTGTTGTTGTTATTAGAAAAGTTGTCACGTTTGATTTGGTCGAAAACGGATTAAAAAACAACTTAAAAAACCATCATTTCATCGTAACATTTTTTTCCCGTATGTATTCTGAGTTTATCAAATTTCATGTTCATCGATTGATCTACACGGGCTGTTTTATTATTTGCTATCCCGTGAGGAAATTTCAGAGAATATCTTAATCGCAAAACCGTCACTAACAACCAACGGCCACAGAAGTGCATCACCTGGTGAAATCGAGGCAGCCCTTTGTACATGGTTATTCACTCTGATCAGGTTATAAGGTAGTGACAAATGCACTCGGTGTGTCTTTCTTTATCTGCAGAATTATAATTTTATTTTAATGAAAGTACCATTATACTTAACTTTTTTATATTTACCGTACAACAATACACACCAACTCGGGAAAGGGATCGCGGCCAATGAAAGACTGCCAAATGGAAAAATGACCGGCAGTGGCGGGAATCGGACCCAGGTCGTTAGTGTCCAAAGCGCCTTACGAAAACCGTCTGACCACCGCCGGTTAGAAGCGCGATATAAATATTACTATTAGTATAAACATCAGCCGTAGTAATAATAGCAGTAATAGCAGTAGTATTTGTGGCTCTAAGAACAGTGGTGGTAGAAGTAGTAGTTACGGGTGTTGACGATGTTGATAAGTGCGAACTTCACAAGTATGAATATAAATGGAACATTGCCTCAGTTAGCCTCTTCCGAAGTCTCCTGTCATGCATCTCTCACACTCAAACGAAAGCACTTTTGATGAATAAGAATACTTTTCCAACTGGTTGGTAAACTTAGACTGCTTCATGCAGCAAACTTACCTTTCCGTCGCGTGCCACAGATAAACAATAAAGTTGCATTAATTACTAAATTATTCGAATAATCACGAATCGAAAGTCCCCTTGGTACTCTGAAAACTTTCTGTTACGGTGGTCAAAAGATAATCGCGTGGAACTGTCAACCATGTGGTTTTTGACTCGGATCATGCTGCTGTCGACCAAACCACCCACTCCCATTTTTCTGCACTCTCGGACGAGATACGTCTTTCCCCAGAATAAATGTCCCTCTTGTGTAATAACCAAAGATTAATAACCCAATACTAGCTTTATTGTCGTTAATAATAATGTCAATATTATTGTCAATGAAAAATAGCGCTCTAACCGGGGTTATGGTGACGTATCCAAGATTCCCTACTTTGAGTCCACCAATCAGACGTCAATATTCTAAATGAAAAGCAAAGTACAAATAGGGAAGCATTTGACGATGAAAATCAGTTTGCACTCATGCATTTCCAGCAAGACTGAGGCATACAACCAAACACACATACACATACACAACTGGATGCAACCCAAGGTGCTTTGCCAGAATCACCATGACCACAAAGACATTGGGCACTTGCTGAGCCTATGCGCATGGAAGATCTTCACAATAGCCAAATTTGGTTGGACTCAAAACAATGTGCTAGTTAAGAGAACAATGCAACAACTACGACAAAAGCAATAATAAAACAAAGTCTGCTTTCAATGTTCAGTGGTGTGAATCTCATGGGATTTTAGTGGATATTTTGTTTTTCCGTAAGTAGTATGTTCTTGTAGATAGGTGGCATGACAAAATTTCCCCGGAAAAGCAAGATCGATTCTGTGGTTGTTACTGCTCATCAGGTATGCGTACCCGGTACTCTCCTGCCAAATCGTCTCTATACATGAGCACTCTACATAAGGTTGATCACCTTAATCTCATTCGATTCGTGAGGAGTGTGGATGGACGGAGAGCCCACTTTTAGAATCACAAGGGGATTCTTCGAAAGTTAGTTCGCCGATTAGTCATCCGGATGCAGTGACATACTACTCGCCTCAAAAATCAAAGTATGGGGTCATGCATTCTCATTTCGAAGGTTATTGTTGACTGACCGGCAAAATAACTTTACAAGAATCACCTTGTGGTTCTATAGACGGGCTCTTCGTCCATCTACTGTCTTCAAGATTCAGACGGGGTTTGTTTTTTCCATCTATATTTTCTTGATTGGACAAGCCTTTACGGACAAAGCTAACTGCACAAATGAACCAATCATGACAGTTGAATATATCATCAGAAACACCGAGTACTGTGCACAGTATTTCGATTTCATCGATTTTATCTTGGTTTCATGGAACCCAGTCAGGGGCAAAACTACCAAAAGTGCTGTTCCGATAACGATGAGACGGTCCCCGTTGTTTTTAATGAGCCGACTAAAGAGCAAAGTATCCAAGTATTTAAAACTGTAACCAACTGATATAGTTTGGTATGTTTGTAAGGGTAATGGCTGAATCGTGGACAACAGGCGGCTTTTCGTTTCCAGCAGACCAACACCATCAGAGTGAGTCACGGGATGTACTAGTAGACTCTGATCAGTATCGAGTCCAACGTTTGAGACAACAGCACCGCGAGCAACACATCAGATGGCCCGGATCCCTGGAATGAGAGATGAATCCTGTTCAAGAGGTGTTTGCTGTCAACAGCAGCCTATCTCAAGGCATGGTCGCCAGCACCATTCGATCCAATACGTTCTTTACAGCGACCGGATACAAGGATGAATGCCCTAAAAGATCACCGTGTTTTACGCCAGTAAAACGAAATTCTCCGCGAGCAAAAATGCGTTCTTCCTGATCATTGTGGAAAACTTTAAAATAATGTTTACAACGCTTACGGGACTTGAACACTAGCGATATTTTGGGTCTTATGCCAGTGCTTTGTACGAATCGCTGGTTTCAGAGTTCGACGTTCAGGTGACAACCTTCAAATCACCAGCCGAAGGGAGTTCACCACGCCATTTTCCCCATTGTTTCGGAATTGCGTCAAAATTAGTGGTAAACAGGTCAAACATCTTCAGAATTGGGTCAAAATTATTCGGAAATGCCACCCAATTGGCTGTCTTAGATTCCCTCCTGAATGACTTGAAGACGGACACATCAATGGCCTTTACACATTTCGCGTAGGTGGCCGCACCGCGCGCTCGTCTTTTGCGCATCACACCATAATGTGCGTCCACAATTACGCACACGGACTGGACTGTGTCGCGACCAAAGCCAAGAGGCTCAGTAGCTATTTTGTGATCGAGAGGTGATCATTAATGAGACCAGTAGACGGAGGCAGGCCTCTCAGTCGGCCTGCCGCTTATCAACAGGTTCACTTTTTCTCAATAATCAGTATTGTAAACGGGGACAGCCAGTGCAAATTCGAAGATCTACCCATCCGTCATTTGAGTATGTGACGATCAATATGACAACAATGGGAAATCCCACATTTGTGACTGTAGTGTCCAAACCTATGAAATTCATTTTAATTAATGAAGCTTCTTTGTTGCCTTGTGTTGTTCAGAAAAGGTTGCAACTGAAATGCCGCACTAGTTCAAGTGTGATTTCGAGACGGGAACCCTTAGAATGAGATATGCTAGTTTGGAAAATAACAGTTTTCGGGTTTAAGTCGAAGGTATTCACAAACACATTCACCGTCAAAGTCGAATTTGGCATGAGGTCGGGGTCAAAGCCAAAGAAGACACGAAACAAATTACAGGCAAGAAAAAGGCGACGAGTTACGTAACCAGATAGCCACGGTATGCGCAACCGCTGAGTGCTGTTGACCAACATGTTTAGATGGATTCGAAGACTGTCCGTATATTACTGTGAATGCCTTGTCATCTAATGTGTGGTGAGCAGATTGCTCAGCTCGTGGTACAATTTAGCTAAGACAGCTGGTGATACTTGACCGTTCGGGGAAGTTACCCAACGGTCCATTCTACACGAACTGTCAAACATGACTAAGAAAAAACGTATTGCTCAACGAGAAGCAAGGGGTTGACATCTATCGTTCATGTTTATAAAGATCGTGGGTCGAAAGATAGTCGAGGTCCCGTCGATGTATGTCAAATTTCAGAAACCGAAGTAGTCCAATGACTTCATGCGTGGTCTTAACTAGATGAGTTTTTATAGAAAAATTACAGTCTACTGCATTGCTATGAAATCACAAATATAGGCTTCTAAAAGATGATACGCACTGTCTCAGCATTTCTTAAGCCATATTTTGCTATTGACATAAGAAACCATTTGTGTTCTTTATGGTGGAAACCAGATATTGGGGTCCAGTTGCGTGCATTCGATGCGGTATCTTGGGATGGAACTATGATCTTTGAAAATTGAAGGATTACATTTTCGTATCGCTTCCTTCAATCTCGTCGTAATACCATATATTGCAACTGTTATGCGGTTGTGTAAATATCTGGGATGAAACCGAGGAAACAGGTTCCCAAAGCAACTTGTCACGTTAGCTGCTCACTGAAGCATAACACGGTGTTGCAGGTCTGACGCACGTCATGTCGTGCACGCGCGGTCCAACCAAGTTCAAACGATCCGACGTGCACAGGATTGGAGATTCAGGGAAATTTCATTTATTTGTTCAATTTCAATTTATCCAATCGGCAGTATATCTCCACCTTCTGTGTGGACGAGACATTCACCTATTTGTAGAGAGCATTGATGCGTTAGGGAGAGGGGCTAGACCGCGGAATTTATGTACACAACAATCCCACTGGTGACTCTAATGAAATAGAAAAGCTTGTGGGAATTTCCCAAGGAGGCTGATGGGCTTTGTGACCACCAGATTTCGCGGTCCCTACAAGGAATCGCGTTAAGGGCACGTCTTGTTGGGAATCGTACTTCGTTATGCTCGCTTCTAGCCGGGATTGACGGGCGGGGTCAAGATAAGGCAGAGATTTCGCAGAAACCTAGGATCCTGCAGCACGACGAGACAGACCACAACTTACTAGGCCAGCAGAATACGAAGTAATATCAACAAGCGACCAGTGTTGGCTTATGACATCAGTTGGGGCTACATCTAGATTTTCAGCTAGCGCGCTTTGGAAGACGGATAAACGAGATCGATCGGACAGCTAACCGCAATCTAACTGTTGTTGCAGCCTGCGTTTGAAGCGCTCATCGAAGCATATGGACAGCTTAGTGCAGACTAATGCTTCGGAGTCAGTGGGGTGTGCTCCAGTACGATTGACAGTCTTGTATGCAACCTTGCCGTTTTGTGGCCTATAGCGATGTGCCCGACCTAAGCCCACTTTTTACTTGAACAGGAGTGGCACTACGTGGCGTACCGGCGACAAGAATATCTGAAGTTTGTACTGGCGAGGAACCGACGATAGTCTGAGCACAAGGCCAACAACCGTTTCCCGTTTTTCGAGTGACAGGAATCTAGCCCCAAAGGACTTCCTAGACACACCTCATTCGATGACAACCGACCCACTGTAGCATTCACATCTCCTGCCAAAATCACGATATCAGCCCGGTTCGCTTTGCTAAGAGGTCGGGGAGCTTTTGGTGGGGGTTATCTTTGATTGCATCCGGGCTGCCATCAGTGGATGCACACACACCGAAACAACAATCTGATTACGTCTATCGGAGCAGCAACTGATCACTTTGCACAAACCCCTTGGTCTCACTGAGCATAATCGACTGTCGACTGGGATCCGGACAAACGGCTCCGCTTCGGCTCTTTCATTGAAAGCTTTGCCAAAGCCGGCAAGACCAGAAGCTGCAGCCTCAGCGTCCCCAGAAAGGTGTAGTTGAAACCTCAAGTGAGAATTAGTTGGGTAGGTTAACCAAATGTCGGAATTTGAGTCTGGAATGTGAGTCTCTTGAATACAACAGATGTCGATGTACAGGGACTCAAGAATACGAGCTAAACCTCCCTGTTGTCCTATAAGCATCAGGGTTTGCACAGCGAATACGCTTAGTTTGAATGGGCTTCGAGGACGAAGCAAGGCATTAGTCGATGGTAGTGGGTTCGGTGAGAATTGGAAGGTAGTCGAAGAAGTACGAAGAAAGCACACAGCCAGGATTTCCATCAGTGGCACTACTGCGGGCACAGTCGACCGCTGAAGCCGAGGGGAGTGAAAATGGAAGCGAACGGGCGAAGGGAGGGAAAATGAGAGAAAAAGCTGTGTGCGGTGTAGGAGAGTGTGCGGATGATAGAGCAGTCAAACATGGTGGTAGAGTCAGTCACGGTAGTTTGCGTTTCAGGTTATTGTAGTACTTGACGGTCCAGCCCAGAGTGGTCATTTTTTTTGAGGCTGCACCTCTAGCCTTTGCACAGCCAAGCGCGTCCTGCAAAACAGCAGGGTTGGTCCATATGAACCGGTGACCAATTGTATGGTTCAATTGCCTCTTATGGAAACCATTGGGAGCCTGTGACTGAATGCTCAGTTCATACAGCCTTTTGATGAGACTAAACATCCTGGAAGCCCAGTAAACCTCTCAGCCACAGATGCAGGTGAGCGTAATCTTGTACGCTCCATACACCACCCGTGGTTGGTTTGGAATCAGGGTTTAGCCATCTCCCCTAGGCTGAATTTCAGTCTGTCAACACGGCGGAAAGGGCCGGACGTTCGCTTTCGGCCTCTCACTTTAGTGGAACACCTCCTCCAAGAAAACGCAAAGAGTAGGACTTCCTCAGCAGGGGTTGCGACAGACGCACGGTCATATGGGAGCATTTAGAGACGTCATCAGGACGAATAGCCATTTTGGAGCCTGAAACACCCACCCTCGATCATACTGAGGCATTTAGAGCCTACAGTATAGACTGGTTTTCGACCGAAATGAGGTGATTCCGAACTTTTTGGACAGATTTACGTGCCAGAAGTATGACAAAAGAAGTGACAGCAACATTCTTCTCACTATGCGTGACAATCAAGGTCATCTTTTACACAACCATAAGGACACCACTATTATCCTATGTACTCATCGCTTCCCCAGACAGATTGTAACAGAAAATCACTTGAATGTGTTAGTCGTGTGTATTTTACGTTTTATGTGATTAACGTAACTTTTAGATGCGTACAAATCATTCTGACCCAACCGGACTGTCTGATTTGATGCACAAGATTATGCGGAAGTATCAGATCGATAGCCTGCCCAAATCGATAAATATACAGTACCAGCGTTATCGTTTGAATCAGTAGGAGAATTTTAAAAGATAGGATAAGCAGTTATCATAATTTAGATGAAATTGACTCACTAAAAATAACCTACAGGCGTTTCACTGTACCCTAGCCTCGGATCATCGATCGGAAGGAATTCGATGCATTTCAAGAAGAATAGGTCAACTTGTAACGAGCTGATGTTGCCGATTACGACACACGTGTTGCTTGATGCACGATGGAGCCTTGTCTGTGAGTGGGCGAAATAAGGGATGGACACTGACCAGTATAGTGCGAATCGAAATTTGCAGGCTTTATACTCACAACACCCTGCTTCATCAATAGAGTGGAATTGTCCGATGGGGATTATGCCTAGAAATCGCTGTGGTTTGTACAATGGAGTGGGTAAATAATAGCATCAAGAATAAAAATGTTAGAGCATATGTTCATATCATCAGAGATGCGAGTGAAAGCGATATATTGAACAGCTCAGATCACACGAAAGTTGGTCAAGAAATATCACAAATGATGGTCAAAGCCACGGGCAGCAACACTATTAAAATAAGTTTAAATCAGCTCCTCAAACAATAGAGGCGGTATGCTAAGCATGGTAGGTTTAAGTCGAAAAACAGGGATTGTCCCCCGAATGTGCTGATACAAAATCTTTTTAAAAAGTTCTTGGTCGCTCCATATGGTGACAGAAATACAAATATTTCCATAACGGAAAAAGTGACATCATCGGTGTTTTGAGTACGGAATTTTAACAACTCATAACCAACTTCACCTGGTGGATTGGTAATGATAAAATATCCTTCCGATATGGTATTCATAGCGTTGTTGAGGGAATACGGTCTGTTCATTGTTGACGAGTTGAGTTACCCGTTTGTGTAACTAAAACATTTATGAAACACTTCTCGTGACAGTGGAGTTTTGTGAACTATCAATGGACTCGACGAATCACGTATAGGGACTGATGGCCATTTGGGAACATCGAAGATATCGTTGTTTCTTTACGGCGCTATCTCAAACAGTGATAGAAATTTATTCTGCTGAAATTCAAAAAGGAGCCGTCCCGCATTATTAGTTTCCGATTAATCCCACAGAAAGTACAGAACAGCACAAGGCGAAAGCTTTAAAAAGCAAGTATGTTTGTGAAAGATAGTTCAAAAAAGGTATTTTATAGAACAATACAACATTACAAGGCCATTCAGTAAAGCACCAAGTTTGCTAGCAAAATAAATGGTAACAGTAGTCGTTTTACTACCACATATTTACTGTGAAATAACCGGATAATCTTTACAAACCGATATGATTCTGCCCCCCTATCTTAATATAACGCAAATGTGCAACATTTCTGGGAGGGAATCATGACCATTTCAGAGATTCTGAGGCAGAGATTTAATAGATTGATCTCTCTCCATTCCAAGTGGGTCATGGGTGCTGGGTATATCTTACAGTTCAGTGGGCCTTTGAGGTGGTGGAGTGTGCCATTTCCGCTGCAGTCAAGCGCAGACATGTAATACAAAGAATCTTGTATGCTGTCCAGTATGCACAGTCGTCACTGATGGCAGATCCTAGAACATGAATCAGTCTTACAATAAGCTCCGTGTAGAGGAAGAGAAGGGTTGTCAAAACATGGACGTACTCTGAACTAAAATGAGAAAAATATGAACAGACGGGATTACCAATGCACAATTTTAACGGTGGATGAATTAGCGTGATTTTACGTGTTTCATTTATCCGTTCAAATCCGCTTCTACAACTGAACGACTGGGGCAACTGACGCGTTAGGAAGTGGAGTCACTTGCGTGAAATGATAGTCCGTTCATCTCGAAAATGTCTATTAGGAGTGAACATCCAGCAGAGCTGATATCCTCATAAGTCTCAAAGATTTATCCGGTACCAGACAGGCCTCTCGTGATTCGGAAAATTGGAAGGTTCTACTTTTACCCACCAAGGCACCTGAACTGGTTCGAATTAAGGCACCAGTGTGTATAAAAACGTTCACGCAGCTGTCGAGACACTAAAGTTGGCAGAACTCTTCGATATCTAAGGGAGCACATCCAGCAGCAAGTGCTCAATTTTTCCATTTGACCAGCGGTGGTCAGACGGTCATCCAGATGGGCTTCAAACTCTTCTATCCCAGGTTTGAACCCTACTTCCGTGGCCGATCATTTCCAAAACTGGCAGCCCCTAATTGGCTTCGATCCCCTACCTGAAATATTGAACAGTCATTACATAATAATAGAAAGTAAATAAAAAGTTTTTAAAATAGATTAAATGATTTAAAAAGGATAAGACCAGCATATCCAACAAATTAGGGTTATTTAAGCTGTGGACACTGAAAGAACTGTTCGATACTCCATGTACCGGAAAACCAGAGATAATAAGTGGTTCTCAAAATAAGCCCATTACCGTAATCAGAACACCGGATGTAGGCTAACATAATTTTTCGGTGATTTCATTCCCAAGCCATTACAATCACATTTATATGTTATGAAAAAAATAAAGAAAGCTAATCGGAAGAGTTCTAAGAGTCTCACCCAGTGTTTGGAATCGAATGGGATGGTCAGAACGCGTAAGAGCCAACTTCGACCATGGAACACTTGCATAAATGACTGGATTGTGTAACAGGTGATAGATAACTTGCGTCACAGCCACGCTCATGTATGATGTAATCGGCTGTTCGCCAGAGCTGTTGGAGAGCTTGACTAGCTTTCTACAATTTTTTCTTAACATATAAATGTGATTGTAATGGCTTGAGAATGAAATCACCGAAAACATGTGTTCGCCTACATCCTACGTTCTATAGTAAGTAGTACCTCAGACCAGCAGAATGATGCCATACACCGCGGTGACCACAGGGACGCTAACCCGTAGCCTCGGGGGAGATACAACACAAAAATATAGGGATGATTTTGGAAATATGTAACCAAAGATTGTTCGTTTTCTGGGTACATTCATCATGACGAATGCTGAGGCACGATGAGTGAGTCCGAGAACAGTCAAGTACTTCATTGAGTTTGCCATGGGACTCACGAGGAACCGTGACGAACGACGTTTTGCTTCCTTAGTTTCAATCATGTTTGTTAAATTCCTTATAATTACGTTACCATTTAAAAGGATAGAGAAACGAGAAACACAAAGAAATCCTGGTATTCGGATTACCCAGGTCAATTCGTTATGTGTGCGTATTCAACGCACAGTACGCTCACATTTATCGGCAATTGGTCCTTCAAAAGAGCAGCCGGTGATATACCTCAAGCAAAGCTTGATCGATATGAAGAGTTCGCTGCTAATATCGATCAAATGGACAGCCTATCCCCTCATTCAACGGCTAAGCCGAATGTTTCAATCCGTATTGGATCTATCTGATGTAAAGCTGCACTTTCTATTGGTGGACTGAATTTCACAATTGTTACACGAGTACAATGATGGACTCATTGGTTGGCGTATTTACAGTAGACACGTAAAACCATTGTGCGCGTAACGCAGAACGTCTTATCGGGCTTTCCTGGCTGGAGAGTACCAATTCAAATCATTCACTATTTCAGATATCCGTGTTTCATCCGAAACTGCCTCGACACCCGGCCTCCTTCAAAAATGATATTCATGTATCCTTACCGAAGAGGAGAAAATTTCCCCTCCAATGATTTGGATCCATACTGGACCCTCATAGAAATTCCTCCAATTTTTGATTCAGTGTTTGCGCGAGTAAGGGCTATGTGCGAGTTATCGTCCACGGCGATTTTCGTGTTTACACTCCGATGAACGTGAGTGTTGACAGCTGTAGCACGCACAGGATATTCTCGCACACTTAGGCTAGTCACATGGTCTAGCGATGTGAAGTTCACACAGCCGGGCCCCTATCTATTTGACTGATGCTGATTCAATTAAAATGATTCACTCACTCACTCATGAACCAAACGAATCTGGTTGACTGATACACAAAAACGAGCCCCCAAGCCAAACAAGTGACTGATAAGCTGTATACTGACGACAGTCACGATGATTCTTTAACAGATTAGCGTAGGTGGGACATTCTCACATCAAAAAACTGCCACGGGAACCGACTCTAAACGCATCGACAACCGCAACTGAACGTCACCCCGATCACCATCCTTCACAGTTGAACATTCACCAGCGCGGTCGTTTCACACAGCTCAGTTCAGTCATACTGTGAACGTGTTCGAGGCTTTTTGTGCCCTTTACAAGCTTTGGGCAAGGGGATCAACAGCCACAAAATGTCGCTTCCTGGACACAGATAAGACTGTCGGCATCCACTTCCACGCACCCCACACACCCCACACGCTCCTCCTCTGTGTGCTCAAAACAAATGGGGTATGCTCTTAAGTTACCCACTCTAAAATCAAACTTGTTAGTTAAATAGATGGCTTTTGTTTTGCTTGCTGAAAAATTACTCCACAAATTATGATCATAAGTGAACTCCCCACTGCCTGACCCATATGAAGATCAGTTATATTTTCTAATCTAAACAAGTAGTACACTTCCTATGACCGAAATGAGATCCCACTTCTGGACACAATCACTTATGCAAATAGTCACTAAAAGCTCCACAATCCGATGATGGGTATGGACCTGTGAAGGGTTCATGAATGAATGAGTGGGATAGATCGTGTGGTCCGTGTAATTATGCTCACCCACACACACCCGGCCAATCAGGGTGCAGCTGGCAGTCGGGCAGAGTTGGATCACCATCCATATCCATTATGCACTCTATTCTTGCTGTCAACTGATCAGTCTCTTTCCGAGATTTTTTCCTCTCTGATCGCAGTATCTCCATTGTTCGTCCTATCAACATATGGGCAAGTTCTGTATTTTCATGTGCACGTCAGGACATTTTCCTCTGTCTGAGAATTATTGCTCACTCTGGAAGGGAATAATTTGAACTCACGGTTTACGTTATTGACTCGTTTATGGTCTACGTGGCGTGTAATCTATTCCTGAGGTCAAATTTTGTGAATAATGATACACTCCTTTTCTTGTGACCCATTCCAGTGAGACAAGAGGAATAATGTGGGCAGAACGGATACTGATCATCAGTTTCGCGTGTTCTTAATCAGCTTCTGACACGTATTATATACGATTATTTAAAGTCTGAATAATACAGTGCTGTAAATAGTTCTATATTTAGGTGGGGGTAATTGAACACAGACAATCGAAAAGCAAGAGTCATTCACGCCAAAACATACAACCTAATTAAGACCAGAAAATATAGTGGGATACAAAGCAAGATGAGGCCGATGCCATGGGAACACTAGTTGCGTAACGAATTTCTTTTGGATACAAAGTTCGGTATTCGTCCGGTGAATGATTATTGACTTCGTGAACTTTACCAGATTTTGAGTTCGCGGCCTTGTGATGATCCGGGATGCACCAACGAAGTGAACTCGATGATCTGAATCCAACAAGTGAAGTGCCACTGCACAAGGTGGCAAATTTCCGCCACAAATATTCCGGTTTCTCGAGATCAGCTCACCCATTATGATATAGAGAAGTATTTTATAACACTGATAGATCAAAGTAGACCGATACAATTTGAGGTGACGTGAATGTCCGGACTCTAATTTGGTGCGGTCGAAATAACGAACGGGCTGCACAAAAAGTGCTCTCGAACGCCGAGGTGAGTCAAAAACTCAATCTGGTGAGTATGTTGTCTCGCATGACAGGTAGATGGATGAAAGCCTTTTTTTGGCTACCGAATATCTTGGTTCCGGATTTTGAGGGGAAGCGTAGTTTCCGGTAAACACCGGTGGATAATCGTTGCCTATCAGTGTATTTACCAGTCTTTCTATTTCGCTTGACACCACTTTAGGGCTACACGACAGACTATGGTGATTCTGTCATTAACTCATCGTTGAAAATTTTAGTCCACGACAAATTTCTTTTAATCCAACATGTGATCTATAGCACAAAGTTAATTTTCACACAACCAACATTATGTGAACATGATTCATCCACTTCAAAGTTTGATTATATAATATGCTCATCGACTGTGTAAGTCCACATTCGATCGAACTCCGTCGTCTAACAACATTCGAGTAACTGGCGCTAGCTACTCGTGCGCTTTCGATCCGAATACTGCTCGCCTATGAGTTTCTCTATATTTGTATTGCCTGAAAAAATGCCATAATTTTCAGGCCTATCGAATAATACAAACTGACCTGGTCGGTAAATACTGTCAGACGAAATAGTCGTCGATGGAATGCATTATTATCAAATCAATTTTACAGATTATCAATTTGAGTAGTATGCCTAGGAAATATTCATTCACTTTTGAATACCTTGGAAGCCCTTGCTGCAAAATGGGTTCACCCGGCTTTTTTTAGAAATCACCAGCTGCATTGCACATCTACAGATTGATTCACTAATGAGATATTGGCCCTGTGAGTTGTCCCACATCTTAACGCTCGCTGATCTGTCCAGTCTGGCTTTCTGCTACTAATAAATTTGGTCAAGTAACTTATCACTGTTGATAATTCCCTCCTAAAGATGAACCGAGGAGTGGTTATTGTCGCGTTATCAATGGTGAACAGTCATATCATTTACGGACTGTCTGAACTGATTCACATATTTTTGATTTCACCAGGTTGGTGAATTGGAAACCCAGAAACTGCGCATCATCCCAACCATGATTATCTGATATTACGACTTGAACTGGAGAGTATTCGGACAGTACGTAGCAGCGAAAAAGCTCGATCAACCGACTGGGAAAATGGTTAGATCCGGGAGGTTCATCTGCTTGGCAGCTTTTCCCTCTGTCCACAAGGTAACAAATTCTCGGGTCTTGTGAACTATCAGCATTTCGCTTCTTTTGGTTATCCTTCTTTTATCTGAATATTGTTTGCTCAACATAATCCTTACGGAACTTAACATTTTCTTTGTTGAAATTGAAGATTTTCGAATGAATAGCTAATAAACTGTTCGATAATTCCATCCAAAATTACTGCTCTTGGTAGTCAGACAGCAATCGACAGTCATCGGGTGATTACCACCCCATACTTATGGGGACCTTATATGGATCTGCAAAGCGAGTCTCCGTGTCATGGATACAGGTCATCCGTACGAATCCGTGAGGTCATTGTGACCAACGGTTTTGTCTCTTCATTCCCTGTACTGGTAGAAAGCATCGAACAAAAACAGCGCCGACGTTCCTGAGTGCTTTTATTCTCACTGCACGGGGATGGCGAAAACGAGGTACTTTTCTAAGCCTGATGCCCATCTGGTGGAAACTAGATACTCAACGATGAGGAACTCTTCTTCGTGGTGTTCTACAAGTATTTTCGAGATTTGAATGAAATCGTGTTTTTTTTGGAAATAGCTTATCCTCTGGATGCAATGTTGCTCCCGGGCTCCAAGATGGTGTGTTATCTATGCCGAACACTTCATGTCCTATGAGTGCAATTCAGTCCAACGAGATATAATGCCAGTAACACGACGTGGTCGGTGGAAAATTATAGTTGTGTGTGTGTGTGCGTGTGTGTTAGGTCGTTTGTCGATTAGATTGGTCGGATTTTAGTCAAACCGATTCCCATTATCCGAGCCCGTGGTGACGAGGTCAAGTGTCGATGTGACATTTGGGAGGCTTATTCATTAATAAAATCAGTGTGGTCCATATTCCGGGAATCTCTGCCCCGTCATTTTGGTTGACGCATGCAGAGTGGGGGCTAATTGTCAGAGCTTCGGCATACAAGCGCTCAGTGCATGTGTTTCCAGTCCGCGTTGGAGGACTGTTGTGTTTTCGTGGTCTGTACTGTGTCCCTCGGCAATGGCGTGGAGAGCGATCGCTGAATCCCGCTCCAGTCTCGCTAAGGCTGTCATATTGGAGGGCTAGTATTTCTCACTTCTTTCGTGTTCCATTAGTCTTGTCTTAAGTTTTCTGGACGTTTGTCCTGTATATTCAGCTGGACATTCCTTGCAATCCGTTTTGTAAATGCAATTGTTTCGGTTCTGCAATTCGATTGAATCCTTGGCTTTGGTGAGGTGGCGAGACAGAGTATTGTCAATGCGAAAGAATGTGTGGATATTATAATCTCTGACCGTTTTGGATTGCCTCAGAAGTGCCTGATCTGTATGGAATTCCGATGGAAGCCAGATAGTCTTTACCTCTAGCAACTTGCGTCGTTGGCTTATTTTTTCTTCTCAATTGGTTTCCTATTAGATGTTTCGGGTAGTGGTTGTCATGAAGATCTTGGCTTAAGCGTCTCATTTCTTCCTCACAAGTGGCATCCTCATTACAGAGTTTTTCAACTCCGTTGGCCAACGATGAGATAAGCGACCTTCTTACGCTCCAACCTCGTTCGGCCCTGACATACGCAATTCAGTCCAGTTTCTTTTCATGTCCTGGGTGCGATGGCTTTGGTTGCCGTCTCCTAGCGGAGACCTCAAAAGAAAATAACGAAAAAGAACTGGCGAATGAAAGAAATAATGAGAGAACTACCAATATTGGTATCAAGTCGATGCGGAAAGTTAGTGGGTAGAAAACGTCGCTGATCGCGAGAACTAGCCATATCATCCAATGTATCAAACCACTGAATGGGAGGATATCTTGGATTCACATAGGAAGTCTAACAAGCCTAGTCCACTGGTTAGGTTTTGTTCTATCTTTCTTCCGTACTATGGACTGACCATCCTTACTCATCTTCCAACCGTTACCCGCCTCATCAAGCGTTGCACGGCAAGGCATCCTGTCAGGGATTATGCGAAACACTCCCCAACCACCTCAGACTGGAAGGCCTGTGCTTCATCCATGAACCTAAAACTCTTCGCCGAACTTCAGCATTGCTTATACGGTGTTTCTGCCAGGTTCGTGCGATGATACGATGACGTCGGTATTCCAATACCGACAATCTTCGTATAACCTCCACCCACATTGGTCATGTTTCTGAACCGTACAGAGGTACTAGCCTGGCTGCGGCAGCGTATCCCCGACTCTTGATTGCTAGACGGATGTCATGTGGTCGCTACAGCTAACTGAGGCTTGCATGAGACAAAACATCCGGTGTACTGGATTGTCATCCCGTAGTTGAGTGACTCGCAGATAAGCGAACCCTAAGTCCCAAGACAGAGAGCACCAGGCTCTCCTCGCTACTTGTACTATTGGAAAAATTATCAAACAGCATCAGTAAAGTACTTCAAACTGTGGGCAAACCGAGCACAGAATCAAGACAGTCAAGAAAGGCTTCAAAACTCCGGGGCAACAATGGACACAAAACGCTCGAGACAGCGATGCAGAAGTGCGTCGGGTCTTTATTTATGGAAAGCATTTCGGCCAATCACCGGTCAGAGGAGAGAATACACAAGCACGGTGAAGAACAAAAGAAGTAGCATGGCTATGAGAAAGTTGCGTGATCATAACGGTTTGGCCGGAGTTCAGTCATTCCCACAGATAAGACAGAAAGAGAAAGAGAGAGAGAAAAAAAAAATTAGGCCAACTAACCCAAGAACTCATGACGTCATAACAGAACGGGTTGAGGATACCAGTGGGTCAATGGACATAGAAACCAAAACGGGGAAGATAGGTTACGTAAGCAATAAAATCCGTTCAGAATCGGAGTTCACTATGCACAGATAAGGCTAGCAATTAGAGCCATGACAATTGAGGTCAATCAACACCGATCATAGAAACGAGGCTAAAAATTGCGTGACTCAATGGGATTGAAAAAACAGGTTATCACTCTGATGTGGACACGAGCGAGTGGTGAACTGCGCGTAAACTAGTGGCCTAAGCGCATGGGCAACAAAGGAACCTTGTTTGGTTGACTGTCCTTTGGACTCCACGTTCCACGCGCAAATCTCAGGTCATCCGAGCAACCTGCACTCAGAAGCACCAGACTCGAGTTTCGCTCTTGTTAGAGCTCAGCTCATCAGTGGTGCATATCCTCCGCCACACCCAGGGTTTGAACCCGGGCCCCTCCATCTCGAAAAGTGGAGTCCAAAGGACAGTCAATCAAACAAAGATTCATCAATCCCACACACTACTCGCCAGCAATTGCGTGATATATATAACAAGGGAACTTTGTTTGGTTAGTACAAAACACAAATTGTGATGAATAACACGAGAACCCAGTTTAGAGGTGCTTCTTGATATGTCGAGCCGAATATCCATGTCCAGTTTCAACAAAGCTTTACATGGTGTATTGTCCCTCTAAGCGTCCCAGTGTAACTTCTGGACCGACACTCCGGAATCACGTCAATTGCAAGAGCGAATAATTTCGGGGTTTTTCCAATGCCGTCGTTGTTACATCAAAAGCCTGAATGACCTTCTCGCATTCCATTCAGGTGCCTTGGCGTATAACCGATAACAAGAAGTATCAAAGTAGTGAACTGGGCTAAAATGTGCTCGGTTACGTAACTTAAACACCTGCATTGTGACCACTAAGAAACTCGGTCTGAGTCTCGAGAAAAGTGGGATCCACTGAAATCTCTGATCAAGATTGTGCTCTAGTCATCAGTATCTGTTGTGAGTGTGTTGCATTGCTCGACTATTTCTGCTCGAAGTCAATTAAACATCTTGGGTTTAGCCGTTACCTATATAAACCAAACCGAGGTCAATGATCGTGCCAACTTCTGTTACCATGCGGCTTCTTCTCACTTTTTATTTGGTATTCAATAATAGTACGACTGAAGACAACATGGACCGTCATAGCTAAAAACTGTCTGAACCAACTGGAATACCTGGGAACGAAGTCTTTACTGGCTGATGGCTCTCGATAACAGAACTTGTCTCCGTCCTGCGAGATTTAACAACGAAGCGCTAAAAAATATACAGGAGAGGAAAATCCTTTGAGAATCCCTTGAACACGGCAGCCAGATTTCATTTTCGAAGAGGAATCCACGGAATTATAAGGCAAGTTCTTTGGGTGATAAGGTGATCTAAGATGTGCTGCCGATAGCTTCAGTTGCATTGTCTGCGCTTCTGTACGGAAGCCAAACAGATTTTTTGTATCATCGAAACATTACAACAACTGGTATGACAGATACCTCGGAAGTAGGAAAAACGTGCTATTTTGAGATCATCCACCGTTAGATACCGTTGTCATATAAAACGACGTTCTTTAACAATGATATTTAAACAGGTTGAATTACGTGAATGTTCAAAATAAATGAAACTTTTATTCAGTCAACTTAGGGATTTTAATGATAGACTCAATTTTAATCTGTTTTTTACCAGGTGGCTGTATCCATTCAGAGATGAATCCTTTGAGTGTTTCGGATCAATCAAGCAGGTGATCAAATGTTAAGTGTGGTATTACACGTTGTTTTGAACAATTCTACTAACTCTAGTGGGAACCCAGTTCTGTCTCAGAATCATCTTAGTTTATTAGCACGAAATACATTGTTCATGTAGGAGCAAACAGGTCACTGGCACCAATCATTGCAATACAACACAAACTGGTTTGTACTTGCTTAAGTAGGCTGTCTTCTGATTTCTTGATAGATCACATGGCCAGCCAACGCATGATGGGAGCCCGTTCGCGTTCCATCGATCCGATAGCTTGTCACTTGCGCATCCATTGGCAGAAGCTCTGACCTGGATTTCGGACAGGCACTGACATGCTGATTGCTGTCGGGACATGGCGGGTTATCGACCATGAGTCAGCACATACCCTCACACACTCTACAGCGGATGGTCCTGGATTCGAACTGTGCCAAAGCGGATCTCTTTCTTTCGGGCCACCTCTAATATGTACAGATCCCTTTCTTAAGATGTAGTACGACTTTGTATAGTAATTTAAAGAAATAACCTGTTATTATTATTATTATTATTATTATTATTATTATTATTATTATTATTATTGGCATTCTGATAACGTCCCCAGTTATAGTCGGCACGTGACCGAACAACTGAGTAAGAGAACTAGTTCTATTGATCGAGATGCAGTGCTATTTAAGGTGAACTAAGGAAATCTGTGGAAATCCAGAAAAATATTATTTAAAAAGGAGGAACATTTCCATGATCTGGAAACGTGAGTTGAATCTGTGAAATAATCTTTTATTGAATCAGTCGCGCTGACCCGTACCACGAATTAACTACTACTACTGCTACTACCGTTACTACTACTAGTAATGATATAAATAGCAGTAATAATGTTTATGCCAATAAAGCAAATAATAATAATAATAATAATAATAATAATAATAATAATAATAATAATGGTAATGCTAATACTATGAGGCAACTACTGCAACTGGTTCTTGAGGGAGATAAGAGCATTGTTCAAACTTTTGTTCCCCTTACAGATGGAAAACCTTGAACATTTTGAAGGTCACATTCATATATTTTCCAACTGATGGTCACAAGGAAATGAGGCGTCGCTCACTTTATCTTGAGGACAATAGTGCATACCCTGTTTTAGACAGTCTGATGTGCTACTAACTGGAGGTTTATCTTAATTTCTTACTGGTCATTGCTTACCTGTGGTATGTAAGTTATTTGATTCATTTGTTGAAACTAATTATGACCTGTTTGTTCAAGGTGGTCAGTAAACACTGTTGCATATTTTTTTGGCTTTTGATTTGCTTTCATTTAATTATGTATTATTGGTACAATATTCCGCGGAGGAGAGTCGCCTCCAGTTAGAGGCTGCCAAATGGGGGAATCGATCAGTGTCCTCATCATCAAAAAGTGCCTGCGTAGTAACCGAGCTGACCGTAGCAGTGTAATCTGCATCTCAGTAGCGTCGAGCCTGCTGGATTTTGTCATACCTATCCGGTTGTACCAAGTGGGCCTCCGCCCCCTCTGTCTTTTCCAGTGGATTAAAACAAGGTTGCTTGTATCCCCATTTCCATTCAATTTTGCCATTGAGTATGTCTTCCAACCCCACCCCAAGGCAGCGGAGATTTTGACTTAGAATATGCCAATGAAATCAAGGGGCTGAGTGGCAAAGCACAGACAGCTCAACGCACTCAAAACAGCTTGGCGATTGATTATCCCTGTAAGGGGTTGGACTCTGCTCCTTACAGGTGCGAACTACTTTTCAGAAGTGACGAGCCGGTGCCTGGACTCATCCTTTGTGGTGATCAGCTTGAGTTAGTTGACAACCTCAAGTACCTCGGGAGCTTGGCTACAGATATAGCTGGTACTGCAGAGATCTCATCATGAATAGCATAAGGCAGGACAGCTGTTTCGACACTGCAACACCTGTGACGTCGCTGTGATATCAGGCTCCCTATTAAGGGACTGGTGTGCATCGCCACTGTTCGTAGTGTTTCACTGCATGGTTGAGAGACCTGGCCACCTCACGTTGATGATGCTTAGCATCCTTCTGTGTTTCAAAAACTGATGTCATCGAAGGTTTACTCGCGTCTGTTTGGGGACATACAGAGAATACTGATGAGGCGCACTGTCGTGTGTGGGATACGGATAGTCGCCCTCTTACCAGAGTGATCGCTCTGCACTGCCTCCGAAGGCCCAGAAATGTTTTGCGAACGTCTGGCCATCGTCTGTCTTTCCGTATTTTATTTGCACTCACTGGGCAGGGCTGAAGTAAGCGACGCGGCGATCAGACCGGGACTTGGCGAGCGGATGCGAAGCTAGCGTCACCACGGACTTCGGTTAGTCTGTCCCTCCTTCCCGGTTGCGGACCAAGAGATGACTGTTGTCATCGGTTAGAGACGCTGGAGGACATGACTGAGAACATAAGTCAGTGGGGCAAGGACTGTATGGTCGGTCTCCTGAAATCACAGAAGCAATCAAAATGACAGAGACCATCGAGAGCTACGCGATCAGGAAGCAACGAAATTCAGAATATATAATACTAATTTTACTGAACACTTGTTATTCTAACTTGTACATTCCAACACCCGTTTGTTTATTCGTCGTTGTTGCATAGGCTCTATGCTCTTGTATGTATGGATATATATACATACACCCATACATACATACATACATACATACATACATACATACATACATACATACATACATACATACATACACCCATACATACATACATACATACATACATACATACATACATACATACATACATACATACATACATACATACATACATACATACATACATACATACATACATACACACATACATACATACATACATACATACATACATACATACATACTTACATACATATATACATACATACATACATACATACATACATACATACATACATACATACATACATACATACATACATACATACATACATACATACATACATACATACATACATACATACATACATACATACATACATACTTACATACATACATACATACATACATACATACATACATACATACATACATACATACATACATACATACGTACATACATACATATATACATACATACATACATACATACATACATACATACATACAATACATACATACAAACATACATACGTACATACATACATACAAGCTTGGATGCATGTGGACTTTTATCGTCGTAAATAACCCCCTTCCTGAGCATTTGTTGGTATATTACAATATAAGGCTGAAGTATAAAATTCTATTCAATCACGGTAATTCTGCTGCTATTTGTTGAAAGTTGAAATTGTGTGACCTCGGTCACCGTAATAAATTAACCGGAAGTTCAGAAGTCCGAAATTAGTTAAACGTTTAACATGATTTATTGGTAAATCGACGGAGGCCACCATGGGTGGTTTTGTCATTGGGAAATAATTGATGATCATTGTAGAAATCTTTGTTTGTTCTGAATTGTCTGGAGTGTTTCCGTCTAACAGAAAGAAGCAAAAACGAAGCGAATGCTTTTGGAGAATACTGCGTTTTCCAACAGTTAAACGGCCAACTCACGGTGAACGGTAGCGTCACCGGAGGAAAATGTCTAGTTCAGTTCCAAAGCGTGACTTAAAGTTCAAGGTCGTATGAGCGAGGCCCCGTTTCTTATCCATTTTTGTTTTTGATACGTTAAGGAAATATTTATTGAGAACTGGAAAATCTCAATACTTTGTTGAAGAGAGATGAAGGATTGCTTTGTGCCAGTCTATGGGACCCGTTTTCTCTTGGACAGTTATTTTCGGTTCTTCTTGCAAATGACAGCCTGATTTTTCCCATCATTCATGTTATGAGCGATGCGCTAAGAAGACGTGGTTCACAAAACACTCATGTATCCGACATGTATAATGACCTCAGCTGCATTGGGATAAAAATAATAGCCAGAAAGCAATAAATATTTAACGTGGGAGAAAATTTGTCACTAAATAACTGTGCATCTTTGCAAACAAAGGTGATAAGAAATTTAGACGCTTTGTCCTTCGACTGGTCAAAAGTCAACTTTATAAGAACATTGAAGGTGGCTAAATGTTGCAAAACACAAAAATATCGGAATTGCGTCGTGAAACGTTTTTATCATCGATGCAAATTGATCCAAGTGTGGTGAGAATAAGGGAAATCACCAATACGTCTTTCGCGAGAAGAAATTTCCAAAGAAAATCACTCTAGGGAATTTTAAGTTGCGCAACTCACTACGCCGGTTGAAATGGGATGCAACATTCCCGATTGACCCCGTTGATGAGGCTTTATTAAAGATTTCTTGAACAACGTAGAATTCATCGTGGTTAAAAGATGAAAATTCCCTAACTGTCGGACCAGAAGTTACACTGCGAAGACTCTCTTACTGTGGACTGCTGCTTCCAGTTCATCTCGCACACGAAGCATTCGATCTCACACATCTTGACAAGTCTTTTCAATTGGTATAAAATTTCAAAATACCAAAACAGTTAGAAAAGTAAATTGCTATATTTTCCCAATTTCCGGATAAAAGTAACGGTTTGAACAATAATAATAAGAATAATTTTGTTCCTTGTTTGTAAGGAATTTTACGAGCGTGCAACATTGTACTTTCGGGATTGATTATTTCAGAAAACCTTGATTTTTAGGGAATTTCTAAAATATCTTCAAACGCGCACCTACACAAATATAAGTCAACCATTACCACGGACATTTCTGGACGCGAAAATCGGCACCGTTACATGAGGATCAGTTGGTCATGCATTCAACGTACTTCCTTCTTGACCATGGTGGTCAAATAGCCAGCATCTTCATCGATTGTAGATCTGTCAGTCGATTTTTGTCGAAAATCAATCTTTATGTGTATTGTTAAGTAGTGGTTTAATAAAGAGCGAAAAAGGGTGATTATTGATCAATACTTGTGAGTACGCCCTACCATGTTCATCGTGTATTTGGACAGTAAATTATGCAATTTACGAAGCCGAAAATATGCGGGCTAACTTGTTAGTCGAGATGCGTGCCTGGACCCGGGATCATTCTCGTATGGTAAAAGAGAAACGAGGCAAAAATGACGATTATTCTGGGCAAATAGTCACAAATATTTATGTAAAAGTGTAATGAAAAGTATGTGGAATGTAAGCCTCCTTGTGGATGAGTTTTTTAGTATTTCTATCCGCATCATGATTTAAATTTTGCCTTTTTTGCGCAGCTGTATTGGTATGGAGTGATTTATCCAGGGGACAATCAGAGTTCGGCTAGGGATTATGGATACTGATAGATAAACGTTTTAATGAATAAGCTATGAAGCAGTGGCATACGAACCGAGTGTTCTTAAGTTAGCAAATCACCCTTCAGAAGTAAGTGACTCACTTGTGTTCATGGCTGTTCATGAGAATTTTTTTGTAGATGGGGAAATGTCCAACTGCGCTGCGAAACCCCTCATCATATATCCACATCCATCATCAAACCATCGCATCATGTCTTATGATCATTATTAGTATTGCTAATGTTGTTATAATTATTTCATTTACTATTTATTCGATGTATGACTTCTACCGTGATGACCGTCCAACCATTGGCTGCCAAGTGCTATTCCTCATCGATTTCAAACCTCATTCATGTAACAAAACTTATCTCAATCTTGGATGGTACTTTTAAATTTCTGAAGTGGACTGATTGCATCGATCACCTAGGAGCAAGTGTAAATGGGTTCTGACCAGCAAACTTTAAAAGACTATCAACTGGGAGCCAAAATTTGGCTCCTAGTACCTAGTTCAGCAGTGACAAGGATAAATTTGTTGCCTACGTACTCACACAGCCTTATCCCCGTATACAGACAGTCTACGATAAATATGAGCCGTGGTAACTCGAGTCAAAATTATTCGAGAAACATTTCAAAGAGCACATTTAGAAAGACGCCAACTGAAACTTCTCCTTACTCTACTCTATGTGCTCCATGCCTATGGCATTGTAGGCAATAAGAAATCCACCTGAAGTTAACGCATCATAAAGTTCAACTCCGCGAGCCGGAATCGAACCGGTCAGATAATTTACCGGCGGAACTATCGCGGTACAACCAGTCGGGTGTGAATAATCGAAGCGAATTCCCAATGATACGCAAACAACTCGTGCGTTTGTCTCATTGGGAAGTGGCCGACAGAGCTAGTTCGATGACTGAAATCAGGACAAGTGCTGCGTATCAAAGGAAAATGGTTTGCACATTATCGAATATTCCCTTGCATTATCAGAACCCGACTGGCCGTACCGTGATAGCTCAGATGATAGAGCATCTGACTGATAATTTGAAGATTGTCCGTTCAATTCGGGCTCATGGCTTGTTTTTTGGATGCAAGTGGATTTTCCTTTATCGATAGGATTCGGGTTCCTCGTGCTAATAATACATCCTCTGAATAGATTGCATCGCTTGTGATAATCATAAATCACTGAAAAAGAGCCTGTTCGACACTAGGCTTTTACCAAAACTGTGCACTATCATTTTTTTATACTCCAGAATACTCGACTGATGTTGACCGTGGACATTTAATGTAGAACGGAAGCCAGTTGCCTAATTGTTGTTTAGGTGATTGCTTTTTCTCATGCCTTCCCATTAAGCCAACTTGGCCACACTCCCACACACACAGCCCTCATATGCTAAACAAATTATTCCATTTGGATAAGTCGCACTACACCTAATTCAACGCACATATCTGTCATCACCCACATGTACCCACGCCTAAGTAATGGTAGCGTTCCGTAAATACGGCAGTTCGTCCTAGCAGCCCTATTGATAGCATACGCTGGGCTGAGCTCCTCATCGCTCGATTGAACGCCAGCCAGTCGGACATCAGGTGACTGCACTTTGTGTTTATGCTAATCAATCGCAGCATTTGTGATCCGGATGCTATTGGAATAAATTTTTGCCTATCAGACGGCCGCGTTTCACAAGTCCGTACGCCAATGGACCTGCATCCTTTTTTCGGCTCTTGTTTATTCAAAAACATGGCAACTGTATTTGCGTTGAGGGAGGAGACTGAAAAAAATGTGCTCTCATTTCTATCAAATTAAATACCTGAAACTGACCTCGGGCTATTGGCCGAGTCACATGCACCACAATCCCTAAGACGACAAAGGTCAGATTGTATTGGAGTACAGTTCTTTCCTAAAAATATTCGTCAGGATTATAGAAATAACAGACAAAACTAAGCGAAACAACACAGTTAGAGAACAGACTTCAGGGGGAAGTCGTGAGTGAAGTTCACTTTGAAACCGGTTTATTTTATTCTGCTCTTGAAAAAAACAGGTTTCAAGTAAATGCAAACATAAAGCGGAGAATAGAACGCCACAACTTAGCAGCCCAGGGGAAAACGATTGGGAGTCTGAGATCCGGAATCCAGGGGCTGGAACCTGTGCTTGGGATGGACAGGTTCGGTGATACAACACAGAAAATAATAGAAAAAGAATAGGGATGTCGAAGCTAGGTCAAGCAACTGCAAATTGGATGTTATTGCTTGGTCATCTATCATGAGGATGGTCCTGTGCTGGACGAGGTCGAGGACGGATAAAGAAGAAGACGAGCACCGACGCACATGCCACCGCAGTATTCAAGTGCGAGATGGTTTCGAACTTTGTAGAAAGGAGGAAGTAGACAAATTTAAAGAAACTCCAAAGTCAAGACAGTAAAACCCTTTCACAGGACACATTCAAAAGCCTTTGATATGTCTAGGGAGATCAGTTGTGTTTCGCTACGGTTATCGAGCGCTGCCAACTAGGGGTTCAAGATCGGAGTCAGGAAATCACCTGTGGATCGACGCGGTCTGAATCTGATAGCCGTAGATAGCCAAAAATGCATAAGGACCGAGGTTTTCGGACATCCGACTAGGTAACACTCGGTGTAAACTATGTTCAGTGTACATCCAGCGTCTAGGTGAGTGAAATTCAATGTGACGGACAGTGATGGACCGCTGGTCGATCGAACGTGTGTGTGTGTGTGCGCACGCGTGTGTGTGTGTGTGTGTGTGTGTGTGTGTTATCTGACCGACGGAATCATCGGCTTCATCTCTCTCATCAGTGACTGATGGAAATGTTCCATGAATTGCGTTCATCTGTTTCACTTTGGATTAAACATGCACTTGTTCTATTGACTCGACTGGTGACAAAACGTGTGCTACCTAAACACCAAGCTCATCGATCACCCACCGACACAAACCCTTATACTATGTTGTAAGCCTCAACTCGGGTTCATATTAGAAAACGACAAAAAAAAAAGAAAACCAAAATTATTCGAGATCGAAAACGGAAATATTAGGAACAATGTCCAATCTGCTATTACCTGGGATGTGTACATGGTGGTGGTTTACGTAAAAAGCCGTATCATAATGGTTCATTAAACTTGCTCCAACATTAAGACTGTGTATTAGCATCACTCTTTCGTTTCAGTAGCAAATCAGACTCCTGCTTTTCCATTACTCAGTAAAAATGGAAGAATCAATCAATAATGATGCGCATTGATCGTCTTGGTAGCGAATCGCTCATCACTTTGTGTTCGATTTCGATGACAGTGGTACTGATGGGATTCGGTCCCGTTGATTCTATTGGCTCGTAGCTAGGGATGCCTAGCTGATGAATCCAGAGAATTCTGAGACCGCCCAGGAGAATAATTAACAAACAGTTCCGTACTTTGCGACTCCTCTTGCTTTACAGCAAAACATTTGAACTTATAAGCCGGTAGCAATTTAGGATAAAGGTAAGTGGGTTCCATTACTTGGACATAGGAGTATTCCAAAAATAAACAAAGTAGATTTTGAGTAATTTTGACTGTGGTTCCAGTATGCCCAATAGAAACGATGGCAAAAACTGGATTGACCTGACGGGCACAACTTCACATCTGACTACAAGAACTACAAATGTCTTCGTCATCTTCTGTTTGGTTTGGAAGCGACCAAGACCACTCCGGCACCCTAGTCGATAAGTTATTCCTCGGTTTCAATACCACTAGTGGTATGTGCTTTGCTGAAAGATAAAATGTTACAATAAACTATCGCATTCTGAAAAGGTATGCAGTTTGAAAAAAAGGAACTCGTTTTCTTGTCCATTCGCTCGTAGAACACACTCTGGGAACAGTGTGACCCAACAATTCGCTGAAGCTTTTTTGGTTGCTCCGATTTTGAGGCAACTGACATTATACCCACTAGATAGGTTTACAAAGTAAAATCCTCACCCAATAAATTCATACCGTGCTGGAATCAGAAGTTGACTGTTAACCCGTTACAAATAAGTCTACCTCTTATCTGCACGTTACAAATAGTTTCACCAAACTGATGTTAAATTGACTGGCCCATATTTCTCCGAATTCTGCCTGGGTTCGGATTTTGCATAGTATTACTACGGTACACTTACTCTAACCCAGCCGCACTATCACATCCTCTAGAAATGTTCTACACAGCTGGGTGATTGAGCTCATTCATATACGCGCTGGCCGCTGAAAAATAACTGAGTGAATCTCATCAGGTTGGGCCGCTTTCGGCTTGCCCGTCTTTCGCAGTTATTTGATGAGCTCACTCATGCTCACGGTGAGCGCCTGAGTCTGCGGCTTACTCTCGGCTTCTAGAGAGTTCCTAGGGTTTATGTTTCGTCTGTCTTTAACAAGCAAAATGAAGGATCAAATCTAGCTCACTTAAAAGGTACTCAAATAATGAACCCCTTCAAATGATTTTTTGCCTTATTGATGCTCTTTTCACCTGCTAGTTTTGCTTCTGGTTGAAACACATAGAGATGTGTCAACAGATTCACAAGGATTCAGATGGGACGTGTTAGTACATTTCATTTTAGTTCTTCTAACAAACAGCTTCGAAATTTCGCCGTCTGTTTTAGGTGTTAACCTCGTAGTACCATCCAGTCAATGAGCTTCAGTAGACCTTGGTGTCATCCACTGATTTTGAATTGCACACGAGAAGACGGGTAAGACTTTTTCTGAGTGGTTCATGACTCGTAGCGGAAAGAGTTTTCTTCGGGAACCCAAAGTGAAGTTTTCGATTCAACAGTCTGATCCAGAAAGCCGTTTGGGTCTTAATTCAGGGCGCGGACTTGATAGACGCATCCGTGAATGAATTTCCTCTGGTCTGTAGCGTGCGACCTGGTTGTTGTCTCTCTCCTGTTCTGCCTTCTCCGGAGTTCGAATAATCGATCCGTTTTTCGAAATGAGCTCCTATACCCATGCTTCTGTTGAAGAAGACGGAACGTCGATGAGACCGCATCCTTCGGCAACAAGGACAACCAAGGACAATTAACTAGCATTTCTGGACGTATTGGTGAGACAAACTAGCCAACTGGAAACATCGGCTTTTCGGAAAAAACACATGCGGACCAAAATATTGAGTTTCCACAGCAATCGTCCAAACTATCTCAAGAAGTCTTGCATTAGAAATCTGTTTAACAGAGCTAAAACACATTGCAGGACAGTGGAACTGAAAACACAAGAACAAAACTATTGTTTCACGATGTTCCAACAAAATGGATACCCAAGAAACTTTATACGAAGGATCATATTCGGAACAAAGACCAAAATGGCCAAAGAGCACAATCTAACAGAAGGATAGCACTGCCGTACGTCAAAAACGAATCCGAACTGACCACAAGGCTTCTCCAATCACAAGGCTTTACGGTTGTTCACAAGCCAGCCAAAACCCTAAGAAGAATCAAATGAAGACCAAAAGAGCAAATGGAAACCGAAGAAAGAAGAAACGTTATAAATAAGGTGAACAGCAAGGGCTGTGACAAATATTTCGTCGGTCAAACTGGGATAAAGGTTGCAACTGAAATGCATGAACACAAACTAGCTACAAAAACGACATGACCCATTCTCCCTAATACGCACTCACGAGGATCAAGAAGGACACACGTTCAATTTGGATGAAGTTCACATTCTGGACCAAGCAAGGACGAGACACGTACGTGAACATGGCATTCTCCAACGAATTCAATCAATAAAGCACATCGAACTGGATCGGATTTTTTACAACCTCCGGAAGCGCAAGAAATCCAACTAACCCAAGTAGAAAACTACTGTACCTTGATACTATCGACCCATAGTCATGAAACCCAATTGTTCGAGTGCACATATCGGACAAGAACACAAAATACGAAAAAAACAACAAAAAAGCAGAAAAGCAAAAAAACACAACAACCAAAAACAGTCACAAAATACGCGCAAAAGATAAAAGGACAAAACCGAACACAGAAGCTTCCCATAAGTCAAATTTCCGAATACAGCCGGCGTCACAAAAGGTCAAAGGTCAAGCTACTAAATTTAGATGTTTGCTCCTAGATGTCAGAAGATCAAGTTTTTATGGTTAGTAACCTCGTAAGGTCAGTGCCATCTGATAGGTCAAAGTCACCTTCAGAGCAAGCTCCATATATATATATATATATATATATATATATATATATATATATATATATATATATATATATATATATATATATATATATACAGAGGAGTACGGGCAACCTCACCTGCTCACTAATGTTGTCACCTCAACTGGTGATGAAATGTTTGCGATCTGAATACCAAGCTTAGCGATCACCAACGGATGCAGATCACCTACCTAAGCTACGAACACCACCAATATCCAAAATTATTGGGATGCGTGCTCACAGATATGTTGTGTGTGTGTGTGTGTGTGTGTGTGTGTGTGTGATTCACAACTACTCGCCCCGGTCATAGTCCTGGATGGGATTTGGCCTTGAGAATTCATCGCGAATGACTCCTAACAAGCCGGGTGAAGCACTTGTACGGTGAGTGCTTCCCTGGCTTATAGGGGTGATTAAAGTGCTGATTCTGCCTGATCAGTCATTTCAGGAAAAGTCGAATCTCCTCTCCATAAAAACTAAACAAGGAGCCACGAGATACGCTCGCGAGCCTTGGAAATTTTATTATCACAGCACTAAGTATCACAAGAGGTGATTATCTGTAGAAATCGTATCTAACCAGCCAATCGTACGTAATGAAATAACCTGGACCAGGACTACACGCATTGGATGATCGACAAGACCAGACAAGAACAGCAAGAATGTATTTTGTTGCATTTGGTTGGTGCTCACTCGTTTATATTATAAAAATAAACGTATTCATTGTCAGATAAAGTCCTGACCAATCACAGGGCGACTTCGCAATATCTATACGGTCTAACATTTACGGTCCGGCTTTACCCGATTGGCTGGATACTGGAAATGAAGCTAGAGCGCACTGGACCGCGTGTGGAGACAGTCGAATCACTACAATGTCTCTCTCCGTCCCCGTGTCCATCAGTTCCTTGAATAAAAGACACTGACGTTGTCATTCGATTACCCCCTCCCTACGTCCATCTCTCCACCTCTATCTTTTTTTCCTTGTCACCCAGACTACATACACACACGCAAACCATATATCGAATATGAAATTCTATCTATCCAAGCCGATCTCACAATGATCAATCACCTATATCCGTGCTTATCCTGCTGATTTAGTCATTGGGCTTTTTCTATATGGTAGTATTAGTATGTAAATAATTAATACTATGAACAAATCTTCATCAGTGTTCCTAATTTTTGACAGCAACCCCGGTCCACCGAAATATAGCATCATATTCGGTGCACGACTCGAAACTGAGCAGTAGTCTACGGTGAGCAAGATTATTTTATCTTGGGAAGCCAATAACTAGGTAAATTGCTAAGTAGGGCTGTATAAAAGAGTCACGTGAAGATATTTGCCAACTGATCTAATCAGTGTCCACTCTGTAAATAATGAGACCAAATTTCGGAGAAAGATTTTGGAGTTCTCCAGATGTTTCTTATTCCGTAGTTTGGAAAGTAATACGCATATCACGAACAGTTCGGTTTTTGAAATGGATGACGTCAAAGCAGAATGAATAGACCGAGGTGGAAGTGAGTATTTGGAAAATTCGGACACACAATTCCACGAGAGGAAAGGTAAGCAGAAGGTTTTTCGAGAAGATTATGTGATCCACTACTGATGACAGAACAAATGTGTACACATCAAAAGTGTTCAGTAGATTAGTTATGGAGAAAACAGTTGTGAATTTCGCTTTGGAAGATGTGGCAAGTGTTCAGTTGATCCCAGTGTTTGAATTTGTCCGCCATAGTATAACTCAGACGTGCGTATGGGCATTGTCAATATTTTACAGCCGAAGCTAGTGAGTAGTATGTAAACGTGTGGACAAAATCTCCCCGGAAGCACACGACCGGTTTCGCGGTTGTTGCCGCTCATCAGGTATGCGTACCCGGTACTCCTCTGCCCACTCGTCCTCATACTTGTACACTCCGATCTTATATGTTCACTAGAATCTAATCCCCGCCACCGCCGGTCAGTCGTTCAACAGTCGCATCCCTCCGCATGAACTGATGGATACCGTTGTCGGAAAATTCCCAATGTACACATTTGGAGAACACAGTTTGACGAACAAGCTCGTTTTCAGTGATTCATAATCATGCCATTACATCACAATATATTACGACAAGTCAAAGGGTTGAACCAATTAGGTAAGTGGGAAGTGATTAAAATTAATAATGAAAGGGGTGGGGGAGGGGAAGAAAACAATTGCAATCCGGGCTTAAATGAAAACCGGATGTGTATTGTTTTTCTCGTGTGTTTTCAGTTTTCATCTGGTCTATGGCCTGTTGTAGGGGATACTGTTGTTAAAGAAGTGTTTTGAGTGATACAGTTCTCACCAGTGCATAGCAAACATTTTTTTTACAGAGTTCCTTTATTGGTAGAATGAGCGCATTCAATATGTGGACAATTATGAATCAGACGAGTCTTATTATTGACTGTAACAATATTATTAACAAAATATTAAGAAGTTTGGTCATGACGAAATCAATCTTGATCTTCTCCAGTTGTCAAGTGACAGTTTTCTAAGCTCGACTTTTCCCCTTTTGATGACTATGAACATTGTTACCTTTGCTGAGAAATTCCCAATGAACACAGGTTGGGGAACAAGCTCGTTTTCAGGGCTTCCTACTCATGCCTTTACACCACACTATATTACAGCTTAGGGAATGGAATCAATTAGACAAATAGGTGAAAGTGTGGGTCAGGCTTAACGCGAGACCTGATGAGGCTTGTTTCACACGCTGTGTCTCAATTCGTCTGGTCCGGGGGCCTGTTCTAAGGCCAGGACAGATGAAGAGAAAATAGGGATGGGGGATGGGGGAAGGTTTGCGAGACGGATCCCAACAGCCTCCGTTGTGGATTGTATGCGACACTTTGCCGGTCTTGTTAGCCGACCCAGAACCTTACTCGGGGCATGGGAAGGTTCAGTCACGTTGTGTGGTTAGTCTGAGCAAAGTGTGAAACCACCGCGTTTGTGAGTGACTTTATTGCTTCACAGTTTAACCATGCATGGTAGTGTGTTTACGGATGCTTTCAGACAAACACCTGGTCGTACGGCCGATGTACATTGTCCCATGGGAACAAGCGAATGAATACACAAAGAATGAGGCTGCCAAACCAGGTACTTCGTCTTTCAGCTCTCTTCTCGTGTGTGTATTTTTCCCTCTCTTTTGCATTCTTACCTCCAACAGTGCGGCATTTTTGTTTTGTTTGCTCTAAACACACGTGACCGTCTGCAAAGCTGCTGCAGTGGAGAACTGAACCCACTGGAGCATCGAGCCCCTACTGCTGCGTAGGCTTACGCAAGTAAAATCACTATTCAGTGGTACGAAACAGTACCCATCGGTCCCTCTCTGTGATGCACCTTTTGTTATCCATAAGGCAAACAGCGTTATGCAACACAAAATATCGGACTTTGTTCTCCGTGCTCTGTGTGGCTTTGGTACGCAACTCACCTCCTGCTCACTGCCTCAGCAAATATTTTCTGCCCAGAACTGCTCTTTTCAATAAGTAGTCAAAAGCTGGGTTATTTTGAACTTTTGTTAATTTTTGCGGTCAGTTTCAACATCCAGCACTGAAGGTGATCATGATTAACCCAAGCCCTACTATCGTTTGTCTGCTACCAATACATCTTCATACAAAAAAATGGAAACTGTTGGAAAAGCTCACTGGTTAGCAATTAGTATGGTTAATACTGCACAATACACACCCAGTCATCTGGTCCCTAAGTAATCGGAATTGTAGTTATTATTATCATTTGTATTATTATTATTGTCATAAACAATAGAATTTTTATTATCCGAATCATCACCTCTGTCATCAGCAAACATTTTACTGTCACCTTCTCAATAAAAACAATAACAACAAATATCCTTAGGACGTATCACTAGTAATGTGGGTTCATTACGGGATTATTCAACGCACTATGACCAAAATTAACTCCTTTCCATGTTTCCTTCAAATTTCCCTAAGCCAGTTGACTTTTATTTTTTCAAGAAAAATTTGCGTTTTTCAATGTATTTGATACAAACGTACTCCAAAACGCCTCTCTACTGGACTCCCTATCAGACTCTTCATCGAAGCAGTGAAGGCTTATTTATTGCGTATAGGATAAACTGAGTTATATTGTAGTATAAAAATGTTCTAAAGGAGCAAATCTCCCCTTGTTTCACGACTCTGGGCGAATAGGGGCTATTGGTTCATCTCATATGAATTGAAATGAAGATATACTTTTGAGGCTCTCGTGGATTTAGTCACCTGAGTTGAAATCCAAACAAAAAATGTGTTAGCTGTGTTCGAACAACTCTTACAGGCCCGATATTGGTCGAGTGGCTCAGCGTGTTTGATTGCAACACTGTCGTCCTGTTTTTTTTTTGCCGCACCAAACCTATTTGGACATTGTGTGTTTCTCCACCCCAAATCCGAGGGTCTGGTTTCCAGGTGTCACTTAAACCGCAATGGGCCTTTGAGATAACTGGGTAAGTATCCATTTCATTGCACTCATGCACAAGCACGAAATACAACAATTCCGGACGATGTTCAGTCATTGTAACCGAAAGCCTAAAATTGACGAATCGCTAAATCATATATACACGAAACAGATACGTCTGCTCAACATCAAAATGTAACGTATCCTCGTCTATGCTGCCTATGAATATCCAAGTCGGTTTATCCCGGACCATGTTCGTTCTCGTCCAGTGCGTAGATGAGGAAAAAGTATGTTTAGTGATTTAACTATTTAGATCCGACGAAAACAGTTCAATCGATTTCTCATTAGCTTGACTGATGGACACAAAGTTCTGATTCTCCATTCTGTCACGTGTTCCTTGTTCAAGTAGAAACCCCAAGTCAGAAAGCACGTAGACGAATCCTGTCAAACGTGTTTCTGTCGACATGATCTGCTAGTGTTTCCACAAGCAAGTAAAACAGCCGCACAATACTTGTTATCGGATTCAATTCAGCTCAGCCGTAAGCACACTGCGGTCCGGGGTGTACTAAACGCAGAGTTTTTTTTTGGAAAGTCTACTGCTGAAGTTCAAACTTCGTGGCACTTACGCATTGCAAAATGTACTATTACTGTTGATGTTGCATTTCGCTTCATTTCTTATCGACTGAAGTCTCGTGTTGGATTGAGCACTCTACACCTCCTCAGGCGGCTCGGGCATCTTTTACGAAAGGCTGCCCGTCATCTATCTTTCCGTGCTCTATTCGCACGTAGGTGGCAAGGCTGGAAGAAGTGACGCGACGGTCAGGCCATGACTTG
The DNA here is from genome assembly GCA_948099385.1 of Fasciola hepatica. Classification (NCBI taxonomy): domain Eukaryota; kingdom Metazoa; phylum Platyhelminthes; class Trematoda; order Plagiorchiida; family Fasciolidae; genus Fasciola; species Fasciola hepatica. Next base: position 12,682,450 of record CANUEZ040000048.1, on the reverse strand, counting down.
GGGTAGAGGTATGAAGAATCTAAGATCATCATTGGCTTCGGTTGGTGCTTCGCGCCTCCCTCCATATATATATATATATATATATATATATATATATATATATATATATATATATATATATATATATATATATATATATATATATATATATGAATGCAAACACTCTATTTTCGAAATCTAAGTCTGAAAGGAGGTGAATATGCTCCTGCCATGGTTTTTGTGCAGTCCACTAAATAACCACAGTGATCCACGTGGTGAAAACAAGATTCAGGCAATACATGCACACACACGAACACATATAGAGGCCACTCGTAAGTTAGTGTTTATTGCTCTCTAATAACTGAAGGTCTACATCACTACAAGAGACGCTTCGAAATTGTATGACTGATCACACTGGTATACTTGCATTTGATCGATGGACTCCATTTTGCTCAAAGTAAAACTTCCAAGGAAGTAGTGAATATAAAGCTAACATTTTTATGAGAAAAGTGAACGATCAAACGTGTACATGAAAGGACCGTACACATGTGTGTGTATGTGTGTGTGTGTGTGTGTGTATGTGTGTGAGCATCAGTAGGGTCAACTGACTCTACGGATCGATACTCGCTAGAAGCAGACGAGCGTGGACGGCAAGGATACGAAAAAACACTTAAACTGACGGAATGTCCGGACCGAGGCAGTCACACATGACATAAAAGTCAATACGCGCTCTGCATTCTTCTGTGGGAATGCTGTTGGACGGACGACCAAGAGGATCAGAAACACCAAGTGTCATTTGAGGTGGAAAACGTCTACTCTTTTCGAATAGTTCTATATCGCATACCGTTTGAAACTTTGAATTTACTTTCCGACTTCTTTTTTCTGGCCGATCTGATTGATTTTTCCACTCTGACATCAACTTACAAGGTAAATCGCCCCAACCCCAGTAACACTACAGCAGTCCGACTGCGGACCCTGGCCACGGCTGAAGGGATGGCCATACTTCTACTGAGCCCGGATCTGAGTGCGCAAAAGCGACTAGTTCAGGCACTTCAATTGTCCTGGCCAAATACGGAGCATTCGAAACGAGAAGTGACCTCTGAAAACCGATTATCAACAGTCGACTGAGCAACACCACACCATTTCCTCCCACATTACATACCCACTGTAAAAATGATCTTCAATCCAGTCAATGACCTGAGGTTTGTGCGTGAAAAGTGGGATGCAAAAGGACAGTCAACCAAACAAAGATTCGTCAACCCCTCACACTACTCGCAGGCAACTGCGTGATATAAATGCATAACTGTCACCTATTTGATATGTAAGAGCAAGACTAGGAATAAGTGAAAACAAATGTTCGCCCTCCAGTGTTGTTTCACTACAGCTATTCCGGAATTTCGTGCTACGGTTTCTCTTCTTCATCGGCATTTCCTCCCTACGGGAATTTCATATAGTTTATCAAACAAAGATTAGAAATAGTAAACTCCACGTGTATTCTATTATTGTTAATACTGGTAGTGTGGTTATCTGTGGACGGGTGAAATTTTGTTAATTTGTTTACTATGATGACTTTGAAAATTTAAAATTACTGATGTGTAGAGCAATAATACTGCTTAAAGTCTGTAATTCAAAATTGATTACGTGTAAATTTCATTACTGGTGAATAAATTTTGATCCTATTGGATCTATCTTCCTTGCTTAAGTGTAGACCGAGCAGAAAAAAAGTAAAAACAGTGCAAACAAATTTTTAGAATATAGTATTATCCTGCGGCTCATCAGTCCACTTGCGACCGTGAGCAAATTGATTACATAAAAGTATTCCGGTCTTTATAAATCGTGACCTTCGACCCCTGGTCACGTGAGCTTGGTCTGTTAAATGTTCAGAAGTCTCCTGTAATGATGAAGTCAAGTGGTCCCAGAACCAGAACAATTTTACTGCCTTAGACAAGATGTGAAGAAAAATAATTTTTGAGTGTTTTGAGCCCACGTTCCGGTTTCCAACATTCTCCTGAAGAAGAAAATTCGCGGCATCAGTAATGGAGAGCATCTGGTCAGAGTAAAATGGGGTTTGGTGAAAGGCCAGCACATCCAAAGTAGGCCATGGTTTAGTTCGCATGCTAGTAGAAAGGATGCCAGAAGCGACTCACCTCTATTCAATGAAATCTTCCAGGGATTCTCCATTCACATGGTGAAGACAGAAGAATCACAGCAAAATTCATCCTCGTTTGCCTAACATAAAATTGGACCCAACAAAGAAAATGAAGTGTCAAATTTGTGAGCGAATTCGTATGGAGTCGCATATGGTTTTCGCGATCCTTCATCTATCTTGTAGGGCACCTAAGAATACTGCCCCCTTCACACCGGTTGATTTGGTTTGTGTCATACAATGGTCTCGTTGAATTACTAACAGTGGAAATCTAGGCAGTACAGAATCTGTCCCATTCATGGAACGATTTCGGTAAGTCCTACCGCAACTTTTCCTAGGGAGATCACAGTTTTTCTCACAATAGATTGGGCACAATGATTTTGTGGTCAGTTCTATCTTCTTGTTGCTTTCTTTTAATTCTCTCAGACAATGGGCTCTGCACCGGTGTAGTTTTTACGCTTTCCTTCAAAATATCTCCCGTTTGAATAGGAGTGTTAACTTATTTTCAATTTTAACGCAGAAAGTTAATGATATATCCCGACAATGGACTTCGGAGAAGAAAGTGGTACTTGTGTGTACATCAATAATTTACTGAACTTCAAACCTAATATTTTCTGTTTTTTTGTGGGTTACCGGTGTCTACTAAATGATGCTTTTTATACATTTTTCCCTGCGTAACCATCTTTGTAAGGTAACACCACCCGGACTAACTTCATACACATTGACCCTGTCGTTGTATTTATTATGGCTAAGGCAAAATGTATTTGCCCAATTTCAAGATGTTAGCAACGCGATTGCTCAGTTCAGAGGAAATAACAATGGGTCACGCATGTCGATCATACTTGCATGTAAACGGTCGAGCTCCTTAATTATCTGAATTGTCTGTGTTCGGTTCTTGCTAAGCTACCATCATACGTTGATTCATATGTCTACGGAGTTCTTTCTCAATCTAGTGGGAGATTTTGCTTTGTTTCTCGCTAGCCCGTTAGTGTGTTCCGGTTTGAAGCCCAGTGTTGTGTGACTACGGGTTATGGTCTTCCACCGTGTGTCCCGTAAGTGTTCTATCTGATTGCGTGTTGAGCGTCTCCTTTAGACTTCTCTCCTGGTATGTGCCCTTCCACAATAGCCGTGTTCCTGGGGTAAAATTGGTCCAACAACAATGATATTGTCCACGGGGGACTGAGGCTAACTGTATCTCACATTTGGATGAATGAAGCATTTGTCAAATAGGGAGAAAAACAACATCCTCATCCGTAGGTTAGCACTTTAACTTTCCCAAACCTGCTGCAGTTTATTGATGGATGTACGGATAAGCTTGCTAGCTTTACTCATTTACTAGTATTTTCTTGTTCTCAGAAACTGTACCTTTCGTGGCAAGGAAAAAGTGTCCTGAACTGCTCTGTAGAGAACAAATGGATTACTTTCCCGACCATTCTGTTATATGATTTATTCTTCCACAAATGGAAATTGTACCTCTACTACGGTTTTACCTTCTTGCGGTTCTCGATGATCTTAGATCACTGAGTTCATTTGTTTTGAGACTTTTCCAAAGGATCATGCAATCAGTTTTATTGTGGACTGTTGAAGTATTAGATACCTGATTCAGATGCAATCGTTTGGTGGATCGAAGTACACATCGCGTTCCGAATCAAAGCTGCAATTGTTAGAGGTCAATGGCATGAACTAATATTCTTTCACACAGAAATCACACGCGAGGAAACAGCGACTGAATCGCCAGTACAGATCCCTGCTCAAAAGGGGCACCTTTATGAGACTGGTATGAAGGGGTATGAATCGGTTCGCGAATACCGGCGAAAGTGACTTGAAGAGAATGAGAGAGAGAGAGAGAAAAAAAGTGAAACTTTTATTCCTGCGAGAAAAGAGAGTGAGTTTCATCAATTTCCACCTACGTGCTCAGAAATATAAGCTGTCAGAAAATTAGAACTGGGACATTTATTCACAACACAGACTAAATTTGGGTGACTTAGTGTACTAGAACTACTTGACCACTAACTTTCTGATTGAATTATTCAAAGCTTCTAAAAGGATCCATGGATGGCTCCCATTTCATTAACTTCCTTTTGTTCGCTTACCTCCACAATTCATGTATTCCAGGATCGATTTTCCTGTTCATTATCTCCTTGAAGTTTCACGGCACAGATGCAGCCAAGCCTACTGGCCAACAACGAACTATTTTGTGCAGGTCTTTTTGTTTCCACTCAATCTTCATTCAAGACAAGACGAGCGGGTGGAAAACGGCTGTCTTTTGTCAAATCTCTTACGGATTGGAAATCACAACTGTTGTTCGAAGATGAGTTTTTAGTCTTCATACTGTTTTCTTGTAGGTAATGTGGAGCATCAACTAGGATCCTAAAATCCTACTGACATTTTGTGTGATTTGCCAAAGCACTACACAAATGAAGAGCAACGAACAGCTGTCGCTTCGGATGTCGTCACTTATTGACTTGACTCAGTAGTGATCTACCTATGGTCTAGGACACGTATTATTCCCGAATTCTGAATCATGCAGTATCCGTACAATAGCATGGAATCAATCGGAATGCCATTGCTTATCAAAAGAATGTTTGGACATATTTCGCCCAGGTGCTGCTTTTTGAAATATATTATGGCAGGAAAATTTATCCCAGTCTCCAAGAATGAGTCTTGTTAACATTTCTTTGCACTGCCGTTACATTTTAGAAATAGTCATGATATAGCTGTTGTCCAGGAAAGTATCCACTGAAGTATGCATTCAGTACCAGTCTCGTTTTTCCGTGTCTTTCTCATATGGCTTAATAATATCAGATAAAAGTGGATAGTTTACAGAGTCCTTGCAAATAGTTAGGCATCATCCTAATACCATATTCCATTGCCTGGGTGTTTACAAAAATATCCAGAATTATACTGGTTTGTTTAGGGCTTTCCTGATAAGTAATCGTGCAAAGATTTCATAGATTGCTCCAAGCTTCTGTCATTTTTATCGGTCGATTCTGATGAGACAAATTGAACAGCTTATTTAAGCAGATATCTCCATTTCAATGGAGGTCTAGGTAAGCTTCTGATTGTTGCGTTCGTCGTTGTTACAACTGGTCACATCAACGTAGAGCTCTCTGTCCTGGTGTAATAGTCCACAGTCCGTGTCGGTAAATAGGTCTGTCATTTGAGATTGCTCGTTCGGACATCACCAAAATCAGTCAAGTATAACAACAATGCTTGTTTGCATAACATCTGCCCATTCCATCTGAAGGTAATCGATACCCAGCCTTCCTTCATCTAACTGAATTTGGGGTCTCCACAATTGTCTGTTATTTTTGAGCAGTCAACTACTGACTTATTCAGTAAGTAGTATGCTTACCCGATCACACCAGTTCTCGTCCACGTGCATAGGAATTCACACAGTTTCGGCGAAAACCTTTATCTTACGGATGGACTTGACGTTGTACGGTTGTTGCTTGTCAATCATTCACTACCTTCAGACCCTTGTGATGACTTATGCATAAACAGACTCATTTGTCAACCTTCCCATGGTTACTGGTTACTGGACAATCGAATCACAGTAGCAGAACTCCTTTATTGCGGTGACACGAAAAAGCGGTTCTTTTGGCAGGGTTTCAGCAACGGTGAACAGTGCTGTAAACTTTTCGTGGTCAGAATGCAGATTATCGTAAGTACGTAGAAACACGAACCCTGGTAATCAGACAACAATGGGCTCAGGTCACATCAGTCAGTCAAGAAGTCAAAGAATTCGGGAAGCAATCAGCTTAAAAGCACGACAAACACGGTGAAAACAACCAATAAGAAGTTTATACGGTGACGCAGAATGTGTGTGTGTGTGTGTGTGTGTGTGTGTGTGTGTGTGTGTTAGACAGGAGAGCGAGATGGTTGAGTAAATGCTAGGTCGTGTACAATTTCAGCAACGAAGCAAGCGAACAATCGTGCACAAAAACGCACCGGTCGTTGAGACGAATCTCGAGATCGGTGAGCAACATTGCTAGGCAAACCTGATTGACAGAACACCGGATTGCGTTCATTCAGTCACGTTGACAGTTAATCCCGTGGTTTTTCATTCCCTGAGTTAGTCGTAGTATGAGTCTCTCTCGAGGCATTATTTTGTAATCCAGGTATACTCGTTCATATATGATGCAGAAGGCGAGATGAGAGGCATCCAAGAGTTTGGTAAATTGAAGAAAGTTTTTCCTCTGAATCATCCCGTGCCCGTCAATTACATATGCGGACGAGTTTGGTTAGGAAGTGAGATTTGGCCATTTTGAGGTCAAGAAAATATAGCATTTGAAGCTTTTCAGCACTTGTCAGAATCTTTTAGTTCACACTGCTTAGTCAAGCATGCCCTGGCGAGTAATAGTCAATTCTTGGGGAAAACCTTCTGCAGGCACTCAGACTGCAGGCTAGTTCCCTGAGGGTGGGTAAACAATATAATCCATATGCAAAAGTACGTAGCCCTTGAGCGTGGCCTTGTTGCTCACTAGCTAGATTGTACATCTTACTAAGAGGTGGCAGGAAACCACATGTGAGCTCGAATCCTCCCAGTATTAACGAACTTCAACATTTGAATAATTTCAATTCTTGTCACGCCTGATGCACGCTTGAAAAATAACTTTTCTTGAAGTGACTAAGAGTGCAGAACAGTTATGTCTGGTGTGAGGGGAGGGGTACCTGTTGGGCCCAGTTTTACTGCAGCTAACAGCTGACCATAGATACTCGTTTTTCAATTTTCCTCTCCTTTGAATCCACTCTGCTTATGTTGACGTCGGGTTCACCGGCACTGGTTGGTGTATCTTATCAGCTTCTGATTGCTGATCTGACCATTTTTATTAGTGATCATGGAAAGTCAATAACATACAGTTTGAAAGTTTGCCTCTTTTTCACGCCACTGCAAACCAAGGTGCATCAAATGACAAAGAGTCATTGTATTCAATTTTCAAGTTTCGTACCTTAGGTGTACTGAAGATCTCCTGCAAAAACAAGATCACCTTGTGTCTACTACTCCGGTTTACTTTTCACGGGGAAAACGAGCCATAACCTCGATTTCACTGACCATTTCGGTTGGTTGGAATGTATTCGACAGTTCCACTTTGCATGATTGGTCCGTCCTACCCATGTATAATGCTTCCGTGCAAAGACATTGTAATGCATGAAGGCGAAAGCAGGTAGATTTGACCAAATAACGATCTTTGGGCGGGGACGAGATGAGGCACCGGTGAATGAGTGAAAACGTGGTGCAGAGGCACAGCATATCCTATGCGAAGCATTTTGAGGCATTGTGTAATAAGCTGCTTTACGGACTCTGATTTTTAGGAGAGATCCAGGTGGATACTATTTTTCCGCGTCCAAGGGACAACGGATCGTGTCTGGCTCCTGGTTCGGTCATGAAGTGAATAAGTGAGACAGGATACCCATTACCACGTAATGTGGCACGGATTATTGCTTCCCAGTTCGGTGGAATACCTTCGGTACAGATGTTTTTGCTTTAAAGAATAGGATTCGGGCCAGAGCTCTCTTGTGCTCAGTAGCTGAGAAGCAATCAAAATGGATATATTATCCAAACCAAGTCTTTTTTTACGGATATTGGAAAGCTGAATAGATCTGTCCTATCTTCGATTTATTAAATGAGCATAATCTTTGTTCTCCTGAAAATCTTATCACATTCAAGGCCAAGAACGAAAGAGGTGACGTGAAATAAGTCACTCAGGGCCAGCGCGGACAGCCTTAAGGTAATCTGTGTTATTCACGAATTTGCACCATCCCAGGTTCAAACCCCAGTTGGTACTCACTTGGTGGACCTGCACTAGTGTTCATCTCTAGCGAGAGAGGTCAGCTGCACTTCCGCTGTTTTCAGTAGTGAATTGCCTCTTTATATTCCACAACAAATCTTTCCATAACAAAAATCACGTGTAATATTAGGCTGCACCATAAACTGATTGGAGAAGGTTTAAAACGTGCGTCCATCTCGTCGGACAATATGGCACAGCCAGTATAACTGTTATATTTTTAGTGAACCAGTTTTAAGCGTACTAGAATCTAAATGAATAAAAGAAGTAAATATTTTTCCACGTCCTCTCCTTCAACTTCTCCAATGTGCTTTTTGGGTTTTCTTCCACCTCGTCATACGAATGCCTGACAAACTCTTCGTTGAACTTCGTCATGTAGGATCCAGGTATGAATGTTGTTTCCCGATCAGTAGCTTCAATAGCACCGCATATTATGATCTTAATGCCGATGTGTTTGGCAACCTCCTCCAAATCATCTCTTCGTGTAAGTTTGATTATCCTCGGTCGATCTCCGCGCCGGTGAAACGACACGATCTTCTCTTCTCATCCATACTATCTCTCTCCACACCGTCAAGAGGTGATGCGTGCGGCTCCATATGAAGTACGGCGAATATTACCACAAACGGTCGGGGTGTGGCCATATCACCCAACTGTCTTCGAACGAAATATCAACCAGTCAACGAAGTCACCGTAAGCAAAGTTAAAATTTCACACACTTTCACTCCTGTTAGTATAATTCCGTAAAGTAACAAAGAGTACTCTATGTTGCATTAAAAGTCACTGACAAAGATCTAGACTCTGTATAAGTAAGAAATACAGGATTGGTTCCTTATACGCTTAGATGAGTGAATACACTGAAGTCCGAGGATAATACACAGAGTTGCCTTGAGTACACTCCCATCAACGTCATTAGTTTATTTATGTTACACCATTCGACACTATCACCGTCACTGAAAATGCGACATGGTTCGATGAAACGGGCGCATCGTTTAAATTTTCTCCAATCAGTTTACGGTGCAACATTTGATGCCATCACCACGGTCAGCTGTACAGAATATGATCGTCACACTTTTCCTCTCCTTACCACACCAACTTTGTAAAAAAAAAAAAAATTGTTCCAACACTTCTTGATGTCTTGATATTTTGGTTGCTTTTGATCTGACTGACTTGCACCAGCGTGGCTAGAGGTTGTTCTTCAAAGCCAGAAGACTGTGATTGGCGACTAAATAATAGAAGATCGTTGCTAAACAGTTACGAATTTTTGCAGAAGCTTGATGATGGAAATGACATTGGGCTAAAGTGAGAAAGCTTTTCATGAACCTATGTTTGGTTCCTTGGTTTGTTTGTGATTTTGATTACGGTTAAGATTGTGTAGACCCAACTATTGGGAAGTGCTATAATCAGCAAACAGATAGAATACAACCTACTTGTAAAACACTGGACATAAGTTACACTACGAATTACTTACCATACTAAAGGAAAAATACGGTTTCTGTCGGAAGCAGTTTTTCCCTTTCTAAGTGGAGATCATATGTTTGGTCAACAAAAGGGAATCAAGAACGATGCTAGTCCATTTGGCTAGAAATACATCTTAACACGCAAGCGAAAAGCATTTTCTCGGTTGACAGTCTTCTTCCCTGGAAGAAAATTGACGATCCATTTGCAGTGCATGACCTTAATTCCATGGTTATGTAGGCAGCCCCCCGGATAGCAGTTCACTACTTTGGTAAACAGGACTGAGTTCATCCCAAGAGAAAGCATCAAACATGTCTTCCTGTGACAGACGATTACGGGAATCTTCCAGTAAATAGATAAATGATTTTACACATTATTGTTTCAGAATTTGGTGTCAGAACAAAATGTTTGGAGTTGAATAACAGAGTCCAAAAGGCGACGGTATAGTCAGGAAGAAGATTTCTCAGGTAGTTCCTAAAAAGCCTTTGCAATCAACCATGAGAAGGAGTAATCAGTTTTATCTTTCGGTTGATTTGAAGTCAACCCCGCTGGTTTCAAAACGATGATCACTGGCTTTCATGGTGCGGAAAATCGAATTGTGTCGTTAATCCTTTGGGCTATCGATCTACTTTTCAAGGTCATTATTGAGACCTACGGGGCCGAGAAAAATGTTACCCATAGTGGGGAAATCATTGAAAAATTCATTACAAAAGCGTCATAAAATCTGTCGATGTGGTGGTCTTCATTAATTCACGATCAGTTTTATTCGCAGAGAGCTATCCATCACCCTGTGAACAATGAAGAATTCGCGGATCTCAACAAATAAACGCATCCAGTCAGTCTTCAGAAGTTTTTTTTTTGGGGGGGGGGGAGGGAGGCTTAGTGCGTCAGAGTCACGGCTCATATGAGTATATACAAGTTATGATGGCATACGTACCTAATCATTTATTATTTGATTCTACAAAGACAAAATCGTGGACAACTTGAAGGGTCAGTATCTAGAGACTTTCCATGAGAGCTAAGATTTCATTGTGATGAAAAATCTATTTTCACTACTGGAGAAAAAGGGTTGTTATATTCTTCGAAATACACTTTTGATGCCGAACTGATGGATATCAGGGAGCATAGGATAGCTAGTAGTATCATGGCTGGTCTAATGGGTTCTGTGCACAAAAAGTGAATTAATTTGCAGATAATGGAGGCAAGTCAACGTATTATTGGAAAAATTCGGTAAAACATACTATTACCTGTATGACAAAATATAACATGTCAACAAGTGTCTTTCATTTTCCAGTTTGTGGCTTGCAAAGTCATGGGTTTGCGATCGATGCCGAAAGCAAAAGGTGCATCCATCAGGTCAATCGTGCTGTGTTAGTCACTGAGAGAAAAAATAATCTGAAGTACCTCATTATTTGCCGTTCACCAAGTGTTCCGTGCTGTTGTCATGAAGGATTTGTCTCAGGTTGTAAAGTTTCACTTTGGAATTATTCCAAAAACGGCGATTTTGAAGTAATTTTTTGTTTGTGCTCCCGAAAAACTTCATATGCCTATCTATATACTACTGAATACAAATATATCAACTTGCACGTGTAGTTTCATTGTTCTTCGAGTGAGCCCACAAACAGCAAGCCCTTCAACCGCGAGCGTCCATTCACACTGCTGACTCTTCAAATGGGATTCAACTGCGCTAACGGAATGTTCAAATATGATGATGAATAAACACAGGGGTACCGTGTACGCATTGCTGATGTGCGACGAAAAGCGGCAAAACCGGTTGTGATCACCCGGGAAAACTTTATTCGCTCATCTGTATACTACCTAACACATATATGAAGTGCCCCCCCCCCTAAAGAGTATCCCCAAAGAGCGGTCACCACCCTAGTGTGAGCACACTGTCCCAGGCCAGACTGGTTTTATCACTGAGTCTTCTCAAAAGCGAAAAATACCTTCGAGTCAACCGGGTCTTGGGGTCGCATACCTATCCACGAACAGAAAAAGCTACTTGATTCTATGCTGGATAAAACTCGTAGACCTTTCTGTTGTCACAAGTGCCAAATGTTGCACTGGGGTATATACGTGAATATCTTAGGCCTTTGTGATAGTTCAAAGAAGATCATTGGATTCATCTGATACCCTCGATGGATATGCAAGAATTTCACGAATGTTCTGTTTCTGCGCGCGCGTGAGCTCGAATTTTCCTGTGAAAACCATTAACACTTGCAATGATGGCTATTGCAAATGAACTTTTAGCGTTGGATCTCACAGCCGGCAAACCTGAAAGGTTCACCTAATATAAACTCGACAAGTTTCACACCACAGCAATAGAAATTGAAATAAATCGCGATGGGATGGTCAACGAGAAAGGTAGTCTCGACCCTTGATTATAGAGGTTATTATTTGCTTCATAGTGAAATTTCCGTGTACTGGATTACATTTCAATTCGGTCTAAAGAGAACGCAAGTTCCAACGATTATGAGAACTGAGGCCAGCGTCGAAACTAATTGGGACAAGGGAACTTCAAACTACCGAGAAATCTTGTTCTCAATTCTACATTACCTCATCTGTTTCAACTGAGCTGTATTCGAATGGTTTCTGATTGCTCGCCAGGATCGTCTTCTGGCAACAGGAGTGTGGCTACAAGAGGCAATAGAATCGGTTCATAATACGGAACACAGTGATTTTCTCATGAACAAAGGCTGGCAATACAAATTTTAACAAAGTTGTGACATTAGCTCAAGATTATTGAATGGTTAGGTCTCAAGAATTTTGAGCAAGTCGTTATCAGATTGGATGGAAAGCATTCATACGTTATGTAAAGATTATGATTCGAAGAAAATGTAAGACGAATAAGAGGCTGGTCTATAGTTTAAAGCCGATCCATCTCACAGCTTGACTGCGAAGGGAAATCCATGCCGCAGCAATCGAAAAGGCAAAGAAGGAATATTTTGCTCCCTTGCAACGTTACTGAGGAAGAAAGCTCAAACCATTAGTCTTCCGCAGTCTGTGCTTCAATTACGTAAATCTGGTGCGCGTAGGGAGTTAGTTATCACGCTAGAGGACGACCGTGGATTACCAAATGCGTATTTTAAAAATGGATTAAAAAAATAATCAGATGCTTCTGCAGTGACGATGAATTCTTCTCATTTTAGATAACTGTTCAGCCCACCCATACTTGAAACTGCTCAGTGTGAAATTGGTGCTTTTGCAGCCGAATGCAAGGTCAAATGTTCAGCTATTGAATGAGGGTATGACCAAATAAACGAGGGTGGATCGTAGTGAAAGGCTTCTGACACAAGGCGTCAGTGAGCTGGATGACTGTGTTAGGTGAAAGGCCCCATTTATCAGGTAACCAGGGTGACTTCCCGGTGTGGAAGATACTAAGGTGTTAGCCTCACAAAGTGCCAATGATGACGAAGAAGAGACGTCTGAGGGCGAAGACATTCCGATGATGAGTGTCATTCATGGCGCACAAATACCGCCAAGGGGCGCACCATAATGTGGAATGTATGTCAGAATTAGAAAACAAAATAGAAGTTATTCGTTTACCGCTGACAACAACACCAGACCTCATTATCAGTCGATTCTTATTTAACAAAATATATTGATGCTGAATGTTTGTTTCGTGTCCTATTTCAAAAGAGATAGGCATTATTAATTTCACTTGAACTTTTCGAAAGTTTGGTCGGTGGTGACAACGTCTTCATGTTGTAATCGTGTTTTGTGCTGTTATTATATATATATATATATATATATATATATATATATATATATATATATGGGGCAAAAACCACTAAACCGGTCGTGTGTTTCTTAGGAAATTTGTCCGTGCATTTACGTACTACTCACTGTACTTTTGTGATTGCGAGCGAAAAACAACAAAAAGAATACTTAAAAGAGGTAAAGTTTTACTTGTGGCCTCTAAGAAAGTTTGCAATATTATTCAAGTGAGTTTTCCAATTCAGGGAATTCCCGATCGATCAGTTTGACCGGCAGTGATAAATCGGTCAGACTGAAGAACTTTAGATCCGGAGATCACGCGTTTGGAATCCTGCCAGTGCCGGTCGCTTCCACTTTCAGCATCATCTGATTGGAAGAAACCACTATTTTAGTATACCCAGCTGACAAATGAATTCAGTGAAGTACTTGAAATGATACGTGTAGTCTTTTATAATTCAACGTTCATTAGGTATTCACTAAATTATCATTGCTTTGTGAATACGTGACGTCGAAAACAAAGAAACAAGGGTTTTCAACCGCGCTTTCTCCCTCCCTGTTCTGTATTATTCCCTTCTTTCTCTGGTTCTCTCAAGCCAGTGGTTTGGACGTCTCAGACTGCTCGAACAACCTAGCTGTCATCCGTTATACTAAATAACCACGTGCGGAACAAAGTCACGTCCAAGTGTCACACAAACCGTCCAATTCGAACTTCCAATGAGCCGATCCGAGAGGGTGAACGACAGTCCGGACCGGACGTGTTATTGGTTGTTGATGCGTATGGTGTTTGCGATGATGATGTGTGCGTGTAAGCGCCTCATTTTCTATGCGAACCAGCGCTCACCATTCGATCAAATAAAGGCCAGCACAATAATCCGCTGTGTGATGAACACAAATTCGCCGAATTTACAAAAAGTATTTAACCGGACTTAATCAGTCTTATATATCCTCCCGCTTGAGTATGCCTGTGAGTAACTGTCTATGTCTGGGCAGATATTTCCATTTGCGACATCCTCAGCTTGGGTAAATGTGTACGTGATGGTCTCAGCGACCGGTTGTCTTGAAAAATATCTATGAACAAACATTTTCCTATTATGCATATTTGTTTGACTTTAAAAAAAGATAGGTGTAAGATAACAGGTCGAAGAGAACACGGTTGTGAATGGGATAAACGGTGGCCGTTGAATTTGTCAACGGACGCGAAGAGTCAGTAAACATCATTGTTGACCGTCGTGGTTTTGCAGTATTGTTTCATTCAAGAAATAGCATTTAAAACTTTCTGTCCGGGCAAGATTGATCTGTTACTTTTGTCTGGGATTTTATGTCACTTCTACACTCCCATGAAACTCCGGACTGGCTGGTATGATACTTTGACTCACAATCGTTCACCCCAGGTTAGATTCATGGTTAGAACCAGAAGGGGTTGTAACTCCGTAAATCAGCAGCACATCTGATCGAACCAGACACGGTGACAGATATATCCAAATATATAGAAGAGATAGTGGTTTGTAAACAGTTAGTTGCAGATTGCTTCTAATGGACATAGGATGGCTGTCACGAGTCAGCATTCATGACGGTGATACTCCTAACCAATCTCGTATGAGGATTCCAAGCATCCGAAAAAGTTTGCTACTACTTCGTGCACGTAGCTGTAAGATGAACAAACGATTGGACTTGATCTTGTCAGAGATTCTCCTAATCTGGACAACGATACAAAACAGTACAAGAACCGTCAGTAATAAAAAGACCGAGGCGGTCATTTTCATCCTCATTGACACAAACACCGTATACGCCCCCGAACCTGGGGGTGAATTGGCGAAGAAAGTGTGGTTTGGTGTAGAGAGACGGTAATATCTATGCCAATAACGCTCATAGCCAAGAGGTAGCTGAAACAATGAAGTGCAGTAGGCACGACTTTCGGTAGAATCAAAGTAACTGTCCATAGTGTTATGACTACACCATTGCCACAGTGAACATATCCACCCAACGTGAAGAATAATTATTTCAAAAAATGGTCGAATCAGCATGTGATACCATGTTTGTGCGAGGCACTGGACAACCACTTACCAGGCGAGCCGAACATGTACAAATGACTTGAGTATTTGATTCCGGAAAAGTCTGATTTTCGGGATATTACCCCTCTTGATCAACAAGAAACTGTATCTAGCTCATTCAGCCGCATCCATGAGTGTTTAGTTGACTGGAACTTTACATCGTCAGGCCTTCTCCTTTTTATTTGGTTTATTTGCTGAACAGATCATTCCGTTTTGATGACTTGAGCTCCTCAACAGTTGATTCTGACAAAAGGCCAGTATAACCTTCGGAAACGATATCGGCCTCACTGATACGTCCATGTGCTGTTCTGGTGTGGATTCGGTTCGAATGACGCCGTGATACTTGACATCCACTAAAAGAGTACTCCATAATGATTCCTTGAGCTGGACGAGGTTCGTTAACTCGGATTTATCTCTCCATAGGGGAGAAATCACAATTCAACCTCATGAATGGACCCGTTTTGGTGGTCGCCTACAATGCGATACGATATTGCAGCAAGATGTTGCTCGGAAATGTCTCCGCATCACATGACGTTCCCATTCTGACTGAACCGTACAGACAAACAACTTTGAAAAATTACTAGAGCAAAAGTTAAGAGATGCCCTCAAAAGACTTTGCTAATCGACATTATCTGGCCAACTCTTCGACTGGTTTGTGTGGAATTGCAATTCATTATTTTTTTTTACCGAA
This sequence comes from Fasciola hepatica, assembly GCA_948099385.1. Classification (NCBI taxonomy): domain Eukaryota; kingdom Metazoa; phylum Platyhelminthes; class Trematoda; order Plagiorchiida; family Fasciolidae; genus Fasciola; species Fasciola hepatica. The sequence continues at coordinate 12,666,622 of CANUEZ040000048.1, read as the reverse complement.
AATCACTGACGGGTTGCACTTACCAACAGAGTACTGTTTTACCAATAGTTGGTTCCTGTGCTCGTTAGGAATGTTCCAGGTCATTTGGAATATATGTCACTCAGTATTATGATGTGATACCAGCTTGGGACGTAGCCGCGGTCCCATGGGATGTGGCATTCATCGCACGCAAATCCTAACAACATGGTATCCACTCTGCTCGTTACGCATCGTAGTGTTCCCGTTCGTCGGTTTCCAGTGGCAGTCTGCGGTGAATCCAGGCCACTAAGACTTCTGGTCAGGCAATGACCTCAGCTCATTTCCACAATCACCAACGACCGTTATGCAAATTAACCGTAAAAATGGTACCGGTTTAGGTCAATCACAGAAACGCTGTCGGTTTGCGTACGATGATGAGCACGGCCGGGTTTTGCCACTCTTCGGGATTTTCGTAGACAGAAATCAACACGCATGCCCGCTAGCAAAATGGTTTTTAAACAGATAATAGTACGTCTTTTGTAAGGTGGTATGGTAGTTTAGGATGATGGTTTATTTAAACTCTTCGTAGCTGAGAACATCACGTGCCCAAGGACGGCGAAATCTTGACAGGGGAAGTAAAGACATAATCAAATAAAGCAATCAATGGAGCGTACAAAGAGGTAAACACAATAGCAGATACAAAGTTTTCTGGCCCTTCATCAGTTACTATGGTACATAAAGGCGATCAGTGGTGAAAGAAGAAACGGTTAGTTTGTTCAGGAATGGACTGTTACAGTGGAAAGTTCAAAATCCGGAGGTAAAATATAAATGTTCGAAATTCAGCAGTGCTTATCTAGCAAGAGAGACAGATCATATAAAGTAATTGGACAAACAAGTCAGAGTACAAACGATGTGCGAGGAGTTGTTAAGCAATGAGGTGACTCGACCTGACCAAGGGAATTCGACTACACCACGAAGATCGCTGCCGGCTATTGCTCATCACTTGATCGAAGGAGATCAAAAGGCTGGTTTATGTTCTGCGCTGTTTTTGACCTCATCATGACGAAAGTCAAATGCTGGGTATTGGATGGAGCACTGAATATCTACTCCAAATCTGTACCGTGTTCCAAAGCATACGGTCTTTAACCTTAGGTCAGCATATATTAAACCGAATACCCTAAACAGCACAGACGCGCACCCACACACGGCTTCACTTCACGTGGAACCCGTTTTATTGACCCATTTCGTTTCGCAAATGTTATTTTTGTCCTAAAATATATGTCCACAACCGATAAATTTCCCTCGTAGATTTTGTTTTCTGACTTGTATGTTCAAATACTACTTGTAAGTCGCAGATTGCACTATCATCTGAGAGTCACTTTCGGTCAACAGTCCTACGTATGCAGTTACAAGTAGATGGACTGGCTCCGGTGTAGTGAAATCCGTTTAGCTTACGAATCGGGGGGCGTAGTATTTATATGCACAAACATTGAAAAACGTACATTAAAACATATATATATATATATATATATATATATATATATATATGATTACAACCAACCATCAGCGAACAAATAATACTTGTATCAAAAGTAAATACTTCATAAACTCTGGCTTAAAATAATCGAAGGTAAACAGTCACGGGTAGTGAAGCAAAAGTTTAATGTTTCGGGATATGGTGTTTTGCTTCACAACTTTCGGTGGTATTTATACTGTCAACTGCAAATTTATAATCTTTTTGGCTTCATTTCAGCATCATCTTCTGATTGATTATGAGTATAGCCAAAATTATCATCACCATAATCAGAAGCATTATCAAAATCTCTATCGTCATCATCATCCTCCAAATCTTTATTATTATTATTCTCTTTACTATTTTTATCATTATTATTATTGTCACAGTTAAGATGAACACGTCAATGAATAAATTATGAAGAATTTTTGTCATCATCCCGGTCTTGTTCATCTACGCTGTCCTAATGGTTGACGCTTGGTAAGACACCATCGGGTTGTGACTAAATACCTAATTTTTATTTTTAGATCACTTAAAGTACATCAGTGTCCACGTTTCGCATAAAACAGATAGCAAGCATTTCCTCATGGGAAGTAGGTACACAAACGGACAATGGGAATACATCCATTCGCGGATTGTTTTTGTGGTTTATCGTGTCCGGCTGATGCTCGGTTTCCATGTTCACAAGCATGCCAATTATTTTATTGTTTATCCTTGGTTTTTGTGAAAATTTTCAAACAGTGGTTAGCTGACGATCCCATGGGCACTTTCACCTTCCCACGGAAGGAATCAACAATACCGAGGCCTTACAATAGCACACACAATGTTTGCTTCTTGTACGTCACTTTTTAACTAGCAACCACTTGTTTTTTCCACTTTTCCATTTAAACATCGACTTATGGTTGATAAATGTGTGATTTTCTATAAATGATCAAACTTTAATCAAAACACTATGAGGACCGACTCACAGTTATTTGATAACCTCAAATTGCTAAAAGTCCCCGGGTAAGACCTAATCCAGTTACGTTGTTTGTTCCCACTGAACAACGGAAAAATAGAGCGAACGTGCATAAGGACAATGGGAAAGCTTCCGCGCACGGATCGCCTTCGTTCTGTATTTTATCTCTAGCCTGTGCGCAATTAAAATTCCCAATTGTACGAATTATTCGCTTTGTACTCGTTGTTTCGTTCTATCTCTTCTTCCACGAATCGCTTCCACTTCACTGGGGTGTTACAAGATGAGCAAGAGAATCCTATGGTTAAAGCACTGATCATCTGAAGAGGGCTCATTTAGGTGTCCCGGTTAGTTCGACTAACTTCTTTTTTTTTGTGGGGGGGGGTGTGTGTGTGTGAAATTATTGATTATTTTATTGGAAGTGCCACTAAATGTCACGACCGTGGTCGCACTGAAAACATCGTCGACTGGATACTGTGCTGCCCTTGATTAGATTCCCGTTGTTATGAATCGAAAAATTTCTTTCTGCAGCCTAAAAATAGCCCCTTCCCTCTTGTTGAACTACGGCTTCACAGTTGCGTGGTTATGAAAATTGGGGGTGAAAAAAATGAATAACAGGTTTTATTACTGACTGACCTGAAATGGATGAACTGATCTCCGGAATGGCGTTGCTCATCGCCCGCCTTACTTCGAGAGATTAAAATACTGAGTGAGTATTTCCCGGAACTCTTTCCAGCACCTGTTATATTTTGGTAAAACACCATCCCATCCGTGCCTCAGAATCACATGGGTTCAGGTTAGTGAGTAGCATAAAATAAATTCCATGGTTTACATGACGGTATGATGTGTTAGTTACACGCTACCTGACTGATTTTCATCTGACCGATCACACTCTTTTTAGCGCCATATAAACACATTATGATTAATGCGCACCGACATACTAACAACCCTGGCTGCCTAATACGTTCCCATGGTATGCATATCGCATCACGCATCGCGCATGCACTTCTCAATCACGTGACCCCATTTAGTGTATTTCCCTTTGTCTCCCCTTATACATTCATGGTCCATATAATAAATCGTGTTTGTTTAATGACAGTAGCAGTAATAATAGTTATCAGGAGTATTCCCTTACCAAACCTATTCCACAACGTTCTATCCTCACTCCTCTACCACATATTATTCTCGACCGGATATGGGCTACAGATCCCCTCAGATCCATATAGAGAACCAACTGGAAAATAGTTAGTCCAAGTCGAACCACGATGGGAATGTCAATTTATTCCATCCATGGTAACAGTGGATGTTGCAATAGATCAGACTACTTGCTTAATCCATTTCTATTGATCCTAGCTGTCGTAATTTTAGCCTCCATAAGGAAGCGTGTAGGCGATTGTTCACTGAAAGTGAGTGAAATGCTTTTTGACAGGGGACTTCGAAATCATGCAGTGTGGGAGAAACTCTTTCGAGATTCATTTTTATAAGTGAGTTTCCCTGTCTTTGTTGTCCAATCTCGACTTAAAGACTGCAAACCTATCCGTCACTCAGCCCAACTGATCTCGGTAGACACCCACTGTGACTGATTCCGCCCTTCTTGGGAAGCTACCTCGGCACGGAATCACACAATTAGACACAGTGTTTCCAACTGCGTCGGTGTACCTGTTCCCTAGTTAACTGACGCACTTGAGGCATGCGAGAGTTTTCGGATGCACTCTTTCTTGTAGAAAGTCCAACTCATTCGTTTTTCGTCTCATCGAACACATTGGGTAATTTGTCTGATTTGATTCAGAAGCCACTTAACCAGCGACTTAGAGTGCATTCATTCCTAAGGCAGATAGAAACTCATTTGTTCTCATTTCTTAGCGTAATTTGACTCAATCAAAAGATTGAATCATTGGTGACAAAACTTTTCCAGCCTCTGATGAACTGAGTGTCTGTCAACCAAATCACCACAAAACACTTCGTCTATTCCTTCACAGGTGTACTCATCCACTGGTTGCACAAATACGGTACTTATATGCATAGTCAACGTTCAGACACCGGTGCTATTTGAAAATCTATTCTATCTTCTAAGTTTCAAATAGTACGTTGATGCAAACGTCCTGATGATGTCACCTGGACTGGTGATTAAACGTTTGCGACCTAAATGCCGATTGTTGAATCTGATTAAAGTCATACACACACACAGAGCGGAAAATCAACCCATATTCCTCTCGTGCATAACTGTACTTCCGTTTGGTATTGACATCCAGACATCCTTCGGAGTGGATAGCACTGACTGATCGATCTTTCCACGTATCGAATGACTTCACTTGTTTACGCGTGTGAGCCAGCACAAGTAGTTCAGCTGTTTTGCAAGCTTGTTCATTCACTCGCTTGACTGGTCGTGGCTTACGTGTGGGCTACGGTTCGGTTGCCTTTACGTTCTTACAAACAGTGACTGTAACAATTACGTGTTCTGCTACTACTGATCACGAGTGCAAAATTGATGTCGCTGTCTCGGGCCTGAAAGCCGTCCGATAGACTGTACTGGGGAAGTTCACATCGTTGCTGAATATGTTGCTGTTATGACCAACGGGTTCCTTTCTGTGATGTGAATGGAAAACCTGCGTGCTTGATCTCAGCTTGCAACTCCGATCGTTACAGCCCGCAGTGGCAAGTCCGAAAATGATAATACAGCACGTCGAAATGGCCGTGTCTTTACATAAATAACAAAGTGAAATTTAGAGCGAAAATGGAATATTCTTAAACTGGTGCGTCCAGTTAAGTTTAAGCCCTGAAGGGGCCGATTAGTTTTTGATGGAACTTCTTCCTGGAGTGATGACTGACCGCTGACTCGATTTGCGTCCGACTTCAGATAACTGCTTGATTAGCCAAAAAGGGGGTTGCATCGTGTGTGATCTGATATATTATCGATTATTGATTATTCAGTCCGGCTTGGCATGCTCGAGTTAGTTAATAGCCTTTTTGAAAAAATGTTTTCCTTTCGTTGTTGACATCCTAACAACTGTACACACGAGTAGTTTGTCCAAAATTCACCGAATGTTCCCGCTACACGATGGATTTCCTTGTTGTCGTCACATCAACTTCCCTCGTACGGACAGCTGCAAACTGACCGGATGAACTGCGAGGAAATTTTACGACTACCTTTTTCCGGCTTTTCAGTGCGCTCAGATATGCTTTCGAAAGACCTGAAGAATTGTCATTTGTGCAACTCACTCGATCTAATAGTTGTAGATGATTTGCCTGTTGAGGAACATTCAACTAGATTGTTTTGGAATTTAGAAGAAATTTTCTGAAGCCTGATTCTGAGTCTTCTGACTGAGGTGGCAAAATGCAATTTGTATTCGGAGCAATGTTAGCATTTGTTGATGTATGTGTTGTACTGTGACTACCGCGAAATTTCTCTTTGATGAGTGTTTTTTTCTGGTTTCCCTTTGATATTCAATCCCGTTCTAACTCGCGTGCATCCTTCATTGCTTCAATCGGTGGTGGTCACGTGGTCTAGAGCGTTTGATTACCACCTCGGATATCACAGGTTCGAACCTCCACTGTCATTGGTTTCTTCGGTGGTAGACAGCAGCCTACTGTCATCCGGCTCGGTACCACACCTGACCCATTGAGAACTTATGTGGTTCTCTGCCTTTCCAACTCTCACCGTCTTGTTGCCAGTTATCCCCAACAGTACTGTGGATCTTTGTGACTATGAGGTATACCCCTTTCATTATACTCGTAGGCAAGCGCGTAATTAAGGAAGCCCGACACGATAAGGATTATATATCACGCAATCGCTTGCGAGTAGTGTGGGATTGTTTAATTTTTGTTTGGGAGCGGAGTGGCGTAGTGGTAACATACACGCCTTCGAGATGGAAGGGCCTGGGTTCAAAACCCGGGTGTGGCCGAGGATATGCACCACTGATGAGCTGAGCTCTAACAAGAGCGAAACTCGAGTCTGGTGCTCCCGAGTGCAGGTTGGTCGGATGACCTTAGGTTTGCGCGTAAAATGATAAGGATTATCTGATAACTATCAGCAGATCAAGAAACACTCGTTGTCGTTCAACACATTTAGAAGAATATCGAGTCTTCAAAAGCCGGGATCCAGCGTTCCATTATGCGCGTCACTTTTTGTCTCAAAAATTACTTGGAAACAAAGCACCTTCAGATTTTTATTTATTCTGCTAATCAGTTTCCTGCTTGGACACATACAATTCCAAGGCCTCTCCCAGGTCGAGAAAGAGCACTTGAATAGGATTGATATAACAATAGAAGCTGTGAATTTCTCCGATTCGATTCCGGCTAGAGGTATTGGTCTTTTTTGTAACAGAGTTGAAAGTAGATTTCTCATTTTGTAAAATTGAGGCTCACCGTATCAATGAATACATTCTATGAATGTGTTTCAAAGCAGTGTCCCGTAATTAGAACCATTACAGTTGCTGTGTATCTCTGGAATGGATGTTTACTTGCATTATTCGCGTCGGGTTGGCTGAATTCGAATAGCTCAGCTAGTAGAAAAACTGCTTTGTAGGTGGCTGACCTCTGGTTCGACTCCGGGTTGCTGTCTGAACTTTTGGATGAAAACAATGCCAGTGGATTTTCCCTTTATTTGTAATGTTCCAACTCCTTTGTCATTTTGAAGATTCTTTTTAAAAAAATAATGTTCAGTAACAGGTATACAGCTTTAGTGCAATAAAAACACTTAATTTTCTTAGTGAAACTGCGGTGAATCACCCAGGGTCTGTACTCACGTTTGTGAGTTACATATCAACCGAAAGACTACCTGGGTTGGAACACAGGCGCTTATTTCATATATGAACTACTTAAACCGGTTTTACAAAGGACATAACTCGATATTAGTTCCGAGTAATTAGCTAGCACAATGTGATCGGTTTGATCGATTCATCCATAGCCTGCGCGTAACTCAGACCACTGCCACAACATAGGTACCATTCCATGGTGGAACAGTTTGTCCTGTGCGTCTTGGAAACTGTTGTGATGCTCATTTCCTTACTTCGGATTTTTGGATAGTACCTATGTACTAAACCTCCGTTAGCGACTCCTGCTGGTCCAGACAGCCATGACCAATCAAAAGACGACAAACAGTACGCCAAAAGCATAATCTGTTTATATATAATAGCAATACGGTATTTAAAGTGAAAATCGATTATTCTCTAACTCGGGCATCCAGTCAGGTTAAGCCTTGGCGAATTGATTGCGTACCTAATAGTTTGAACTACTGATTATTGAACTGATTTCTCTAGAACTGCGTGCAACTGTCCTGTAAGCCTCAAGGAGTTAGGCCTTTGGTGAACTGACGACTTATCGATTATTGACTAGTTGATCCGGCCTGGCATGCTTGAGCTGGTTTGTGACTTGGCTCATGGAAGATTAATGTTGTGCCTTCCTTATAGAAACCCACGATCGGGTGAAGTATTCAGCGAGCCTTATTCTTGATGATAATAGATACACCATTCTTCAAAGTATAAAAACCTTCACAGCGTGGAGTCTTCAAGCCCGGAATTCGGGAATGGTGTTGCACTTTTGGTTAGCACAACTAACGGAATATCTTCGAGGCTTTGGCACTATGTTTCGTCCGAGATTCTGTTTTTTCCCACTGGGGTTTTCCCGGAGGTCAGTCAGAGAACACGAGTTTTGATATTCTAATGTTCAGATGCGTTTTAAAACTATCTACTGAAGAGATTCCATTTAGCATCTCATTCCAAGCTCCCTGTGGAAATTAAACCGTCAGAGTAATATCGGACGATATTCACTCATAACCAAAGGCACGGTGTGTGCTTGACACAGTCCATTTCAAAACGAATGTATCTAGTTATCGTTTGGAGCAGTTTCGCACGTTTGGTCATACACACGCGCGGTCAGCGTCAAAATCACGTGGCAGCTTTGGACAGAGACACGTTAACCAATCACATCAGTTCTGACTCAGCTACTACTTGCATATTTTCCTCTGGTTAAATGAATGCTCAGAGAATGTCCTAATTTATCCGGTAAAAATCTCAGATCAAGTCTGTTGTGTGGCTTCATCTGTGTTCGGATCGACAACACAATGATCCCAATCTGATTGCTTATTGAATGATTCAAATTCTACGTTTGGTAGCTCTCAGACAGTTGACTGCTTCATATTCTACAATAAAATACCACTGTTTTACTGATCTGTTCATTTCTGGACGCATCATTTGGCTTCGCGGTCAGTGAACCTGTGTGACGTGTTTGTACATGATTCCCACATTTGGTCTTGGACTTACACCATGTAAGATCTACTTCATCTCAGAAGTTTAAAACACTGCTGAAGATTTTGTTCATTCAAGTGGTGTACAGGAAAGTTACAGAATGATTTCGCTACATCACCGATGTTTCTACCGTTGACACAGCTCCTGCTCTTGAACGAATTACACCAAGCCAATCTAAAGCAAAGCGATCATATTCTACGAGTGATCTTTCACGAGTATTAGTACAATAAAAAGCTCCCAAAAACAAATCTGCGAGGGGGTTATTGCCTTCGCTGTTCAGCAGTCCTAATAATTGTGGATCATTTGCCTTTTTGAGGAATGGAGAGAAATAAATTTCAGAACTTTACACGAATGCCGTGAGGCCATGCTATCAAAATGACGAAATTAGTTTATTCGGAGCTATGTTGAACTCTTAGGAACGTGATGCATCAAACTCGCTTACCACTGCACTTTTGGATCGTACACACACTTATCGTTGATGACTGGTCTTTCTCGTTGATTCCTCAGTCCACTTTACTCCGTTTCTCACTTGTGCGTATTCTGCTTATCCCTTGTTATCCTGGGACTGGATATCTACCTGTGCTTTGAGTCATTATGTGTGTGTGTGTGCTCGCGTGTACTTTTCCCGGAACTGTTACCACTGCTACTGGTACTGATGATACTACTCTCGCTGATTTGACAACTATTGCTACGTCTACCCTGCCACTATTGGTACCGTATTATTACAGTTGCTGTTTCCATTGCTACTACTACTACTACCATTACTAAGACTACGGGGACCAGTACTACCAGCGCATCCAATAGTACCACTCTTACTCTTACTATTACTGTTATAATCCACAAGCCGTGCCTGGGAAATAGGTTGCTTATTGTCACTAACGTGTTCGGGCATTGACAAAACAAATCAAACGTTACAAACATCCTCATTTGCCAAGTGGCTGCCTTGTTTACTTGAAAACAGTCATCATCCAACGGAGGAGCAGTCGCGTGGTTTGCCTGTTGTTGTTCACCTTCTTGCGTTCGGTCTCTTGGGCATAGCGGCGTTGTTAATCCACGAATGACGATAGTTCCGCTTTCAGCAATCAACTACTTAACAAGTAGTATATACGCTCACCACACTACTACTACTACTACTACGAATACAACTCCCGCCCCTGCTACTAATACCAGTGCTAGTATTCCTGTACTATAACGACGGACGCTGCAGCACATGCTTCAATTATCATTTTGACTGCATCACCGGTTTGTTCTCCGGGTAGTTCCTCCTTATGGAAGGGTGAGGTCATGTTGTGTCCGGCTTAGACAATCCAATCTGCCTTCAAAGCTGTCTACCGAGTCGCACAATCCACGCCAAGAATAATTCGACTTTCGAAACCGGTTATTATTCACTGCTTGTGAGTGTTACGCTTCAAGGAGAGAGATGATGGCTTCACCTGCTTTCGAACCGATAACACAATGACTCCAATCCGATTGCTTACGGACTAATCCAAACTCCACTATCGGTAGCTCCTGAAGGGAAATCAAAGGAGATAGGAGCCGCTAAGAAAGTACTATATGTGGGTTTGCCGTTCAAAGGCGACACGGAAGCCGAAATTATTCAACGAAGATTATCGGGAGTAATCAACAGAATATTCTACGCTGCACAGTTACAAATCCTGTTCGTTTCCAAACCGATAGTGTGTTTTCGATTGAAGGACATAGTGCCGAATTCTGCAACCTCGTTTTGTGTGTATTCCTTCACCTGTTCCTGTGGAACTAGGTACATTGGTCGCACGACTCGGCGCCTATCCGAACGCGTTCGTGAACACCCATCCGGCCTGGCTGAACACGGGAGCAATTAGGACAATTACGAGTGCGGTGTGCTCACACCTTGTTGAGTCAAATCACTCAGTGGAGGTGATAAACGCTTTTCGCACCATTTACAAAGTCCGAGGAAAGCAATCAATACTTGTCAAGTGTCGCATCTTAGCCACAGCCGAAGCCGTGAGTATTCGTCTCTACAATCCTCCCGTGTGCGCCCAGAAACAATTTGTGCAAGCACTTAAGCTTCCGTGGCCCACGTCATGGTCCCGAACACATGTGCAATCACTTGAACATTCCACACTGTGATCAATTTCACATGCACACACGCACGTGCACAGACAGATTTGGATTATCATTCTCCGTTCTTATTTTGTGAGTCATATATATTGTTATGTATTTGGTATGAGTACGAATAACTGAAAACGAGCTTGTTCGCCACGGAGTTTATTCTCAATGAGCCCCTGTACAGTTGACTGTTTCATACTCTACGGAAAAAATGCTGCTCCCTTGCTAATCTACTTAGTCCCGAGCACAGCAGAGTGCATTCTTATTTCACTCCGACCTGTTTGGTCCACAAATTTTGTCCTTCCACAAAACTACCGCCGATTTCCTCCTCTTTCCCGTTTCAATAAATCGTATATTTCCCACCCCCAAAACGTTTTGCCAAACGATTCACATACACCCACTCATAACGACTCATGAAGCGGTTTGGAAACAAATATCTCCAATAGATTCCGCACAATGCAAGCTATTCAGGTAGACAATGGGTTCCGTTTTGCTAATGTCCACGTGAATGGATGATGTCAGTTCTCATTCCCTGGCAAAGAAGTAGATCACTTCTGAATGCTTAATTAACTCAAAATGTTATGCATGATATTCGGTTGTCAGCTGCCTAACCGGATAAACACTGGAATGAGTGCAATGCTGACTTGTCACACCAGCATGATATCCCACTATCAGTGCAATAATCCGATACTCTGAGGATTATCGAATTCAATATGTGATGGGGACCACAGAACAACTACAGTAATCGTCGACGGTGATGTGTTGGAAAATGTTCTCGGTATTCTGTTGGAGTTTCGTGGCTGAATTAGGGTATACATATCACGCAATTACTTGCGAGTAGTGTGGGACTGTTTAATTTTCGTTTGCTTGACTGTACTTTGGACTCCACTTTTCACGAGCAAACCTCAAGTCATCCAACCAACCTGCCCTCAGAAGCACCAGACTCGAGTTTCGCTCTTGTTAGAGCTCAGCTCATCAGTGGTGCATATCCTCCGAAGCACCCAGGGTTTGAACCCAGGCCCTTCCATCTCGAAGGCGTGTGTGTTACCACTGCACCACCCCGCTCCCGTCCGGACTGATCCGAATCACCAAGGTAAGCTTGTTCAGATGTCGTCTTCTATGACAGCCAGAAATGCCCGAAAGCTGCTAGCAAGTAATTGCGTGACATATATTCCAAAAACGCGAAGCAGGTTTAAAAATGTGGGTCCGTTGCCCTCATCCTGTGGAGAAGACCTGATCTGGTGGGAGGCATTCGCTTGGAGTTAACTAGGTCCGGAACCATGTCTCCATTTGAAGCTGTTGGGCATTTCTGGCTGTCATAGAAGACGACTTCTGAACAAGCCTAACTTGGTGATTCAGATCAGTTCGGACTGGGGTGAGGTGGCGCAGTGGTAACACACACGCCTTCGAGATGGAAGGGCCTGAGTTCAAAGCCCGGGTGTGGCGGAGGATATGCACCACTGATGAGCTGAGCTCTAACAAGAGCGAAACTCGAGTCTGGTGCTTCTGAGGACAGGTTGGTTGGATGACTTGAGGTTTGCGCGTGAAAAGTGGAGTCCAAAAGGACAGTCAACCAAACGATAATTGGGGTATGTCAGAGAATCGGATGATAGCAATAATTTGTCAGAAGTTTCCTCTCATTTGTGTTATTGCTTTGTTACTCTTTGGGTAGTCTACTTAACTGGATGTAATGTTCTCCCGAGGGGCGTGGCCATTGCAAGATCAGCGAAGACAGATTTAGATCACGGCAAGCCGGAGTTCAGTAAGTGCATAGGCAAGCGTTAACTATTACACTGGCAAACTTGGACGAGGCAATCTATATCTGAGCACGTCACAGGTAGTTGGATGTGCGTGAACTTGGTTGCCAAGGTAAAATACCCTAAAGAAGTGAGGCAGAAACTACCAAGATACAGAGATATAATTAAGTTGGTGAACAATAATACATAAATTATCACGGATTATATTTAGATAGGTTTACCATTCAAATAAATCGATGGAAGCCCTTTTCTCGGCCAACATATTTACCAAGTTTATGTTTATGAGAAAAAGTTGAATGAAATTCCATCATAATAAGAAAACGTGACGTGATGTGTAATTAAGTAAAGTTTCTTACTTCTGACTGTCTAACTTGCCAAAAAAATTGCAGTTCGCATGAACGTGAACTCCGACTTCAAGGTCATTCCCATATTCTGATGTTGCGACGCGAAAACCAGTGCACCTATGGTAGTGGCCATACAGTTGGAATTATTGATTTTGTCAAGACACCTATGTGTGTGTGTGTGTGTGCGTCTAACTATCGATTCCTTCAGTCCAGTTACAGAATTGTCATCCGCCCCTGTGGACGAACATCCCAAACCGCCATTGAACCACTACCCAGTAATGTCAATTATTTCGTTCTAACTGTTTATTATATCAGGTGCCACTTTAAATAGATTGCCATTCCCAGGCGAACTTCTGTTTTCATTCTACTATGTAAGTGCTGATACCTGCTTTTGCACTTATTGGGCTTCGGCTAATCGGGTTTTCATTTTTTTCAATTTATTTGCAGACCACACACGAGCAACCCACACTGGAGAGAGCTGCTTCCGGCACATCCGACAAACCGGCTTGTTTTTTTATGTCCGTGTCAAACGGCCACCGTGATCATTTTCGTCGTCCTCGTTTCTGTAGTGTTGTGAGCACCTTCAGTAACGTGTATTCGCTGATCGCCCGACACTGTTATCGAGATAACGAGGAACGGAGCCAGTTAAAGCTGTAGGTTCTCGTCACCTCCATAAACGGGGAGTACAAAGGCTTGTGAGTTCATTTTTTTGTGACCGATCTTGTTCAGTTATTTTAGCGAGAATAAGAGCACCGTATATCAGACAATTCCCGGAAAACCTCCCATAAATATATGTTTCAGAGGCAGAATACTCAGTATACTGAGCTAATAAAATGACTTTAAACCCACGAAACTCGAAGAAGTATGCCGTTAATCCTTTTTCCTAATCCAAAGTGAGCATATTTCGAGGCACTCAGTCTGTTGCAGATAGGGATGCGACAGTTTTGAATGCCACTGGTACTAACTGACACAAAGCCTGCATTGAAAACCCAACAAAGGTGGATCACATTTTGATATCACCGGAAATTCAAAGTATGACACCGGTCATTTGGGCCATAGGTTTGTTCTCAATGAGTGCTCAGTAAGTGATGATCCATGGAGGGCTCAGAAAAAAATGTCATTTGAGTTGTACATTTTTCCCCAAGAAGTATTCCCCTGATTGTCGAGATATCACACTGTTGAAAATTATTGATTTGGACTAGGCCTCTGAACTAGTGCGAAACTCATCACCGCGGTTGTTGTATCCGGACTGAACAATCGTCCATGTGGTACAGATTATCAAACATTGTCCCTCCTGCGCATCAACATATTCTTGGTCATATTTATTCACGCCTTGTTTTTCGACTGATCATTTTCACTATGTCGCGATTGACCTTGCTTGGCTTGGTGTAAATTTACGCTAGCGGATGAATGAAACTCACGTCAAAAGAAGTTGCCTACGTAACTTGCTCTTACTTGTTCCTTGCTTGCCGACTACAGCCCGGTTTCACGTTGACGACTGTACATCCTGTCTAAAAACTTTCAGGATCACCTCAATTCGGTCGAAATCCTGACGTGCCGTAGGATCCCAGAACAAATAACCGTAGTGCCAATATTACGTTTTCCGTTGCTAACTACGAAAGAAATTGTTATGACAGAAAAAATCCCCGAACTCAATTAAAATGCATCACATGGGTAGGTGTTAATTTATTAGAATAAAGCTCTATGCTATTTCTCACGAGAGGTTTGTAAATAAAGTCATACAAAACGGTTTATCTGTTCATGATTCACTTTTAGATTTGTGAAAGTCTGCTTGACATTAGAGTTTAGTTTGTATAACTAACTCTTATTAGCGAATATTAGATGGTGTTCATAAGAGTATTCTCTGCTCTGAAGATAGAAGACAGGGGACTTGGCAAGCTCTGAACACTGAAGTCACAAGTGGAAAATGTGATTCGGTTTAAGATTAAAAAAAATGACCACTTAGCAAACATGATGGAATCTATACTCAGGAGACTGTAAAAATTCTAAAGAATGGAGGTGGACGCAATTTGATAATGGTGCTTATGAACTTTGTTCTTATAATGATGTTTTAGACACTCCTCGAGGTCTCATATTCCGTTATGTTCGTGACCGACTGGTAGTGGCAAAGAAGGGTTTCTTTTGAATTCTTGGACATATTTGTTCACCGCGGGGCCTTTGAATCTGATCTTGTTATGTTGTGATATCGTTATTCCTTTGGCATATTTATATCTTCGTACGGCACTGTTTTCGTTTTCACATCTATGTTTTGTTCTCGATGATTAAGTACAAAGCGCAAGTTTTGCTTTTGGTACGACATACCGCTGAGCCTGACGGGAGAGTGTAATTACTCCAATTTTCCATTCTGTGAATAATAAAGTGGAAAAAATCAAATTACATGTGGTCGGTAAAGTTTTTAAATATCACGTAGCATGGAATGTTTCTTTCTGGGCAAGGAATACCTAAATCGATGTGTGCCCCGTTCAATCCTGTCGAAAATGTCATCCATCAGCGACTTAATGAAATTGTTGTTTCAAGAATCTTGGCTTCACTCAGCCAGAAGTGATGAGTTATTGAAGCTTGATAGACTTGTCGACTATAAGCTGGACAGCCAGCCAGACAAGAAATCCAAAATACGGGATGTGGTTACCTACGTCATGCATGGTGTCCTTCATCCACATGCGTATTTGCCCACAACACACAAAGTGTTTGACATGAGGCCATTGAATGTAAATTATGCTCTATCTCCAGTCTTTTTTTCTATTGTTATATCTAATCTGTACGTAACTACAGACAGTATTTTCCCGAGACAAGCCGATTTCCTTGATTCATTTCATTCGACACTCATAGAGCGGATTGACATCTTACTTTTATTGTGACTGACGACTTCAACAGCATTGATTTTCTTTACTACAGTCTAAAGCCTATTTATACCATTGTTAATTTTTCCACCAGAGATACAGTTTTCTTCTCGACTGGGTCCTCTACTGTTCATGGTGTGAGGTATGCCGCGTGGGAAACTCCGACCATTCCCAAAGTTCTTCCTAAAAGTTTTACCAAATGCAACCACCAAAGCTCAATAAATCACCCAGTCCAAACGGTGCATCCTCGATAGTATCACGAAGCTCATTGTTCATTTACTCGAAGGCCTCAATGGCCTCTTCGAAATTGGATTTGTTTTACGACCCTTACGTGCCCAGGCATAGTGACAATAGTACGAGCTAGTAAAACTACTGTTACGAAACATGCAGTTCACGAACAACCACTATGATACAATAAGGCCGCTATGATTCGGAAAAGTTTAACTGGTTGCGAAGAATGGAAAAAGGAGCATATGGTTCGGAAAGTGAGTTAGCAGTAAAATCACTGAACCCGTGCATCAACGAAGAAATTATTTATCTTCACCTACTGTACGTGGCTACCGTACGTAATGTCAACTCTTCTTGCCATTTACGGGTTGGACTAAAAATGTTATGTGGCCGAGCACCCCAATCAAATTACAAAAAGCATGGTTTTGATGAGCTCAATAGGTTTTTCGTCCAGGAAATTAAGTCAACCGATTTATCTCTCAAATTACCTGGAATCCGATGAAAGCTAAGAATTCCGTATTTCCTTCTTCCGGGGCGCGTTTTCGAGGAGTTTAAGTCAATGAGTACCAACGAAGCCTGCGGACCCCATGGCCTCAGTTTTGTCATTCTGAACACTCTGGCTGCCCACTTGGTTCCCGAGTTCCGCTCCATATTCACTCGGTATCTGTCAGGAGGCAGACTTGTTGACTCCTGGCATCAAGTTTCCATTACTTCAACACCGAAGTAAGAAAAAGGCACTTCAGTTTTACTTAAAACTTTCGGTTATAAACAAATTTGCCTACGGATAACAGCGTTATACTCTGAATGCCGTTTGCTGTCTTGTCCATTTAGTTGATCAGAAAAGCGAACTCTTTCACGTGCACTCTCTGGACTATCAAAAAACAACTTTCATTACTCCTAATATAGAAAGTTCACTATTTATTCTACATCAGTAAGGAATATCCTAAATGCTTCCAGTTGGCTAAGAGACTATTTCACGATCTGGTTTCAAATCGTTTATCATAATGCTCATAGACCCTTTACACTCCCGAATAATTTCGGAGTATTGCTATATGTATGACCATCCACCTATTTGAGCATGTTTTTTTCTTTCTGATACACCGACGATGTTGTCATTCGACTAAAACAGTCCCTCTGCTATGACCGCATTGTCAACCGCCGTCAGTTCGGCTTTTATTCCCAACAAAATTTCTAGAAGTACTGTTTTCAGTTGATTGTAAAAGTACATCACAACCAATTTACACAAAAGTCAGAGTAGGAGGTTCAAACGTGAAAAAAGCCAACCGCTATAAATATCTTTGTGTATTTACCTCATCATATCTTAAGGGAATCCATCATGTAAAAGATATATTTTCAAGCTAAGAAGGTTGACATTCTGCATCTCCCACCTGAGTTCTCTACCTGTGTCTAATCACGTCATTTCGAAGTTTATTCATTCATGTGTGTTATGTCATTGATTATAATGATTCTGTGCCACTTTCCGTGGTTCGTTGGTCGATGACTTCGAGTTGATCATGGGCTCTCTTAAATGCAGTAACATAGCCTACTCCGAGTTAATGAATTTCATGGAAAGAATCCATTTTTCGGCATGTGGACGTCTTTCTTATTGAGGGGTTGCCTACGAGTTCAGTGGAAAGGACATCTACCACAGTGCTACGAAGGCTTGCTGCACTATTAGGGAAAACCGGCAACCAGACCCTGAAACTTGGAGAGGCAATTAACCGCATTAGGTCCCCATAGGTCAAGTGTGATACCGATGAGTACGACAGTGAATCATTATCTACCACCGAAGTAACCCGAGATGGCGGGGATTTGAACGTGAGACCTACGCGATGGTAATCAAACGCTCTTAACCACTCGATCAGTACCGGCCACCAAGGACATTCATCTGTAACTCACAGTAATTCCCAGTCTGCTCAATGTAGTAAATTTAAATTGATATATATTCCTGAACCGAAACCTATTTTTAATGTATTGTTATTATGTGTTATTATTAATATTCCATATCTAGTTAGGCTGCTCGTTTCAAAATACTATATGGTGCTATACTGCTACTTTTTCAACTTTTTATCAATCAAACCTGTAATTTATAACTTTTCACAGCAAATTGGCTTTTTTAGGACAGATACAACGCATCCTTGACTTTACCTACATACTACAATGATTGTTCTTCATGAACTTCGCCACTACTTACTAGTTACCGTAAATATAAAATCATGCAGTTTCCAATTAATACAATCACGTACGAGAACAAAGCGTGCTTATCAGTCGCTCGTACGCATGAATTTTGAAAATACCTGAATTTGCTATGCATATCGCATGAGAAACGCACCCTAACCCTTGTGCCTGACAAACTGCATCATCAGTCTTCAGTAAATGTTCCCGTGAAAAAGTCTCCGAATTTTTCCCAACCAAATTTGAATAACTACAGAATGGCGTGTTGACGTGATTCAGGGAGAGGGCAAAATGAGTTCATTTCGCTCACAGCTTGTTTATTAGTATAGAATATCTACTTTGAATATTTATCCACGGAAACCATCACTTTTCAAATTGAGGATACAAATGCATGCAAGCAGCTGATCGACAGTGGTTAAAAGGTCATCACGGTGAACTTTAGACCTTTCTGTCTTGATAAATTTGTAATAGATGCACTTTGTTTCATAGGTGATTCGTCATGGAGTTCCAAGACTCAAATAAATCTGGAAAACCATGGAAGGGCTGCTTGTATGTTGGGATGCATGAGTGCTATGTTTGCAAGACATTACCGTGGTAGGGCTGAAATGCTTTCCGTCAGCACAACCGGATAACACTTACCTGAATTCTACAAGCCCAGAACTGCACGAAATGTCGATCGTGTGTCGATTAAGCAACGAAAGTCACGGTCGATCAAAGCCTATCAACTTCAGGCATGTTATGGGACCGGTCAGTTGAGACCGACACGCACTTACATTCACCAAGTAGACCGCCTTCACTGCTAGCATATGGCTAGATGTATTAGGGCCGCTCGGGACACGATAATCAGAAATGCAAATCCACCAAGCCTCCACTGGAAATCGAACCAGGGGTGCACGCGTGTGCCACGCACCTTTCTGTCGGGTGAGATCTCACTTGTTCGTTTCGTGTCCACACTTCATGATAAAAAGCTCTTTTCCGTCACTGACGTTTGAAAGCGAACTGTCCATCCCGTGCAAATTTGTCGGGTCTTATCATCGGCAACTTCGCTATAGGGGTTTAAGTTCATCAAAGGTTTTATGAGCAACAAAAGACATTCGGCTACTTATCCAAATTCAGTTTCAGGGAAGTTAACGGTTTTTTTGCATTCATTATACGAAGACACCTTTCACGTTCGGGTATCTTTACAGCGGCCGACATATGTGTCCGAAATAAGCACTTTTGGCTGATCAGTATTTCCGAATAGTTTTTTTCACGCATAAATAGTGCATCAAATGGAACATCAAAGCCCCTTTGTATGCAAAACGAACGAGAGTGCCCATCCGATTGTTCATGCTGGCAGTATGTATGGATACGTATGCGTATATGTATAAACGTCTCCCTTTTTGCATTCAAGTAAATGTATACGTATGTATGTATGTGTATGCGTGTAAGAAAGCGTGCATGTAGTTTTGGTATGCATTTATAGATGTACGTACACATATACGTGTATATGTACGTACGTACCTACAGCTGTATGTATGTGTGCTGGTACGTATGTATGCATGTATGTATGTATGTATGTATGTATGTATGTATGTATGTATGTATGTATGTATGTATGTATGTATGTATGTATGTATGTATGTATGTATGTATGTATGTATGTATGTATGTATGTATGTATGTATGTACGTATGTATGTATGTATGTATGTGTGTATGTATGTATGTATGTATGTATGAATGGACGTATGCATGTACATAAATATATTTATATATATGTCTCTATGTGTGTTTGTATCTCCGAAGATAATGGTGTTCATTTTGAATAATCATCTTCCGGGTGTTCTTTTTAGACGGACTTCCTTCACTACCCTTGTTTTATTTAGGAAAGGATACAGTGTTTTCTTTTGCTAATCAGCGCGTAGATTACTCATTCGGCTGAATACTGAATTCCTAATTCTTGGCTCATGGGATTGCGACCGCCCTATATTGACCCGTCTTCATTGATTGATGCTGTCCGATTTGATCTCTTCGAAACCACTTTAGCTTTTAGTTCTATTCACTTACTACCAAAAAAGTGATGATCCTCAATGCCTTATTTAGAATCTCTATTGTCAATTCACCATGACAGTGTAACGGGTAGGTATACCTTTACTGTTAGCTACTCCATGCTGTAGTGAAAAATGTTCGCTTATTTACTGGATAACTAAACAAGGGGTAGGGTGTATTTTTGTACCTCTCGTCGCCAAAATTTCATTATTCCTTAGTAGATGACTTGAATTTTACAACATGACACTCGAAAGTTGCAGAGTTTACCAACATTTTAAACTCTCAGTGATTTTTGAATCAGCCAGGAGAAACAAATCACTAGATTGCTTCTAGAACTCCAAGGAACGAAGCCTTTGGGAACATTTGGAGACATCGAGAGAAGAAAACACCTTTTGACAATTTAACTCTGCACTCCAGTTCCATTTCATAAGGAATTGTCATTACACTGTTCAAATCTAGAGCCACAGATTTGTGACATTTTGAGGTCAGAGCAGACGTGGACAGTCGGATTTTTTCCCAGGATGCAAATAGTTGAATTTCGAGTCATGAGGAAAAATAAAAGTTCCGCCCAAAACCAGTAATTATATGGCTGTCTGTTGGAGACTTTCAGGCAATAAGGGGCCAAATTAGTGGTTGTGGAGTTGTGTGGATAGATACTACTATGGTGGTGTGCTGTGGCCAGATCGGCAGGGTCATGTTCACAAGTGTAACGGCTTGCAACCTAACAAGGAATATACACATTAAGATACTATGAGTACCATCAAGAAGTCTGCGTCGATGTAAAAAAAGCGAGTTATTACATGATCTTACAGGCAATCTTGTCGCAAAATTTTGTAACGGGAAATGTTTTTTTTCGGACATATTTACCAGCTGGAAATGGATTTGTGGTTGAAAAACACATCATTTCCGACATAAAACAGTATTCTGTTTTATATCCGGTCCTGAGTGAATGTACAAGAGTACAAGTCGTTTGAGAGTGAAAGATTTGGCTTGCTTTTTGGAAAGATCACAATGCATATTTTCGACTGACAGACCACCACAATTAACTGATCCAGTTATGTGTGTTGCAGTGACGCAGAAGTAATCCGCGATTTTGGCTTTCGGCGCAATAAGTCTAATCATTTCTGGAAACGGTTCTATCAATATTTGCACGAAGAACAATTGATTGCTTTCTCCATTCTTAGTCGATCTTAAAATAATGTTTTAGAAATGTGCATCACGATGGAGAAAATGTTGAAATGAATCGAATGTAACAATCGTTTGCTCTGACGGGTTTCAAACTCACACATTGTTGCTGTTGTGTTTGGCTTGAACAGTCGTGATCTGAGACAGACATTCCCGGAAGCTTACACCCACTGCACATATAACGGCAATGAAACGCTATTAATCAAACAGACTGAACAGGTCAATAATAAAATCTGTTTCTCCAGTTTCGTTCCGGAAAGAAGACGACTCAACGCATCAGATGTGGATTAGAAGACGGAAAATACGTTGGCGGGGGCGTACGAGCATGACGCGGAAGAAGGGGGCCCGGAGGCCAGACTAAAAACTTTGAAAGTGTTAGATTCATGTTTACCTAGGAGTTAACAATGCAATTGCTTTTGTTGGATCGTACTGTGTTCTCCCTGTGGCTGGTCGTTATTTATTCGTGGTTGCTGTGTGCCTGGATTTGAACGGTGAGTTCCCGTGTGTGTGTTGCCTGGATCGCTCGTGCCTGCGTAAATTAATAACGGTGATCAGTCTGATTCTGTACTCACGCTACCACACACTTGACCCATGTATCTCGTAGCCGTGGACACACACCTTCAGTCATACACACGCGTACATAGTGGACGTTAGGCGCGCTTCTTCTCGGACAACACTAGCCAATCAGATCAAACCACCTGTTCAGTGACCTTGCGTAGTCTAATCTGCTTGTGCACTTGGCTTACGCATTCGCTTTCATGTCACGCTGGTTCACGCACTTTCTCGCTTTTTTACTTGCTTGCTTGTACCTGTGCCCGCCGTACTTTGCGAATGTATGCGTTCGTCCGTGCGAGTGTGCCTTCCTTTTGCTGATTGAATCCGGAACAACAGTTGCCACCCCCGCTTTAGTATCGTGAGTACTTCAACAACAGAGACACGAAGTCACACCCAACCAATTCGGAATTTTCGCATATGGGCCACACTGTTGACTCGTCTGAACTAGAGCAAAACATGTCATCCACCACAATGAACTAATCTGTAAATGACTTCCTACAGTGGGACTTACATTTGAAGCACTGTCCTTTAGCTGAAAAAACTAGAATGTATGGTTTTCTGATCGCTGAGCTGTGCGTTTAGGTCGCAGACAGTGTCATCACCAGTCGAGGGGATACCAACAGCACGCAGGAGTCACCTCAACTGGCGATGAGACATTTGCCAGCCAAAACGTCTAGCTCAGAGATCACCAACCGATACAAACCATCAACCACAGCTACAGAAGAAACCCGTATTGAAAACCAATCAGAATACACAGGAATGTTTGGTGATAAGATATGGTTCGGCAGATCTGTCAAATTTTCCATTGATTCTAATGGTTACCTTCGGAGATTCCTGGTGGGACTCACTAAAACATTTTCAAGTCTCTGTTTTCAGCTGACGGGATACCAGTTTCAAGCCAGATTTTTTTTCTCGATGATCCATGATAGCTCAGTATAGTGATTCCGTCCTAGTCATATGCTGCTCGAGAAAATCCATTTAGACCAATCAGTGGTCATTTGTTCGGTGTACAGCCTTATCAGCACCTGTAAGGGAATGGGCCCAGCTGATTGCCAATGGACGGTCTGGTTCCGTGAAGTAGACAGCAAGTGATCGGCTGACCAGAATCGCGGACAAAAGCCGAGCCAGTCAGACTGTCAATGGACCAATCAGCAGTTAACATTTGTCTGAACCGACCAGAGCCGAATGAACCAACCCGGGCGCAGTCAGATAAACCAGCCAGACGGTCAGTTTAGGTCTGCCAGTAGACCAATAAGCTTTCATGCAAGGTTTGGGTTATGATCACCATATATCTTATATAAACGACGTATTCTGTACCAATCAAAAGGGATGATTCGAGAGCAGGAGAGTTTTCCTACTCGGGTTAGTGAAACGGTTCGAAACAGCACCTATGTATTTCTGTACACAAACAAATGCACCATGAGAGTATGACTGATCTTAATGCAACCCTGGATATTGATTATCACAATACGCAAGTCTCGTGCAAATGATCTGCTTCCATATCACATGATAATTTTTGGCATGGTCACTAGTTTTATTGCCCATGGATCAATTCGTGTGTGCCTATGCCTCCCGTTACGTATTTCATGCCCATATAAATGTCGTATTTCATGTGCTTAGAAACCAGTACTTTTCAGTGCCAGTTGGTGTGTCTCCTGATTCCATTTCGGGCAATTCGGTCACCATACAATGGCGCTTGAACTCATGCTTCAATATGGACCAACCTTATCGACGGAAACGTGTATGGTGGTTAAGTTCTGCTGACTTTTAGCTTGACACTTACTGACCGACCGTGTTCAGACGGTCGTCGTGGTAAATTTCTTGCAGTCGCCGGGTCAATTCCACTCACGCTAGCCTCTACTGACCTCGAATCACTTCCAGAAATAGTGTAAATATGTTGTCTAACAGATAAAAAACAGAAGATCCATTCACTGTGTCAACGAAGTAATTCATCAGACAGTATCGACACTTAACTCAACATTGAAATCCGTGGATGCATCATGCGAATACGAATGTACACAAGAGGAATTCCTCTGAGAGCATCTGTGTTCTGTTCTGTTTGTCCAAGCTCATTATGGGATCTAATTGCTATCTTTGAAATCGTACCAACAGGGCTTATCCTCCGATTGAGCTCGTAATGAGGCTGGAAACCGGAATACGGTATTTTTAAAACAGATGCACTTTACCGTCAGACTAATTAGACCTTGTATAATAGACGTCACTTTACTCAAGGACTACGGGTCGCTATGGTTTAACAACAGTGATCAAAGACGCAGTATCATGTGACATTACCAGCTTAATAAGCTGGTCAGAGCAAGTACAGATAGCCACGTGGTAGCATGTGTAACTCAAAATCCAGAACTCCGGATTCATGACTAGGCTACGGTGTACTCCCAATGTACATGCGCTGATGATGCTTTTTAACAAAGATGAAATAGCTACACAGCAAACGTTTCTATGGTTGTTCATAGTCAGTTAAGCAATGATGCTGCATGTTACATCATTTCACTCCTATTTCATACCCAATAATCAAACTGACTTATTCCTATTTTTATTCTTTTGTTGTGATGCCTCATATTTGGACGGTACAGTGGACTGTAATTCGATGCAAGTGTGGAAAGTTGGTCGATGATCTCGCTGAGTCTCAGAGTTTCCTATCTGTTGGTGCCTTTACAGATTCGACATGTGCGTCCGCTGTTAGAAGAGCTGTTCCCCCAGTGGAGAACAACAATGCGGTCGACGGTAACGCGATAAATCGAGCTCGAAAAGCCACTCCACATCATCGTGATTGGTCGTGCTTTTCGTTGAAGGTCATTTTGTGCACCAAACCGAGCAGTCCCAGAACGTAAGTTTCCGTCATCCGAAAAACAAGAATATGTTGTTTACTAATCATCCAAAATAATAGACCAGGGGTGGGGTAACATGACGTTCATGATGCAATCTGTTGTTTACCTACCGATTTGAGTTTCCATGTGGCAAAACAAATTTAGTGCCCTGATTGTCTCTCGGGTCTAATCAGAGCGCAACTACAGGTTGTACGCCGAATGTGGCCGCATATGTGTGTGTTTGTTTCTGTACGTATGTGTGTGTCTGTCTGTCTATTTTAAGGAGCGTGGCGTATGACGATTTGCAGAAATGATGCTCGAGGTCGCTTTATCAACAAAATTTAAGGATGTAATGTTTGCATACGACTAGGCAATGCAAAATCCACACCGTAGTAGTACTTTCGGTACGGACTGGTGGTCGCCTTTCCCAATACTTGATGAATTATTTCAATAAGACAAGCCGGTAAAACTAAATTACCCCTTTTGATTTCAACTGTACACACCGAAAAAATGTATTAGGAACTTATTTGCCGATTGAAATGAAGGGTGCACAGGACAATGGGACAATTCTTAAATTCGTTTAAAGTTTGCAAACTTCACCAGTGGAACCCGATTAGCGTACCCATTTCCACGTTCCCGAATCAGAAGAATCGCTACTTAAGAAGGGGCTTACTTCGGGTAGAGTATATATATATATATATATATATATATATATATTCAGAACACGAGTTGTAGGCGAACATATGTTTTTGGTGATTTCGTTCTCAAGCCATTACAATCACATGTATATGGAAACGAATTATTAAGAAGAGTTGGAAAAAGTCTCAATAGGTCAGTGTGGATAATTAACGGTGAGGAGGGATGGAATCCTGTGTGAGTGACCAGATTATGTAACCGGTGCTAATTAGCTTACGTCACTGCTGCACCCGGTTGTGTAACACGGTTGAGTGTTAGCCAAGGGAGTTGTAGTGCTTGGACTAATTTTCGTTGCGCGCAATGCTCAGGCTTCAAGAGGCGGATGATAATTGCCTCGGCAGTTGCTAGTATCCGGAGCCATATATATATATATATATATATATATATATATATATATATATATATATATATATATATATATATATATATATATATATATATATACCGTTCATTGTAAATTGAGTTGGCGTTGTTTATTCTACTAAACCGATCTGAGAACAATCCTGTTACCAATGAATGAAGAAAAAAGATGTACAGGAGACATGGTAGGATACGCTTTTATACACTATGGAACTAGTTCCAACTTCCTTGTTTGACATATATGAACCGCAATATCATGGGTATCCATGACAATCACGTGTTTGAACAGCACGACTAAAGTAAGGATTTTTCGGGACTCTGAGGGAACGTTCACACGTCAACAAATATTTGGTTGTGTGGTTGTGTCTGTGCGTGCATTTCCTGGGGCGTATGGGGTGTCTGAGCGAAGTAGCACCTCCGAGTTGGTTGACTGTCGTTTTCATTGAGGCATTCTCCATCTCCCTGGTCACCAATATTCACCTAGCTGTCATCAGGGTCTCCACCACACTGGGGCATTCATGAGCAGCCACACCCCGGCAAACCGCTCGACAGGCGAACTAAAACAGGTCGAGGGTTATCGAGGTCTAAAAACTTCGGCCAGACGGTGTTCGGCAAGAAAACACAGATACTACTGGATTGGTGGACTAGATCTACGGATCCAACTGTTACAAAGGAAAACTGTCCAACTACCTGACCCAACATTCCCGAAGAGGCGAAAGAACCGTAAAAAAGGCCACTGGCTCATCTGGAAACACCCTGCTGCCTTGCGGTCTGCACTTGGGTGTGCGATGACTAGAGGCGCAACCCCGAACAAAAAGGCCGAACGGTGCCGGGGACACGGCTTCGTACCCTACTCCCGCGACTCTGTGACTATTCAAGGAACCTCATACGCTCATCATGCTACGGTGTCCCGGTAAGCGACGCGCCTCGTGTCCCAGAGGTCGAGGTGATAAGGCAGCAAGCTGGGATGATTAGCCGCAGGAAAAGAACGCACATAACCTGTTGGAATATCAGGATAATTCTCGACGTCGGTAACCAGTGCACCATAATGTGGACTCTACATGACTATGACATAGATATTGCTGGCCTCTCGGAAGCCTGTCTACCCAAGTCAGGTAACCGACAACTAAAGGTCTCGGGAGTGTATACATCTTATCGGCTCTATTACTGCGGCTCGGAAGGCAACTGCGGTCTCTACGGTGTCGCGTTTGCTCTGAACAAAGCAGCTAAATATGAAATGATCTTTTGGGAACCATTCTCATCCAGACTCTCCTTGGCACACTTCAAAAGCTCCCCGCACGACCTGACAGTGATTGCGATCTACGCTCTAATCCATTCGGCCGAGGACGAAACCAAAGACGAATTCCACAATAACTTTCAGGAGGTAGTCAGCCGGGTTTCGAGGCGCTACAGACTTTTCGTTGTAGGATATTGGAACGCTTACACAGGTACGGCCGACGAATCAATTCACCATATTCTCCGGAAATTCGGTCTTGATCAGCGCTGCTAGAAGGGCGGCCAACTGATTGTCTTAACCGACGTCAAAAGAATGGTTGTCTGCAGCATTCGACTTCAAAACCCCAAGAAGCACCTATTCACATGATATTCCAATGACTGCCACGTTGCACACCAACTCGACCACATACTGGTGAGATCCCGTTTGGGCTTCATCTGTGGAGGTTTTCCGAGCGTACCTAGGTGCAAAAATGGGCAATACAAAAGGCACCGACCATGTCTTCTTACGCGCTTTTTCAAAATTTATCTGTCCACACGAGCTGGAATCTCTACAGCCTCCCAGATGAAAGTAGCTGCTCCAGAAAATCCAGAGAAGCGAGAAGCATTGTTACGAGCAATCACAACTCGACTTACCAAAGCAACCAAAGCACGAGAAGACGAAATTTCCGTGGAAGGGCTTCGGATGACAATCACGGAAGCTACTTGGACGATACTTGGGAGAAAAAAAGGCGGGCACAAGATTATATCTCCGAGGGCATGCTGCAGCTATCGATCAAAGCCCGTAAAGTCCGACTTGCAGGTAGTCATGAAGGCTGCAGACTGCAACGAGAGGTCACAGGTTCCACCAAGGCTGGTTGCAAAAGATACTGGATAGAACAGGTCGGAAAAATGGTGACGGAGTCGGGAACTGGTGATTCGGTAAACTGTTTCGCCTAATTCGCAGCGCCTCCAATAGTCTCTGCAAGCAAGATTCGCTGTTTCGTGACTCCGCAGGAAACTCATACCCGAACAGAGTAAGGAAATAGATTGGTGGGTCAATTGCTCAACCAGCCTACAAATCACCGGACGGACCAACCAATATCGACCCTTCCAGTCCAGTACGAAATCAACTGTGACCCACCCAGTACCGCGGAAATCACATAAATAATAAAAAAAAACTGAAAGACAGGAAGGCTGCTGTGGAAGACAGCATCCCTCCAGAAGTGTAAAAAGCATGTTCATCGTTGCTGATTGACAGGCTGTGTACACTTTTTGGCTCCATTTGGCGAGAGGAAGCATTTCCACCCGACTGGGGAATGTCCATTCTGTTCCCCATTCCGGAGAAAGGTGATAAATCGACATGTGAAAACTACCAAAACATCAGCTCGATCAATGTCACCGCCGTAATTTTTGGTGCTTTCTTACTAACCCGTTCCTCCGAGATAAGAGACCGGCCCACTTGCCCGAGGCGGAGGCTGTATGAATCCAATCTTCACAGTGCTCCGAATACTGGAGCACCGCTATAATTTCTAGCAGCCAACGGCAGCTTGTTTCATCGACTTCCGGGTCACCTTCGATTTTGTTAACCACGAGTCTCTTTGGCCTATAATTTGATCCGACTGGGATGGCCGATAAGCTTTTCAGTTTTCTGAAGGGGTACTACTCGACACCTGGTTCTACGGTTTTGTATGTACAGCGAAGAATCCTGTGAGTTCGCACTCATTACCGGAGTCAGACAGGGCTGTCCCCTCTCTTCGGTGCTCGTCAACTACGCCATTGATTGGACAAAGCGACAGGCATTACACAACTACCCTGGAGTTTAGCTTAGCCAGGAAATATACATCTCGGACCTGGAGTTCGCAGATGATATTGTTGTACTAGGAGACTGCCCTGCTACTTTCCAACCAATTCTCGACCGAATCAATCCCTTATTGAGGTCCATCGGACTGGGAGTGAATTCAACCAAAACAAAAGCTTTCACAACCTATCTAGGCCCGACATTTCAACAACCGTCCTTCAATGACCCACCAGTCGAATACGTCCCCTCATTTAAATACCTAGGCGTAACTCTGTTTACGAAGGGTCAAAACAATAGATGACGTGGTATTACGGATTGACAGCGCCAGAAAAGGCTTTCTTCAGCTAAGACGAACGCTGTGGACTCGCAATGAAATTAGCTTAAGAACGAAATTTCGTGTTTACCTTACCGCCATCCGCCCCGTACTTATCTATTGGTGCGAAACCTGGTCACTACGAGCTGAAAACACCAGAAGGCTGGAAGTTTTTGACCACTGGTGCATACGGCAAATACTCAAAGTCAAGTGGCATGACAGGGCGTCTAACTAAGAGGTAAGGAGACAATTCTCTGATGTCGATTTTCTCGCCATCTTCCTCTAACGTCGACGAATGCAGTGATTCGGCCATACTGTAGTAATCACAATGAACTAAACTGACAGGGGCTGAAATTTCCCGCACCCAGAACTAAGCAAGCAAAAGTAGCAAGAAGAGCAAGGCTGCGAAATAGCACGTTAATTGTATTTCAGAACTGGTTTGTATAAATAAGTCAAATCAGAGGAGATAATTGCTAGACTCGAAGATGACTAATCGCAGGGATCTTTGTCGGACTTGTCCATGACGATCCTGATTGGTTGAGGTCAATCCGCGTGGGGCTCAACGAAGCTGTACCTAGCCCTACCACGTGTGATAGCTGCTGAATCACCACGCATACCTTTTTGCGACCCAAGTCAGAGACAACCACACATAAATTCTGCCCTACTTCTTACCCTGCTTGATGTTGTCGCCTTGATGGACAGCTCAAAAAATGGACCAGTACAATAGAAAAAGACGTAGAGCCTCTAAGCCTTCGGTCGGTCTAAGGAGTCCGGCGATGGAGAAAGGACTGGATCACGATCTGTACCGAGCTCATCTTCGACCGCCACGGGTGGTCAGCAATGGTCCGTGATATCCACGAAGCCGACTTATCCTCTAGCAGGAGATAGTCGAGTAAAATTAGAACAAAGAGTGTGTGTGTGTACGTTTATTTGTGTGGTGGGTGAGTGATTTGCCGTCATTCACACTATACGCATCGATGGTGACGAGGCTAACTAGCATGATGACCGTTGGAATGCTCATTCGCCAGTGTGATTAGGGCTGTATACATCTGGGAAATCTCTGCCTCGTCACTGAGATTGACACATGCCGAATTGGTGCTTATTGACAGAGTTTCATCACGCTTGTGCTCAGTGCACGTTCCGAATCCGAGCTGGAGTCTGCTGGTGTTTTCGTAATCGATGCTGTGCTCCTCTACAAGGGCGATACCTGAGTCCCGTTTCAGTTTTTCTAAGACTGTCTTGTGTGAAGGTGTGCTCTCTTCTTTCTTTCTTTCTTTCTTTCGTTCTTTCTTTCACGTTACATTACTCGTATCTTCGGTCGTCTACTGGTTTGTCCAGTATGTATTCTGCCTGACATTCCTTACAACTGATTTTGCGAATGCCATTGTTTTGCTCTTGCTGGATGCATAGACGATTTTTCTACGAAATAATTCGGCCTACAGTCTGTCTTAACTGGTCATTGTAAATCACGAAAGCACTGTGCGACTGTTTCATCATCGTTAGGAACCATTACCTGGAGTTTATTCCTTACACATATTGCTTGATACTGCACTCAGCCGCCATTAGTGACTATTACTAACGAAGATGCAAATGCTACACATTGTTTTTGTGATTATCAGTGATCATTTGAGCGTTGATAAGACTCGATGAATCATTTCTTACGCTGCATTGTTACTTTGAGGAGAAGACCGCAACGAGCAGGCTTATTTTTGATCAGTTCACATTTTGGCGGTACACTTAATATGAACAAGTATTGTGGAAATTTGAGTAACACTATAGTTCACGGTGGTATTCTATAGCCTAAATAAAAACGTTGCATTCTGACTTGAACGTTTCACATCACACGTACTTGTCATTTGACAACTAATAAGTGCAAACACGTTCCGGATCATCTTTCCGGTCCGTGAAGAACATCAAGACGATAAATCCAACGAATTCTCCATTTCGTGAATGGCTTGAATTCACACACTTGTGAGAATGTGAACGGAGTATAACACTTCATGCAAAATTCTATCATAATGTTTAAGATATACTTCGTTATCCGGTTGTACTATGTTGACTTGCCCTTATCCTCACTCAGTCCAATCTGCTTTTTGGCCACAAAGAGCACCAACCAGACTGCAACTTCACTATTTATCCAGTATTTCTTTTCGTGCGTTATTTTCGCCACCGTAATCCAAAAGGGAAAAGTGTGGTAACTTATTTCTCAAGCATAACAAACTGAATTCATTATCATAATCTAATCAGGGCTATTATGGGACAATTCCGAACACAGTACCTTGAGAGTGTTCGTGGTTGGTCTCATGTGAATGCATGTACAAAGTGAGTAGATAGACCTGTGGCTATATGAACCATCTCAAATGAGACATAACCTACAGCTAGGAGTGTTCAGAAAGGAACTAATCAGCACAGAAGGAGATTATTGCATAATCCCGGTAAATTCTGTGTTGTTCGGGTTGTTGTGGATAACTGTGCCCCAAAAAAGTTGAGCACAATTTCATGCACGCCATATCAACCGTCGTAAAAGAATCTGAATACCTTAAAATAATTGGAGTGATTTTCCCGGTAGATTTTTCACTACCCAAAACAAACCATGGAACGTAAATTGATGGTCGAACTAAGTAACGATGAAATTTTCAACAAATGATCACCTTTCCTGGGTGTGTGATGAGGGCTTCAGATTGGACGAAAGATGCGGCACACTAATTCGAGTAATCTTTCTCAAAAATTGTACATAGGAATTTACTCAAAAATCCCTCTGAATATATTTGTTACTCTTTGAGCGTTCTTTTTTTCGTTTAATGCAGGATAAATATTTATCGAAACTGAATGTGTTCGGTTTATACCCACCGCGTCTTGTAAGAATAATGCGAGAAAATGCCTGGTTATGTTCGTTTGGCTGAATATCCTTTGGACTCAACATTTCACGCACAAACCTCAGGTCATTCGACCGACCTGCACTCGGAGACACCAGACTCGAGTTTAGGTGTTGTTAGAGCTCATCAGTGGTGCATATACTCCGCCGCACTCGGGCCTGCTCAGATGTCGACCTCTATGACAGCCAGAAAGGCCCGACAGCTTCGAATGGAGACACGATACCAGCCCCGTTAACTCCAAGCGAATGTCTCGCACCAAAAACCTCTTGGCAATTTCCATCACAGAAACACGGGCAAAATGCATTTTCACAGCTTTATCTCTCTCCCTCTCTCTTATTTACTAAAGTAGTGAAATGTTTCACTCTCGAGTTTTTACTTATTCATTATAGCGAAAAAAGACGGTTTACAGGAAGAAGTCCCTATGAATCGGATTTCTAGGTCGTGTGTTAGAAATAAACCAATGACTGTTTTCCTCGTATGTCTGACATCAATCGCAAAATCACTATTCTAGGTAATTTAAACAAGATTTAGCTGTTCGATGCGGGGTCATTTTGTCACGACTGGTTTTTGTGTCATAACTTTACTGCTATTCCAAATTGTCAGATGCTCTTTAGTACCTTGGTTAGGAACAAGACTCTTTGGTTTCCCGTCAAAGATGGATATTCTTGGAGTAAGTATAATTAAGCAAATGGTGAAAGTCAAGGAGTACACGTTATATATACCAAGGAAAGAGTTCACTTTATTCGTGATATCATCGATGATTTGGTTTGTTTTTGGAAATATAATCAGACTTGAAACCACATGTGCCTGATCAGTTCACTGGATAGTACTAAATGTAGGGATTTCAATAATAATAATAATAATAATAATAATAATAATAATACACAGCTTTAATGGTAATAAAAAAGATGACAGTATTCTAGGCTATAGACTAGCTGAAATCCTTTATTCCAGTCCACTGCAAACTGTTTTCCTCAGACTAAACTACAACGTGGTTCTCTGATCCAACTAATAATTCACAAGTTTTCGATTGAAATAATGTTGGTACTGATCGTTCGATTGTGCTCGACCTTCATCCATTTATCTGGGAACTAGCACAGGCCATGAATGGAATTATCTGTAGAGCATAGTTAGCTCTGCGTATTAATTTATCAACCTCGATAACTTTATAACGCTGTCACGTGATTTGCGGTGTGCTGTTCTCGATTCTGTGCACTCTCAGAATAATACATCCCGCGGTTGATGGGGTCAGATGCAACCCAATAAAAGTGGCATTGCATATTTCGCTTCGACACCCACTCTTCGTAGATTTAACGTTGGATACAGAATTTTTCGATCTAGCGGCAGAGGTTGGAATGAAATTTTACTGTTCATCGAATTTATTCTATTGGATTCATACAAAGTAAAGGAAATGAACAGAGCGGAGGGAGGTTGTAGCTGATGATCGCCGTCTCTTGACTTTTCCTTCATCATGAAAAACCGACACTCGTCTACCTTTCTGATTTCGCTCTGCAGTCTGCATACCGCCGTGCTATTCGTTAATGATCGTCTGCAGAAAGTGGGATATTTCACGGTTGTTGCTTGACTTGAATTCTCAAAACTGCAAAATGCACGTCGTGGATAAGAAATGGCCAACGTTGAAAATACCTTTGCCGGAAAAAAAGGATCTCCTTCAAGAAATAAATATTTGTGCACACCCGCAGATTTATTTTTATGCAATAAATATAAGTATTGTTAGAACTCGAATAAAATCGTGATTTATTTAAATAGCGTATCCCCCGCTTACAACGTTGAAGTCTGGCACGAAAATATTTTGGTTGCATTTCAAGTTGTATTTTCTGTATGGAGAAAACATTACGAGGTAAACCAAACCAATTTGTCATTTGGTGTACACCATCGACTCATTGTTCTATCCCGTTCCACTAGCTCTAGGGAAAACGATTTTCTGCCCTCGAATCATCTTATTTTATTAACAGATTGCGGGCAGTCTATAATTGATGCAAGGGTCATTGTCATCAATTGTCGAGTTACAGACCATTTGGATCAAACTAGCATCGGTTGACATCTCTGACTGATTGGTTGATTGGTAATACAGGCAGCCACCACCTGACGGGAATCCCTTTTCGTTTTATCGATCCGTCTTCCTGTCGTCCGTGATGTCGATCGCTCAAACCTTGACCTTGCTTTTGGACAGGTGCTGACGAGGTGAATGCTAACCGGACTTGGCTGTCTGTCGAGGATGAGCCAGCCTCGACCGTCACACTCACCAACAGGTTAAAATGTGAATTGCAGATCGAAAAATATGAGGTATTTATTCATATTTGACCTTTTACAATGTCGTTCAAAGTTCTCCTTATTCATTGATCAGCAGTTTGTTCGTTCGAATTTCCCTCTTGATTACACCTCCTTACCTTTTTGATCAGGAATCCAATGATTCAGTGATAAAATGAGCTGCGATCTCATTCTCCTTAATGTCTTCACTTTTTTACACTGTGAAAAAGTCCAATAACTACTTCTCCAACACTGACAAAAAACTTCAATTACACCGAAATAGCAGCTGCTGTAGGGCAGTTATAAAATCTGTAACCTGGAAGATCCCCTGAATTCTAAAGTTTTCAGCAACAGAATGGAACTGCTCACGGGGAAAAAACGAAACCAAACTCTTACCAGACGTGATACTAGGTTTTCTGCAAAACGATTATCCACCCAGAATAAGTTCTACCCTACAATCCGGAGACATTTTATACATTAGTGTGAAGAATTTTGCCCCATTTAGGTTTCAATATGACTGGTGTGACATTACGTCGGAATGACAGGACAGAATTTGCCCGGAAGCTCAAGATCGGTTTCGCGGTTATTGTCACTCATCAGGTATGCGTACCCGGTACTCTTCCGCCCAATCATCCTTGAGCATACTCGAACACTCCACATTTGGTTCTCAGCTGCAATCTCATTTGAATCGAATGGAGTGTGCATGAACGGGGAGTCCATTTTTGGAATCACACGGTTATTTCTTCCAAAGTTAATTCGTCGGTAAGTGCGGCTAACTATCAGAACGAGACCACATGATCCCAAGTTGCGATTTTAGAAATAAGGAATACGATTCAAATGAGATTGCAGCTGTATAAACCATCTGTTGAGTACTCAAGTATAGCAATAATTAGGCAGAGGAGTACCTGGCACTCACACCTGGTGAGCGGTGACAGTCGAAAAACCGGTCTTGTGATTCTGGGGGATTATGTTCTATCATCCAGATGCAACACCATACTACACATTTCCAATATTCCAAACTATGTTAAAAAACTGTCTATCTGAAGATCTTCGTAGAATTTTTTTCTACGGTCAATATTGTCTTTATATTGCAGCTTCTATTTGGTCAGAGCAAATTGTTTCACTTCTTGAGGTTTCATCTGATATTCGGTTTGACAACGATTCTCAACGATTATAACCAAACTTGTCGAAAAAATGGGGTATTCTAGCTTGCTTGAGAATGAACCTTGACGTCAATATCAATTGTGCCCGGTTGTATTGTTTTCGTCATAATGAGCCATAGAGTTGATGAAACTGTATCTGAGTATCTGAGTTCCTTAGCAACTGGGACCGAGGTTGAGTCACAAGGGCTCACACGATCGGATTTTCTATGGTTAACCTTACCAAATGCTTTTCCATAAAATGAGCTCAACTGATCGTATTCACCAAAAGACCGTTCACGACAGAAATTAATGGGAGCATAAAGCTCAGTACGTTGAAATGGTAAGACGATTTTGTAGGCAATTACCCAAAAATACCGTGTCAGAATTCCCTGCCCTCGATACAACAAGACAGTTTTTCCAATCAGTCTTACTCCCGGTAAAGAACATAAATGCAATTCGACAGCGGCCTGCGAGTAGGCCGCAAGCCCGCAAACAAGAAAGTGAGTAAATGAGCAAGCGAGTAAAATACGTGAGCTACATGTGCTTTCACGTGCAAACCAGTAAATACTATCGACACATAGATAGATAGATCCGTCAATCCAGTACGAGTTGGAGTATGATTAAAGATCATTACCAAGCAGGCATATATTCAGGCGTGGAGAGAATATCAGCGTGACTTCAACCAGACGCAATCGACAGCACTGGATATTTTGTCACAGAAACCACGAGAACATTCAAGGAACCACGGTAATGTGACTCCATTCTGAAGATCATGAATTTAGAGCTAACCGAAAAGTTTCCTTTTCAACTCTGAGATAAAATAGTATACTGCAAATATTCTGTACAGTCTCACTGACTCTAGTGAGAAGTCTGTTCTGCCTGCGAACCATTCCAGTTTATGATACGAAATAGGCCACTCATTCCCGGTGACCATAACCAGATCTTTGCCCGCGAACTTATTGGCTCATTTATCGTTGACGAACGCCTCTCGTGACTGGCTGATCCCGTCGCAACCTGATTGACTGATTCGGATGCGTTTGGATCAGACAACAGTTGGTCCCTGATTGGTCAATCCTCCGAATTCACTGGTCCCAATCTTCTCCTCGACTCTGGACGAGCGATGTCGAACTGTCTGCGTGCCAACTCGTCGATCTACCTCACGGAATCCAAACTTGTCCTTGATTGTTGACAGTCGAAGGTGTGTTATACGACTACCGAAAGAGGACTCCTTCGGTCGAGTCAGCCGCTGCTCTCACAACAAAAGGATTCGGATTGTGTTTCCCTTTATATCTTGAGCAAAAATATGGTTGAAAGTTCTACAAGAAGAATTTATGCTGTTGGGATCAGTACTCATTGTTCGGATAGGAAAACAACCCGTGGGGAATTTTGCTTTCATAGTGTAAAATGTTAATTACATTTGATATTTAATTAATTTTAGACCGTTGAGTTACAGGCTAATTTATCTTGATAAGGTCTTGCATTTAAAATACCCAGAGAACACTACAGAATAATTGTGAACGATATTTCGTTACCTAGAATTTTTTATTTCCAAACTTCGCGCGATATAATACAAAAGAAAACTTAGGAACACGAAGATCACTGCGAAGATGACAATTTTTCGTTGAGCTATAGACTACACCCATAAACCAATGACCTACCAGATGGATAACCTATGCCATCCCATCTGAGTGGCATTAGCATTTTATGAATTCAGAATCGGTTATAGTGACTACCGAATTGCACGAAACGAAATGAGAAGACACTCCAACTAGCACTGAAAAGTATTGGTGTCAGATAATAAAGTACGGCTATTATATAGGCATGAAATACATAACGGAACGCATATGCACACAGATATTGATCCATGAACAGTAAGACTGGTGGGTTCAAACTAGCCAAACATTGTCACGTGATGTGGAAGCAGATCATGCACGCGAGACATGCGTACTCCAATAACCGATATCCAGGATTGCATCAAGATGTGTCATATTCTCATGGTGTATTAATTTGTTTGCGGAAATTCGTGGATGCTGATTTGATTGTACACTGAAAACCGCACACGGATTGGTCCAAATAGGTTTTCTCAAACTGTATGTGAATAGGAGAGTATCACCTCAGTTGTTAATTTTTCTCACTTCACATACCCGCACCTCCGAATGTTTGTGCAGATTTGAACATACGTGTGAATTGCAAGCAGATAACAAGTGACTTTGACACTTACCTCCCTCATTTGTTCGATTAAATTTTGTTGTCAAATATATTCGGTTACGGTATTCCCGTAAACATTTTCCAAACTCGTCATCCGTGGGTTAGTCTGTAAATTGTGTGACAATAGACAAAACGATCTCACTTGTTGGATCAAAAAGTCTATGCCCCCAACCGGAATAGAGCCGGTGAAATTCCGCTCATCGGACAGTTACTCAACCAATGGTACCAACGCTGTACAGCTAGTCGGACGTGCATCATTGGTTGTTCATCAGAGATTTTATCGTACGATTTGCCGTATCTCAAAAGTTCCTCTGGCAGGGAAACCGCCTGGTAGGTGGAAGGTTGTCGTTTTTATTCGAGCTTGCGGTGTGAACTTTTAGAAGTAGAAAAAGCAAGTGGATTTTTCATTATCCATATCAGTTTTTCTACTCGTGCCATCGCATATTAAATGTGGAAACGTCACTATTATCGGGAGTAATAAAGCGTTTTTGACTTGAACAGAAAGAAATGCTTTCTGCCACGTCGTGGCTGCTCCAAGTTTCAGAAAGCTTCATCTTCAGAACCCAAACACCCACTGTACTGCGCTGATCTAATTTTAAACAGCCGCCGTTGTATGACTTAGAGACCATAGGCTAATTAAAACTAGTCACATGCTAGTGAAGAAGTATCCGGCCAAGGTCAGTCTCATGACTGACTTTAAAACCACTGCTCGCATGACTGGAGACGGCTTGAGAGAAAAACTTTTGACTGAAAACGATAACTGCTCCGTCTATTTTGATATTCCAGATGATATTGCAAGTGTGCTTATTGAATAAGTAGTGTATATTTTCCAAGACATTCAGCAGAGTTTCAGAAAGCAAATGGTTCTGTTCAGTTTTAACAGCTCTAGGAAGGAGACTCTTCTGCGTTCGAACCACCTCACTTTGTTGGTACAGAATATATCAATTATATAAGACACTTGATGATCCTAACCAAAAGCTTGCGTAAAAGCATATTGGTCTACTGGCAGACCTAAACGGCCAGTCCAGCTGGTTTGTCTGCTTGCACCCGGATTGGTTTATTTGGTTCTGGTCGGTTCAGACAAGCAGTAACTGCCGATTAGTCCCTTGATTGCTTGATCGGTTCCACTCTTGTCCGTGGTTCTTGTCAGTCGATCACTTGTTGTCTGCTTCATCGTCTCCGACCTTGTGCTTGATTCGGGATGGGCGCTGGCATGCTGTCTGGGCCGTCTATTTGCAATAGGCTGGGTCCATTCCCTTACACAAATAGTCAAAGGAACCCATAGGCGAACAAGCTCGGTTTTGGTGGATTTGTTTGACTAATAGTAAACCAAAATTGGACTTTAGGTAGCGGGTTGGTATTTGTCAAGAAAAAGACAAGACAGTACTAACGCGAGAGATACAGATCTACCTCCGAGTACCGAGTTTGGGTTCAATGGGACTGCCTAGTCGGAACAACAGACCTCTTTAAAATAACCAAATGGACCCGTTCTTGACACAGTGCAAGCTTTAAAAACTTAAGGTTAATAACATGATTGTAACGGCGGCGTACATTACCGTCAACGCACCGTCTCTAATAAACTCGTCCACTTGGACCACCAACATTTCCAGTTTACGAAGGGGAAAAAGGTGAACCATGGAATAGCCCTTGATTAATGGCAAACCCGGTTGCTTTTTTTGTATTAATGCGTACACACCGAGAGCCAGAATCAAACCGATGATATTCTGTCTGCTGATTAATGTCTCTGCCAGCAGAATAATTGTATTACTTTACGTCAGACACCAGTCGGTTGGGCAGTACGGTCTCTGGTCGCGGCTTGGACTTTCGTTCGCCAAAAATGCAAGTGGATTTCCCATTATCCATACCATTTCGGCTCCCCATACCACCGACAATTCGCTTTAATCGTCCAGCGGATGGTGTCGATTACCTACCACGAGTTTTTTTCTGCACATGTGAAGTCAAATATGACGGGAGCTATCCTTTTGAAGAAAGCAGTCGGGACAGGTAAAAGTTTTGCGTTCAGACTATGTCGTTATTGATAGGTGTTTGTCTCTAATGTGATTTGTAATGCTCTTAAAAGCAGTTTTTGGAAGCTATATAATTCATCATTTGTATAATATGATTCATCCTGCAGCGTGAACGCTCAACTCACCATTGAAAACCATGGAAGCACTGTACAGCTGTTCCATCCTTGGTGGGAATCATCAGCAGTGCACATCCACCGAGCCCCCACGGGGACTCGAACCCGGGGTGAACGACTGTGAATCGAACACCTTAACCACAAGGCTATCCGGGCTGGCTCTCAACGGTTTGTTGAACATCTACACTACATGGTGAATCATATTATACAAATCTAATCTACTACTACTCAATTGCAATTCATCATTTATTCCACCTCCCGAACACATCAGACCATAATTGGTCACGCGTGTGAGCCTTGTCTATCCCGAACCACTTTGAACCATCACATATTTTTTCAAACCAGTATGACCGTGGTTTCATATAATTGATATATTAATAATATGATTCATCAAGGAGTATTAACTTTCAGCTGACCCCTGGAAACCCTGGGATCATTGCACAGCAGCTTCATCCCTCCGGTTAGAAGCCGTTGTCAGTTAACATTCACCAAACAGCCTGGGGTAGATGGATTGTAAGTCAAACACGTAAACACCAACTTATCCGGATAGGCTCTCAACGGTTTATTTCACATCACTACCTAGTGATAAAGCGCCATTCTGTTACCGGTTTTTCAAGTGCAACAACCCCCGCTATTGGCACAAAGATTGACCAGACGATGGACACGTGAGGGAGACAAGTATTCCGTTGACAAGAGCCTGCAGAGCTTTGGTTGCTTTTTGGGGAAAAAGTGGCTCTTACAATAATGAAGAGACCTATTGGCAAGATTGGTGATTTATTTAAACAAGCTTTCTCGTCACCAGATTATCATGTTACTTCAAATCTTACAGGAATATCTGATGAGAACAGACGGCCATAAAAATCATCAGAGGTCTCTCATAGTCAGTTAAACAACTGGCCCGTAGACGCACACGCATAAAAGAACGGAGTCCACTGTTGATTACCACTAACGATCTTGTCTTGAAGGATCCACTGTTTTTGTGTTCACTCATGCAGTGAAAGATATGTGCCTCCACCTTGGCATGATCTTCTTGAATCTTCAAAGGTAAACTGTGACGATAAATCACGTAACCCCATAATACGTCAGACATAGTAGTTTGGACTTAAAATACCAATCAAACATGATTTTTGAGGTATATATAATATATAATATATAATATATATATATATAATGCAATATAATATAATATAATATGTCTATGAGTGAATCACTCAGCGAGAAGAATAACGTATTCATACTATAACTTGAGATACGTTCTACACAAAACACAGTCATAAGTAGGGGAATTAGAGGGAGGTGGTTATTCAACTTTATATGTTTAATGAATACGGTTGATATAACTTCAGTGGAATAACACTTAACTCCAGTGAGTGCAACGAAAGCCACTGATAACAACCCCTAGCTGCCCCTTTGGGCCTGTTACCCACCTGTTGTACACCTTTGATCCAAAACTGAGCCTTCTTCACAGGTTCGTCTGGGCTTAACCGTTTGTACTGGCACTCCACAACTTATCTTGTTATTCACTGAACGTAATATTGACAAGAGGAGCATGAATCTTGCATAGTGGATGAGCCACTTCCATTTTTCACATGTAAAAGTCCAGCGCCTCGAGCCAGAAACATTCCACCTGTCAGGCAAATACTCCATCAGCTGAGCTATTGCCATAAGACCAGTTGGTAGTGAATGATCGTAATCTTGGATAAACAAGCCCTCTTATATCTTGATTGAGACGTGGTTACCCAACTGGAAAATCCATGTTCTAAATTTTCCTTTCTTGAAGACAGTCAATGGCTTATTTCTGGAACGATTGCACTTCCTTTTTCAAACCAATGTAACGCGTGAATTCTTTTGTTCAAAATATATTTAGCATCGTTTCTTTTTACAGGGACGGAAGACTGTTTATGCAGTTAGTGATTATCACCGTTGTTTGAAAAACGGTGCAATCAAAATTCGTGCATGCAGACACGAGGACAGACTAGCAGTTCTGAACTGAACGATCTTTATTTCTTACCCAGGCTTTCCTTCAATAAACGGCGGGTGTTTCACTGAAAACCAATGACTTTTTGGTTGGTCAGCCCATCTGTCGTCAAGGCTACGTTCTGAATGCTCGCTTTTTCATCCCTCGGGGTCAAACTGAGTTACATCTTCGTTCTAAAATTTCCCTTTTTGTGTTTTGGGCATAGCTGAAAAGCTTTGCATTTTTCTGATCGACATTCGTTTGCATTGTTGGTGGGTTTGGTAACCAGCGTGACCAACAAGCTCCAGATAAACTGAGTTTGTCACACCAGAGACCAGGTGTTCCACTATCCACATTTCCCACTAGTTCAAACACACACCCATTCACCCACTTGCCCAACAACGCAGCCAAAGAAACCGACCCACCCACCTACGTAGACACACGCATATGTCGGTCATTTTATCAGCGAGGCTGATAAAGAGTCGATTCCAACCAGCCGGGCTGACGTCCACCCAAGCCCGATTTTTACAACGGTAAAATCAAGCTAACCATGTTTGCCTCATTTATGAAGTTGCCCGAGGAAGTCAGACAGCGTGT
Organism: Fasciola hepatica; assembly: GCA_948099385.1. NCBI lineage: Eukaryota > Metazoa > Platyhelminthes > Trematoda > Plagiorchiida > Fasciolidae > Fasciola > Fasciola hepatica. The sequence continues at coordinate 12,624,330 of CANUEZ040000048.1, read as the reverse complement.
TCTTCACTGCAGTGCGATTGCCCTGTGCGATTGCAGTTCGAAAGAATAAACAGTATGATATAGTTTTGCTAAATGTTCCAAGCTCTCGTTGTGTTTGACTCATAGAACAACAGTCAGAGAACACGCGGTAACTGGAGCGTGGATAGAGCCCATGCATAGGTTCGAGACCCATTGCGGTAGACAGCATTTACCACTTGGATTAACCCATTTTTGGAAGTGTAAAGGTGTTTTTGATATCCAAATTATTTATTATTTTCGTTTCCTAACATTTGGGGAAAAGATTAAAATATAAAACCCCAGAAACGGGTTTGGTTAGCATTAGTTCTGCGGCGATCTTTCGGTAGTTGAAACCGTGTGGCCTTGGTTACAGTGGTAATACGGAGGTTATAAATATACTACTCGCCAAAAATTAGTCAGTAGTTAACTGCTCAAAAACAACTATAGGCCACAAAACGGAAACCAACGTGATTATGTCAGATGGACTGGCTGCAACGAAGTGGAGAAAGGCATGCAAACCTCGAGATTATATCCCTCGAGAGAATAAAGGGCGGCTTAAGCTGAGCTGTAACGAGAGTAGCGTGAATCGTTAAAGCTCGAAGATAGAGTTTTTGGGACTGATCATTTTCTGGGTTATACCATTTACTTGAGACAACACAATACTTTGCGTTATTGTTGTAGACTGTTATCGCAAGAAGACGCCGTTGTGTAAATACCAACCCAGTCCTCTTCAATGACGCTGTTATTTGCACTGTGACGATAAGAAATTCTCCAAGGAAATCATTCTACTGATTTAGAGATCGCAAAACTCACCACTTCGATTGATACGGACTGCGATAAGTTATTGCCATTCTTGTCAGGGAAATATTATCAGTGACACAATGAACAATGCACAGGTCATCAGATGTTGGAAAAGTTTATTTTTATTTTCTCAGCTCAGACGTTCTTCTGGCAGGATTACTTTGCACAAATGTCATACCCAAGGTCATGTGGCTTTTGGCTTATCCTAACAGTTGACATACCCATTCATTTGTGTAGGCTTTCACAGCAGAGCAAGCGTGGACAGTTCAAAGATTCAATTCTATCGTTGACACCCAACTTCATTGTGATGGAAAGTCCATTTTCGGCATTGAAGAAATTATTTGATACATTTTCTCCACCTGGAACATTGAAAGCAAAGATGATTCTCAAATTGGAGCATGGGATGTCTAGTAGTCTCGTGTTTAGATAAGTGAGTTTAGTATTTAAACGGACAAAATTAATCCCTGGTCATAGAGACAGACCGGTACATGAATAATGGGAAACTAGCATACCCCAAATAACATGGGGTACGAGGTTTCCACGTGAACAGATAACTCTTAATTCTTTTTATCTATGTTTCATATTGGTGCACATATTTGGACCTTTCAGCATATGAAATGACGAGTTCAATAAATTAGTCATGCTGTGTACGATATCCAGCGGAAAGATAATCCAGAATGACTTCGTTTTCACTGATCGCGATGTGATCGGTGCGGGTGACCGTGTAAGTTTTTCCGATTGGTTAACATCACAGAGAGCATAAACACAATTTTCTACTTTGTCACAAGACTTGCCACCATAATATTCAGTGCATCCAGTAGGTGGTCATAAAGACATCAGGACTTTCTCGGTCAGCCCAACAGACTGACGGGCAGTTTAGTGGTGTCTGTCTACCGGGGTCATAATGGATAGCACACACCTAAATATGACCAATCATAAAAGAGCATGTTCAACTGCTCCTCATAATGGTCACTCAAAGCTACGGAGCAAAAAAGGAATAATACGTAGCTTCACGGATAGACCCTCGCCATGGTCTCGTGATCCAGGACCGATAAACTCGTTGGATCTCTTTGGTAGTCACTTACCCACGAAGGATTGATGGAAATTGTCTAAACAGCTTTGTTTCCACTATCAGTCGACAGCTGTTTCCGTTGACAGGGAACCTATAGCTCCGACGCAACTGAGCCGTGCTTTGTGCATACCATACAGTGTACGTATTCAAAACCCGGGTAATACTCAGCCCAGTTAGCCTGATGGTTAAGTGTTCAACTCACAACTGTTCACTCCGGGTTCGAGTCCCAGTGAGGGCTCGGTGGATGCGCGCTGCTCTTTTGCACAACTGAGCGTGAACCATGAGGAAGCCGAAGTTGTCTGCATGAGCCAAATCGTCATTAGCTTGCTAATAATAATAATAATAATAATAATAATAATAAGCTGTGAATCATCATCATCATCATCGTCATCATCATCATCATCATCAGCCCCATCATCATATGTATCAGCAAATTCAAAATCATTCTGATGAACTATGTGGTTCCCACATCTTATTTGCCTTTTCGATCGGTATTTTTTCCAAATTTTGTCACAAGTGAAAACATATAATGGTCTTCTACGTGGCACCATTAACTTGCCCAAGAGGACCGATAATCTCAGTGCGAAAGTTCATTGAGTGATTGCGCAGAGGATCACAATTAATCACTTTTCTGATTTCTTATATATCACTACTACTCCATAACAAAAAGTTCGGAATGAAAAAGTGTTCATCATCTTGAGAAGAGCAACAAATATTTATTCAACATGCGTATAGATCCTGTAAAACCGATTTCCCTGGGGATTTCACAATTATGTTCCACTTTAACTTCAAAAATGGTAATTCATAATGCAGTTTCTCAACCCCAATGGGCTTTCGTATGTAGTAATTAGTTCTCGACATTTGGTTCATTTCAACCGGGTCAGCTGGTCATAAAACTTCAAAACAAAAGACCAGGTGAACCGCGTGTGCATGGTGACAACGGTGTTTACAAACTTACCTGTATTATGTTGCATTTCAACTTTGTCACACTCGAACCAACGTTGGTGTATTGATTTGTCTATATTTTTCATCTACACCAAATTATCTCAGTGAAATACCGTTGGTGAAAATATTCTGTTCTCAATGGCCACAAAAGACTTCACACTGGGTGAGTGAAGAAATATCGACTCTTTCATTCTGTGATCGTTCCACAGAGCCCGATGTGTGATTAAAGCAGTCAACATTATTGAACCAAGACCGGACTAATAAACGAATGTTTATCGAGAGACACATAAATATGATCCTCGATTATGGAACCACCAACAGCTTGTGTACATGTCGAGCGGTGGTCAAGCGGTTATCGTAGTGGACTTTGGGCACTGGCTACCCAGGTTCGATCCCCGTCACCGCCGGTCTCCTTCCCATTTGGCAGTCTTCCATTGGTTGTGGTTCACTTCCTGTATTTTGTTGTACAATGTTGTATAGTGAACAAAAAAGGAAACAAAATAAGCACTTTTAATTGCGGATGTGTGCATCTGGGAACTGATGTCCAAGTAATCGTGAACATGAGGATGAACACGTTTTATCTGTTCTAAACCATTGTTTTCCATGACCACAACGCGACAACCAAGTTCGAGAAGACCAAAGCAATCATCGTCAAAAGAGTTAAATTCGACCCACATTCCTGCGGTTTCGAGGGGAGGGGATGCTGAACAAAACAAACTGCAAAGTAGTACGTGATTCATTTCACTCAGAAATGGAGGAGAACTGTATTTACTTTCGAATTCGGAATTGGATCCAACAACAGATCAATAGGATGTAGTAAATGATGTTAATGGATGGCTTTCCAGTCGGTTCGTCCCTCGAGGTGCATAGAGCAGTTACTTGACTTGACTCGCCTTGATATATTCCTGTTGTGCAGCCGTAGTTATTCATAATTCCATGCATTTCACGGTGCTGAAAATCGATTCCGTTTTGAATGGATGTAGTGTCGCTCACAGTGTCCATCCGTGTCAGGTATCTTATAATACTGCATGCTTACGCTTGAGCCAGGTCGAAGGGAGGGGGTATACGTCATAGCCGTGAAAGCCTATTACACTAATACGAATAATCGGCACCCTGACTTTGAGATTTGAAGTGCAAAAATACATAAGGCCCCAATAGGTCCATCCAAGAAGACAATACACACTCCTCCTCGATCGATTGTATAAAATGATACTGCATTTATCATGAATGCTTTCAATTGTGACACTGAAGAATATAGAACTGAATGAATCCTGAATTTCTGGAAGCTTCCTCTTCTATCCGGTACGATACCACATATAACTCTCGGTACGTTTACAAACAACAGTTCGCCAGAGTAGTAGGTAGTTCAAATTTATTATGAACTGATTGATTCGTCACACAGTATCAATGTTTAACTCACTATTCAAATCCATGGAAGCAGTTTCAATGAATCCTTATCAGGAATCATCATTGGTGTTTATACACCAAGTGAGAACTAATTGGGACTCGCACCTAGAGCGCAATGGGTATCAGTCACCCACAGTATGGCCAGGCTTTTTCGGTTGGCCCACTAAGACTACTTACACGTGACCAGTGGTGTTCGAGTGGCTAAGAGCGTTCCTTCAGCACCTCAGAATTCAGAGGTTCGAATCCCCGCTATCACCAGTTACTTTTGGTTGGTTAGGGTGATTACCACATTTTTACCGATTGGGACCTAATATGGTTCTCTGTCACTCCAAGTCTCAGGGTCTAGTTGCCGATTAAACCGAGAAGTGCAGTGGGGTTATGCAACTGTGGAATATACCTTTCCGTTGTATTTATACGTAGGCAAGCGACTAGAAAACTACCACAGAATATAGCTAGCGTCCTTCCTTTGCTAGCCTTGAACGGTAACAAATCGCCATCCGCCTAATGATCGACTCTTGTGACCAGCCACGCCCTAGTTGAGGTAAAACGATGACGATTCAAACAACCCACAGATGTTGATTTTCTCATCTACCCAATGGTGGGCGATTAAAATCTGTTCATGAAGTGATTCATCGTGAAGGTCAACTGTACTACCATCGTTTCATCGAACCCTTTACCGAAAGGACGTTCTTCACAGGAATCAATCACGGTGTGGCTTACAGTTTGTTGACTTCCAAAAACGGTTTACTGGATGATGGCTGTGATAATGTAATAATGGAGTGACTTAAATGATTCAAAACCAACTTGGAGAGCCTAGCAGGAGCGTATGTGACTCACAGTCTTGAACTCCAGATTAAAGTCTCATTTCGGATTCTTTCAGCGAATATGCACTACTAATGAGTCCCGTAAAGGACACAGTGAAACAGCAAAGCAAAGTCTGTGGTTTTCAATGACAATTTCAGCACTAATACAAGGTGAGCAATAATTTTATAGATAAGGCTGGCTAACGACGGATAACGATTGGAATTCGTCGGATGGTTACCATCGTGGAACTTGGATATTTACAATTTGGTCCCCACCCTTGCCGTTGCCGGTCACTTTTCACATTTGAGAACCTTTCATTGGCCGCTGACCCCTTCCAGTATTGTTGTACTTTGTCGAATAATCAATGAAGGAAGTAAATATGCTGATTCTGTTCTATTCATATGCAATTCGAGAAAACCCACTTCGGCCAATCAGTGTTCTTTAGCTCAATGTACATTCCAATCAGCATCCATGCATATCAGCGCATAAACAAATGCTCCGTGCTCGTGTGACTCATCTCAGTCCTACTATAGATATTGACTATCGTAGTACGCATATCTTTCGCGTCTGATCCGCTTCCATATCATGTGACTATGTAAGGCGAGTTTATGCCCGATAATCATATTGATCACGGATCAATACGTGTGTGTATTTGCATTCCTTCACGTATTTCATGATTATATAAATACTACATTTTATACGATAAGTGAAAAATACATTTCAGTGCCAGTTGGTATTCCTTCTGGTTTCATTTCGGACAACTCGGCTATTACAGTTAAATATTATCTATTTTTTATCATATCATTGCATTGATTCAGAACAAAACAACAAGCCGAAGAAGCGGCCGATGAGACTTAATTATCCATCTCAGTTTTGATCAATGATTCGTGATCAGTTTTACCATAGGTTCCAAAGTCAATTTTCGATCGGGTAATGATTCGATCCGAATAAACTGATTTGTTGGTTTAGGCAGCGAAGATGCCTATGCCCGTGAGGAACTCTAAAATTGATAACAAAGCTTGTTTTCGGTAAGTTTATCTTCTGACATACGCAGCTACGTAGTTGAGATGATTGTGAGTATTTTCGAGTGATGTTTCCGAGGTCAGTAGGACAACTGCTTCAAGTGGGTGTGAACTATAGGGTGGTGGCGAAAGCAAGCAGAGTATTCTTGCAAATTAGAAAACCCCTTACTTGAAGGGGGTAACGTGAGCGTTGTTTAGTCACATATGCATGGGTGTGATTATTACTGGTTACGTCACCGATCGCACCGAAAGCGTGGGGCATAAGCGAATGTAAGCAGGTCAGCAAGTAACCACGCCAATCAGAATCACATACCAGTGAAAACGCAAGCCAAGCGTCCAGTTGGATCAGGCCGTACAAGGTCGTATGATATGCGAAAATGCGATTGGTTAGTGAAGTCCAGGATGGAGCGTGACTAGCATCAATCCTGTCGGTTTGTGCGTACTTGTGTGTGTTCATGTGTGTGGGAAATAGACCAATGGTGCGCAGTGTGTGAGTGTTTATTGTTGGGACCGTTTGACTGCGCACGTGATTGTTTAAGTCGTACACAACATTTATTGAACCACGAGCTCCTGATCGTCAGGAACTGGTGTACAGGTCGCTGATATGTCATTGCTAGTCAGGATGATGGTATCAAGTGTATCACCGTCGGTTAGGCAGTGATAATGGCACAACTTGACTGATTGGGAAACGCCTTGCTCGGTGATCGGAAGTTTTGGTAATCATCAACTCGAGTTATAGAAATTAGCAATGTTCAAAACCCAGTTTTGCAGTTCGTGATAACACAAAATCGGAGTTGTCATGAGTGCTAACTAAAATGGTGTCTTCAAAATCCCCTTGAATTCAAAAACAAATGCGAATGGGAGAATAATACTTTATTTAAACTGCATTACTTTCGCATTATTCTGATAAAGTTTAGGGGGGATATGCTGAGGCCTTTTCGAATGAACTGCAGAGGAGAAAAATTGGGCAACACTTGGGCATTCCAAGTCATACAGACAGCAGATTTCGAGATTCTATTAGAGTTTTGGCGACCAGCCTCTTGAATCTGGCTGTGCTATGATTTACCAACACAAATACTCTGAGTTATTTTTGTCTACTACAGAACAGTCGTCTGAGAAATCAAATTTTCTCAATATTTTTCACAAATCAGATCGCTTCTCAGTGCGGACATCGATAAAATTTGATATGAAAGAAGACGTGACCTTACCTCACTTTATATTATCTAACATTAAAACACGGTGCTTCATTTGTTATTTCCATCAGAGATCTGATGATCTCAGTTATTTTATACTGGTGTAGCTTTGCAATGAGTCGGTTCTGGCTTGTTTATATGTTGTCAGTTCCCGACGGTACTTGATTTGTCTTTCGGGATGCTCCGCGATCTTCACCATAAAATCCAACACCACGGATGTTTTAAGCAGCTTCATAGCCCACCGCGTTTGACCCCGGCGCGGAATGTACTCACGTACGCCGTTGCTTGTGCTCCCTAGACCTGGAGTAAACTTCCGAAACAAGGACCCCCTTATTTTTCTTCGCTCAAACATCCACTTTTAACAAACGGATGAATTCCTTTCCAATGCGAACAGTTGAGCCGACTTGTCAAAACCGTCTGCGTTTTTTTTTGAATTTTCAGAGTCACTAAACTGCTCGAAACTGTCCCGCTAACTTTAGTGAGAAGACTCTTGTACATTTGAATCATCGCAGTTTGTTTGCGAAGAAAACTTTGTTTATATTAGGAAAAAACAGTCACAGTCACGAGCCATTGCAACGCAAACTAATTGGTTCATGTCTGGCTCGGGTAGGCTGCCTGATGATTGGTTAACTGGTGATTCTGTAGCTGGAAATGCTGAAGCAACAAGAAAACACGGATATCAAACCAATCGGGCCAACCGATCGAGAGCCACCGACAAAAGAACAGAGGGCAAATATGTCGGAGGCATCCCGAAGCAGACAAGAGGAGGCATACGGACTAGCAGACAGGAAGTTGCGGGATCTCAGGCAATCAGCAAGACAGCCCAGGTGAGAGGCTACCGATCAAGCCGTCAACCGGGACAATCAGACCAGTGGAATAGAAATGATGCCCAAGAGAATCAAGCTATCGGCCACGGGCAACTGACCAGGATGCGGCCGAAACACTCAGGCAGCCGCACGAGCAATGTTGGTGCGGCGCAGTCTGGAAAACGGGCTATGTAAACGATTGTGTGTATTCCATGAACTGGACTTTTTGGCCGTCGAAACACAGGTGTCCTAATCAGCCTTATCGTCTTCGTTACAATACCACCAGCTAGAACTTGACGGGACCCCGTTCGTGTCTTATTGATCCGCAACCTTGTCACTCCGGAACCGCTGGCCCAAGCGCTGACCTGGATTCTGTACAGGCGCTGAAATGCTGATTTCTAAGGAGACTTGATCGACTAATGACAGCTAGTGAGGACATACCCTCACACAAAACTGCATAACTAATGAGCATCTGGGTTTGCCGGATGCGATAAATAGTCAGGTTGAAGCATGACTCCTCGACCATAGCGCAAACTACGTCATTTATAACATTTGTGCGTTAAACAACAAAACATATTCCAACACGAGTTTGTCCCCAGGGATAACGGAATGAACTCCCTGAAATACGTTTACCCTTGTTGCTTAAATCATTCCGAATTAGACTCATGAACACAACCGAAACCTTTCTCCTGATTATTTGTTTCATACTTCATTTTCCCATACTGAATTGCATTGCAAAAGCCCGCACTTACAAAAGATTTCGCTTCTTTTTGGGCATGATCTAATCATCTTGCAATTGTGTTCATTCATAAGATTAGATAGATATTAATCCGGAATTGGATACAAAAGACAACCGTCTCCCCCCCCCGTCGGGTCTCTACTGCATGTTTCTTTTCCGTTGTCACATGGCAACCGGAAAATTGGAAATGAAAAACACTTCAAAATATCAAAATTCGTTAGTTTTGATCAATCTAGGCAACAATAAATCACTCAAACTATCTCGTGATTACGGATTAGTATTATTCTTGTATCTCTGGTTTTTTTTAAAAAAATGTTCAGTTCAAGCAGGTTTGCCCCAAGCTTGTTTTCAACCACGTTAAAAGTGAACATGGATGTGAAATTAACCGTCACGTGATTCGCGCAAATTTTCAGCGAACAAACAAAGTGACTTTTACCAAATTGATAGATTAATGACGTGGCATGACATCACACTGAGCGTATACGAATCATCTGAGTTTGAAAAAGCATCTACGGTAACAATTTCCATTTTTGGCTAAAAATTGTTGTTATCTTGATTATTTCGTTTAGCACAGTGTACTTACTAGGCACATCTTCAAGGTTACTATACAACTTAAATACAGATCTAGTAAACACAAAACGTTCCAGCTTCGTTCTCACCTGAGAAACTAGAGGTGCTAGTGTGATCTCGAAATTTTCAACAGACCTCGGGATATGAACGACCAGACAAATTTCCCCCTCTTCAAACTCCAACAACTTAGTTTTGCGGGCTTCTGACAAGTTGCTAAACTTTTGCTGCAATGTGTGTTATCCATTAGAAATCTCGAACGGCCTCAGTGATCACTCTTCATTGTGATCCCGTAAACAGATAATGCTTTAAATTAGCGAAAGCCTCTTAGTCTAGTAAATAAGAAACCCACAAACTCAACGCCATATCCAACTGTATGCTTCTTGCCAACACTAAGTGGTACGAACTCTAGAAATGTCCCAGACAATATACCATTGTAGCATTCATTATCAAACGTGAACGCCGAAGATCTGAACCGTGTCTTCAAAAAGAAATCTCATCTTTCATTTTTTTCCATCCCAACACATTACAGATCCCACTCTCAGCAGTTCTGTCCTACACAATTCCTCCTTCACAATCTGCGTTTAGGAGGCTCTCAAAACTCAGACGTACCAAGTCCAGCGGACTTGACAACATTCTCCCAGTTTTACTGAGATAATACGCAAATTCATTCATGTCAGTGATGAAAAAAGTTATTCAGTCGGTGTTAGGATTATTAGAGGATTCTTGAATGCCGGAGGTCAGCTAACACTACAATTGCACCCGATATGAGAACAGAACACTCTGTCCAGTTGCCCACACCCCCATCACGTTATATGTGTTCGAATAGTTACTAACTCAACGACCGTCAGGTGAACCACCAACACGCAACCTGGTCTACCGTTCTTCACACTTCACCTTGGACTCCGTTGCTTCTTAGGCCCACAAAGGTCTGTCTCCTTTGGACAAGACTACTGTAGTGCATTTACCAGTGTAGCCGGGTAGGAAATTTCTGATATTGTTCCGAATGAAAATAAATCTTAGTTATTAGGCTAAAAGCTGACTATTGTTTCGCTGAGCTACAGGCAGCATATATACTATCACTGCTTTTACCCAAGGCATAACACAGATCACAGTCCATTTAGCCCTCTTATTATCTATCAAAACTTTCTCAATAACTATGAATGACGATGCTTTTTATTAAATAGCATGCACATGATCTGATTCTCAGCTACCCTCACTCTTCACTTTGGTCACTCAGAACTTAATCACTGTTACAGAATCTGTAATTCGTATGTAAGTATCCAAAAAAGCCTAGATAATCATGTATCACTTACCAGGATATCACAGTTTACTGACTTTTAACAACCCTGTCCAGACACACACTTGAGTGACATCAACAATACTCGTCAACTTCCTGTCAATAACCTTGAAGTTGCAACTACCTGCGATCATCATTGACCTAAACATGCTATTTGTGTTTTTAGAAAAGTGAGAAGATAGACTGAATACTTTCCTCACCTGAGAGCAATATCCCGTCGAACTATCTTTCTCTCTCTCTTATTCCCTGGCTGGTTGCGTTCCTCTTCCATCATCTAAAAGGGATCACAAACGAAAGGTTACCCTGAAGTAAAAATGATCTTGTAGACTTTTATCTTCGTGAATGAAAACACCCTGATGCTTTTACGGATATTATTGGATTTCTTCATCATGGCATGCGCAAACGATTCTCGGAGATGATATTTTGTCACCTTACTTTATCCATTTCACAAGTCCTTTGGCATGCGTGCCCCTTTCTGAATCCACCCGTAACAAATACGCAGTGATTTGCGTACGTGCAACTACCTATCAATCTTCTGTGTTCCCTTATCTTGCCCGTATCACATACAACGCAGCAAACATTGGTGCTGAACTTGAATTATGTTTCGTTTACTTTCTCCCTATCTTGGTGTAATTTCCAAGTTGGTTATTACTATCGTACTCTTCCGCAAGAACTACATTCTAACTATCACGAGTGTAACATGGATGATGCAAATGTTTGACATGACTGAAGGCATATGATTGCTTTGTTGTTCGGATAAACTATTTCAATCCGGATTTTGTTGGAGGATCATGGGTATAGCCCAAAGAGTTCCGATTCATGAGGACGTTAATATACATCAGTTAGCTCTCTGTTAGACTTTTCAAATCAACGTTTTAAATTAATAAGCCCAGTGACCGGACTATCAATTATTATGAATTGGTCGTTTATATTTCAAACTAGTGACAATGCTGATATTATACAATGTTAGCCGTTTTTGTTTATGTAAACGAATGTACGCCAGAGTCGCAAGAACAATGGACTGTCTTATTCTGAGACTGCAATGGCAGCGTTCAGTTTTGTGCGGATATGACGTCCCAACGTGTATTCCGCAGGTGACTTGTCAGTTTCTCGCAGAAACGTAGTTCTGCCTGTAACGATAGCACACAGAACGGTATTCTCTCAGTTTTTGCGTGACAAAGTTAGTTTCCCGGGGGCTTCTTTTAGTATTCAATGAAATCGTCCTACCATGCAGTTCACCGGCACTGTTCATGACTGTCGGATAGCATGAAGTTCTACGATTAACTGGAATTCCTGACTTGCAGACTGTGAACTTCTGTCTGTTATTATCTCATTCTTCAAACCATATCAAAAGAACGAGTGTGATTACCATCAAATGGTTCTTGTTATCATTATCTCTTCATACAGACCAACTTAGGGCCATTCACTGAAGGATTGTGTTTCTACCTGAAAATCTTTGATGAACACGTGCGAAACAGAACGAGATCAGCCAGTTTGAAACAGGGACGCATAGGGCAGATTACTGGTTACTGGATGACTAGCATGGTTGGAAATTGCACACAAAGTTGCCCAATTCCCTCTATCTTCCGGGCCACTAGAACCAGGATTTGACTTTGCACACAGTCTGCACAATTCCAGGATGACCCTGGTGAGCACTTAATATAAATTTGGCATGGCACTCATTGAAATTACAAATTTGTTACCACTCCGAAGGTATTGGCCAACCAAAGAAAGCTTGTGACGCAGCACATGAAACAGACGAATCTGAGGGGACACTGATGAGGCTATCCATTCAAAATGTACTTCTGAACACGGAGCAGTGTATCATCTTCAGCAGTAGCCCTCTGGAGTTCCCCTCTTGTGATTGCTGAAACCTCTTCGCACTTCAAGACGGTTACTAATAGCTGTTCTACAATGCTGTGTCCCGGAATTTTTAGTAATCAGAAGAAAGGCACATTTGCACGGGCGAACGCGTATTGGACAGCATCGTACGGCAAACGCAAGTACAGGCAAGCGAATGAAAACGCAAAAACGTGTGCCACTGCGTGAGTCAGCTTTGAGCGCAATCGAAAAAGCAAGGCAATTTTACAATCGGATTAGGCTGTGCAAGGTCGTGCGACACGTGCTAGAATCTGATTGGACGAAACACGACGAAAGTCAACTGTGTGTGTGTGTGTGTGTGTGTGTGTGTGTGTGTGTGTGTGTGTGTGTGTGTGTGCACGATTGCACGCGGAGTGGATCCTGCGAGCGTGTGAGCACATGACTGTGCAGGCCAAACATAACGTGCGATAACCTTTTTCTGTTCTGTTTTGTCACGAGGGTGTCGAGAAAGACCACCTGCTGTTGGATTAACAATATCAGGCCGATTACTCATCTCAAAATCATAATAAATTATTCTATTGTATCATCGGTGAATGCTCAATAGCCTAATGCCCATAGATCGGCTAGTAAGCTATACTGTTATAGCTGTATGATTGGTACGAACAGTGAATGATCTGCCAGACAGAAAGATGAGATTCTCACAAGCTCAAACTCATACCAGAGCTTCTTGTTCTCCTGTGCAGTGTTTAGCTTCATTTTTGTGAGTCTTCTGCCAGTTTAGAATTAGAGAAATTGTAACCCCTAAGGCAATAAAGGAAATATCGGTTATGACAACAGTAGGACAGTGTTCTTCAAAAATCGTCCTCCATAACATGGAAATCATCTGCTCTTTATTTCTTTGAATACCCTTTATAGAAGACAAAAATAACCGCCACTCTTTGTCAACTGACTAAAGCCATCTTTGGGCGTAGTCAGAACCTTCCAATGCAGCAGACAGTGTGAACATAGTCCTGTAAAAGTTTTGTTTCTAAGGTGTTTTATGGACGAGGTGCGTCAGTAATTGCTTGTGTGTTCTCCACAATTGATATCATACTAAGACTTAAGATAATATGACCATGAACTTCAATTAAACTGACAAGGAATTGAAATTTTCAATATTCAATGAAAGATTTTCATTATTCAGCCGCTTTTAGACAGTAAACTGGGTTTAAAGCAACGGTGACATTTCAGCTGAGTAGGAGGCGACTACTTCCGAGTGTAAAATAAACGGCAATGGTAGGTGAATTGAGTGAGATTCGGAGGATAACAATGACACTGCCGCCAATTTCTACGGTAGAATAAGCTTAACTACCATCCATAACTAGCCTAACACACAATATATGTAACTATCAGTATAAATATGGTGCAGATATTTACTGCAACATGTGGAGGGTACTATGGTACTGGAAGAGGCTATTTTCAGTTCCATAGCCATCATAGATTCTCGAACATTTATGGGAAAATCCAACCGAAAGAATATCAAAAAAATGAAGACTTAGTTCAGAAAACAGAATGGACGAGGGATGCAGAACTTGCGTAGGGGAACAATACAATCCACCAAGTGTTAAGTGAATATAGTGTTCGGGGATCAGACCAGCTCATTTTGAATAACTCCCGAGAACGATAACAACAGGCGGAGTGCCCTGGTTTACCACATATCTTCCGTCTAACATGTGACTTTTCACACAAAGCTTTCAAGTTTGCCGTGCTGTTCATTGGGCTATCATTTTTCACCATTTTACAGGGCTATGCTCGCCACCATTTCTGTTGAAACTCCTCAAACTAACACCAAATATTGTCCTACGGGGGATCCTTTTTAAGGCCTTTATGTTCTCGTGCAAAACGCTGTTATCAAAGAATTCAAAAAAAAACAGTATGAAATACGTTATATCGGAACATGACCAGGTGAAATGGATCGATAAAAAAGCGCCGTGAGAGATGGCACGTGGGTCTTAGAAGAAGCTTGCTAGGAAATCTCAGATTATCGTGGTATTAACGAGCAAAGTAAGTTCGTTATCGGGGAAAATAGATGACCTCGTAGAAGTCGCAACCAAGAAAGAGTACAAAAGTGCTGAAGTCATCATTATGCAAGAATATTGGCTGCACAAAGCTATATCGGATGAAACTATGAACATAGATCGGTTTCACGTGTTACGAGCCGGTCTTCCCACGAGGCTTCGAAGTTACGGTGGTGGAGTTACCACTTGCAGGAAAACGGGATGGAACAAGACAACCAAGTTGGTTTGTGAATACTCGACCAAAATATAAGGTGTCACGTTGTCAAATACAAGCCGTATTTTCCGAGTGCTTTTTGATCAATACTCATTGGGGACATTTACCTAATCCCAGGTACAACGGCGTATTTGTTGGCTATTCCAACAGATTTATTACACCTTGTCTTATAATACGTGTTCCGAGCAGAAATGATGCTAGCCTAAATTTTTGTTTTCACAGAAGATTGCCTTTATTTGTGGCCCAAAAACGTGCTCCACTGAGTAGTTCTGATCACTGAATTCTAAAGGTTTGTCTAACTGCCTATAGCAAGAAAAATCGATACTCATTCATCAGACTAACATGCACAACTATCAAACGAAAAAGTGCTCTTTCAAGAATCTATGATATATACGAACTGGTATGAATTCCATCGATTTTTCCGTATTTACCATTCAGGATCCCTTAGTATTTTGTGAGAATCTCATTGATTATCTGAATTTGTGCTTTCGAAATTGCTGCCCGTTTGTAACCATTCATATGCAGACCGATAGATTTTCCTTTGCTTTACTTGAAAGAAAGAGCAGGCCTTCGAAAGCAGACGAAAGTTTGAACTAAAGCGGACTACTAAACTAATGTAAATGGATGTAGACAGTGTATATAGGCTATATGTAGTTACTATCCTGTAAAACTCATGTTGCCTAAACAAGTAACATGTTATGAAAGGCTTTCTGGTAATATGTAATGGAAAATACACTTGCATTTTTCACAGCGAAAAGTCGAACCTGCGACAATCCGCTTCGTGGACAGATGTTCTATCAGCTGAGCTTTCGAGGTGCGGACAGTCGAGTGTAAATAACTCATTGGCCCGCTAAGCGGAGTGTCGCCGGTTCGATTCCGGCTCGTCGTGTCCGACTTTTCTATGTGAAAATGAAAGTGGATTTTCCATTACATAAGTTTCTGGTAATAGTTCAAGGAGCGCGAACCATTCCGTTGAAGTCGAAAGACTCACCAAAGGTTTTAGTTTGCTGCTCCAGATTATATGTCTGTCTGTCTACAGCAGCACTACTGAGCCTCTTCAAGTTGAGCTCACGGCTTTTTGGAGGCAGCTGAGTACTCTGAAAACCAGCCAAGCCCTAGGCCCCTAGATTTATCCTGAAAGTGTGCATTGATCCCCTGTGGGGTTCCCTGACAGATAATTTCAACTGTTTCTTGGAAAGCGGTATGCTTTCCAACATACGAAAACCTGCAAAGATAACTCCTATCCCAGAATAGTAGCCCGGTACATACCGCCTGATCTCATGTACATCTGTGGCGCTCAGAACGCTGGAGAAAATGTTATTAACACATGTTGTCACTGAGAGCGCTGCGAACGATACCCGTCAGTTTGCAAATGTATCCCCGCATCCACCCTTGACGCCACCGCCTACTTAGCAAACTATGTCCCAACCGCTTTAGACAAGAAATTGAATATGTTTAGGTTGCTATTCCTAAACTGTAAAAATGCTTCCGGCCGTCTTGATAAGTCATTGTTGCTCAATCTATTACCCGAATCAGGAGTCTACCATAGCATATTCAGATTTATACGTGACTATTTCAGGGACCGGACTCAGTGTACCTCCTTTAGTAGAATGATATCCTCTTCACATCCTGTCAGTGATGGTTTCCTACAAAGTGCTGTCTTTTCATCCTACTTCTGAATGGGTAAAACAGTCATCTATTCCATCTTCAATTATTTCATCCAAATCTGTAGACAACGTCATTTTTGGATGTGAGCATTCCAGACCAGAGGTCGGTCCCATAATCCAAAGCAGACTGAACGATATTGAAAATGTTTCCTCTTGCCGTTATCTGAATTTGAGTGCAACTGAATGTTACTATATATCATTTTATTTTTTGTCCAGGGGATCAAATAAAATTTTATTGACAGACTCTCTCTCTCTCTCGCTTTCTCTCTTTTTTGTGCACAAAGAAAATGTTCCCGCATCGTGCACGGTCGAAAAGCTTGTTTTTTTTTATCTGCCCACAGTTTGTCGTGGTTCATGCGTTTCAGTGAGGTGTTTTGCAAAGTTAGAATGCTGTCCTTTTTTCTCTGTCAAACGACATTCGACCTCGATACCTGTTAAGTTTATTTCAAAATTTATAACCTCTTGCATTATTCCCCACTGACTTTACTGCTTCCACTCCAGTATCTTTCCCGGTTTGCTGCAAGAGAAATTTCTTTTGATCATAAAATCCCTGGAATACGTCCCCAGATGTAGTGATATATGTATGGTTAAACTTTTTGACACAATCAGAAACAAATATTTTTGTCGTTTTAACAGTTTTACTTCAAAAATTCTCTACCATTCTCATCATCCCTTCATTCAGTGGGCTCCACAAGGGCTGTATCTAGATATTCCACAAGCGGAAATTTCAAACTGCCGCTTACCCGCACTTTTGCTTATCGTAATTCTGTTTCGCCGTATCTCGCTCGTCTACTTGTTGATTGCACGGAAAGTTCTCTCAAAGCTATGAAACAGCTTCAATTTTGGACGTGAATCCCTTTTGTATCGTATTACCTTGTTCAATCCACAGGAAAGGTATAAAAGGCTGGAAATTCACCCCTTTCGAAGAATAATCCAACTACCGAATTGACTTGATTTGACAATTGAGTTCACTGACTGGGAATGAAGCTGAATTTTTGTTGTGATTGGATCTCACAGGGTAGAAATCTCTTAGAATTGCTCTGGGATTCCAGTTCAACATATGAATTCGTGACACTTCAAAAAGCTTTGTTTCAGGAATGACAGTATTCAAATTTCTCTAAGGCAAGTACTTTTACACGAGCGATTCAAACAGCCCGTTTCTATGCGAGTTTACGGGTTTCTCCGGCGAGCATACATTCTCGAATACGGTTGTCGCAACCCAGGAAATTAACCGTTACATAATAATCACGCTTTCGAATTTGTTCTTTGGCACTGAATGGTATTCACAAAGCCGCGCACATAGTAGGAGGCGGGTAGTAAAATCCTTCAGTGTTTCAAATAGATGCCGTGTCACATTTGGACGAGGTCACCCAAGACTTATCTGGAACGTCCATGGTTTTTGTCAAACAGTCCAGTTATAACTGGTCTACTGCGTCAGAATGCTTCTGACCCGTAGTCGAGGCAGCAACAATTTCAAATTCCTACTTTCAGTTAAATTCTTGACTAAAGGAAGTAAAGTCAAGTTAGTAACAAAGGATCAGTTGATCACACCCGTATTAGGCAGATTGTTGTTTCATGTACAAACCCCGGGGCACAGGTTTGGTGACCGTGATTTGCGGAAGTTGTGCCCATAACTGAATGCAATCAGGAACAGCCAAAGCAACTGCCTCACTGACTGCTCTTACCCGCATCATCATTAGGTTTATTCATTCGTACTTGTTATGTCACCAGTTATATTGCTCTCTTGTCATATTCTCTGATTTGCTTGTCAAAGACTTCGTGTTGATCATGTGCTCCCTCAAGTGCGATTCTACGTGCAGTAACGAATCCTACTGGGAGTTATTGAATTTCGTGGGAAAATGCTTTTTTTTGGCTTTTGAACGGTTGTTGATGATACACATCCACTTCTTTGATCTTTAACTCACAGTAATTCCCACTGTGCTATATGTAGTAAATTTAAATTGATATATTCCCCAACTAAAACGTATTACAACTCATTCGTTCCATATCTAGCAAGGCTTCTTGTTTCAGAAGAACACCTTGTGAACGAATTGTAAGAAAAGTGATTGTCCACCAAGCCCATCAAGTTCTTCCCTGGTGAACACAGCGCGCTGATCAAAACAATTCAGTCATGAAGGTTTTTCCTTTCATTATGTATTTATTGCCATTGCCGAGGAGAGTAACGAATAAAGTTTCGCTAGAAATTTGCTCCTTTCAGACAAATAAAGTGCATCCTTGACTTGACTCGACTTAAACCGTCTTGGAGTGTTGAGAATATGAGCTGAAGCTCGTCTTTCTGTTCTTCGGTGAAACAAATCCTCCGTGCTCTGTTCAACAGACGTTTTACCGAGGCTCGCTTTTATTCTATTGAACAGAAGCTTTTAAAGTTCAGGTACTGCTTCGTCTATGCTGGTTTGTGAAACGTATATCTGATGAGAGATCCGTCATCTTCCTTTGTCATTCTGCAATCCAAGAAATGGAAGGAATAATGGGATTCATGTTCTATGGTAAATTTGCTCTTCAAACGCCAACGGTTTAAAGTCCGCAGCATAATTTGCTCGTGTTTCCTGTCTTCAACAATAGCAAATAGGTCATCAGCACAAAGACCGTAGCAAAGCGCCTTCTGTATACGTGGGTGTGGTTGACTTGCAAACGGAAGGCCATAGTCTAAAGATGACTAAGTGTAATGTGTACAGGTGCGTGATAATCAGTGCGGACCGACTGGGCCAACTGAAGTCGGACTTGGGAACAACCAATAGGCAATGGAGTTCGGAAGAGTGATCTTCTGGCTACGAGGCAGCAGAGTGTGCCCGTCATACGTCCATGTGCCACGTCAAGCAATATTACCAACATTCTTGTAAGTAGTATTGTTGAAAATCGGCCACTCATTCTTGTTGCAAACTATTTCACCAAACAAGAGTTGCCTGCTTCAGCCTCGGGGAAAGTACTGAAAAGGTATACTAACCTTTCTTTTGAGGTGTGAACGACGTTGGTCCACATCCATTACCTTTTCAAAGGGAACGTGCTAAGCGCTGTGTTGGATCGATCGGTTCTTACTAAATTACTTCTCCGTGTCAAACTTGTGAAACCTGGTTGCAAGTAAAATGTTTCTGTTGTTATGTTATCAACATTTTCGTCTGCCACAATATGTTTACTTTAAAGCTCATTAACAAAGTGCAGTTGGGGAAATGATGAGAATTGTACGCCCAGAGATAGGTTGATTTAGAAAGAACCGGTTTATCTATCACGGTTGAGTAAATTTTTCCCGTGATAACTTCCTCTTAATTCCTGTGTCAGGAGAAATTCCAATGTGGTTAACCGTAATATTATTATTATTATTATTATTATTGTTAGTATTAATATTACCATTAACTGACTTGAACATGATTTTACGAGGCTTTCCTGCGTACCATTTTCGTAAAGGATAAGACCACTATTACCAAATCAGAGGGCACTATGTCCATGAGATGGAGGTTGTTGAAGATGTGGTTTATCGCTCCGGATATACTGACACCCTCGTAACAATTTCTCTGACTGTGAGGGAATGTGGGTAATGTCCTTTTGAGAATGTTGGACAATTCGGAATAATTTGTTAAGACACATTCCATCATTTGTTCTAAATAAGGCTTGGATATTAGTAGTGCCTTCGAGCAGCTCAGATCATGCCACTGGTCATCTAGAATATGTTCCTAACGATACACTCACCTTCAGCTGATGCGATTTACCAATCAGCACCATGATGCTATCGTTTTAGTGAATTATTCAAGACCATCAATTCGGTTAGGTGAAAACATCTAGATTCATTAGTTATGCTTCTCTGAGAAACACCATACAGCGTTTATGAGATATCCAGTTAAGCCCCAGCTACACAGCTCACGTCTACCTAACAGTCTCCGTAATTTCCAATTAGGAATGCTATTTTACAACTGGTTTGATGAGTATCCTCTGTGAGTTGTGAAGTTAAACTGGAAATGGAGGCCTAGTGATTCGTGAAATGTTTCGGTGAAGCTGAACCACTGAAAACGATGGATGTACTCAGTGTACTACAGTTTTCCTTTCAGCAGTGATCATTGACGAATTCTTTTTGTCATGCAGGGAGTACCAGCCGGGACTCTAAACCGGCTCGTATCAAACGACTGTTAGCTACACACACACACACACACACACACACACACACACACACACACTGACCACTAGACCGTTCAGGTTGCTCCCGAATTATTTTCTCCATGTCAGTACCGCATAGTTAATCTCTCCTGTCCTGAATCCAGACAAATACAGGAACGACAAACATCTTGCATTCAATAAAAATCGGTCTCGGAAGGGATCTGGTGGAAATGGTGACTCAGTGAATTTTCGGTAGTGGGAATTCTTTCAGGAGTCTCATTTTCCTTAGCAAAGGGGAAATTTTAGAGTAGAGCTGAACAGATAAGTGAAATTTGATGGACTCAGCTATGACGTTTTGCAGATGTTGTTCTTCCGCATGGATATGCTGGCCACTTGATTGCCGTTACGTAATACGCCAAATCCACCAAACACTACAATTTTGGACTCCATCTTTAACGCAAAATCCTTCCGTGAATTCGGAAGTACCAGACTCCGGGTTTGAGCTTGTTCGAGCTTACCAGTGCTGCACATCCTCCGGCGCACCCGGGGTGTGAACCCAGGCCTTTTCACCCTGAAGGCGTTCACTTTACAAAGCAAAGTATCATCGATCCCACACACTACTTGCAAGTAGCCCTTATATATATATATTCATGGTAAGTAGTATGTCAACCTATGGACAAAATGTTCCGGTTTCGTGATTGAAGTCTCTCATCAGGTATGCGTAACCGGCACTCCTCTGCGCATTCATCTTCATACTTGTACTCTCCGAGGTTATATATTCACTAGGATCTAATTCGAATCGTCAGGAGTGCGCATAGTTTCCCTTAATTGAAGAGTCCACAAATGAAACACGTGTTTTTTCGGACCACTTGAAGACTTTTTCACGAGGAGGTTCTTTTAGTATGAAGAAGAAGAAGTTTTCTGCAATGAAATTTTGTTAATGTTTCAATTCCCACCCATCCATCATTCCGTGCTCCAGGTGTATTGAAATTCGATCCATGTTTCATGTGAGAGCTAATTATTTCGCTTGCCTATATGAATGCAAAAGCATGTGATTGCCCTCGGCCATTTGCCTTAAACACCCAATTAAAACTGTACAAGCATGTGTCCACGTAATCACGTATGTATGTATGTATGTATGTATGTATGTATGTATGTATGTATGTATGTATGTATGTATGTATGTATGTATGTATGTATGTATGTATGTATGTATGTATGTATGTATGTATGTATGTATGTATGTATGTATGTATGTATGTATGTATGTATGTATGTATGTATGTATGTATGTATGTATGTTTGTATGTATGTATGCGTTTGTACGTATGCAAGTGTGCATGCATTTCTTCCACTTCCCGTACACAAAAAGGCATCGAAAAATATGTTCTGTCACTTGTTATTGACAGTAACTGAACAGATGACAACCGGTCCCGTTCTTTCATTGCCATCTTGATAGGGAAAACTGAAAAATTTGCAATTTGTTTTTGAGTTACATGCTTTTACAACTTGAATGGTGGATTGAGAATCGGTAGCAAAAAGTGAGTCGTTCATCATTCAAATGAAAACAGTTACTTTAATTCAAAAAAAATGATCCATCAAATCTTGATACACATTATAAACCTTGTTCGGTCCTGCTTCGCTCACTCAAAGAACACCTCAAAAAGTGCTATTTGTGAGAATGAATAAGCAAATCGCCCAATTATTTCATTGTCACACTCAGTTCACATTCACTTCGTAGTCACAAGTCCATCTCTTCATGCTATCTTGAATTCCAAATTTGTACCGTTATGCCTTGTGCGCCAAAAGCACTGGGATTGGAATTTCAGGGCTAGCATTTGTAATTCCTAACGACGATAGAGTTCGGGATAATAGCACAATTAGGCAATCTGTCCACCAGCCAATTGATAAATTAATTTCGCCATTCTATCCCAAAAAGATAATCCGGAATAAGTCTATTGATTGAAGTTGACTGATTTTCAAAAATTGCTGTCCATGCCATTACAGTCTGCATGACACGAGATACAGGCTATAGGTTAGTGAATAAGAGCATATGCTGCACTGTGTCCTGTACGTGAGAAGCGGAAACAGGTGTGGTGCTTTTCCAACATAAAATGTCATGGACTAACAGTGTCATGGCGATACCCACCAAGAAATCTTGTTTGATACATTTGTGTTTTTTTGTGATTATAATTCCTAGGAGGTTGATGGCTTGCTCTGTGTTCTTTTTCAACTCATATTCCTCAAAATTACAACGACGAAGAACTCATTTGTGACCGAGTTCCCGGCAAAAGTGGTGTGTATACACTGGACTGGGGTTTCACTGATGAACAGTATCCACCGAAAAGGCTAGCATCGTGACTGAGGTTGCCTGAACTACAGACGGACTGGGATATGGCGGATCGATAATTGTCGAGCAACATGAACAATTTACAATGAACCTCAAACTCAAGAAGTCGGACAACATCGACTAATTTCTATTTCTTTTATTTTTCAAAGAAGAATGTTTGGGTGGACACCTAAGCCATGCGGAACTGAAGGTGAATTCTAAAGCAGGATTTTCCTGTGTATGAACGTCAACATATTAAATCTGTTGGATAGGGTTTATTCTGTGATCTATCGTATTTAAACCCACTAGTTCTCTTCGGATCATCACAAGACCGAGAAATCGAAACCAGTCAAGGTTCACAGAGACGGTAATCATTCAACGGACAATGCCAAAACTATGTGCCTAAAATACATTGGTTACGCAACTTGTATTGCTCGGGGTAGTGACCTGTGAACTCATCCAGCTTTGTCTCCCATCCTCCCTGGTTTGATCTTAATTATGTCACACGTTTTAGCAAGAATGAATGTTTCGGCCTTTTGTGTGTATACGTCAAGATGCTTGTTGATTGAACTTGTTGTAATGATTGAGGGCACGCGAAGTTGATGGTCATTATCAATTCTGCCTACATTGTTGTTCTTGCTTTACTGAGAGCTACTGCATCGTGAGCGTTTTCTGATTCATGTGTTGCCAAGTAAACCGGTTCACTTTTTCTTGCATTCATAAAGACTGAATATCATCTTCTTGTCACATCCCCGGGGAGGAACGGCTGCTTGAGTTTATCGAAGTTAGACATTTTTTCGGGCTCATACTTATTGAGTGGAAATTCATGGAAGTTTTCTGTTGAAAAATTCATGAATATTTCCTATAAGCACAGCACTGAACTGAGGTAACGGTTTCTCATTTAAGGTGGAACTCAGTAAATGAGATGTGATCCTGTGACTTCAAGGTTAGCATGATTTCTTTATTGATTGAATAAGTGAGTGAGTGAGTGTAGCAACAACAAAAACAACGTTTCCAAGTTAACTGGACAAATCAAGCGGAATATCACGAGTGTTTGAGTGAATTGGGAGGGCTGCCGCAACCGTAAGCTCTTCAGCTCAATGCGATGAAAACAGAAGTCAGTTTGGACGGTTATTGTTGCACACAGCACTCAGGGGTGCAGACACCCAGAGACTCGGCAGTCTAACCGGATAGCTTTACCGGGTTTCCGTAACAGGTCTAGAGGGAATACAAATCGTTGGAGTGGAAATCTGTTATCTCACGGGTAATGGTGCGTAAATCCCTTTCGGGGTTTCGCTTGGCTGAAAGTTTAAGCAAAATCTGAGTAACCAAGCAAATGCTTTGGTGAGTATTCTCTAAACTATCGAATAACATTCTTTGCCGGTAAACGTATTCAAGCATAAAACGCCGTTTATTGTGTGAACCGATGTTGCACGTGTTTGTGGAAGTTGAGTCATTTAAATCCATAAAGTGTATGTGTATCCATGTGACGGCTGTCATTAACCGCATTCGGTGTTAGCTGAATCGTTGGCGCATTCAGTTTCCGTTTCTGATCTGTACTTATTTTCATCACGTAAATGCTAATTTTTGTCTGGTCGAAATATTGATGACGTTTTGGGGGAAAATATACGATGAGTCTGGTTGGTACACGTGATTTCCTGAACAAATTATCCATGCTAAGCTTCACGACCACGTATGGTTTGATTTCTTTTTGGAGAATCAACCCAGAATTCTTGGGTTTTCCGTACCTGGTTTGAGAGCCACATGGGACTGCTATTTTGGATTTTCCCACTAGATAACCTTCAAAATGCTGAACAAAGCAATCGGATGAAGGAGGTTTCTCGGTGATTTCACCTACCCCAGTTTATTTCAACTGCAGTACGAGGAAACGTGTAAGTGATTGGTGCAAACGTATTGCAAATTGATGGCTAATAAAATAAAAAAGACGTGAAAGGCACTTTGTGCATGGGCCAAATTGCAACTTAAATGAAAGCTCGGTTTTTCTCTTTCAGACAGATACAATTCCAGTCAAAACCAACAAAGAACTTGGGTAGTTTACACACTGCATAGCTGCTTTTCATGAGATCTCATACTGTTGAGGATCACGTAGGCTTGGCTTCAGTCGTTCAGTTTTTAACAGCCGCTTGCACTATTTTAGGTGACCAATGTGGAACACGTATTCTGGTTCTCATACAGATTGGTCTCAAACTGACGGGTTTTACTAATGTAGTTCACTCCAAAGCCCTTCAGAATGGGAAAGGCTTTTTTCGTGATCTGAGTAAGAAAGTTTTATATTTTCCATGGTAATCTACGAGAATGATCTTTGTACTCCCTTTCGGATGTTCACGGACCCGGCTGATTGCCCTACTAGGCAGTTTCAGTTGGACGGAATAAAAAGTCTTCCTAGGGATCTGGTTTGCCTTCATAACTCCCTGTCAGTGAGGTCTTCCCAAAGCCTCTTCACCCCGAGGAATGCTGCAGGTGAAACAGAACTTCTTCGTGATTTTCTCACATATTACGAGGTTTGGCTTTCTTTGTGTTTCGTGGATAATTGTTCAGCCTTGCACTAAACGTATGTGGCTGTAAACTCTTTTCATTTCTGAGGAGTATGCCATTGTTAGAACCACAAGGTGATTCTTCTAACATTTTTTGTCGGTTAACACGGCCGATCTTACGAACGAGGACATGTTGTCCGAAGTATGGATTTTTGACATGAGTAGTACGGCCCAGTATCTAGGTTGTAGAAGAAAATTCCTCTGAAGACATATTGTAACGGGGAATGCTGGGGCAAGAGAACGGCGTGAATATCAAGGCGAACGGACGAACCAAACGAGGGCCACAGACAGAAGAACAGGCGGCGAATATGTCTAAGGTGTCACGAAGCAGACAAAAGGAGGCATACGGACTACCAGGGAGGAAGCGGCGGGGTCTCCGACAATCAGCAAGAGAGCTCAGGTGAAGGGCTGCTGATCGAAACGTCAACTGAGACAATCGGATCAACCGAAGGGAAATGACTGCCAAGAGAAGCAAGCCATCGGCCACGGGTAACTGGCCAGAAAGCAACCGAAGCGCTCAAGCAGCGGCAATAGCAATGTTGGTGCCGCGCAGTCTGGAAAAAGGCCTACATAAACGACGGTATGTGTTTCATGACTTGACTTGTTTAGCTGGTAAAATACAAGTACCGTGCCGTGTGTTGTCGTCCTTGTAACAATATGACCAATTTCGTGGTTATTGCCAATCATCAGTTATGCGTACCCTGTACTGTTCCGCCCAATCATCTTTATACTTGAGCAATCTACAGTTCGTTGACAGCTGTAATCCCATTTGAATCTTATAGAGCATGCACGGATTGAGTACCGTGGACAGCAGAGTGCGGGGTACGCATACCTAACGAGCGGCAACAACCGTGAAACCGGTCGTGTGCTTCCGGAGGAATTTTGTTCAGAAATCCAGATACTACTATACAGTACTGCTTATAGTGAAAAAATATGGGACGTACTCATTGTTTTGGCACACATTTTGTTCGAATTTCGGCTAAATCATAGATGAACAAGCATTCTTTTGAATATTGTGGACGATGCAGAATAAATTTATTTCCGTGATTTTTGTTCAAAAAGGATTGCCTATATTGGACACGGATTTAAGTCTGTGCACTATACAGACAGCAAATTTCGTAGCTGTACAAGCACAGGTTCTACCGTTTTTCAGTTCTTAATAATTGTCATTTGAACTCGTCAGAGCGTGTCTGGTTTCAAAATGGACATTCTCAATATCCTTGTTTATATATTATTCAAAACAGGTGAATAATATTGGACTCAATAAATTTGCGCGCAAGCCTCGAGCAGACCTCAAAATATCTATCACCCAGATAGGAGATATGATGATGAAGACGACAGGTGAAGCAGATTTTCAAGAAATGCATCAGTGCATACGCCCAATTTTGAATGCCCCAAACCAGAGCCGGAGGTGTTGTTCAAAAAAAGGAGAAAAGTCACGTTTGGGTGATGTTTGCATTATCTAATCAACATTTCGTATCATTCCATCTCTGTCTTTCTACCTATTCCACACATTCCAACTAGACACCCGGCTCAGAACTTTTAAAGCCCAAATCAGAAGTTGAGTATTTCCAAATAATTTTATTCATCCGATATTTGGGCAGATTTCGGCCTTCTTGATGGCACTTTATTCTCGAAAATCCCATCGGTTTATATCATCGCTTTGAGTACACTGACCAATGCCATCCCACTTGTCTGTACTGCGTGGGTTTTTTCGAAGTTCGATCTCGCCGAAGACCACCATTAATCATATTTTTTTGTCCGGTAATAATATAGAAACTACGACTTCAAAATTTTGAACCATTCTTCTGCATTGATTTCTTGTCTTTCAATGATTCATAGACCACGTTCCATGTGGTAGAAGCGTTGTCGTCTCACAGTCAGCAAGGATGTCTTCGAAAAAACAAGGACTCTGGAGATGAGCACCTTAAAGCTTTGAAAACCGAAAAGCTTGTTTTCAACATTAGTTCTATAAAATGCGTGGGTTGTTGTACTGATTGTCTCTGAAGACAAGGTACTAGCACAGAAACTGGTGGCAGGCGTCTGGTTGAAGCAAAATATTCCCGGGAGCACGTGACCTTTTTCGCGGTTGTTGCCACTCTTCATGTATGCGTACCCGACACTCTCCTGTCAGATCCATCCCTATACTTGGGCGCTCCACATTAGGTTCATCGCCTTAATGTCTTTTGAATTCGATCGTAGGCCTTTGGGGAAGTTTTGTCCTGTCATACAAATGTAGTAAAATACTACTTATATCAAAATTCGAGATATGGGACTACGTGTCCACATTCTCAAGGTTGTCATTGACTAACCAACGAAATAACTCTCGAAGAACCACCTTGTGATTCTAAAAAAGACTGATCGTTCATGCAAGCTCCTCACACTTCAAATAAGTTTAATGTGATTAACCTGATATGGAGTGCTCAAGTATGGGGGGGATGATTGGGCTTGAGAATACTTGGCACATATACCTGATGAGCAGCACCCACCGCGAAACTGGGCTTGCTTCCGGGAAAATGTCATCCTGTCATCCAGATACAGTAACATACTACTTACAACAAACTGGATCTTCCTTGTGATTTATGTCCACCTTCGATTCACTTTCTGTGCTCTATAATGATCGACTTGGGGGCCCACAAAAAATGTTATCCATGATATGAAATGCGAAAAGGAACATATCTCAGTACATGGAGTTAATAATATCTATGACACAATGAACAACGGAAAATTCCATGGACTGAAGCAATGTGTTTTCCCGGTCTATCAACTACGAAATTATTCTAGGAGTACCTCTTTTCTGCCAGGTAATGAAACATATTATGCTCCTTTGAAAATGTTAACTTCATTGCCTTGGCAACGTCCTTTCATTTGGTGCATGACTTCGTAGTTGCAAAACTGGAAATTTTCGAAAGTTGAGCTACAACAGAAGACTTGTAAAAGCCCTGATTTAATGACATGTGATGGTAATTTTTTCAAATATTGGTGATATAAGTTGATATATATTCTTCCTAATGACATAAAAAGTTTGTATTTTATTGTGATGTTTCATTTCGAACGCCGTTATTCCAAAAACCGTATCTCCTTTCGAATTTCGGCAATGTCTGTAGGTTTGTTAACTTAACCTAGTCGGAAGTGTTTTGTCGCGCTTTTGACATGGAAGATTTCAGTATTTTTGTCAACCGTTTTTCGTACTTAGTGACCTAAAACCATGCGATAGCTAAACAATACTCCCAGTGACAAAGAGCCGATACTGCACGACTGATCATTTTGAATAAATATAAACTCATCATAGCTATATTCACACAGTAACCAAACTCGGCAGGTTGTTTATAAGGGAATGATCTTGTCTAACTTAGGACCCTATGGAAACAAGCCTTCTATCACAGGAATCAATCGCCTTGCGAGCGACGGGCTGTTACCATGTACAACCGGTGATAGAAAAGTGCTATATCACATGATGGTATTGTTCTATAAACCGTCGAGGATCAGTCCAGATGGTGTCATCCTCACAATCATTCTGTCGTGGGTTTGAAACTCAGTGAGGCTTGTTGAAAGTGCACCGCTGATCATTCTTACCAGCTATGTGAAGGAACTATCCATTAGGTAAAGTCCTTCCTGTCATCCACGTGCAAGACCATACTACTTTCGTCAAGTATACACTGAGTGCTTCAATGGTTTTCATTGTTCAGTTAATTATGAATATTGCAGGACAGTGGTCATGATAGGTCTTAGCCTTGTCACCTCGATCTTGGGGAACGTGTTTTCTTCACTATTCGCTCGATTCCGCGAAGAGCCCGCGTATGCTCACATTAGGACCGACAAGTAAAGCTGGACTTTTCGACTATATAACGGAATGCCTAAACTTACGGTAGATGAATTTTATTTGGAAAGTGAATTGGTCGTCCGCGTCTACCAGTGTGAAAGAAGGAGTTAATACGTGCTAACTAAACCAATTTTAATGGTATTTCCGTTGTCCATGGTAAGTTCTCTGACATGTCTACCACCAAACTCTTTGGTACAAAAGGTGGTCCTCGGGGTACCCCAGAAAAGTTATCGTACAAAACGAAGTGATTTGACTAGGCTTAGTAAAGATTCAGCAAGTGTGAGTGTACCGGTGCAACATTGCGAAGTGATGAGGAGGGAAACCTGCAGATAACATTGTATAAACAAAGTGCGCGTGATCTTAGAGTTACGAGTCTGATAGTTTCATCGAACAATGTGGTTACCGACTAAAGAGAAGCACGTAAAATTCGAAGGGACAAAGCATAATTAAGAACAAAATTGACCCTCGTAATGATTCAATATGAAATCGGAGTGTGATCCAGTTTCTCTTGGTTCTAGCTGGTGTAGACAAATCCCATCTCATACACAGCTCTTAACCTCAATGGCTCTCACTGTATCAGCCCACTAGGGAAGACTATAGCAAAAATCGAGTAAGTACAGTGAAAAACCTCGAACTCCTGTATTCCCTGCACATCCTGGATCACTTCATTCTACTTCACTGGGATTAGATGACAAATCTCCGTGCTGATTCTATGCTACTTATATGCAACCACGACCGACCTATATATCAACGCGTGCATCAATCGATTGGTTTTCCGTAGGTAAATGGCCCTGAATGGCAGTGGTGATTGCAGTTCAGTTCAACGGTCTTTATGATCTCCGGATCTGCTCATTAGCAATATCAGTTCCAATGGTGCTGAAAAGTTCGAGCTCTAGAAGCCAAGATCGCGTGTCAAGATTTCATAACGATTCTTCACCGTGACCAGTTATCTAGCCTGAAGTTGGTTTTCTGCCCAAAAGCCACCATTGTTGCAAGATGTCGTATTGAGTGTTGTAAGCGGAATAAGTGTGTAACTTGGATTTTCGACAATGTACTAGAAATGAGATGCACATATATTCAGTCAGACGTACCAAATATTTTTCAATACTTTTGAAAATTGATGTTGGTTGTAGCTCACTTTGGTAGATTTCAACAATTTCGGAAAGCTGAGCTTGACGTTTCGGTCACAAACGTTTTATCACCGGTTGAGGTGACATTGTCAGCTCACTAGTCAGCATACAAAGCACGCTTTTGCCGTTTTAGCTTTGCTGTCCTCCATGCTTGTGGATAATCAATTGGGGTTTTGTGGTCTACACTTAATGGTGAGATATGTCACCTGAGGCATTCTTGGAGAAGAAATAACTACTCGCTAGTTGTATTTTGTCGGTAGGCAACTGACGATGTTACTTTGACCGGCGATGAAATGTTTGCGACCTAAAAACCAAACACAGTGTTGTCAGAAGCCGCTGAAAAAAACCACACATTTGTTAAGAATGTCAGCATTCATCATACTTAAGGTTCCAAATAATATGACTGATTTGGACGAAACAGTTGTCGGATTTTTAGTGATTATATGCACTGCTTGTTCACGCATTTTGTCCCCTCATACGGACAACATCTCTGCACGAAATAAAATCCAGTCAAATGAACTAGGCTTGAGAACACCGATGTCTCACTGAAGCCTATTCTGGAACTCGTGTCTTGTCAGTTTAGACTGTGAACTAACGAATACTAATAAGAATATCCTGGGGTCCACTTCTGTCTTAAGACTAAAATAACAGTTTGTCTAGCGGGGAATTCACTTTGTATCTTATTCTGGTATTCTGTACTTTTGAGCCAATATTTGCAGGCTCTGGAGATGTCTGGACCGTCAGTTTAGAACACCCGTAAACGTTTCATATTCCGCTAAAGTAACGACCTATCACCCGCTAGTGTTCTTGCAGTAATTTTACCCCTTTCCTAAATGAAAGAAATATCTGTGGCTCGTTGTCCTCTCTGCTTGGATCCATCTCCCGACAATCGAATTGGCAAAATGACCTGTTAAGCCAGTCAAAAACTTGTTTGAGAATAGGAAACACTCTAGCCACTGGAAGAAATAAGCCAGTCTTCTTAAAGAAGTGAAAGGAAGGCATGAAAGACACGACCGGTGGACTCTGTTACACACTGTGTATTAGACATCCTCTGTAGAGTTCAGCGGATCCACTTACTCAGTTCATTGATGAAAGGAACTCGAGAATATGGCTTCGTTTTGCAATCATTGAAGTTCTTATATAACTGTCCTTTATTCACTTATTTGATAGTATTTTGTGTGATTCTTTCCTAATATTTTTTTTTCACACATTCGATTGAAATACGAACCGGAACAGCCACACTCAGTACACAGTAAATCGTGGTTCAATTGAAACTCGGTACTTTTAGCAACAAGACTGCATTCGTTAATTACAGTTCATTTCTCATTAACCGTGTGTTGTACTCTTGATCATATAATGAGTGGTAATCAAAAATGGACTATCTGAGAAGTACTCGTCAACCCTCAAAACGTTGGGCCATTGTTATAACCCAGGTCGAGTATAAGGTTGTCTTTCCTGGTGAACTACGACCAGGTTGTTCAATCTTCACATGTCCATCGTCAGACATTTAACGGTAGATTTTTACTCACCTCAAGTAGCGGGGGTTGACTGGTTGATATTGCACGGGGAATGCCGCGTGTTTTGGACCGTTAGGCAGTTGACGTGTCTAGATATGTTACGTGCTTTGCCTCACCTAAGCGCGAAGTGCATTTACGTGACTGGCAATAGTCTGAGACTGCTGCCACTCATTGGGTAAGTGTTGTGTTCCTAGTTACCAGCGAAACACGTATTAGTGACACTCCATTTATTTGTACAGGCGTTACCACAAAACCCGACCCTAACCGGCGAGCAAAGTAGCAAGCAGGCACAAGTTGTGAGAGTAATGTCAGTGGGGTAAGCTATTTCCATCCGCTAGCGTACTTTCACATCAAGTCGAGCAAAATTAATGGCGACATAGCGAAATCGTTCAGTCAACGAACAAAGCATGAATAAACACCAACAAGCTCATACCAATATATGAGGGAGATGTTGATCGATTTTCCGCGCAGTATTCGTGAATGTCTAATCCGGACATAGCAGTGAGTCTTTTGAATTAGCCAGTTACTGTAAGCACTCCAGAGAATTAGACAACCTGAAACAATCGATTTGACTTGCGAAATGGTCAGAGAGAGAAGGAAAGATTGCATTAGCTGCACTGATACCATGTGATGATCGACTGTCATTATCACAGACAAAACAAAACGTACCTTTTTTCTCTCCGGCGTAATACGGACTGATGTTACAAAGTCTTCACCAAGAGAAGACCACCAACTTCAGTCCTGGTGGACAGATTGGAGAAGCCCCTGAAAAGTTAAGTCAGCCACGAGGTTCCGCCAGTGATGCAGGATGGAAAATCTATAGATGACACTCTAATCACTATGAAGCAGGTAACTGCGGCTTTAGATGTATTTCTAGCGGAAAGTTCCCGGATCGGTTCCCGGGTTCATTGAGTGAACTTATGGATACGAAAAATGCAAACGGAATGCGTCTTACCTGCACGAATCTTTAACCGTTCAATCTTATATCATTTGGATGAGTTACTATAACTGTTATACAACGATGCGTACTATTTCTGATAAGAGGCCGTGGCCAAGTAGAGGTTTCTGAATGTGGAATGATCGGTGATGGCTAGAAGTCGAGCTCGGGAGATAGAGGCCTTAGTTCTAATCACAATATTGTCCGTTTGGTCGCAGCTGGATTAGGAATTCCGTGAGAATATCCGTGTTATTTGGAAGAGCGAAGCTGACCCTCGAATACCATTCTTGTTCTCTTGTACCACTCGTGTATCGAAAACTGTGGGTGGTTTGTGTCAACAGTCAGTTCTTCGGGAAATGCTATCAGTATAGCGTTACAGCGTGCAACAAGGAAGTTTCCATTATAGTTCATTATTCGTTGGTTTACAAAGCCTTTTGAGCCAGTCAGACTGTTCGATTTGAAATGTGCCAAACAAAAGGCACTTTCTGACCAGTCAGAAAACACCACTGATGTGGTAAAACAAAACATATCCAACACAGTTTATACTACCACGATCAGTAGTATTAACGATTTTCCGATTGAATTTATTCGAACGTTGTAATCAGTCACGTTTCGTGGCAAGCAATCGCTGAATTCCCAGGTATCTTTGGCAAACATCCACCCGAACAAAAGTCTGCATCTCTTTTTGAATTATCACTCATATAGAATGCAGTCGTGGTCTTTTGAGTATGATTCACAACCTTGATCTGGGCCAAAAATGCCCAACGGACAATGCTGCGGCGGAACTGAACCGATTTGGAAAGAGGCCGTGAATTCTTATGGTTATCCGCATGGGCATCAACCAGAACCCACTCACAACCCTCAATAGAGTCAGTTCGGTAACCTAGAAACTCAGTACAATTAAAACAGTCAATGAATTTTTGGGGGTTTTTTTGTGCGTAGTTTGCCTTTTTTCCAGTGACAGCCCTTTTGTGATAAATGTCTCCAGTGGACGTTCGCCAAAGTATTCGTAGTAGAAAGTCTCCAGAGCTTTCGTCGTGGCGTTTGTGTATCCAATTATTCACGTGAAAAACCAGGGACGGATGGGCACTATATCACGTGACGTTGATGCGAATCAATCCGTTGAGTGTCAGTCGGCACGGATAGCTTAGTGGTTATTCCTTTGACACATTGGGCGATGATGATGTTGCTGCACGATAATAAATTTTCCAAGTAGCTTACCACTTATATTGGGATAAGATATGACAATCACAGATATCAGCTTGTGGAAATAAAATACTCGTTTTCAAATACTTGCATTAGTAAAATTCCATCTGGCATACACTTCTCTTAAAATTACACCGTAGAAAGTCATTCGTAGGACTTTTCAGTAACATTTCACTTGACAATAGAGCATTATCCATAATTCCTTCCTTCAGTAAATTGGATACAGCTCTGTTCTAGGAAGTGGGTGGACGTCGGGGTTGCATGTGTCCGATCTGCAAGGACATAGAAAGAAAGAATCCCCGGTAAACCGGAACTCAATGAGTGTGAAAACAGACACCAACACTTATATCAACAATAAAAGGATGTGATAAGCTCTGTCCGAACATGACTCTTTCTGATTATTTTGATTCTGCTAATTAAAAAGGTGTGACTGAGGAGTAACTCACAGGAAAGTAAATGCTAGAGGTTTGGAGATTTTTTTGTTAATTCTGAAATCACGGAGAGATACATTATCGTGTAATATATTGTATATGGTCCTCTGACTTACTATAGATCCAGCTGATACTAGAGTTCATCGCATGGCTTCGTAAAAATCTGCGGAACGTCTTGGAAATTCGGCCGACGCGGTGACGTTTTTGATTTCTGTCTAATTTTTGCACGCAAATTTTGCTCAAGATCAGGAACTATTTATGGTTCCTCATTATTTAATACTTCGTGATCCGTTTTTGCTTCTCAGTGACGAATATTCCGCAGAAGATACTGGAACTTACTGGCTCGGTATACGCCCCCGAAACACAAACTTGAGGGAGGAAAAATTATTTCCTAGAATATGAATCTTCCATTGGAGTGTAGACACCCCAGAGCAGAGAAATCCTTCCTTTGTATCCTCGGGTAAGTACCTCTCAAATATTCATACATCATTTATCATACGACAAAGTACAACATTTCAAGAAAGAGGCTGTGGTCACCGGAAGGTTGTCAAATGGGAAAAGTATCGGTGGAGGCCGGAACCGAATAAGGGTCTTTATGGTCCAAAGTCCACGATGATAACCTTTTGACTTTTGCTGACTATTTCTCAACAGTTAACTTAACAAAACAGACGAACATGTTTGCAAGCACCACAATCAAGTTGTTTTAAAGTGTTATTTGAAAGTGGTGTTGTTGTCGTCTTCATAATTTTGAGATTCTTAGTTTGGATACACCGAGTCGTTTGTAATTGATCAGAGCCGAAGAAAATACGTATTTGCTAGAAGTGGACATTTCGTTTACTTTTGTCACTTGCGTACGTAAAACGTGTCATCTTAAATGTGAGACGATATACGGGATACACAATGGAAATGTGAGGAAATGGTTTGCAACAAATAAGACATTAACTGTTTTGCGGTTGTGTGGTTGATACCAGGGAAAGCAGACAAGTTCGAAAACGGATGGTTTTCTGTCTTGATCAATATGGCTTCATAAAATGCCAGCGGTATTGATTTCCCGTAGTATAAGGATAATTTTGAATCCAAGAGGAGTTTATCCTTAGAGATTCAAGTCGGACGGGGTCCAGACAGTGAACTACAACAGATCATTCACAGGAAAGCTCCGGTCCAATCCGAACACACATGGCAGCTCAATTACGCTTAGTTCGCACCAGTAGTCACCAAGATTCACTCCGGCAGGCATACTGCATTTAAAACCTCACATGTTTTCTACCGGTTCACTTTCAGTTTCGGTGACACGTACATATGCAGTGCATAAAGATACTTGGCTCAAACAGTGAATGATCACATTCCGAAATGGCTTTAGCACTCAATGACTCAGTGGGACTGTACAAAACAAATTCCGGCGGGAAACCCAGCGTCGGTTATCGAGAGGCATCTAATTTCAACATGGCACTGAGTTGACTTGACCCGGTCATTCAAACGGCGATTACGCAACCTAAATGTGAAACTGTTGGCCTTCAACAAAGATATGTTGATCAAGGCAGAAAAACCCGTCTTTGGGTCCAGAAACAATCATTGCAAACAATCTGTCTTCCCTGGAATCAGCCACAAAACCCCACACGGACGGCTGTATTCTTTGTGATAAACATTCTCCTCATTTTACCACTGTGTATCCCATATATCGTATCATATATAAACTGATATGTTTCCCGTACGTGACTGACAGGAGCGAACGAAATGCTTACATCTCGCAGTATACGTCTTCCTACTGTTCTAATCAATTGGACAAAGGGGACACAGTGCTTCGAGTTTCTCAAACGAAGACTCTCCAAAAACACTACGCGATTGTTGAACCTTTTACTGACTCTGAGGTGCAAAACGACAGGGAAAAATGCCTAAACGAGCTCTACTCTGAATGCTTAAATTCATGCTCCTATCCGAATCACTTCCTAAATAGTTTATTACAAGAAACGAAGGTAAAGAACATTGTCAACCTTGTGAGGATTACGAACGTTCATACTGATGCATCACTGGATAGATTGCAATGTAGTCAGAAAGTTCACTAGCTTACGGTGTATTCCCTCACCCAGTGTCCGAACAGAATAGAAACTTCCATCCCGAACAAGGCACTTACTATTAGAATGGGTTAAGAACTATCAAATGAGTATAGGACAGCGCCTGAAACATGTGACCTAGAGAAGTGATCATTCTGTCTTTTTTAATTCTTATTGTGGATAACGTTTATATACCGGTAGGATGTACACATCTCGCAATTACTTTCTACTAGTGTGTGTGGGATTAATGAGTCCTTGTTGGCTGTCTGTCCTTTGGATTCCACCTTGCACGCACAAATCTCATGCCATTCGACCACCCTACACTCAGAAGCACCAGACTCGAGTTTCGATCTTGTTAGAGCTCATCGGTGGTGCATATCATCGGCTGCACCGAAAGTTTGAATCCGTGGCTTCCCATCTCGAAGACGTGTGTTACCACGACGCCACCCTTCTCCTCCTCGGATTGTTCCGAATCACTGAACTAAGCTTGTTCAGATATCGTCCTCTATGACAGCCAGAAATTCCCGACAGCTTCGAATGAAGACGCGATATTTGTCCCGATAACTCCAAGCGAATGGCTCCCACTCGATCCGGTCTTCTTCACAGGACGGGGCCATTGTACTCACTTTTAAGCCTGTTCTGCCTGTGATATATACATATCTTGCAATTACTTGCGAGCAAAGTGTGGGGTTGACGATAGTTTTCTGGCTGTCATAGAGGGCGATATCTGAACAAACTTAACTCGATGATTCGGCTCGGCCCGAACAGGAGCTGGGTGGAGCAGCGGTAACACACACACCCCGTCGAGGTGAAAGAGCTCGGGTTCAGACACCGGATGTGGCGGATGATATGCACCACTGAAGAGCGAAACTCGAGTCTGGAGCTTTTAAGTGCAGGGTTAGTCGGATGACCCGAGGTTTGTGCGTGGAAAGTGAACTCTAGTCAGCCAACAAACTTTGTATCATTGTTGAACTGTCATTCACGTTTAGCTGATACTGCATGATGGATCATATTACGAACTTCTAAACTCCTGCTACTGACATTTAAATGGTAACTTACTTCTGCAGGCTAATTATAAAGAACCGCCTTCGTCAAGCTTCAGCCTCCACAATGATAAGTCCTCCATCACAAGGGGTAATTCCTGTACAAGAAAGGAGCTGTTGCCGCCCAAAGCCAGTGACGAAAGGGCGCTATATCACGTAGTCTTGGTGTCGACTAAACCGCCGAGTTGCAGACTTTCTGGTGGTTAGGTATTCGATTCGCAATCATTCCTGTCCTGGTCCAAGTTGGAGCATGAACACGATACATGGCAAGCCAGTTGAAGCAATCGCACGTCGAGGGCTTCCATAGTTCTCAGTTCTTAGTTGAGACTCCGTATCACCTAACAATTTGTGAACAAAGCCCTCCATTTCATGGATTTTATCGACGAACTGATTTCCGATCTTCTTCCGATTTGGCAGCTAGATCATTATGAGGCTCGGAGCGCCTTTCCACGGAGCACAGTGCGCAGTCGCATCCTTTTCCTTTATTATTACAGAACTCTGCCAATCAGACTTGTCTCGAAGACAGAGGCTCGTGAACCCGACCGGCCCGTGTCATGGACTCCGTGAAATTCAGCCTTGAATGCAGTTCACAATCAGTAATTTCTTCGAATCTTCAAGCTTGGTCATAATTAAGAATGAATATTGGGCACTTTAATTAGATAGTGTAATTTGTTATCGTTGTGTTGTTTATTGGAAAACAAATATACTTCTTCAGCCACCCTACTACAGACTCCTCACCTTACAGTGATTTTTCAAGACAAATCGCAGTTATCAACTGTAATTACAAAGAAGGAATGAGACAAAATAATTTCAGAAAATTTTGCCTCCCATCCTTTTCGGAAACTCACAAATTTTATCCTTGGCAAACATTTGAGACATGAGGTTGCCCTGTTTCTCACTGATGATCATGAATTGAGCTGTTCACTCAGGGCGAAAATGGGGTGGGGTGTAGGCTCCAATTCTTACATAACCATGATTTGTCTGTTCATTGGTCATCCTAGAAATCGTTTCATATCCCCATTGCCTTCCTTTTTTCATCTACGTATATCCCAGATATTGGTTAGTTGTTCAGTCAACCCACCCATTGTGTTGCTGTGGTTACGCCTATCGTCAAACACCCTCAAAAGAAAAGGACTGTCAAACTTGGCATGATGTTTTCGTTACAATATTCGAAAAAAAATTGAGTCGAATCCCCCGATATCTGGTTACATATTGCCACCGCAAACGGTAAACGTGAGGGAAATTTCAATTCGCATTAGACTGGTACAAAATATATGTTAAAAGATATATGATAAGAAGATCCTCTGGACAGAAAACTACCTGACTTGGATGGCGAAACTGTTCCTTGGGTGATTAATACACCCTCTCTGAGTTGTATCATTTCAGTGACCAGGAAGTGTGAGAGGATAAATCGCATATTTACCCCATTGAAAATGTATAAATGCCTAAACCGTTCAAAAAGAGAGACATCTTGCAGTATCAAAGCTTATAATCGAAGACCGTGAAAAATGCCATCATAGAGCTTTTTTATCATCGTTTGAAATGACTTCATAACCAATGAGTCCTCAAATAGGACTTGGACCCTGATACCATGCAGGATAGTGAGTCACACGCATTAACTACTAAATACTTTCCCGGTCTAACTCTCATCAGGTCAGTCCAGTGCAATATCATATAATATGGAAGCCATACGTCGCTGGTTTCGAGTGTTGCACACGGTTTTGTGCTCCTGAGTTGATTGAACCAGTACAAGCAATTTGCTGAGTTGTATAACCTGTTCATCCACATCAGTAGAAGCACAACTATAGATGCAAAATCGACTTCCAAACCTGGGAAGCGTGTTCTGTGCATTAGATGCTGTTGATTCCTTCCGGTCCAGAAGAAATCTCTGGTTTCCAGTGATATGTTACACAGAAGTTAATTGAAAGAGTATGGTGAAACAGAAGTTTCCATTGGCAAGGCTAATTGCTACAAACCTGTCGAATTAACGACGAACAGGCAAGCAGCTAGATCGCAAGCTGGTATCCGATGAATCGGCTTGACTGGGATCGAAGCTTGACTAACGCCGTGTATACGTGCGCACAAGGGTTTGTGTGCGTACTTTTAAGGGGAGCATTGATCGACACGCCACTTGTCTTGGCGCGTGGGTAAGTCCGCGTGCACGCGATCGCATGACCCAAACAGTTTCGGGCTAAGTCTGAGACACGAATCTGACAGCTGATTGATCACTCGGGATGAAAATCATCAAGCCAGCTGATAGCATTCCTAATTGTCTTCAAAACATCCTCAGTCTTCGGTTTGGTTATAGCCATCACTTGATATTGTGTTCGCTGTTCGGCGATATTACTTATATGAATTGACTTTTCCCGAAAAGTTCTACTCCACTTTTCTTTCATCACTTTAAATTAGGCACCACTTTTTTATTCTATAATCCGTTGTGATGTATTCAATTGGTAAGATGCCGCCTTTAACTTACATACTGAGAAATCAGGATGCAATATAAAAAAGATACGCAATGATGTCGACGACCAGGGAGAACCCTGTGAACAGTGACTTTATTCCACATATTTCAGTGTTCGTTTGATAATTCACAGTGAAAACAACAGACTTACACACACACACACACACACACACACACACACACACACACACACTGACCCACATCAATGGATATTACTTTTCCAAGCAGATCAATTCATGTTTTCTGTGTAACATTACACGGTCGCGACCGATGAATGCATACGAAAGGAATTCCACTCGCAGCCTGTTTTCTGTCTTTTTTGATCAGATCCCTCGTGGGATCAAACTGCATCGGAAAACTTTGCTAACAAATAAAACCCTCCACTTTCCGGCCAAAATGTGTTAGACAGGTTAGCCGTGTACTTGGAAATGGTGTCTTGATTCGAGTCCCATGGTAGTTTTTCGGAATTAGTCTATATGGCTTGTAACAGTGACACTCAAATTTCAAGAAAACAATTTAACTTCCTTCTGCAACACCGTGAATTGAGAAAACAATTTTAATCATCGTCAGGTCTAAGCTATTATGTGGTATTGTATTGAATTGAACCTCTGAAGTGTCCGCGGTTTCATCATTGCAGAAGCATATAATAATTAAATGAGTAGATACGTCCTAGGGCTTTATATTGTCCGACTTTTTGTGACATATGACACTGTACATTCCTCGGAAGCAAGACGGCTTTCTTAAACAAACGTCTGGTTTCAATCCGATAAATCCTGCATGTTTTAGGATGCCGTTGATAAAATAACAACCCCTCCCCCAATAAGGTTGAACATCACTTAATGAAAC
Source organism: Fasciola hepatica (assembly GCA_948099385.1). NCBI lineage: Eukaryota > Metazoa > Platyhelminthes > Trematoda > Plagiorchiida > Fasciolidae > Fasciola > Fasciola hepatica. The sequence goes on along the minus strand of CANUEZ040000048.1, from coordinate 12,583,482 downwards.
GCATAACGACTAGTGGTGACCTAATGGTTTAGGGCGTTTGGTTACCACCTCGAATGTTCGAGGTTCGAACCCCCACCGTCATCGACCATATTCTGGGACGGAGTGCTCCTCATTTCACTGCGAATAGTTAAACTACTCGAGTGTAATTCCCAGTTATCCCATTTTCACGAAAAGGCTCCATGCAACATCTGTCATAGAAATACTTTGTCGATGGGTCTCAGAATTTTCACCCCTGTCCTGTAAACAAAAGTAGTGAAAGTTTCCGGCGTGTTTCCACGCTTTTCAGTGATTGTTTGAAAGTAGACACGATAAACATTAAAAAATACTCCTCTTATTCGAAATGATCAAGCCGCAAGGCACTACTGCATGTAACGACTGAACAGTATAACAGTTTATCCTCAAGGCAACACGTGGTGGACGAGCATCATTCGTTCACGGACAACAATTTGAATACTCCAACTATCTGAACCGACACGAGAGTCATTTTTCATTCAGGAATAGGCTGATAGAAAACCGAACACCACCAAGCAAGTCATTCAGACTGAAGTGCTCGAACTCGTGTGTGTGTGTGTGTGTGTGTGTGTGTGTGTGTATGTGCGGATAGGCCAATAACTATCAAAGTTTCACCCTTTTGCGTGAGATAGCATTCCTTGTTGAGATGATTATCCATTAGTATTCGAAACCACGAAGAAAAGAAATCGAAAATTAGGAGATAACCTATCGCATTTCATGAAATATTGATTGTTTCGTTCACTGGGGAATTTCTGTGTGTGTGTGTGTGTGTGTGTGTGTGTGTGTGTGTGTGTGTGCGTGTGTGCGAACTGCCTTGCGTGATTGTGTACCTCCGTGCGTGCGTGCGTCAATGCATACGTGCGAAAACGCACTGGTAGGCAGGCGCATGTTTCACCAAACACGTCACGAGACTTCACATGTCCGAAATTTGTGCGATTCAATTCTACGCGTTTCATCTCCCTTCTTTGTTTTTCAGATCCGTTTGATAAATCTACGAATAAACAAAGAGATCCATAACTGAATGAAGTGACTGATTGAACTGAACTGAATTGAATTGTGAGCAGTGATGATATCCATGTTGATAAGGGATTAATGATGGTCTTCTCGCCTGATGAATGTTTCAAGTATCATTTAGTCTTAGTTGCAGGTGATTTGAATTGAATATCAGGTAATTCATCATGCCGTTGCATCAACTATCAACTGATCATTGAAAATCATGAACGTCCTGTAAAATTTATTTCACCCAGCTGTTAGAAATCATCGGCAATGCAAACTCGCTGAGTGTTCTTTTAGGTGCAAAACCGGAGTGGGGGGCTGTGAGTCGAACAATTCCTCACCAAGCTATTCGGGTTGGTTCCACATGAACAATATGTGCTGTATACTGCTCCACCATTACTTTATTTTTTGAACGATAACCATGCCCATGTTGAACAGTTACTTCTCAAGGGTCCAAACAAGGTATATTCCTCTGCAGCAGTTTTATTTCAAACACATTTGACTAAATGAATGGGCAAGCTGTAAGGCAGAACTTATGGGTGCCATTCTTTAGTATACCTGATGATTCAAAGTCACTTTCAAACGGTTCTGGATATCTTTTCTGATTAAATAACTCAAATACAGCTGTGTATACGATTGCTATACATTCTTCCACTCCTATGGGTGATGCACCATCCAGTTAAATGGATTCTATTAGAGTACAACTTGGTCAAATCTTTCTAAATTGTTTTATTACACACAAAGGCCTGCTTCACTATTAGGGATAACCGGCCACCGGACCTAGAAATTTGGAGTGGAGAACCGCATTAGGTCCCAATAGGTCAGGTGTGGTAACGAACAGGAAGACAGTGGAGATTACTGTCTATGATCAAAGTGACCGGTGATGGTAGGGATTCGAACCTCGGATGCCCGAGGTAATAACCAAACATTCTAAATCACTCGACTACCGCCAGTCAGACAGTTCAAGCAGTTCAGTGTGAATGCAGATTTTTCCTACTTTCAGGTTCCCTCCACACCTGTGGTTGAAAATGAATCTACATCTTCACTAAAACTGTGATTGGACTATTCTATATTTGTGCTTGGGATGTGATCGACTGATCGGACAGCACCTATCTGTTTAGCGATAGATTTTGTAACTTAGTACCGACCGAGCGGACACAGCGTGAGGTCATTGAAATTTGTCTAAACAAAGCGTAATCTCTGTGGACATCATCTCCACCTTCGTGGCACGATAGCTTTTACTGACTATGACCGGTTCGAAACCTTCATCGAATTAGACCATTACAACAGAGCATGTGACAACAAACAGTGCTGATAGTTTGTTGTAAGGTCTCCTCGATTGGAATTTACCTCGGAACTGTTCAGTCATTTCTCAGTCAAACAAAACCGAACACCTACATAAAGTTTGAACTTCCTACTGATACTGATTAAACCTGTAAAATGATATAAGTAGTAAGAAATTAGATTTGATTAGGAAATGATTCATTATGTAGTAAAAACCCTTTACTCATCAATGAAAAGCATGGGAGCACCACATAGCTTTTCAATCCCCTGTTTAAGAATCATCAAAAAGTACAGATCCACCTAACCCCAATGGGGACTCGAACCCGGGTGAACGATTGTGAGTCGAATACCTGAACACCAGGTGATCAGAGTTGGTTCTCAACGGTTTATTTAATTTTATCACTACACGATATATCATCTTGTCGTTACTGGCTTTTCAAGGCCGAAACCTCACTGATCACACAGCCATCGACTCTTACGAAGGACGACTTTACGATAGGAAGCCCAGTTGACAACAAAGGCTCATGGTTCGAAGCGACCTACAGAGCTTAGCTACTTGATCAATTTCAGTAGTGGGAGACCGAGCTTGATCAACAAGTAATTCATCATGCAGTAATTAGGTGTAAGCACTTCCATTGTTCTCAGTAATCAGTAGAGCTTTACTGCTGCACGGTGAATCATTCTATGGGCAACATTAGTAATAGTAATAACAGCATCGTTTACAATGATATATGTATATAATGACCCGAATAAGAAAAGCCTAATGGGATTTTCGAATCGGCCTAAAAAAGAAAAGAAATAGAATGGGATTGCAAACGGATTGACAGACTGCACCGAATAAGTGGGCTGTGTTCACCCAACCCAATTCGCGGATCGCTTCGGGAAAACAGCAACTCGCAGACTACGTGTCATGTGATTTGCGCTGTTGAGGACTAAAGATGTCGATCATTCGAGATAATATTTCATTCTCGTCATACACATACGCGTAACCTCCCCTCCATCCCGAAAACGTGGCACCCATGTATCTTCCTGACTGACACTGATTTCTATTGAGGGGGTGCTTTCGTATCAGCTGTGCACTCGACTGAATTCGTTTGCTTTCACGGTGGTGCATGTTACCTGATACGTGAAACATGAGCACATATCCGGTCACGTGAACTGAATAACTTAACTGCAGCGTAAAACTTCCTAATGAGACTTTCGGAGTGGTGAGACATTTCTAGACCCGTTTTGTTATTGAAGAAGCTATTCAAAGGGCGTGCCTGTTTCAGATCAGTCAGTCGATCATTGTTACATGTAAAACGTTGAAATTGTGCAGAAAGGTGAACATATGATCGATTGCGTGTGAAAAATCACTGTGATACACCATCAGCAAAGACTGATTTGTTACCTTTTGTTCCGTACACTTTATTAGGACAGCGATATTAGTTGACTCCATGAACCGCTTATGTCCATTTGCAATATCTCGGAGAAATAATAACAATCTCGAATTTGATCTTGGGACTAAGTCCCAACTGTGGTAACGAGTCGGACTAGTAATTCGTTCACTTGGCCACTCGACGATCATCAACCAAATTGTTGATACATGAACACACATTGAAAAGCAAGTTCATTTCAGGTAATCCTTTTCACGGCATTACGGTACAGTATGCACGAAAATTCGAGGGATTGAACCAATTGGAAAGATTAGTGGAAGAGATGCAGGTAAATGTTCACAAATATCTCAAAACCGAATGGAGATTGTTTCGTACGTTCCGTTTCAGTTTCTGTCCAATCTAAGTGCTTCTGTGAATTGGACGAATCGCCAGTGGAGCCGGAGGAGAAATTTCAAACCTAGCTACGTGGCAATCCACGAATAGAGAACATGTGAATGTTGCAATACTCGTGCACTAGTTGCTGTTTCCCACGGGACAGCATCAGCACACGAACTCCACCTGCAATCGCCTTGCATACCAACCCTCTAGTCAAAATCAGATTGCATCAGTACAACGTGCTAAAAAAGTATCAGTAAATTTCTTCGCAACAGCCTAATTTGTAGGTTAGGAGTGCGAGTGTAAGCTCCTGTTCGGAGAATTGACTGAGGAAACAGATTGATGATTCGTTGATATTTCTATATGGGTTAGACGCATTATTTTTATTTAAGTAGTATCTACAGATGAGTGGACAAAGATTCTCGGGAGCAACGGAACACCATTGTGTTTACTCAGTGGACTATCCGGACAGGAACTTCCAATCACACTCGTGATACAGAAATTATATTGTCGTGAAAAAGCACCTACGGAGTGTAGGAGTATCAGAACAAGTGGATGGACAAATGAGCATCGGATCCGCATACCTGATGGGCGGAAATAACGGCGAAACCCACCGTGTGCTTCAGAGAATCTTTCTCCACCCATTTGTAGACACTACTTGGATCAAAACGTAACAGTATATTTTTTGAATAAAAATTAGCACAATCCAGAATTTCTCACATGTACCTTAATCGGATTTGCATCGTTTTTGAGCTGACTCGATTGATATGGTGCCAGATAACGTAATTGTTTGATTCATGCTCCATTCCGTAGAGTGCCCATGCGGGCCCAATCTTACGTTGAACTTGAACACACACATGTAGCGGTGTAGATACTGCGGATCAGCTGAGTGACCCAGCGTGACTCGTTCACGCTTACCTAGTGTCTTTGTAACAGGATGAGTTTGTCAACTGCCTAAAATAGGTCGCTTCCGGGACACCAGTCAGAAATGAAAGTGATTAAAATTATTACCATTGAATAATTAGATGTTACTCACAAGAATGGAATCTTCACGGTAGGAATGGGACACGTAGTGGGCTGTGAATGGTTGCTGGTATGCAACACTAAAACGGATATGAGAACGAAAATAAGAGCAAATTTTGTTTAGTAGATAATAGAATATCTGTCTGGAAGAATGCCCCATCTAGTCACCACGGTGCTTGAATCAAATGACATCGAGAAAATACGCTCACATAGACCAATCCTAGTGAACCTCTTCCAATCTCTCTCTCTCTCTCTCTCTCTCTCTGTCTGCCAATCTCTTTCCACGCAGACGCACACAAATGCTTGTACACGCGTGCGTGCACGTACACAAAGTTGGCCTTAGTGGAGCTGACCAACCAGATGTAATTTGACAACAGCCAGACAAGTTCACAGGACCAAGGCTGGTGTCATTTGCAGACCCTGCCGGCACTTGTCCGTTTTCGTCATAATGTACGCGGTTCTCTGTGCACTATATACTATACACCATACAAAGTAAATTAGGATTAAGTGAAAGGAACGGAAAGAAGTGTAATTGAAGGGTCTGCATATATACACTGGTCCTTTCTCATAACAATATAATTTATGCATCAGAAGTGCGCGGGTGAATGCCTCGCTTAGAAGCTTTACGATAAGGAACCACTAGGGTGATTCACTGATGGTTCCACGTGGGTTAGTTACAGAGAACCTCGAGAACGACAGCACTGCTGACACGAGTTGGAATTTTCGATATGGGTCACATCTGCAGTTGGTTGGGTAAAGTTTCTTGGAAGCACGCGACCAGTTACGGGGTTAATAATGCTCGTCAGGCATGCGTATCCGGTACTCTTCTGTTCATAGATTCTTTCCAATAGTCTCTCTAAGTGCGGAAGGCGAGGGCAGTATCCCCAACCAAAGTACGGCGAAGAACATGATAGTTGATCACGTGGCATTCCCAGTGAACATAATGCCCGCTTCGGAGACTTTGTTTACCAAATGCGGGGCGCCGCTGAACATCTTCAGTGAGGAACGGCCAGTTCTTTCAAACGTTGAATAAAATGCTGCACACAGCTTCGTTGTACAACCATCTCTCTAACAGGAGTTCGAGGTTGGTGGGGCAGAATATGTGCCTTAGGTTCCCCAAATCAGTCTGGCTTCATGCACAACATTCCTAATCACGGGAATCAGTGTTTTTTGTTTCAACAGTCTTGGTCTTTTTCAGGAGGACATAATCTGAGGAATTTGGATTGTTTATCTTCTAGCTGGGCAGTACAACCAAAATACGGATGCAACCAGTGTATATTGTTTTTTTCTCACGGCACTCCAATCTTGCAATCCACATTTGTTATGAAATGATTTCTTTTTTTAATCGGATTGAGTGCTGCCGCGATCGGTTCGTATCATCTGTCTTCATCCACATTCGCTTCGGCCAGATTGCTTTGAGTCTGTTCATTTTTCAACTTATTATATCGATCTTAGTGGATGTTGTCGATCGCTTTTGAGTGCGCAAATTATTTTGTCTTTGTGAAGAAAAATGGATAAATCCATTTAGGCCTATTCAACCTGAGGCGTTTTTGCCTGTCTTGCAGACTGGGATGATACTTTTTGATGGGGATGCACGTGTTACATCTTTAGAGGCACAGCTGAATAAGTGTAACAATTACCTTTACTCAATAAAATCAAACAAAAATGAAGATCGTGATCCTCAGCTTGCCGTCACGTGACTATTCTCAACAGGAGCACAGTGCCCATAGCGTTCTATGCTACCATATTACTCACACGGATTGCACGATTCAGTGAGATCACTCGATGCTCCCGGAAAGTACATCGAGGGCAGACCATTTCATGAGGTCACCACCGGGTCACACGTGGCTCCCAACCAGGTCACACACACACGCACACCAAAGCCTCCCCAATCTGCTCGGTGCCGCTAGTAGGATGGTGGCACTCTTAAGATGGAAGATGCACGTTTCCATTCTTTACCTGAACAGAAAATATAGAAAACTCTATGAGTCAGCGCGCAGTTTGTGTGTTTACCACCTATTCAAAGCTAACTCACTCAAGAAGCAAGACGGTGGCCTGAAGCCTACCGTTACACCTGGACAGCTTGTTCATCCATCCTTATGACTATTGTATTGTATTGTTTTGAAGACTTGAGCAAGTTGACAAACTCAAATTTCAGCCAAATGGAAGGAAACGGATCGTTGACACTTTGAAATAAGCATAACCGTGAATACTGAATAAATAAAACTGGTTCAGCCACCGAGGTTAGTGAGAAATTCCTCTGTGACTTTCATCTAGCCAACCAGAACACATGCTAGGAAAGGCACTGTATAGCTACAATAGACATTTATGCGGGAGGGGATTAGTATAAAGTCTGCCCAGCTTGGGGCCGATATTTTATTTCATACAGTATTTTTTTTTCCGATACTCGATGTTTCATCTCAAAAATCCGTCAGTAATTCAGTCAGGCTTCAAGCATGAACGTCACTAGTGCGCACTAAACGTCCAGCTGATCAAATCGTGATCAGCCTTAAACGGGCTACCAGTCGCGGTCATAATAAAACAGTTCTATGTGGAGTTCTGATTTTCACCTCTTCCTAAATCCATAGATCTGTCTTTCCCATAAGTTCCTAATGGCTGAGCTTGAAGTTCTCATCTAAGGTACAAACACCAGCAATATGCAAATTAATAATCGCGAAAAATCGATCCCTTGATTTTATGTTGTAGTTCTTCCTTCCGGTTCAAGAAAGAGGGCTCCCATATTTATTGCCATGAGAGAATAGAAGGAGGAAATTTTGTGAATTATTTCAAGCCAGTTACGCTTTCATCTTTACCTGATTGAACAGAAGGTTCGAAATAATCGTCTACTTCTTATTCACAGATAACGTGAGGGCGAACAAAACAGACTCGAATCAACTCGTCAAAAGCCTGCTTAGAAAGCTCACTAAATTCAATTTCAAAATTCTATGTCTAGTGGCTAAAGTGAGATTTGGTGGGAACATTCATTACCCTTCAGTACTGATAGATCATTTTGATGTTTTAGGTAAAATTTCGAACCATGAGCTTGGATTTTGGGGGGCTATTGTTCCAGCGCCAGTCTAGTTGCGGGTGATGGTCTCCGGTCGTAAGCTTCCGGGGTAACTTTGTCCACGCGTTTACATACTACTTACTACCAGTTTGAGCGCTTGAACATGCAGCCTCGTTGTTCGTTGAGTTAGCGGTGACCTAGACACAAATAAATGATAGGAATCGCAGTTGTGATTCACTTGTGGACTCTTCAATGAAGCGCATCCTTTCCCACTCCAGACGCTTCAAATTAGATCCTGGGAATGATACAACAACGGAGTGCACAAGTACGAAGAGGAGTGGGCAGAGGAGTACTGCGTACACACACCTGATGGAAGGCAACAACCACGAAGCCATTCATGTGCTTCCGGGAAATTTTTTCCATACCTTTCTATACTACTTACTATTGTATATATACAATATACGTAATATATATATATATATATATATATATATATATATATATATATATATATATATATATGATATACAATCGATCTTCAAAGTAAAAGTTTGTGCCTCAGAGAATTTTTCAAGTTACATTAGGAAAATTGCCAGAACTTCTTCCTTAAGCTCAAGGAATGAATTGGTATCCTTATTCAAATAGTGACTTTTAGCCAAAATCATTGAAAATGAAATCATCAAAATTCCCAGTAATTTGGCTAATGTACCATTTTAAAACCAAAGAATAGATTTGTCCACTTCCATCAGACGTATAGTTTCGTGGGAGATATAGCCTGGAGCATATTTCTAAAATAAAACAGTTTCTTGAGCTATTTTCTGATCTAAAATACAAGGAAATTTCATCTCCCGAACATCGGTAATTATACTTTATTGGGGAAATATTCAATAACGCCCTATTGGGAAGGATGATTGTGATTTTTCCCAGCCTATGCAAACCGGCGTGGTGAGTCTGGTTACCCCAAAGTCACTAAAATAATTTTCATTGGGGAATTTGTTTTTGTGACGAAAGTATTCGTGATCCCTCTAATTCATATCACAGTTCGTCCAAGGTAAATCAATGGTCAAAATGATTCACGATGTGATTTGGATATTTTCGTGGTCCTAATTTTTATTTTTATAACGCCGGCCTTTTAGCGGTAGAAGGCTGAAGCAACTAACTTTTCTCCACCGTCGTTTTCAAAGGAACAGGAAACATTTTGGTCAGATCTTCTCCCAGAATAAATAATTATTGTACTCTGTTTGTTATTTTCATCCCAATACTGCTGACTACATTATCCGAGTCGGATTTGTTTTGATTTTGTACACCACATAGGAAATAGGTTTATCACAGAAAAAATGTTCGATGTTCTGGCACAATGTCATCCCTTTCTTCTTTAACTAATTAGCAGAATTTTCCGGTTTTCACTGAATATGCCACCAAGGAAGCTAAAAAAAGCGGATAGTTAGCTGGCCGCGCGCAAACGACCTTGAACTCTAGGTCGAGCATTCGAAATAAATCAAAAGTTCCCTCCGGTGAGACTATCATTCACCGTGACTTGTTTGCTCTCCTGTTAGTCAACATAGTGTTCTATGACGAACTCCACCAATAGGGGTTCTTATATTCGTCGGTTTAACAATAAATCATATTTACCATTTAGGTAATTTTGGATTTCTGAACTTATGGCTGGTTTATCATGGTGACGGGGATCACACAATTTTAGTATTCAACGGATCACTGCAGAATTAACGTGACTGACATCAAGTTCTGTAGAATAGGTACTATGAACGGTTCAGGAAATCACATCTAACTAGATATATATTTGTACATAAAAAACTGTAGTCCCTCGGAGATTAATAAGAATACCATTCTATCTTATATTTAGGTTATGAGAGAAGTATTTTATCCAGACTACCTAATTTGCGCCGAATGGGTCCCTTTGAGTGCGAAGCATAAAGAAAGTGCACATGAAACATACATCTTTGATATCAGTCATCGAAATGACTGGTGTTATCTTGTTACTTATGTAGGTTGGGATATAATGGTATAGAAGCAGGGTAGTTCTGCCTCTATTTCGTTCGATCCAATCACTGTCATTGTGTGTATTTTGCCGCCTCTATGAGTCAATCGCCTTGGTGATTTGTCAGTCCAATTTATCAGTTACCTTCGGTTGACACTCTGTTTCTAGCACTCTCGTCATCGTAAGAAATCCGCTTCGCAACTGACTGATCCGTGTTTGAACAAAAACGAAGAGGCCGAGTAGGTGCAATTCAGCCACCACCTACTCCAGTGTCAAACATCAGTTCCTCCTTACCAATCTGCCTACTAACTAATAATACAGTAGTCTGTTTGGCAAAGCGATCCCCAGTGATCATTTTCGAACCTAGCGATGTAGTGGTTCAAGAGAATAGGTGTTTGATTGAACTCAAACTGAAGTGCAGTGGGTCAGAATTTCTCACGCACCTCATGGAACCTTTTCACCCTCCCGGAAACCATTGATAAAGGGGATAACTGCTGTGATTCAGGCTTCAGGAATATACTGACTGAAAAATAAGCACTATTCAGAAAGAGAGAGAGAGGTAAGCTAGATCTGTATACGTTTATCAAAGGTTATATACAGTTTCGACTGGTGTAAAATTAGTTCAGCTGATTAGTTGCTTGCTCTAGGACTTCCCGGTCCGACATAAGCGATTCCCATTTCGATGTCAAACAGCACAATGTTTGATCGTCTACAATAAATGCGGTAAACGAGTACACCTGAACTACGATCTGCAAACACATTAGTACCGAGCACTTTTAGTATCAACCAGCAATCCTCTGTCACCCGGTTCTTCATCCCATGTAACCTAAGACGTAGGACGTTATGTGCTTCATCAGTCCAATTCTTTGGATCATGTGTGACCGTTCTATATAAAGCGAAGTGAGCTATTATTTTCAGTGGTCTTTTCCTGAGGAGACTTAGCAAGCTGTTCGCATTTTGTCCTCTCCCCCCCCCAGCTATTGTTCTAAACAGATGTGATTCTTTGAGCATACTCATTCAACGACCACATTTGTTGTACATCGGAATCTTTAATTCTCTCTAGTGTTGTTCATAGTTCAAGTTGCTGAATTTCATAAGCTCTCTCCTGATCCATGCTCACTTATGATGATCTCACCGTGATTGGTGATAGAACAATTGTGTGCCTTTGGTATTTTCCAAACGAATCAGGTTTGTGTAAGGGGAAAGTCAGTTTGCAGCCCAGCTTTGGTGCTTTCAAAAGAAGCAACTGTGAAGTGCTATTGAAATTTGTCAACATTTTTAGATTTGGCACATTGCATCACAATTCCGCTTACATATCTAAGGCTTCGAATACGAATAGGCTTCGAAGTGTGTTTTAGTTGCACTCTCGATACTCGTGGACAGTTTTCCTATGGTAGCCAGTCACATTTGGATGGATCGTGAAGTAATAGGTCCCATGATGCCTCTCATTGTGAACTCTGTCTGTCTATGGGAATCAGTCACTGCACGCTTTCTGCGTGGAATAAATCGTTGTTCATGACTTTATTGGTCGTCTGAAGTGCGACCACTAGAAGTGAGGTCAGTTGTGTAATTTCTGATACGCGGAACAAACCTGGCTGCAGAATGTAGACGTAGTTCTAGTTAATAGTGAAACACTACTGAATGAACCTGATTTTGACCAGAGGTGAAAAGTGGACAGTCGTCGTGATGTGGTCTGGGTTCGAGTCCAGGTTTCGCCGGCCACTTCTGTTGCAGCAATCTCTAATCGTTTGCAAAACCTTCCACGAAATAGTTAAGTACCACTTTTTGCAGTCATCTGAAGGAAATGCCACATTATTAGTGATTCTATCCAAAGATCATTTTCTTCGTGTTGTTATTCTCTTATCTCTTCTTATTTCATCTTTCAATTTGCTTCTTCTAATTATATAATAATGGTACCATATTTCAGGGACGGGATCGCAGCCTAACAGAGGCCGCTACTTTGACAGTGGTCGGTGGCGGAAGCAGGATTCGAACTCGGGAAGGAAGCCTCACGAGCCCACCACGATGCCGGTTTAACCACCGCGGGTTGTGAATCGCTATCTGAAAAGGCAAAGAGAAGATTCCTTCGGATGATTCGAACAGCAATTTTGACATGAGTCTGCTCGATTTACCTTCCTCTGTGATATCTCCCGGACTCAAGTTTTTTCCGTCACCATACTCTTGTTCTGCCCTTCGTTGAGATTAACTCGCGTAATTCTGGAGAATTTAGGTAGTCATTCTGCCAAAGACATTTTTCACATCACCCCCAGTGATTACACCGCTCCGGGCTCAGTTAGACCCAAATGAGACAAGTAATTTAGGATGGCTTCTTGCTCCTTCCATTTTCTTGTTCTGGGACAGCTCTGGTGACAGAACATTTGTCTCATACTCCTGTCCAGTCCTAACTTTGAGCCTGTGCAGGTTCATCCCCAGTCCCGTGTCACTGTGTAGAGGGTTGTTGTAACGGACTCCCAGCTGTCTTTGAAATACGCGTAACTCAATCCAGACAACGCCAAGCTTCCAATTTCGGTTTTTAATAAGGTTCTTTATAAAACAATCATGAATATGACACAAAAGCTGTACAAACCTCAACGGTAACCGCTCCGTGAATCAGAGTCAGCCTAATGACAGCAAATTCAGGATGGCTTGAGTTCCAAGTGGTCAAATCAACGGAATGTCTACGGGGAATGTGGGTCAAGGGTCACAGAACAAATCAACGCACGCACCAGTCAGCGGTCACTTAAGGTCAGCTTCCGATGTGTGGTTCGGCGAATAAGCAATTGTGGCGCAAAACGTTGACGGAAAACATAAGTTTGCGGTGAGGATAGAGGGGTCAGATCAATCCTGAATTAGAGCCTCGAGTTTTGTTGTTCTGTCGATTACAGTTGTATTCCTACAGTAGAAATAGCCGATCAATTTTCGTTCGGATTTGCTTCCTGAACGTGTCTAGTACAATGATAATTCCTCGTGAAAGTCAATTATCGAAATCACGGACTGGTCCTAAAATCGGGCTTTCTTTCCCAAACTATTGTATAAAAATGAAAACAATCCGTTCGATCCATATATATATATATATATATATATATATATATATATATATATATATATATATATATATATATATATATATATATATATATATATATATATATATATATATATATATATATATATATATGTACCATCAAAGTTGCCCACAAACCAGTCAGCACCCTGCGGACCGCCCTATTCAACGGAAAAGACCGTGTGGACCAGCACGATCAATCAGGAGTGGTCTACGCTATCCCATGCCTAGGATCTGATAAGGATTACATAGGCGAGACAGGTAAACAACTACGTACTCGCCTACACGAACACAAACTAGCATTACGACGCGCCGACCCACACTCACAGATTTTTAATCACTGCGCAGAGACAGGTCACGAGGTCAAAGTGGATAGCGCAAGGGTAGTCGCCCGAGCAAAGAAGAAGGGGGAGCACCTGATCCTCGAAACCCTCTATTCGATCAACTCGTTCAACCGACACTTCGAGGATGATGAGCATTACGTCACCCTGGCAAAACCGATGGCGAAAAATCGAGAAACGAACAGACGAGCAACACACCAAAAACGTGCGGAACCAGCCGTCCCATTCACACACTCATTCACTCACGTTTGACAACGAGTCCTAGTTTGGATCGAAACGTCACAATAAACGTTTTACAACTCGACGTACGCCTTGACTTCTCTATAAAAAAAAATATATATATATATATATTAGGTATATTAAGTATTATTAATACTTTCTGCTTGGGTTTTCCTCCTTTTTTACAGTACAATTTTGAGGTTCCTGTCATCTTTTTGTCTGAATGACATTTTAGTATTCATAGAACTCGAGTTTTGACAGACAGACCTCACAGCACTTGCGCCAGTAACTTCTATTCCGAGCGATTTCCCTCAATGTCTCCAGTCGGCGACAGTCCTCGCCCACTGGATCTCTCTCAGAAAGGTAAGAGCACTAACCGAATCCAACGCTGATGCTAGCTTCTTCATACCTCTACACGGGGTAATTGCTTGATCACAGCTCCGCTCTTCCAGCCTTGGTGGGCACTTGTGAATAGAGCACAGAAAAATAATCGATGGGCAGGTATTCATAAAACATGACTGAGACTCGATGAGCAGTGTAGAGTGATCACTTTGTTAGCATGGCGGCTATATGTGCCCAACACACGATGACGCACCTCTTCTTTACTCACTCGACGTTCCCTCCAGACACGAGCAATGCTTCGGAGACCGGTCGTCGAACACAGAAAGACGCCGGACGTTCCCAGTGTGAAGTGACCAAGTCTGTTGACCTTAGAGAGAGCCGAAAGTCACAGCGGGGCCACAGCTATTACAGGTTGGCGAGAGTTGCTCTCTAAGGAACTGCACCCCACCATCGTTAAAAGGCGGAGGAAAGCTATCGGAGCCTGGCGCTTCGTGGCATCCTAAGGACCTGATCTCCTTTTGGATCTGTGCCTCGGTAAGTGGATCTGTCGAAGCGCACCACTGGACGTGTGCCGGAAGAGCTATGGGAGAGATCGACACAGACAGACAGCTAAACTGTATCTGAAAGTGCTCCTCTCAGCGTTCGAGAGGCAGCTGTTGATTGCGAGTTGGCGAACCGTCAGCTTTACAAATTGTTCCACTCACACCTAGTGGCTTCCTATTGGTAACTCAAACGAGATAGAAAAGCTTGTGGGAATTTTTCATGGCGACAGAACGTTCCATCTCTGATGAGCATTGAGACCACCACACTTCGTGGTCCGTACGAAAACTCACTTTGAATGTACGTTTCATCGCGGATCGTGCTTCCTTATGCTCTCATCCAGCTAGGATTGACTGGTGTGAGCCGAGAGGTTTCAGAGATTTGGCAGAAAGTCAGGGTTTTTCGGCTAGAAGAGACAGGCCTCAATTTACCAGACCAGTGGAATGCAAAGAGTTTCTGATAAACCACCAGTGTTGGTTCTTGTTATTGGATGGGGCTACATCTAACTTTTCATCTAGCGCGTTTTGGAATTCTGATAGGTGAGATGAATCGGAGAGCTTATCACAATCTAACCTTCGCTGCGGCATGCTTTTGGAGCGCCTACCGAAGCACATAGACAAATTAGTCCAAACTAATCAGTGGTCGGAATCAAGTGGATGCATCAGTGCGTGTGACAGTCTTGTATGCAACCCCATTTGTGGTTTATAGTGATGTGGTCGACTTGGGTCAACTGTTGACTTGAAGAGAGTAGAGGTCACTTGACATGCCGGTGATTATGGCATCTGAAGTTCTCACTGGAGAGGACGATGGTTGGGGCACAGGGCCAACAACCGTTCCCCAACTTTTCGAGCGATAGGGATCTGGCTGAAAAGAGCCTCCTAGATGAGCCTCGTTCGATGACAGCCGACGAATTCTAGCATTATTATTTCTAGCCATAATCATGATAGCGACTCGGTTTGCTTTATGTAAGAAGTCGAGTAACTTTTCGTGTAGGTTATATCTGATTGCATCTGGGCTGCAGTCGGTGAGCGCATACGCCCAAACGACGAACAGGTTTTGTCTATCGGAAAGGCGACTGCTCTGTTTGCACGAACCAATGAGTTTCACTGCGCATAAATGACTGTCAACTGGGATCCGGACAAACAGCGACCCTTCAGCTCTTTTATTAGGAACAATGTCACCGCCAACAAGACCAGAAGCTGCAGCCTCAGGGTCCCCAGAAAGGTGAAATTGAAACTTCACGTAAGGATTTGATGGTTGTGTTAATCAAATGATGAGACTGGAATCTTGAATATGATTCTCTTGAATACAACACACACCGATGTACAAGGACTCAAGAGTGAGAGCTAAACCCGCTTGTTGTCCTACAAGCATCAGGGTTTGCACATTGAAAGTGACTAGCTTGAATGGGCATCGAGGACAAAGGAGGGCATCAGTTGGCGATAGTGGGTTCGGTGAGACTCGGAAGCTAGTCGAAGAAGGATGAGAGTGTACATGATCAGAATTTTGGCTAGTGACACATTAACTGGCAAGTTCGACCAAAGAACCCGTGGGGTCTGATAAAGGGAAGGTCTTAGGATATGAAATGGAAATAGGAAAACAGTTTCATTTGTATGGTGTGAGAGAACGTTTATGTGTGCGCGTGAAAAAGTGTCAATCATTGTGTGAGGGATGTCCTTCATGGTTGTTGCTTTGTAGGCTTTTGTACTGCTCGGTCTCCCAGTACATACTGGGCCTTTTTTGTTCGAGGATACAACTCTAGCCTTTGCACAGAGAAGCTTACCTTGCAAGACAATAAGGTTGGTTCAGATGAACCGGTGGCCAGTTATGACTCACTCACCTCTCCTAGAAACCTCTGGGAGTCGGTGACTGGTTGCTCAGTTCATTCGACCCTCGGATGAAGCTAAATATCCTGGGTGTCCAGTGCACCCCTCCCCCACAGATGTCGGCGAGCATTATGTTATACGCCTTTTACGTTACTCGTGGTTGGTTTGGAATCAGGGTCTATCCATCTCTCTTGAACTGACTACCAGTCAGCCAACCGGGTGGAAAGCGCCTGGCATTTGCCCGCTACCTGTCACTTCGGAGGGACCATCTCCTCCACGAGAAGGCAGTGAGTAGGATATTCCCAACAGAGTCTGTAGCAGACGCACAGTCCTCTGGGAGCATTTCGAGAGATTTTCAGGACAAGTGGCCATCTCGGAGCTTGGGACACCTAGTCCCGGCTAAACAGACTGATTTTCAGTGATGGGGTTGCAAAACGAGTTCACACTAATCGTGTGGTGCCACCCCACGGAAATCTTTATTCATATGCGAAAAATTTATCCGCAACTGCCAAATGTAATAAACTGACGACATTTTGTGATTGGTTTTCTCTTTTCTGCTTCAGTTGCAAATACCTCTGCCGTCCTAATCGACATAGCATTGTGGGAGCTGCAGAAGTACCGAACTCAGAGGACAGTGTTCTTTAGTCGGGGGTGGTTATGCAACACTTGGACACAGATCGCCATGTCCACATCCTCTTTTGTAAGCATTGGGGCCTTTCTATACATTTACTAAGCTTCAGCTAATCGAGGTTTAATCCGTTGCTGTTGGAGATCGTACTCTTGCTTCCCCCATGGAAGAACACGGAATTCAGCACATATCTAGTGTGGCCTTGTGTCGAACTGCCATTGTTGTTGTTGTTGTTTCCGCTGCTATTGTTGTTGTCGCCGTCGTCGTCGTGATAGTTGCTCCTGATCACTACTGCTGGTGGCAATGATGAGATACAAATAATGACAAACAACCAGGATACTGCGAAACCAAAAATATTTTATGCTTCCACTGAAGTAGTACACCTATTGGTCGGTGTGTCGGTAAGTTTAGGGCAATTTGTGAATGCCTCCACTAATATATCCGTGCCTTAAGCTTAGAAATTGGAAACTGGCTAGCACTACGACACTTGGAAGGCCAGAGTTGGGCCTCACCTGAATTGGTGTAATCCTTCCTGTCGCCGTTACCTACTTCTGTCCTTTCAAGGTGGTGGTACATTCTACTTGGTGCACTAGAAGATTTCAGAGAACGACACCTCTGAAGAAACATCTTCAATCCTGAGGTCTCTCATGACCACCAAGAAAACTCAAAAGCTATTGTGGAATGAGTTCCACTACCGAGTACCAAAATATGGAGAAACCGTCAGACAGTGGGACTGAATAAGATAGCCTGTCGTGCCGTTGTGGATTACGACCCCTCGGTTCTAGAGAAATGAATACCAAAACGATTTGTCGACTGTGTACGCTCTCGACAGTGAGGTAGATAATTGTGTAATACATTCTGGACAGTAAGGTAGAAGCCATCGAATGGGTGGCAAAGAAAGAAGCCACGACGGAAGTGTATCCACCTCCAAAGTGCCTCAAGGGCGTGTCTGACGTCGACGGTTGGTGCGGGAGACCATCTAAAGGGAGAAGAGGCCCAGACAACAGCTGACGTGGAAGAAAACGATATCGACCAGAGCGATGACGATGAGTGGACGAAGCGATGAACCCGTAATGAAAAACTAGTGAACGCTATGGAATGACCAGTGAGTCATTCAACTCAGGTTCCGTGCCGTTAGTTGCAACCATTTCTGGGAATTGTATATCAAATGTTGGAGGGTATATTATTAGGGGGAAGAGCTCATTTTTGATTGGTACTGGTCCAAAGTTACTCTACCACAGAAGGCTCTTACGATAACTTTGGAAGAGTCTGTTTTTAACAATGTCTATGCTCCGTTTATATTCAGAAAATCAGGACTCTGGGTTCAGCAAAACCCACTTTTCGAATAAACCACCAAGGGGCTACCCACGCAGTTGTAGTGGTATGACATTTATGACGGGAAGCCATTTTGGTGCATATTTCCTAACCCGACAATTTGAGGTCGGGGATTTTGGATATCATAGGAGAGTAGATTCAGTATTGACGTTCAGCAAAAATAAACGCCCCAGGTGAACTTAAACTGTGCATAGTTATGACAACTCAACATCCCACTCAGGAGCAAGTGAACGAGCTGGCTGATGCTTCCAAAACTGCTACTCATGGCAAACGAGAGAAACTGGTATTGTTACTGAAGTGTAACCGAGAGGATTCTTCATGGTCTAAAACAGAATCAGGACGCTTGCTCGTCATTAAATGTCACATACACGGGGGAGATGCGACGGAAATCAAACAATCGTTCAGGCGAATTCCGACACACTATCAAAACGAAGCAGATAATATAGATAAATATTGCATAACCATATCATATGTCCATTAGCTTCACCCTGGGTTTCCGCGATGGTAATTGTAAGAAAGAAAGGCGGGTCCCTTATATTGTGTATAGATTTAAGGAGATTGAACGCCATAAAACAAAGAAGGATTCCTTATCGATACCCCGTATTGATAAAATGTTGGAGGCTGTAGCGAGGTGCAAGTAATTTCCAACCGTGGATATGGCGTCAGGTTAATGGCACATAGTGATCACTTTGGAGGGCCGAGAGAAAACAGCTTTTGCAATTCAGTCAGGTTTACGAGTTTCAAACCATGCCTTTCAGGTTGAAAAATGTCTCCGCTACTTCCCAGCACCTGATACAAAAGGTTTTGGTAATCTCACACCTACTAAATGTTTGGTACTATCGGGCACAGTCAGTAGTTCCAGGATTACCTCGAGACGTTACAGTGCATATTTTAATGGGTGCAGTCGGTTTGTTTGACTAAAATATCGTAAGTTCAAAATTTGGGACATGTTATAAGCCGTGAGGGATTTCGTACAGATCCAACAAAATTTATTCAGATCCAACAATGGCCGACTCCCAGGAATGTAGACGAATTAACGAGTTTTGTAGTCTTGGCTTCATATTATTTGTGATTCGTTCGCGACCTCTACAACTGCAACCCCTTTAGGCCGGCTAACCAAAAAAGGAATCAGTTTTCTTGAACGGAAGAGTGTAGTGATGCTTTACGGTCCCTTAAAGAGGCCCTCGCCAACACCCCTGTCCTGTTCGTACCAGTATTTTTCTCCGGAAGCTGACCCATTTGTCCGGGACACCTATGCTAGTGAGACGGGAATTGGTGCCGTCTTGTTTCAGGAACAGAACGGGATAGAATGAATCACTGGTATACTTTTAGAAAATCTTACTTCTACCATTATTTGTTAGGAAACACATTTGTAGTTCGAACAGATCATCACGCGTTGACTTGGTCGCAGTCGTTCAAAGAAGCTACTTGCCTAGTCGCCAGGTGGCCGGAGAAGCTACAAGATCATCAACTCATGTGGATCTACTACCTGGGTAGCAGCCATTAGAATGCAGATGCTCCGTCAAGACGACTATTAGGTGCACATGGAGAGTAATCCACTTGCTTAGACGCTTATGTGACGGTAATAACGCCGTGAAACGCGACATCAGATGTTTGGAATAATCACCAACCAAAGATTCTGGAAATGGAACTGAGATATAGATGATAATTCAAAGAAGGTAACCAATCTACCCGAGAAAAAATTGACTGGTAGTAGTTACGAGACGATATTCCTATGGAATTCATAGGAATATTTGTTGCGGATGAATAGAGTTAAGCTCTTTCAACACACCTGCAGGATTGTGGTGCCTAAGACAGTAACCACGAAAGTAATTTCAGAGGTACATCGGGTACTGGGCCACGCGAGCCATCGGAAGATGCTGTTGGCAGTGCGGCAGAGATTTTGGTGGTCACATCACACCCGGGAGATTGGTAATTTTTGCAACACTTGTAGTTATCGTCTCTAAGTGAAGTCACCAAAGTAGGTTAAGAAAGCCCCACTGCTACCTACGACTGCCACCTGTCCAAATGAACAGTCGGTCACCGATTTCATTGTCCCTTTATCGGCAGCCGATAACAGAAATCGGTATATTTTCATCATGACCGACTACCTTACCAAGTGGTGTAAGCCTGAGCCATTTACAAGATTTGACAAGTTGATATCAATTGCCAATGCCTGCATTCCTCGGTGGGTAGCGCCACTATCAATTTACACGGAATACTATTTGCTGGCCGACTTCTGTAAACTTTTCGGGATAGAATAGATTCAGTCTACCCTTACCATCCACAGGGCGACGCGCTAGTAGAACGAACCAAACAGACTCTTAAAAGTGCCTTGAAAGCTTTCGTAGAACTGAGGAGTATCCGATATTGTGATGTATTGTTTCCAACATGTTCTCTGACCAACCATTCGTCCGTTCAGGCATCAGCTGGTTAATTTCCATATTTTATGTTGACGGGGCAGAAGATTCGATTACTAATTGACTTGACGGTGGCAAACCCAACCGGGGAGATGCTGACCCCTACTGACTATGTTTCAGAGTTGCAATGATCCTTGATCAACAGTCATCAAACGGCCGAAATTCTCCTAAAAACAGCTAAAAGCCATCAGAAAGAGTGTTGTGATTGGAAGACGCATGGCGTACCAGTTCAACAAGGGGAGGAACTACGGTTGAAACTGACTGAACTATGAATGCCCGGTGTGACTACAAAGTTGAAAAATCGATGAAGTGGGCCGTTTATCGTTGTGGGAAATCTCAGTTCCAGCGTATGCCACATGGGGAATGCTGGGCACAACACGCAAGAGGGAAACCATGTTGGTGTGCATTCGTCGACTGAAACCCGTTTCAACTAAGAAGCCTGTAGCAATCCAGCGAAACGAGGAAGTATCAAAGGTGCCAGAAGAAAATGAAATGGCTTTTGAATGGTCGGGATAGACATCTTAGCAGAGAGATTGTGTAAAGAGTTGGAATAACTGTGAATAAATTCTCTTTAACGCCTCATTTTCAGGTGCAGTTTTGGTCACGCCAACAAGAGCGACCAGCAGCGACGCCACTACGAGCATGTCCCTTGGGAATGCAGCTCTGTGAAGCTGGCCAACCCCCAACACGAGCCGTTGTAAAGCAAGAGGAGCAGTGTTCTCGCCCGCGATTGCTTGCATTCGATCAGGAAATGCGGTCCGAAAGACACAGATAACTAGTATTCCAGTGTTCAGACGAAACTTGTAAAACCCACGTCAAAATAAAAAAGTCACATTAAGATTACCACAGAAAAAGTGACACAAGAACGCGAAAATCCACATGAATGAAAGAAGTAAAAGCAGGAAAGAAAAAATTAAAGAAGTGACAAAAAAAGAAACAGAAAAAAGGAAAGAAAAATGCCTGAAACACACTCATACGGAAATAAAAAGCAACAAAATAGGACAAAAAAAGAACATCAAGGGACAAACGTGGGGTGCCCCCCGCAGAAAAGGAATGCATCTAATTTACACGGTCACAACTCATCCCCATCCACCCTCTTCAAACCGTTCGCCGAGATATTCATTTCTTCACATCACCCTATCTACCCTCACATGACCCACTAATCTATGTCTAAATCTCCCTCTCTCGCCTCCCCCCCCCTCACTCCCTCGCTGTTCTGTTGCTCTCGTTCTTCCTCTCTCCCTCTCGCTCTCGCTCTCTCGTGCTCATATATATATATATATATATATATATATATATATATATATATATATATATATATATATGATAATCTTCGTGTCTGTTCGTTTCCTTCGTTTTGCCCATCTCATTCTGATCCCTGTGTGTGATGTGAAGCACAGCCCACTCCATGTTAGTCACATCACCTGTCCTCATCTTATTTGAACTCATCGAATCCTGTTCGACGTAAATGAAACTGATCTGATCTGATCTGATCTGATCTGATCCGACCTGATCTAATCTGATTTGATCTGTTCTAATCTGATCACGTATGAGGAACAAGGCGACTGAACAGTGACATTCCAGTCCTGGTGAATGCGACTACCTTCCAGTGATACGTATTCTATTTAGTGGGTAAATTTGTTGGGGATACGGATGCGGTTGCGGTTGTGTACGGATGGTTGATAGTATTTGTGTTGTGGATTTTGTTTGATTTGATCTGCCCCATCCGAGGGATGGGGTTGTAAAAAATGAGTTCAGACTCATTGTGTTGTGCCTCCCCACGGAAATCTTTAGTAAAAGGCGAAAGATTTATCCGCAAGTGAGGAGACACCAGAGTGACAATCTAACTAACAAACTATCACATTGAACCAACCAAAACAATTCAATCCACACCAAATCACTCATTTGATCATATAAAAACCAAAACAAACTAAAATGCACCCAATCAACCGAAAATACCAACTGCCAAACTATATATCAACACACAAACATATAAACTATATGCAAAATTACACAGACACAAACTGCAAACCGTCAACAACAATCTAAACAAACAAATCTCTCCATCAAACTACTCAAACCATTCATATCAGTAGTCTCAATCACTAACCAAACATGCATCGCATTTCAATCGATCGCGCATCACAACCACCAATGAGAAAGAACGCGATTGAACACAAGCATAAATGCACACCTAAATCAATGCATGCACAATCAACTAGCCTATGCCCTTCACCTATTTCCTACCATACGTCCTCGTCTCCCAGTCTACTCGTGTCATCTATTCCACCATTCGCCTACTACTTCCATCACAATAGTACGACTGGATCAAACACTACACATATGAAAATACCTTGTGTCATCTGATTCAACTGTCACCCACTCACCTATTTAACTACTCAACTACTCACATATTCATCTGAAGCTCACATAGACCAATCGCACAATATACATACACACCTTGATTACGTCCGCATATGCCTACTTATGAACATCAGTCTGATTGCTCGAGTTCACTGAGTGCATCTAATTTACACGGTCACAACTCATCCCCATCCACCCTCTTCAAACCGTTCGCCGAGATATTCATTTCTTCACATCACCCTATCTACCCTCACATGACCCACTAATCTATGTCTAAATCTCCCTCTCTCGCCCCCCCCCTCACTCCCTCGCTGTTCTGTTGCTCTCGTTCTTCCTCTCTCCCTCTCGCTCTCGCTCTCTCGTGCTCATATATATATATATATATATATATATATATATATATATATATATATATAATATAATCTTCGTGTCTGTTCGTTTCCTTCGTTTTGCCCATCTCATTCTGATCCCTGTGTGTGATGTGAAGCACAGCCCACTCCATGTTAGTCACATCACCTGTCCTCATCTTATTTGAACTCATCGAATCCTGTTCGACGTAAATGAAACTGATCTGATCTGATCTGATCCGACCTGATCTAATCTGATTTGATCTGTTCTAATCTGATCACGTATGAGGAACAAGGCGACTGAACAGTGACATTCCAGTCCTGGTGAATGCGACTACCTTCCAGTGATACGTATTCTATTTAGTGGGTAAATTTGTTGGGGATACGGATGCGGTTGCGGTTGTGTACGGATGGTTGATAGTATTTGTGTTGTGGATTTTGTTTGATTTGATCTGCCCCATCCGAGGGATGGGGTTGTAAAAAATGAGTTCAGACTCATTGTGTTGTGCCTCCCCACGGAAATCTTTAGTAAAAGGCGAAAGATTTATCCGCAAGTGAGGAGACACCAGAGTGACAATCTAACTAACAAACTATCACATTGAACCAACCAAAACAATTCAATCCACACCAAATCACTCATTTGATCATATAAAAACCAAAACAAACTAAAATGCACCCAATCAACCGAAAATACCAACTGCCAAACTATATATCAACACACAAACATATAAACTATATGCAAAATTACACAGACACAAACTGCAAACCGTCAACAACAATCTAAACAAACAAATCTCTCCATCAAACTACTCAAACCATTCATATCAGTAGTCTCAATCACTAACCAAACATGCATCGCATTTCAATCGATCGCGCATCACAACCACCAATGAGAAAGAACGCGATTGAACACAAGCATAAATGCACACCTAAATCAATGCATGCACAATCAACTAGCCTATGCCCTTCACCTATTTCCTACCATACGTCCTCGTCTCCCAGTCTACTCGTGTCATCTATTCCACCATTCGCCTACTACTTCCATCACAATAGTACGACTGGATCAAACACTACACATATGAAAATACCTTGTGTCATCTGATTCAACTGTCACCCACTCACCTATTTAACTACTCAACTACTCACATACTCATCTGAAGCTCACATAGACCAATCGCACAATATACATACACACCTTGATTACGTCCGCATATGCCTACTTATGAACATCAGTCTGATTGCTCGAGTTCACTGAGTGCATCTAATTTACACGGTCACAACTCAGCCCCATCCACCCTCTTCAAACCGTTCGCCGAGATATTCATTTCTTCACATCACCCTATCTACCCTCACATGACCCACTAATCTATGTCTAAATCTCCCTCTCTCGCCCCCCCCCTCACTCCCTCGCTGTTCTGTTGCTCTCGTTCTTCCTCTCTCCCTCTCGCTCTCGCTCTCTCGTGCTCATATATATATATATATATATATATATATATATATATATGATAATCTTCGTGTCTGTTCGTTTCCTTCGTTTTGCCCATCTCATTCTGATCCCTGTGTGTGATGTGAAGCGCAGCCCACTCCATCTTGGTCACATCACCTGTCCTCATCTTATTTGAACTCATCGAATCCTGTTCGACGTAAATGAAACTGATCTGATCTGATCTGATCCGACCTGATCTAATCTGATTTGATCTGTTCTAATCTGATCACGTATGAGGAACAAGGCGACTGAACAGTGACATTCCAGTCCTGGTGAATGCGACTACCTTCCAGTGATACGTATTCTATTTAGTGGGTAAATTTGTTGGGGATACGGATGCGGTTGCGGTTGTGTACGGATGGTTGATAGTATTTGTGTTGTGGATTTTGTTTGATTTGATCTGCCCCATCCGAGGGATGGGGTTGTAAAAAATGAGTTCAGACTCATTGTGTTGTGCCTCCCCACGGAAATCTTTAGTAAAAGGCGAAAGATTTATCCGCAAATGAGGAGACACCAGAGTGACAATCTAACTAACAAACTATCACATTGAACCAACCAAAACAATTCAATCCACACCAAATCACTCATTTGATCATATAAAAACCAAAACAAACTAAAATGCACCCAATCAACCGAAAATACCAACTGCCAAACTATATATCAACACACGAACATATAAACTATATGCAAAATTACACAGACACAAACTGCAAACCGTCAACAACAATCTAAACAAACAAATCTCTCCATCAAACTACTCAAACCATTCATATCAGTAGTCTCAATCACTAACCAAACATGCATCGCATTTCAATCGATCGCGCATCACAACCACCAATGAGAAAGAACGCGATTGAACACAAGCATAAATGCACACCTAAATCAATGCATGCACAATCAACTAGCCTATGCCCTTCACCTATTTCCTACCATACGTCCTCGTCTCCCAGTCTACTCGTGTCATCTATTCCACCATTCGCCTACTACTTCCATCACAATAGTACGACTGGATCAAACACTACACATATGAAAATACCTTGTGTCATCTGATTCAACTGTCACCCACTCACCTATTTAACTACTCAACTACTCACATATTCATCTGAAGCTCACATAGACCAATCGCACAATATACATACACACCTTGATTACGTCCGCATATGCCTACTTATGAACATCAGTCTGATTGCTCGAGTTCACTGAGTGCATCTAATTTACACGGTCACAACTCAGCCCCATCCACCCTCTTCAAACCGTTCGCCGAGATATTCATTTCTTCACATCACCCTATCTACCCTCACATGACCCACTAATCTATGTCTAAATCTCCCTCTCTCGCCTCCCCCCCCCTCACTCCCTCGCTGTTCTGTTGCTCTCGTTCTTCCTCTCTCCCTCTCGCTCTCGCTCTCTCGTGCTCATACATATATATATATATATATATATATATATATATATATATATATATATATATATATATATGATAATCTTCGTGTCTGTTCGTTTCCTTCGTTTTGCCCATCTCATTCTGATCCCTGTGTGTGATGTGAAGCACAGCCCACTCCATCTTAGTCACATCACCTGTCCTCATCTTATTTGAACTCATCGAATCCTGTTCGACGTAAATGAAACTGATCTGATCTGATCTGATCCGACCTGATCTAATCTGATTTGATCTGTTCTAATCTGATCACGTATGAGGAACAAGGCGACTGAACAGTGACATTCCAGTCCTGGTGAATGCGACTACCTTCCAGTGATACGTATTCTATTTAGTGGGTAAATTTGTTGGGGATACGGATGCGGTTGCGGTTGTGTACGGATGGTTGATAGTATTTGTGTTGTGGATTTTGTTTGATTTGATCTGCCCCATCCGAGGGATGGGGTTGTAAAAAATGAGTTCAGACTCATTGTGTTGTGCCTCCCCACGGAAATCTTTAGTAAAAGGCGAAAGATTTATCCGCAAATGAGGAGACACCAGAGTGACAATCTAACTAACAAACTATCACATTGAACCAACCAAAACAATTCAATCCACACCAAATCACTCATTTGATCATATAAAAACCAAAACAAACTAAAATGTACCCAATCAACCGAAAATACCAACTGCCAAACTATATATCAACACACGAACATATAAACTATATGCAAAATTACACAGACACAAACTGCAAACCGTCAACAACAATCTAAACAAACAAATCTCTCCATCAAACTACTCAAACCATTCATATCAGTAGTCTCAATCGCTAACCAAACATGCATCGCATTTCAATCGATCGCGCATCACAACCACCAATGAGAAAGAACGCGATTGAACACAAGCATAAATGCACACCTAAATCAATGCATGCACAATCAACTAGCCTATGCCCTTCACCTATTTCCTACCATACGTCCTCGTCTCCCAGTCTACTCGTGTCATCTATTCCACCATTCGCCTACTACTTCCATCACAATAGTACGACTGGATCAAACACTACACATATGAAAATACCTTGTGTCATCTGATTCAACTGTCACCCACTCACCTATTTAACTACTCAACTACTCACATACTCATCTGAAGCTCACATAGACCAATCGCACAATATACATACACACCTTGATTACGTCCGCATATGCCTACTTATGAACATCAGTCTGATTGCTCGAGTTCACTGAGTGCATCTAATTTACACGGTCACAACTCATCCCCATCCACCCTCTTCAAACCGTTCGCCGAGATATTCATTTCTTCACATCACCCTATCTACCCTCACATGACCCACTAATCTATGTCTAAATCTCCCTCTCTCGCCCCCCCCTCACTCCCTCGCTGTTCTGTTGCTCTCGTTCTTCCTCTCTCCCTCTCGCTCTCGCTCTCTCGTGCTCATATATATATATATATATATATATATATATATATATATATATATATATATATATATATATATATATATATGATAATCTTCGTGTCTGTTCGTTTCCTTCGTTTTGCCCATCTCATTCTGATCCCTGTGTGTGATGTGAAGCACAGCCCACTCCATCTTAGTCACATCACCTGTCCTCATCTTATTTGAACTCATCGAATCCTGTTCGACGTAAATGAAACTGATCTGATCTGATCTGAACTGATCTGATCTGATCCGACCTGATCTAATCTGATTTGATCTGTTCTAATCTGATCACGTATGAGGAACAAGGCGACTGAACAGTGACATTCCAGTCCTGGTGAATGCGACTACCTTCCAGTGATACGTATTCTATTTAGTGGGTAAATTTGTTGGGGATACGGATGCGGTTGCGGTTGTGTACGGATGGTTGATAGTATTTGTGTTGTGGATTTTGTTTGATTTGATCTGCCCCATCCGAGGGATGGGGTTGTAAAAAATGAGTTCAGACTCATTGTGTTGTGCCTCCCCACGGAAATCTTTAGTAAAAGGCGAAAGATTTATCCGCAAATGAGGAGACACTAGAGTGACAATCTAACTAACAAACTATCACATTGAACCAACCAAAACAATTCAATCCACACCAAATCACTCATTTGATCATATAAAAACCAAAACAAACTAAAATGTACCCAATCAACCGAAAATACCAACTGCCAAACTATATATCAACACACAAACATATAAACTATATGCACAATTACACAGACACAAACTGCAAACCGTCAACAACAATCTAAACAAACAAATCTCTCCATCAAACTACTCAAACCATTCATATCAGTAGTCTCAATCGCTAACCAAACATGCATCGCATTTCAATCGATCGCGCATCACAACCACCAATGAGAAAGAACGCGATTGAACACAAGCATAAATGCACACCTAAATCAATGCATGCACAATCAACTAGCCTATGCCCTTCACCTATTTCCTACCATACGTCCTCGTCTCCCAGTCTACTCGTGTCATCTATTCCACCATTCGCCTACTACTTCCATCACAATAGTACGACTGGATCAAACACTACACATATGAAAATACCTTGTGTCATCTGATTCAACTGTCACCCACTCACCTATTTAACTACTCAACTACTCACATACTCATCTGAAGCTCACATAGACCAATCGCACAATATACATACACACCTTGATTACGTCCGCATATGCCTACTTATGAACATCAGTCTGATTGCTCGAGTTCACTGAGTGCATCTAATTTACACGGTCACAACTCATCCCCATCCACCCTCTTCAAACCGTTCGCCGAGATATTCATTTCTTCACATCACCCTATCTACCCTCACATGACCCACTAATCTATGTCTAAATCTCCCTCTCTCGCCCCCCCCCTCACTCCCTCGCTGTTCTGTTGCTCTCGTTCTTCCTCTCTCCCTCTCGCTCTCGCTCTCTCGTGCTCATATATATATATATATATATATATATATATATATATATATATATATATATATATATATATATATATATATATGATAATCTTCGTGTCTGTTCGTTTCCTTCGTTTTGCCCATCTCATTCTGATCCCTGTGTGTGATGTGAAGCACAGCCCACTCCATCTTAGTCACATCACCTGTCCTCATCTTATTTGAACTCATCGAATCCTGTTCGACGTAAATGAAACTGATCTGATCTGATCTGAACTGATCTGATCTGATCCGACCTGATCTAATCTGATTTGATCTGTTCTAATCTGATCACGTATGAGGAACAAGGCGACTGAACAGTGACATTCCAGTCCTGGTGAATGCGACTACCTTCCAGTGATACGTATTCTATTTAGTGGGTAAATTTGTTGGGGATACGGATGCGGTTGCGGTTGTGTACGGATGGTTGATAGTATTTGTGTTGTGGATTTTGTTTGATTTGATCTGCCCCATCCGAGGGATGGGGTTGTAAAAAATGAGTTCAGACTCATTGTGTTGTGCCTCCCCACGGAAATCTTTAGTAAAAGGCGAAAGATTTATCCGCAAATGAGGAGACACTAGAGTGACAATCTAACTAACAAACTATCACATTGAACCAACCAAAACAATTCAATCCACACCAAATCACTCATTTGATCATATAAAAACCAAAACAAACTAAAATGCACCCAATCAACCGAAAATACCAACTGCCAAACTATATATCAACACACAAACATATAAACTATATGCAAAATTACACAGACACAAACTGCAAACCGTCAACAACAATCTAAACAAACAAATCTCTCCATCAAACTACTCAAACCATTCATATCAGTAGTCTCAACCACTAACCAAACATGCATCGCATTTCAATCGATCGCGCATCACAACCACCAATGAGAAAGAACGCGATTGAACACAAGCATAAATGCACACCTAAATCAATGCATGCACAATCAACTAGCCTATGCCCTTCACCTATTTCCTACCATACGTCCTCGTCTCCCAGTCTACTCGTGTCATCTATTCCACCATTCGCCTACTACTTCCATCACAATAGTACGACTGGATCAAACACTACACATATGAAAATACCTTGTGTCATCTGATTCAACTGTCACCCACTCACCTATTTAACTACTCAACTACTCACATACTCATCTGAAGCTCACATAGACCAATCGCACAATATACATACACACCTTGATTACGTCCGCATATGCCTACTTATGAACATCAGTCTGATTGCTCGAGTTCACTGAGTGCATCTAATTTACACGGTCACAACTCAGCCCCATCCACCCTCTTCAAACCGTTCGCCGAGATATTCATTTCTTCACATCACCCTATCTACCCTCACATGACCCACTAATCTATGTCTAAATCTCCCTCTCTCGCCCCCCCCTCACTCCCTCGCTGTTCTGTTGCTCTCGTTCTTCCTCTCTCCCTCTCGCTCTCTCGTGCTCATATATATATATATATATATATATATATATATATATATATATATATATATATATGATAATCTTCGTGTCTGTTCGTTTCCTTCGTTTTGCCCATCTCATTCTGATCCCTGTGTGTGATGTGAAGCACAGCCCACTCCATCTTAGTCACATCACCTGTCCTCATCTTATTTGAACTCATCGAATCCTGTTCGACGTAAATGAAACTGATCTGATCTGATCTGAACTGATCTGATCTGATCCGACCTGATCTAATCTGATTTGATCTGTTCTAATCTGATCACGTATGAGGAACAAGGCGACTGAACAGTGACATTCCAGTCCTGGTGAATGCGACTACCTTCCAGTGATACGTATTCTATTTAGTGGGTAAATTTGTTGGGGATACGGATGCGGTTGCGGTTGTGTACGGATGGTTGATAGTATTTGTGTTGTGGATTTTGTTTGATTTGATCTGCCCCATCCGAGGGATGGGGTTGTAAAAAATGAGTTCAGACTCATTGTGTTGTGCCTCCCCACGGAAATCTTTAGTAAAAGGCGAAAGATTTATCCGCAAATGAGGAGACACCAGAGTGACAATCTAACTAACAAACTATCACATTGAACCAACCAAAACAATTCAATCCACACCAAATCACTCATTTGATCATATAAAAACCAAAACAAACTAAAATGCACCCAATCAACCGAAAATACCAACTGCCAAACTATATATCAACACACAAACATATAAACTATATGCAAAATTACACAGACACAAACTGCAAACCGTCAACAACAATCTAAACAAACAAATCTCTCCATCAAACTACTCAAACCATTCATATCAGTAGTCTCAACCACTAACCAAACATGCATCGCATTTCAATCGATCGCGCATCACAACCACCAATGAGAAAGAACGCGATTGAACACAAGCATAAATGCACACCTAAATCAATGCATGCACAATCAACTAGCCTATGCCCTTCACCTATTTCCTACCATACGTCCTCGTCTCCCAGTCTACTCGTGTCATCTATTCCACCATTCGCCTACTACTTCCATCACAATAGTACGACTGGATCAAACACTACACATATGAAAATACCTTGTGTCATCTGATTCAACTGTCACCCACTCACCTATTTAACTACTCAACTACTCACATACTCATCTGAAGCTCACATAGACCAATCGCACAATATACATACACACCTTGATTACGTCCGCATATGCCTACTTATGAACATCAGTCTGATTGCTCGAGTTCACTGAGTGCATCTAATTTACACGGTCACAACTCAGCCCCATCCACCCTCTTCAAACCGTTCGCCGAGATATTCATTTCTTCACATCACCCTATCTACCCTCACATGACCCACTAATCTATGTCTAAATCTCCCTCTCTCGCCCCCCCCTCACTCCCTCGCTGTTCTGTTGCTCTCGTTCTTCCTCTCTCCCTCTCGCTCTCGCTCTCTCGTGCTCATACATATCTATATGTATATATATATATATATATATATATATATATATATATATATGATAATCTTCGTGTCTGTTCGTTTCCTTCGTTTTGCCCATCTCATTCTGATCCCTGTGTGTGATGTGAAGCACAGCCCACTCCATCTTAGTCACATCACCTGTCCTCATCTTATTTGAACTCATCGAATCCTGTTCGACGTAAATGAAACTGATCTGATCTGATCTGAACTGATCTGATCTGATCCGACCTGATCTAATCTGATTTGATCTGTTCTAATCTGATCACGTATGAGGAACAAGGCGACTGAACAGTGACATTCCAGTCCTGGTGAATGCGACTACCTTCCAGTGATACGTATTCTATTTAGTGGGTAAATTTGTTGGGGATACGGATGCGGTCGCGGTTGTGTACGGATGGTTGATAGTATTTGTGTTGTGGATTTTGTTTGATTTGATCTGCCCCATCCGAGGGATGGGGTTGTAAAAAATGAGTTCAGACTCATTGTGTTGTGCCTCCCCACGGAAATCTTTAGTAAAAGGCGAAAGATTTATCCGCAAATGAGGAGACACCAGAGTGACAATCTAACTAACAAACTATCACATTGAACCAACCAAAACAATTCAATCCACACCAAATCACTCATTTGATCATATAAAAACCAAAACAAACTAAAATGCACCCAATCAACCGAAAATACCAACTGCCAAACTATATATCAACACACAAACATATAAACTATATGCAAAATTACACAGACACAAACTGCAAACCGTCAACAACAATCTAAACAAACAAATCTCTCCATCAAACTACTCAAACCATTCATATCAGTAGTCTCAATCACTAACCAAACATGCATCGCATTTCAATCGATCGCGCATCACAACCACCAATGAGAAAGAACGCGATTGAACACAAGCATAAATGCACACCTAAATCAATGCATGCACAATCAACTAGCCTATGCCCTTCACCTATTTCCTACCATACGTCCTCGTCTCCCAGTCTACTCGTGTCATCTATTCCACCATTCGCCTACTACTTCCATCACAATAGTACGACTGGATCAAACACTACACATATGAAAATACCTTGTGTCATCTGATTCAACTGTCACCCACTCACCTATTTAACTACTCAACTACTCACATACTCATCTGAAGCTCACATAGACCAATCGCACAATATACATACACACCTTGATTACGTCCGCATATGCCTACTTATGAACATCAGTCTGATTGCTCGAGTTCACTGAGTGCATCTAATTTACACGGTCACAACTCAGCCCCATCCACCCTCTTCAAACCGTTCGCCGAGATATTCATTTCTTCACATCACCCTATCTACCCTCACATGACCCACTAATCTATGTCTAAATCTCCCTCTCTCGCCCCCCCCTCACTCCCTCGCTGTTCTGTTGCTCTCGTTCTTCCTCTCTCCCTCTCGCTCTCGCTCTCTCGTGCTCATATATATATATATATATATATATGATAATCTTCGTGTCTGTTCGTTTCCTTCGTTTTGCCCATCTCATTCTGATCCCTGTGTGTGATGTGAAGCACAGCCCACTCCATCTTAGTCACATCACCTGTCCTCATCTTATTTGAACTCATCGAATCCTGTTCGACGTAAATGAAACTGATCTGATCTGATCTGAACTGATCTGATCTGATCCGACCTGATCTAATCTGATTTGATCTGTTCTAATCTGATCACGTATGAGGAACAAGGCGACTGAACAGTGACATTCCAGTCCTGGTGAATGCGACTACCTTCCAGTGATACGTATTCTATTTAGTGGGTAAATTTGTTGGGGATACGGATGCGGTCGCGGTTGTGTACGGATGGTTGATAGTATTTGTGTTGTGGATTTTGTTTGATTTGATCTGCCCCATCCGAGGGATGGGGTTGTAAAAAATGAGTTCAGACTCATTGTGTTGTGCCTCCCCACGGAAATCTTTAGTAAAAGGCGAAAGATTTATCCGCAAATGAGGAGACACCAGAGTGACAATCTAACTAACAAACTATCACATTGAACCAACCAAAACAATTCAATCCACACCAAATCACTCATTTGATCATATAAAAACCAAAACAAACTAAAATGCACCCAATCAACCGAAAATACCAACTGCCAAACTATATATCAACACACAAACATATAAACTATATGCAAAATTACACAGACACAAACTGCAAACCGTCAACAACAATCTAAACAAACAAATCTCTCCATCAAACTACTCAAACCATTCATATCAGTAGTCTCAATCACTAACCAAACATGCATCGCATTTCAATCGATCGCGCATCACAACCACCAATGAGAAAGAACGCGATTGAACACAAGCATAAATGCACACCTAAATCAATGCATGCACAATCAACTAGCCTATGCCCTTCACCTATTTCCTACCATACGTCCTCGTCTCCCAGTCTACTCGTGTCATCTATTCCACCATTCGCCTACTACTTCCATCACAATAGTACGACTGGATCAAACACTACACATATGAAAATACCTTGTGTCATCTGATTCAACTGTCACCCACTCACCTATTTAACTACTCAACTACTCACATACTCATCTGAAGCTCACATAGACCAATCGCACAATATACATACACACCTTGATTACGTCCGCATATGCCTACTTATGAACATCAGTCTGATTGCTCGAGTTCACTGAGTGCATCTAATTTACACGGTCACAACTCAGCCCCATCCACCCTCTTCAAACCGTTCGCCGAGATATTCATTTCTTCACATCACCCTATCTACCCTCACATGACCCACTAATCTATGTCTAAATCTCCCTCTCTCGCCCCCCCCTCACTCCCTCGCTGTTCTGTTGCTCTCGTTCTTCCTCTCTCCCTCTCGCTCTCGCTCTCTCGTGCTCATACATATCTATATATATATATATATATATATATATATATATATATATATATATATATATATATATATATGATAATCTTCGTGTCTGTTCGTTTCCTTCGTTTTGCCCATCTCATTCTGATCCCTGTGTGTGATGTGAAGCACAGCCCACTCCATCTTAGTCACATCACCTGTCCTCATCTTATTTGAACTCATCGAATCCTGTTCGACGTAAATGAAACTGATCTGATCTGATCTGAACTGATCTGATCTGATCCGACCTGATCTAATCTGATTTGATCTGTTCTAATCTGATCACGTATGAGGAACAAGGCGACTGAACAGTGACATTCCAGTCCTGGTGAATGCGACTACCTTCCAGTGATACGTATTCTATTTAGTGGGTAAATTTGTTGGGGATACGGATGCGGTCGCGGTTGTGTACGGATGGTTGATAGTATTTGTGTTGTGGATTTTGTTTGATTTGATCTGCCCCATCCGAGGGATGGGGTTGTAAAAAATGAGTTCAGACTCATTGTGTTGTGCCTCCCCACGGAAATCTTTAGTAAAAGGCGAAAGATTTATCCGCAAATGAGGAGACACCAGAGTGACAATCTAACTAACAAACTATCACATTGAACCAACCAAAACAATTCAATCCACACCAAATCACTCATTTGATCATATAAAAACCAAAACAAACTAAAATGCACCCAATCAACCGAAAATACCAACTGCCAAACTATATATCAACACACAAACATATAAACTATATGCAAAATTACACAGACACAAACTGCAAACCGTCAACAACAATCTAAACAAACAAATCTCTCCATCAAACTACTCAAACCATTCATATCAGTAGTCTCAATCACTAACCAAACATGCATCGCATTTCAATCGATCGCGCATCACAACCACCAATGAGAAAGAACGCGATTGAACACAAGCATAAATGCACACCTAAATCAATGCATGCACAATCAACTAGCCTATGCCCTTCACCTATTTCCTACCATACGTCCTCGTCTCCCAGTCTACTCGTGTCATCTATTCCACCATTCGCCTACTACTTCCATCACAATAGTACGACTGGATCAAACACTACACATATGAAAATACCTTGTGTCATCTGATTCAACTGTCACCCACTCACCTATTTAACTACTCAACTACTCACATACTCATCTGAAGCTCACATAGACCAATCGCACAATATACATACACACCTTGATTACGTCCGCATATGCCTACTTATGAACATCAGTCTGATTGCTCGAGTTCACTGAGTGCATCTAATTTACACGGTCACAACTCAGCCCCATCCACCCTCTTCAAACCGTTCGCCGAGATATTCATTTCTTCACATCACCCTATCTACCCTCACATGACCCACTAATCTATGTCTAAATCTCCCTCTCTCGCCCCCCCTCACTCCCTCGCTGTTCTGTTGCTCTCGTTCTTCCTCTCTCCCTCTCGCTCTCGCTCTCTCGTGCTCATACATATCTATATGTATATATATATATATATATATATATATATATATATATATATATATATATATATATATATATATATGATAATCTTCGTGTCTGTTCGTTTCCTTCGTTTTGCCCATCTCATTCTGATCCCTGTGTGTGATGTGAAGCACAGCCCACTCCATCTTAGTCACATCACCTGTCCTCATCTTATTTGAACTCATCGAATCCTGTTCGACGTAAATGAAACTGATCTGATCTGATCTGATCTGATCCGACCTGATCTAATCTGATTTGATCTGTTCTAATCTGATCACGTATGAGGAACAAGGCGACTGAACAGTGACATTCCAGTCCTGGTGAATGCGACTACCTTCCAGTGATACGTATTCTATTTAGTGGGTAAATTTGTTGGGGATACGGATGCGGTTGCGGTTGTGTACGGATGGTTGATAGTATTTGTGTTGTGGATTTTGTTTGATTTGATCTGCCCCATCCGAGGGATGGGGTTGTAAAAAATGAGTTCAGACTCATTGTGTTGTGCCTCCCCACGGAAATCTTTAGTAAAAGGCGAAAGATTTATCCGCAAATGAGGAGACACCAGAGTGACAATCTAACTAACAAACTATCACATTGAACCAACCAAAACAATTCAATCCACACCAAATCACTCATTTGATCATATAAAAACCAAAACAAACTAAAATGCACCCAATCAACCGAAAATACCAACTGCCAAACTATATATCAACACACAAACATATAAACTATATGCAAAATTACACAGACACAAACTGCAAACCGTCAACAACAATCTAAACAAACAAATCTCTCCATCAAACTACTCAAACCATTCATATCAGTAGTCTCAATCACTAACCAAACATGCATCGCATTTCAATCGATCGCGCATCACAACCACCAATGAGAAAGAACGCGATTGAACACAAGCATAAATGCACACCTAAATCAATGCATGCACAATCAACTAGCCTATGCCCTTCACCTATTTCCTACCATACGTCCTCGTCTCCCAGTCTACTCGTGTCATCTATTCCACCATTCGCCTACTACTTCCATCACAATAGTACGACTGGATCAAACACTACACATATGAAAATACCTTGTGTCATCTGATTCAACTGTCACCCACTCACCTATTTAACTACTCAACTACTCACATACTCATCTGAAGCTCACATAGACCAATCGCACAATATACATACACACCTTGATTACGTCCGCATATGCCTACTTATGAACATCAGTCTGATTGCTCGAGTTCACTGAGTGCATCTAATTTACACGGTCACAACTCAGCCCCATCCACCCTCTTCAAACCGTTCGCCGAGATATTCATTTCTTCACATCACCCTATCTACCCTCACATGACCCACTAATCTATGTCTAAATCTCCCTCTCTCGCCCCCCCCCTCACTCCCTCGCTGTTCTGTTGCTCTCGTTCTTCCTCTCTCCCTCTCGCTCTCGCTCTCTCGTGCTCATACATATCTATATGTATATATATATATATATATATATATATATATATATATGATAATCTTCGTGTCTGTTCGTTTCCTTCGTTTTGCCCATCTCATTCTGATCCCTGTGTGTGATGTGAAGCACAGCCCACTCCATCTTAGTCACATCACCTGTCCTCATCTTATTTGAACTCATCGAATCCTGTTCGACGTAAATGAAACTGATCTGATCTGATCTGATCTGATCCGACCTGATCTAATCTGATTTGATCTGTTCTAATCTGATCACGTATGAGGAACAAGGCGACTGAACAGTGACATTCCAGTCCTGGTGAATGCGACTACCTTCCAGTGATACGTATTCTATTTAGTGGGTAAATTTGTTGGGGATACGGATGCGGTTGCGGTTGTGTACGGATGGTTGATAGTATTTGTGTTGTGGATTTTGTTTGATTTGATCTGCCCCATCCGAGGGATGGGGTTGTAAAAAATGAGTTCAGACTCATTGTGTTGTGCCTCCCCACGGAAATCTTTAGTAAAAGGCGAAAGATTTATCCGCAAATGAGGAGACACCAGAGTGACAATCTAACTAACAAACTATCACATTGAACCAACCAAAACAATTCAATCCACACCAAATCACTCATTTGATCATATAAAAACCAAAACAAACTAAAATGCACCCAATCAACCGAAAATACCAACTGCCAAACTATATATCAACACACAAACATATAAACTATATGCAAAATTACACAGACACAAACTGCAAACCGTCAACAACAATCTAAACAAACAAATCTCTCCATCAAACTACTCAAACCATTCATATCAGTAGTCTCAACCACTAACCAAACATGCATCGCATTTCAATCGATCGCGCATCACAACCACCAATGAGAAAGAACGCGATTGAACACAAGCATAAATGCACACCTAAATCAATGCATGCACAATCAACTAGCCTATGCCCTTCACCTATTTCCTACCATACGTCCTCGTCTCCCAGTCTACTCGTGTCATCTATTCCACCATTCGCCTACTACTTCCATCACAATAGTACGACTGGATCAAACACTACACATATGAAAATACCTTGTGTCATCTGATTCAACTGTCACCCACTCACCTATTTAACTACTCAACTACTCACATACTCATCTGAAGCTCACATAGACCAATCGCACAATATACATACACACCTTGATTACGTCCGCATATGCCTACTTATGAACATCAGTCTGATTGCTCGAGTTCACTGAGTGCATCTAATTTACACGGTCACAACTCAGCCCCATCCACCCTCTTCAAACCGTTCGCCGAGATATTCATTTCTTCACATCACCCTATCTACCCTCACATGACCCACTAATCTATGTCTAAATCTCCCTCTCTCGCCCCCCCCTCACTCCCTCGCTGTTCTGTTGCTCTCGTTCTTCCTCTCTCCCTCTCGCTCTCGCTCTCTCGTGCTCATATATATATATATATATATATATGATAATCTTCGTGTCTGTTCGTTTCCTTCGTTTTGCCCATCTCATTCTGATCCCTGTGTGTGATGTGAAGCACAGCCCACTCCATCTTAGTCACATCACCTGTCCTCATCTTATTTGAACTCATCGAATCCTGTTCGACGTAAATGAAACTGATCTGATCTGATCTGAACTGATCTGATCTGATCCGACCTGATCTAATCTGATTTGATCTGTTCTAATCTGATCACGTATGAGGAACAAGGCGACTGAACAGTGACATTCCAGTCCTGGTGAATGCGACTACCTTCCAGTGATACGTATTCTATTTAGTGGGTAAATTTGTTGGGGATACGGATGCGGTTGCGGTTGTGTACGGATGGTTGATAGTATTTGTGTTGTGGATTTTGTTTGATTTGATCTGCCCCATCCGAGGGATGGGGTTGTAAAAAATGAGTTCAGACTCATTGTGTTGTGCCTCCCCACGGAAATCTTTAGTAAAAGGCGAAAGATTTATCCGCAAATGAGGAGACACCAGAGTGACAATCTAACTAACAAACTATCACATTGAACCAACCAAAACAATTCAATCCACACCAAATCACTCATTTGATCATATAAAAACCAAAACAAACTAAAATGCACCCAATCAACCGAAAATACCAACTGCCAAACTATATATCAACACACAAACATATAAACTATATGCAAAATTACACAGACACAAACTGCAAACCGTCAACAACAATCTAAACAAACAAATCTCTCCATCAAACTACTCAAACCATTCATATCAGTAGTCTCAACCACTAACCAAACATGCATCGCATTTCAATCGATCGCGCATCACAACCACCAATGAGAAAGAACGCGATTGAACACAAGCATAAATGCACACCTAAATCAATGCATGCACAATCAACTAGCCTATGCCCTTCACCTATTTCCTACCATACGTCCTCGTCTCCCAGTCTACTCGTGTCATCTATTCCACCATTCGCCTACTACTTCCATCACAATAGTACGACTGGATCAAACACTACACATATGAAAATACCTTGTGTCATCTGATTCAACTGTCACCCACTCACCTATTTAACTACTCAACTACTCACATACTCATCTGAAGCTCACATAGACCAATCGCACAATATACATACACACCTTGATTACGTCCGCATATGCCTACTTATGAACATCAGTCTGATTGCTCGAGTTCACTGAGTGCATCTAATTTACACGGTCACAACTCAGCCCCATCCACCCTCTTCAAACCGTTCGCCGAGATATTCATTTCTTCACATCACCCTATCTACCCTCACATGACCCACTAATCTATGTCTAAATCTCCCTCTCTCGCCCCCCCCCTCACTCCCTCGCTGTTCTGTTGCTCTCGTTCTTCCTCTCTCCCTCTCG
The DNA here is from genome assembly GCA_948099385.1 of Fasciola hepatica. Classification (NCBI taxonomy): domain Eukaryota; kingdom Metazoa; phylum Platyhelminthes; class Trematoda; order Plagiorchiida; family Fasciolidae; genus Fasciola; species Fasciola hepatica. The sequence continues at coordinate 12,542,475 of CANUEZ040000048.1, read as the reverse complement.
CTCTCGCTCTCTCGTGCTCATATATATATATATATATATATATATATGATAATCTTCGTGTCTGTTCGTTTCCTTCGTTTTGCCCATCTCATTCTGATCCCTGTGTGTGATGTGAAGCACAGCCCACTCCATCTTAGTCACATCACCTGTCCTCATCTTATTTGAACTCATCGAATCCTGTTCGACGTAAATGAAACTGATCTGATCTGATCTGATCCGACCTGATCTAATCTGATTTGATCTGTTCTAATCTGATCACGTATGAGGAACAAGGCGACTGAACAGTGACATTCCAGTCCTGGTGAATGCGACTACCTTCCAGTGATACGTATTCTATTTAGTGGGTAAATTTGTTGGGGATACGGATGCGGTTGCGGTTGTGTACGGATGGTTGATAGTATTTGTGTTGTGGATTTTGTTTGATTTGATCTGCCCCATCCGAGGGATGGGGTTGTAAAAAATGAGTTCAGACTCATTGTGTTGTGCCTCCCCACGGAAATCTTTAGTAAAAGGCGAAAGATTTATCCGCAAATGAGGAGACACCAGAGTGACAATCTAACTAACAAACTATCACATTGAACCAACCAAAACAATTCAATCCACACCAAATCACTCATTTGATCATATAAAAACCAAAACAAACTAAAATGCACCCAATCAACCGAAAATACCAACTGCCAAACTATATATCAACACACAAACATATAAACTATATGCAAAATTACACAGACACAAACTGCAAACCGTCAACAACAATCTAAACAAACAAATCTCTCCATCAAACTACTCAAACCATTCATATCAGTAGTCTCAATCACTAACCAAACATGCATCGCATTTCAATCGATCGCGCATCACAACCACCAATGAGAAAGAACGCGATTGAACACAAGCATAAATGCACACCTAAATCAATGCATGCACAATCAACTAGCCTATGCCCTTCACCTATTTCCTACCATACGTCCTCGTCTCCCAGTCTACTCGTGTCATCTATTCCACCATTCGCCTACTACTTCCATCACAATAGTACGACTGGATCAAACACTACACATATGAAAATACCTTGTGTCATCTGATTCAACTGTCACCCACTCACCTATTTAACTACTCAACTACTCACATACTCATCTGAAGCTCACATAGACCAATCGCACAATATACATACACACCTTGATTACGTCCGCATATGCCTACTTATGAACATCAGTCTGATTGCTCGAGTTCACTGAGTGCATCTAATTTACACGGTCACAACTCAGCCCCATCCACCCTCTTCAAACCGTTCGCCGAGATATTCATTTCTTCACATCACCCTATCTACCCTCACATGACCCACTAATCTATGTCTAAATCTCCCTCTCTCGCCCCCCCCTCACTCCCTCGCTGTTCTGTTGCTCTCGTTCTTCCTCTCTCCCTCTCGCTCTCGCTCTCTCGTGCTCATATATATATATATATATATATATGATAATCTTCGTGTCTGTTCGTTTCCTTCGTTTTGCCCATCTCATTCTGATCCCTGTGTGTGATGTGAAGCACAGCCCACTCCATCTTAGTCACATCACCTGTCCTCATCTTATTTGAACTCATCGAATCCTGTTCGACGTAAATGAAACTGATCTGATCTGATCTGATCCGACCTGATCTAATCTGATTTGATCTGTTCTAATCTGATCACGTATGAGGAACAAGGCGACTGAACAGTGACATTCCAGTCCTGGTGAATGCGACTACCTTCCAGTGATACGTATTCTATTTAGTGGGTAAATTTGTTGGGGATACGGATGCGGTTGCGGTTGTGTACGGATGGTTGATAGTATTTGTGTTGTGGATTTTGTTTGATTTGATCTGCCCCATCCGAGGGATGGGGTTGTAAAAAATGAGTTCAGACTCATTGTGTTGTGCCTCCCCACGGAAATCTTTAGTAAAAGGCGAAAGATTTATCCGCAAATGAGGAGACACCAGAGTGACAATCTAACTAACAAACTATCACATTGAACCAACCAAAACAATTCAATCCACACCAAATCACTCATTTGATCATATAAAAACCAAAACAAACTAAAATGCACCCAATCAACCGAAAATACCAACTGCCAAACTATATATCAACACACAAACATATAAACTATATGCAAAATTACACAGACACAAACTGCAAACCGTCAACAACAATCTAAACAAACAAATCTCTCCATCAAACTACTCAAACCATTCATATCAGTAGTCTCAATCACTAACCAAACATGCATCGCATTTCAATCGATCGCGCATCACAACCACCAATGAGAAAGAACGCGATTGAACACAAGCATAAATGCACACCTAAATCAATGCATGCACAATCAACTAGCCTATGCCCTTCACCTATTTCCTACCATACGTCCTCGTCTCCCAGTCTACTCGTGTCATCTATTCCACCATTCGCCTACTACTTCCATCACAATAGTACGACTGGATCAAACACTACACATATGAAAATACCTTGTGTCATCTGATTCAACTGTCACCCACTCACCTATTTAACTACTCAACTACTCACATACTCATCTGAAGCTCACATAGACCAATCGCACAATATACATACACACCTTGATTACGTCCGCATATGCCTACTTATGAACATCAGTCTGATTGCTCGAGTTCACTGAGTGCATCTAATTTACACGGTCACAACTCAGCCCCATCCACCCTCTTCAAACCGTTCGCCGAGATATTCATTTCTTCACATCACCCTATCTACCCTCACATGACCCACTAATCTATGTCTAAATCTCCCTCTCTCGCCCCCCCCTCACTCCCTCGCTGTTCTGTTGCTCTCGTTCTTCCTCTCTCCCTCTCGCTCTCGCTCTCTCGTGCTCATATATATATATATATATATATATATATATATATGATAATCTTCGTGTCTGTTCGTTTCCTTCGTTTTGCCCATCTCATTCTGATCCCTGTGTGTGATGTGAAGCACAGCCCACTCCATCTTAGTCACATCACCTGTCCTCATCTTATTTGAACTCATCGAATCCTGTTCGACGTAAATGAAACTGATCTGATCTGATCTGATCCGACCTGATCTAATCTGATTTGATCTGTTCTAATCTGATCACGTATGAGGAACAAGGCGACTGAACAGTGACATTCCAGTCCTGGTGAATGCGACTACCTTCCAGTGATACGTATTCTATTTAGTGGGTAAATTTGTTGGGGATACGGATGCGGTTGCGGTTGTGTACGGATGGTTGATAGTATTTGTGTTGTGGATTTTGTTTGATTTGATCTGCCCCATCCGAGGGATGGGGTTGTAAAAAATGAGTTCAGACTCATTGTGTTGTGCCTCCCCACGGAAATCTTTAGTAAAAGGCGAAAGATTTATCCGCAAATGAGGAGACACCAGAGTGACAATCTAACTAACAAACTATCACATTGAACCAACCAAAACAATTCAATCCACACCAAATCACTCATTTGATCATATAAAAACCAAAACAAACTAAAATGCACCCAATCAACCGAAAATACCAACTGCCAAACTATATATCAACACACAAACATATAAACTATATGCAAAATTACACAGACACAAACTGCAAACCGTCAACAACAATCTAAACAAACAAATCTCTCCATCAAACTACTCAAACCATTCATATCAGTAGTCTCAATCACTAACCAAACATGCATCGCATTTCAATCGATCGCGCATCACAACCACCAATGAGAAAGAACGCGATTGAACACAAGCATAAATGCACACCTAAATCAATGCATGCACAATCAACTAGCCTATGCCCTTCACCTATTTCCTACCATACGTCCTCGTCTCCCAGTCTACTCGTGTCATCTATTCCACCATTCGCCTACTACTTCCATCACAATAGTACGACTGGATCAAACACTACACATATGAAAATACCTTGTGTCATCTGATTCAACTGTCACCCACTCACCTATTTAACTACTCAACTACTCACATACTCATCTGAAGCTCACATAGACCAATCGCACAATATACATACACACCTTGATTACGTCCGCATATGCCTACTTATGAACATCAGTCTGATTGCTCGAGTTCACTGAGTGCATCTAATTTACACGGTCACAACTCAGCCCCATCCACCCTCTTCAAACCGTTCGCCGAGATATTCATTTCTTCACATCACCCTATCTACCCTCACATGACCCACTAATCTATGTCTAAATCTCCCTCTCTCGCCCCCCCTCACTCCCTCGCTGTTCTGTTGCTCTCGTTCTTCCTCTCTCCCTCTCGCTCTCGCTCTCTCGTGCTCATATATATATATATATATATATATATGATAATCTTCGTGTCTGTTCGTTTCCTTCGTTTTGCCCATCTCATTCTGATCCCTGTGTGTGATGTGAAGCACAGCCCACTCCATCTTAGTCACATCACCTGTCCTCATCTTATTTGAACTCATCGAATCCTGTTCGACGTAAATGAAACTGATCTGATCTGATCTGATCCGACCTGATCTAATCTGATTTGATCTGTTCTAATCTGATCACGTATGAGGAACAAGGCGACTGAACAGTGACATTCCAGTCCTGGTGAATGCGACTACCTTCCAGTGATACGTATTCTATTTAGTGGGTAAATTTGTTGGGGATACGGATGCGGTTGCGGTTGTGTACGGATGGTTGATAGTATTTGTGTTGTGGATTTTGTTTGATTTGATCTGCCCCATCCGAGGGATGGGGTTGTAAAAAATGAGTTCAGACTCATTGTGTTGTGCCTCCCCACGGAAATCTTTAGTAAAAGGCGAAAGATTTATCCGCAAATGAGGAGACACCAGAGTGACAATCTAACTAACAAACTATCACATTGAACCAACCAAAACAATTCAATCCACACCAAATCACTCATTTGATCATATAAAAACCAAAACAAACTAAAATGCACCCAATCAACCGAAAATACCAACTGCCAAACTATATATCAACACACAAACATATAAACTATATGCAAAATTACACAGACACAAACTGCAAACCGTCAACAACAATCTAAACAAACAAATCTCTCCATCAAACTACTCAAACCATTCATATCAGTAGTCTCAATCACTAACCAAACATGCATCGCATTTCAATCGATCGCGCATCACAACCACCAATGAGAAAGAACGCGATTGAACACAAGCATAAATGCACACCTAAATCAATGCATGCACAATCAACTAGCCTATGCCCTTCACCTATTTCCTACCATACGTCCTCGTCTCCCAGTCTACTCGTGTCATCTATTCCACCATTCGCCTACTACTTCCATCACAATAGTACGACTGGATCAAACACTACACATATGAAAATACCTTGTGTCATCTGATTCAACTGTCACCCACTCACCTATTTAACTACTCAACTACTCACATACTCATCTGAAGCTCACATAGACCAATCGCACAATATACATACACACCTTGATTACGTCCGCATATGCCTACTTATGAACATCAGTCTGATTGCTCGAGTTCACTGAGTGCATCTAATTTACACGGTCACAACTCAGCCCCATCCACCCTCTTCAAACCGTTCGCCGAGATATTCATTTCTTCACATCACCCTATCTACCCTCACATGACCCACTAATCTATGTCTAAATCTCCCTCTCTCGCCCCCCCCCCTCACTCCTTCGCTGTTCTGTTGCTCTCGTTCTTCCTCTCTCCCTCTCGCTCTCGCTCTCTCGTGCTCATATATATATATATATATATATATATATATATATATATATATATATGATAATCTTCGTGTCTGTTCGTTTCCTTCGTTTTGCCCATCTCATTCTGATCCCTGTGTGTGATGTGAAGCACAGCCCACTCCATCTTAGTCACATCACCTGTCCTCATCTTATTTGAACTCATCGAATCCTGTTCGACGTAAATGAAACTGATCTGATCTGATCTGAACTGATCTGATCTGATCCGACCTGATCTAATCTGATTTGATCTGTTCTAATCTGATCACGTATGAGGAACAAGGCGACTGAACAGTGACATTCCAGTCCTGGTGAATGCGACTACCTTCCAGTGATACGTATTCTATTTAGTGGGTAAATTTGTTGGGGATACGGATGCGGTTGCGGTTGTGTACGGATGGTTGATAGTATTTGTGTTGTGGATTTTGTTTGATTTGATCTGCCCCATCCGAGGGATGGGGTTGTAAAAAATGAGTTCAGACTCATTGTGTTGTGCCTCCCCACGGAAATCTTTAGTAAAAGGCGAAAGATTTATCCGCAAATGAGGAGACACTAGAGTGACAATCTAACTAACAAACTATCACATTGAACCAACCAAAACAATTCAATCCACACCAAATCACTCATTTGATCATATAAAAACCAAAACAAACTAAAATGCACCCAATCAACCGAAAATACCAACTGCCAAACTATATATCAACACACAAACATATAAACTATATGCAAAATTACACAGACACAAACTGCAAACCGTCAACAACAATCTAAACAAACAAATCTCTCCATCAAACTACTCAAACCATTCATATCAGTAGTCTCAATCACTAACCAAACATGCATCGCATTTCAATCGATCGCGCATCACAACCACCAATGAGAAAGAACGCGATTGAACACAAGCATAAATGCACACCTAAATCAATGCATGCACAATCAACTAGCCTATGCCCTTCACCTATTTCCTACCATACGTCCTCGTCTCCCAGTCTACTCGTGTCATCTATTCCACCATTCGCCTACTACTTCCATCACAATAGTACGACTGGATCAAAAACTACACATATGAAAATACCTTGTGTCATCTGATTCAACTGTCACCCACTCACCTATTTAACTACTCAACTACTCACATACTCATCTGAAGCTCACATAGACCAATCGCACAATATACATACACACCTTGATTACGTCCGCATATGCCTACTTATGAACATCAGTCTGATTGCTCGAGTTCACTGAGTGCATCTAATTTACACGGTCACAACTCAGCCCCATCCACCCTCTTCAAACCGTTCGCCGAGATATTCATTTCTTCACATCACCCTATCTACCCTCACATGACCCACTAATTTATGTCTAAATCTCCCTCTCTCGCCCCCCCCCCTCACTCCCTCGCTGTTCTGTTGCTCTCGTTCTTCCTCTCTCCCTCTCGCTCTCGCTCTCTCGTGCTCATACATATCTATATGTATATGTATATATATATATATATATATATATATATATATATATATATATATATATATATATATATATATATGATAATCTTCGTGTCTGTTCGTTTCCTTCGTTTTGCCCATCTCATTCTGATCCCTGTGTGTGATGTGAAGCACAGCCCACTCCATCTTAGTCACATCACCTGTCCTCATCTTATTTGAACTCATCGAATCCTGTTCGACGTAAATGAAACTGATCTGATCTGATCTGAACTGATCTGATCTGATCCGACCTGATCTAATCTGATTTGATCTGTTCTAATCTGATCACGTATGAGGAACAAGGCGACTGAACAGTGACATTCCAGTCCTGGTGAATGCGACTACCTTCCAGTGATACGTATTCTATTTAGTGGGTAAATTTGTTGGGGATACGGATGCGGTTGCGGTTGTGTACGGATGGTTGATAGTATTTGTGTTGTGGATTTTGTTTGATTTGATCTGCCCCATCCGAGGGATGGGGTTGTAAAAAATGAGTTCAGACTCATTGTGTTGTGCCTCCCCACGGAAATCTTTAGTAAAAGGCGAAAGATTTATCCGCAAATGAGGAGACACTAGAGTGACAATCTAACTAACAAACTATCACATTGAACCAACCAAAACAATTCAATCCACACCAAATCACTCATTTGATCATATAAAAACCAAAACAAACTAAAATGCACCCAATCAACCGAAAATACCAACTGCCAAACTATATATCAACACACAAACATATAAACTATATGCAAAATTACACAGACACAAACTGCAAACCGTCAACAACAATCTAAACAAACAAATCTCTCCATCAAACTACTCAAACCATTCATATCAGTAGTCTCAATCACTAACCAAACATGCATCGCATTTCAATCGATCGCGCATCACAACCACCAATGAGAAAGAACGCGATTGAACACAAGCATAAATGCACACCTAAATCAATGCATGCACAATCAACTAGCCTATGCCCTTCACCTATTTCCTACCATACGTCCTCGTCTCCCAGTCTACTCGTGTCATCTATTCCACCATTCGCCTACTACTTCCATCACAATAGTACGACTGGATCAAACACTACACATATGAAAATACCTTGTGTCATCTGATTCAACTGTCACCCACTCACCTATTTAACTACTCAACTACTCACATACTCATCTGAAGCTCACATAGACCAATCGCACAATATACATACACACCTTGATTACGTCCGCATATGCCTACTTATGAACATCAGTCTGATTGCTCGAGTTCACTGAGTGCATCTAATTTACACGGTCACAACTCAGCCCCATCCACCCTCTTCAAACCGTTCGCCGAGATATTCATTTCTTCACATCACCCTATCTACCCTCACATGACCCACTAATCTATGTCTAAATCTCCCTCTCTCGCCCCCCCTCACTCCCTCGCTGTTCTGTTGCTCTCGTTCTTCCTCTCTCCCTCTCGCTCTCTCGTGCTCATATATATATATATATATATATATATATATATATATATATATATATATATATATATGATAATCTTCGTGTCTGTTCGTTTCCTTCGTTTTGCCCATCTCATTCTGATCCCTGTGTGTGATGTGAAGCACAGCCCACTCCATCTTAGTCACATCACCTGTCCTCATCTTATTTGAACTCATCGAATCCTGTTCGACGTAAATGAAACTGATCTGATCTGATCTGAACTGATCTGATCTGATCCGACCTGATCTAATCTGATTTGATCTGTTCTAATCTGATCACGTATGAGGAACAAGGCGACTGAACAGTGACATTCCAGTCCTGGTGAATGCGACTACCTTCCAGTGATACGTATTCTATTTAGTGGGTAAATTTGTTGGGGATACGGATGCGGTTGCGGTTGTGTACGGATGGTTGATAGTATTTGTGTTGTGGATTTTGTTTGATTTGATCTGCCCCATCCGAGGGATGGGGTTGTAAAAAATGAGTTCAGACTCATTGTGTTGTGCCTCCCCACGGAAATCTTTAGTAAAAGGCGAAAGATTTATCCGCAAATGAGGAGACACCAGAGTGACAATCTAACTAACAAACTATCACATTGAACCAACCAAAACAATTCAATCCACACCAAATCACTCATTTGATCATATAAAAACCAAAACAAACTAAAATGCACCCAATCAACCGAAAATACCAACTGCCAAACTATATATCAACACACAAACATATAAACTATATGCAAAATTACACAGACACAAACTGCAAACCGTCAACAACAATCTAAACAAACAAATCTCTCCATCAAACTACTCAAACCATTCATATCAGTAGTCTCAATCACTAACCAAACATGCATCGCATTTCAATCGATCGCGCATCACAACCACCAATGAGAAAGAACGCGATTGAACACAAGCATAAATGCACACCTAAATCAATGCATGCACAATCAACTAGCCTATGCCCTTCACCTATTTCCTACCATACGTCCTCGTCTCCCAGTCTACTCGTGTCATCTATTCCACCATTCGCCTACTACTTCCATCACAATAGTACGACTGGATCAAACACTACACATATGAAAATACCTTGTGTCATCTGATTCAACTGTCACCCACTCACCTATTTAACTACTCAACTACTCACATACTCATCTGAAGCTCACATAGACCAATCGCACAATATACATACACACCTTGATTACGTCCGCATATGCCTACTTATGAACATCAGTCTGATTGCTCGAGTTCACTGAGTGCATCTAATTTACACGGTCACAACTCAGCCCCATCCACCCTCTTCAAACCGTTCGCCGAGATATTCATTTCTTCACATCACCCTATCTACCCTCACATGACCCACTAATCTATGTCTAAATCTCCCTCTCTCGCCCCCCCCCCCCTCACTCCTTCGCTGTTCTGTTGCTCTCGTTCTTCCTCTCTCCCTCTCGCTCTCGCTCTCTCGTGCTCATATATATATATATATATATATATATATATATATATATATGATAATCTTCGTGTCTGTTCGTTTCCTTCGTTTTGCCCATCTCATTCTGATCCCTGTGTGTGATGTGAAGCACAGCCCACTCCATCTTAGTCACATCACCTGTCCTCATCTTATTTGAACTCATCGAATCCTGTTCGACGTAAATGAAACTGATCTGATCTGATCTGAACTGATCTGATCTGATCCGACCTGATCTAATCTGATTTGATCTGTTCTAATCTGATCACGTATGAGGAACAAGGCGACTGAACAGTGACATTCCAGTCCTGGTGAATGCGACTACCTTCCAGTGATACGTATTCTATTTAGTGGGTAAATTTGTTGGGGATACGGATGCGGTTGCGGTTGTGTACGGATGGTTGATAGTATTTGTGTTGTGGATTTTGTTTGATTTGATCTGCCCCATCCGAGGGATGGGGTTGTAAAAAATGAGTTCAGACTCATTGTGTTGTGCCTCCCCACGGAAATCTTTAGTAAAAGGCGAAAGATTTATCCGCAAATGAGGAGACACTAGAGTGACAATCTAACTAACAAACTATCACATTGAACCAACCAAAACAATTCAATCCACACCAAATCACTCATTTGATCATATAAAAACCAAAACAAACTAAAATGCACCCAATCAACCGAAAATACCAACTGCCAAACTATATATCAACACACAAACATATAAACTATATGCAAAATTACACAGACACAAACTGCAAACCGTCAACAACAATCTAAACAAACAAATCTCTCCATCAAACTACTCAAACCATTCATATCAGTAGTCTCAATCACTAACCAAACATGCATCGCATTTCAATCGATCGCGCATCACAACCACCAATGAGAAAGAACGCGATTGAACACAAGCATAAATGCACACCTAAATCAATGCATGCACAATCAACTAGCCTATGCCCTTCACCTATTTCCTACCATACGTCCTCGTCTCCCAGTCTACTCGTGTCATCTATTCCACCATTCGCCTACTACTTCCATCACAATAGTACGACTGGATCAAAAACTACACATATGAAAATACCTTGTGTCATCTGATTCAACTGTCACCCACTCACCTATTTAACTACTCAACTACTCACATACTCATCTGAAGCTCACATAGACCAATCGCACAATATACATACACACCTTGATTACGTCCGCATATGCCTACTTATGAACATCAGTCTGATTGCTCGAGTTCACTGAGTGCATCTAATTTACACGGTCACAACTCAGCCCCATCCACCCTCTTCAAACCGTTCGCCGAGATATTCATTTCTTCACATCACCCTATCTACCCTCACATGACCCACTAATTTATGTCTAAATCTCCCTCTCTCGCCCCCCCCCCTCACTCCCTCGCTGTTCTGTTGCTCTCGTTCTTCCTCTCTCCCTCTCGCTCTCGCTCTCTCGTGCTCATACATATCTATATGTATATGTATATATATATATATATATATATATATATATATATATATATATATATATATATATATATATATATATATATATGATAATCTTCGTGTCTGTTCGTTTCCTTCGTTTTGCCCATCTCATTCTGATCCCTGTGTGTGATGTGAAGCACAGCCCACTCCATCTTAGTCACATCACCTGTCCTCATCTTATTTGAACTCATCGAATCCTGTTCGACGTAAATGAAACTGATCTGATCTGATCTGAACTGATCTGATCTGATCCGACCTGATCTAATCTGATTTGATCTGTTCTAATCTGATCACGTATGAGGAACAAGGCGACTGAACAGTGACATTCCAGTCCTGGTGAATGCGACTACCTTCCAGTGATACGTATTCTATTTAGTGGGTAAATTTGTTGGGGATACGGATGCGGTTGCGGTTGTGTACGGATGGTTGATAGTATTTGTGTTGTGGATTTTGTTTGATTTGATCTGCCCCATCCGAGGGATGGGGTTGTAAAAAATGAGTTCAGACTCATTGTGTTGTGCCTCCCCACGGAAATCTTTAGTAAAAGGCGAAAGATTTATCCGCAAATGAGGAGACACTAGAGTGACAATCTAACTAACAAACTATCACATTGAACCAACCAAAACAATTCAATCCACACCAAATCACTCATTTGATCATATAAAAACCAAAACAAACTAAAATGCACCCAATCAACCGAAAATACCAACTGCCAAACTATATATCAACACACAAACATATAAACTATATGCAAAATTACACAGACACAAACTGCAAACCGTCAACAACAATCTAAACAAACAAATCTCTCCATCAAACTACTCAAACCATTCATATCAGTAGTCTCAATCACTAACCAAACATGCATCGCATTTCAATCGATCGCGCATCACAACCACCAATGAGAAAGAACGCGATTGAACACAAGCATAAATGCACACCTAAATCAATGCATGCACAATCAACTAGCCTATGCCCTTCACCTATTTCCTACCATACGTCCTCGTCTCCCAGTCTACTCGTGTCATCTATTCCACCATTCGCCTACTACTTCCATCACAATAGTACGACTGGATCAAACACTACACATATGAAAATACCTTGTGTCATCTGATTCAACTGTCACCCACTCACCTATTTAACTACTCAACTACTCACATACTCATCTGAAGCTCACATAGACCAATCGCACAATATACATACACACCTTGATTACGTCCGCATATGCCTACTTATGAACATCAGTCTGATTGCTCGAGTTCACTGAGTGCATCTAATTTACACGGTCACAACTCATCCCCATCCACCCTCTTCAAACCGTTCGCCGAGATATTCATTTCTTCACATCACCCTATCTACCCTCACATGACCCACTAATCTATGTCTAAATCTCCCTCTCTCGCCCCCCCCCCCTCACTCCCTCGCTGTTCTGTTGCTCTCGTTCTTCCTCTCTCCCTCTCGCTCTCTCGTGCTCATATATATATATATATATATATATATATATATATATATATATATATATATATATATATATATATATATGATAATCTTCGTGTCTGTTCGTTTCCTTCGTTTTGCCCATCTCATTCTGATCCCTGTGTGTGATGTGAAGCACAGCCCACTCCATCTTAGTCACATCACCTGTCCTCATCTTATTTGAACTCATCGAATCCTGTTCGACGTAAATGAAACTGATCTGATCTGATCTGAACTGATCTGATCTGATCCGACCTGATCTAATCTGATTTGATCTGTTCTAATCTGATCACGTATGAGGAACAAGGCGACTGAACAGTGACATTCCAGTCCTGGTGAATGCGACTACCTTCCAGTGATACGTATTCTATTTAGTGGGTAAATTTGTTGGGGATACGGATGCGGTTGCGGTTGTGTACGGATGGTTGATAGTATTTGTGTTGTGGATTTTGTTTGATTTGATCTGCCCCATCCGAGGGATGGGGTTGTAAAAAATGAGTTCAGACTCATTGTGTTGTGCCTCCCCACGGAAATCTTTAGTAAAAGGCGAAAGATTTATCCGCAAATGAGGAGACACCAGAGTGACAATCTAACTAACAAACTATCACATTGAACCAACCAAAACAATTCAATCCACACCAAATCACTCATTTGATCATATAAAAACCAAAACAAACTAAAATGCACCCAATCAACCGAAAATACCAACTGCCAAACTATATATCAACACACGAACATATAAACTATATGCAAAATTACACAGACACAAACTGCAAACCGTCAACAACAATCTAAACAAACAAATCTCTCCATCAAACTACTCAAACCATTCATATCAGTAGTCTCAATCACTAACCAAACATGCATCGCATTTCAATCGATCGCGCATCACAACCACCAATGAGAAAGAACGCGATTGAACACAAGCATAAATGCACACCTAAATCAATGCATGCACAATCAACTAGCCTATGCCCTTCACCTATTTCCTACCATACGTCCTCGTCTCCCAGTCTACTCGTGTCATCTATTCCACCATTCGCCTACTACTTCCATCACAATAGTACGACTGGATCAAACACTACACATATGAAAATACCTTGTGTCATCTGATTCAACTGTCACCCACTCACCTATTTAACTACTCAACTACTCACATACTCATCTGAAGCTCACATAGACCAATCGCACAATATACATACACACCTTGATTACGTCCGCATATGCCTACTTATGAACATCAGTCTGATTGCTCGAGTTCACTGAGTGCATCTAATTTACACGGTCACAACTCAGCCCCATCCACCCTCTTCAAACCGTTCGCCGAGATATTCATTTCTTCACATCACCCTATCTACCCTCACATGACCCACTAATCTATGTCTAAATCTCCCTCTCTCGCCCCCCCCTCACTCCCTCGCTGTTCTGTTGCTCTCGTTCTTCCTCTCTCCCTCTCGCTCTCGCTCTCTCGTGCTCATACATATATATATATATATATATATATATATATATATATATATATATATATATGATAATCTTCGTGTCTGTTCGTTTCCTTCGTTTTGCCCATCTCATTCTGATCCCTGTGTGTGATGTGAAGCACAGCCCACTCCATCTTAGTCACATCACCTGTCCTCATCTTATTTGAACTCATCGAATCCTGTTCGACGTAAATGAAACTGATCTGATCTGATCTGAACTGATCTGATCTGATCCGACCTGATCTAATCTGATTTGATCTGTTCTAATCTGATCACGTATGAGGAACAAGGCGACTGAACAGTGACATTCCAGTCCTGGTGAATGCGACTACCTTCCAGTGATACGTATTCTATTTAGTGGGTAAATTTGTTGGGGATACGGATGCGGTTGCGGTTGTGTACGGATGGTTGATAGTATTTGTGTTGTGGATTTTGTTTGATTTGATCTGCCCCATCCGAGGGATGGGGTTGTAAAAAATGAGTTCAGACTCATTGTGTTGTGCCTCCCCACGGAAATCTTTAGTAAAAGGCGAAAGATTTATCCGCAAATGAGGAGACACCAGAGTGACAATCTAACTAACAAACTATCACATTGAACCAACCAAAACAATTCAATCCACACCAAATCACTCATTTGATCATATAAAAACCAAAACAAACTAAAATGCACCCAATCAACCGAAAATACCAACTGCCAAACTATATATCAACACACGAACATATAAACTATATGCAAAATTACACAGACACAAACTGCAAACCGTCAACAACAATCTAAACAAACAAATCTCTCCATCAAACTACTCAAACCATTCATATCAGTAGTCTCAATCACTAACCAAACATGCATCGCATTTCAATCGATCGCGCATCACAACCACCAATGAGAAAGAACGCGATTGAACACAAGCATAAATGCACACCTAAATCAATGCATGCACAATCAACTAGCCTATGCCCTTCACCTATTTCCTACCATACGTCCTCGTCTCCCAGTCTACTCGTGTCATCTATTCCACCATTCGCCTACTACTTCCATCACAATAGTACGACTGGATCAAACACTACACATATGAAAATACCTTGTGTCATCTGATTCAACTGTCACCCACTCACCTATTTAACTACTCAACTACTCACATACTCATCTGAAGCTCACATAGACCAATCGCACAATATACATACACACCTTGATTACGTCCGCATATGCCTACTTATGAACATCAGTCTGATTGCTCGAGTTCACTGAGTGCATCTAATTTACACGGTCACAACTCAGCCCCATCCACCCTCTTCAAACCGTTCGCCGAGATATTCATTTCTTCACATCACCCTATCTACCCTCACATGACCCACTAATCTATGTCTAAATCTCCCTCTCTCGCCCCCCCCTCACTCCCTCGCTGTTCTGTTGCTCTCGTTCTTCCTCTCTCCCTCTCGCTCTCGCTCTCTCGTGCTCATACATATCTATATATATATATATATATATATATATATATATATATATATATATATATATATATATATGATAATCTTCGTGTCTGTTCGTTTCCTTCGTTTTGCCCATCTCATTCTGATCCCTGTGTGTGATGTGAAGCACAGCCCACTCCATCTTAGTCACATCACCTGTCCTCATCTTATTTGAACTCATCGAATCCTGTTCGACGTAAATGAAACTGATCTGATCTGATCTGAACTGATCTGATCTGATCCGACCTGATCTAATCTGATTTGATCTGTTCTAATCTGATCACGTATGAGGAACAAGGCGACTGAACAGTGACATTCCAGTCCTGGTGAATGCGACTACCTTCCAGTGATACGTATTCTATTTAGTGGGTAAATTTGTTGGGGATACGGATGCGGTTGCGGTTGTGTACGGATGGTTGATAGTATTTGTGTTGTGGATTTTGTTTGATTTGATCTGCCCCATCCGAGGGATGGGGTTGTAAAAAATGAGTTCAGACTCATTGTGTTGTGCCTCCCCACGGAAATCTTTAGTAAAAGGCGAAAGATTTATCCGCAAATGAGGAGACACCAGAGTGACAATCTAACTAACAAACTATCACATTGAACCAACCAAAACAATTCAATCCACACCAAATCACTCATTTGATCATATAAAAACCAAAACAAACTAAAATGCACCCAATCAACCGAAAATACCAACTGCCAAACTATATATCAACACACAAACATATAAACTATATGCAAAATTACACAGACACAAACTGCAAACCGTCAACAACAATCTAAACAAACAAATCTCTCCATCAAACTACTCAAACCATTCATATCAGTAGTCTCAACCACTAACCAAACATGCATCGCATTTCAATCGATCGCGCATCACAACCACCAATGAGAAAGAACGCGATTGAACACAAGCATAAATGCACACCTAAATCAATGCATGCACAATCAACTAGCCTATGCCCTTCACCTATTTCCTACCATACGTCCTCGTCTCCCAGTCTACTCGTGTCATCTATTCCACCATTCGCCTACTACTTCCATCACAATAGTACGACTGGATCAAACACTACACATATGAAAATACCTTGTGTCATCTGATTCAACTGTCACCCACTCACCTATTTAACTACTCAACTACTCACATACTCATCTGAAGCTCACATAGACCAATCGCACAATATACATACACACCTTGATTACGTCCGCATATGCCTACTTATGAACATCAGTCTGATTGCTCGAGTTCACTGAGTGCATCTAATTTACACGGTCACAACTCAGCCCCATCCACCCTCTTCAAACCGTTCGCCGAGATATTCATTTCTTCACATCACCCTATCTACCCTCACATGACCCACTAATCTATGTCTAAATCTCCCTCTCTCGCCCCCCCCTCACTCCCTCGCTGTTCTGTTGCTCTCGTTCTTCCTCTCTCCCTCTCGCTCTCGCTCTCTCGTGCTCATATATATATATATATATATATGATAATCTTCGTGTCTGTTCGTTTCCTTCGTTTTGCCCATCTCATTCTGATCCCTGTGTGTGATGTGAAGCACAGCCCACTCCATCTTAGTCACATCACCTGTCCTCATCTTATTTGAACTCATCGAATCCTGTTCGACGTAAATGAAACTGATCTGATCTGATCTGATCCGACCTGATCTGATCCGACCTGATCTAATCTGATTTGATCTGTTCTAATCTGATCACGTATGAGGAACAAGGCGACTGAACAGTGACATTCCAGTCCTGGTGAATGCGACTACCTTCCAGTGATACGTATTCTATTTAGTGGGTAAATTTGTTGGGGATACGGATGCGGTTGCGGTTGTGTACGGATGGTTGATAGTATTTGTGTTGTGGATTTTGTTTGATTTGATCTGCCCCATCCGAGGGATGGGGTTGTAAAAAATGAGTTCAGACTCATTGTGTTGTGCCTCCCCACGGAAATCTTTAGTAAAAGGCGAAAGATTTATCCGCAAATGAGGAGACACCAGAGTGACAATCTAACTAACAAACTATCACATTGAACCAACCAAAACAATTCAATCCACACCAAATCACTCATTTGATCATATAAAAACCAAAACAAACTAAAATGCACCCAATCAACCGAAAATACCAACTGCCAAACTATATATCAACACACAAACATATAAACTATATGCAAAATTACACAGACACAAACTGCAAACCGTCAACAACAATCTAAACAAACAAATCTCTCCATCAAACTACTCAAACCATTCATATCAGTAGTCTCAATCACTAACCAAACATGCATCGCATTTCAATCGATCGCGCATCACAACCACCAATGAGAAAGAACGCGATTGAACACAAGCATAAATGCACACCTAAATCAATGCATGCACAATCAACTAGCCTATGCCCTTCACCTATTTCCTACCATACGTCCTCGTCTCCCAGTCTACTCGTGTCATCTATTCCACCATTCGCCTACTACTTCCATCACAATAGTACGACTGGATCAAACACTACACATATGAAAATACCTTGTGTCATCTGATTCAACTGTCACCCACTCACCTATTTAACTACTCAACTACTCACATACTCATCTGAAGCTCACATAGACCAATCGCACAATATACATACACACCTTGATTACGTCCGCATATGCCTACTTATGAACATCAGTCTGATTGCTCGAGTTCACTGAGTGCATCTAATTTACACGGTCACAACTCATCCCCATCCACCCTCTTCAAACCGTTCGCCGAGATATTCATTTCTTCACATCACCCTATCTACCCTCACATGACCCACTAATTTATGTCTAAATCTCCCTCTCTCGCCCCCCCCCTCACTCCCTCGCTGTTCTGTTGCTCTCGTTCTTCCTCTCTCCCTCTCGCTCTCGCTCTCTCGTGCTCATACATATCTATATGTATATATATATATATATATATATATATATATATATATATATATATATATATATATGATAATCTTCGTGTCTGTTCGTTTCCTTCGTTTTGCCCATCTCATTCTGATCCCTGTGTGTGATGTGAAGCACAGCCCACTCCATCTTAGTCACATCACCTGTCCTCATCTTATTTGAACTCATCGAATCCTGTTCGACGTAAATGAAACTGATCTGATCTGATCTGAACTGATCTGATCTGATCCGACCTGATCTAATCTGATTTGATCTGTTCTAATCTGATCACGTATGAGGAACAAGGCGACTGAACAGTGACATTCCAGTCCTGGTGAATGCGACTACCTTCCAGTGATACGTATTCTATTTAGTGGGTAAATTTGTTGGGGATACGGATGCGGTTGCGGTTGTGTACGGATGGTTGATAGTATTTGTGTTGTGGATTTTGTTTGATTTGATCTGCCCCATCCGAGGGATGGGGTTGTAAAAAATGAGTTCAGACTCATTGTGTTGTGCCTCCCCACGGAAATCTTTAGTAAAAGGCGAAAGATTTATCCGCAAATGAGGAGACACCAGAGTGACAATCTAACTAACAAACTATCACATTGAACCAACCAAAACAATTCAATCCACACCAAATCACTCATTTGATC
The DNA here is from genome assembly GCA_948099385.1 of Fasciola hepatica. Lineage (NCBI taxonomy): Eukaryota > Metazoa > Platyhelminthes > Trematoda > Plagiorchiida > Fasciolidae > Fasciola > Fasciola hepatica. Next base: position 12,522,879 of record CANUEZ040000048.1, on the reverse strand, counting down.
ATATAAAAACCAAAACAAACTAAAATGCACCCAATCAACCGAAAATACCAACTGCCAAACTATATATCAACACACGAACATATAAACTATATGCAAAATTACACAGACACAAACTGCAAACCGTCAACAACAATCTAAACAAACAAATCTCTCCATCAAACTACTCAAACCATTCATATCAGTAGTCTCAATCACTAACCAAACATGCATCGCATTTCAATCGATCGCGCATCACAACCACCAATGAGAAAGAACGCGATTGAACACAAGCATAAATGCACACCTAAATCAATGCATGCACAATCAACTAGCCTATGCCCTTCACCTATTTCCTACCATACGTCCTCGTCTCCCAGTCTACTCGTGTCATCTATTCCACCATTCGCCTACTACTTCCATCACAATAGTACGACTGGATCAAACACTACACATATGAAAATACCTTGTGTCATCTGATTCAACTGTCACCCACTCACCTATTTAACTACTCAACTACTCACATACTCATCTGAAGCTCACATAGACCAATCGCACAATATACATACACACCTTGATTACGTCCGCATATGCCTACTTATGAACATCAGTCTGATTGCTCGAGTTCACTGAGTGCATCTAATTTACACGGTCACAACTCAGCCCCATCCACCCTCTTCAAACCGTTCGCCGAGATATTCATTTCTTCACATCACCCTATCTACCCTCACATGACCCACTAATTTATGTCTAAATCTCCCTCTCTCGCCCCCCCCCCCTCACTCCCTCGCTGTTCTGTTGCTCTCGTTCTTCCTCTCTCCCTCTCGCTCTCGCTCTCTCGTGCTCATACATATCTATATATATATATATATATATATATATATATATATATATATATATATATATATATATATATATATATATATATATATATATATATGATAATCTTCGTGTCTGTTCGTTTCCTTCGTTTTGCCCATCTCATTCTGATCCCTGTGTGTGATGTGAAGCACAGCCCACTCCATCTTAGTCACATCACCTGTCCTCATCTTATTTGAACTCATCGAATCCTGTTCGACGTAAATGAAACTGATCTGATCTGATCTGAACTGATCTGATCTGATCCGACCTGATCTAATCTGATTTGATCTGTTCTAATCTGATCACGTATGAGGAACAAGGCGACTGAACAGTGACATTCCAGTCCTGGTGAATGCGACTACCTTCCAGTGATACGTATTCTATTTAGTGGGTAAATTTGTTGGGGATACGGATGCGGTTGCGGTTGTGTACGGATGGTTGATAGTATTTGTGTTGTGGATTTTGTTTGATTTGATCTGCCCCATCCGAGGGATGGGGTTGTAAAAAATGAGTTCAGACTCATTGTGTTGTGCCTCCCCACGGAAATCTTTAGTAAAAGGCGAAAGATTTATCCGCAAATGAGGAGACACCAGAGTGACAATCTAACTAACAAACTATCACATTGAACCAACCAAAACAATTCAATCCACACCAAATCACTCATTTGATCATATAAAAACCAAAACAAACTAAAATGCACCCAATCAACCGAAAATACCAACTGCCAAACTATATATCAACACACAAACATATAAACTATATGCAAAATTACACAGACACAAACTGCAAACCGTCAACAACAATCTAAACAAACAAATCTCTCCATCAAACTACTCAAACCATTCATATCAGTAGTCTCAATCACTAACCAAACATGCATCGCATTTCAATCGATCGCGCATCACAACCACCAATGAGAAAGAACGCGATTGAACACAAGCATAAATGCACACCTAAATCAATGCATGCACAATCAACTAGCCTATGCCCTTCACCTATTTCCTACCATACGTCCTCGTCTCCCAGTCTACTCGTGTCATCTATTCCACCATTCGCCTACTACTTCCATCACAATAGTACGACTGGATCAAACACTACACATATGAAAATACCTTGTGTCATCTGATTCAACTGTCACCCACTCACCTATTTAACTACTCAACTACTCACATACTCATCTGAAGCTCACATAGACCAATCGCACAATATACATACACACCTTGATTACGTCCGCATATGCCTACTTATGAACATCAGTCTGATTGCTCGAGTTCACTGAGTGCATCTAATTTACACGGTCACAACTCAGCCCCATCCACCCTCTTCAAACCGTTCGCCGAGATATTCATTTCTTCACATCACCCTATCTACCCTCACATGACCCACTAATTTATGTCTAAATCTCCCTCTCTCGCCCCCCCCCCTCACTCCCTCGCTGTTCTGTTGCTCTCGTTCTTCCTCTCTCCCTCTCGCTCTCGCTCTCTCGTGCTCATACATATCTATATGTATATATATATATATATATATATATATATATATATATATATATATGATAATCTTCGTGTCTGTTCGTTTCCTTCGTTTTGCCCATCTCATTCTGATCCCTGTGTGTGATGTGAAGCACAGCCCACTCCATCTTAGTCACATCACCTGTCCTCATCTTATTTGAACTCATCGAATCCTGTTCGACGTAAATGAAACTGATCTGATCTGATCTGAACTGATCTGATCTGATCCGACCTGATCTAATCTGATTTGATCTGTTCTAATCTGATCACGTATGAGGAACAAGGCGACTGAACAGTGACATTCCAGTCCTGGTGAATGCGACTACCTTCCAGTGATACGTATTCTATTTAGTGGGTAAATTTGTTGGGGATACGGATGCGGTTGCGGTTGTGTACGGATGGTTGATAGTATTTGTGTTGTGGATTTTGTTTGATTTGATCTGCCCCATCCGAGGGATGGGGTTGTAAAAAATGAGTTCAGACTCATTGTGTTGTGCCTCCCCACGGAAATCTTTAGTAAAAGGCGAAAGATTTATCCGCAAATGAGGAGACACCAGAGTGACAATCTAACTAACAAACTATCACATTGAACCAACCAAAACAATTCAATCCACACCAAATCACTCATTTGATCATATAAAAACCAAAACAAACTAAAATGCACCCAATCAACCGAAAATACCAACTGCCAAACTATATATCAACACACAAACATATAAACTATATGCAAAATTACACAGACACAAACTGCAAACCGTCAACAACAATCTAAACAAACAAATCTCTCCATCAAACTACTCAAACCATTCATATCAGTAGTCTCAATCACTAACCAAACATGCATCGCATTTCAATCGATCGCGCATCACAACCACCAATGAGAAAGAACGCGATTGAACACAAGCATAAATGCACACCTAAATCAATGCATGCACAATCAACTAGCCTATGCCCTTCACCTATTTCCTACCATACGTCCTCGTCTCCCAGTCTACTCGTGTCATCTATTCCACCATTCGCCTACTACTTCCATCACAATAGTACGACTGGATCAAACACTACACATATGAAAATACCTTGTGTCATCTGATTCAACTGTCACCCACTCACCTATTTAACTACTCAACTACTCACATACTCATCTGAAGCTCACATAGACCAATCGCACAATATACATACACACCTTGATTACGTCCGCATATGCCTACTTATGAACATCAGTCTGATTGCTCGAGTTCACTGAGTGCATCTAATTTACACGGTCACAACTCAGCCCCATCCACCCTCTTCAAACCGTTCGCCGAGATATTCATTTCTTCACATCACCCTATCTACCCTCACATGACCCACTAATTTATGTCTAAATCTCCCTCTCTCGCCCCCCCCCCTCACTCCCTCGCTGTTCTGTTGCTCTCGTTCTTCCTCTCTCCCTCTCGCTCTCGCTCTCTCGTGCTCATACATATCTATATGTATATATATATATATATATATATATATATATATATATATATATATGATAATCTTCGTGTCTGTTCGTTTCCTTCGTTTTGCCCATCTCATTCTGATCCCTGTGTGTGATGTGAAGCACAGCCCACTCCATCTTAGTCACATCACCTGTCCTCATCTTATTTGAACTCATCGAATCCTGTTCGACGTAAATGAAACTGATCTGATCTGATCTGAACTGATCTGATCTGATCCGACCTGATCTAATCTGATTTGATCTGTTCTAATCTGATCACGTATGAGGAACAAGGCGACTGAACAGTGACATTCCAGTCCTGGTGAATGCGACTACCTTCCAGTGATACGTATTCTATTTAGTGGGTAAATTTGTTGGGGATACGGATGCGGTTGCGGTTGTGTACGGATGGTTGATAGTATTTGTGTTGTGGATTTTGTTTGATTTGATCTGCCCCATCCGAGGGATGGGGTTGTAAAAAATGAGTTCAGACTCATTGTGTTGTGCCTCCCCACGGAAATCTTTAGTAAAAGGCGAAAGATTTATCCGCAAATGAGGAGACACTAGAGTGACAATCTAACTAACAAACTATCACATTGAACCAACCAAAACAATTCAATCCACACCAAATCACTCATTTGATCATATAAAAACCAAAACAAACTAAAATGCACCCAATCAACCGAAAATACCAACTGCCAAACTATATATCAACACACAAACATATAAACTATATGCAAAATTACACAGACACAAACTGCAAACCGTCAACAACAATCTAAACAAACAAATCTCTCCATCAAACTACTCAAACCATTCATATCAGTAGTCTCAATCACTAACCAAACATGCATCGCATTTCAATCGATCGCGCATCACAACCACCAATGAGAAAGAACGCGATTGAACACAAGCATAAATGCACACCTAAATCAATGCATGCACAATCAACTAGCCTATGCCCTTCACCTATTTCCTACCATACGTCCTCGTCTCCCAGTCTACTCGTGTCATCTATTCCACCATTCGCCTACTACTTCCATCACAATAGTACGACTGGATCAAACACTACACATATGAAAATACCTTGTGTCATCTGATTCAACTGTCACCCACTCACCTATTTAACTACTCAACTACTCACATACTCATCTGAAGCTCACATAGACCAATCGCACAATATACATACACACCTTGATTACGTCCGCATATGCCTACTTATGAACATCAGTCTGATTGCTCGAGTTCACTGAGTGCATCTAATTTACACGGTCACAACTCAGCCCCATCCACCCTCTTCAAACCGTTCGCCGAGATATTCATTTCTTCACATCACCCTATCTACCCTCACATGACCCACTAATCTATGTCTAAATCTCCCTCTCTCGCCCCCCCCCTCACTCCCTCGCTGTTCTGTTGCTCTCGTTCTTCCTCTCTCCCTCTCGCTCTCGCTCTCTCGTGCTCATACATATATATATATATATATATATATATATATATATATATATATATATATATATATATATGATAATCTTCGTGTCTGTTCGTTTCCTTCGTTTTGCCCATCTCATTCTGATCCCTGTGTGTGATGTGAAGCACAGCCCACTCCATCTTAGTCACATCACCTGTCCTCATCTTATTTGAACTCATCGAATCCTGTTCGACGTAAATGAAACTGATCTGATCTGATCTGATCTGATCTGATCTGATCCGACCTGATCTAATCTGATTTGATCTGTTCTAATCTGATCACGTATGAGGAACAAGGCGACTGAACAGTGACATTCCAGTCCTGGTGAATGCGACTACCTTCCAGTGATACGTATTCTATTTAGTGGGTAAATTTGTTGGGGATACGGATGCGGTTGCGGTTGTGTACGGATGGTTGATAGTATTTGTGTTGTGGATTTTGTTTGATTTGATCTGCCCCATCCGAGGGATGGGGTTGTAAAAAATGAGTTCAGACTCATTGTGTTGTGCCTCCCCACGGAAATCTTTAGTAAAAGGCGAAAGATTTATCCGCAAATGAGGAGACACTAGAGTGACAATCTAACTAACAAACTATCACATTGAACCAACCAAAACAATTCAATCCACACCAAATCACTCATTTGATCATATAAAAACCAAAACAAACTAAAATGCACCCAATCAACCGAAAATACCAACTGCCAAACTATATATCAACACACAAACATATAAACTATATGCAAAATTACACAGACACAAACTGCAAACCGTCAACAACAATCTAAACAAACAAATCTCTCCATCAAACTACTCAAACCATTCATATCAGTAGTCTCAATCACTAACCAAACATGCATCGCATTTCAATCGATCGCGCATCACAACCACCAATGAGAAAGAACGCGATTGAACACAAGCATAAATGCACACCTAAATCAATGCATGCACAATCAACTAGCCTATGCCCTTCACCTATTTCCTACCATACGTCCTCGTCTCCCAGTCTACTCGTGTCATCTATTCCACCATTCGCCTACTACTTCCATCACAATAGTACGACTGGATCAAACACTACACATATGAAAATACCTTGTGTCATCTGATTCAACTGTCACCCACTCACCTATTTAACTACTCAACTACTCACATACTCATCTGAAGCTCACATAGACCAATCGCACAATATACATACACACCTTGATTACGTCCGCATATGCCTACTTATGAACATCAGTCTGATTGCTCGAGTTCACTGAGTGCATCTAATTTACACGGTCACAACTCAGCCCCATCCACCCTCTTCAAACCGTTCGCCGAGATATTCATTTCTTCACATCACCCTATCTACCCTCACATGACCCACTAATCTATGTCTAAATCTCCCTCTCTCGCCCCCCCCCTCACTCCCTCGCTGTTCTGTTGCTCTCGTTCTTCCTCTCTCCCTCTCGCTCTCGCTCTCTCGTGCTCATATACATATATATATATATATATATATATATATATATATATATATATATATATATATATATATATATATATGATAATCTTCGTGTCTGTTCGTTTCCTTCGTTTTGCCCATCTCATTCTGATCCCTGTGTGTGATGTGAAGCACAGCCCACTCCATCTTAGTCACATCACCTGTCCTCATCTTATTTGAACTCATCGAATCCTGTTCGACGTAAATGAAACTGATCTGATCTGATCTGAACTGATCTGATCTGATCCGACCTGATCTAATCTGATTTGATCTGTTCTAATCTGATCACGTATGAGGAACAAGGCGACTGAACAGTGACATTCCAGTCCTGGTGAATGCGACTACCTTCCAGTGATACGTATTCTATTTAGTGGGTAAATTTGTTGGGGATACGGATGCGGTTGCGGTTGTGTACGGATGGTTGATAGTATTTGTGTTGTGGATTTTGTTTGATTTGATCTGCCCCATCCGAGGGATGGGGTTGTAAAAAATGAGTTCAGACTCATTGTGTTGTGCCTCCCCACGGAAATCTTTAGTAAAAGGCGAAAGATTTATCCGCAAATGAGGAGACACTAGAGTGACAATCTAACTAACAAACTATCACATTGAACCAACCAAAACAATTCAATCCACACCAAATCACTCATTTGATCATATAAAAACCAAAACAAACTAAAATGCACCCAATCAACCGAAAATACCAACTGCCAAACTATATATCAACACACAAACATATAAACTATATGCAAAATTACACAGACACAAACTGCAAACCGTCAACAACAATCTAAACAAACAAATCTCTCCATCAAACTACTCAAACCATTCATATCAGTAGTCTCAATCACTAACCAAACATGCATCGCATTTCAATCGATCGCGCATCACAACCACCAATGAGAAAGAACGCGATTGAACACAAGCATAAATGCACACCTAAATCAATGCATGCACAATCAACTAGCCTATGCCCTTCACCTATTTCCTACCATACGTCCTCGTCTCCCAGTCTACTCGTGTCATCTATTCCACCATTCGCCTACTACTTCCATCACAATAGTACGACTGGATCAAACACTACACATATGAAAATACCTTGTGTCATCTGATTCAACTGTCACCCACTCACCTATTTAACTACTCAACTACTCACATACTCATCTGAAGCTCACATAGACCAATCGCACAATATACATACACACCTTGATTACGTCCGCATATGCCTACTTATGAACATCAGTCTGATTGCTCGAGTTCACTGAGTGCATCTAATTTACACGGTCACAACTCAGCCCCATCCACCCTCTTCAAACCGTTCGCCGAGATATTCATTTCTTCACATCACCCTATCTACCCTCACATGACCCACTAATCTATGTCTAAATCTCCCTCTCTCGCCCCCCCCCCTCACTCCCTCGCTGTTCTGTTGCTCTCGTTCTTCCTCTCTCCCTCTCGCTCTCGCTCTCTCGTGCTCATTCATATACATATATATATATATATATATATATATATATATATATATATATATATATATGATAATCTTCGTGTCTGTTCGTTTCCTTCGTTTTGCCCATCTCATTCTGATCCCTGTGTGTGATGTGAAGCACAGCCCACTCCATCTTAGTCACATCACCTGTCCTCATCTTATTTGAACTCATCGAATCCTGTTCGACGTAAATGAAACTGATCTGATCTGATCTGATCTGATCTGATCTGATCTGATCTGATCCGACCTGATCTAATCTGATTTGATCTGTTCTAATCTGATCACGTATGAGGAACAAGGCGACTGAACAGTGACATTCCAGTCCTGGTGAATGCGACTACCTTCCAGTGATACGTATTCTATTTAGTGGGTAAATTTGTTGGGGATACGGATGCGGTTGCGGTTGTGTACGGATGGTTGATAGTATTTGTGTTGTGGATTTTGTTTGATTTGATCTGCCCCATCCGAGGGATGGGGTTGTAAAAAATGAGTTCAGACTCATTGTGTTGTGCCTCCCCACGGAAATCTTTAGTAAAAGGCGAAAGATTTATCCGCAAATGAGGAGACACCAGAGTGACAATCTAACTAACAAACTATCACATTGAACCAACCAAAACAATTCAATCCACACCAAATCACTCATTTGATCATATAAAAACCAAAACAAACTAAAATGCACCCAATCAACCGAAAATACCAACTGCCAAACTATATATCAACACACAAACATATAAACTATATGCAAAATTACACAGACACAAACTGCAAACCGTCAACAACAATCTAAACAAACAAATCTCTCCATCAAACTACTCAAACCATTCATATCAGTAGTCTCAATCACTAACCAAACATGCATCGCATTTCAATCGATCGCGCATCACAACCACCAATGAGAAAGAACGCGATTGAACACAAGCATAAATGCACACCTAAATCAATGCATGCACAATCAACTAGCCTATGCCCTTCACCTATTTCCTACCATACGTCCTCGTCTCCCAGTCTACTCGTGTCATCTATTCCACCATTCGCCTACTACTTCCATCACAATAGTACGACTGGATCAAACACTACACATATGAAAATACCTTGTGTCATCTGATTCAACTGTCACCCACTCACCTATTTAACTACTCAACTACTCACATACTCATCTGAAGCTCACATAGACCAATCGCACAATATACATACACACCTTGATTACGTCCGCATATGCCTACTTATGAACATCAGTCTGATTGCTCGAGTTCACTGAGTGCATCTAATTTACACGGTCACAACTCAGCCCCATCCACCCTCTTCAAACCGTTCGCCGAGATATTCATTTCTTCACATCACCCTATCTACCCTCACATGACCCACTAATCTATGTCTAAATCTCCCTCTCTCGCCCCCCCCCCCTCACTCCCTCGCTGTTCTGTTGCTCTCGTTCTTCCTCTCTCCCTCTCGCTCTCGCTCTCTCGTGCTCATATATATATATATATATATATATATATATATATATATATATATATATATATATATATATATATATGATAATCTTCGTGTCTGTTCGTTTCCTTCGTTTTGCCCATCTCATTCTGATCCCTGTGTGTGATGTGAAGCACAGCCCACTCCATCTTAGTCACATCACCTGTCCTCATCTTATTTGAACTCATCGAATCCTGTTCGACGTAAATGAAACTGATCTGATCTGATCTGATCTGATCTGATCTGATCCGACCTGATCTAATCTGATTTGATCTGTTCTAATCTGATCACGTATGAGGAACAAGGCGACTGAACAGTGACATTCCAGTCCTGGTGAATGCGACTACCTTCCAGTGATACGTATTCTATTTAGTGGGTAAATTTGTTGGGGATACGGATGCGGTTGCGGTTGTGTACGGATGGTTGATAGTATTTGTGTTGTGGATTTTGTTTGATTTGATCTGCCCCATCCGAGGGATGGGGTTGTAAAAAATGAGTTCAGACTCATTGTGTTGTGCCTCCCCACGGAAATCTTTAGTAAAAGGCGAAAGATTTATCCGCAAATGAGGAGACACTAGAGTGACAATCTAACTAACAAACTATCACATTGAACCAACCAAAACAATTCAATCCACACCAAATCACTCATTTGATCATATAAAAACCAAAACAAACTAAAATGCACCCAATCAACCGAAAATACCAACTGCCAAACTATATATCAACACACAAACATATAAACTATATGCAAAATTACACAGACACAAACTGCAAACCGTCAACAACAATCTAAACAAACAAATCTCTCCATCAAACTACTCAAACCATTCATATCAGTAGTCTCAATCACTAACCAAACATGCATCGCATTTCAATCGATCGCGCATCACAACCACCAATGAGAAAGAACGCGATTGAACACAAGCATAAATGCACACCTAAATCAATGCATGCACAATCAACTAGCCTATGCCCTTCACCTATTTCCTACCATACGTCCTCGTCTCCCAGTCTACTCGTGTCATCTATTCCACCATTCGCCTACTACTTCCATCACAATAGTACGACTGGATCAAACACTACAAATATGAAAATACCTTGTGTCATCTGATTCAACTGTCACCCACTCACCTATTTAACTACTCAACTACTCACATACTCATCTGAAGCTCACATAGACCAATCGCACAATATACATACACACCTTGATTACGTCCGCATATGCCTACTTATGAACATCAGTCTGATTGCTCGAGTTCACTGAGTGCATCTAATTTACACGGTCACAACTCAGCCCCATCCACCCTCTTCAAACCGTTCGCCGAGATATTCATTTCTTCACATCACCCTATCTACCCTCACATGACCCACTAATCTATGTCTAAATCTCCCTCTCTCGCCCCCCCCCTCACTCCCTCGCTGTTCTGTTGCTCTCGTTCTTCCTCTCTCCCTCTCGCTCTCGCTCTCTCGTGCTCATATATATATATATATATATATGATAATCTTCGTGTCTGTTCGTTTCCTTCGTTTTGCCCATCTCATTCTGATCCCTGTGTGTGATGTGAAGCACAGCCCACTCCATCTTAGTCACATCACCTGTCCTCATCTTATTTGAACTCATCGAATCCTGTTCGACGTAAATGAAACTGATCTGATCTGATCTGATCCGACCTGATCTGATCCGACCTGATCTAATCTGATTTGATCTGTTCTAATCTGATCACGTATGAGGAACAAGGAGACTGAACAGTGACATTCCAGTCCTGGTGAATGCGACTACCTTCCAGTGATACGTATTCTATTTAGTGGGTAAATTTGTTGGGGATACGGATGCGGTTGCGGTTGTGTACGGATGGTTGATAGTATTTGTGTTGTGGATTTTGTTTGATTTGATCTGCCCCATCCGAGGGATGGGGTTGTAAAAAATGAGTTCAGACTCATTGTGTTGTGCCTCCCCACGGAAATCTTTAGTAAAAGGCGAAAGATTTATCCGCAAATGAGGAGACACCAGAGTGACAATCTAACTAACAAACTATCACATTGAACCAACCAAAACAATTCAATCCACACCAAATCACTCATTTGATCATATAAAAACCAAAACAAACTAAAATGCACCCAATCAACCGAAAATACCAACTGCCAAACTATATATCAACACACAAACATATAAACTATATGCAAAATTACACAGACACAAACTGCAAACCGTCAACAACAATCTAAACAAACAAATCTCTCCATCAAACTACTCAAACCATTCATATCAGTAGTCTCAATCACTAACCAAACATGCATCGCATTTCAATCGATCGCGCATCACAACCACCAATGAGAAAGAACGCGATTGAACACAAGCATAAATGCACACCTAAATCAATGCATGCACAATCAACTAGCCTATGCCCTTCACCTATTTCCTACCATACGTCCTCGTCTCCCAGTCTACTCGTGTCATCTATTCCACCATTCGCCTACTACTTCCATCACAATAGTACGACTGGATCAAACACTACAAATATGAAAATACCTTGTGTCATCTGATTCAACTGTCACCCACTCACCTATTTAACTACTCAACTACTCACATACTCATCTGAAGCTCACATAGACCAATCGCACAATATACATACACACCTTGATTACGTCCGCATATGCCTACTTATGAACATCAGTCTGATTGCTCGAGTTCACTGAGTGCATCTAATTTACACGGTCACAACTCAGCCCCATCCACCCTCTTCAAACCGTTCGCCGAGATATTCATTTCTTCACATCACCCTATCTACCCTCACATGACCCACTAATCTATGTCTAAATCTCCCTCTCTCGCCCCCCCCCCTCACTCCCTCGCTGTTCTGTTGCTCTCGTTCTTCCTCTCTCCCTCTCGCTCTCGCTCTCTCGTGCTCATTCATATACATATATATATATATATATATATATATGATAATCTTCGTGTCTGTTCGTTTCCTTCGTTTTGCCCATCTCATTCTGATCCCTGTGTGTGATGTGAAGCACAGCCCACTCCATCTTAGTCACATCACCTGTCCTCATCTTATTTGAACTCATCGAATCCTGTTCGACGTAAATGAAACTGATCTGATCTGATCTGATCCGACCTGATCTAATCTGATTTGATCTGTTCTAATCTGATCACGTATGAGGAACAAGGCGACTGAACAGTGACATTCCAGTCCTGGTGAATGCGACTACCTTCCAGTGATACGTATTCTATTTAGTGGGTAAATTTGTTGGGGATACGGATGCGGTTGCGGTTGTGTACGGATGGTTGATAGTATTTGTGTTGTGGATTTTGTTTGATTTGATCTGCCCCATCCGAGGGATGGGGTTGTAAAAAATGAGTTCAGACTCATTGTGTTGTGCCTCCCCACGGAAATCTTTAGTAAAAGGCGAAAGATTTATCCGCAAATGAGGAGACACCAGAGTGACAATCTAACTAACAAACTATCACATTGAACCAACCAAAACAATTCAATCCACACCAAATCACTCATTTGATCATATAAAAACCAAAACAAACTAAAATGCACCCAATCAACCGAAAATACCAACTGCCAAACTATATATCAACACACAAACATATAAACTATATGCAAAATTACACAGACACAAACTGCAAACCGTCAACAACAATCTAAACAAACAAATCTCTCCATCAAACTACTCAAACCATTCATATCAGTAGTCTCAATCACTAACCAAACATGCATCGCATTTCAATCGATCGCGCATCACAACCACCAATGAGAAAGAACGCGATTGAACACAAGCATAAATGCACACCTAAATCAATGCATGCACAATCAACTAGCCTATGCCCTTCACCTATTTCCTACCATACGTCCTCGTCTCCCAGTCTACTCGTGTCATCTATTCCACCATTCGCCTACTACTTCCATCACAATAGTACGACTGGATCAAACACTACACATATGAAAATACCTTGTGTCATCTGATTCAACTGTCACCCACTCACCTATTTAACTACTCAACTACTCACATACTCATCTGAAGCTCACATAGACCAATCGCACAATATACATACACACCTTGATTACGTCCGCATATGCCTACTTATGAACATCAGTCTGATTGCTCGAGTTCACTGAGTGCATCTAATTTACACGGTCACAACTCAGCCCCATCCACCCTCTTCAAACCGTTCGCCGAGATATTCATTTCTTCACATCACCCTATCTACCCTCACATGACCCACTAATCTATGTCTAAATCTCCCTCTCTCGCCCCCCCCCTCACTCCCTCGCTGTTCTGTTGCTCTCGTTCTTCCTCTCTCCCTCTCGCTCTCGCTCTCTCGTGCTCATTCATATACATATATATATATATATATATATATATATGATAATCTTCGTGTCTGTTCGTTTCCTTCGTTTTGCCCATCTCATTCTGATCCCTGTGTGTGATGTGAAGCACAGCCCACTCCATCTTAGTCACATCACCTGTCCTCATCTTATTTGAACTCATCGAATCCTGTTCGACGTAAATGAAACTGATCTGATCTGATCTGATCCGACCTGATCTAATCTGATTTGATCTGTTCTAATCTGATCACGTATGAGGAACAAGGAGACTGAACAGTGACATTCCAGTCCTGGTGAATGCGACTACCTTCCAGTGATACGTATTCTATTTAGTGGGTAAATTTGTTGGGGATACGGATGCGGTTGCGGTTGTGTACGGATGGTTGATAGTATTTGTGTTGTGGATTTTGTTTGATTTGATCTGCCCCATCCGAGGGATGGGGTTGTAAAAAATGAGTTCAGACTCATTGTGTTGTGCCTCCCCACGGAAATCTTTAGTAAAAGGCGAAAGATTTATCCGCAAATGAGGAGACACCAGAGTGACAATCTAACTAACAAACTATCACATTGAACCAACCAAAACAATTCAATCCACACCAAATCACTCATTTGATCATATAAAAACCAAAACAAACTAAAATGCACCCAATCAACCGAAAATACCAACTGCCAAACTATATATCAACACACAAACATATAAACTATATGCAAAATTACACAGACACAAACTGCAAACCGTCAACAACAATCTAAACAAACAAATCTCTCCATCAAACTACTCAAACCATTCATATCAGTAGTCTCAATCACTAACCAAACATGCATCGCATTTCAATCGATCGCGCATCACAACCACCAATGAGAAAGAACGCGATTGAACACAAGCATAAATGCACACCTAAATCAATGCATGCACAATCAACTAGCCTATGCCCTTCACCTATTTCCTACCATACGTCCTCGTCTCCCAGTCTACTCGTGTCATCTATTCCACCATTCGCCTACTACTTCCATCACAATAGTACGACTGGATCAAACACTACAAATATGAAAATACCTTGTGTCATCTGATTCAACTGTCACCCACTCACCTATTTAACTACTCAACTACTCACATACTCATCTGAAGCTCACATAGACCAATCGCACAATATACATACACACCTTGATTACGTCCGCATATGCCTACTTATGAACATCAGTCTGATTGCTCGAGTTCACTGAGTGCATCTAATTTACACGGTCACAACTCAGCCCCATCCACCCTCTTCAAACCGTTCGCCGAGATATTCATTTCTTCACATCACCCTATCTACCCTCACATGACCCACTAATCTATGTCTAAATCTCCCTCTCTCGCCCCCCCCCCTCACTCCCTCGCTGTTCTGTTGCTCTCGTTCTTCCTCTCTCCCTCTCGCTCTCGCTCTCTCGTGCTCATTCATATACATATATATATATATATATATATATATGATAATCTTCGTGTCTGTTCGTTTCCTTCGTTTTGCCCATCTCATTCTGATCCCTGTGTGTGATGTGAAGCACAGCCCACTCCATCTTAGTCACATCACCTGTCCTCATCTTATTTGAACTCATCGAATCCTGTTCGACGTAAATGAAACTGATCTGATCTGATCTGAACTGATCTGATCTGATCCGACCTGATCTAATCTGATTTGATCTGTTCTAATCTGATCACGTATGAGGAACAAGGCGACTGAACAGTGACATTCCAGTCCTGGTGAATGCGACTACCTTCCAGTGATACGTATTCTATTTAGTGGGTAAATTTGTTGGGGATACGGATGCGGTTGCGGTTGTGTACGGATGGTTGATAGTATTTGTGTTGTGGATTTTGTTTGATTTGATCTGCCCCATCCGAGGGATGGGGTTGTAAAAAATGAGTTCAGACTCATTGTGTTGTGCCTCCCCACGGAAATCTTTAGTAAAAGGCGAAAGATTTATCCGCAAATGAGGAGACACCAGAGTGACAATCTAACTAACAAACTATCACATTGAACCAACCAAAACAATTCAATCCACACCAAATCACTCATTTGATCATATAAAAACCAAAACAAACTAAAATGCACCCAATCAACCGAAAATACCAACTGCCAAACTATATATCAACACACAAACATATAAACTATATGCAAAATTACACAGACACAAACTGCAAACCGTCAACAACAATCTAAACAAACAAATCTCTCCATCAAACTACTCAAACCATTCATATCAGTAGTCTCAATCACTAACCAAACATGCATCGCATTTCAATCGATCGCGCATCACAACCACCAATGAGAAAGAACGCGATTGAACACAAGCATAAATGCACACCTAAATCAATGCATGCACAATCAACTAGCCTATGCCCTTCACCTATTTCCTACCATACGTCCTCGTCTCCCAGTCTACTCGTGTCATCTATTCCACCATTCGCCTACTACTTCCATCACAATAGTACGACTGGATCAAACACTACACATATGAAAATACCTTGTGTCATCTGATTCAACTGTCACCCACTCACCTATTTAACTACTCAACTACTCACATACTCATCTGAAGCTCACATAGACCAATCGCACAATATACATACACACCTTGATTACGTCCGCATATGCCTACTTATGAACATCAGTCTGATTGCTCGAGTTCACTGAGTGCATCTAATTTACACGGTCACAACTCAGCCCCATCCACCCTCTTCAAACCGTTCGCCGAGATATTCATTTCTTCACATCACCCTATCTACCCTCACATGACCCACTAATCTATGTCTAAATCTCCCTCTCTCGCCCCCCCCCTCACTCCCTCGCTGTTCTGTTGCTCTCGTTCTTCCTCTCTCCCTCTCGCTCTCGCTCTCTCGTGCTCATTCATATACATATATATATATATATATATGATAATCTTCGTGTCTGTTCGTTTCCTTCGTTTTGCCCATCTCATTCTGATCCCTGTGTGTGATGTGAAGCACAGCCCACTCCATCTTAGTCACATCACCTGTCCTCATCTTATTTGAACTCATCGAATCCTGTTCGACGTAAATGAAACTGATCTGATCTGATCTGAACTGATCTGATCTGATCCGACCTGATCTAATCTGATTTGATCTGTTCTAATCTGATCACGTATGAGGAACAAGGCGACTGAACAGTGACATTCCAGTCCTGGTGAATGCGACTACCTTCCAGTGATACGTATTCTATTTAGTGGGTAAATTTGTTGGGGATACGGATGCGGTTGCGGTTGTGTACGGATGGTTGATAGTATTTGTGTTGTGGATTTTGTTTGATTTGATCTGCCCCATCCGAGGGATGGGGTTGTAAAAAATGAGTTCAGACTCATTGTGTTGTGCCTCCCCACGGAAATCTTTAGTAAAAGGCGAAAGATTTATCCGCAAATGAGGAGACACCAGAGTGACAATCTAACTAACAAACTATCACATTGAACCAACCAAAACAATTCAATCCACACCAAATCACTCATTTGATCATATAAAAACCAAAACAAACTAAAATGCACCCAATCAACCGAAAATACCAACTGCCAAACTATATATCAACACACAAACATATAAACTATATGCAAAATTACACAGACACAAACTGCAAACCGTCAACAACAATCTAAACAAACAAATCTCTCCATCAAACTACTCAAACCATTCATATCAGTAGTCTCAATCACTAACCAAACATGCATCGCATTTCAATCGATCGCGCATCACAACCACCAATGAGAAAGAACGCGATTGAACACAAGCATAAATGCACACCTAAATCAATGCATGCACAATCAACTAGCCTATGCCCTTCACCTATTTCCTACCATACGTCCTCGTCTCCCAGTCTACTCGTGTCATCTATTCCACCATTCGCCTACTACTTCCATCACAATAGTACGACTGGATCAAACACTACACATATGAAAATACCTTGTGTCATCTGATTCAACTGTCACCCACTCACCTATTTAACTACTCAACTACTCACATACTCATCTGAAGCTCACATAGACCAATCGCACAATATACATACACACCTTGATTACGTCCGCATATGCCTACTTATGAACATCAGTCTGATTGCTCGAGTTCACTGAGTGCATCTAATTTACACGGTCACAACTCAGCCCCATCCACCCTCTTCAAACCGTTCGCCGAGATATTCATTTCTTCACATCACCCTATCTACCCTCACATGACCCACTAATCTATGTCTAAATCTCCCTCTCTCGCCCCCCCCCTCACTCCCTCGCTGTTCTGTTGCTCTCGTTCTTCCTCTCTCCCTCTCGCTCTCGCTCTCTCGTGCTCATTCATATACATATATATATATATATATGATAATCTTCGTGTCTGTTCGTTTCCTTCGTTTTGCCCATCTCATTCTGATCCCTGTGTGTGATGTGAAGCACAGCCCACTCCATCTTAGTCACATCACCTGTCCTCATCTTATTTGAACTCATCGAATCCTGTTCGACGTAAATGAAACTGATCTGATCTGATCTGAACTGATCTGATCTGATCCGACCTGATCTAATCTGATTTGATCTGTTCTAATCTGATCACGTATGAGGAACAAGGCGACTGAACAGTGACATTCCAGTCCTGGTGAATGCGACTACCTTCCAGTGATACGTATTCTATTTAGTGGGTAAATTTGTTGGGGATACGGATGCGGTTGCGGTTGTGTACGGATGGTTGATAGTATTTGTGTTGTGGATTTTGTTTGATTTGATCTGCCCCATCCGAGGGATGGGGTTGTAAAAAATGAGTTCAGACTCATTGTGTTGTGCCTCCCCACGGAAATCTTTAGTAAAAGGCGAAAGATTTATCCGCAAATGAGGAGACACCAGAGTGACAATCTAACTAACAAACTATCACATTGAACCAACCAAAACAATTCAATCCACACCAAATCACTCATTTGATCATATAAAAACCAAAACAAACTAAAATGCACCCAATCAACCGAAAATACCAACTGCCAAACTATATATCAACACACAAACATATAAACTATATGCAAAATTACACAGACACAAACTGCAAACCGTCAACAACAATCTAAACAAACAAATCTCTCCATCAAACTACTCAAACCATTCATATCAGTAGTCTCAATCACTAACCAAACATGCATCGCATTTCAATCGATCGCGCATCACAACCACCAATGAGAAAGAACGCGATTGAACACAAGCATAAATGCACACCTAAATCAATGCATGCACAATCAACTAGCCTATGCCCTTCACCTATTTCCTACCATACGTCCTCGTCTCCCAGTCTACTCGTGTCATCTATTCCACCATTCGCCTACTACTTCCATCACAATAGTACGACTGGATCAAACACTACACATATGAAAATACCTTGTGTCATCTGATTCAACTGTCACCCACTCACCTATTTAACTACTCAACTACTCACATACTCATCTGAAGCTCACATAGACCAATCGCACAATATACATACACACCTTGATTACGTCCGCATATGCCTACTTATGAACATCAGTCTGATTGCTCGAGTTCACTGAGTGCATCTAATTTACACGGTCACAACTCAGCCCCATCCACCCTCTTCAAACCGTTCGCCGAGATATTCATTTCTTCACATCACCCTATCTACCCTCACATGACCCACTAATCTATGTCTAAATCTCCCTCTCTCGCCCCCCCCCCTCACTCCCTCGCTGTTCTGTTGCTCTCGTTCTTCCTCTCTCCCTCTCGCTCTCGCTCTCTCGTGCTCATTCATATACATATATATATATATATATATATATATATGATAATCTTCGTGTCTGTTCGTTTCCTTCGTTTTGCCCATCTCATTCTGATCCCTGTGTGTGATGTGAAGCACAGCCCACTCCATCTTAGTCACATCACCTGTCCTCATCTTATTTGAACTCATCGAATCCTGTTCGACGTAAATGAAACTGATCTGATCTGATCTGATCTGATCCGACCTGATCTAATCTGATTTGATCTGTTCTAATCTGATCACGTATGAGGAACAAGGCGACTGAACAGTGACATTCCAGTCCTGGTGAATGCGACTACCTTCCAGTGATACGTATTCTATTTAGTGGGTAAATTTGTTGGGGATACGGATGCGGTTGCGGTTGTGTACGGATGGTTGATAGTATTTGTGTTGTGGATTTTGTTTGATTTGATCTGCCCCATCCGAGGGATGGGGTTGTAAAAAATGAGTTCAGACTCATTGTGTTGTGCCTCCCCACGGAAATCTTTAGTAAAAGGCGAAAGATTTATCCGCAAATGAGGAGACACCAGAGTGACAATCTAACTAACAAACTATCACATTGAACCAACCAAAACAATTCAATCCACACCAAATCACTCATTTGATCATATAAAAACCAAAACAAACTAAAATGCACCCAATCAACCGAAAATACCAACTGCCAAACTATATATCAACACACAAACATATAAACTATATGCAAAATTACACAGACACAAACTGCAAACCGTCAACAACAATCTAAACAAACAAATCTCTCCATCAAACTACTCAAACCATTCATATCAGTAGTCTCAATCACTAACCAAACATGCATCGCATTTCAATCGATCGCGCATCACAACCACCAATGAGAAAGAACGCGATTGAACACAAGCATAAATGCACACCTAAATCAATGCATGCACAATCAACTAGCCTATGCCCTTCACCTATTTCCTACCATACGTCCTCGTCTCCCAGTCTACTCGTGTCATCTATTCCACCATTCGCCTACTACTTCCATCACAATAGTACGACTGGATCAAACACTACACATATGAAAATACCTTGTGTCATCTGATTCAACTGTCACCCACTCACCTATTTAACTACTCAACTACTCACATACTCATCTGAAGCTCACATAGACCAATCGCACAATATACATACACACCTTGATTACGTCCGCATATGCCTACTTATGAACATCAGTCTGATTGCTCGAGTTCACTGAGTGCATCTAATTTACACGGTCACAACTCAGCCCCATCCACCCTCTTCAAACCGTTCGCCGAGATATTCATTTCTTCACATCACCCTATCTACCCTCACATGACCCACTAATCTATGTCTAAATCTCCCTCTCTCGCCCCCCCCCCTCACTCCCTCGCTGTTCTGTTGCTCTCGTTCTTCCTCTCTCCCTCTCGCTCTCGCTCTCTCGTGCTCATTCATATACATATATATATATATATATATATATATATATATGATAATCTTCGTGTCTGTTCGTTTCCTTCGTTTTGCCCATCTCATTCTGATCCCTGTGTGTGATGTGAAGCACAGCCCACTCCATCTTAGTCACATCACCTGTCCTCATCTTATTTGAACTCATCGAATCCTGTTCGACGTAAATGAAACTGATCTGATCTGATCTGAACTGATCTGATCTGATCCGACCTGATCTAATCTGATTTGATCTGTTCTAATCTGATCACGTATGAGGAACAAGGCGACTGAACAGTGACATTCCAGTCCTGGTGAATGCGACTACCTTCCAGTGATACGTATTCTATTTAGTGGGTAAATTTGTTGGGGATACGGATGCGGTTGCGGTTGTGTACGGATGGTTGATAGTATTTGTGTTGTGGATTTTGTTTGATTTGATCTGCCCCATCCGAGGGATGGGGTTGTAAAAAATGAGTTCAGACTCATTGTGTTGTGCCTCCCCACGGAAATCTTTAGTAAAAGGCGAAAGATTTATCCGCAAATGAGGAGACACCAGAGTGACAATCTAACTAACAAACTATCACATTGAACCAACCAAAACAATTCAATCCACACCAAATCACTCATTTGATCATATAAAAACCAAAACAAACTAAAATGCACCCAATCAACCGAAAATACCAACTGCCAAACTATATATCAACACACAAACA
Organism: Fasciola hepatica; assembly: GCA_948099385.1. NCBI lineage: Eukaryota > Metazoa > Platyhelminthes > Trematoda > Plagiorchiida > Fasciolidae > Fasciola > Fasciola hepatica. Next base: position 12,500,909 of record CANUEZ040000048.1, on the reverse strand, counting down.
TATAAACTATATGCAAAATTACACAGACACAAACTGCAAACCGTCAACAACAATCTAAACAAACAAATCTCTCCATCAAACTACTCAAACCATTCATATCAGTAGTCTCAATCACTAACCAAACATGCATCGCATTTCAATCGATCGCGCATCACAACCACCAATGAGAAAGAACGCGATTGAACACAAGCATAAATGCACACCTAAATCAATGCATGCACAATCAACTAGCCTATGCCCTTCACCTATTTCCTACCATACGTCCTCGTCTCCCAGTCTACTCGTGTCATCTATTCCACCATTCGCCTACTACTTCCATCACAATAGTACGACTGGATCAAACACTACACATATGAAAATACCTTGTGTCATCTGATTCAACTGTCACCCACTCACCTATTTAACTACTCAACTACTCACATACTCATCTGAAGCTCACATAGACCAATCGCACAATATACATACACACCTTGATTACGTCCGCATATGCCTACTTATGAACATCAGTCTGATTGCTCGAGTTCACTGAGTGCATCTAATTTACACGGTCACAACTCAGCCCCATCCACCCTCTTCAAACCGTTCGCCGAGATATTCATTTCTTCACATCACCCTATCTACCCTCACATGACCCACTAATCTATGTCTAAATCTCCCTCTCTCGCCCCCCCCCCTCACTCCCTCGCTGTTCTGTTGCTCTCGTTCTTCCTCTCTCCCTCTCGCTCTCGCTCTCTCGTGCTCATTCATATACATATATATATATATATATATATATATATGATAATCTTCGTGTCTGTTCGTTTCCTTCGTTTTGCCCATCTCATTCTGATCCCTGTGTGTGATGTGAAGCACAGCCCACTCCATCTTAGTCACATCACCTGTCCTCATCTTATTTGAACTCATCGAATCCTGTTCGACGTAAATGAAACTGATCTGATCTGATCTGATCTGATCCGACCTGATCTAATCTGATTTGATCTGTTCTAATCTGATCACGTATGAGGAACAAGGCGACTGAACAGTGACATTCCAGTCCTGGTGAATGCGACTACCTTCCAGTGATACGTATTCTATTTAGTGGGTAAATTTGTTGGGGATACGGATGCGGTTGCGGTTGTGTACGGATGGTTGATAGTATTTGTGTTGTGGATTTTGTTTGATTTGATCTGCCCCATCCGAGGGATGGGGTTGTAAAAAATGAGTTCAGACTCATTGTGTTGTGCCTCCCCACGGAAATCTTTAGTAAAAGGCGAAAGATTTATCCGCAAATGAGGAGACACCAGAGTGACAATCTAACTAACAAACTATCACATTGAACCAACCAAAACAATTCAATCCACACCAAATCACTCATTTGATCATATAAAAACCAAAACAAACTAAAATGCACCCAATCAACCGAAAATACCAACTGCCAAACTATATATCAACACACAAACATATAAACTATATGCAAAATTACACAGACACAAACTGCAAACCGTCAACAACAATCTAAACAAACAAATCTCTCCATCAAACTACTCAAACCATTCATATCAGTAGTCTCAATCACTAACCAAACATGCATCGCATTTCAATCGATCGCGCATCACAACCACCAATGAGAAAGAACGCGATTGAACACAAGCATAAATGCACACCTAAATCAATGCATGCACAATCAACTAGCCTATGCCCTTCACCTATTTCCTACCATACGTCCTCGTCTCCCAGTCTACTCGTGTCATCTATTCCACCATTCGCCTACTACTTCCATCACAATAGTACGACTGGATCAAACACTACACATATGAAAATACCTTGTGTCATCTGATTCAACTGTCACCCACTCACCTATTTAACTACTCAACTACTCACATACTCATCTGAAGCTCACATAGACCAATCGCACAATATACATACACACCTTGATTACGTCCGCATATGCCTACTTATGAACATCAGTCTGATTGCTCGAGTTCACTGAGTGCATCTAATTTACACGGTCACAACTCAGCCCCATCCACCCTCTTCAAACCGTTCGCCGAGATATTCATTTCTTCACATCACCCTATCTACCCTCACATGACCCACTAATCTATGTCTAAATCTCCCTCTCTCGCCCCCCCCCTCACTCCCTCGCTGTTCTGTTGCTCTCGTTCTTCCTCTCTCCCTCTCGCTCTCGCTCTCTCGTGCTCATTCATATACATATATATATATATATATATATATATATATATATGATAATCTTCGTGTCTGTTCGTTTCCTTCGTTTTGCCCATCTCATTCTGATCCCTGTGTGTGATGTGAAGCACAGCCCACTCCATCTTAGTCACATCACCTGTCCTCATCTTATTTGAACTCATCGAATCCTGTTCGACGTAAATGAAACTGATCTGATCTGATCTGATCTGATCTGATCTGATCCGACCTGATCTAATCTGATTTGATCTGTTCTAATCTGATCACGTATGAGGAACAAGGCGACTGAACAGTGACATTCCAGTCCTGGTGAATGCGACTACCTTCCAGTGATACGTATTCTATTTAGTGGGTAAATTTGTTGGGGATACGGATGCGGTTGCGGTTGTGTACGGATGGTTGATAGTATTTGTGTTGTGGATTTTGTTTGATTTGATCTGCCCCATCCGAGGGATGGGGTTGTAAAAAATGAGTTCAGACTCATTGTGTTGTGCCTCCCCACGGAAATCTTTAGTAAAAGGCGAAAGATTTATCCGCAAATGAGGAGACACCAGAGTGACAATCTAACTAACAAACTATCACATTGAACCAACCAAAACAATTCAATCCACACCAAATCACTCATTTGATCATATAAAAACCAAAACAAACTAAAATGCACCCAATCAACCGAAAATACCAACTGCCAAACTATATATCAACACACAAACATATAAACTATATGCAAAATTACACAGACACAAACTGCAAACCGTCAACAACAATCTAAACAAACAAATCTCTCCATCAAACTACTCAAACCATTCATATCAGTAGTCTCAATCACTAACCAAACATGCATCGCATTTCAATCGATCGCGCATCACAACCACCAATGAGAAAGAACGCGATTGAACACAAGCATAAATGCACACCTAAATCAATGCATGCACAATCAACTAGCCTATGCCCTTCACCTATTTCCTACCATACGTCCTCGTCTCCCAGTCTACTCGTGTCATCTATTCCACCATTCGCCTACTACTTCCATCACAATAGTACGACTGGATCAAACACTACACATATGAAAATACCTTGTGTCATCTGATTCAACTGTCACCCACTCACCTATTTAACTACTCAACTACTCACATACTCATCTGAAGCTCACATAGACCAATCGCACAATATACATACACACCTTGATTACGTCCGCATATGCCTACTTATGAACATCAGTCTGATTGCTCGAGTTCACTGAGTGCATCTAATTTACACGGTCACAACTCAGCCCCATCCACCCTCTTCAAACCGTTCGCCGAGATATTCATTTCTTCACATCACCCTATCTACCCTCACATGACCCACTAATCTATGTCTAAATCTCCCTCTCTCGCCCCCCCCCCTCACTCCCTCGCTGTTCTGTTGCTCTCGTTCTTCCTCTCTCCCTCTCGCTCTCGCTCTCTCGTGCTCATATATATATATATATATATATATATATATATATATATATATATATATGATAATCTTCGTGTCTGTTCGTTTCCTTCGTTTTGCCCATCTCATTCTGATCCCTGTGTGTGATGTGAAGCACAGCCCACTCCATCTTAGTCACATCACCTGTCCTCATCTTATTTGAACTCATCGAATCCTGTTCGACGTAAATGAAACTGATCTGATCTGATCTGATCTGATCCGACCTGATCTAATCTGATTTGATCTGTTCTAATCTGATCACGTATGAGGAACAAGGCGACTGAACAGTGACATTCCAGTCCTGGTGAATGCGACTACCTTCCAGTGATACGTATTCTATTTAGTGGGTAAATTTGTTGGGGATACGGATGCGGTTGTGTACGGATGGTTGATAGTATTTGTGTTGTGGATTTTGTTTGATTTGATCTGCCCCATCCGAGGGATGGGGTTGTAAAAAATGAGTTCAGACTCATTGTGTTGTGCCTCCCCACGGAAATCTTTAGTAAAAGGCGAAAGATTTATCCGCAAATGAGGAGACACCAGAGTGACAATCTAACTAACAAACTATCACATTGAACCAACCAAAACAATTCAATCCACACCAAATCACTCATTTGATCATATAAAAACCAAAACAAACTAAAATGCACCCAATCAACCGAAAATACCAACTGCCAAACTATATATCAACACACAAACATATAAACTATATGCAAAATTACACAGACACAAACTGCAAACCGTCAACAACAATCTAAACAAACAAATCTCTCCATCAAACTACTCAAACCATTCATATCAGTAGTCTCAATCACTAACCAAACATGCATCGCATTTCAATCGATCGCGCATCACAACCACCAATGAGAAAGAACGCGATTGAACACAAGCATAAATGCACACCTAAATCAATGCATGCACAATCAACTAGCCTATGCCCTTCACCTATTTCCTACCATACGTCCTCGTCTCCCAGTCTACTCGTGTCATCTATTCCACCATTCGCCTACTACTTCCATCACAATAGTACGACTGGATCAAACACTACACATATGAAAATACCTTGTGTCATCTGATTCAACTGTCACCCACTCACCTATTTAACTACTCAACTACTCACATACTCATCTGAAGCTCACATAGACCAATCGCACAATATACATACACACCTTGATTACGTCCGCATATGCCTACTTATGAACATCAGTCTGATTGCTCGAGTTCACTGAGTGCATCTAATTTACACGGTCACAACTCAGCCCCATCCACCCTCTTCAAACCGTTCGCCGAGATATTCATTTCTTCACATCACCCTATCTACCCTCACATGACCCACTAATCTATGTCTAAATCTCCCTCTCTCGCCCCCCCCCCCTCACTCCCTCGCTGTTCTGTTGCTCTCGTTCTTCCTCTCTCCCTCTCGCTCTCGCTCTCTCGTGCTCATTCATATACATATATATATATATATATATATATGATAATCTTCGTGTCTGTTCGTTTCCTTCGTTTTGCCCATCTCATTCTGATCCCTGTGTGTGATGTGAAGCACAGCCCACTCCATCTTAGTCACATCACCTGTCCTCATCTTATTTGAACTCATCGAATCCTGTTCGACGTAAATGAAACTGATCTGATCTGATCTGATCTGATCTGATCTGATCCGACCTGATCTAATCTGATTTGATCTGTTCTAATCTGATCACGTATGAGGAACAAGGCGACTGAACAGTGACATTCCAGTCCTGGTGAATGCGACTACCTTCCAGTGATACGTATTCTATTTAGTGGGTAAATTTGTTGGGGATACGGATGCGGTTGCGGTTGTGTACGGATGGTTGATAGTATTTGTGTTGTGGATTTTGTTTGATTTGATCTGCCCCATCCGAGGGATGGGGTTGTAAAAAATGAGTTCAGACTCATTGTGTTGTGCCTCCCCACGGAAATCTTTAGTAAAAGGCGAAAGATTTATCCGCAAATGAGGAGACACTAGAGTGACAATCTAACTAACAAACTATCACATTGAACCAACCAAAACAATTCAATCCACACCAAATCACTCATTTGATCATATAAAAACCAAAACAAACTAAAATGCACCCAATCAACCGAAAATACCAACTGCCAAACTATATATCAACACACAAACATATAAACTATATGCAAAATTACACAGACACAAACTGCAAACCGTCAACAACAATCTAAACAAACAAATCTCTCCATCAAACTACTCAAACCATTCATATCAGTAGTCTCAATCACTAACCAAACATGCATCGCATTTCAATCGATCGCGCATCACAACCACCAATGAGAAAGAACGCGATTGAACACAAGCATAAATGCACACCTAAATCAATGCATGCACAATCAACTAGCCTATGCCCTTCACCTATTTCCTACCATACGTCCTCGTCTCCCAGTCTACTCGTGTCATCTATTCCACCATTCGCCTACTACTTCCATCACAATAGTACGACTGGATCAAACACTACAAATATGAAAATACCTTGTGTCATCTGATTCAACTGTCACCCACTCACCTATTTAACTACTCAACTACTCACATACTCATCTGAAGCTCACATAGACCAATCGCACAATATACATACACACCTTGATTACGTCCGCATATGCCTACTTATGAACATCAGTCTGATTGCTCGAGTTCACTGAGTGCATCTAATTTACACGGTCACAACTCAGCCCCATCCACCCTCTTCAAACCGTTCGCCGAGATATTCATTTCTTCACATCACCCTATCTACCCTCACATGACCCACTAATCTATGTCTAAATCTCCCTCTCTCGCCTCCCCCCCCCTCACTCCCTCGCTGTTCTGTTGCTCTCGTTCTTCCTCTCTCCCTCTCGCTCTCGCTCTCTCGTGCTCATTCATATACATATATATATATATATATATATATATGATAATCTTCGTGTCTGTTCGTTTCCTTCGTTTTGCCCATCTCATTCTGATCCCTGTGTGTGATGTGAAGCACAGCCCACTCCATCTTAGTCACATCAACTGTCATCATCTTATTTGAACTCATCGAATCCTGTTCGACGTAAATGAAACTGATCTGATCTGATCTGATCTGATCCGACCTGATCTAATCTGATTTGATCTGTTCTAATCTGATCACGTATGAGGAACAAGGCGACTGAACAGTGACATTCCAGTCCTGGTGAATGCGACTACCTTCCAGTGATACGTATTCTATTTAGTGGGTAAATTTGTTGGGGATACGGATGCGGTTGCGGTTGTGTACGGATGGTTGATAGTATTTGTGTTGTGGATTTTGTTTGATTTGATCTGCCCCATCCGAGGGATGGGGTTGTAAAAAATGAGTTCAGACTCATTGTGTTGTGCCTCCCCACGGAAATCTTTAGTAAAAGGCGAAAGATTTATCCGCAAATGAGGAGACACCAGAGTGACAATCTAACTAACAAACTATCACATTGAACCAACCAAAACAATTCAATCCACACCAAATCACTCATTTGATCATATAAAAACCAAAACAAACTAAAATGCACCCAATCAACCGAAAATACCAACTGCCAAACTATATATCAACACACGAACATATAAACTATATGCAAAATTACACAGACACAAACTGCAAACCGTCAACAACAATCTAAACAAACAAATCTCTCCATCAAACTACTCAAACCATTCATATCAGTAGTCTCAATCGCTAACCAAACGCATCGCATTTCAATCGATCGCGCATCACAACCACCAATGAGAAAGAACGCGATTGAACACAAGCATAAATGCACACCTAAATCAATGCATGCACAATCAACTAGCCTATGCCCTTCACCTATTTCCTACCATACGTCCTCGTCTCCCAGTCTACTCGTGTCATCTATTCCACCATTCGCCTACTACTTCCATCACAATAGTACGACTGGATCAAACACTACACATATGAAAATACCTTGTGTCATCTGATTCAACTGTCACCCACTCACCTATTTAACTACTCAACTACTCACATACTCATCTGAAGCTCACATAGACCAATCGCACAATATACATACACACCTTGATTACGTCCGCATATGCCTACTTATGAACATCAGTCTGATTGCTCGAGTTCACTGAGTGCATCTAATTTACACGGTCACAACTCAGCCCCATCCACCCTCTTCAAACCGTTCGCCGAGATATTCATTTCTTCACATCACCCTATCTACCCTCACATGACCCACTAATCTATGTCTAAATCTCCCTCTCTCGCCCCCCCCCTCACTCCCTCGCTGTTCTGTTGCTCTCGTTCTTCCTCTCTCCCTCTCGCTCTCGCTCTCTCGTGCTCATATATATATATATATATATATATATATATATATATATATATATATATATATATATATATATATATATATATATATATATATATATATGATAATCTTCGTGTCTGTTCGTTTCCTTCGTTTTGCCCATCTCATTCTGATCCCTGTGTGTGATGTGAAGCACAGCCCACTCCATCTTAGTCACATCACCTGTCCTCATCTTATTTGAACTCATCGAATCCTGTTCGACGTAAATGAAACTGATCTGATCTGATCTGATCTGATCCGACCTGATCTAATCTGATTTGATCTGTTCTAATCTGATCACGTATGAGGAACAAGGCGACTGAACAGTGACATTCCAGTCCTGGTGAATGCGACCACCTTCCAGTGATACGTATTCTATTTAGTGGGTAAATTTGTTGGGGATACGGATGCGGTTGCGGTTGTGTACGGATGGTTGATAGTATTTGTGTTGTGGATTTTGTTTGATTTGATCTGCCCCATCCGAGGGATGGGGTTGTAAAAAATGAGTTCAGACTCATTGTGTTGTGCCTCCCCACGGAAATCTTTAGTAAAAGGCGAAAGATTTATCCGCAAATGAGGAGACACCAGAGTGACAATCTAACTAACAATCACATTGAACCAACCAAAACAATTCAATCCACACCAAATCACTCATTTGATCATATAAAAACCAAAACAAACTAAAATGCACCCAATCAACCGAAAATACCAACTGCCAAACTATATATCAACACACAAACATATAAACTATATGCAAAATTACACAGACACAAACTGCAAACCGTCAACAACAATCTAAACAAACAAATCTCTCCATCAAACTACTCAAACCATTCATATCAGTAGTCTCAATCACTAACCAAACATGCATCGCATTTCAATCGATCGCGCATCACAACCACCAATGAGAAAGAACGCGATTGAACACAAGCATAAATGCACACCTAAATCAATGCATGCACAATCAACTAGCCTATGCCCTTCACCTATTTCCTACCATACGTCCTCGTCTCCCAGTCTACTCGTGTCATCTATTCCACCATTCGCCTACTACTTCCATCACAATAGTACGACTGGATCAAACACTACAAATATGAAAATACCTTGTGTCATCTGATTCAACTGTCACCCACTCACCTATTTAACTACTCAACTACTCACATACTCATCTGAAGCTCACATAGACCAATCGCACAATATACATACACACCTTGATTACGTCCGCATATGCCTACTTATGAACATCAGTCTGATTGCTCGAGTTCACTGAGTGCATCTAATTTACACGGTCACAACTCAGCCCCATCCACCCTCTTCAAACCGTTCGCCGAGATATTCATTTCTTCACATCACCCTATCTACCCTCACATGACCCACTAATCTATGTCTAAATCTCCCTCTCTCGCCTCCCCCCCCCCTCACTCCCTCGCTGTTCTGTTGCTCTCGTTCTTCCTCTCTCCCTCTCGCTCTCGCTCTCTCGTGCTCATTCATATACATATATATATATATATATATATATATGATAATCTTCGTGTCTGTTCGTTTCCTTCGTTTTGCCCATCTCATTCTGATCCCTGTGTGTGATGTGAAGCACAGCCCACTCCATCTTAGTCACATCAACTGTCATCATCTTATTTGAACTCATCGAATCCTGTTCGACGTAAATGAAACTGATCTGATCTGATCTGATCTGATCCGACCTGATCTAATCTGATTTGATCTGTTCTAATCTGATCACGTATGAGGAACAAGGCGACTGAACAGTGACATTCCAGTCCTGGTGAATGCGACTACCTTCCAGTGATACGTATTCTATTTAGTGGGTAAATTTGTTGGGGATACGGATGCGGTTGCGGTTGTGTACGGATGGTTGATAGTATTTGTGTTGTGGATTTTGTTTGATTTGATCTGCCCCATCCGAGGGATGGGGTTGTAAAAAATGAGTTCAGACTCATTGTGTTGTGCCTCCCCACGGAAATCTTTAGTAAAAGGCGAAAGATTTATCCGCAAATGAGGAGACACCAGAGTGACAATCTAACTAACAAACTATCACATTGAACCAACCAAAACAATTCAATCCACACCAAATCACTCATTTGATCATATAAAAACCAAAACAAACTAAAATGCACCCAATCAACCGAAAATACCAACTGCCAAACTATATATCAACACACGAACATATAAACTATATGCAAAATTACACAGACACAAACTGCAAACCGTCAACAACAATCTAAACAAACAAATCTCTCCATCAAACTACTCAAACCATTCATATCAGTAGTCTCAATCGCTAACCAAACGCATCGCATTTCAATCGATCGCGCATCACAACCACCAATGAGAAAGAACGCGATTGAACACAAGCATAAATGCACACCTAAATCAATGCATGCACAATCAACTAGCCTATGCCCTTCACCTATTTCCTACCATACGTCCTCGTCTCCCAGTCTACTCGTGTCATCTATTCCACCATTCGCCTACTACTTCCATCACAATAGTACGACTGGATCAAACACTACACATATGAAAATACCTTGTGTCATCTGATTCAACTGTCACCCACTCACCTATTTAACTACTCAACTACTCACATACTCATCTGAAGCTCACATAGACCAATCGCACAATATACATACACACCTTGATTACGTCCGCATATGCCTACTTATGAACATCAGTCTGATTGCTCGAGTTCACTGAGTGCATCTAATTTACACGGTCACAACTCAGCCCCATCCACCCTCTTCAAACCGTTCGCCGAGATATTCATTTCTTCACATCACCCTATCTACCCTCACATGACCCACTAATCTATGTCTAAATCTCCCTCTCTCGCCCCCCCCCTCACTCCCTCGCTGTTCTGTTGCTCTCGTTCTTCCTCTCTCCCTCTCGCTCTCGCTCTCTCGTGCTCATATATATATATATATATATATATATATATATATATATATATATATATATATATATATATATATATGATAATCTTCGTGTCTGTTCGTTTCCTTCGTTTTGCCCATCTCATTCTGATCCCTGTGTGTGATGTGAAGCACAGCCCACTCCATCTTAGTCACATCACCTGTCCTCATCTTATTTGAACTCATCGAATCCTGTTCGACGTAAATGAAACTGATCTGATCTGATCTGATCTGATCCGACCTGATCTAATCTGATTTGATCTGTTCTAATCTGATCACGTATGAGGAACAAGGCGACTGAACAGTGACATTCCAGTCCTGGTGAATGCGACCACCTTCCAGTGATACGTATTCTATTTAGTGGGTAAATTTGTTGGGGATACGGATGCGGTTGCGGTTGTGTACGGATGGTTGATAGTATTTGTGTTGTGGATTTTGTTTGATTTGATCTGCCCCATCCGAGGGATGGGGTTGTAAAAAATGAGTTCAGACTCATTGTGTTGTGCCTCCCCACGGAAATCTTTAGTAAAAGGCGAAAGATTTATCCGCAAATGAGGAGACACCAGAGTGACAATCTAACTAACAAACTATCACATTGAACCAACCAAAACAATTCAATCCACACCAAATCACTCATTTGATCATATAAAAACCAAAACAAACTAAAATGCACCCAATCAACCGAAAATACCAACTGCCAAACTATATATCAACACACAAACATATAAACTATATGCAAAATTACACAGACACAAACTGCAAACCGTCAACAACAATCTAAACAAACAAATCTCTCCATCAAACTACTCAAACCATTCATATCAGTAGTCTCAATCACTAACCAAACATGCATCGCATTTCAATCGATCGCGCATCACAACCACCAATGAGAAAGAACGCGATTGAACACAAGCATAAATGCACACCTAAATCAATGCATGCACAATCAACTAGCCTATGCCCTTCACCTATTTCCTACCATACGTCCTCGTCTCCCAGTCTACTCGTGTCATCTATTCCACCATTCGCCTACTACTTCCATCACAATAGTACGACTGGATCAAACACTACACATATGAAAATACCTTGTGTCATCTGATTCAACTGTCACCCACTCACCTATTTAACTACTCAACTACTCACATATTCATCTGAAGCTCACATAGACCAATCGCACAATATACATACACACCTTGATTACGTCCGCATATGCCTACTTATGAACATCAGTCTGATTGCTCGAGTTCACTGAGTGCATCTAATTTACACGGTCACAACTCAGCCCCAACCACCCTCTTCAAACCGTTCGCCGAGATATTCATTTCTTCACATCACCCTATCTACCCTCACATGACCCACTAATCTATGTCTAAATCTCCCTCTCTCGCCCCCCCCGCTCACTCCCTCGCTGTTCTGTTGCCCTCGTTCTTCCTCTCTCCCTCTCGCTCTCGCTCTCTCGTGCTCATATATATATATATATATATATATATATATATATATATGATAATCTTCGTGTCTGTTCGTTTCCTTCGTTTTGCCCATCTCATTCTGATCCCTGTGTGTGATGTGAAGCACAGCCCACTCCATCTTAGTCACATCACCTGTCCTCATCTTATTTGAACTCATCGAATCCTGTTCGACGTAAATGAAACTGATCTGATCTGATCTGATCTGATCTGATCCGACCTGATCTAATCTGATTTGATCTGTTCTAATCTGATCACGTATGAGGAACAAGGCGACTGAACAGTGACATTCCAGTCCTGGTGAATGCGACTACCTTCCAGTGATACGTATTCTATTTAGTGGGTAAATTTGTTGGGGATACGGATGCGGTTGCGGTTGTGTACGGATGGTTGATAGTATTTGTGTTGTGGATTTTGTTTGATTTGATCTGCCCCATCCGAGGGATGGGGTTGTAAAAAATGAGTTCAGACTCATTGTGTTGTGCCTCCCCACGGAAATCTTTAGTAAAAGGCGAAAGATTTATCCGCAAATGAGGAGACACCAGAGTGACAATCTAACTAACAAACTATCACATTGAACCAACCAAAACAATTCAATCCACACCAAATCACTCATTTGATCATTTAAAACCAAAACAAACTAAAATGCACCCAATCAACCGAAAATACCAACTGCCAAACTATATATCAACACACAAACATATAAACTATATGCAAAATTACACAGACACAAACTGCAAACCGTCAACAACAATCTAAACAAACAAATCTCTCCATCAAACTACTCAAACCATTCATATCAGTAGTCTCAATCACTAACCAAACATGCATCGCATTTCAATCGATCGCGCATCACAACCACCAATGAGAAAGAACGCGATTGAACACAAGCATAAATGCACACCTAAATCAATGCATGCACAATCAACTAGCCTATGCCCTTCACCTATTTCCTACCATACGTCCTCGTCTCCCAGTCTACTCGTGTCATCTATTCCACCATTCGCCTACTACTTCCATCACAATAGTACGACTGGATCAAACACTACACATATGAAAATACCTTGTGTCATCTGATTCAACTGTCACCCACTCACCTATTTAACTACTCAACTACTCACATACTCATCTGAAGCTCACATAGACCAATCGCACAATATACATACACACCTTGATTACGTCCGCATATGCCTACTTATGAACATCAGTCTGATTGCTCGAGTTCACTGAGTGCATCTAATTTACACGGTCACAACTCAGCCCCATCCACCCTCTTCAAACCGTTCGCCGAGATATTCATTTCTTCACATCACCCTATCTACCCTCACATGACCCACTAATCTATGTCTAAATCTCCCTCTCTCGCCCCCCCCTCACTCCCTCGCTGTTCTGTTGCTCTCGTTCTTCCTCTCTCCCTCTCGCTCTCGCTCTCTCGTGCTCATTCATATATATATATATATATATATATATATATATATATATATATATATGATAATCTTCGTGTCTGTTCGTTTCCTTCGTTTTGCCCATCTCATTCTGATCCCTGTGTGTGATATGAAGCACAGCCCACTCCATCTTAGTCACATCACCTGTCCTCATCTTATTTGAACTCATCGAATCCTGTTCGACGTGAATGAAACTGATCTGATCTGATCTGATCCGACCTGATCTAATCTGATTTGATCTGTTCTAATCTGATCACGTATGAGGAACAAGGCGACTGAACAGTGACATTCCAGTCCTGGTGAATGCGACTACCTTCCAGTGATACGTATTCTATTTAGTGGGTAAATTTGTTGGGGATACGGATGCGGTTGCGGTTGTGTACGGATGGTTGATAGTATTTGTGTTGTGGATTTTGTTTGATTTGATCTGCCCCATCCGAGGGATGGGGTTGTAAAAAATGAGTTCAGACTCATTGTGTTGTGCCTCCCCACGGAAATCTTTAGTAAAAGGCGAAAGATTTATCCGCAAATGAGGAGACACTAGAGTGACAATCTAACTGACAAACTATCACATTGAACCAACCAAAACAATTCAATCCACACCAAATCACTCATTTGATCATATAAAAACCAAAACAAACTAAAATGCACCCAATCAACCGAAAATACCAACTGCCAAACTATATATCAACACACAAACATATAAACTATATGCAAAATTACACAGACACAAACTGCAAACCGTCAACAACAATCTAAACAAACAAATCTCTCCATCAAACTACTCAAACCATTCATATCAGTAGTCTCAATCACTAACCAAACATGCATCGCATTTCAATCGATCGCGCATCACAACCACCAATGAGAAAGAACGCGATTGAACACAAGCATAAATGCACACCTAAATCAATGCATGCACAATCAACTAGCCTATGCCCTTCACCTATTTCCTACCATACGTCCTCGTCTCCCAGTCTACTCGTGTCATCTATTCCACCATTCGCCTACTACTTCCATCACAATAGTACGACTGGATCAAACACTACACATATGAAAATACCTTGTGTCATCTGATTCAACTGTCACCCACTCACCTATTTACCTACTCAACTACTCACATATTCATCTGAAGCTCACATAGACCAATCGCACAATATACATACACACCTTGATTACGTCCGCATATGCCTACTTATGAACATCAGTCTGATTGCTCGAGTTCACTGAGTGCATCTAATTTACACGGTCACAACTCAGCCCCAACCACCCTCTTCAAACCGTTCGCCGAGATATTCATTTCTTCACATCACCCTATCTACCCTCACATGACCCACTAATCTATGTCTAAATCTCCCTCTCTCGCCCCCCCCCCTCACTCCCTCGCTGTTCTGTTGCTCTCGTTCTTCCTCTCTCCCTCTCGCTCTCGCTCTCTCGTGCTCATATATATATATATATATATATATATATATATATATATATATATATATATATGATAATCTTCGTGTCTGTTCGTTTCCTTCGTTTTGCCCATCTCATTCTGATCCCTGTGTGTGATGTGAAGCACAGCCCACTCCATCTTAGTCACATCACCTGTCCTCATCTTATTTGAACTCATCGAATCCTGTTCGACGTAAATGAAACTGATCTGATCTGATCTGATCCGACCTGATCTAATCTGATTTGATCTGTTCTAATCTGATCACGTATGAGGAACAAGGCGACTGAACAGTGACATTCCAGTCCTGGTGAATGCGACTACCTTCCAGTGATACGTATTCTATTTAGTGGGTAAATTTGTTGGGGATACGGATGCGGTTGCGGTTGTGTACGGATGGTTGATAGTATTTGTGTTGTGGATTTTGTTTGATTTGATCTGCCCCATCCGAGGGATGGGGTTGTAAAAAATGAGTTCAGACTCATTGTGTTGTGCCTCCCCACGGAAATCTTTAGTAAAAGGCGAAAGATTTATCCGCAAATGAGGAGACACCAGAGTGACAATCTAACTAACAAACTATCACATTGAACCAACCAAAACAATTCAATCCACACCAAATCACTCATTTGATCATATAAAAACCAAAACAAACTAAAATGCACCCAATCAACCGAAAATACCAACTGCCAAACTATATATCAACACACAAACATATAAACTATATGCAAAATTACACAGACACAAACTGCAAACCGTCAACAACAATCTAAACAAACAAATCTCTCCATCAAACTACTCAAACCATTCATATCAGTAGTCTCAATCACTAACCAAACATGCATCGCATTTCAATCGATCGCGCATCACAACCACCAATGAGAAAGAACGCGATTGAACACAAGCATAAATGCACACCTAAATCAATGCATGCACAATCAACTAGCCTATGCCCTTCACCTATTTCCTACCATACGTCCTCGTCTCCCAGTCTACTCGTGTCATCTATTCCACCATTCGCCTACTACTTCCATCACAATAGTACGACTGGATCAAACACTACACATATGAAAATACCTTGTGTCATCTGATTCAACTGTCACCCACTCACCTATTTACCTACTCAACTACTCACATATTCATCTGAAGCTCACATAGACCAATCGCACAATATACATACACACCTTGATTACGTCCGCATATGCCTACTTATGAACATCAGTCTGATTGCTCGAGTTCACTGAGTGCATCTAATTTACACGGTCACAACTCAGCCCCAACCACCCTCTTCAAACCGTTCGCCGAGATATTCATTTCTTCACATCACCCTATCTACCCTCACATGACCCACTAATCTATGTCTAAATCTCCCTCTCTCGCCCCCCCCCCTCACTCCCTCGCTGTTCTGTTGCTCTCGTTCTTCCTCTCTCCCTCTCGCTCTCGCTCTCTCGTGCTCATATATATATATATATATATATATATATATATATATATATATATGATAATCTTCGTGTCTGTTCGTTTCCTTCGTTTTGCCCATCTCATTCTGATCCCTGTGTGTGATGTGAAGCACAGCCCACTCCATCTTAGTCACATCACCTGTCCTCATCTTATTTGAACTCATCGAATCCTGTTCGACGTAAATGAAACTGATCTGATCTGATCTGATCCGACCTGATCTAATCTGATTTGATCTGTTCTAATCTGATCACGTATGAGGAACAAGGCGACTGAACAGTGACATTCCAGTCCTGGTGAATGCGACTACCTTCCAGTGATACGTATTCTATTTAGTGGGTAAATTTGTTGGGGATACGGATGCGGTTGCGGTTGTGTACGGATGGTTGATAGTATTTGTGTTGTGGATTTTGTTTGATTTGATCTGCCCCATCCGAGGGATGGGGTTGTAAAAAATGAGTTCAGACTCATTGTGTTGTGCCTCCCCACGGAAATCTTTAGTAAAAGGCGAAAGATTTATCCGCAAATGAGGAGACACCAGAGTGACAATCTAACTAACAAACTATCACATTGAACCAACCAAAACAATTCAATCCACACCAAATCACTCATTTGATCATATAAAAACCAAAACAAACTAAAATGCACCCAATCAACCGAAAATACCAACTGCCAAACTATATATCAACACACAAACATATAAACTATATGCAAAATTACACAGACACAAACTGCAAACCGTCAACAACAATCTAAACAAACAAATCTCTCCATCAAACTACTCAAACCATTCATATCAGTAGTCTCAATCACTAACCAAACATGCATCGCATTTCAATCGATCGCGCATCACAACCACCAATGAGAAAGAACGCGATTGAACACAAGCATAAATGCACACCTAAATCAATGCATGCACAATCAACTAGCCTATGCCCTTCATCTATTTCCTACCATACGTCCTCGTCTCCCAGTCTACTCGTGTCATCTATTCCACCATTCGCCTACTACTTCCATCACAATAGTACGACTGGATCAAACACTACACATATGAAAATACCTTGGGTCATCTGATTCAACTGTCACCCACTCACCTATTTAACTACTCAACTACTCACATACTCATCTGAAGCTCACATAGACCAATCGCACAATATACATACACACCTTGATTACGTCCGCATATGCCTACTTATGAACATCAGTCTGATTGCTCGAGTTCACTGAGTGCATCTAATTTACACGGTCACAACTCAGCCCCATCCACCCTCTTCAAACCGTTCGCCGAGATATTCATTTCTTCACATCACCCTATCTACCCTCACATGACCCACTAATCTATGTCTAAATCTCCCTCTCTCGCCCCCCCCCCTCACTCCCTCGCTGTTCTGTTGCTCTCGTTCTTCCTCTCTCCCTCTCGCTCTCGCTCTCTCGTGCTCATATATATATATATATATATATATATATATATATATATATATATATATATATATATATGATAATCTTCGTGTCTGTTCGTTTCCTTCGTTTTGCCCATCTCATTCTGATCCCTGTGTGTGATGTGAAGCACAGCCCACTCCATCTTAGTCACATCACCTGTCCTCATCTTATTTGAACTCATCGAATCCTGTTCGACGTAAATGAAACTGATCTGATCTGATCTGATCCGACCTGATCTAATCTGATTTGATCTGTTCTAATCTGATCACGTATGAGGAACAAGGCGACTGAACAGTGACATTCCAGTCCTGGTGAATGCGACTACCTTCCAGTGATACGTATTCTATTTAGTGGGTAAATTTGTTGGGGATACGGATGCGGTTGCGGTTGTGTACGGATGGTTGATAGTATTTGTGTTGTGGATTTTGTTTGATTTGATCTGCCCCATCCGAGGGATGGGGTTGTAAAAAATGAGTTCAGACTCATTGTGTTGTGCCTCCCCACGGAAATCTTTAGTAAAAGGCGAAAGATTTAACCGCCAGAGTGACAATCTAACTAACAAACTATCACATTGAACCAACCAAAACAATTCAATCCACACCAAATCACTCATTTGATCATATAAAAACCAAAACAAACTAAAATGCACCCAATCAACCGAAAATACCAACTGCCAAACTATATATCAACACACAAACATATAAACTATATGCAAAATTACACAGACACAAACTGCAAACCGTCAACAACAATCTAAACAAACAAATCTCTCCATCAAACTACTCAAACCATTCATATCAGTAGTCTCAATCACTAACCAAACATGCATCGCATTTCAATCGATCGCGCATCACAACCACCAATGAGAAAGAACGCGATTGAACACAAGCATAAATGCACACCTAAATCAATGCATGCACAATCAACTAGCCTATGCCCTTCATCTATTTCCTACCATACGTCCTCGTCTCCCAGTCTACTCGTGTCATCTATTCCACCATTCGCCTACTACTTCCATCACAATAGTACGACTGGATCAAACACTACACATATGAAAATACCTTGGGTCATCTGATTCAACTGTCACCCACTCACCTATTTAACTACTCAACTACTCACATACTCATCTGAAGCTCACATAGACCAATCGCACAATATACATACACACCTTGATTACGTCCGCATATGCCTACTTATGAACATCAGTCTGATTGCTCGAGTTCACTGAGTGCATCTAATTTACACGGTCACAACTCAGCCCCAACCACCCTCTTCAAACCGTTCGCCGAGATATTCATTTCTTCACATCACCCTATCTACCCTCACATGACCCACTAATCTATGTCTAAATCTCCCTCTCTCGCCCCCCCCCCCTCACTCCCTCGCTGTTCTGTTGCTCTCGTTCTTCCTCTCTCCCTCTCGCTCTCGCTCTCTCGTGCTCATATATATATATATATATATATATATATATATATATATATATATATATATATATATATGATAATCTTCGTGTCTGTTCGTTTCCTTCGTTTTGCCCATCTCATTCTGATCCCTGTGTGTGATGTGAAGCACAGCCCACTCCATCTTAGTCACATCACCTGTCCTCATCTTATTTGAACTCATCGAATCCTGTTCGACGTAAATGAAACTGATCTGATCTGATCTGATCCGACCTGATCTAATCTGATTTGATCTGTTCTAATCTGATCACGTATGAGGAACAAGGCGACTGAACAGTGACATTCCAGTCCTGGTGAATGCGACTACCTTCCAGTGATACGTATTCTATTTAGTGGGTAAATTTGTTGGGGATACGGATGCGGTTGCGGTTGTGTACGGATGGTTGATAGTATTTGTGTTGTGGATTTTGTTTGATTTGATCTGCCCCATCCGAGGGATGGGGTTGTAAAAAATGAGTTCAGACTCATTGTGTTGTGCCTCCCCACGGAAATCTTTAGTAAAAGGCGAAAGATTTAACCGCCAGAGTGACAATCTAACTAACAAACTATCACATTGAACCAACCAAAACAATTCAATCCACACCAAATCACTCATTTGATCATATAAAAACCAAAACAAACTAAAATGCACCCAATCAACCGAAAATACCAACTGCCAAACTATATATCAACACACAAACATATAAACTATATGCAAAATTACACAGACACAAACTGCAAACCGTCAACAACAATCTAAACAAACAAATCTCTCCATCAAACTACTCAAACCATTCATATCAGTAGTCTCAATCACTAACCAAACATGCATCGCATTTCAATCGATCGCGCATCACAACCACCAATGAGAAAGAACGCGATTGAACACAAGCATAAATGCACACCTAAATCAATGCATGCACAATCAACTAGCCTATGCCCTTCATCTATTTCCTACCATACGTCCTCGTCTCCCAGTCTACTCGTGTCATCTATTCCACCATTCGCCTACTACTTCCATCACAATAGTACGACTGGATCAAACACTACACATATGAAAATACCTTGGGTCATCTGATTCAACTGTCACCCACTCACCTATTTAACTACTCAACTACTCACATACTCATCTGAAGCTCACATAGACCAATCGCACAATATACATACACACCTTGATTACGTCCGCATATGCCTACTTATGAACATCAGTCTGATTGCTCGAGTTCACTGAGTGCATCTAATTTACACGGTCACAACTCAGCCCCAACCACCCTCTTCAAACCGTTCGCCGAGATATTCATTTCTTCACATCACCCTATCTACCCTCACATGACCCACTAATCTATGTCTAAATCTCCCTCTCTCGCCCCCCCCTCACTCCCTCGCTGTTCTGTTGCTCTCGTTCTTCCTCTCTCCCTCTCGCTCTCGCTCTCTCGTGCTCATACATATCTATATGTATATATATATATATATATATATATATATATATATATATATATGATAATCTTCGTGTCTGTTCGTTTCCTTCGTTTTGCCCATCTCATTCTGATCCCTGTGTGTGATGTGAAGCACAGCCCACTCCATCTTAGTCACATCACCTGTCCTCATCTTATTTGAACTCATCGAATCCTGTTCGACGTAAATGAAACTGATCTGATCTGATCTGATCTGATCCGACCTGATCTAATCTGATTTGATCTGTTCTAATCTGATCACGTATGAGGAACAAGGCGACTGAACAGTGACATTCCAGTCCTGGTGAATGCGACTACCTTCCAGTGATACGTATTCTATTTAGTGGGTAAATTTGTTGGGGATACGGATGCGGTTGCGGTTGTGTACGGATGGTTGATAGTATTTGTGTTGTGGATTTTGTTTGATTTGATCTGCCCCATCCGAGGGATGGGGTTGTAAAAAATGAGTTCAGACTCATTGTGTTGTGCCTCCCCACGGAAATCTTTAGTAAAAGGCGAAAGATTTATCCGCAAATGAGGAGACACCAGAGTGACAATCTAACTAACAAACTATCACATTGAACCAACCAAAACAATTCAATCCACACCAAATCACTCATTTGATCATATAAAAACCAAAACAAACTAAAATGCACCCAATCAACCGAAAATACCAACTGCCAAACTATATATCAACACACAAACATATAAACTATATGCAAAATTACACAGACACAAACTGCAAACCGTCAACAACAATCTAAACAAACAAATCTCTCCATCAAACTACTCAAACCATTCATATCAGTAGTCTCAATCACTAACCAAACATGCATCGCATTTCAATCGATCGCGCATCACAACCACCAATGAGAAAGAACGCGATTGAACACAAGCATAAATGCACACCTAAATCAATGCATGCACAATCAACTAGCCTATGCCCTTCATCTATTTCCTACCATACGTCCTCGTCTCCCAGTCTACTCGTGTCATCTATTCCACCATTCGCCTACTACTTCCATCACAATAGTACGACTGGATCAAACACTACACATATGAAAATACCTTGGGTCATCTGATTCAACTGTCACCCACTCACCTATTTAACTACTCAACTACTCACATACTCATCTGAAGCTCACATAGACCAATCGCACAATATACATACACACCTTGATTACGTCCGCATATGCCTACTTATGAACATCAGTCTGATTGCTCGAGTTCACTGAGTGCATCTAATTTACACGGTCACAACTCAGCCCCATCCACCCTCTTCAAACCGTTCGCCGAGATATTCATTTCTTCACATCACCCTATCTACCCTCACATGACCCACTAATCTATGTCTAAATCTCCCTCTCTCGCCCCCCCCCCTCACTCCCTCGCTGTTCTGTTGCTCTCGTTCTTCCTCTCTCCCTCTCGCTCTCGCTCTCTCGTGCTCATACATATCTATATGTATATATATATATATATATATATATATATATATATATGATAATCTTCGTGTCTGTTCGTTTCCTTCGTTTTGCCCATCTCATTCTGATCCCTGTGTGTGATGTGAAGCACAGCCCACTCCATCTTAGTCACATCACCTGTCCTCATCTTATTTGAACTCATCGAATCCTGTTCGACGTAAATGAAACTGATCTGATCTGATCTGATCCGACCTGATCTAATCTGATTTGATCTGTTCTAATCTGATCACGTATGAGGAACAAGGCGACTGAACAGTGACATTCCAGTCCTGGTGAATGCGACTACCTTCCAGTGATACGTATTCTATTTAGTGGGTAAATTTGTTGGGGATACGGATGCGGTTGCGGTTGTGTACGGATGGTTGATAGTATTTGTGTTGTGGATTTTGTTTGATTTGATCTGCCCCATCCGAGGGATGGGGTTGTAAAAAATGAGTTCAGACTCATTGTGTTGTGCCTCCCCACGGAAATCTTTAGTAAAAGGCGAAAGATTTAACCGCCAGAGTGACAATCTAACTAACAAACTATCACATTGAACCAACCAAAACAATTCAATCCACACCAAATCACTCATTTGATCATATAAAAACCAAAACAAACTAAAATGCACCCAATCAACCGAAAATACCAACTGCCAAACTATATATCAACACACAAACATATAAACTATATGCAAAATTACACAGACACAAACTGCAAACCGTCAACAACAATCTAAACAAACAAATCTCTCCATCAAACTACTCAAACCATTCATATCAGTAGTCTCAATCACTAACCAAACATGCATCGCATTTCAATCGATCGCGCATCACAACCACCAATGAGAAAGAACGCGATTGAACACAAGCATAAATGCACACCTAAATCAATGCATGCACAATCAACTAGCCTATGCCCTTCATCTATTTCCTACCATACGTCCTCGTCTCCCAGTCTACTCGTGTCATCTATTCCACCATTCGCCTACTACTTCCATCATAATAGTACGACTGGATCAAACACTACACATATGAAAATACCTTGGGTCATCTGATTCAACTGTCACCCACTCACCTATTTAACTACTCAACTACTCACATACTCATCTGAAGCTCACATAGACCAATCGCACAATATACATACACACCTTGATTACGTCCGCATATGCCTACTTATGAACATCAGTCTGATTGCTCGAGTTCACTGAGTGCATCTAATTTACACGGTCACAACTCAGCCCCAACCACCCTCTTCAAACCGTTCGCCGAGATATTCATTTCTTCACATCACCCTATCTACCCTCACATGACCCACTAATCTATGTCTAAATCTCCCTCTCTCGCCCCCCCCCCTCACTCCCTCGCTGTTCTGTTGCTCTCGTTCTTCCTCTCTCCCTCTCGCTCTCGCTCTCTCGTGCTCATATATATATATATATATATATATATATATATATATATATATATATATATATATATATATATGATAATCTTCGTGTCTGTTCGTTTCCTTCGTTTTGCCCATCTCATTCTGATCCCTGTGTGTGATGTGAAGCACAGCCCACTCCATCTTAGTCACATCACCTGTCCTCATCTTATTTGAACTCATCGAATCCTGTTCGACGTAAATGAAACTGATCTGATCTGATCTGATCCGACCTGATCTAATCTGATTTGATCTGTTCTAATCTGATCACGTATGAGGAACAAGGCGACTGAACAGTGACATTCCAGTCCTGGTGAATGCGACTACCTTCCAGTGATACGTATTCTATTTAGTGGGTAAATTTGTTGGGGATACGGATGCGGTTGCGGTTGTGTACGGATGGTTGATAGTATTTGTGTTGTGGATTTTGTTTGATTTGATCTGCCCCATCCGAGGGATGGGGTTGTAAAAAATGAGTTCAGACTCATTGTGTTGTGCCTCCCCACGGAAATCTTTAGTAAAAGGCGAAAGATTTAACCGCCAGAGTGACAATCTAACTAACAAACTATCACATTGAACCAACCAAAACAATTCAATCCACACCAAATCACTCATTTGATCATATAAAAACCAAAACAAACTAAAATGCACCCAATCAACCGAAAATACCAACTGCCAAACTATATATCAACACACAAACATATAAACTATATGCAAAATTACACAGACACAAACTGCAAACCGTCAACAACAATCTAAACAAACAAATCTCTCCATCAAACTACTCAAACCATTCATATCAGTAGTCTCAATCACTAACCAAACATGCATCGCATTTCAATCGATCGCGCATCACAACCACCAATGAGAAAGAACGCGATTGAACACAAGCATAAATGCACACCTAAATCAATGCATGCACAATCAACTAGCCTATGCCCTTCATCTATTTCCTACCATACGTCCTCGTCTCCCAGTCTACTCGTGTCATCTATTCCACCATTCGCCTACTACTTCCATCACAATAGTACGACTGGATCAAACACTACACATATGAAAATACCTTGGGTCATCTGATTCAACTGTCACCCACTCACCTATTTAACTACTCAACTACTCACATACTCATCTGAAGCTCACATAGACCAATCGCACAATATACATACACACCTTGATTACGTCCGCATATGCCTACTTATGAACATCAGTCTGATTGCTCGAGTTCACTGAGTGCATCTAATTTACACGGTCACAACTCAGCCCCAACCACCCTCTTCAAACCGTTCGCCGAGATATTCATTTCTTCACATCACCCTATCTACCCTCACATGACCCACTAATCTATGTCTAAATCTCCCTCTCTCGCCCCCCCCTCACTCCCTCGCTGTTCTGTTGCTCTCGTTCTTCCTCTCTCCCTCTCGCTCTCGCTCTCTCGTGCTCATACATATCTATATGTATATATATATATATATATATATATATATATATATATATATATGATAATCTTCGTGTCTGTTCGTTTCCTTCGTTTTGCCCATCTCATTCTGATCCCTGTGTGTGATGTGAAGCACAGCCCACTCCATCTTAGTCACATCACCTGTCCTCATCTTATTTGAACTCATCGAATCCTGTTCGACGTAAATGAAACTGATCTGATCTGATCTGATCTGATCCGACCTGATCTAATCTGATTTGATCTGTTCTAATCTGATCACGTATGAGGAACAAGGCGACTGAACAGTGACATTCCAGTCCTGGTGAATGCGACTACCTTCCAGTGATACGTATTCTATTTAGTGGGTAAATTTGTTGGGGATACGGATGCGGTTGCGGTTGTGTACGGATGGTTGATAGTATTTGTGTTGTGGATTTTGTTTGATTTGATCTGCCCCATCCGAGGGATGGGGTTGTAAAAAATGAGTTCAGACTCATTGTGTTGTGCCTCCCCACGGAAATCTTTAGTAAAAGGCGAAAGATTTATCCGCAAATGAGGAGACACCAGAGTGACAATCTAACTAACAAACTATCACATTGAACCAACCAAAACAATTCAATCCACACCAAATCACTCATTTGATCATATAAAAACCAAAACAAACTAAAATGCACCCAATCAACCGAAAATACCAACTGCCAAACTATATATCAACACACAAACATATAAACTATATGCAAAATTACACAGACACAAACTGCAAACCGTCAACAACAATCTAAACAAACAAATCTCTCCATCAAACTACTCAAACCATTCATATCAGTAGTCTCAATCACTAACCAAACATGCATCGCATTTCAATCGATCGCGCATCACAACCACCAATGAGAAAGAACGCGATTGAACACAAGCATAAATGCACACCTAAATCAATGCATGCACAATCAACTAGCCTATGCCCTTCATCTATTTCCTACCATACGTCCTCGTCTCCCAGTCTACTCGTGTCATCTATTCCACCATTCGCCTACTACTTCCATCACAATAGTACGACTGGATCAAACACTACACATATGAAAATACCTTGGGTCATCTGATTCAACTGTCACCCACTCACCTATTTAACTACTCAACTACTCACATACTCATCTGAAGCTCACATAGACCAATCGCACAATATACATACACACCTTGATTACGTCCGCATATGCCTACTTATGAACATCAGTCTGATTGCTCGAGTTCACTGAGTGCATCTAATTTACACGGTCACAACTCAGCCCCATCCACCCTCTTCAAACCGTTCGCCGAGATATTCATTTCTTCACATCACCCTATCTACCCTCACATGACCCACTAATCTATGTCTAAATCTCCCTCTCTCGCCCCCCCCCCTCACTCCCTCGCTGTTCTGTTGCTCTCGTTCTTCCTCTCTCCCTCTCGCTCTCGCTCTCTCGTGCTCATACATATCTATATGTATATATATATATATATATATATATATATATATATATATATATGATAATCTTCGTGTCTGTTCGTTTCCTTCGTTTTGCCCATCTCATTCTGATCCCTGTGTGTGATGTGAAGCACAGCCCACTCCATCTTAGTCACATCACCTGTCCTCATCTTATTTGAACTCATCGAATCCTGTTCGACGTAAATGAAACTGATCTGATCTGATCTGATCCGACCTGATCTAATCTGATTTGATCTGTTCTAATCTGATCACGTATGAGGAACAAGGCGACTGAACAGTGACATTCCAGTCCTGGTGAATGCGACTACCTTCCAGTGATACGTATTCTATTTAGTGGGTAAATTTGTTGGGGATACGGATGCGGTTGCGGTTGTGTACGGATGGTTGATAGTATTTGTGTTGTGGATTTTGTTTGATTTGATCTGCCCCATCCGAGGGATGGGGTTGTAAAAAATGAGTTCAGACTCATTGTGTTGTGCCTCCCCACGGAAATCTTTAGTAAAAGGCGAAAGATTTAACCGCCAGAGTGACAATCTAACTAACAAACTATCACATTGAACCAACCAAAACAATTCAATCCACACCAAATCACTCATTTGATCATATAAAAACCAAAACAAACTAAAATGCACCCAATCAACCGAAAATACCAACTGCCAAACTATATATCAACACACAAACATATAAACTATATGCAAAATTACACAGACACAAACTGCAAACCGTCAACAACAATCTAAACAAACAAATCTCTCCATCAAACTACTCAAACCATTCATATCAGTAGTCTCAATCACTAACCAAACATGCATCGCATTTCAATCGATCGCGCATCACAACCACCAATGAGAAAGAACGCGATTGAACACAAGCATAAATGCACACCTAAATCAATGCATGCACAATCAACTAGCCTATGCCCTTCATCTATTTCCTACCATACGTCCTCGTCTCCCAGTCTACTCGTGTCATCTATTCCACCATTCGCCTACTACTTCCATCACAATAGTACGACTGGATCAAACACTACACATATGAAAATACCTTGGGTCATCTGATTCAACTGTCACCCACTCACCTATTTAACTACTCAACTACTCACATACTCATCTGAAGCTCACATAGACCAATCGCACAATATACATACACACCTTGATTACGTCCGCATATGCCTACTTATGAACATCAGTCTGATTGCTCGAGTTCACTGAGTGCATCTAATTTACACGGTCACAACTCAGCCCCATCCACCCTCTTCAAACCGTTCGCCGAGATATTCATTTCTTCACATCACCCTATCTACCCTCACATGACCCACTAATCTATGTCTAAATCTCCCTCTCTCGCCCCCCCCTCACTCCCTCGCTGTTCTGTTGCTCTCGTTCTTCCTCTCTCCCTCTCGCTCTCGCTCTCTCGTGCTCATACATATATATATATATATATATATATATATATATATATATATATATATATATATATATATATATATATATATGATAATCTTCGTGTCTGTTCGTTTCCTTCGTTTTGCCCATCTCATTCTGATCCCTGTGTGTGATGTGAAGCACAGCCCACTCCATCTCAGTCACATCACCTGTCCTCATCTTATTTGAACTCATCGAATCCTGTTCGACGTAAATGAAACTGATCTGATCTGATCCGACCTGATCTAATCTGATTTGATCTGTTCTAATCTGATCACGTATGAGGAACAAGGCGACTGAACAGTGACATTCCAGTCCTGGTGAATGCGACTACCTTCCAGTGATACGTATTCTATTTAGTGGGTAAATTTGTTGGGGATACGGATGCGGTTGCGGTTGTGTACGGATGGTTGATAGTATTTGTGTTGTGGATTTTGTTTGATTTGATCTGCCCCATCCGAGGGATGGGGTTGTAAAAAATGAGTTCAGACTCATTGTGTTGTGCCTCCCTACGGAAATCTTTAGTAAAAGGCGAAAGATTTATCCGCAAATGAGGAGACACCGGAGTGACAATCTAACTAACAAACTATCACATTGAACCAACCAAAACAATTCAATCCACACCAAATCACTCATTTGATCATATAAAAACCAAAACAAACTAAAATGCACCCAATCAACCGAAAATACCAACTGCCAAACTATATATCAACACACAAACATATAAACTATATGCAAAATTACACAGACACAAACTGCAAACCGTCAACAACAATCTAAACAAACAAATCTCTCCATCAAACTACTCAAACCATTCATATCAGTAGTCTCAATCACTAACCAAACATGCATCGCATTTCAATCGATCGCGCATCACAACCACCAATGAGAAAGAACGCGATTGAACACAAGCATAAATGCACACCTAAATCAATGCATGCACAATCAACTAGCCTATGCCCTTCATCTATTTCCTACCATACGTCCTCGTCTCCCAGTCTACTCGTGTCATCTATTCCACCATTCGCCTACTACTTCCATCACAATAGTACGACTGGATCAAACACTACACATATGAAAATACCTTGTGTCATCTGATTCAACTGTCACCCACTCACCTATTTAACTACTCAACTACTCACATACTCATCTGAAGCTCACATAGACCAATCGCACAATATACATACACACCTTGATTACGTCCGCATATGCCTACTTATGAACATCAGTCTGATTGCTCGAGTTCACTGAGTGCATCTAATTTACACGGTCACAACTCAGCCCCATCCACCCTCTTCAAACCGTTCGCCGAGATATTCATTTCTTCACATCACCCTATCTACCCTCACATGACCCACTAATCTATGTCTAAATCTCCCTCTCTCGCCCCCCCCCCTCACTCCCTCGCTGTTCTGTTGCTCTCGTTCTTCCTCTCTCCCTCTCGCTCTCGCTCTCTCGTGCTCATACATATATATATATATATATATATATATATATATATATATATATATATATATATATATATATATATATATATATATATGATAATCTTCGTGTCTGTTCGTTTCCTTCGTTTTGCCCATCTCATTCTGATCCCTGTGTGTGATGTGAAGCACAGCCCACTCCATCTTAGTCACATCACCTGTCCTCATCTTATTTGAACTCATCGAATCCTGTTCGACGTAAATGAAACTGATCTGATCTGATCCGACCTGATCTAATCTGATTTGATCTGTTCTAATCTGATCACGTATGAGGAACAAGGCGACTGAACAGTGACATTCCAGTCCTGGTGAATGCGACTACCTTCCAGTGATACGTATTCTATTTAGTGGGTAAATTTGTTGGGGATACGGATGCGGTTGCGGTTGTGTACGGATGGTTGATAGTATTTGTGTTGTGGATTTTGTTTGATTTGATCTGCCCCACCCGAGGGATGGGGTTGTAAAAAATGAGTTCAGACTCATTGTGTTGTGCCTCCCCACGGAAATCTTTAGTAAAAGGCGAAAGATTTATCCGCAAATGAGGAGACACCAGAGTGACAATCTAACTAACAAACTATCACATTGAACCAACCAAAACAATTCAATCCACACCAAATCACTCATTTGATCATATAAAAACCAAAACAAACTAAAATGCACCCAATCAACCGAAAATACCAACTGCCAAACTATATATCAACACACAAACATATAAACTATATGCAAAATTACACAGACACAAACTGCAAACCGTCAACAACAATCT
Organism: Fasciola hepatica; assembly: GCA_948099385.1. Classification (NCBI taxonomy): domain Eukaryota; kingdom Metazoa; phylum Platyhelminthes; class Trematoda; order Plagiorchiida; family Fasciolidae; genus Fasciola; species Fasciola hepatica. Next base: position 12,470,403 of record CANUEZ040000048.1, on the reverse strand, counting down.
AAACAAACAAATCTCTCCATCAAACTACTCAAACCATTCATATCAGTAGTCTCAATCACTAACCAAACATGCATCGCATTTCAATCGATCGCGCATCACAACCACCAATGAGAAAGAACGCGATTGAACACAAGCATAAATGCACACCTAAATCAATGCATGCACAATCAACTAGCCTATGCCCTTCACCTATTTCCTACCATACGTCCTCGTCTCCCAGTCTACTCGTGTCATCTATTCCACCATTCGCCTACTACTTCCATCACAATAGTACGACTGGATCAAACACTACACATATGAAAATACCTTGTGTCATCTGATTCAACTGTCACCCACTCACCTATTTAACTACTCAACTACTCACATACTCATCTGAAGCTCACATAGACCAATCGCACAATATACATACACACCTTGATTACGTCCGCATATGCCTACTTATGAACATCAGTCTGATTGCTCGAGTTCACTGAGTGCATCTAATTTACACGGTCACAACTCAGCCCCATCCACCCTCTTCAAACCGTTCGCCGAGATATTCATTTCTTCACATCACCCTATCTACCCTCGCATGACCCACTAATCTATGTCTAAATCTCCCTCTCTCGCCCCCCCCCCTCACTCCCTCGCTGTTCTGTTGCTCTCGTTCTTCCTCTCTCCCTCTCGCTCTCGCTCTCTCGTGCTCATTCATATATATATATATATATATATATATATATATATATATATATATATATATATATATATATATATATATATATATATATATATATATATATATATATATATATATATATATATATGATAATCTTCGTGTCTGTTCGTTTCCTTCGTTTTGCCCATCTCATTCTGATCCCTGTGTGTGATGTGAAGCACAGCCCACTCCATCTTAGTCACATCACCTGTCCTCATCTTATTTGAACTCATCGAATCCTGTTCGACGTAAATGAAACTGATCTGATCTGATCTGAACTGATCTGATCTGATCCGACCTGATCTAATCTGATTTGATCTGTTCTAATCTGATCACGTATGAGGAACAAGGCGACTGAACAGTGACATTCCAGTCCTGGTGAATGCGACTACCTTCCAGTGATACGTATTCTATTTAGTGGGTAAATTTGTTGGGGATACGGATGCGGTTGCGGTTGTGTACGGATGGTTGATAGTATTTGTGTTGTGGATTTTGTTTGATTTGATCTGCCCCATCCGAGGGATGGGGTTGTAAAAAATGAGTTCAGACTCATTGTGTTGTGCCTCCCCACGGAAATCTTTAGTAAAAGGCGAAAGATTTATTCGCAAATGAGGAGACACCAGAGTGACAATCTAACTAACAAACTATCACATTGAACCAACCAAAACAATTCAATCCACACCAAATCACTCATTTGATCATATAAAAACCAAAACAAACTAAAATGCACCCAATCAACCGAAAATACCAACTGCCAAACTATATATCAACACACAAACATATAAACTATATGCAAAATTACACAGACACAAACTGCAAACCGTCAACAACAATCTAAACAAACAAATCTCTCCATCAAACTACTCAAACCATTCATATCAGTAGTCTCAATCACTAACCAAACATGCATCGCATTTCAATCGATCGCGCATCACAACCACCAATGAGAAAGAACGCGATTGAACACAAGCATAAATGCACACCTAAATCAATGCATGCACAATCAACTAGCCTATGCCCTTCATCTATTTCCTACCATACGTCCTCGTCTCCCAGTCTACTCGTGTCATCTATTCCACCATTCGCCTACTACTTCCATCACAATAGTACGACTGGATCAAACACTACACATATGAAAATACCTTGTGTCATCTGATTCAACTGTCACCCACTCACCTATTTAACTACTCAACTACTCACATACTCATCTGAAGCTCACATAGACCAATCGCACAATATACATACACACCTTGATTACGTCCGCATATGCCTACTTATGAACATCAGTCTGATTGCTCGAGTTCACTGAGTGCATCTAATTTACACGGTCACAACTCAGCCCCATCCACCCTCTTCAAACCGTTCGCCGAGATATTCATTTCTTCACATCACCCTATCTACCCTCACATGACCCACTAATCTATGTCTAAATCTCCCTCTCTCGCCCCCCCCCTCACTCCCTCGCTGTTCTGTTGCTCTCGTTCTTCCTCTCTCCCTCTCGCTCTCGCTCTCTCGTGCTCATACATATATATATATATATATATATATATATATATATATATATATATATATATATGATAATCTTCGTGTCTGTTCGTTTCCTTCGTTTTGCCCATCTCATTCTGATCCCTGTGTGTGATGTGAAGCACAGCCCACTCCATCTCAGTCACATCACCTGTCCTCATCTTATTTGAACTCATCGAATCCTGTTCGACGTAAATGAAACTGATCTGATCTGATCCGACCTGATCTAATCTGATTTGATCTGTTCTAATCTGATCACGTATGAGGAACAAGGCGACTGAACAGTGACATTCCAGTCCTGGTGAATGCGACTACCTTCCAGTGATACGTATTCTATTTAGTGGGTAAATTTGTTGGGGATACGGATGCGGTTGCGGTTGTGTACGGATGGTTGATAGTATTTGTGTTGTGGATTTTGTTTGATTTGATCTGCCCCATCCGAGGGATGGGGTTGTAAAAAATGAGTTCAGACTCATTGTGTTGTGCCTCCCCACGGAAATCTTTAGTAAAAGGCGAAAGATTTATCCGCAAATGAGGAGACACCAGAGTGACAATCTAACTAACAAACTATCACATTGAACCAACCAAAACAATTCAATCCACACCAAATCACTCATTTGATCATATAAAAACCAAAACAAACTAAAATGCACCCAATCAACCGAAAATACCAACTGCCAAACTATATATCAACACACAAACATATAAACTATATGCAAAATTACACAGACACAAACTGCAAACCGTCAACAACAATCTAAACAAACAAATCTCTCCATCAAACTACTCAAACCATTCATATCAGTAGTCTCAATCACTAACCAAACATGCATCGCATTTCAATCGATCGCGCATCACAACCACCAATGAGAAAGAACGCGATTGAACACAAGCATAAATGCACACCTAAATCAATGCATGCACAATCAACTAGCCTATGCCCTTCACCTATTTCCTACCATACGTCCTCGTCTCCCAGTCTACTCGTGTCATCTATTCCACCATTCGCCTACTACTTCCATCACAATAGTACGACTGGATCAAACACTACACATATGAAAATACCTTGTGTCATCTGATTCAACTGTCACCCACTCACCTATTTAACTACTCAACTACTCACATACTCATCTGAAGCTCACATAGACCAATCGCACAATATACATACACACCTTGATTACGTCCGCATATGCCTACTTATGAACATCAGTCTGATTGCTCGAGTTCACTGAGTGCATCTAATTTACACGGTCACAACTCAGCCCCATCCACCCTCTTCAAACCGTTCGCCGAGATATTCATTTCTTCACATCACCCTATCTACCCTCACATGACCCACTAATCTATGTCTAAATCTCCCTCTCTCGCCCCCCCCCCTCACCCTCGCTGTTCTGTTGCTCTCGTTCTTCCTCTCTCCCTCTCGCTCTCGCTCTCTCGTGCTCATACATATATATATATATATATATATATATATATATATATATATATATATATATATATATATATATATATATATATATATATGATAATCTTCGTGTCTGTTCGTTTCCTTCGTTTTGCCCATCTCATTCTGATCCCTGTGTGTGATGTGAAGCACAGCCCACTCCATCTCAGTCACATCACCTGTCCTCATCTTATTTGAACTCATCGAATCCTGTTCGACGTAAATGAAACTGATCTGATCTGATCCGACCTGATCTAATCTGATTTGATCTGTTCTAATCTGATCACGTATGAGGAACAAGGCGACTGAACAGTGACATTCCAGTCCTGGTGAATGCGACTACCTTCCAGTGATACGTATTCTATTTAGTGGGTAAATTTGTTGGGGATACGGATGCGGTTGCGGTTGTGTACGGATGGTTGATAGTATTTGTGTTGTGGATTTTGTTTGATTTGATCTGCCCCATCCGAGGGATGGGGTTGTAAAAAATGAGTTCAGACTCATTGTGTTGTGCCTCCCCACGGAAATCTTTAGTAAAAGGCGAAAGATTTATCCGCAAATGAGGAGACACCAGAGTGACAATCTAACTAACAAACTATCACATTGAACCAACCAAAACAATTCAATCCACACCAAATCACTCATTTGATCATATAAAAACCAAAACAAACTAAAATGCACCCAATCAACCGAAAATACCAACTGCCAAACTATATATCAACACACAAACATATAAACTATATGCAAAATTACACAGACACAAACTGCAAACCGTCAACAACAATCTAAACAAACAAATCTCTCCATCAAACTACTCAAACCATTCATATCAGTAGTCTCAATCACTAACCAAACATGCATCGCATTTCAATCGATCGCGCATCACAACCACCAATGAGAAAGAACGCGATTGAACACAAGCATAAATGCACACCTAAATCAATGCATGCACAATCAACTAGCCTATGCCCTTCACCTATTTCCTACCATACGTCCTCGTCTCCCAGTCTACTCGTGTCATCTATTCCACCATTCGCCTACTACTTCCATCACAATAGTACGACTGGATCAAACACTACACATATGAAAATACCTTGTGTCATCTGATTCAACTGTCACCCACTCACCTATTTAACTACTCAACTACTCACATACTCATCTGAAGCTCACATAGACCAATCGCACAATATACATACACACCTTGATTACGTCCGCATATGCCTACTTATGAACATCAGTCTGATTGCTCGAGTTCACTGAGTGCATCTAATTTACACGGTCACAACTCAGCCCCATCCACCCTCTTCAAACCGTTCGCCGAGATATTCATTTCTTCACATCACCCTATCTACCCTCACATGACCCACTAATCTATGTCTAAATCTCCCTCTCTCGCCCCCCCCCCTCACTCCCTCGCTGTTCTGTTGCTCTCGTTCTTCCTCTCTCCCTCTCGCTCTCGCTCTCTCGTGCTCATACATATATATATATATGTATATATATATATATATATATATATATATATATATATATATATATATGATAATCTTCGTGTCTGTTCGTTTCCTTCGTTTTGCCCATCTCATTCTGATCCCTGTGTGTGATGTGAAGCACAGCCCACTCCATCTCAGTCACATCACCTGTCCTCATCTTATTTGAACTCATCGAATCCTGTTCGACGTAAATGAAACTGATCTGATCTGATCCGACCTGATCTAATCTGATTTGATCTGTTCTAATCTGATCACGTATGAGGAACAAGGCGACTGAACAGTGACATTCCAGTCCTGGTGAATGCGACTACCTTCCAGTGATACGTATTCTATTTAGTGGGTAAATTTGTTGGGGATACGGATGCGGTTGCGGTTGTGTACGGATGGTTGATAGTATTTGTGTTGTGGATTTTGTTTGATTTGATCTGCCCCATCCGAGGGATGGGGTTGTAAAAAATGAGTTCAGACTCATTGTGTTGTGCCTCCCCACGGAAATCTTTAGTAAAAGGCGAAAGATTTATCCGCAAATGAGGAGACACCAGAGTGACAATCTAACTAACAAACTATCACATTGAACCAACCAAAACAATTCAATCCACACCAAATCACTCATTTGATCATATAAAAACCAAAACAAACTAAAATGCACCCAATCAACCGAAAATACCAACTGCCAAACTATATATCAACACACAAACATATAAACTATATGCAAAATTACACAGACACAAACTGCAAACCGTCAACAACAATCTAAACAAACAAATCTCTCCATCAAACTACTCAAACCATTCATATCAGTAGTCTCAATCACTAACCAAACATGCATCGCATTTCAATCGATCGCGCATCACAACCACCAATGAGAAAGAACGCGATTGAACACAAGCATAAATGCACACCTAAATCAATGCATGCACAATCAACTAGCCTATGCCCTTCACCTATTTCCTACCATACGTCCTCGTCTCCCAGTCTACTCGTGTCATCTATTCCACCATTCGCCTACTACTTCCATCACAATAGTACGACTGGATCAAACACTACACATATGAAAATACCTTGTGTCATCTGATTCAACTGTCACCCACTCACCTATTTAACTACTCAACTACTCACATACTCATCTGAAGCTCACATAGACCAATCGCACAATATACATACACACCTTGATTACGTCCGCATATGCCTACTTATGAACATCAGTCTGATTGCTCGAGTTCACTGAGTGCATCTAATTTACACGGTCACAACTCATCCCCATCCACCCTCTTCAAACCGTTCGCCGAGATATTCATTTCTTCACATCACCCTATCTACCCTCGCATGACCCACTAATCTATGTCTAAATCTCCCTCTCTCGCCCCCCCCCCCTCACTCCCTCGCTGTTCTGTTGCTCTCGTTCTTCCTCTCTCCCTCTCGCTCTCGCTCTCTCGTGCTCATTCATATATATATATATATATATATATATATATATATATATATATATATATATATATATATATATATATGATAATCTTCGTGTCTGTTCGTTTCCTTCGTTTTGCCCATCTCATTCTGATCCCTGTGTGTGATGTGAAGCACAGCCCACTCCATCTTAGTCACATCACCTGTCCTCATCTTATTTGAACTCATCGAATCCTGTTCGACGTAAATGAAACTGATCTGATCTGATCCGACCTGATCTAATCTGATTTGATCTGTTCTAATCTGATCACGTATGAGGAACAAGGCGACTGAACAGTGACATTCCAGTCCTGGTGAATGCGACTACCTTCCAGTGATACGTATTCTATTTAGTGGGTAAATTTGTTGGGGATACGGATGCGGTTGCGGTTGTGTACGGATGGTTGATAGTATTTGTGTTGTGGATTTTGTTTGATTTGATCTGCCCCATCCGAGGGATGGGGTTGTAAAAAATGAGTTCAGACTCATTGTGTTGTGCCTCCCCACGGAAATCTTTAGTAAAAGGCGAAAGATTTATCCGCAAATGAGGAGACACCAGAGTGACAATCTAACTAACAAACTATCACATTGAACCAACCAAAACAATTCAATCCACACCAAATCACTCATTTGATCATATAAAAACCAAAACAAACTAAAATGCACCCAATCAACCGAAAATACCAACTGCCAAACTATATATCAACACACAAACATATAAACTATATGCAAAATTACACAGACACAAACTGCAAACCGTCAACAACAATCTAAACAAACAAATCTCTCCATCAAACTACTCAAACCATTCATATCAGTAGTCTCAATCACTAACCAAACATGCATCGCATTTCAATCGATCGCGCATCACAACCACCAATGAGAAAGAACGCGATTGAACACAAGCATAAATGCACACCTAAATCAATGCATGCACAATCAACTAGCCTATGCCCTTCATCTATTTCCTACCATACGTCCTCGTCTCCCAGTCTACTCGTGTCATCTATTCCACCATTCGCCTACTACTTCCATCACAATAGTACGACTGGATCAAACACTACACATATGAAAATACCTTGTGTCATCTGATTCAACTGTCACCCACTCACCTATTTAACTACTCAACTACTCACATACTCATCTGAAGCTCACATAGACCAATCGCACAATATACATACACACCTTGATTACGTCCGCATATGCCTACTTATGAACATCAGTCTGATTGCTCGAGTTCACTGAGTGCATCTAATTTACACGGTCACAACTCAGCCCCATCCACCCTCTTCAAACCGTTCGCCGAGATATTCATTTCTTCACATCACCCTATCTACCCTCACATGACCCACTAATCTATGTCTAAATCTCCCTCTCTCGCCCCCCCCTCACTCCCTCGCTGTTCTGTTGCTCTCGTTCTTCCTCTCTCCCTCTCGCTCTCGCTCTCTCGTGCTCATACATATATATATATATGTATATATATATATATATATATATATATATATATATATATATATATATATATATATGATAATCTTCGTGTCTGTTCGTTTCCTTCGTTTTGCCCATCTCATTCTGATCCCTGTGTGTGATGTGAAGCACAGCCCACTCCATCTCAGTCACATCACCTGTCCTCATCTTATTTGAACTCATCGAATCCTGTTCGACGTAAATGAAACTGATCTGATCTGATCCGACCTGATCTAATCTGATTTGATCTGTTCTAATCTGATCACGTATGAGGAACAAGGCGACTGAACAGTGACATTCCAGTCCTGGTGAATGCGACTACCTTCCAGTGATACGTATTCTATTTAGTGGGTAAATTTGTTGGGGATACGGATGCGGTTGCGGTTGTGTACGGATGGTTGATAGTATTTGTGTTGTGGATTTTGTTTGATTTGATCTGCCCCATCCGAGGGATGGGGTTGTAAAAAATGAGTTCAGACTCATTGTGTTGTGCCTCCCCACGGAAATCTTTAGTAAAAGGCGAAAGATTTATCCGCAAATGAGGAGACACCAGAGTGACAATCTAACTAACAAACTATCACATTGAACCAACCAAAACAATTCAATCCACACCAAATCACTCATTTGATCATATAAAAACCAAAACAAACTAAAATGCACCCAATCAACCGAAAATACCAACTGCCAAACTATATATCAACACACAAACATATAAACTATATGCAAAATTACACAGACACAAACTGCAAACCGTCAACAACAATCTAAACAAACAAATCTCTCCATCAAACTACTCAAACCATTCATATCAGTAGTCTCAATCACTAACCAAACATGCATCGCATTTCAATCGATCGCGCATCACAACCACCAATGAGAAAGAACGCGATTGAACACAAGCATAAATGCACACCTAAATCAATGCATGCACAATCAACTAGCCTATGCCCTTCACCTATTTCCTACCATACGTCCTCGTCTCCCAGTCTACTCGTGTCATCTATTCCACCATTCGCCTACTACTTCCATCACAATAGTACGACTGGATCAAACACTACACATATGAAAATACCTTGTGTCATCTGATTCAACTGTCACCCACTCACCTATTTAACTACTCAACTACTCACATACTCATCTGAAGCTCACATAGACCAATCGCACAATATACATACACACCTTGATTACGTCCGCATATGCCTACTTATGAACATCAGTCTGATTGCTCGAGTTCACTGAGTGCATCTAATTTACACGGTCACAACTCAGCCCCATCCACCCTCTTCAAACCGTTCGCCGAGATATTCATTTCTTCACATCACCCTATCTACCCTCACATGACCCACTAATCTATGTCTAAATCTCCCTCTCTCGCCCCCCCCCTCACTCCCTCGCTGTTCTGTTGCTCTCGTTCTTCCTCTCTCCCTCTCGCTCTCGCTCTCTCGTGCTCAAATATATATATATATGTATATATATATATATATATATATATATATATATATATATATATATATATATATATATATATATATATATATGATAATCTTCGTGTCTGTTCGTTTCCTTCGTTTTGCCCATCTCATTCTGATCCCTGTGTGTGATGTGAAGCGCAGCCCACTCCATCTTAGTCACATCACCTGTCCTCATCTTATTTGAACTCATCGAATCCTGTTCGACGTAAATGAAACAGATCTGATCTGATTTGATCTGATCTGATCCGACCTGATCTAATCTGATTTGATCTGTTCTAATCTGATCACGTATGAGGAACAAGGCGATTGAACAGTGACATTCCAGTCCTGGTGAATGCGACTACCTTCCAGTGATACGTATTCTATTTAGTGGGTAAATTTGTTGGGGATACGGATGCGGTTGCGGTTGTGTACGGATGGTTGATAGTATTTGTGTTGTGGATTTTGTTTGATTTGATCTGCCCCATCCGAGGGATGGGTTTGTAAAAAATGAGTTCAGACTCATTGTGTTGTGCCTCCCCACGGAAATCTTTAGTAAAAGGCGAAAGATTTATCCGCAAATGAGGAGACACCAGAGTGACAATCTAACTAACAAACTATCACATTGAACCAACCAAAACAATTCAATCCACACCAAATCACTCATTTGATCATATAAAAACCAAAACAAACTAAAATGCACCCAATCAACCGAAAATACCAACTGCCAAACTATATATCAACACACAAACATATAAACTATATGCAAAATTACACAGACACAAACTGCAAACCGTCAACAACAATCTAAACAAACAAATCTCTCCATCAAACTACTCAAACCATTCATATCAGTAGTCTCAATCACTAACCAAACGCATCGCATTTCAATCGATCGCACATCACAACCACCAATGAGAAAGAACGCGATTGAACACGAGCATAAATGCACACCTAAAGATTAGAACAAATCAAATCAGATTAGATCAGGTCGGATCAGATCAGATCAGATCAGATCAGATCAGATCAGTTTCATTTACGTCGAACAGGATTCGATGAGTTCAAATAAGATGAGGACAGGTGATGTGACTAAGATGGAGTGGGCTGTGCTTCACATCACACACAGGGATCAGAATGAGATGGGCAAAACGAAGGAAACGAACAGACACGAAGATTATCATATATATATATATATATATATATATATATATATATATATATATATATATATATATATATATATATATGAATGAGCACGAGAGAGCGAGAGCGAGAGGGAGAGAGGAAGAACGAGAGCAACAGAACAGCGAGGGAGTGAGGGGGGGGGCGAGAGAGGGAGATTTAGACATGGATTAGTGGGTCATGTGAGGGTAGATAGGGTGATGTGAAGAAATGAATATCTCGGCGAACGGTTTGAAGAGGGTGGATGGGGCTGAGTTGTGACCGTGTAAATTAGATGCACTCAGTGAACTCGAGCAATCAGACTGATGTTCATAAGTAGGCATATGCGGACGTAATCAAGGTGTGTATGTATATTGTGCGATTGGTCTATGTGAGCTTCAGATGAGTATGTGAGTAGTTGAGTAGTTAAATAGGTGAGTGGGTGACAGTTGAATCAGATGACACAAGGTATTTTCATATGTGTAGTGTTTGATCCAGTCGTACTATTGTGATGGAAGTAGTAGGCGAATGGTGGAATAGATGACACGAGTAGACTGGGAGACGAGGACGTATGGTAGGAAATAGGTGAAGGGCATAGGCTAGTTGATTGTGCATGCATTGATTTAGGTGTGCATTTATGCTTGTGTTCAATCGCGTTCTTTCTCATTGGTGGTTGTGATGCGCGATCGATTGAAATGCGATGCGTTTGGTTAGCGATTGAGACTACTGATATGAATGGTTTGAGTAGTTTGATGGAGAGATTTGTTTGTTTAGATTGTTGTTGACGGTTTGCAGTTTGTGTTTGTGTAATTTTGCATATAGTTTATATATTCGTGTGTTGATATATAGTTTGGCAGTTGGTATTTTCGGTTGATTGGGTGCATTTTAGTTTGTTTTGGTTTTTATATGATCAAATGAGTGATTTGGTGTGGATTGAATTGTTTTGGTTGGTTCAATGTGATAGTTTGTTAGTTAGATTGTCACTCTGGTGTCTCCTCATTTGCGGATAAATCTTTCGCCTTTTACTAAAGATTTCCGTGGGGAGGCACAACACAATGAGTCTGAACTCATTTTTTACAACCCCATCCCTCGGATGGGGCAGATCAAATCAAACAAAATCCACAACACAAATACTATCAACCATCCGTACACAACCGCAACCGCATCCGTATCCCCAACAAATTTACCCACTAAATAGATTACGTATCACTGGAAGGTAGTCGCATTCACCAGGACTGGAATGTCACTGTTCAATCGCCTTGTTTCTCATACGTGATCAGATAAGAACAGATCAAATCAGATTAGATCAGGTCGTATCAGATCAGATCAGATCAGTTTCATTTACGTCGAACAGGATTCGATGAGTTCAAATAAGATGAGGACAGGTGATGTGACTAAGATGGAGTGGGCTGCGCTTCACATCACACACAGGGATCAGAATGAGATGGGCAAAACGAAGGAAACGAACAGACACGAAGATTATCATATATATATATATATATATATATATATATATATATATATATACATATAGATATGTATGAGCACGAGAGAGCGAGAGCGAGAGGGAGAGAGGAAGAACGAGAGCAACAGAACAGCGAGGGAGTGAGGGGGGGGCGAGAGAGGGAGATTTTGACATGGATTAGTGGGTCATGTGAGGGTAGATAGGGTGATGTGAAGAAATGAATATCTCGGCGAACGGTTTGAAGAGGGTGGATGGGGCTGAGTTGTGACCGTGTAAATTAGATGCACTCAGTGAACTCGAGCAATCAGACTGATGTTCATAAGTAGGCATATGCGGACGTAATCAAGGTGTGTATGTATATTGTGCGATTGGTCTATGTGAGCTTCAGATGAGTATGTGAGTAGTTGAGTAGTTAAATAGGTGAGTGGGTGACAGTTGAATCAGATGACACAAGGTATTTTCATATGTGTAGTGTTTGATCCAGTCGTACTATTGTGATGGAAGTAGTAGGCGAATGGTGGAATAGATGACACGAGTAGACTGGGAGACGAGGACGTATGGTAGGAAATAGGTGAAGGGCATAGGCTAGTTGATTGTGCATGCATTGATTTAGGTGTGCATTTATGCTTGTGTTCAATCGCGTTCTTTCTCATTGGTGGTTGTGATGCGCGATCGATTGAAATGCGATGCGTTTGGTTAGCGATTGAGACTACTGATATGAATGGTTTGAGTAGTTTGATGGAGAGATTTGTTTGTTTAGATTGTTGTTGACGGTTTGCAGTTTGTGTTTGTGTAATTTTGCATATAGTTTATATATTCGTGTGTTGATATATAGTTTGGCAGTTGGTATTTTCGGTTGATTGGGTGCATTTTAGTTTGTTTTGGTTTTTATATGATCAAATGAGTGATTTGGTGTGGATTGAATTGTTTTGGTTGGTTCAATGTGATAGTTTGTTAGTTAGATTGTCACTCTGGTGTCTCCTCATTTGCGGATAAATCTTTCGCCTTTTACTAAAGATTTCCGTGGGGAGGCACAACACAATGAGTCTGAACTCATTTTTTACAACCCCATCCCTCGGATGGGGCAGATCAAATCAAACAAAATCCACAACACAAATACTATCAACCATCCGTACACAACCGCAACCGCATCCGTATCCCCAACAAATTTACCCACTAAATAGAATACGTATCACTGGAAGGTAGTCGCATTCACCAGGACTGGAATGTCACTGTTCAATCGCCTTGTTTCTCATACGTGATCAGATAAGAACAGATCAAATCAGATTAGATCAGGTCGGATCAGATCAGGTCAGATCAGTTTCATTTACGTCGAACAGGATTCGATGAGTTCAAATAAGATGAGGACAGGTGATGTGACTAAGATGGAGTGGGCTGTGCTTCACATCACACACAGGGATCAGAATGAGATGGGCAAAACGAAGGAAACGAACAGACACGAAGATTATCATATATATATATATATATATATATATATATATATATATATATATATATATATATATATATGAGCACGAGAGAGCGAGAGCGAGAGGGAGAGAGGAAGAACGAGAGCAACAGAACAGCGAGGGAGTGAGGGGGGGGGGCGAGAGAGGGAGATTTAGACATGGATTAGTGGGTCATGTGAGGGTAGATAGGGTGATGTGAAGAAATGAATATCTCGGCGAACGGTTTGAAGAGGGTGGATGGGGCTGAGTTGTGACCGTGTAAATTAGATGCACTCAGTGAACTCGAGCAATCAGACTGATGTTCATAAGTAGGCATATGCGGACGTAATCAAGGTGTGTATGTATATTGTGCGATTGGTCTATGTGAGCTTCAGATGAGTATGTGAGTAGTTGAGTAGTTAAATAGGTGAGTGGGTGACAGTTGAATCAGATGACACAAGGTATTTTCATATGTGTAGTGTTTGATCCAGTCGTACTATTGTGATGGAAGTAGTAGGCGAATGGTGGAATAGATGACACGAGTAGACTGGGAGACGAGGACGTATGGTAGGAAATAGGTGAAGGGCATAGGCTAGTTGATTGTGCATGCATTGATTTAGGTGTGCATTTATGCTTGTGTTCAATCGCGTTCTTTCTCATTGGTGGTTGTGATGCGCGATCGATTGAAATGCGATGCGTTTGGTTAGCGATTGAGACTACTGATATGAATGGTTTGAGTAGTTTGATGGAGAGATTTGTTTGTTTAGATTGTTGTTGACGGTTTGCAGTTTGTGTTTGTGTAATTTTGCATATAGTTTATATATTCGTGTGTTGATATATAGTTTGGCAGTTGGTATTTTCGGTTGATTGGGTGCATTTTAGTTTGTTTTGGTTTTTATATGATCAAATGAGTGATTTGGTGTGGATTGAATTGTTTTGGTTGGTTCAATGTGATAGTTTGTTAGTTAGATTGTCACTCTGGTGTCTCCTCATTTGCGGATAAATCTTTCGCCTTTTACTAAAGATTTCCGTGGGGAGGCACAACACAATGAGTCTGAACTCATTTTTTACAACCCCATCCCTCGGATGGGGCAGATCAAATCAAACAAAATCCACAACACAAATACTATCAACCATCCGTACACAACCGCAACCGCATCCGTATCCCCAACAAATTTACCCACTAAATAGAATACGTATCACTGGAAGGTAGTCGCATTCACCAGGACTGGAATGTCACTGTTCAATCGCCTTGTTTCTCATACGTGATCAGATAAGAACAGATCAAATCAGATTAGATCAGGTCGGATCAGATCAGGTCAGATCAGTTTCATTTACGTCGAACAGGATTCGATGAGTTCAAATAAGATGAGGACAGGTGATGTGACTAAGATGGAGTGGGCTGTGCTTCACATCACACACAGGGATCAGAATGAGATGGGCAAAACGAAGGAAACGAACAGACACGAAGATTATCATATATATATATATATATATATATATATATATATATATATATATATATATATATATATATGAGCACGAGAGAGCGAGAGCGAGAGGGAGAGAGGAAGAACGAGAGCAACAGAACAGCGAGGGAGTGAGGGGGGGGGGCGAGAGAGGGAGATTTAGACATGGATTAGTGGGTCATGTGAGGGTAGATAGGGTGATGTGAAGAAATGAATATCTCGGCGAACGGTTTGAAGAGGGTGGATGGGGCTGAGTTGTGACCGTGTAAATTAGATGCACTCAGTGAACTCGAGCAATCAGACTGATGTTCATAAGTAGGCATATGCGGACGTAATCAAGGTGTGTATGTATATTGTGCGATTGGTCTATGTGAGCTTCAGATGAGTATGTGAGTAGTTGAGTAGTTAAATAGGTGAGTGGGTGACAGTTGAATCAGATGACACAAGGTATTTTCATATGTGTAGTGTTTGATCCAGTCGTACTATTGTGATGGAAGTAGTAGGCGAATGGTGGAATAGATGACACGAGTAGACTGGGAGACGAGGACGTATGGTAGGAAATAGGTGAAGGGCATAGGCTAGTTGATTGTGCATGCATTGATTTAGGTGTGCATTTATGCTTGTGTTCAATCGCGTTCTTTCTCATTGGTGGTTGTGATGCGCGATCGATTGAAATGCGATGCGTTTGGTTAGCGATTGAGACTACTGATATGAATGGTTTGAGTAGTTTGATGGAGAGATTTGTTTGTTTAGATTGTTGTTGACGGTTTGCAGTTTGTGTTTGTGTAATTTTGCATATAGTTTATATATTCGTGTGTTGATATATAGTTTGGCAGTTGGTATTTTCGGTTGATTGGGTGCATTTTAGTTTGTTTTGGTTTTTATATGATCAAATGAGTGATTTGGTGTGGATTGAATTGTTTTGGTTGGTTCAATGTGATAGTTTGTTAGTTAGATTGTCACTCTGGTGTCTCCTCATTTGCGGATAAATCTTTCGCCTTTTACTAAAGATTTCCGTGAGGAGGCACAACACAATGAGTCTGAACTCATTTTTTACAACCCCATCCCTCGGATGGGGCAGATCAAATCAAACAAAATCCACAACACAAATACTATCAACCATCCGTACACAACCGCAACCGCATCCGTATCCCCAACAAATTTACCCACTAAATAGATTACGTATCACTGGAAGGTAGTCGCATTCACCAGGACTGGAATGTCACTGTTCAATCGCCTTGTTTCTCATACGTGATCAGATAAGAACAGATCAAATCAGATTAGATCAGGTCGTATCAGATCAGATCAGATCAGTTTCATTTACGTCGAACAGGATTCGATGAGTTCAAATAAGATGAGGACAGGTGATGTGACTAAGATGGAGTGGGCTGCGCTTCACATCACACACAGGGATCAGAATGAGATGGGCAAAACGAAGGAAACGAACAGACACGAAGATTATCATATATATATATTTATATATATATATATATATATATATATATATATATATATATATATATACATATAGATATGTATGAGCACGAGAGAGCGAGAGCGAGAGGGAGAGAGGAAGAACGAGAGCAACAGAACAGCGAGTGAGTGAGGGGGGGGGCGAGAGAGGGAGATTTAGACATAGATTAGTGGGTCATGTGAGGGTAGATAGGGTGATGTGAAGAAATGAATATCTCGGCGAACGGTTTGAAGAGGGTGGATGGGGCTGAGTTGTGACCGTGTAAATTAGATGCACTCAGTGAACTCGAGCAATCAGACTGATGTTCATAAGTAGGCATATGCGGACGTAATCAAGGTGTGTATGTATATTGTGCGATTGGTCTATGTGAGCTTCAGATGAGTATGTGAGTAGTTGAGTAGTTAAATAGGTGAGTGGGTGACAGTTGAATCAGATGACACAAGGTATTTTCATATGTGTAGTGTTTGATCCAGTCGTACTATTGTGATGGAAGTAGTAGGCGAATGGTGGAATAGATGACACGAGTAGACTGGGAGACGAGGACGTATGGTAGGAAATAGGTGAAGGGCATAGGCTAGTTGATTGTGCATGCATTGATTTAGGTGTGCATTTATGCTTGTGTTCAATCGCGTTCTTTCTCATTGGTGGTTGTGATGCGCGATCGATTGAAATGCGATGCGTTTGGTTAGCGATTGAGACTACTGATATGAATGGTTTGAGTAGTTTGATGGAGAGATTTGTTTGTTTAGATTGTTGTTGACGGTTTGCAGTTTGTGTTTGTGTAATTTTGCATATAGTTTATATGTTCGTGTGTTGATATATAGTTTGGCAGTTGGTATTTTCGGTTGATTGGGTGCATTTTAGTTTGTTTTGGTTTTTATATGATCAAATGAGTGATTTGGTGTGGATTGAATTGTTTTGGTTGGTTCAGTGTGATAGTTTGTTAGTTAGATTGTCACTCTGGTGTCTCCTCATTTGCGGATAAATCTTTCGCCTTTTACTAAAGATTTCCGTGGGGAGGCACAACACAATGAGTCTGAACTCATTTTTTACAACCCCATCCCTCGGATGGGGCAGATCAAATCAAACAAAATCAACAACACAAATACTATCAACCATCCGTACACAACCGCGACCGCATCCGTATCCCCAACAAATGTACCCACTAAATAGAATACGTATCACTGGAAGGTAGTCGCATTCACCAGGACTGGAATGTCACTGTTCAATCGCCTTGTTTCTCATACCTGATCAGATAAGAACAGATCAAATCAGATTAGATCAGGTCGGATCAGATCAGATCAGATCAGTTTCATTTACGTCGAACAGGATTCGATGAGTTCAAATAAGATGAGGACAGGTGATGTGACTAAGATGGAGTGGGCTGCGCTTCACATCACACACAGGGATCAGAATGAGATGGGCAAAACGAAGGAAACGAACAGACACGAAGATTATCATATATATATATATATATATATATATATATATATATATATATATATATATACATATAGATATGTATGAGCACAAGAGAGCGAGAGCGAGAGGGAGAGAGGAAGAACGAGAGCAACAGAACAGCGAGGGAGTGAGGGGGGGGGCGAGAGAGGGAGATTTAGACATAGATTAGTGGGTCATGTGAGGGTAGATAGGGTGATGTGAAGAAATGAATATCTCGGCGAACGGTTTGAAGAGGGTGGATGGGGCTGAGTTGTGACCGTGTAAATTAGATGCACTCAGTGAACTCGAGCAATCAGACTGATGTTCATAAGTAGGCATATGCGGACGTAATCAAGGTGTGTATGTATATTGTGCGATTGGTCTATGTGAGCTTCAGATGAGTATGTGAGTAGTTGAGTAGTTAAATAGGTGAGTGGGTGACAGTTGAATCAGATGACACAAGGTATTTTCATATGTGTAGTGTTTGATCCAGTCGTACTATTGTGATGGAAGTAGTAGGCGAATGGTGGAATAGATGACACGAGTAGACTGGGAGACGAGGACGTATGGTAGGAAATAGGTGAAGGGCATAGGCTAGTTGATTGTGCATGCATTGATTTAGGTGTGCATTTATGCTTGTGTTCAATCGCGTTCTTTCTCATTGGTGGTTGTGATGCGCGATCGATTGAAATGCGATGCGTTTGGTTAGCGATTGAGACTACTGATATGAATGGTTTGAGTAGTTTGATGGAGAGATTTGTTTGTTTAGATTGTTGTTGACGGTTTGCAGTTTGTGTTTGTGTAATTTTGCATATAGTTTATATGTTCGTGTGTTGATATATAGTTTGGCAGTTGGTATTTTCGGTTGATTGGGTGCATTTTAGTTTGTTTTGGTTTTTATATGATCAAATGAGTGATTTGGTGTGGATTGAATTGTTTTGGTTGGTTCAGTGTGATAGTTTGTTAGTTAGATTGTCACTCTGGTGTCTCCTCATTTGCGGATAAATCTTTCGCCTTTTACTAAAGATTTCCGTGGGGAGGCACAACACAATGAGTCTGAACTCATTTTTTACAACCCCATCCCTCGGATGGGGCAGATCAAATCAAACAAAATCCACAACACAAATACTATCAACCATCCGTACACAACCGCGACCGCATCCGTATCCCCAACAAATTTACCCACTAAATAGAATACGTATCACTGGAAGGTAGTCGCATTCACCAGGACTGGAATGTCACTGTTCAATCGCCTTGTTTCTCATACGTGATCAGATAAGAACAGATCAAATCAGATTAGATCAGGTCGGATCAGATCAGATCAGATCAGTTTCATTTACGTCGAACAGGATTCGATGAGTTCAAATAAGATGAGGACAGGTGATGTGACTAAGATGGAGTGGGCTGCGCTTCACATCACACACAGGGATCAGAATGAGATGGGCAAAACGAAGGAAACGAACAGACACGAAGATTATCATATATATATATATATATATATATATATATATATATATATATATATATATACATATAGATATGTATAGATATGTATGAGCACAAGAGAGCGAGAGCGAGAGGGAGAGAGGAAGAACGAGAGCAACAGAACAGCGAGGGAGTGAGGGGGGGGGCGAGAGAGGGAGATTTAGACATAGATTAGTGGGTCATGTGAGGGTAGATAGGGTGATGTGAAGAAATGAATATCTCGGCGAACGGTTTGAAGAGGGTGGATGGGGCTGAGTTGTGACCGTGTAAATTAGATGCACTCAGTGAACTCGAGCAATCAGACTGATGTTCATAAGTAGGCATATGCGGACGTAATCAAGGTGTGTATGTATATTGTGCGATTGGTCTATGTGAGCTTCAGATGAGTATGTGAGTAGTTGAGTAGTTAAATAGGTGAGTGGGTGACAGTTGAATCAGATGACACAAGGTATTTTCATATGTGTAGTGTTTGATCCAGTCGTACTATTGTGATGGAAGTAGTAGGCGAATGGTGGAATAGATGACACGAGTAGACTGGGAGACGAGGACGTATGGTAGGAAATAGGTGAAGGGCATAGGCTAGTTGATTGTGCATGCATTGATTCAGGTGTGCATTTATGCTTGTGTTCAATCGCGTTCTTTCTCATTGGTGGTTGTGATGCGCGATCGATTGAAATGCGATGCGTTTGGTTAGCGATTGAGACTACTGATATGAATGGTTTGAGTAGTTTGATGGAGAGATTTGTTTGTTTAGATTGTTGTTGACGGTTTGCAGTTTGTGTTTGTGTAATTTTGCATATAGTTTATATGTTCGTGTGTTGATATATAGTTTGGCAGTTGGTATTTTCGGTTGATTGGGTGCATTTTAGTTTGTTTTGGTTTTTATATGATCAAATGAGTGATTTGGTGTGGATTGAATTGTTTTGGTTGGTTCAATGTGATAGTTTGTTAGTTAGATTGTCACTCTGGTGTCTCCTCATTTGCGGATAAATCTTTCGCCTTTTACTAAAGATTTCCGTGGGGAGGCACAACACAATGAGTCTGAACTCATTTTTTACAACCCCATCCCTCGGATGGGGCAGATCAAATCAAACAAAATCCACAACACAAATACTATCAACCATCCGTACACAACCGCAACCGCATCCGTATCCCCAACAAATTTACCCACTAAATAGAATACGTATCACTGGAAGGTAGTCGCATTCACCAGGACTGGAATGTCACTGTTCAATCGCCTTGTTTCTCATACGTGATCAGATTAGAACAGATCAAATCAGATTGGATCAGATCGGATCAGATCAGATCAGATCAGTTTCATTTACGTCGAACAGGATTCGATGAGTTCAAATAAGATGAGGACAGGTGATGTGACTAAGATGGAGTGGGCTGCGCTTCACATCACACACAGGGATCAGAATGAGATGGGCAAAACGAAGGAAACGAACAGACACGAAGATTATCATATATATATATTTTTATATATATATACATATAGATATGTATGAGCACGAGAGAGCGAGAGCGAGAGGGAGAGAGGAAGAATGAGAGCAACAGAACAGCGAGGGAGTGAGGGGGGGGGCGAGAGAGGGAGATTTAGACATAGATTAGTGGGTCATGTGAGGGTAGATAGGGTGATGTGAAGAAATGAATATCTCGGCGAACGGTTTGAAGAGGGTGGATGGGGCTGAGTTGTGACCGTGTAAATTAGATGCACTCAGTGAACTCGAGCAATCAGACTGATGTTCATAAGTAGGCATATGCGGACGTAATCAAGGTGTGTATGTATATTGTGCGATTGGTCTATGTGAGCTTCAGATGAGTATGTGAGTAGTTGAGTAGTTAAATAGGTGAGTGGGTGACAGTTGAATCAGATGACACAAGGTATTTTCATATGTGTAGTGTTTGATCCAGTCGTACTATTGTGATGGAAGTAGTAGGCGAATGGTGGAATAGATGACACGAGTAGACTGGGAGACGAGGACGTATGGTAGGAAATAGGTGAAGGGCATAGGCTAGTTGATTGTGCATGCATTGATTCAGGTGTGCATTTATGCTTGTGTTCAATCGCGTTCTTTCTCATTGGTGGTTGTGATGCGCGATCGATTGAAATGCGATGCGTTTGGTTAGCGATTGAGACTACTGATATGAATGGTTTGAGTAGTTTGATGGAGAGATTTGTTTGTTTAGATTGTTGTTGACGGTTTGCAGTTTGTGTTTGTGTAATTTTGCATATAGTTTATATGTTTGTGTGTTGATATATAGTTTGGCAGTTGGTATTTTCGGTTGATTGGGTGCATTTTAGTTTGTTTTGGTTTTTATATGATCAAATGAGTGATTTGGTGTGGATTGAATTGTTTTGGTTGGTTCAATGTGATAGTTTGTTAGTTAGATTGTCACTCTGGTGTCTCCTCATTTGCGGATAAATCTTTCGCCTTTTACTAAAGATTTCCGTGGGGAGGCACAACACAATGAGTCTGAACTCATTTTTTACAACCCCATCCCTCGGATGGGGCAGATCAAATCAAACAAAATCCACAACACAAATACTATCAACCATCCGTACACAACCGCAACCGCATCCGTATCCCCAACAAATTTACCCACTAAATAGAATACGTATCACTGGAAGGTAGTCGCATTCACCAGGACTGGAATGTCACTGTTCAATCGCCTTGTTTCTCATACGTGATCAGATAAGAACAGATCAAATCAGATTAGATCAGATCGGATCAGATCAGATCAGATCAGTTTCATTTACGTCGAACAGGATTCGATGAGTTCAAATAAGATGAGGACAGGTGATGTGACTAAGATGGAGTGGGCTGCGCTTCACATCACACACAGGGATCAGAATGAGATGGGCAAAACGAAGGAAACGAACAGACACGAAGATTATCATATATATATATTTATATATATATATATATATATATATATATATATATCTATACATATAGATATGTATGAGCACGAGAGAGCGAGAGCGAGAGGGAGAGAGGAAGAATGAGAGCAACAGAACAGCGAGGGAGTGAGGGGGGGGGCGAGAGAGGGAGATTTAGACATAGATTAGTGGGTCATGTGAGGGTAGATAGGGTGATGTGAAGAAATGAATATCTCGGCGAACGGTTTGAAGAGGGTGGATGGGGCTGAGTTGTGACCGTGTAAATTAGATGCACTCAGTGAACTCGAGCAATCAGACTGATGTTCATAAGTAGGCATATGCGGACGTAATCAAGGTGTGTATGTATATTGTGCGATTGGTCTATGTGAGCTTCAGATGAGTATGTGAGTAGTTGAGTAGTTAAATAGGTGAGTGGGTGACAGTTGAATCAGATGACACAAGGTATTTTCATATGTGTAGTGTTTGATCCAGTCGTACTATTGTGATGGAAGTAGTAGGCGAATGGTGGAATAGATGACACGAGTAGACTGGGAGACGAGGACGTATGGTAGGAAATAGGTGAAGGGCATAGGCTAGTTGATTGTGCATGCATTGATTTAGGTGTGCATTTATGCTTGTGTTCAATCGCGTTCTTTCTCATTGGTGGTTGTGATGCGCGATCGATTGAAATGCGATGCGTTTAGTTAGCGATTGAGACTACTGATATGAATGGTTTGAGTAGTTTGATGGAGAGATTTGTTTGTTTAGATTGTTGTTGACGGTTTGCAGTTTGTGTCTGTGTAATTTTGCATATAGTTTATATGTTCGTGTGTTGATATATAGTTTGGCAGTTGGTATTTTCGGTTGATTGGGTGTATTTTAGTTTGTTTTGGTTTTTATATGATCAAATGAGTGATTTGGTGTGGATTAAATTGTTTTGGTTGGTTCCATGTGATAGTTTGTTAGTTAGATTGTCACTCTGGTGTCTCCTCATTTGCGGATAAATCTTTCGCCTTTTACTAAAGATTTCCGTGGGGAGGCACAACACAATGAGTCTGAACTCATTTTTTACAACCCCATCCCTCGGATGGGGCAGATCAAATCAAACAAAATCCACAACACAAATACTATCAACCATCCGTACACAACCGCGACCGCATCCGTATCCCCAACAAATTTACCCACTAAATAGAATACGTATCACTGGAAGGTAGTCGCATTCACCAGGACTGGAATGTCACTGTTCAATCGCCTTGTTTCTCATACGTGATCAGATAAGAACAGATCAAATCAGATTAGATCAGGTCGGATCAGATCAGATCAGATCAGTTTCATTTACGTCGAACAGGATTCGATGAGTTCAAATAAGATGAGGACAGGTGATGTGACTAAGATGGAGTGGGCTGCGCTTCACATCACACACAGGGATCAGAATGAGATGGGCAAAACGAAGGAAACGAACAGACACGAAGATTATCATATATATATATTTATATATATATATATATATATATATATATATATCTATACATATAGATATGTATGAGCACGAGAGAGCGAGAGCGAGAGGGAGAGAGGAAGAATGAGAGCAACAGAACAGCGAGGGAGTGAGGGGGGGGGGCGAGAGAGGGAGATTTAGACATAGATTAGTGGGTCATGTGAGGGTAGATAGGGTGATGTGAAGAAATGAATATCTCGGCGAACGGTTTGAAGAGGGTGGATGGGGCTGAGTTGTGACCGTGTAAATTAGATGCACTCAGTGAACTCGAGCAATCAGACTGATGTTCATAAGTAGGCATATGCGGACGTAATCAAGGTGTGTATGTATATTGTGCGATTGGTCTATGTGAGCTTCAGATGAGTATGTGAGTAGTTGAGTAGTTAAATAGGTGAGTGGGTGACAGTTGAATCAGATGACACAAGGTATTTTCATATGTGTAGTGTTTGATCCAGTCGTACTATTGTGATGGAAGTAGTAGGCGAATGGTGGAATAGATGACACGAGTAGACTGGGAGACGAGGACGTATGGTAGGAAATAGGTGAAGGGCATAGGCTAGTTGATTGTGCATGCATTGATTTAGGTGTGCATTTATGCTTGTGTTCAATCGCGTTCTTTCTCATTGGTGGTTGTGATGCGCGATCGATTGAAATGCGATGCGTTTGGTTAGCGATTGAGACTACTGATATGAATGGTTTGAGTAGTTTGATGGAGAGATTTGTTTGTTTAGATTGTTGTTGACGGTTTGCAGTTTGTGTCTGTGTAATTTTGCATATAGTTTATATGTTCGTGTGTTGATATATAGTTTGGCAGTTGGTATTTTCGGTTGATTGGGTGCATTTTAGTTTGTTTTGGTTTTTATATGATCAAATGAGTGATTTGGTGTGGATTGAATTGTTTTGGTTGGTTCAATGTGATAGTTTGTTAGTTAGATTGTCACTCTGGTGTCTCCTCATTTGCGGATAAATCTTTCGCCTTTTACTAAAGATTTCCGTGGGGAGGCACAACACAATGAGTCTGAACTCATTTTTTACAACCCCATCCCTCGGATGGGGCAGATCAAATCAAACAAAATCCACAACACAAATACTATCAACCATCCGTACACAACCGCGACCGCATCCGTATCCCCAACAAATTTACCCACTAAATAGAATACGTATCACTGGAAGGTAGTCGCATTCACCAGGACTGGAATGTCACTGTTCAATCGCCTTGTTTCTCATACCTGATCAGATAAGAACAGATCAAATCAGATTAGATCAGGTCGGATCAGATCAGATCAGTTTCATTTACGTCGAACAGGATTCGATGAGTTCAAATAAGATGAGGACAGGTGATGTGACTAAGATGGAGTGGGCTGCGCTTCACATCACACACAGGGATCAGAATGAGATGGGCAAAACGAAGGAAACGAACAGACACGAAGATTATCATATATATATATATTTATATATATATATATATATATATATATATATATATATACATATAGATATGTATGAGCACGAGAGAGCGAGAGCGAGAGGGAGAGAGGAAGAACGAGAGCAACAGAACAGCGAGGGAGTGAGGGGGGGGGCGAGAGAGGGAGATTTAGACATGGATTAGTGGGTCATGTGAGGGTAGATAGGGTGATGTGAAGAAATGAATATCTCGGCGAACGGTTTGAAGAGGGTGGATGGGGCTGAGTTGTGACCGTGTAAATTAGATGCACTCAGTGAACTCGAGCAATCAGACTGATGTTCATAAGTAGGCATATGCGGACGTAATCAAGGTGTGTATGTATATTGTGCGATTGGTCTATGTGAGCTTCAGATGAGTATGTGAGTAGTTGAGTAGTTAAATAGGTGAGTGGGTGACAGTTGAATCAGATGACACAAGGTATTTTCATATGTGTAGTGTTTGATCCAGTCGTACTATTGTGATGGAAGTAGTAGGCGAATGGTGGAATAGATGACACGAGTAGACTGGGAGACGAGGACGTATGGTAGGAAATAGGTGAAGGGCATAGGCTAGTTGATTGTGCATGCATTGATTTAGGTGTGCATTTATGCTTGTGTTCAATCGCGTTCTTTCTCATTGGTGGTTGTGATGCGCGATCGATTGAAATGCGATGCGTTTAGTTAGCGATTGAGACTACTGATATGAATGGTTTGAGTAGTTTGATGGAGAGATTTGTTTGTTTAGATTGTTGTTGACGGTTTGCAGTTTGTGTCTGTGTAATTTTGCATATAGTTTATATGTTTGTGTGTTGATATATAGTTTGGCAGTTGGTATTTTCGGTTGATTGGGTGCATTTTAGTTTGTTTTGGTTTTTATATGATCAAATGAGTGATTTGGTGTGGATTGAATTGTTTTGGTTGGTTCAATGTGATAGTTTGTTAGTTAGATTGTCACTCTGGTGTCTCCTCATTTGCGGATAAATCTTTCGCCTTTTACTAAAGATTTCCGTGGGGAGGCACAACACAATGAGTCTGAACTCATTTTTTACAACCCCATCCCTCGGATGGGGCAGATCAAATCAAACAAAATCCACAACACAAATACTATCAACCATCCGTACACAACCGCAACCGCATCCGTATCCCCAACAAATTTACCCACTAAATAGAATACGTATCACTGGAAGGTAGTCGCATTCACCAGGACTGGAATGTCACTGTTCAATCGCCTTGTTTCTCATACGTGATCAGATAAGAACAGATCAAATCAGATTAGATCAGATCGGATCAGATCAGATCAGATCAGTTTCATTTACGTCGAACAGGATTCGATGAGTTCAAATAAGATGAGGACAGGTGATGTGACTAAGATGGAGTGGGCTGCGCTTCACATCACACACAGGGATCAGAATGAGATGGGCAAAACGAAGGAAACGAACAGACACGAAGATTATCATATATATATATATATATATATATATATATATATATATATATCTATACATATAGATATGTATGAGCACGAGAGAGCGAGAGCGAGAGGGAGAGAGGAAGAATGAGAGCAACAGAACAGCGAGGGAGTGAGGGGGGGGGCGAGAGAGGGAGATTTAGACATAGATTAGTGGGTCATGTGAGGGTAGATAGGGTGATGTGAAGAAATGAATATCTCGGCGAACGGTTTGAAGAGGGTGGATGGGGCTGAGTTGTGACCGTGTAAATTAGATGCACTCAGTGAACTCGAGCAATCAGACTGATGTTCATAAGTAGGCATATGCGGACGTAATCAAGGTGTGTATGTATATTGTGCGATTGGTCTATGTGAGCTTCAGATGAGTATGTGAGTAGTTGAGTAGTTAAATAGGTGAGTGGGTGACAGTTGAATCAGATGACACAAGGTATTTTCATATGTGTAGTGTTTGATCCAGTCGTACTATTGTGATGGAAGTAGTAGGCGAATGGTGGAATAGATGACACGAGTAGACTGGGAGACGAGGACGTATGGTAGGAAATAGGTGAAGGGCATAGGCTAGTTGATTGTGCATGCATTGATTTAGGTGTGCATTTATGCTTGTGTTCAATCGCGTTCTTTCTCATTGGTGGTTGTGATGCGCGATCGATTGAAATGCGATGCGTTTAGTTAGCGATTGAGACTACTGATATGAATGGTTTGAGTAGTTTGATGGAGAGATTTGTTTGTTTAGATTGTTGTTGACGGTTTGCAGTTTGTGTCTGTGTAATTTTGCATATAGTTTATATGTTTGTGTGTTGATATATAGTTTGGCAGTTGGTATTTTCGGTTGATTGGGTGCATTTTAGTTTGTTTTGGTTTTTATATGATCAAATGAGTGATTTGGTGTGGATTGAATTGTTTTGGTTGGTTCAATGTGATAGTTTGTTAGTTAGATTGTCACTCTGGTGTCTCCTCATTTGCGGATAAATCTTTCGCCTTTTACTAAAGATTTCCGTGGGGAGGCACAACACAATGAGTCTGAACTCATTTTTTACAACCCCATCCCTCGGATGGGGCAGATCAAATCAAACAAAATCCACAACACAAATACTATCAACCATCCGTACACAACCGCAACCGCATCCGTATCCCCAACAAATTTACCCACTAAATAGAATACGTATCACTGGAAGGTAGTCGCATTCACCAGGACTGGAATGTCACTGTTCAATCGCCTTGTTTCTCATACGTGATCAGATAAGAACAGATCAAATCAGATTAGATCAGATCGGATCAGATCAGATCAGATCAGTTTCATTTACGTCGAACAGGATTCGATGAGTTCAAATAAGATGAGGACAGGTGATGTGACTAAGATGGAGTGGGCTGCGCTTCACATCACACACAGGGATCAGAATGAGATGGGCAAAACGAAGGAAACGAACAGACACGAAGATTATCATATATATATTTACCTATATATATATATATATATATATATATATATATATATATATACATATAGATATGTATGAGCACGAGAGAGCGAGAGCGAGAGGGAGAGAGGAAGAATGAGAGCAACAGAACAGCGAGGGAGTGAGGGGGGGGGCGAGAGAGGGAGATTTAGACATAGATTAGTGGGTCATGTGAGGGTAGATAGGGTGATGTGAAGAAATGAATATCTCGGCGAACGGTTTGAAGAGGGTGGATGGGGCTGAGTTGTGACCGTGTAAATTAGATGCACTCAGTGAACTCGAGCAATCAGACTGATGTTCATAAGTAGGCATATGCGGACGTAATCAAGGTGTGTATGTATATTGTGCGATTGGTCTATGTGAGCTTCAGATGAGTATGTGAGTAGTTGAGTAGTTAAATAGGTGAGTGGGTGACAGTTGAATCAGATGACACAAGGTATTTTCATATGTGTAGTGTTTGATCCAGTCGTACTATTGTGATGGAAGTAGTAGGCGAATGGTGGAATAGATGACACGAGTAGACTGGGAGACGAGGACGTATGGTAGGAAATAGGTGAAGGGCATAGGCTAGTTGATTGTGCATGCATTGATTTAGGTGTGCATTTATGCTTGTGTTCAATCGCGTTCTTTCTCATTGGTGGTTGTGATGCGCGATCGATTGAAATGCGATGCGTTTAGTTAGCGATTGAGACTACTGATATGAATGGTTTGAGTAGTTTGATGGAGAGATTTGTTTGTTTAGATTGTTGTTGACGGTTTGCAGTTTGTGTCTGTGTAATTTTGCATATAGTTTATATGTTCGTGTGTTGATATATAGTTTGGCAGTTGGTATTTTCGGTTGATTGGGTGTATTTTAGTTTGTTTTGGTTTTTATATGATCAAATGAGTGATTTGGTGTGGATTAAATTGTTTTGGTTGGTTCCATGTGATAGTTTGTTAGTTAGATTGTCACTCTGGTGTCTCCTCATTTGCGGATAAATCTTTCGCCTTTTACTAAAGATTTCCGTGGGGAGGCACAACACAATGAGTCTGAACTCATTTTTTACAACCCCATCCCTCGGATGGGGCAGATCAAATCAAACAAAATCCACAACACAAATACTATCAACCATCCGTACACAACCGCGACCGCATCCGTATCCCCAACAAATTTACCCACTAAATAGAATACGTATCACTGGAAGGTAGTCGCATTCACCAGGACTGGAATGTCACTGTTCAATCGCCTTGTTTCTCATACCTGATCAGATAAGAACAGATCAAATCAGATTAGATCAGGTCGGATCAGATCAGATCAGATCAGATCAGTTTCATTTACGTCGAACAGGATTCGATGAGTTCAAATAAGATGAGGACAGGTGATGTGACTAAGATGGAGTGGGCTGCGCTTCACATCACACACAGGGATCAGAATGAGATGGGCAAAACGAAGGAAACGAACAGACACGAAGATTATCATATATATATATTTATATATATATATATATATATATATATATATATCTATACATATAGATATGTATGAGCACGAGAGAGCGAGAGCGAGAGGGAGAGAGGAAGAATGAGAGCAACAGAACAGCGAGGGAGTGAGGGGGGGGGGGCGAGAGAGGGAGATTTAGACATAGATTAGTGGGTCATGTGAGGGTAGATAGGGTGATGTGAAGAAATGAATATCTCGGCGAACGGTTTGAAGAGGGTGGATGGGGCTGAGTTGTGACCGTGTAAATTAGATGCACTCAGTGAACTCGAGCAATCAGACTGATGTTCATAAGTAGGCATATGCGGACGTAATCAAGGTGTGTATGTATATTGTGCGATTGGTCTATGTGAGCTTCAGATGAGTATGTGAGTAGTTGAGTAGTTAAATAGGTGAGTGGGTGACAGTTGAATCAGATGACACAAGGTATTTTCATATGTGTAGTGTTTGATCCAGTCGTACTATTGTGATGGAAGTAGTAGGCGAATGGTGGAATAGATGACACGAGTAGACTGGGAGACGAGGACGTATGGTAGGAAATAGGTGAAGGGCATAGGCTAGTTGATTGTGCATGCATTGATTTAGGTGTGCATTTATGCTTGTGTTCAATCGCGTTCTTTCTCATTGGTGGTTGTGATGCGCGATCGATTGAAATGCGATGCGTTTGGTTAGCGATTGAGACTACTGATATGAATGGTTTGAGTAGTTTGATGGAGAGATTTGTTTGTTTAGATTGTTGTTGACGGTTTGCAGTTTGTGTCTGTGTAATTTTGCATATAGTTTATATGTTCGTGTGTTGATATATAGTTTGGCAGTTGGTATTTTCGGTTGATTGGGTGCATTTTAGTTTGTTTTGGTTTTTATATGATCAAATGAGTGATTTGGTGTGGATTGAATTGTTTTGGTTGGTTCAATGTGATAGTTTGTTAGTTAGATTGTCACTCTGGTGTCTCCTCATTTGCGGATAAATCTTTCGCCTTTTACTAAAGATTTCCGTGGGGAGGCACAACACAATGAGTCTGAACTCATTTTTTACAACCCCATCCCTCGGATGGGGCAGATCAAATCAAACAAAATCCACAACACAAATACTATCAACCATCCGTACACAACCGCGACCGCATCCGTATCCCCAACAAATTTACCCACTAAATAGAATACGTATCACTGGAAGGTAGTCGCATTCACCAGGACTGGAATGTCACTGTTCAATCGCCTTGTTTCTCATACCTGATCAGATAAGAACAGATCAAATCAGATTAGATCAGGTCGGATCAGATCAGATCAGTTTCATTTACGTCGAACAGGATTCGATGAGTTCAAATAAGATGAGGACAGGTGATGTGACTAAGATGGAGTGGGCTGCGCTTCACATCACACACAGGGATCAGAATGAGATGGGCAAAACGAAGGAAACGAACAGACACGAAGATTATCATATATATATATATTTATATATATATATATATATATATATATATATATATATATATATATATATACATATAGATATGTATGAGCACGAGAGAGCGAGAGCGAGAGGGAGAGAGGAAGAACGAGAGCAACAGAACAGCGAGGGAGTGAGGGGGGGGGCGAGAGAGGGAGATTTAGACATGGATTAGTGGGTCATGTGAGGGTAGATAGGGTGATGTGAAGAAATGAATATCTCGGCGAACGGTTTGAAGAGGGTGGATGGGGCTGAGTTGTGACCGTGTAAATTAGATGCACTCAGTGAACTCGAGCAATCAGACTGATGTTCATAAGTAGGCATATGCGGACGTAATCAAGGTGTGTATGTATATTGTGCGATTGGTCTATGTGAGCTTCAGATGAGTATGTGAGTAGTTGAGTAGTTAAATAGGTGAGTGGGTGACAGTTGAATCAGATGACACAAGGTATTTTCATATGTGTAGTGTTTGATCCAGTCGTACTATTGTGATGGAAGTAGTAGGCGAATGGTGGAATAGATGACACGAGTAGACTGGGAGACGAGGACGTATGGTAGGAAATAGGTGAAGGGCATAGGCTAGTTGATTGTGCATGCATTGATTTAGGTGTGCATTTATGCTTGTGTTCAATCGCGTTCTTTCTCATTGGTGGTTGTGATGCGCGATCGATTGAAATGCGATGCGTTTAGTTAGCGATTGAGACTACTGATATGAATGGTTTGAGTAGTTTGATGGAGAGATTTGTTTGTTTAGATTGTTGTTGACGGTTTGCAGTTTGTGTCTGTGTAATTTTGCATATAGTTTATATGTTTGTGTGTTGATATATAGTTTGGCAGTTGGTATTTTCGGTTGATTGGGTGCATTTTAGTTTGTTTTGGTTTTTATATGATCAAATGAGTGATTTGGTGTGGATTGAATTGTTTTGGTTGGTTCAATGTGATAGTTTGTTAGTTAGATTGTCACTCTGGTGTCTCCTCATTTGCGGATAAATCTTTCGCCTTTTACTAAAGATTTCCGTGGGGAGGCACAACACAATGAGTCTGAACTCATTTTTTACAACCCCATCCCTCGGATGGGGCAGATCAAATCAAACAAAATCCACAACACAAATACTATCAACCATCCGTACACAACCGCGACCGCATCCGTATCCCCAACAAATTTACCCACTAAATAGAATACGTATCACTGGAAGGTAGTCGCATTCACCAGGACTGGAATGTCACTGTTCAATCGCCTTGTTTCTCATACCTGATCAGATAAGAACAGATCAAATCAGATTAGATCAGGTCGGATCAGATCAGATCAGATCAGTTTCATTTACGTCGAACAGGATTCGATGAGTTCAAATAAGATGAGGACAGGTGATGTGACTAAGATGGAGTGGGCTGCGCTTCACATCACACACAGGGATCAGAATGAGATGGGCAAAACGAAGGAAACGAACAGACACGAAGATTAATATATATATATATATATATATATATATATATATATATATATATATATATATATATATATATCTATACATATAGATATGTATGAGCACGAGAGAGCGAGAGCGAGAGGGAGAGAGGAAGAACGAGAGCAACAGAACAGCGAGGGAGTGAGGGGGGGGGCGAGAGAGGGAGATTTAGACATGGATTAGTGGGTCATGTGAGGGTAGATAGGGTGATGTGAAGAAATGAATATCTCGGCGAACGGTTTGAAGAGGGTGGATGGGGCTGAGTTGTGACCGTGTAAATTAGATGCACTCAGTGAACTCGAGCAATCAGACTGATGTTCATAAGTAGGCATATGCGGACGTAATCAAGGTGTGTATGTATATTGTGCGATTGGTCTATGTGAGCTTCAGATGAGTATGTGAGTAGTTGAGTAGTTAAATAGGTGAGTGGGTGACAGTTGAATCAGATGACACAAGGTATTTTCATATGTGTAGTGTTTGATCCAGTCGTACTATTGTGATGGAAGTAGTAGGCGAATGGTGGAATAGATGACACGAGTAGACTGGGAGACGAGGACGTATGGTAGGAAATAGGTGAAGGGCATAGGCTAGTTGATTGTGCATGCATTGATTTAGGTGTGCATTTATGCTTGTGTTCAATCGCGTTCTTTCTCATTGGTGGTTGTGATGCGCGATCGATTGAAATGCGATGCGTTTAGTTAGCGATTGAGACTACTGATATGAATGGTTTGAGTAGTTTGATGGAGAGATTTGTTTGTTTAGATTGTTGTTGACGGTTTGCAGTTTGTGTCTGTGTAATTTTGCATATAGTTTATATGTTCGTGTGTTGATATATAGTTTGGCAGTTGGTATTTTCGGTTGATTGGGTGCATTTTAGTTTGTTTTGGTTTTTATATGATCAAATGAGTGATTTGGTGTGGATTGAATTGTTTTGGTTGGTTCAATGTGATAGTTTGTTAGTTAGATTGTCACTCTGGTGTCTCCTCATTTGCGGATAAATCTTTCGCCTTTTACTAAAGATTTCCGTGGGGAGGCACAACACAATGAGTCTGAACTCATTTTTTACAACCCCATCCCTCGGATGGGGCAGATCAAATCAAACAAAATCCACAACACAAATACTATCAACCATCCGTACACAACCGCGACCGCATCCGTATCCCCAACAAATTTACCCACTAAATAGAATACGTATCACTGGAAGGTAGTCGCATTCACCAGGACTGGAATGTCACTGTTCAATCGCCTTGTTTCTCATACGTGATCAGATAAGAACAGATCAAATCAGATTAGATCAGGTCGGATCAGATCAGATCAGATCAGATCAGTTTCATTTACGTCGAACAGGATTCGATGAGTTCAAATAAGATGAGGACAGGTGATGTGACTAAGATGGAGTGGGCTGCGCTTCACATCACACACAGGGATCAGAATGAGATGGGCAAAACGAAGGAAACAAACAGACACGAAGATTATCATATATATATATTTATATATATATATATATATATATCTATACATATAGATATGTATGAGCACGAGAGAGCGAGAGCGAGAGGGAGAGAGGAAGAACGAGAGCAACAGAACAGCGAGGGAGTGAGGGGGGGGGGGGCGAGAGAGGGAGATTTAGACATGGATTAGTGGGTCATGTGAGGGTAGATAGGGTGATGTGAAGAAATGAATATCTCGGCGAACGGTTTGAAGAGGGTGGATGGGGCTGAGTTGTGACCGTGTAAATTAGATGCACTCAGTGAACTCGAGCAATCAGACTGATGTTCATAAGTAGGCATATGCGGACGTAATCAAGGTGTGTATGTATATTGTGCGATTGGTCTATGTGAGCTTCAGATGAGTATGTGAGTAGTTGAGTAGTTAAATAGGTGAGTGGGTGACAGTTGAATCAGATGACACAAGGTATTTTCATATGTGTAGTGTTTGATCCAGTCGTACTATTGTGATGGAAGTAGTAGGCGAATGGTGGAATAGATGACACGAGTAGACTGGGAGACGAGGACGTATGGTAGGAAATAGGTGAAGGGCATAGGCTAGTTGATTGTGCATGCATTGATTTAGGTGTGCATTTATGCTTGTGTTCAATCGCGTTCTTTCTCATTGGTGGTTGTGATGCGCGATCGATTGAAATGCGATGCGTTTAGTTAGCGATTGAGACTACTGATATGAATGGTTTGAGTAGTTTGATGGAGAGATTTGTTTGTTTAGATTGTTGTTGACGGTTTGCAGTTTGTGTCTGTGTAATTTTGCATATAGTTTATATGTTCGTGTGTTGATATATAGTTTGGCAGTTGGTATTTTCGGTTGATTGGGTGCATTTTAGTTTGTTTTGGTTTTTATATGATCAAATGAGTGATTTGGTGTGGATTGAATTGTTTTGGTTGGTTCAATGTGATAGTTTGTTAGTTAGATTGTCACTCTGGTGTCTCCTCATTTGCGGATAAATCTTTCGCCTTTTACTAAAGATTTCCGTGGGGAGGCACAACACAATGAGTCTGAACTCATTTTTTACAACCCCATCCCTCGGATGGGGCAGATCAAATCAAACAAAATCCACAACACAAATACTATCAACCATCCGTACACAACCGCGACCGCATCCGTATCCCCAACAAATTTACCCACTAAATAGAATACGTATCACTGGAAGGTAGTCGCATTCACCAGGACTGGAATGTCACTGTTCAATCGCCTTGTTTCTCATACCTGATCAGATAAGAACAGATCAAATCAGATTAGATCAGGTCGGATCAGATCAGATCAGATCAGTTTCATTTACGTCGAACAGGATTCGATGAGTTCAAATAAGATGAGGACAGGTGATGTGACTAAGATGGAGTGGGCTGCGCTTCACATCACACACAGGGATCAGAATGAGATGGGCAAAACGAAGGAAACGAACAGACACGAAGATTATCATATATATATATATATATATATATATATATATATATATATATATATATACATATAGATATGTATGAGCACGAGAGAGCGAGAGCGAGAGGGAGAGAGGAAGAACGAGAGCAACAGAACAGCGAGGGAGTGAGGGGGGGGGCGAGAGAGGGAGATTTAGACATGGATTAGTGGGTCATGTGAGGGTAGATAGGGTGATGTGAAGAAATGAATATCTCGGCGAACGGTTTGAAGAGGGTGGATGGGGCTGAGTTGTGACCGTGTAAATTAGATGCACTCAGTGAACTCGAGCAATCAGACTGATGTTCATAAGTAGGCATATGCGGACGTAATCAAGGTGTGTATGTATATTGTGCGATTGGTCTATGTGAGCTTCAGATGAGTATGTGAGTAGTTGAGTAGTTAAATAGGTGAGTGGGTGACAGTTGAATCAGATGACACAAGGTATTTTCATATGTGTAGTGTTTGATCCAGTCGTACTATTGTGATGGAAGTAGTAGGCGAATGGTGGAATAGATGACACGAGTAGACTGGGAGACGAGGACGTATGGTAGGAAATAGGTGAAGGGCATAGGCTAGTTGATTGTGCATGCATTGATTTAGGTGTGCATTTATGCTTGTGTTCAATCGCGTTCTTTCTCATTGGTGGTTGTGATGCGCGATCGATTGAAATGCGATGCGTTTGGTTAGCGATTGAGACTACTGATATGAATGGTTTGAGTAGTTTGATGGAGAGATTTGTTTGTTTAGATTGTTGTTGACGGTTTGCAGTTTGTGTCTGTGTAATTTTGCATATAGTTTATATGTTCGTGTGTTGATATATAGTTTGGCAGTTGGTATTTTCGGTTGATTGGGTGCATTTTAGTTTGTTTTGGTTTTTATATGATCAAATGAGTGATTTGGTGTGGATTGAATTGTTTTGGTTGGTTCAATGTGATAGTTTGTTAGTTAGATTGTCACTCTGGTGTCTCCTCGTTTGCGGATAAATCTTTCGCCTTTTACTAAAGATTTCCGTGGGGAGGCACAACACAATGAGTCTGAACTCATTTTTTACAACCCCATCCCTCGGATGGGGCAGATCAAATCAAACAAAATCCACAACACAAATACTATCAACCATCCGTACACAACCGCGACCGCATCCGTATCCCCAACAAATTTACCCACTAAATAGAATACGTATCACTGGAAGGTAGTCGCATTCACCAGGACTGGAATGTCACTGTTCAATCGCCTTGTTTCTCATACGTGATCAGATAAGAACAGATCAAATCAGATTAGATCAGGTCGGATCAGATCAGATCAGATCAGATCAGTTTCATTTACGTCGAACAGGATTCGATGAGTTCAAATAAGATGAGGACAGGTGATGTGACTAAGATGGAGTGGGCTGCGCTTCACATCACACACAGGGATCAGAATGAGATGGGCAAAACGAAGGAAACGAACAGACACGAAGATTATCATATATATATATTTATATATATATATATATATATATATATATATATATATATATCTATACATATAGATATGTATGAGCACGAGAGAGCGAGAGCGAGAGGGAGAGAGGAAGAATGAGAGCAACAGAACAGCGAGGGAGTGAGGGGGGGGGCGAGAGAGGGAGATTTAGACATAGATTAGTGGGTCATGTGAGGGTAGATAGGGTGATGTGAAGAAATGAATATCTCGGCGAACGGTTTGAAGAGGGTGGATGGGGCTGAGTTGTGACCGTGTAAATTAGATGCACTCAGTGAACTCGAGCAATCAGACTGATGTTCATAAGTAGGCATATGCGGACGTAATCAAGGTGTGTATGTATATTGTGCGATTGGTCTATGTGAGCTTCAGATGAGTATGTGAGTAGTTGAGTAGTTAAATAGGTGAGTGGGTGACAGTTGAATCAGATGACACAAGGTATTTTCATATGTGTAGTGTTTGATCCAGTCGTACTATTGTGATGGAAGTAGTAGGCGAATGGTGGAATAGATGACACGAGTAGACTGGGAGACGAGGACGTATGGTAGGAAATAGGTGAAGGGCATAGGCTAGTTGATTGTGCATGCATTGATTTAGGTGTGCATTTATGCTTGTGTTCAATCGCGTTCTTTCTCATTGGTGGTTGTGATGCGCGATCGATTGAAATGCGATGCGTTTGGTTAGCGATTGAGACTACTGATATGAATGGTTTGAGTAGTTTGATGGAGAGATTTGTTTGTTTAGATTGTTGTTGACGGTTTGCAGTTTGTGTCTGTGTAATTTTGCATATAGTTTATATGTTCGTGTGTTGATATATAGTTTGGCAGTTGGTATTTTCGGTTGATTGGGTGCATTTTAGTTTGTTTTGGTTTTTATATGATCAAATGAGTGATTTGGTGTGGATTGAATTGTTTTGGTTGGTTCAATGTGATAGTTTGTTAGTTAGATTGTCACTCTGGTGTCTCCTCGTTTGCGGATAAATCTTTCGCCTTTTACTAAAGATTTCCGTGGGGAGGCACAACACAATGAGTCTGAACTCATTTTTTACAACCCCATCCCTCGGATGGGGCAGATCAAATCAAACAAAATCCACAACACAAATACTATCAACCATCCGTACACAACCGCGACCGCATCCGTATCCCCAACAAATTTACCCACTAAATAGAATACGTATCACTGGAAGGTAGTCGCATTCACCAGGACTGGAATGTCACTGTTCAATCGCCTTGTTTCTCATACGTGATCAGATAAGAACAGATCAAATCAGATTAGATCAGGTCGGATCAGATCAGATCAGATCAGATCAGTTTCATTTACGTCGAACAGGATTCGATGAGTTCAAATAAGATGAGGACAGGTGATGTGACTAAGATGGAGTGGGCTGCGCTTCACATCACACACAGGGATCAGAATGAGATGGGCAAAACGAAGGAAACGAACAGACACGAAGATTATCATATATATATATTTATATATATATATATATATCTATACATATAGATATGTATGAGCACGAGAGAGCGAGAGCGAGAGGGAGAGAGGAAGAACGAGAGCAACAGAACAGCGAGGGAGTGAGGGGGGGGGGGCGAGAGAGGAAGATTTAGACATGGATTAGTGGGTCATGTGAGGGTAGATAGGGTGATGTGAAGAAATGAATATCTCGGCGAACGGTTTGAAGAGGGTGGATGGGGCTGAGTTGTGACCGTGTAAATTAGATGCACTCAGTGAACTCGAGCAATCAGACTGATGTTCATAAGTAGGCATATGCGGACGTAATCAAGGTGTGTATGTATATTGTGCGATTGGTCTATGTGAGCTTCAGATGAGTATGTGAGTAGTTGAGTAGTTAAATAGGTGAGTGGGTGACAGTCGAATCAGATGACACAAGGTATTTTCATATGTGTAGTGTTTGATCCAGTCGTACTATTGTGATGGAAGTAGTAGGCGAATGGTGGAATAGATGACACGAGTAGACTGGGAGACGAGGACGTATGGTAGGAAATAGGTGAAGGGCATAGGCTAGTTGATTGTGCATGCATTGATTTAGGTGTGCATTTATGCTTGTGTTCAATCGCGTTCTTTCTCATTGGTGGTTGTGATGCGC
Source organism: Fasciola hepatica (assembly GCA_948099385.1). Lineage (NCBI taxonomy): Eukaryota > Metazoa > Platyhelminthes > Trematoda > Plagiorchiida > Fasciolidae > Fasciola > Fasciola hepatica. The sequence goes on along the minus strand of CANUEZ040000048.1, from coordinate 12,431,288 downwards.
GATCGATTGAAATGCGATGCGTTTGGTTAGCGATTGAGACTACTGATATGAATGGTTTGAGTAGTTTGATGGAGAGATTTGTTTGTTTAGATTGTTGTTGACGGTTTGCAGTTTGTGTCTGTGTAATTTTGCATATAGTTTATATGTTCGTGTGTTGATATATAGTTTGGCAGTTGGTATTTTCGGTTGATTGGGTGCATTTTAGTTTGTTTTGGTTTTTATATGATCAAATGAGTGATTTGGTGTGGATTGAATTGTTTTGGTTGGTTCAATGTGATAGTTTGTTAGTTAGATTGTCACTCTGGTGTCTCCTCATTTGCGGATAAATCTTTCGCCTTTTACTAAAGATTTCCGTGGGGAGGCACAACACAATGAGTCTGAACTCATTTTTTACAACCCCATCCCTCGGATGGGGCAGATCAAATCAAACAAAATCCACAACACAAATACTATCAACCATCCGTACACAACCGCGACCGCATCCGTATCCCCAACAAATTTACCCACTAAATAGAATACGTATCACTGGAAGGTAGTCGCATTCACCAGGACTGGAATGTCACTGTTCAATCGCCTTGTTTCTCATACCTGATCAGATAAGAACAGATCAAATCAGATTAGATCAGGTCGGATCAGATCAGATCAGTTTCATTTACGTCGAACAGGATTCGATGAGTTCAAATAAGATGAGGACAGGTGATGTGACTAAGATGGAGTGGGCTGCGCTTCACATCACACACAGGGATCAGAATGAGATGGGCAAAACGAAGGAAACGAACAGACACGAAGATTATCATATATATATATATATATATATATATATATATATATATATATATATATATATATACATATAGATATGTATGAGCACGAGAGAGCGAGAGCGAGAGGGAGAGAGGAAGAACGAGAGCAACAGAACAGCGAGGGAGTGAGGGAGGGGGAGGCGAGAGAGGGAGATTTAGACATGGATTAGTGGGTCATGTGAGGGTAGATAGGGTGATGTGAAGAAATGAATATCTCGGCGAACGGTTTGAAGAGGGTGGATGGGGCTGAGTTGTGACCGTGTAAATTAGATGCACTCAGTGAACTCGAGCAATCAGACTGATGTTCATAAGTAGGCATATGCGGACGTAATCAAGGTGTGTATGTATATTGTGCGATTGGTCTATGTGAGCTTCAGATGAGTATGTGAGTAGTTGAGTAGTTAAATAGGTGAGTGGGTGACAGTTGAATCAGATGACACAAGGTATTTTCATATGTGTAGTGTTTGATCCAGTCGTACTATTGTGATGGAAGTAGTAGGCGAATGGTGGAATAGATGACACGAGTAGACTGGGAGACGAGGACGTATGGTAGGAAATAGGTGAAGGGCATAGGCTAGTTGATTGTGCATGCATTGATTTAGGTGTGCATTTATGCTTGTGTTCAATCGCGTTCTTTCTCATTGGTGGTTGTGATGCGCGATCGATTGAAATGCGATGCGTTTGGTTAGCGATTGAGACTACTGATATGAATGGTTTGAGTAGTTTGATGGAGAGATTTGTTTGTTTAGATTGTTGTTGACGGTTTGCAGTTTGTGTCTGTGTAATTTTGCATATAGTTTATATGTTCGTGTGTTGATATATAGTTTGGCAGTTGGTATTTTCGGTTGATTGGGTGCATTTTAGTTTGTTTTGGTTTTTATATGATCAAATGAGTGATTTGGTGTGGATTGAATTGTTTTGGTTGGTTCAATGTGATAGTTTGTTAGTTAGATTGTCACTCTGGTGTCTCCTCATTTGCGGATAAATCTTTCGCCTTTTACTAAAGATTTCCGTGGGGAGGCACAACACAATGAGTCTGAACTCATTTTTTACAACCCCATCCCTCGGATGGGGCAGATCAAATCAAACAAAATCCACAACACAAATACTATCAACCATCCGTACACAACCGCGACCGCATCCGTATCCCCAACAAATTTACCCACTAAATAGAATACGTATCACTGGAAGGTAGTCGCATTCACCAGGACTGGAATGTCACTGTTCAATCGCCTTGTTTCTCATACCTGATCAGATAAGAACAGATCAAATCAGATTAGATCAGGTCGGATCAGATCAGATCAGTTTCATTTACGTCGAACAGGATTCGATGAGTTCAAATAAGATGAGGACAGGTGATGTGACTAAGATGGAGTGGGCTGCGCTTCACATCACACACAGGGATCAGAATGAGATGGGCAAAACGAAGGAAACGAACAGACACGAAGATTATCATATATATATATATATATATATATATATATATATATATATATATATATATATATATACATATAGATATGTATGAGCACGAGAGAGCGAGAGCGAGAGGGAGAGAGGAAGAACGAGAGCAACAGAACAGCGAGGGAGTGAGGGAGGGGGAGGCGAGAGAGGGAGATTTAGACATGGATTAGTGGGTCATGTGAGGGTAGATAGGGTGATGTGAAGAAATGAATATCTCGGCGAACGGTTTGAAGAGGGTGGATGGGGCTGAGTTGTGACCGTGTAAATTAGATGCACTCAGTGAACTCGAGCAATCAGACTGATGTTCATAAGTAGGCATATGCGGACGTAATCAAGGTGTGTATGTATATTGTGCGATTGGTCTATGTGAGCTTCAGATGAGTATGTGAGTAGTTGAGTAGTTAAATAGGTGAGTGGGTGACAGTTGAATCAGATGACACAAGGTATTTTCATATGTGTAGTGTTTGATCCAGTCGTACTATTGTGATGGAAGTAGTAGGCGAATGGTGGAATAGATGACACGAGTAGACTGGGAGACGAGGACGTATGGTAGGAAATAGGTGAAGGGCATAGGCTAGTTGATTGTGCATGCATTGATTTAGGTGTGCATTTATGCTTGTGTTCAATCGCGTTCTTTCTCATTGGTGGTTGTGATGCGCGATCGATTGAAATGCGATGCGTTTGGTTAGCGATTGAGACTACTGATATGAATGGTTTGAGTAGTTTGATGGAGAGATTTGTTTGTTTAGATTGTTGTTGACGGTTTGCAGTTTGTGTCTGTGTAATTTTGCATATAGTTTATATGTTCGTGTGTTGATATATAGTTTGGCAGTTGGTATTTTCGGTTGATTGGGTGCATTTTAGTTTGTTTTGGTTTTTATATGATCAAATGAGTGATTTGGTGTGGATTGAATTGTTTTGGTTGGTTCAATGTGATAGTTTGTTAGTTAGATTGTCACTCTGGTGTCTCCTCATTTGCGGATAAATCTTTCGCCTTTTACTAAAGATTTCCGTAGGGAGGCACAACACAATGAGTCTGAACTCATTTTTTACAACCCCATCCCTCGGATGGGGCAGATCAAATCAAACAAAATCCACAACACAAATACTATCAACCATCCGTACACAACCGCGACCGCATCCGTATCCCCAACAAATTTACCCACTAAATAGAATACGTATCACTGGAAGGTAGTCGCATTCACCAGGACTGGAATGTCACTGTTCAATCGCCTTGTTTCTCATACGTGATCAGATAAGAACAGATCAAATCAGATTAGATCAGGTCGGATCAGATCAGATCAGATCAGATCAGTTTCATTTACGTCGAACAGGATTCGATGAGTTCAAATAAGATGAGGACAGGTGATGTGACTAAGATGGAGTGGGCTGCGCTTCACATCACACACAGGGATCAGAATGAGATGGGCAAAACGAAGGAAACGAACAGACACGAAGATTATCATATATATATATTTATATATATATATATATATCTATACATATAGATATGTATGAGCACGAGAGAGCGAGAGCGAGAGGGAGAGAGGAAGAACGAGAGCAACAGAACAGCGAGGGAGTGAGGGGGGGGCGAGAGAGGGAGATTTAGACATGGATTAGTGGGTCATGTGAGGGTAGATAGGGTGATGTGAAGAAATGAATATCTCGGCGAACGGTTTGAAGAGGGTGGATGGGGCTGAGTTGTGACCGTGTAAATTAGATGCACTCAGTGAACTCGAGCAATCAGACTGATGTTCATAAGTAGGCATATGCGGACGTAATCAAGGTGTGTATGTATATTGTGCGATTGGTCTATGTGAGCTTCAGATGAGTATGTGAGTAGTTGAGTAGTTAAATAGGTGAGTGGGTGACAGTTGAATCAGATGACACAAGGTATTTTCATATGTGTAGTGTTTGATCCAGTCGTACTATTGTGATGGAAGTAGTAGGCGAATGGTGGAATAGATGACACGAGTAGACTGGGAGACGAGGACGTATGGTAGGAAATAGGTGAAGGGCATAGGCTAGTTGATTGTGCATGCATTGATTTAGGTGTGCATTTATGCTTGTGTTCAATCGCGTTCTTTCTCATTGGTGGTTGTGATGCGCGATCGATTGAAATGCGATGCGTTTAGTTAGCGATTGAGACTACTGATATGAATGGTTTGAGTAGTTTGATGGAGAGATTTGTTTGTTTAGATTGTTGTTGACGGTTTGCAGTTTGTGTCTGTGTAATTTTGCATATAGTTTATATGTTCGTGTGTTGATGTATAGTTTGGCAGTTGGTATTTTCGGTTGATTGGGTGCATTTTAGTTTGTTTTGGTTTTTATATGATCAAATGAGTGATTTGGTGTGGATTGAATTGTTTTGGTTGGTTCAATGTGATAGTTTGTTAGTTAGATTGTCACTCTGGTGTCTCCTCATTTGCGGATAAATCTTTCGCCTTTTACTAAAGATTTCCGTGGGGAGGCACAACACAATGAGTCTGAACTCATTTTTTACAACCCCATCCCTCGGATGGGGCAGATCAAATCAAACAAAATCCACAACACAAATACTATCAACCATCCGTACACAACCGCGACCGCATCCGTATCCCCAACAAATTTACCCACTAAATAGAATACGTATCACTGGAAGGTAGTCGCATTCACCAGGACTGGAATGTCACTGTTCAATCGCCTTGTTTCTCATACGTGATCAGATAAGAACAGATCAAATCAGATTAGATCAGGTCGGATCAGATCAGATCAGATCAGTTTCATTTACGTCGAACAGGATTCGATGAGTTCAAATAAGATGAGGACAGGTGATGTGACTAAGATGGAGTGGGCTGCGCTTCACATCACACACAGGGATCAGAATGAGATGGGCAAAACGAAGGAAACGAACAGACACGAAGATTATCATATATATATATATATATATATATATATATATATATATACATATAGATATGTATGAGCACGAGAGAGCGAGAGCGAGAGGGAGAGAGGAAGAACGAGAGCAACAGAACAGCGAGGGAGTGAGGGAGGGGGAGGCGAGAGAGGGAGATTTAGACATGGATTAGTGGGTCATGTGAGGGTAGATAGGGTGATGTGAAGAAATGAATATCTCGGCGAACGGTTTGAAGAGGGTGGATGGGGCTGAGTTGTGACCGTGTAAATTAGATGCACTCAGTGAACTCGAGCAATCAGACTGATGTTCATAAGTAGGCATATGCGGACGTAATCAAGGTGTGTATGTATATTGTGCGATTGGTCTATGTGAGCTTCAGATGAGTATGTGAGTAGTTGAGTAGTTAAATAGGTGAGTGGGTGACAGTTGAATCAGATGACACAAGGTATTTTCATATGTGTAGTGTTTGATCCAGTCGTACTATTGTGATGGAAGTAGTAGGCGAATGGTGGAATAGATGACACGAGTAGACTGGGAGACGAGGACGTATGGTAGGAAATAGGTGAAGGGCATAGGCTAGTTGATTGTGCATGCATTGATTTAGGTGTGCATTTATGCTTGTGTTCAATCGCGTTCTTTCTCATTGGTGGTTGTGATGCGCGATCGATTGAAATGCGATGCGTTTGGTTAGCGATTGAGACTACTGATATGAATGGTTTGAGTAGTTTGATGGAGAGATTTGTTTGTTTAGATTGTTGTTGACGGTTTGCAGTTTGTGTCTGTGTAATTTTGCATATAGTTTATATGTTCGTGTGTTGATATATAGTTTGGCAGTTGGTATTTTCGGTTGATTGGGTGCATTTTAGTTTGTTTTGGTTTTTATATGATCAAATGAGTGATTTGGTGTGGATTGAATTGTTTTGGTTGGTTCAATGTGATAGTTTGTTAGTTAGATTGTCACTCTGGTGTCTCCTCATTTGCGGATAAATCTTTCGCCTTTTACTAAAGATTTCCGTGGGGAGGCACAACACAATGAGTCTGAACTCATTTTTTACAACCCCATCCCTCGGATGGGGCAGATCAAATCAAACAAAATCCACAACACAAATACTATCAACCATCCGTACACAACCGCGACCGCATCCGTATCCCCAACAAATTTACCCACTAAATAGAATACGTATCACTGGAAGGTAGTCGCATTCACCAGGACTGGAATGTCACTGTTCAATCGCCTTGTTTCTCATACGTGATCAGATTAGAACAGATCAAATCAGATTAGATCAGGTCGGATCAGATCAGATCAGTTTCATTTACGTCGAACAGGATTCGATGAGTTCAAATAAGATGAGGACAGGTGATGTGACTAAGATGGAGTGGGCTGCGCTTCACATCACACACAGGGATCAGAATGAGATGGGCAAAACGAAGGAAACGAACAGACACGAAGATTATCATATATATATATATATATATATATATATATATATATATATATATATATATATATATAGATATGTATGAGCACGAGAGAGCGAGAGCGAGAGGGAGAGAGGAAGAACGAGAGCAACAGAACAGCGAGGGAGTGAGGGGGGGGGGGCGAGAGAGGGAGATTTAGACATGGATTAGTGGGTCATGTGAGGGTAGATAGGGTGATGTGAAGAAATGAATATCTCGGCGAACGGTTTGAAGAGGGTGGATGGGGCTGAGTTGTGACCGTGTAAATTAGATGCACTCAGTGAACTCGAGCAATCAGACTGATGTTCATAAGTAGGCATATGCGGACGTAATCAAGGTGTGTATGTATATTGTGCGATTGGTCTATGTGAGCTTCAGATGAGTATGTGAGTAGTTGAGTAGTTAAATAGGTGAGTGGGTGACAGTTGAATCAGATGACACAAGGTATTTTCATATGTGTAGTGTTTGATCCAGTCGTACTATTGTGATGGAAGTAGTAGGCGAATGGTGGAATAGATGACACGAGTAGACTGGGAGACGAGGACGTATGGTAGGAAATAGGTGAAGGGCATAGGCTAGTTGATTGTGCATGCATTGATTTAGGTGTGCATTTATGCTTGTGTTCAATCGCGTTCTTTCTCATTGGTGGTTGTGATGCGCGATCGATTGAAATGCGATGCGTTTGGTTAGCGATTGAGACTACTGATATGAATGGTTTGAGTAGTTTGATGGAGAGATTTGTTTGTTTAGATTGTTGTTGACGGTTTGCAGTTTGTGTCTGTGTAATTTTGCATATAGTTTATATGTTCGTGTGTTGATATATAGTTTGGCAGTTGGTATTTTCGGTTGATTGGGTGCATTTTAGTTTGTTTTGGTTTTTATATGATCAAATGAGTGATTTGGTGTGGATTGAATTGTTTTGGTTGGTTCAATGTGATAGTTTGTTAGTTAGATTGTCACTCTGGTGTCTCCTCATTTGCGGATAAATCTTTCGCCTTTTACTAAAGATTTCCGTGGGGAGGCACAACACAATGAGTCTGAACTCATTTTTTACAACCCCATCCCTCGGATGGGGCAGATCAAATCAAACAAAATCCACAACACAAATACTATCAACCATCCGTACACAACCGCAACCGCATCCGTATCCCCAACAAATTTACCCACTAAATAGAATACGTATCACTGGAAGGTAGTCGCATTCACCAGGACTGGAATGTCACTGTTCAATCGCCTTGTTTCTCATACGTGATCAGATTAGAACAGATCAAATCAGATTGGATCAGATCGGATCAGATCAGATCAGATCAGTTTCATTTACGTCGAACAGGATTCGATGAGTTCAAATAAGATGAGGACAGGTGATGTGACTAAGATGGAGTGGGCTGCGCTTCACATCACACACAGGGATCAGAATGAGATGGGCAAAACGAAGGAAACGAACAGACACGAAGATTATCATATATATATATTTATATATATATATATATATATATATATATATATATACATATAGATATGTATGAGCACGAGAGAGCGAGAGCGAGAGGGAGAGAGGAAGAACGAGAGCAACAGAACAGCGAGGGAGTGAGGGGGGGGGCGAGAGAGGGAGATTTAGACATGGATTAGTGGGTCATGTGAGGGTAGATAGGGTGATGTGAAGAAATGAATATCTCGGCGAACGGTTTGAAGAGGGTGGATGGGGCTGAGTTGTGACCGTGTAAATTAGATGCACTCAGTGAACTCGAGCAATCAGACTGATGTTCATAAGTAGGCATATGCGGACGTAATCAAGGTGTGTATGTATATTGTGCGATTGGTCTATGTGAGCTTCAGATGAGTATGTGAGTAGTTGAGTAGTTAAATAGGTGAGTGGGTGACAGTTGAATCAGATGACACAAGGTATTTTCATATGTGTAGTGTTTGATCCAGTCGTACTATTGTGATGGAAGTAGTAGGCGAATGGTGGAATAGATGACACGAGTAGACTGGGAGACGAGGACGTATGGTAGGAAATAGGTGAAGGGCATAGGCTAGTTGATTGTGCATGCATTGATTTAGGTGTGCATTTATGCTTGTGTTCAATCGCGTTCTTTCTCATTGGTGGTTGTGATGCGCGATCGATTGAAATGCGATGCGTTTGGTTAGCGATTGAGACTACTGATATGAATGGTTTGAGTAGTTTGATGGAGAGATTTGTTTGTTTAGATTGTTGTTGACGGTTTGCAGTTTGTGTCTGTGTAATTTTGCATATAGTTTATATGTTCGTGTGTTGATATATAGTTTGGCAGTTGGTATTTTCGGTTGATTGGGTGCATTTTAGTTTGTTTTGGTTTTTATATGATCAAATGAGTGATTTGGTGTGGATTGAATTGTTTTGGTTGGTTCAATGTGATAGTTTGTTAGTTAGATTGTCACTCTGGTGTCTCCTCATTTGCGGATAAATCTTTCGCCTTTTACTAAAGATTTCCGTGGGGAGGCACAACACAATGAGTCTGAACTCATTTTTTACAACCCCATCCCTCGGATGGGGCAGATCAAATCAAACAAAATCCACAACACAAATACTATCAACCATCCGTACACAACCGCGACCGCATCCGTATCCCCAACAAATTTACCCACTAAATAGAATACGTATCACTGGAAGGTAGTCGCATTCACCAGGACTGGAATGTCACTGTTCAATCGCCTTGTTTCTCATACGTGATCAGATAAGAACAGATCAAATCAGATTAGATCAGGTCGGATCAGATCAGATCAGATCAGATCAGTTTCATTTACGTCGAACAGGATTCGATGAGTTCAAATAAGATGAGGACAGGTGATGTGACTAAGATGGAGTGGGCTGCGCTTCACATCACACACAGGGATCAGAATGAGATGGGCAAAACGAAGGAAACGAACAGACACGAAGATTATCATATATATATATTTATATATATATATATATATATATATATATATATATATATATATATATATATACATATAGATATGTATGAGCACGAGAGAGCGAGAGCGAGAGGGAGAGAGGAAGAACGAGAGCAACAGAACAGCGAGGGAGTGAGGGGGGGGGGCGAGAGAGGAAGATTTAGACATGGATTAGTGGGTCATGTGAGGGTAGATAGGGTGATGTGAAGAAATGAATATCTCGGCGAACGGTTTGAAGAGGGTGGTTGGGGCTGAGTTGTGACCGTGTAAATTAGATGCACTCAGTGAACTCGAGCAATCAGACTGATGTTCATAAGTAGGCATATGCGGACGTAATCAAGGTGTGTATGTATATTGTGCGATTGGTCTATGTGAGCTTCAGATGAGTATGTGAGTAGTTGAGTAGTTAAATAGGTGAGTGGGTGACAGTTGAATCATATGACACAAGGTATTTTCATATGTGTAGTGTTTGATCCAGTCGTACTATTGTGATGGAAGTAGTAGGCGAATGGTGGAATAGATGACACGAGTAGACTGGGAGACGAGGACGTATGGTAGGAAATAGGTGAAGGGCATAGGCTAGTTGATTGTGCATGCATTGATTTAGGTGTGCATTTATGCTTGTGTTCAATCGCGTTCTTTCTCATTGGTGGTTGTGATGCGCGATCGATTGAAATGCGATGCGTTTGGTTAGCGATTGAGACTACTGATATGAATGGTTTGAGTAGTTTGATGGAGAGATTTGTTTGTTTAGATTGTTGTTGACGGTTTGCAGTTTGTGTCTGTGTAATTTTGCATATAGTTTATATGTTCGTGTGTTGATATATAGTTTGGCAGTTGGTATTTTCGGTTGATTGGGTGCATTTTAGTTTGTTTTGGTTTTTATATGATCAAATGAGTGATTTGGTGTGGATTGAATTGTTTTGGTTGGTTCAATGTGATAGTTTGTTAGTTAGATTGTCACTCTGGTGTCTCCTCATTTGCGGATAAATCTTTCGCCTTTTACTAAAGATTTCCGTGGGGAGGCACAACACAATGAGTCTGAACTCATTTTTTACAACCCCATCCCTCGGATGGGGCAGATCAAATCAAACAAAATCCACAACACAAATACTATCAACCATCCGTACACAACCGCGACCGCATCCGTATCCCCAACAAATTTACCCACTAAATAGAATACGTATCACTGGAAGGTAGTCGCATTCACCAGGACTGGAATGTCACTGTTCAATCGCCTTGTTTCTCATACGTGATCAGATAAGAACAGATCAAATCAGATTAGATCAGGTCGGATCAGATCAGATCAGATCAGATCAGTTTCATTTACGTCGAACAGGATTCGATGAGTTCAAATAAGATGAGGACAGGTGATGTGACTAAGATGGAGTGGGCTGCGCTTCACATCACACACAGGGATCAGAATGAGATGGGCAAAACGAAGGAAACGAACAGACACGAAGATTATCATATATATATATATATATATATATATATATATATATATATATATATATATAGATATGTATGAGCACGAGAGAGCGAGAGCGAGAGGGAGAGAGGAAGAACGAGAGCAACAGAACAGCGAGGGAGTGAGGGGGGGGGGCGAGAGAGGAAGATTTAGACATGGATTAGTGGGTCATGTGAGGGTAGATAGGGTGATGTGAAGAAATGAATATCTCGGCGAACGGTTTGAAGAGGGTGGATGGGGCTGAGTTGTGACCGTGTAAATTAGATGCACTCAGTGAACTCGAGCAATCAGACTGATGTTCATAAGTAGGCATATGCGGACGTAATCAAGGTGTGTATGTATATTGTGCGATTGGTCTATGTGAGCTTCAGATGAGTATGTGAGTAGTTGAGTAGTTAAATAGGTGAGTGGGTGACAGTTGAATCAGATGACACAAGGTATTTTCATATGTGTAGTGTTTGATCCAGTCGTACTATTGTGATGGAAGTAGTAGGCGAATGGTGGAATAGATGACACGAGTAGACTGGGAGACGAGGACGTATGGTAGGAAATAGGTGAAGGGCATAGGCTAGTTGATTGTGCATGCATTGATTTAGGTGTGCATTTATGCTTGTGTTCAATCGCGTTCTTTCTCATTGGTGGTTGTGATGCGCGATCGATTGAAATGCGATGCGTTTGGTTAGCGATTGAGACTACTGATATGAATGGTTTGAGTAGTTTGATGGAGAGATTTGTTTGTTTAGATTGTTGTTGACGGTTTGCAGTTTGTGTCTGTGTAATTTTGCATATAGTTTATATGTTCGTGTGTTGATATATAGTTTGGCAGTTGGTATTTTCGGTTGATTGGGTGCATTTTAGTTTGTTTTGGTTTTTATATGATCAAATGAGTGATTTGGTGTGGATTGAATTGTTTTGGTTGGTTCAATGTGATAGTTTGTTAGTTAGATTGTCACTCTGGTGTCTCCTCATTTGCGGATAAATCTTTCGCCTTTTACTAAAGATTTCCGTGGGGAGGCACAACACAATGAGTCTGAACTCATTTTTTACAACCCCATCCCTCGGATGGGGCAGATCAAATCAAACAAAATCCACAACACAAATACTATCAACCATCCGTACACAACCGCGACCGCATCCGTATCCCCAACAAATTTACCCACTAAATAGAATACGTATCACTGGAAGGTAGTCGCATTCACCAGGACTGGAATGTCACTGTTCAATCGCCTTGTTTCTCATACGTGATCAGATAAGAACAGATCAAATCAGATTAGATCAGGTCGGATCAGATCAGATCAGATCAGTTTCATTTACGTCGAACAGGATTCGATGAGTTCAAATAAGATGAGGACAGGTGATGTGACTAAGATGGAGTGGGCTGCGCTTCACATCACACACAGGGATCAGAATGAGATGGGCAAAACGAAGGAAACGAACAGACACGAAGATTATCATATATATATATATATATATATATATATATATATATATATATATATATATATATATATATATATACATATAGATATGTATGAGCACGAGAGAGCGAGAGCGAGAGGGAGAGAGGAAGAACGAGAGCAACAGAACAGCGAGGGAGTGAGGGGGGGGGGCGAGAGAGGGAGATTTAGACATGGATTAGTGGGTCATGTGAGGGTAGATAGGGTGATGTGAAGAAATGAATATCTCGGCGAACGGTTTGAAGAGGGTGGATGGGGCTGAGTTGTGACCGTGTAAATTAGATGCACTCAGTGAACTCGAGCAATCAGACTGATGTTCATAAGTAGGCATATGCGGACGTAATCAAGGTGTGTATGTATATTGTGCGATTGGTCTATGTGAGCTTCAGATGAGTATGTGAGTAGTTGAGTAGTTAAATAGGTGAGTGGGTGACAGTTGAATCAGATGACACAAGGTATTTTCATATGTGTAGTGTTTGATCCAGTCGTACTATTGTGATGGAAGTAGTAGGCGAATGGTGGAATAGATGACACGAGTAGACTGGGAGACGAGGACGTATGGTAGGAAATAGGTGAAGGGCATAGGCTAGTTGATTGTGCATGCATTGATTTAGGTGTGCATTTATGCTTGTGTTCAATCGCGTTCTTTCTCATTGGTGGTTGTGATGCGCGATCGATTGAAATGCGATGCGTTTAGTTAGCGATTGAGACTACTGATATGAATGGTTTGAGTAGTTTGATGGAGAGATTTGTTTGTTTAGATTGTTGTTGACGGTTTGCAGTTTGTGTCTGTGTAATTTTGCATATAGTTTATATGTTCGTGTGTTGATATATAGTTTGGCAGTTGGTATTTTCGGTTGATTGGGTGCATTTTAGTTTGTTTTGGTTTTTATATGATCAAATGAGTGATTTGGTGTGGATTGAATTGTTTTGGTTGGTTCAATGTGATAGTTTGTTAGTTAGATTGTCACTCTGGTGTCTCCTCATTTGCGGATAAATCTTTCGCCTTTTACTAAAGATTTCCGTGGGGAGGCACAACACAATGAGTCTGAACTCATTTTTTACAACCCCATCCCTCGGATGGGGCAGATCAAATCAAACAAAATCCACAACACAAATACTATCAACCATCCGTACACAACCGCAACCGCATCCGTATCCCCAACAAATTTACCCACTAAATAGAATACGTATCACTGGAAGGTAGTCGCATTCACCAGGACTGGAATGTCACTGTTCAATCGCCTTGTTTCTCATACGTGATCAGATAAGAACAGATCAAATCAGATTAGATCAGGTCGGATCAGATCAGATCAGATCAGATCAGTTTCATTTACGTCGAACAGGATTCGATGAGTTCAAATAAGATGAGGACAGGTGATGTGACTAAGATGGAGTGGGCTGCGCTTCACATCACACACAGGGATCAGAATGAGATGGGCAAAACGAAGGAAACGAACAGACACGAAGATTATCATATATATATATATATATATATATATATATATATATATATATATAGATATGTATGAGCACGAGAGAGCGAGAGCGAGAGGGAGAGAGGAAGAACGAGAGCAACAGAACAGCGAGGGAGTGAGGGGGGGGCGAGAGAGGGAGATTTAGACATGGATTAGTGGGTCATGTGAGGGTAGATAGGGTGATGTGAAGAAATGAATATCTCGGCGAACGGTTTGAAGAGGGTGGATGGGGCTGAGTTGTGACCGTGTAAATTAGATGCACTCAGTGAACTCGAGCAATCAGACTGATGTTCATAAGTAGGCATATGCGGACGTAATCAAGGTGTGTATGTATATTGTGCGATTGGTCTATGTGAGCTTCAGATGAGTATGTGAGTAGTTGAGTAGTTAAATAGGTGAGTGGGTGACAGTTGAATCAGATGACACAAGGTATTTTCATATGTGTAGTGTTTGATCCAGTCGTACTATTGTGATGGAAGTAGTAGGCGAATGGTGGAATAGATGACACGAGTAGACTGGGAGACGAGGACGTATGGTAGGAAATAGGTGAAGGGCATAGGCTAGTTGATTGTGCATGCATTGATTTAGGTGTGCATTTATGCTTGTGTTCAATCGCGTTCTTTCTCATTGGTGGTTGTGATGCGCGATCGATTGAAATGCGATGCGTTTAGTTAGCGATTGAGACTACTGATATGAATGGTTTGAGTAGTTTGATGGAGAGATTTGTTTGTTTAGATTGTTGTTGACGGTTTGCAGTTTGTGTCTGTGTAATTTTGCATATAGTTTATATGTTCGTGTGTTGATATATAGTTTGGCAGTTGGTATTTTCGGTTGATTGGGTGCATTTTAGTTTGTTTTGGTTTTTATATGATCAAATGAGTGATTTGGTGTGGATTGAATTGTTTTGGTTGGTTCAATGTGATAGTTTGTTAGTTAGATTGTCACTCTGGTGTCTCCTCATTTGCGGATAAATCTTTCGCCTTTTACTAAAGATTTCCGTGGGGAGGCACAACACAATGAGTCTGAGCTCATTTTTTACAACCCCATCCCTCGGATGGGGCAGATCAAATCAAACAAAATCCACAACACAAATACTATCAACCATCCGTACACAACCGCGACCGCATCCGTATCCCCAACAAATTTACCCACTAAATAGAATACGTATCACTGGAAGGTAGTCGCATTCACCAGGACTGGAATGTCACTGTTCAATCGCCTTGTTTCTCATACGTGATCAGATAAGAACAGATCAAATCAGATTAGATCAGGTCGGATCAGATCAGATCAGATCAGATCAGTTTCATTTACGTCGAACAGGATTCGATGAGTTCAAATAAGATGAGGACAGGTGATGTGACTAAGATGGAGTGGGCTGCGCTTCACATCACACACAGGGATCAGAATGAGATGGGCAAAACGAAGGAAACGAACAGACACGAAGATTATCATATATATATTTACCTATATATATATATATATATATATATATATATATATATATATACATATAGATATGTATGAGCACGAGAGAGCGAGAGCGAGAGGGAGAGAGGAAGAACGAGAGCAACAGAACAGCGAGGGAGTGAGGGGGGGGCGAGAGAGGGAGATTTAGACATGGATTAGTGGGTCATGTGAGGGTAGATAGGGTGATGTGAAGAAATGAATATCTCGGCGAACGGTTTGAAGAGGGTGGATGGGGCTGAGTTGTGACCGTGTAAATTAGATGCACTCAGTGAACTCGAGCAATCAGACTGATGTTCATAAGTAGGCATATGCGGACGTAATCAAGGTGTGTATGTATATTGTGCGATTGGTCTATGTGAGCTTCAGATGAGTATGTGAGTAGTTGAGTAGTTAAATAGGTGAGTGGGTGACAGTTGAATCAGATGACACAAGGTATTTTCATATGTGTAGTGTTTGATCCAGTCGTACTATTGTGATGGAAGTAGTAGGCGAATGGTGGAATAGATGACACGAGTAGACTGGGAGACGAGGACGTATGGTAGGAAATAGGTGAAGGGCATAGGCTAGTTGATTGTGCATGCATTGATTTAGGTGTGCATTTATGCTTGTGTTCAATCGCGTTCTTTCTCATTGGTGGTTGTGATGCGCGATCGATTGAAATGCGATGCGTTTAGTTAGCGATTGAGACTACTGATATGAATGGTTTGAGTAGTTTGATGGAGAGATTTGTTTGTTTAGATTGTTGTTGACGGTTTGCAGTTTGTGTCTGTGTAATTTTGCATATAGTTTATATGTTCGTGTGTTGATATATAGTTTGGCAGTTGGTATTTTCGGTTGATTGGGTGCATTTTAGTTTGTTTTGGTTTTTATATGATCAAATGAGTGATTTGGTGTGGATTGAATTGTTTTGGTTGGTTCAATGTGATAGTTTGTTAGTTAGATTGTCACTCTGGTGTCTCCTCATTTGCGGATAAATCTTTCGCCTTTTACTAAAGATTTCCGTGGGGAGGCACAACACAATGAGTCTGAGCTCATTTTTTACAACCCCATCCCTCGGATGGGGCAGATCAAATCAAACAAAATCCACAACACAAATACTATCAACCATCCGTACACAACCGCGACCGCATCCGTATCCCCAACAAATTTACCCACTAAATAGAATACGTATCACTGGAAGGTAGTCGCATTCACCAGGACTGGAATGTCACTGTTCAATCGCCTTGTTTCTCATACGTGATCAGATAAGAACAGATCAAATCAGATTAGATCAGGTCGGATCAGATCAGATCAGATCAGATCAGTTTCATTTACGTCGAACAGGATTCGATGAGTTCAAATAAGATGAGGACAGGTGATGTGACTAAGATGGAGTGGGCTGCGCTTCACATCACACACAGGGATCAGAATGAGATGGGCAAAACGAAGGAAACGAACAGACACGAAGATTATCATATATATATTTACCTATATATATATATATATATATATATATATATATATATATATATATATATATATATACATATAGATATGTATGAGCACGAGAGAGCGAGAGGGAGAGAGGAAGAACGAGAGCAACAGAACAGCGAGGGAGTGAGGGGGGGGGCGAGAGAGGGAGATTTAGACATGGATTAGTGGGTCATGTGAGGGTAGATAGGGTGATGTGAAGAAATGAATATCTCGGCGAACGGTTTGAAGAGGGTGGATGGGGCTGAGTTGTGACCGTGTAAATTAGATGCACTCAGTGAACTCGAGCAATCAGACTGATGTTCATAAGTAGGCATATGCGGACGTAATCAAGGTGTGTATGTATATTGTGCGATTGGTCTATGTGAGCTTCAGATGAGTATGTGAGTAGTTGAGTAGTTAAATAGGTGAGTGGGTGACAGTTGAATCAGATGACACAAGGTATTTTCATATGTGTAGTGTTTGATCCAGTCGTACTATTGTGATGGAAGTAGTAGGCGAATGGTGGAATAGATGACACGAGTAGACTGGGAGACGAGGACGTATGGTAGGAAATAGGTGAAGGGCATAGGCTAGTTGATTGTGCATGCATTGATTTAGGTGTGCATTTATGCTTGTGTTCAATCGCGTTCTTTCTCATTGGTGGTTGTGATGCGCGATCGATTGAAATGCGATGCGTTTAGTTAGCGATTGAGACTACTGATATGAATGGTTTGAGTAGTTTGATGGAGAGATTTGTTTGTTTAGATTGTTGTTGACGGTTTGCAGTTTGTGTCTGTGTAATTTTGCATATAGTTTATATGTTCGTGTGTTGATATATAGTTTGGCAGTTGGTATTTTCGGTTGATTGGGTGCATTTTAGTTTGTTTTGGTTTTTATATGATCAAATGAGTGATTTGGTGTGGATTGAATTGTTTTGGTTGGTTCAATGTGATAGTTTGTTAGTTAGATTGTCACTCTGGTGTCTCCTCATTTGCGGATAAATCTTTCGCCTTTTACTAAAGATTTCCGTGGGGAGGCACAACACAATGAGTCTGAACTCATTTTTTACAACCCCATCCCTCGGATGGGGCAGATCAAATCAAACAAAATCCACAACACAAATACTATCAACCATCCGTACACAACCGCGACCGCATCCGTATCCCCAACAAATTTACCCACTAAATAGAATACGTATCACTGGAAGGTAGTCGCATTCACCAGGACTGGAATGTCACTGTTCAATCGCCTTGTTTCTCATACGTGATCAGATAAGAACAGATCAAATCAGATTAGATCAGGTCGGATCAGATCAGATCAGATCAGATCAGTTTCATTTACGTCGAACAGGATTCGATGAGTTCAAATAAGATGAGGACAGGTGATGTGACTAAGATGGAGTGGGCTGCGCTTCACATCACACACAGGGATCAGAATGAGATGGGCAAAACGAAGGAAACGAACAGACACGAAGATTATCATATATATATATTTATATATATATATATATATATATCTATACATATAGATATGTATGAGCACGAGAGAGCGAGAGGGAGAGAGGAAGAATGAGAGCAACAGAACAGCGAGGGAGTGAGGGGGGGGGCGAGAGAGGGAGATTTAGACATGGATTAGTGGGTCATGTGAGGGTAGATAGGGTGATGTGAAGAAATGAATATCTCGGCGAACGGTTTGAAGAGGGTGGATGGGGCTGAGTTGTGACCGTGTAAATTAGATGCACTCAGTGAACTCGAGCAATCAGACTGATGTTCATAAGTAGGCATATGCGGACGTAATCAAGGTGTGTATGTATATTGTGCGATTGGTCTATGTGAGCTTCAGATGAGTATGTGAGTAGTTGAGTAGTTAAATAGGTGAGTGGGTGACAGTTGAATCAGATGACACAAGGTATTTTCATATGTGTAGTGTTTGATCCAGTCGTACTATTGTGATGGAAGTAGTAGGCGAATGGTGGAATAGATGACACGAGTAGACTGGGAGACGAGGACGTATGGTAGGAAATAGGTGAAGGGCATAGGCTAGTTGATTGTGCATGCATTGATTTAGGTGTGCATTTATGCTTGTGTTCAATCGCGTTCTTTCTCATTGGTGGTTGTGATGCGCGATCGATTGAAATGCGATGCGTTTGGTTAGCGATTGAGACTACTGATATGAATGGTTTGAGTAGTTTGATGGAGAGATTTGTTTGTTTAGATTGTTGTTGACGGTTTGCAGTTTGTGTCTGTGTAATTTTGCATATAGTTTATATGTTCGTGTGTTGATATATAGTTTGGCAGTTGGTATTTTCGGTTGATTGGGTGCATTTTAGTTTGTTTTGGTTTTTATATGATCAAATGAGTGATTTGGTGTGGATTGAATTGTTTTGGTTGGTTCAATGTGATAGTTTGTTAGTTAGATTGTCACTCTGGTGTCTCCTCATTTGCGGATAAATCTTTCGCCTTTTACTAAAGATTTCCGTGGGGAGGCACAACACAATGAGTCTGAACTCATTTTTTACAACCCCATCCCTCGGATGGGGCAGATCAAATCAAACAAAATCCACAACACAAATACTATCAACCATCCGTACACAACCGCGACCGCATCCGTATCCCCAACAAATTTACCCACTAAATAGAATACGTATCACTGGAAGGTAGTCGCATTCACCAGGACTGGAATGTCACTGTTCAATCGCCTTGTTTCTCATACGTGATCAGATAAGAACAGATCAAATCAGATTAGATCAGGTCGGATCAGATCAGATCAGATCAGATCAGTTTCATTTACGTCGAACAGGATTCGATGAGTTCAAATAAGATGAGGACAGGTGATGTGACTAAGATGGAGTGGGCTGCGCTTCACATCACACACAGGGATCAGAATGAGATGGGCAAAACGAAGGAAACGAACAGACACGAAGATTATCATATATATATATATATATATATATATATATATATATATATATATATATATCTATACATATAGATATGTATGAGCACGAGAGAGCGAGAGCGAGAGGGAGAGAGGAAGAACGAGAGCAACAGAACAGCGAGGGAGTGAGGGGGGGGGGCGAGAGAGGGAGATTTAGACATGGATTAGTGGGTCATGTGAGGGTAGATAGGGTGATGTGAAGAAATGAATATCTCGGCGAACGGTTTGAAGAGGGTGGATGGGGCTGAGTTGTGACCGTGTAAATTAGATGCACTCAGTGAACTCGAGCAATCAGACTGATGTTCATAAGTAGGCATATGCGGACGTAATCAAGGTGTGTATGTATATTGTGCGATTGGTCTATGTGAGCTTCAGATGAGTATGTGAGTAGTTGAGTAGTTAAATAGGTGAGTGGGTGACAGTTGAATCAGATGACACAAGGTATTTTCATATGTGTAGTGTTTGATCCAGTCGTACTATTGTGATGGAAGTAGTAGGCGAATGGTGGAATAGATGACACGAGTAGACTGGGAGACGAGGACGTATGGTAGGAAATAGGTGAAGGGCATAGGCTAGTTGATTGTGCATGCATTGATTTAGGTGTGCATTTATGCTTGTGTTCAATCGCGTTCTTTCTCATTGGTGGTTGTGATGCGCGATCGATTGAAATGCGATGCGTTTAGTTAGCGATTGAGACTACTGATATGAATGGTTTGAGTAGTTTGATGGAGAGATTTGTTTGTTTAGATTGTTGTTGACGGTTTGCAGTTTGTGTCTGTGTAATTTTGCATATAGTTTATATGTTTGTGTGTTGATGTATAGTTTGGCAGTTGGTATTTTCGGTTGATTGGGTGCATTTTAGTTTGTTTTGGTTTTTATATGATCAAATGAGTGATTTGGTGTGGATTGAATTGTTTTGGTTGGTTCAATGTGATAGTTTGTTAGTTAGATTGTCACTCTGGTGTCTCCTCATTTGCGGATAAATCTTTCGCCTTTTACTAAAGATTTCCGTGGGGAGGCACAACACAATGAGTCTGAACTCATTTTTTACAACCCCATCCCTCGGATGGGGCAGATCAAATCAAACAAAATCCACAACACAAATACTATCAACCATCCGTACACAACCGCGACCGCATCCGTATCCCCAACAAATTTACCCACTAAATAGAATACGTATCACTGGAAGGTAGTCGCATTCACCAGGACTGGAATGTCACTGTTCAATCGCCTTGTTTCTCATACGTGATCAGATAAGAACAGATCAAATCAGATTAGATCAGGTCGGATCAGATCAGATCAGATCAGATCAGTTTCATTTACGTCGAACAGGATTCGATGAGTTCAAATAAGATGAGGACAGGTGATGTGACTAAGATGGAGTGGGCTGCGCTTCACATCACACACAGGGATCAGAATGAGATGGGCAAAACGAAGGAAACGAACAGACACGAAGATTATCATATATATATATTTATATATATATATATATATATATATATATATATATATATATATATCTATACATATAGATATGTATGAGCACGAGAGAGCGAGAGCGAGAGGGAGAGAGGAAGAACGAGAGCAACAGAACAGCGAGGGAGTGAGGGGGGGGGGCGAGAGAGGGAGATTTAGACATGGATTAGTGGGTCATGTGAGGGTAGATAGGGTGATGTGAAGAAATGAATATCTCGGCGAACGGTTTGAAGAGGGTGGATGGGGCTGAGTTGTGACCGTGTAAATTAGATGCACTCAGTGAACTCGAGCAATCAGACTGATGTTCATAAGTAGGCATATGCGGACGTAATCAAGGTGTGTATGTATATTGTGCGATTGGTCTATGTGAGCTTCAGATGAGTATGTGAGTAGTTGAGTAGTTAAATAGGTGAGTGGGTGACAGTTGAATCAGATGACACAAGGTATTTTCATATGTGTAGTGTTTGATCCAGTCGTACTATTGTGATGGAAGTAGTAGGCGAATGGTGGAATAGATGACACGAGTAGACTGGGAGACGAGGACGTATGGTAGGAAATAGGTGAAGGGCATAGGCTAGTTGATTGTGCATGCATTGATTTAGGTGTGCATTTATGCTTGTGTTCAATCGCGTTCTTTCTCATTGGTGGTTGTGATGCGCGATCGATTGAAATGCGATGCGTTTGGTTAGCGATTGAGACTACTGATATGAATGGTTTGAGTAGTTTGATGGAGAGATTTGTTTGTTTAGATTGTTGTTGACGGTTTGCAGTTTGTGTCTGTGTAATTTTGCATATAGTTTATATGTTCGTGTGTTGATATATAGTTTGGCAGTTGGTATTTTCGGTTGATTGGGTGCATTTTAGTTTGTTTTGGTTTTTATATGATCAAATGAGTGATTTGGTGTGGATTGAATTGTTTTGGTTGGTTCAATGTGATAGTTTGTTAGTTAGATTGTCACTCTGGTGTCTCCTCATTTGCGGATAAATCTTTCGCCTTTTACTAAAGATTTCCGTGGGGAGGCACAACACAATGAGTCTGAACTCATTTTTTACAACCCCATCCCTCGGATGGGGCAGATCAAATCAAACAAAATCCACAACACAAATACTATCAACCATCCGTACACAACCGCGACCGCATCCGTATCCCCAACAAATTTACCCACTAAATAGAATACGTATCACTGGAAGGTAGTCGCATTCACCAGGACTGGAATGTCACTGTTCAATCGCCTTGTTTCTCATACGTGATCAGATAAGAACAGATCAAATCAGATTAGATCAGGTCGGATCAGATCAGATCAGATCAGATCAGTTTCATTTACGTCGAACAGGATTCGATGAGTTCAAATAAGATGAGGACAGGTGATGTGACTAAGATGGAGTGGGCTGCGCTTCACATCACACACAGGGATCAGAATGAGATGGGCAAAACGAAGGAAACGAACAGACACGAAGATTATCATATATATATATTTATATATATATATATATATATATATATATATATAGATATGTATGAGCACGAGAGAGCGAGAGCGAGAGGGAGAGAGGAAGAATGAGAGCAACAGAACAGCGAGGGAGTGAGGGGGGGGGGGGGGCGAGAGAGGGAGATTTAGACATGGATTAGTGGGTCATGTGAGGGTAGATAGGGTGATGTGAAGAAATGAATATCTCGGCGAACGGTTTGAAGAGGGTGGATGGGGCTGAGTTGTGACCGTGTAAATTAGATGCACTCAGTGAACTCGAGCAATCAGACTGATGTTCATAAGTAGGCATATGCGGACGTAATCAAGGTGTGTATGTATATTGTGCGATTGGTCTATGTGAGCTTCAGATGAGTATGTGAGTAGTTGAGTAGTTAAATAGGTGAGTGGGTGACAGTTGAATCAGATGACACAAGGTATTTTCATATGTGTAGTGTTTGATCCAGTCGTACTATTGTGATGGAAGTAGTAGGCGAATGGTGGAATAGATGACACGAGTAGACTGGGAGACGAGGACGTATGGTAGGAAATAGGTGAAGGGCATAGGCTAGTTGATTGTGCATGCATTGATTTAGGTGTGCATTTATGCTTGTGTTCAATCGCGTTCTTTCTCATTGGTGGTTGTGATGCGCGATCGATTGAAATGCGATGCGTTTGGTTAGCGATTGAGACTACTGATATGAATGGTTTGAGTAGTTTGATGGAGAGATTTGTTTGTTTAGATTGTTGTTGACGGTTTGCAGTTTGTGTCTGTGTAATTTTGCATATAGTTTATATGTTCGTGTGTTGATATATAGTTTGGCAGTTGGTATTTTCGGTTGATTGGGTGCATTTTAGTTTGTTTTGGTTTTTATATGATCAAATGAGTGATTTGGTGTGGATTGAATTGTTTTGGTTGGTTCAATGTGATAGTTTGTTAGTTAGATTGTCACTCTGGTGTCTCCTCATTTGCGGATAAATCTTTCGCCTTTTACTAAAGATTTCCGTGGGGAGGCACAACACAATGAGTCTGAACTCATTTTTTACAACCCCATCCCTCGGATGGGGCAGATCAAATCAAACAAAATCCACAACACAAATACTATCAACCATCCGTACACAACCGCGACCGCATCCGTATCCCCAACAAATTTACCCACTAAATAGAATACGTATCACTGGAAGGTAGTCGCATTCACCAGGACTGGAATGTCACTGTTCAATCGCCTTGTTTCTCATACGTGATCAGATAAGAACAGATCAAATCAGATTAGATCAGGTCGGATCAGATCAGATCAGATCAGATCAGTTTCATTTACGTCGAACAGGATTCGATGAGTTCAAATAAGATGAGGACAGGTGATGTGACTAAGATGGAGTGGGCTGCGCTTCACATCACACACAGGGATCAGAATGAGATGGGCAAAACGAAGGAAACGAACAGACACGAAGATTATCATATATATATTTACCTATATATATATATATATATATATATATATATATATATACATATAGATATGTTTGAGCACGAGAGAGCGAGAGCGAGAGGGAGAGAGGAAGAATGAGAGCAACAGAACAGCGAGGGAGTGAGGGGGGGGGCGAGAGAGGGAGATTTAGACATGGATTAGTGGGTCATGTGAGGGTAGATAGGGTGATGTGAAGAAATGAATATCTCGGCGAACGGTTTGAAGAGGGTGGATGGGGCTGAGTTGTGACCGTGTAAATTAGATGCACTCAGTGAACTCGAGCAATCAGACTGATGTTCATAAGTAGGCATATGCGGACGTAATCAAGGTGTGTATGTATATTGTGCGATTGGTCTATGTGAGCTTCAGATGAGTATGTGAGTAGTTGAGTAGTTAAATAGGTGAGTGGGTGACAGTTGAATCAGATGACACAAGGTATTTTCATATGTGTAGTGTTTGATCCAGTCGTACTATTGTGATGGAAGTAGTAGGCGAATGGTGGAATAGATGACACGAGTAGACTGGGAGACGAGGACGTATGGTAGGAAATAGGTGAAGGGCATAGGCTAGTTGATTGTGCATGCATTGATTTAGGTGTGCATTTATGCTTGTGTTCAATCGCGTTCTTTCTCATTGGTGGTTGTGATGCGCGATCGATTGAAATGCGATGCGTTTGGTTAGCGATTGAGACTACTGATATGAATGGTTTGAGTAGTTTGATGGAGAGATTTGTTTGTTTAGATTGTTGTTGACGGTTTGCAGTTTGTGTCTGTGTAATTTTGCATATAGTTTATATGTTCGTGTGTTGATATATAGTTTGGCAGTTGGTATTTTCGGTTGATTGGGTGCATTTTAGTTTGTTTTGGTTTTTATATGATCAAATGAGTGATTTGGTGTGGATTGAATTGTTTTGGTTGGTTCAATGTGATAGTTTGTTAGTTAGATTGTCACTCTGGTGTCTCCTCATTTGCGGATAAATCTTTCGCCTTTTACTAAAGATTTCCGTGGGGAGGCACAACACAATGAGTCTGAACTCATTTTTTACAACCCCATCCCTCGGATGGGGCAGATCAAATCAAACAAAATCCACAACACAAATACTATCAACCATCCGTACACAACCGCGACCGCATCCGTATCCCCAACAAATTTACCCACTAAATAGAATACGTATCACTGGAAGGTAGTCGCATTCACCAGGACTGGAATGTCACTGTTCAATCGCCTTGTTTCTCATACGTGATCAGATAAGAACAGATCAAATCAGATTAGATCAGGTCGGATCAGATCAGATCAGATCAGATCAGTTTCATTTACGTCGAACAGGATTCGATGAGTTCAAATAAGATGAGGTCAGGTGATGTGACTAAGATGGAGTGGGCTGCGCTTCACATCACACACAGGGATCAGAATGAGATGGGCAAAACGAAGGAAACGAACAGACACGAAGATTATCATATATATATATTTATATATATATATATATCTATACATATAGATATGTATGAGCACGAGAGAGCGAGAGCGAGAGGGAGAGAGGAAGAATGAGAGCAACAGAACAGCGAGGGAGTGAGGGGGGGGGGCGAGAGAGGGAGATTTAGACATGGATTAGTGGGTCATGTGAGGGTAGATAGGGTGATGTGAAGAAATGAATATCTCGGCGAACGGTTTGAAGAGGGTGGATGGGGCTGAGTTGTGACCGTGTAAATTAGATGCACTCAGTGAACTCGAGCAATCAGACTGATGTTCATAAGTAGGCATATGCGGACGTAATCAAGGTGTGTATGTATATTGTGCGATTGGTCTATGTGAGCTTCAGATGAGTATGTGAGTAGTTGAGTAGTTAAATAGGTGAGTGGGTGACAGTTGAATCAGATGACACAAGGTATTTTCATATGTGTAGTGTTTGATCCAGTCGTACTATTGTGATGGAAGTAGTAGGCGAATGGTGGAATAGATGACACGAGTAGACTGGGAGACGAGGACGTATGGTAGGAAATAGGTGAAGGGCATAGGCTAGTTGATTGTGCATGCATTGATTTAGGTGTGCATTTATGCTTGTGTTCAATCGCGTTCTTTCTCATTGGTGGTTGTGATGCGCGATCGATTGAAATGCGATGCGTTTGGTTAGCGATTGAGACTACTGATATGAATGGTTTGAGTAGTTTGATGGAGAGATTTGTTTGTTTAGATTGTTGTTGACGGTTTGCAGTTTGTGTCTGTGTAATTTTGCATATAGTTTATATGTTCGTGTGTTGATATATAGTTTGGCAGTTGGTATTTTCGGTTGATTGGGTGCATTTTAGTTTGTTTTGGTTTTTATATGATCAAATGAGTGATTTGGTGTGGATTGAATTGTTTTGGTTGGTTCAATGTGATAGTTTGTTAGTTAGATTGTCACTCTGGTGTCTCCTCATTTGCGGATAAATCTTTCGCCTTTTACTAAAGATTTCCGTGGGGAGGCACAACACAATGAGTCTGAACTCATTTTTTACAACCCCATCCCTCGGATGGGGCAGATCAAATCAAACAAAATCCACAACACAAATACTATCAACCATCCGTACACAACCGCGACCGCATCCGTATCCCCAACAAATTTACCCACTAAATAGAATACGTATCACTGGAAGGTAGTCGCATTCACCAGGACTGGAATGTCACTGTTCAATCGCCTTGTTTCTCATACGTGATCAGATAAGAACAGATCAAATCAGATTAGATCAGGTCGGATCAGATCAGATCAGATCAGATCAGTTTCATTTACGTCGAACAGGATTCGATGAGTTCAAATAAGATGAGGACAGGTGATGTGACTAAGATGGAGTGGGCTGCGCTTCACATCACACACAGGGATCAGAATGAGATGGGCAAAACGAAGGAAACGAACAGACACGAAGATTATCATATATATATATATATATATATATATATATATATATATATATATATATATATATATATATATATATACATATAGATATGTATGAGCACGAGAGAGCGAGAGCGAGAGGGAGAGAGGAAGAATGAGAGCAACAGAACAGCGAGGGAGTGAGGGGGGGGGGCGAGAGAGGGAGATTTAGACATGGATTAGTGGGTCATGTGAGGGTAGATAGGGTGATGTGAAGAAATGAATATCTCGGCGAACGGTTTGAAGAGGGTGGATGGGGCTGAGTTGTGACCGTGTAAATTAGATGCACTCAGTGAACTCGAGCAATCAGACTGATGTTCATAAGTAGGCATATGCGGACGTAATCAAGGTGTGTATGTATATTGTGCGATTGGTCTATGTGAGCTTCAGATGAGTATGTGAGTAGTTGAGTAGTTAAATAGGTGAGTGGGTGACAGTTGAATCAGATGACACAAGGTATTTTCATATGTGTAGTGTTTGATCCAGTCGTACTATTGTGATGGAAGTAGTAGGCGAATGGTGGAATAGATGACACGAGTAGACTGGGAGACGAGGACGTATGGTAGGAAATAGGTGAAGGGCATAGGCTAGTTGATTGTGCATGCATTGATTTAGGTGTGCATTTATGCTTGTGTTCAATCGCGTTCTTTCTCATTGGTGGTTGTGATGCGCGATCGATTGAAATGCGATGCGTTTGGTTAGCGATTGAGACTACTGATATGAATGGTTTGAGTAGTTTGATGGAGAGATTTGTTTGTTTAGATTGTTGTTGACGGTTTGCAGTTTGTGTCTGTGTAATTTTGCATATAGTTTATATGTTCGTGTGTTGATATATAGTTTGGCAGTTGGTATTTTCGGTTGATTGGGTGCATTTTAGTTTGTTTTGGTTTTTATATGATCAAATGAGTGATTTGGTGTGGATTGAATTGTTTTGGTTGGTTCAATGTGATAGTTTGTTAGTTAGATTGTCACTCTGGTGTCTCCTCATTTGCGGATAAATCTTTCGCCTTTTACTAAAGATTTCCGTGGGGAGGCACAACACAATGAGTCTGAACTCATTTTTTACAACCCCATCCCTCGGATGGGGCAGATCAAATCAAACAAAATCCACAACACAAATACTATCAACCATCCGTACACAACCGCGACCGCATCCGTATCCCCAACAAATTTACCCACTAAATAGAATACGTATCACTGGAAGGTAGTCGCATTCACCAGGACTGGAATGTCACTGTTCAATCGCCTTGTTTCTCATACGTGATCAGATAAGAACAGATCAAATCAGATTAGATCAGGTCGGATCAGATCAAATCAGATCAGATCAGTTTCATTTACGTCGAACAGGATTCGATGAGTTCAAATAAGATGAGGACAGGTGATGTGACTAAGATGGAGTGGGCTGCGCTTCACATCACACACAGGGATCAGAATGAGATGGGCAAAACGAAGGAAACGAACAGACACGAAGATTATCATATATATATATTTATATATATATATATATATATCTATACATATAGATATGTATGAGCACGAGAGAGCGAGAGCGAGAGGGAGAGAGGAAGAATGAGAGCAACAGAACAGCGAGGGAGTGAGGGGGGGCGAGAGAGAGAGATTTAGACATGGATTAGTGGGTCATGTGAGGGTAGATAGGGTGATGTGAAGAAATGAATATCTCGGCGAACGGTTTGAAGAGGGTGGATGGGGCTGAGTTGTGACCGTGTAAATTAGATGCACTCAGTGAACTCGAGCAATCAGACTGATGTTCATAAGTAGGCATATGCGGACGTAATCAAGGTGTGTATGTATATTGTGCGATTGGTCTATGTGAGCTTCAGATGAGTATGTGAGTAGTTGAGTAGTTAAATAGGTGAGTGGGTGACAGTTGAATCAGATGACACAAGGTATTTTCATATGTGTAGTGTTTGATCCAGTCGTACTATTGTGATGGAAGTAGTAGGCGAATGGTGGAATAGATGACACGAGTAGACTGGGAGACGAGGGCGTATGGTAGGAAATAGGTGAAGGGCATAGGCTAGTTGATTGTGCATGCATTGATTTAGGTGTGCATTTATGCTTGTGTTCAATCGCGTTCTTTCTCATTGGTGGTTGTGATGCGCGATCGATTGAAATGCGATGCGTTTGGTTAGCGATTGAGACTACTGATATGAATGGTTTGAGTAGTTTGATGGAGAGATTTGTTTGTTTAGATTGTTGTTGACGGTTTGCAGTTTGTGTCTGTGTAATTTTGCATATAGTTTATATGTTCGTGTGTTGATATATAGTTTGGCAGTTGGTATTTTCGGTTGATTGGGTGCATTTTAGTTTGTTTTGGTTTTTATATGATCAAATGAGTGATTTGGTGTGGATTGAATTGTTTTGGTTGGTTCAATGTGATAGTTTGTTAGTTAGATTGTCACTCTGGTGTCTCCTCATTTGCGGATAAATCTTTCGCCTTTTACTAAAGATTTCCGTGGGGAGGCACAACACAATGAGTTTGAACTCATTTTTTACAACCCCATCCCTCGGATGGGGCAGATCAAATCAAACAAAATCCACAACACAAATACTATCAACCATCCGTACACAACCGCAACCGCATCCGTATCCCCAACAAATTTACCCACTAAATAGAATACGTATCACTGGAAGGTAGTCGCATTCACCAGGACTGGAATGTCACTGTTCAATCGCCTTGTTTCTCATACGTGATCAGATAAGAACAGATCAAATCAGATTAGATCAGATCGGATCAGATCAGATCAGTTTCATTTACGTCGAACAGGATTCGATGAGTTCAAATAAGATGAGGACAGGTGATGTGACTAAGATGGAGTGGGCTGCGCTTCACATCACACACAGGGATCAGAATGAGATGGGCAAAACGAAGGAAACGAACAGACACGAAGATTATCATATATATATATTTATATATATATATATATATATATATATATATATATATATATAGATATGTATGAGCACGAGAGAGCGAGAGCGAGAGGGAGAGAGGAAGAATGAGAGCAACAGAACAGCGAGGGAGTGAGGGGGGGGGGCGAGAGAGGGAGATTTAGACATGGATTAGTGGGTCATGTGAGGGTAGATAGGGTGATGTGAAGAAATGAATATCTCGGCGAACGGTTTGAAGAGGGTGGATGGGGCTGAGTTGTGACCGTGTAAATTAGATGCACTCAGTGAACTCGAGCAATCAGACTGATGTTCATAAGTAGGCATATGCGGACGTAATCAAGGTGTGTATGTATATTGTGCGATTGGTCTATGTGAGCTTCAGATGAGTATGTGAGTAGTTGAGTAGTTAAATAGGTGAGTGGGTGACAGTTGAATCAGATGACACAAGGTATTTTCATATGTGTAGTGTTTGATCCAGTCGTACTATTGTGATGGAAGTAGTAGGCGAATGGTGGAATAGATGACACGAGTAGACTGGGAGACGAGGGCGTATGGTAGGAAATAGGTGAAGGGCATAGGCTAGTTGATTGTGCATGCATTGATTTAGGTGTGCATTTATGCTTGTGTTCAATCGCGTTCTTTCTCATTGGTGGTTGTGATGCGCGATCGATTGAAATGCGATGCGTTTGGTTAGTGATTGAGACTACTGATATGAATGGTTTGAGTAGTTTGATGGAGAGATTTGTTTGTTTAGATTGTTGTTGACGGTTTGCAGTTTGTGTCTGTGTAATTTTGCATATAGTTTATATGTTCGTGTGTTGATGTATAGTTTGGCAGTTGGTATTTTTGGTTGATTGGGTGTATTTTAGTTTGTTTTGGTTTTTATATGATCAAATGAGTGATTTGGTGTGGATTGAATTGTTTTGGTTGGTTCAATGTGATAGTTTGTTAGTTAGATTGTCACTCTGGTGTCTCCTCATTTGCGGATAAATCTTTCGCCTTTTACTAAAGATTTCCGTGGGGAGGCACAACACAATGAGTCTGAACTCATTTTTTACAACCCCATCCCTCGGATGGGGCAGATCAAATCAAACAAAATCCACAACACAAATACTATCAACCATCCGTACACAACCGCAACCGCATCCGTATCCCCAACAAATTTACCCACTAAATAGAATACGTATCACTGGAAGGTAGTCGCATTCACCAGGACTGGAATGTCACTGTTCAATCGCCTTGTTTCTCATACGTGATCAGATAAGAACAGATCAAATCAGATTAGATCAGGTCGGATCAGATCAGATCAGATCAGATCAGTTTCATTTACGTCGAACAGGATTCGATGAGTTCAAATAAGATGAGGACAGGTGATGTGACTAAGATGGAGTGGGCTGCGCTTCACATCACACACAGGGATCAGAATGAGATGGGCAAAACGAAGGAAACGAACAGACACGAAGATTATCATATATATATATTTATATATATATATATATATATACATATAGATATGTATGAGCACGAGAGAGCGAGAGCGAGAGGGAGAGAGGAAGAATGAGAGCAACAGAACAGCGAGGGAGTGAGGGGGGGGGCGAGAGAGGGAGATTTAGACATGGATTAGTGGGTCATGTGAGGGTAGATAGGGTGATGTGAAGAAATGAATATCTCGGCGAACGGTTTGAAGAGGGTGGATGGGGCTGAGTTGTGACCGTGTAAATTAGATGCACTCAGTGAACTCGAGCAATCAGACTGATGTTCATAAGTAGGCATATGCGGACGTAATCAAGGTGTGTATGTATATTGTGCGATTGGTCTATGTGAGCTTCAGATGAGTATGTGAGTAGTTGAGTAGTTAAATAGGTGAGTGGGTGACAGTTGAATCAGATGACACAAGGTATTTTCATATGTGTAGTGTTTGATCCAGTCGTACTATTGTGATGGAAGTAGTAGGCGAATGGTGGAATAGATGACACGAGTAGACTGGGAGACGAGGGCGTATGGTAGGAAATAGGTGAAGGGCATAGGCTAGTTGATTGTGCATGCATTGATTTAGGTGTGCATTTATGCTTGTGTTCAATCGCGTTCTTTCTCATTGGTGGTTGTGATGCGCGATCGATTGAAATGCGATGCATGTTTGGTTAGCGATTGAGACTACTGATATGAATGGTTTGAGTAGTTTGATGGAGAGATTTGTTTGTTTAGATTGTTGTTGACGGTTTGCAGTTTGTGTCTGTGTAATTTTGCATATAGTTTATATGTTCGTGTGTTGATATATAGTTTGGCAGTTGGTATTTTCGGTTGATTGGGTGTATTTTAGTTTGTTTTGGTTTTTATATGATCAAATGAGTGATTTGGTGTGGATTGAATTGTTTTGGTTGGTTCAATGTGATAGTTTGTTAGTTAGATTGTCACTCTGATGTCTCCTCATTTGCGGATAAATCTTTCGCCTTTTACTAAAGATTTCCGTGGGGAGGCACA
This sequence comes from Fasciola hepatica, assembly GCA_948099385.1. Taxonomy (NCBI): domain Eukaryota; kingdom Metazoa; phylum Platyhelminthes; class Trematoda; order Plagiorchiida; family Fasciolidae; genus Fasciola; species Fasciola hepatica. The sequence goes on along the minus strand of CANUEZ040000048.1, from coordinate 12,398,752 downwards.
ACACAATGAGTCTGAACTCATTTTTTACAACCCCATCCCTCGGATGGGGCAGATCAAATCAAACAAAATCCACAACACAAATACTATCAACCATCCGTACACAACCGCGACCGCATCCGTATCCCCAACAAATTTACCCACTAAATAGAATACGTATCACTGGAAGGTAGTCGCATTCACCAGGACTGGAATGTCACTGTTCAATTGCCTTGTTTCTCATACGTGATCAGATAAGAACAGATCAAATCAGATTAGATCAGGTCGGATCAGATCAGATCAGATCAAATCAGATCAGATCAGTTTCATTTACGTCGAACAGGATTCGATGAGTTCAAATAAGATGAGGACAGGTGATGTGACTAAGATGGAGTGGGCTGCGCTTCACATCACACACAGGGATCAGAATGAGATGGGCAAAACGAAGGAAACGAACAGACACGAAGATTATCATATATATATATATTTATATATATATATATATATATACATATAGATATGTATGAGCACGAGAGAGCGAGAGCGAGAGGGAGAGAGGAAGAATGAGAGCAACAGAACAGCGAGGGAGTGAGGGGGGGCGAGAGAGAGAGATTTAGACATGGATTAGTGGGTCATGTGAGGGTAGATAGGGTGATGTGAAGAAATGAATATCTCGGCGAACGGTTTGAAGAGGGTGGATGGGGCTGAGTTGTGACCGTGTAAATTAGATGCACTCAGTGAACTCGAGCAATCAGACTGATGTTCATAAGTAGGCATATGCGGACGTAATCAAGGTGTGTATGTATATTGTGCGATTGGTCTATGTGAGCTTCAGATGAGTATGTGAGTAGTTGAGTAGTTAAATAGGTGAGTGGGTGACAGTTGAATCAGATGACACAAGGTATTTTCATATGTGTAGTGTTTGATCCAGTCGTACTATTGTGATGGAAGTAGTAGGCGAATGGTGGAATAGATGACACGAGTAGACTGGGAGACGAGGACGTATGGTAGGAAATAGGTGAAGGGCATAGGCTAGTTGATTGTGCATGCATTGATTTAGGTGTGCATTTATGCTTGTGTTCAATCGCGTTCTTTCTCATTGGTGGTTGTGATGCGCGATCGATTGAAATGCGATGCGTTTGGTTAGTGATTGAGACTACTGATATGAATGGTTTGAGTAGTTTGATGGAGAGATTTGTTTGTTTAGATTGTTGTTGACGGTTTGCAGTTTGTGTCTGTGTAATTTTGCATATAGTTTATATGTTCGTGTGTTGATGTATAGTTTGGCAGTTGGTATTTTTGGTTGATTGGGTGTATTTTAGTTTGTTTTGGTTTTTATATGATCAAATGAGTGATTTGGTGTGGATTGAATTGTTTTGGTTGGTTCAATGTGATAGTTTGTTAGTTAGATTGTCACTCTGGTGTCTCCTCATTTGCGGATAAATCTTTCGCCTTTTACTAAAGATTTCCGTGGGGAGGCACAACACAATGAGTCTGAACTCATTTTTTACAACCCCATCCCTCGGATGGGGCAGATCAAATCAAACAAAATCCACAACACAAATACTATCAACCATCCGTACACAACCGCAACCGCATCCGTATCCCCAACAAATTTACCCACTAAATAGAATACGTATCACTGGAAGGTAGTCGCATTCACCAGGACTGGAATGTCACTGTTCAATCGCCTTGTTTCTCATACGTGATCAGATAAGAACAGATCAAATCAGATTAGATCAGGTCGGATCAGATCAAATCAGATCAGATCAGTTTCATTTACGTCGAACAGGATTCGATGAGTTCAAATAAGATGAGGACAGGTGATGTGACTAAGATGGAGTGGGCTGCGCTTCACATCACACACAGGGATCAGAATGAGATGGGCAAAACGAAGGAAACGAACAGACACGAAGATTATCATGTATATATATATATATATATATATATATATATATATATATATATATATATATATATATACATATAGATATGTATGAGCACAAGAGAGCGAGAGCGAGAGGGAGAGAGGAAGAATGAGAGCAACAGAACAGCGAGGGAGTGAGGGGGGGGGGCGAGAGAGGGAGATTTAGACATGGATTAGTGGGTCATGTGAGGGTAGATAGGGTGATGTGAAGAAATGAATATCTCGGCGAACGGTTTGAAGAGGGTGGATGGGGCTGAGTTGTGACCGTGTAAATTAGATGCACTCAGTGAACTCGAGCAATCAGACTGATGTTCATAAGTAGGCATATGCGGACGTAATCAAGGTGTGTATGTATATTGTGCGATTGGTCTATGTGAGCTTCAGATGAGTATGTGAGTAGTTGAGTAGTTAAATAGGTGAGTGGGTGACAGTTGAATCAGATGACACAAGGTATTTTCATATGTGTAGTGTTTGATCCAGTCGTACTATTGTGATGGAAGTAGTAGGCGAATGGTGGAATAGATGACACGAGTAGACTGGGAGACGAGGACGTATGGTAGGAAATAGGTGAAGGGCATAGGCTAGTTGATTGTGCATGCATTGATTTAGGTGTGCATTTATGCTTGTGTTCAATCGCGTTCTTTCTCATTGGTGGTTGTGATGCGCGATCGATTGAAATGCGATGCATGTTTGGTTAGCGATTGAGACTACTGATATGAATGGTTTGAGTAGTTTGATGGAGAGATTTGTTTGTTTAGATTGTTGTTGACGGTTTGCAGTTTGTGTCTGTGTAATTTTGCATATAGTTTATATGTTCGTGTGTTGATGTATAGTTTGGCAGTTGGTATTTTTGGTTGATTGGGTGCATTTTAGTTTGTTTTGGTTTTTATATGATCAAATGAGTGATTTGGTGTGGATTGAATTGTTTTGGTTGGTTCAATGTGATAGTTTGTTAGTTAGATTGACACTCTGATGTCTCCTCATTTGCGGATAAATCTTTCGCCTTTTACTAAAGATTTCCGTGGGGAGGCACAACACAATGAGTCTGAACTCATTTTTTACAACCCCATCCCTCGGATGGGGCAGATCAAATCAAACAAAATCCACAACACAAATACTATCAACCATCCGTACACAACCGCAACCGCATCCGTATCCCCAACAAATTTACCCACTAAATAGAATACGTATCACTGGAAGGTAGTCGCATTCACCAGGACTGGAATGTCACTGTTCAATCGCCTTGTTTCTCATACGTGATCAGATTAGAACAGATCAAATCAGATTAGATCAGGTCGGATCAGATCAGATCAGATCAGTTTCATTTACGTCGAACAGGATTCGATGAGTTCAAATAAGATGAGGACAGGTGATGTGACTAAGATGGAGTGGGCTGCGCTTCACATCACACACAGGGATCAGAATGAGATGGGCAAAACGGAGGAAACGAACAGACACGAAGATTATCATATATATATATATATATATATATATATATATATATATATATATATATATATACATATAGATATGTATGAGCACGAGAGAGCGAGAGCGAGAGGGAGAGAGGAAGAACGAGAGCAACAGAACAGCGAGGGAGTGAGGGGGGGGGGCGAGAGAGGGAGATTTAGACATGGATTAGTGGGTCATGTGAGGGTAGATAGGGTGATGTGAAGAAATGAATATCTCGGCGAACGGTTTGAAGAGGGTGGATGGGGCTGAGTTGTGACCGTGTAAATTAGATGCACTCAGTGAACTCGAGCAATCAGACTGATGTTCATAAGTAGGCATATGCGGACGTAATCAAGGTGTGTATGTATATTGTGCGATTGGTCTATGTGAGCTTCAGATGAGTATGTGAGTAGTTGAGTAGTTAAATAGGTGAGTGGGTGACAGTTGAATCAGATGACACAAGGTATTTTCATATGTGTAGTGTTTGATCCAGTCGTACTATTGTGATGGAAGTAGTAGGCGAATGGTGGAATAGATGACACGAGTAGACTGGGAGACGAGGACGTATGGTAGGAAATAGGTGAAGGGCATAGGCTAGTTGATTGTGCATGCATTGATTTAGGTGTGCATTTATGCTTGTGTTCAATCGCGTTCTTTCTCATTGGTGGTTGTGATGCGCGATCGATTGAAATGCGATGCATGTTTGGTTAGCGATTGAGACTACTGATATGAATGGTTTGAGTAGTTTGATGGAGAGATTTGTTTGTTTAGATTGTTGTTGACGGTTTGCAGTTTGTGTCTGTGTAATTTTGCATATAGTTTATATGTTTGTGTGTTGATGTATAGTTTGGCAGTTGGTATTTTTGGTTGATTGGGTGTATTTTAGTTTGTTTTGGTTTTTATATGATCAAATGAGTGATTTGGTGTGGATTGAATTGTTTTGGTTGGTTCAATGTGATAGTTTGTTAGTTAGATTGTCACTCTGATGTCTCCTCATTTGCGGATAAATCTTTCGCCTTTTACTAAAGATTTCCGTGGGGAGGCACAACACAATGAGTCTGAACTCATTTTTTACAACCCCATCCCTCGGATGGGGCAGATCAAATCAAACAAAATCCACAACACAAATACTATCAACCATCCGTACACAACCGCAACCGCATCCGTATCCCCAACAAATTTACCCACTAAATAGAATACGTATCACTGGAAGGTAGTCGCATTCACCAGGACTGGAATGTCACTGTTCAATCGCCTTGTTTCTCATACGTGATCAGATAAGAACAGATCAAATCAGATTAGATCAGGTCGGATCAGATCAAATCAGATCAGATCAGTTTCATTTACGTCGAACAGGATTCGATGAGTTCAAATAAGATGAGGACAGGTGATGTGACTAAGATGGAGTGGGCTGCGCTTCACATCACACACAGGGATCAGAATGAGATGGGCAAAACGAAGGAAACGAACAGACACGAAGATAATCATATATATATATATATATATATATATATATATATATATATATATATATATATATATATATATAGATATGTATGAGCACGAGAGAGCGAGAGCGAGAGGGAGAGAGGAAGAACGAGAGCAACAGAACAGCGAGGGAGTGAGGGGGGGGGGGCGAGAGAGGGAGATTTAGACATGGATTAGTGGGTCATGTGAGGGTAGATAGGGTGATGTGAAGAAATGAATATCTCGGCGAACGGTTTGAAGAGGGTGGATGGGGCTGAGTTGTGACCGTGTAAATTAGATGCACTCAGTGAACTCGAGCAATCAGACTGATGTTCATAAGTAGGCATATGCGGACGTAATCAAGGTGTGTATGTATATTGTGCGATTGGTCTATGTGAGCTTCAGATGAGTATGTGAGTAGTTGAGTAGTTAAATAGGTGAGTGGGTGACAGTTGAATCAGATGACACAAGGTATTTTCATATGTGTAGTGTTTGATCCAGTCGTACTATTGTGATGGAAGTAGTAGGCGAATGGTGGAATAGATGACACGAGTAGACTGGGAGACGAGGACGTATGGTAGGAAATAGGTGAAGGGCATAGGCTAGTTGATTGTGCATGCATTGATTTAGGTGTGCATTTATGCTTGTGTTCAATCGCGTTCTTTCTCATTGGTGGTTGTGATGCGCGATCGATTGAAATGCGATGCATGTTTGGTTAGCGATTGAGACTACTGATATGAATGGTTTGAGTAGTTTGATGGAGAGATTTGTTTGTTTAGATTGTTGTTGACGGTTTGCAGTTTGTGTCTGTGTAATTTTGCATATAGTTTATATGTTTGTGTGTTGATGTATAGTTTGGCAGTTGGTATTTTTGGTTGATTGGGTGTATTTTAGTTTGTTTTGGTTTTTATATGATCAAATGAGTGATTTGGTGTGGATTGAATTGTTTTGGTTGGTTCAATGTGATAGTTTGTTAGTTAGATTGTCACTCTGGTGTCTCCTCATTTGCGGATAAATCTTTCGCCTTTTACTAAAGATTTCCGTGGGGAGGCACAACACAATGAGTCTGAACTCATTTTTTACAACCCCATCCCTCGGATGGGGCAGATCAAATCAAACAAAATCCACAACACAAATACTATCAACCATCCGTACACAACCGCAACCGCATCCGTATCCCCAACAAATTTACCCACTAAATAGAATACGTATCACTGGAAGGTAGTCGCATTCACCAGGACTGGAATGTCACTGTTCAATCGCCTTGTTTCTCATACGTGATCAGATAAGAACAGATCAAATCAGATTAGATCAGATCGGATCAGATCAGATCAGATCAGATCAGTTTCATTTACGTCGAACAGGATTCGATGAGTTCAAATAAGATGAGGACAGGTGATGTGACTAAGATGGAGTGGGCTGCGCTTCACATCACACACAGGGATCAGAATGAGATGGGCAAAACGAAGGAAACGAACAGACACGAAGATTATCATATATATATATATATATATATATATATATATATATATATATATATATATATATATATATATATATATATATAGATATGTATGAGCACGAGAGAGCGAGAGCGAGAGGGAGAGAGGAAGAACGAGAGCAACAGAACAGCGAGGGAGTGAGGGGGGGGGCGAGAGAGGGAGATTTAGACATGGATTAGTGGGTCATGTGAGGGTAGATAGGGTGATGTGAAGAAATGAATATCTCGGCGAACGGTTTGAAGAGGGTGGATGGGGCTGAGTTGTGACCGTGTAAATTAGATGCACTCAGTGAACTCGAGCAATCAGACTGATGTTCATAAGTAGGCATATGCGGACGTAATCAAGGTGTGTATGTATATTGTGCGATTGGTCTATGTGAGCTTCAGATGAGTATGTGAGTAGTTGAGTAGTTAAATAGGTGAGTGGGTGACAGTTGAATCAGATGACATAAGGTATTTCCATATGTGTAGTGTTTGATCCAGTCGTACTATTGTGATGGAAGTAGTAGGCGAATGGTGGAATAGATGACACGAGTAGACTGGGAGACGAGGACGTATGGTAGGAAATAGGTGAAGGGCATAGGCTAGTTGATTGTCCATGCATTGATTTAGGTGTGCATTTATGCTTGTGTTCAATCGCGTTCTTTCTCATTGGTGGTTGTGATGCGCGATCGATTGAAATGCGATGCGTTTGGTTAGCGATTGAGACTACTGATATGAATGGTTTGAGTAGTTTGATGGAGAGATTTGTTTGTTTAGATTGTTGTTGACGGTTTGCAGTTTGTGTCTGTGTAATTTTGCATATAGTTTATATGTTTGTGTGTTGATGTTTAGTTTGGCAGTTGGTATTTTCGGTTGATTGGGTGTATTTTAGTTTAATTTGGTTTTTATATGATCAAATGAGTGATTTGGTGTGGATTGAATTGTTTTGGTTGGTTCAATGTGATAGTTTGTTAGTTAGATTGTCACTCTGGTGTCTCCTCATTTGCGGATAAATCTTTCGCCTTTTACTAAAGATTTCCGTGGGGAGGCACAACACAATGAGTCTGAACTCAATTTTTACAACCCCATCCCTCGGATGGGGCAGATCAAATCAAACAAAATCCACAACACAAATACTATCAACCATCCGTACACAACCGCAACCGCATCCGTATCCCCAACAAATTTACCCACTAAATAGAATACGTATCACTGGAAGGTAGTCGCATTCACCAGGACTGGAATGTCACTGTTCAATCGCCTTGTTTCTCATACGTGATCAGATAAGAACAGATCAAATCAGATTAGATCAGATCGGATCAGATCAGATCAGATCAGATCAGATCAGATCAGATCAGATCAGTTTCATTTACGTCGAACAGGATTCGATGAGTTCAAATAAGATGAGGACAGGTGATGTGACTAAGATGGAGTGGGCTGCGCTTCACATCACACACAGGGATCAGAATGAGATGGGCAAAACGAAGGAAACGAACAGACACGAAGATTATCATATATATATATATATATATATATATATATATATATATATATATATATATATATATATATATATATACATATAGATATGTATGAGCACGAGAGAGCGAGAGCGAGAGGGAGAGAGGAAGAACGAGAGCAACAGAACAGCGAGGGAGTGAGGGGGGGGGGGCGAGAGAGGGAGATTTAGACATGGATTAGTGGGTCATGTGAGGGTAGATAGGGTGATGTGAAGAAATGAATATCTCGGCGAACGGTTTGAAGAGGGTGGATGGGGCTGAGTTGTGACCGTGTAAATTAGATGCACTCAGTGAACTCGAGCAATCAGACTGATGTTCATAAGTAGGCATATGCGGACGTAATCAAGGTGTGTATGTATATTGTGCGATTGGTCTATGTGAGCTTCAGATGAGTATGTGAGTAGTTGAGTAGTTAAATAGGTGAGTGGGTGACAGTTGAATCAGATGACACAAGGTATTTTCATATGTGTAGTGTTTGATCCAGTCGTACTATTGTGATGGAAGTAGTAGGCGAATGGTGGAATAGATGACACGAGTAGACTGGGAGACGAGGACGTATGGTAGGAAATAGGTGAAGGGCATAGGCTAGTTGATTGTCCATGCATTGATTTAGGTGTGCATTTATGCTTGTGTTCAATCGCGTTCTTTCTCATTGGTGGTTGTGATGCGCGATCGATTGAAATGCGATGCATGTTTGGTTAGCGATTGAGACTACTGATATGAATGGTTTGAGTAGTTTGATGGAGAGATTTGTTTGTTTAGATTGTTGTTGACGGTTTGCAGTTTGTGTCTGTGTAATTTTGCATATAGTTTATATGTTTGTGTGTTGATGTATAGTTTGGCAGTTGGTATTTTTGGTTGATTGGGTGTATTTTAGTTTGTTTTGGTTTTTATATGATCAAATGAGTGATTTGGTGTGGATTGAATTGTTTTGGTTGGTTCAATGTGATAGTTTGTTAGTTAGATTGTCACTCTGATGTCTCCTCATTTGCGGATAAATCTTTCGCCTTTTACTAAAGATTTCCGTGGGGAGGCACAACACAATGAGTCTGAACTCATTTTTTACAACCCCATCCCTCGGATGGGGCAGATCAAATCAAACAAAATCCACAACACAAATACTATCAACCATCCGTACACAACCGCAACCGCATCCGTATCCCCAACAAATTTACCCACTAAATAGAATACGTATCACTGGAAGGTAGTCGCATTCACCAGGACTGGAATGTCACTGTTCAATCGCCTTGTTTCTCATACGTGATCAGATAAGAACAGATCAAATCAGATTAGATCAGATCGGATCAGATCAGATCAGATCAGATCAGATCAGATCAGTTTCATTTACGTCGAACAGGATTCGATGAGTTCAAATAAGATGAGGACAGGTGATGTGACTAAGATGGAGTGGGCTGCGCTTCACATCACACACAGGGATCAGAATGAGATGGGCAAAACGAAGGAAACGAACAGACACGAAGATTATCATATATATATATATATATATATATATATATATATATATATACATATAGATATGTATGAGCACGAGAGAGCGAGAGCGAGAGGGAGAGAGGAAGAACGAGAGCAACAGAACAGCGAGGGAGTGAGGGGGGGGGGCGAGAGAGGGAGATTTAGACATGGATTAGTGGGTCATGTGAGGGTAGATAGGGTGATGTGAAGAAATGAATATCTCGGCGAACGGTTTGAAGAGGGTGGATGGGGCTGAGTTGTGACCGTGTAAATTAGATGCACTCAGTGAACTCGAGCAATCAGACTGATGTTCATAAGTAGGCATATGCGGACGTAATCAAGGTGTGTATGTATATTGTGCGATTGGTCTATGTGAGCTTCAGATGAGTATGTGAGTAGTTGAGTAGTTAAATAGGTGAGTGGGTGACAGTTGAATCAGATGACATAAGGTATTTCCATATGTGTAGTGTTTGATCCAGTCGTACTATTGTGATGGAAGTAGTAGGCGAATGGTGGAATAGATGACACGAGTAGACTGGGAGACGAGGACGTATGGTAGGAAATAGGTGAAGGGCATAGGCTAGTTGATTGTCCATGCATTGATTTAGGTGTGCATTTATGCTTGTGTTCAATCGCGTTCTTTCTCATTGGTGGTTGTGATGCGCGATCGATTGAAATGCGATGCATGTTTGGTTAGCGATTGAGACTACTGATATGAATGGTTTGAGTAGTTTGATGGAGAGATTTGTTTGTTTAGATTGTTGTTGACGGCTTGCAGTTTGTGTCTGTGTAATTTTGCATATAGTTTATATGTTTGTGTGTTGATGTATAGTTTGGCAGTTGGTATTTTTGGTTGATTGGGTGTATTTTAGTTTGTTTTGGTTTTTATATGATCAAATGAGTGATTTGGTGTGGATTGAATTGTTTTGGTTGGTTCAATGTGATAGTTTGTTAGTTAGATTGTCACTCTGGTGTCTCCTCATTTGCGGATAAATCTTTCGCCTTTTACTAAAGATTTCCGTGGGGAGGCACAACACAATGAGTCTGAACTCATTTTTTACAACCCCATCCCTCGGATGGGGCAGATCAAATCAAACAAAATCCACAACACAAATACTATCAACCATCCGTACACAACCGCAACCGCATCCGTATCCCCAACAAATTTACCCACTAAATAGAATACGTATCACTGGAAGGTAGTCGCATTCACCAGGACTGGAATGTCACTGTTCAATCGCCTTGTTTCTCATACGTGATCAGATTAGAACAGATCAAATCAGATTAGATCAGATCGGATCAGATCAGATCAGATCAGATCAGTTTCATTTACGTCGAACAGGATTCGATGAGTTCAAATAAGATGAGGACAGGTGATGTGACTAAGATGGAGTGGGCTGCGCTTCACATCACACACAGGGATCAGAATGAGATGGGCAAAACGAAGGAAACGAACAGACACGAAGATTATCATATATATATATATATATATATATATATATATATATATATACATATATATATATATATATATATATATATATATATATATATATATATATATATATATATATATATATATATATAGATATGTATGAGCACGAGAGAGCGAGAGCGAGAGGGAGAGAGGAAGAACGAGAGCAACAGAACAGCGAGGGAGTGAGGGGGGGGGCGAGAGAGGGAGATTTAGACATGGATTAGTGGGTCATGTGAGGGTAGATAGGGTGATGTGAAGAAATGAATATCTCGGCGAACGGTTTGAAGAGGGTGGATGGGGCTGAGTTGTGACCGTGTAAATTAGATGCACTCAGTGAACTCGAGCAATCAGACTGATGTTCATAAGTAGGCATATGCGGACGTAATCAAGGTGTGTATGTATATTGTGCGATTGGTCTATGTGAGCTTCAGATGAGTATGTGAGTAGTTGAGTAGTTAAATAGGTGAGTGGGTGACAGTTGAATCATATGACACAAGGTATTTTCATATGTGTAGTGTTTGATCCAGTCGTACTATTGTGATGGAAGTAGTAGGCGAATGGTGGAATAGATGACACGAGTAGACTGGGAGACGAGGACGTATGGTAGGAAATAGGTGAAGGGCATAGGCTAGTTGATTGTGCATGCATTGATTTAGGTGTGCATTTATGCTTGTGTTCAATCGCGTTCTTTCTCATTGGTGGTTGTGATGCGCGATCGATTGAAATGCGATGCATGTTTGGTTAGCGATTGAGACTACTGATATGAATGGTTTGAGTAGTTTGATGGAGAGATTTGTTTGTTTAGATTGTTGTTGACGGTTTGCAGTTTGTGTCTGTGTAATTTTGCATATAGTTTATATGTTTGTGTGTTGATGTATAGTTTGGCAGTTGGTATTTTCGGTTGATTGGGTGCATTTTAGTTTGTTTTGGTTTTTGTATGATCAAATGAGTGATTTGGTGTGGATTGAATTGTTTTGGTTGGTTCAATGTGATAGTTTGTTAGTTAGATTGTCACTCTGGTGTCTCCTCATTTGCGGATAAATCTTTCGCCTTTTACTAAAGATTTCCGTGGGGAGGCACAACACAATGAGTCTGAACTCATTTTTTACAACCCCATCCCTCGGATGGGGCAGATCAAATCAAACAAAATCCACAACACAAATACTATCAACCATCCGTACACAACCGCAACCGCATCCGTATCCCCAACAAATTTACCCACTAAATAGAATACGTATCACTGGAAGGTAGTCGCATTCACCAGGACTGGAATGTCACTGTTCAATCGCCTTGTTTCTCATACGTGATCAGATAAGAACAGATCAAATCAGATTAGATCAGATCGGATCAGATCAGATCAGATCAGATCAGTTTCATTTACGTCGAACAGGATTCGATGAGTTCAAATAAGATGAGGACAGGTGATGTGACTAAGATGGAGTGGGCTGCGCTTCACATCACACACAGGGATCAGAATGAGATGGGCAAAACGAAGGAAACGAACAGACACGAAGATTATCATATATATATATATATATATATATATATATATATAGATATGTATGAGCACGAGAGAGCGAGAGCGAGAGGGAGAGAGGAAGAACGAGAGCAACAGAACAGCGAGGGAGTGAGGGGGGGGGGGCGAGAGAGGGAGATTTTGACATGGATTAGTGGGTCATGTGAGGGTAGATAGGGTGATGTGAAGAAATGAATATCTCGGCGAACGGTTTGAAGAGGGTGGATGGGGCTGAGTTGTGACCGTGTAAATTAGATGCACTCAGTGAACTCGAGCAATCAGACTGATGTTCATAAGTAGGCATATGCGGACGTAATCAAGGTGTGTATGTATATTGTGCGATTGGTCTATGTGAGCTTCAGATGAGTATGTGAGTAGTTGAGTAGTTAAATAGGTGAGTGGGTGACAGTTGAATCAGATGACACAAGGTATTTTCATATGTGTAGTGTTTGATCCAGTCGTACTATTGTGATGGAAGTAGTAGGCGAATGGTGGAATAGATGACACGAGTAGACTGGGAGACGAGGACGTATGGTAGGAAATAGGTGAAGGGCATAGGCTAGTTGATTGTGCATGCATTGATTTAGGTGTGCATTTATGCTTGTGTTCAATCGCGTTCTTTCTCATTGGTGGTTGTGATGCGCGATCGATTGAAATGCGATGCGTTTGGTTAGCGATTGAGACTACTGATATGAATGGTTTGAGTAGTTTGATGGAGAGATTTGTTTGTTTAGATTGTTGTTGACGGTTTGCAGTTTGTGTCTGTGTAATTTTGCATATAGTTTATATGTTTGTGTGTTGATATATAGTTTGGCAGTTGGTATTTTCGGTTGATTGGGTGCATTTTAGTTTGTTTTGGTTTTTATATGATCAAATGAGTGATTTGGTGTGGATTGAATTGTTTTGGTTGGTTCAATGTGATAGTTTGTTTGTTAGATTGTCACTCTGGTGTCTCCTCATTTGCGGATAAATCTTTCGCCTTTTACTAAAGATTTCCGTGGGGAGGCACAACACAATGAGTCTGAACTCATTTTTTACAACCCCATCCCTCGGATGGGGCAGATCAAATCAAACAAAATCCACAACACAAATACTATCAACCATCCGTACACAACCGCAACCGCATCCGTATCCCCAACAAATTTACCCACTAAATAGAATACGTATCACTGGAAGGTAGTCGCATTCACCAGGACTGGAATGTCACTGTTCAATCGCCTTGTTTCTCATACGTGATCAGATTAGAACAGATCAAATCAGATTAGATCAGGTCGGATCAGATCAGATCAGTTTCATTTACGTCGAACAGGATTCGATGAGTTCAAATAAGATGAGGACAGGTGATGTGACTAAGATGGAGTGGGCTGCGCTTCACATCACACACAGGGATCAGAATGAGATGGGCAAAACGAAGGAAACGAACAGACACGAAGATTATCATATATATATATATATATATATATATATATATATACATATAGATATGTATGAGCACGAGAGAGCGAGAGCGAGAGGGAGAGAGGAAGAACGAGAGCAACAGAACAGCGAGGGAGTGAGGGGGGGGGCGAGAGAGGGAGATTTAGACATGGATTAGTGGGTCATGTGAGGGTAGATAGGGTGATGTGAAGAAATGAATATCTCGGCGAACGGTTTGAAGAGGGTGGATGGGGCTGAGTTGTGACCGTGTAAATTAGATGCACTCAGTGAACTCGAGCAATCAGACTGATGTTCATAAGTAGGCATATGCGGACGTAATCAAGGTGTGTATGTATATTGTGCGATTGGTCTATGTGAGCTTCAGATGAGTATGTGAGTAGTTGAGTAGTTAAATAGGTGAGTGGGTGACAGTTGAATCATATGACACAAGGTATTTTCATATGTGTAGTGTTTGATCCAGTCGTACTATTGTGATGGAAGTAGTAGGCGAATGGTGGAATAGATGACACGAGTAGACTGGGAGACGAGGACGTATGGTAGGAAATAGGTGAAGGGCATAGGCTAGTTGATTGTGCATGCATTGATTTAGGTGTGCATTTATGCTTGTGTTCAATCGCGTTCTTTCTCATTGGTGGTTGTGATGCGCGATCGATTGAAATGCGATGCATGTTTGGTTAGTGATTGAGACTAATGATATGAATGGTTTGAGTAGTTTGATGGAGAGATTTGTTTGTTTAGATTGTTGTTGACGGTTTGCAGTTTGTGTCTGTGTAATTTTGCATATAGTTTATATGTTCGTGTGTTGATATATAGTTTGGCAGTTGGTATTTTCGGTTGATTGGGTGCATTTTAGTTTGTTTTGGTTTTTATATGATCAAATGAGTGATTTGGTGTGGATTGAATTGTTTTGGTTGGTTCAATGTGATAGTTTGTTAGTTAGATTGTCACTCTGGTGTCTCCTCATTTGCGGATAAATCTTTCGCCTTTTACTAAAGATTTCCGTGGGGAGGCACAACACAATGAGTCTGAACTCATTTTTTACAACCCCATCCCTCGGATGGGGCAGATCAAATCAAACAAAATCCACAACACAAATACTATCAACCATCCGTACACAACCGCAACCGCATCCGTATCCCCAACAAATTTACCCACTAAATAGAATACGTATCACTGGAAGGTAGTCGCATTCACCAGGACTGGAATGTCACTGTTCAATCGCCTTGTTTCTCATACGTGATCAGATTAGAACAGATCAAATCAGATTAGATCAGGTCGGATCAGATCAGATCAGATCAGTTTCATTTACGTCGAACAGGATTCGATGAGTTCAAATAAGATGAGGACAGGTGATGTGACTAAGATGGAGTGGGCTGCGCTTCACATCACACACAGGGATCAGAATGAGATGGGCAAAACGAAGGAAACGAACAGACACGAAGATTATCATACATATATATATATATATATATATATATATATATATATATATATATATATATATATACATATAGATATGTATGAGCACGAGAGAGCGAGAGCGAGAGGGAGAGAGGAAGAACGAGAGCAACAGAACAGCGAGGGAGTGAGGGGGGGGGCGAGAGAGGGAGATTTAGACATGGATTAGTGGGTCATGTGAGGGTAGATAGGGTGATGTGAAGAAATGAATATCTCGGCGAACGGTTTGAAGAGGGTGGATGGGGCTGAGTTGTGACCGTGTAAATTAGATGCACTCAGTGAACTCGAGCAATCAGACTGATGTTCATAAGTAGGCATATGCGGACGTAATCAAGGTGTGTATGTATATTGTGCGATTGGTCTATGTGAGCTTCAGATGAGTATGTGAGTAGTTGAGTAGTTAAATAGGTGAGTGGGTGACAGTTGAATCAGATGACACAAGGTATTTTCATATGTGTAGTGTTTGATCCAGTCGTACTATTGTGATGGAAGTAGTAGGCGAATGGTGGAATAGATGACACGAGTAGACTGGGAGACGAGGACGTATGGTAGGAAATAGGTGAAGGGCATAGGCTAGTTGATTGTGCATGCATTGATTTAGGTGTGCATTTATGCTTGTGTTCAATCGCGTTCTTTCTCATTGGTGGTTGTGATGCGCGATCGATTGAAATGCGATGCGTTTGGTTAGCGATTGAGACTACTGATATGAATGGTTTGAGTAGTTTGATGGAGAGATTTGTTTGTTTAGATTGTTGTTGACGGTTTGCAGTTTGTGTCTGTGTAATTTTGCATATAGTTTATATGTTCGTGTGTTGATATATAGTTTGGCAGTTGGTATTTTCGGTTGAT
The DNA here is from genome assembly GCA_948099385.1 of Fasciola hepatica. Taxonomy (NCBI): domain Eukaryota; kingdom Metazoa; phylum Platyhelminthes; class Trematoda; order Plagiorchiida; family Fasciolidae; genus Fasciola; species Fasciola hepatica. The sequence continues at coordinate 12,382,717 of CANUEZ040000048.1, read as the reverse complement.
TGGGTGCATTTTAGTTTGTTTTGGTTTTTATATGATCAAATGAGTGATTTGGTGTGGATTGAATTGTTTTGGTTGGTTCAATGTGATAGTTTGTTAGTTAGATTGTCACTCTGGTGTCTCCTCATTTGCGGATAAATCTTTCGCCTTTTACTAAAGATTTCCGTGGGGAGGCACAACACAATGAGTCTGAACTCATTTTTTACAACCCCATCCCTCGGATGGGGCAGATCAAATCAAACAAAATCCACAACACAAATACTATCAACCATCCGTACACAACCGCAACCGCATCCGTATCCCCAACAAATTTACCCACTAAATAGAATACGTATCACTGGAAGGTAGTCGCATTCACCAGGACTGGAATGTCACTGTTCAATCGCCTTGTTTCTCATACGTGATCAGATTAGAACAGATCAAATCAGATTAGATCAGGTCGGATCAGATCAGATCAGATCAGTTTCATTTACGTCGAACAGGATTCGATGAGTTCAAATAAGATGAGGACAGGTGATGTGACTAAGATGGAGTGGGCTGCGCTTCACATCACACACAGGGATCAGAATGAGATGGGCAAAACGAAGGAAACGAACAGACACGAAGATTATCATATATATATATATATATATATATATATATATTATACATATAGATATGTATGAGCACGAGAGAGCGAGAGCGAGAGGGAGAGAGGAAGAACGAGAGCAACAGAACAGCGAGGGAGTGAGGGGGGGGGGGGCGAGAGAGGGAGATTTAGACATGGATTAGTGGGTCATGTGAGGGTAGATAGGGTGATGTGAAGAAATGAATATCTCGGCGAACGGTTTGAAGAGGGTGGATGGGGCTGAGTTGTGACCGTGTAAATTAGATGCACTCAGTGAACTCGAGCAATCAGACTGATGTTCATAAGTAGGCATATGCGGACGTAATCAAGGTGTGTATGTATATTGTGCGATTGGTCTATGTGAGCTTCAGATGAGTATGTGAGTAGTTGAGTAGTTAAATAGGTGAGTGGGTGACAGTTGAATCAGATGACACAAGGTATTTTCATATGTGTAGTGTTTGATCCAGTCGTACTATTGTGATGGAAGTAGTAGGCGAATGGTGGAATAGATGACACGAGTAGACTGGGAGACGAGGACGTATGGTAGGAAATAGGTGAAGGGCATAGGCTAGTTGATTGTGCATGCATTGATTTAGGTGTGCATTTATGCTTGTGTTCAATCGCGTTCTTTCTCATTGGTGGTTGTGATGCGCGATCGATTGAAATGCGATGCGTTTGGTTAGCGATTGAGACTACTGATATGAATGGTTTGAGTAGTTTGATGGAGAGATTTGTTTGTTTAGATTGTTGTTGACGGTTTGCAGTTTGTGTCTGTGTAATTTTGCATATAGTTTATATGTTCGTGTGTTGATATATAGTTTGGCAGTTGGTATTTTCGGTTGATTGGGTGCATTTTAGTTTGTTTTGGTTTTTATATGATCAAATGAGTGATTTGGTGTGGATTGAATTGTTTTGGTTGGTTCAATGTGATAGTTTGTTAGTTAGATTGTCACTCTGGTGTCTCCTCATTTGCGGATAAATCTTTCGCCTTTTACTAAAGATTTCCGTGGGGAGGCACAACACAATGAGTCTGAACTCATTTTTTACAACCCCATCCCTCGGATGGGGCAGATCAAATCAAACAAAATCCACAACACAAATACTATCAACCATCCGTACACAACCGCAACCGCATCCGTATCCCCAACAAATTTACCCACTAAATAGAATACGTATCACTGGAAGGTAGTCGCATTCACCAGGACTGGAATGTCACTGTTCAATCGCCTTGTTTCTCATACGTGATCAGATTAGAACAGATCAAATCAGATTAGATCAGGTCGGATCAGATCAGATCAGATCAGTTTCATTTACGTCGAACAGGATTCGATGAGTTCAAATAAGATGAGGACAGGTGATGTGACTAAGATGGAGTGGGCTGCGCTTCACATCACACACAGGGATCAGAATGAGATGGGCAAAACGAAGGAAACGAACAGACACGAAGATTATCATATATATATATATATATATATATATATATATATATATATATATATATATATATATATATATGAGCACGAGAGAGCGAGAGCGAGAGGGAGAGAGGAAGAACGAGAGCAACAGAACAGCGAGGGAGTGAGGGGGGGGGCGAGAGAGGGAGATTTAGACATGGATTAGTGGGTCATGTGAGGGTAGATAGGGTGATGTGAAGAAATGAATATCTCGGCGAACGGTTTGAAGAGGGTGGATGGGGCTGAGTTGTGACCGTGTAAATTAGATGCACTCAGTGAACTCGAGCAATCAGACTGATGTTCATAAGTAGGCATATGCGGACGTAATCAAGGTGTGTATGTATATTGTGCGATTGGTCTATGTGAGCTTCAGATGAGTATGTGAGTAGTTGAGTAGTTAAATAGGTGAGTGGGTGACAGTTGAATCAGATGACACAAGGTATTTTCATATGTGTAGTGTTTGATCCAGTCGTACTATTGTGATGGAAGTAGTAGGCGAATGGTGGAATAGATGACACGAGTAGACTGGGAGACGAGGACGTATGGTAGGAAATAGGTGAAAGGCATAGGCTAGTTGATTGTGCATGCATTGATTTAGGTGTGCATTTATGCTTGTGTTCAATCGCGTTCTTTCTCATTGGTGGTTGTGATGCGCGATCGATTGAAATGCGATGCGTTTGGTTAGCGATTGAGACTAATGATATGAATGGTTTGAGTAGTTTGATGGAGAGATTTGTTTGTTTAGATTGTTGTTGACGGTTTGCAGTTTGTGTCTGTGTAATTTTGCATATAGTTTATATGTTCGTGTGTTGATATATAGTTTGGCAGTTGGTATTTTCGGTTGATTGGGTGCATTTTAGTTTGTTTTGGTTTTTATATGATCAAATGAGTGATTTGGTGTGGATTGAATTGTTTTGGTTGGTTCAATGTGATAGTTTGTTAGTTAGATTGTCACTCTGGTGTCTCCTCATTTGCGGATAAATCTTTCGCCTTTTACTAAAGATTTCCGTGGGGAGGCACAACACAATGAGTCTGAACTCATTTTTTACAACCCCATCCCTCGGATGGGGCAGATCAAATCAAACAAAATCCACAACACAAATACTATCAACCATCCGTACACAACCGCAACCGCATCCGTATCCCCAACAAATTTACCCACTAAATAGAATACGTATCACTGGAAGGTAGTCGCATTCACCAGGACTGGAATGTCACTGTTCAATCGCCTTGTTTCTCATACGTGATCAGATTAGAACAGATCAAATCAGATTAGATCAGGTCGGATCCGATCAGATCAGATCAGTTTCATTTACGTCGAACAGGATTCGATGAGTTCAAATAAGATGAGGACAGGTGATGTGACTAAGATGGAGTGGGCTGCGCTTCACATCACACACAGGGATCAGAATGAGATGGGCAAAACGAAGGAAACGAACAGATACGAAGATTATCATATGTATATTTTTATATATATATATATATATATATATATATATATATATATATATATATATATATATATATATATATATATATATATATATATATGAGCAGGAGAGAGCGAGAGCGAGAGGGAGAGAGGAAGAACGAGAGCAACAGAACAGCGAGGGAGTGAGGGGGGGGGCGAGAGAGGGAGATTTAGACATGGATTAGTGGGTCATGTGAGGGTAGATAGGGTGATGTGAAGAAATGAATATCTCGGCGAACGGTTTGAAGAGGGTGGATGGGGCTGAGTTGTGACCGTGTAAATTAGATGCACTCAGTGAACTCGAGCAATCAGACTGATGTTCATAAGTAGGCATATGCGGACGTAATCAAGGTGTGTATGTATATTGTGCGATTGGTCTATGTGAGCTTCAGATGAGTATGTGAGTAGTTGAGTAGTTAAATAGGTGAGTGGGTGACAGTTGAATCAGATGACACAAGGTATTTTCATATGTGTAGTGTTTGATCCAGTCGTACTATTGTGATGGAAGTAGTAGGCGAATGGTGGAATAGATGACACGAGTAGACTGGGAGACGAGGACGTATGGTAGGAAATAGGTGAAGGGCATAGGCTAGTTGATTGTGCATGCATTGATTTAGGTGTGCATTTATGCTTGTGTTCAATCGCGTTCTTTCTCATTGGTGGTTGTGATGCGCGATCGATTGAAATGCGATGCATGTTTGGTTAGTGATTGAGACTAATGATATGAATGGTTTGAGTAGTTTGATGGAGAGATTTGTTTGTTTAGATTGTTGTTGACGGTTTGCAGTTTGTGTCTGTGTAATTTTGCATATAGTTTATATGTTCGTGTGTTGATATATAGTTTGGCAGTTGGTATTTTCGGTTGATTGGGTGCATTTTAGTTTGTTTTGGTTTTTATATGATCAAATGAGTGATTTGGTGTGGATTGAATTGTTTTGGTTGGTTCAATGTGATAGTTTGTTAGTTAGATTGTCACTCTGGTGTCTCCTCATTTGCGGATAAATCTTTCGCCTTTTACTAAAGATTTCCGTGGGGAGGCACAACACAATGAGTCTGAACTCATTTTTTACAACCCCATCCCTCGGATGGGGCAGATCAAATCAAACAAAATCCACAACACAAATACTATCAACCATCCGTACACAACCGCAACCGCATCCGTATCCCCAACAAATTTACCCACTAAATAGAATACGTATCACTGGAAGGTAGTCGCATTCACCAGGACTGGAATGTCACTGTTCAATCGCCTTGTTTCTCATACGTGATCAGATTAGAACAGATCAAATCAGATTAGATCAGATCAGATCAGATCAGTTTCATTTACGTCAAACAGGATTCGATGAGTTCAAATAAGATGAGGACAGGTGATGTGACTAAGATGGAGTGGGCTGCGCTTCACATCACACACAGGGATCAGAATGAGATGGGCAAAACGAAGGAAACGAACAGACACGAAGATTATCATATGTATATTTTTATATATATATACATATAGATATGTATGAGCACGAGAGAGCGAGAGCGAGAGGGAGAGAGGGGGGGGGGGCGAGAGAGGGAGATTTAGACATGGATTAGTGGGTCATGTGAGGGTAGATAGGGTGATGTGAAGAAATGAATATCTCGGCGAACGGTTTGAAGAGGGTGGATGGGGCTGAGTTGTGACCGTGTAAATTAGATGCACTCAGTGAACTCGAGCAATCAGACTGATGTTCATAAGTAGGCATATGCGGACGTAATCAAGGTGTGTATGTATATTGTGCGATTGGTCTATGTGAGCTTCAGATGAGTATGTGAGTAGTTGAGTAGTTAAATAGGTGAGTGGGTGACAGTTGAATCAGATGACACAAGGTATTTTCATATGTGTAGTGTTTGATCCAGTCGTACTATTGTGATGGAAGTAGTAGGCGAATGGTGGAATAGATGACACGAGTAGACTGGGAGACGAGGACGTATGGTAGGAAATAGGTGAAGGGCATAGGCTAGTTGATTGTGCATGCATTGATTTAGGTGTGCATTTATGCTTGTGTTCAATCGCGTTCTTTCTCATTGGTGGTTGTGATGCGCGATCGATTGAAATGCGATGCATGTTTGGTTAGTGATTGAGACTAATGATATGAATGGTTTGAGTAGTTTGATGGAGAGATTTGTTTGTTTAGATTGTTGTTGACGGTTTGCAGTTTGTGTCTGTGTAATTTTGCATATAGTTTATATGTTCGTGTGTTGATATATAGTTTGGCAGTTGGTATTTTCGGTTGATTGGGTGCATTTTAGTTTGTTTTGGTTTTTATATGATCAAATGAGTGATTTGGTGTGGATTGAATTGTTTTGGTTGGTTCAATGTGATAGTTTGTTAGTTAGATTGTCACTCTGGTGTCTCCTCATTTGCGGATAAATCTTTCGCCTTTTACTAAAGATTTCCGTGGGGAGGCACAACACAATGAGTCTGAACTCATTTTTTACAACCCCATCCCTCGGATGGGGCAGATCAAATCAAACAAAATCCACAACACAAATACTATCAACCATCCGTACACAACCGCAACCGCATCCGTATCCCCAACAAATTTACCCACTAAATAGAATACGTATCACTGGAAGGTAGTCGCATTCACCAGGACTGGAATGTCACTGTTCAATCGCCTTGTTTCTCATACGTGATCAGATTAGAACAGATCAAATCAGATTAGATCAGATCAGATCAGATCAGTTTCATTTACGTCAAACAGGATTCGATGAGTTCAAATAAGATGAGGACAGGTGATGTGACTAAGATGGAGTGGGCTGCGCTTCACATCACACACAGGGATCAGAATGAGATGGGCAAAACGAAGGAAACGAACAGACACGAAGATTATCATATGTATATTTTTATATATATATACATATAGATATGTATGAGCACGAGAGAGCGAGAGCGAGAGGGAGAGAGGGGGGGGGGCGAGAGAGGGAGATTTAGACATGGATTAGTGGGTCATGTGAGGGTAGATAGGGTGATGTGAAGAAATGAATATCTCGGCGAACGGTTTGAAGAGGGTGGATGGGGCTGAGTTGTGACCGTGTAAATTAGATGCACTCAGTGAACTCGAGCAATCAGACTGATGTTCATAAGTAGGCATATGCGGACGTAATCAAGGTGTGTATGTATATTGTGCGATTGGTCTATGTGAGCTTCAGATGAGTATGTGAGTAGTTGAGTAGTTAAATAGGTGAGTGGGTGACAGTTGAATCAGATGACACAAGGTATTTTCATATGTGTAGTGTTTGATCCAGTCGTACTATTGTGATGGAAGTAGTAGGCGAATGGTGGAATAGATGACACGAGTAGACTGGGAGACGAGGACGTATGGTAGGAAATAGGTGAAGGGCATAGGCTAGTTGATTGTGCATGCATTGATTTAGGTGTGCATTTATGCTTGTGTTCAATCGCGTTCTTTCTCATTGGTGGTTGTGATGCGCGATCGATTGAAATGCGATGCATGTTTGGTTAGTGATTGAGACTAATGATATGAATGGTTTGAGTAGTTTGATGGAGAGATTTGTTTGTTTAGATTGTTGTTGACGGTTTGCAGTTTGTGTCTGTGTAATTTTGCATATAGTTTATATGTTCGTGTGTTGATATATAGTTTGGCAGTTGGTATTTTCGGTTGATTGGGTGCATTTTAGTTTGTTTTGGTTTTTATATGATCAAATGAGTGATTTGGTGTGGATTGAATTGTTTTGGTTGGTTCAATGTGATAGTTTGTTAGTTAGATTGTCACTCTGGTGTCTCCTCATTTGCGGATAAATCTTTCGCCTTTTACTAAAGATTTCCGTGGGGAGGCACAACACAATGAGTCTGAACTCATTTTTTACAACCCCATCCCTCGGATGGGGCAGATCAAATCAAACAAAATCCACAACACAAATACTATCAACCATCCGTACACAACCGCAACCGCATCCGTATCCCCAACAAATTTACCCACTAAATAGAATACGTATCACTGGAAGGTAGTCGCATTCACCAGGACTGGAATGTCACTGTTCAATCGCCTTGTTTCTCATACGTGATCAGATTAGAACAGATCAAATCAGATTAGATCAGATCAGATCAGATCAGTTTCATTTACGTCAAACAGGATTCGATGAGTTCAAATAAGATGAGGACAGGTGATGTGACTAAGATGGAGTGGGCTGCGCTTCACATCACACACAGGGATCAGAATGAGATGGGCAAAACGAAGGAAACGAACAGACACGAAGATTATCATATGTATATATATATATATATATATATATACATATAGATATGTATGAGCACGAGAGAGCGAGAGCGAGAGGGAGAGAGGGGGGGGGGGGCGAGAGAGGGAGATTTAGACATGGATTAGTGGGTCATGTGAGGGTAGATAGGGTGATGTGAAGAAATGAATATCTCGGCGAACGGTTTGAAGAGGGTGGATGGGGCTGAGTTGTGACCGTGTAAATTAGATGCACTCAGTGAACTCGAGCAATCAGACTGATGTTCATAAGTAGGCATATGCGGACGTAATCAAGGTGTGTATGTATATTGTGCGATTGGTCTATGTGAGCTTCAGATGAGTATGTGAGTAGTTGAGTAGTTAAATAGGTGAGTGGGTGACAGTTGAATCAGATGACACAAGGTATTTTCATATGTGTAGTGTTTGATCCAGTCGTACTATTGTGATGGAAGTAGTAGGCGAATGGTGGAATAGATGACACGAGTAGACTGGGAGACGAGGACGTATGGTAGGAAATAGGTGAAGGGCATAGGCTAGTTGATTGTGCATGCATTGATTTAGGTGTGCATTTATGCTTGTGTTCAATCGCGTTCTTTCTCATTGGTGGTTGTGATGCGCGATCGATTGAAATGCGATGCGTTTGGTTAGCGATTGAGACTACTGATATGAATGGTTTGAGTAGTTTGATGGAGAGATTTGTTTGTTTAGATTGTTGTTGACGGTTTGCAGTTTGTGTCTGTGTAATTTTGCATATAGTTTATATGTTCGTGTGTTGATATATAGTTTGGCAGTTGGTATTTTCGGTTGATTGGGTGCATTTTAGTTTGTTTTGGTTTTTATATGATCAAATGAGTGATTTGGTGTGGATTGAATTGTTTTGGTTGGTTCAATGTGATAGTTTGTTAGTTAGATTGTCACTCTGGTGTCTCCTCATTTGCGGATAAATCTTTCGCCTTTTACTAAAGATTTCCGTGGGGAGGCACAACACAATGAGTCTGAACTCATTTTTTACAACCCCATCCCTCGGATGGGGCAGATCAAATCAAACAAAATCCACAACACAAATACTATCAACCATCCGTACACAACCGCAACCGCATCCGTATCCCCAACAAATTTACCCACTAAATAGAATACGTATCACTGGAAGGTAGTCGCATTCACCAGGACTGGAATGTCACTGTTCAATCGCCTTGTTTCTCATACGTGATCAGATTAGAACAGATCAAATCAGATTAGATCAGGTCGGATCAGATCAGATCAGATCAGTTTCATTTACGTCGAACAGGATTCGATGAGTTCAAATAAGATGAGGACAGGTGATGTGACTAAGATGGAGAGGGGTGCGCTTCACATCACACACAGGGATCAGAATGAGATGGGCAAAACGAAGGAAACGAACAGACACGAAGATTATCATATATATATATATATATATATATATATATATATATATACATATAGATATGTATGAGCACGAGAGAGCGAGAGCGAGAGGGAGAGAGGAAGAACGAGAGCAACAGAACAGCGAGGGAGTGAGGGGGGGGGGGCGAGAGAGGGAGATTTAGACATGGATTAGTGGGTCATGTGAGGGTAGATAGGGTGATGTGAAGAAATGAATATCTTGGCGAACGGTTTGAAGAGGGTGGATGGGGCTGAGTTGTGACCGTGTAAATTAGATGCACTCAGTGAACTCGAGCAATCAGACTGATGTTCATAAGTAGGCATATGCGGACGTAATCAAGGTGTGTATGTATATTGTGCGATTGGTCTATGTGAGCTTCAGATGAGTATGTGAGTAGTTGAGTAGTTAAATAGGTGAGTGGGTGACAGTTGAATCATATGACACAAGGTATTTTCATATGTGTAGTGTTTGATCCAGTCGTACTATTGTGATGGAAGTAGTAGGCGAATGGTGGAATAGATGACACGAGTAGACTGGGAGACGAGGACGTATGGTAGGAAATAGGTGAAAGGCATAGGCTAGTTGATTGTGCATGCATTGATTTAGGTGTGCATTTATGCTTGTGTTCAATCGCGTTCTTTCTCATTGGTGGTTGTGATGCGCGATCGATTGAAATGCGATGCATGTTTGGTTAGTGATTGAGACTAATGATATGAATGGTTTGAGTAGTTTGATGGAGAGATTTGTTTGTTTAGATTGTTGTTGACGGTTTGCAGTTTGTGTCTGTGTAATTTTGCATATAGTTTATATGTTCGTGTGTTGATATATAGTTTGGCAGTTGGTATTTTCGGTTGATTGGGTGCATTTCAGTTTGTTTTGGTTTTTATATGATCAAATGAGTGATTTGGTGTGGATTGAATTGTTTTGGTTGGTTCAATGTGATAGTTTGTTAGTTAGATTGTCACTCTGGTGTCTCCTCATTTGCGGATAAATCTTTCGCCTTTTACTAAAGATTTCCGTGGGGAGGCACAACACAATGAGTCTGAACTCATTTTTTACAACCCCATCCCTCGGATGGGGCAGATCAAATCAAACAAAATCCACAACACAAATACTATCAACCATCCGTACACAACCGCAACCGCATCCGTATCCCCAACAAATTTACCCACTAAATAGAATACGTATCACTGGAAGGTAGTCGCATTCACCAGGACTGGAATGTCACTGTTCAATCGCCTTGTTTCTCATACGTGATCAGATTAGAACAGATCAAATCAGATTAGATCAGGTCGGATCCGATCAGATCAGATCAGTTTCATTTACGTCGAACAGGATTCGATGAGTTCAAATAAGATGAGGACAGGTGATGTGACTAAGATGGAGTGGGCTGCGCTTCACATCACACACAGGGATCAGAATGAGATGGGCAAAACGAAGGAAACGAACAGACACGAAGATTATCATATGTATATTTATATATATATATATATATATATATATATATATATATATATATATATATATATATATATATATATATATGAGCACGAGAGAGCGAGAGCGAGAGGGAGAGAGGAAGAACGAGAGCAACAGAACAGCGAGGGAGTGAGGGGGGGGGGGCGAGAGAGGGAGATTTAGACATGGATTAGTGGGTCATGTGAGGGTAGATAGGGTGATGTGAAGAAATGAATATCTTGGCGAACGGTTTGAAGAGGGTGGATGGGGCTGAGTTGTGACCGTGTAAATTAGATGCACTCAGTGAACTCGAGCAATCAGACTGATGTTCATAAGTAGGCATATGCGGACGTAATCAAGGTGTGTATGTATATTGTGCGATTGGTCTATGTGAGCTTCAGATGAGTATGTGAGTAGTTGAGTAGTTAAATAGGTGAGTGGGTGACAGTTGAATCATATGACACAAGGTATTTTCATATGTGTAGTGTTTGATCCAGTCGTACTATTGTGATGGAAGTAGTAGGCGAATGGTGGAATAGATGACACGAGTAGACTGGGAGACGAGGACGTATGGTAGGAAATAGGTGAAAGGCATAGGCTAGTTGATTGTGCATGCATTGATTTAGGTGTGCATTTATGCTTGTGTTCAATCGCGTTCTTTCTCATTGGTGGTTGTGATGCGCGATCGATTGAAATGCGATGCATGTTTGGTTAGTGATTGAGACTAATGATATGAATGGTTTGAGTAGTTTGATGGAGAGATTTGTTTGTTTAGATTGTTGTTGACGGTTTGCAGTTTGTGTCTGTGTAATTTTGCATATAGTTTATATGTTCGTGTGTTGATATATAGTTTGGCAGTTGGTATTTTCGGTTGATTGGGTGCATTTCAGTTTGTTTTGGTTTTTATATGATCAAATGAGTGATTTGGTGTGGATTGAATTGTTTTGGTTGGTTCAATGTGATAGTTTGTTAGTTAGATTGTCACTCTGGTGTCTCCTCATTTGCGGATAAATCTTTCGCCTTTTACTAAAGATTTCCGTGGGGAGGCACAACACAATGAGTCTGAACTCATTTTTTACAACCCCATCCCTCGGATGGGGCAGATCAAATCAAACAAAATCCACAACACAAATACTATCAACCATCCGTACACAACCGCAACCGCATCCGTATCCCCAACAAATTTACCCACTAAATAGAATACGTATCACTGGAAGGTAGTCGCATTCACCAGGACTGGAATGTCACTGTTCAATCGCCTTGTTTCTCATACGTGATCAGATAAGAACAGATCAAATCAGATTAGATCAGGTCGGATCAGATCAGATCAGATCAGATCAGTTTCATTTACGTCGAACAGGATTCGATGAGTTCAAATAAGATGAGGACAGGTGATGTGACTAAGATGGAGTGGGCTGCGCTTCACATCACACACAGGGATCAGAATGAGATGGGCAAAACGAAGGAAACGAACAGACACGAAGATTATCATATATATATATATATATATATATATATATATATACATATAGATATGTATGAGCACGAGAGAGCGAGAGCGAGAGGGAGAGAGGGGGGGGCGAGAGAGGGAGATTTAGACATGGATTAGTGGGTCATGTGAGGGTAGATAGGGTGATGTGAAGAAATGAATATCTCGGCGAACGGTTTGAAGAGGGTGGATGGGGCTGAGTTGTGACCGTGTAAATTAGATGCACTCAGTGAACTCGAGCAATCAGACTGATGTTCATAAGTAGGCATATGCGGACGTAATCAAGGTGTGTATGTATATTGTGCGATTGGTCTATGTGAGCTTCAGATGAGTATGTGAGTAGTTGAGTAGTTAAATAGGTGAGTGGGTGACAGTTGAATCAGATGACACAAGGTATTTTCATATGTGTAGTGTTTGATCCAGTCGTACTATTGTGATGGAAGTAGTAGGCGAATGGTGGAATAGATGACACGAGTAGACTGGGAGACGAGGACGTATGGTAGGAAATAGGTGAAGGGCATAGGCTAGTTGATTGTGCATGCATTGATTTAGGTGTGCATTTATGCTTGTGTTCAATCGCGTTCTTTCTCATTGGTGGTTGTGATGCGCGATCGATTGAAATGCGATGCGTTTGGTTAGCGATTGAGACTACTGATATGAATGGTTTGAGTAGTTTGATGGAGAGATTTGTTTGTTTAGATTGTTGTTGACGGTTTGCAGTTTGTGTCTGTGTAATTTTGCATATAGTTTATATGTTCGTGTGTTGATATATAGTTTGGCAGTTGGTATTTTCGGTTGATTGGGTGCATTTTAGTTTGTTTTGGTTTTTATATGATCAAATGAGTGATTTGGTGTGGATTGAATTGTTTTGGTTGGTTCAATGTGATAGTTTGTTAGTTAGATTGTCACTCTGGTGTCTCCTCATTTGCGGATAAATCTTTCGCCTTTTACTAAAGATTTCCGTGGGGAGGCACAACACAATGAGTCTGAACTCATTTTTTACAACCCCATCCCTCGGATGGGGCAGATCAAATCAAACAAAATCCACAACACAAATACTATCAACCATCCGTACACAACCGCAACCGCATCCGTATCCCCAACAAATTTACCCACTAAATAGAATACGTATCACTGGAAGGTAGTCGCATTCACCAGGACTGGAATGTCACTGTTCAATCGCCTTGTTTCTCATACGTGATCAGATTAGAACAGATCAAATCAGATTAGATCAGATCAGATCAGTTTCATTTACGTCAAACAGGATTCGATGAGTTCAAATAAGATGAGGACAGGTGATGTGACTAAGATGGAGTGGGCTGCGCTTCACATCACACACAGGGATCAGAATGAGATGGGCAAAACGAAGGAAACGAACAGACACGAAGATTATCATATGTATATTTTTATATATATATACATATAGATATGTATGAGCACGAGAGAGCGAGAGCGAGAGGGAGAGAGGGGGGGGGGGCGAGAGAGGGAGATTTAGACATGGATTAGTGGGTCATGTGAGGGTAGATAGGGTGATGTGAAGAAATGAATATCTTGGCGAACGGTTTGAAGAGGGTGGATGGGGCTGAGTTGTGACCGTGTAAATTAGATGCACTCAGTGAACTCGAGCAATCAGACTGATGTTCATAAGTAGGCATATGCGGACGTAATCAAGGTGTGTATGTATATTGTGCGATTGGTCTATGTGAGCTTCAGATGAGTATGTGAGTAGTTGAGTAGTTAAATAGGTGAGTGGGTGACAGTTGAATCATATGACACAAGGTATTTTCATATGTGTAGTGTTTGATCCAGTCGTACTATTGTGATGGAAGTAGTAGGCGAATGGTGGAATAGATGACACGAGTAGACTGGGAGACGAGGACGTATGGTAGGAAATAGGTGAAAGGCATAGGCTAGTTGATTGTGCATGCATTGATTTAGGTGTGCATTTATGCTTGTGTTCAATCGCGTTCTTTCTCATTGGTGGTTGTGATGCGCGATCGATTGAAATGCGATGCATGTTTGGTTAGTGATTGAGACTAATGATATGAATGGTTTGAGTAGTTTGATGGAGAGATTTGTTTGTTTAGATTGTTGTTGACGGTTTGCAGTTTGTGTCTGTGTAATTTTGCATATAGTTTATATGTTCGTGTGTTGATATATAGTTTGGCAGTTGGTATTTTCGGTTGATTGGGTGCATTTCAGTTTGTTTTGGTTTTTATATGATCAAATGAGTGATTTGGTGTGGATTGAATTGTTTTGGTTGGTTCAATGTGATAGTTTGTTAGTTAGATTGTCACTCTGGTGTCTCCTCATTTGCGGATAAATCTTTCGCCTTTTACTAAAGATTTCCGTGGGGAGGCACAACACAATGAGTCTGAACTCATTTTTTACAACCCCATCCCTCGGATGGGGCAGATCAAATCAAACAAAATCCACAACACAAATACTATCAACCATCCGTACACAACCGCAACCGCATCCGTATCCCCAACAAATTTACCCACTAAATAGAATACGTATCACTGGAAGGTAGTCGCATTCACCAGGACTGGAATGTCACTGTTCAATCGCCTTGTTTCTCATACGTGATCAGATTAGAACAGATCAAATCAGATTAGATCAGATCAGATCAGTTTCATTTACGTCAAACAGGATTCGATGAGTTCAAATAAGATGAGGACAGGTGATGTGACTAAGATGGAGTGGGCTGCGCTTCACATCACACACAGGGATCAGAATGAGATGGGCAAAACGAAGGAAACGAACAGACACGAAGATTATCATATGTATATTTTTATATATATATACATATAGATATGTATGAGCACGAGAGAGCGAGAGCGAGAGGGAGAGAGGGGGGGGGGCGAGAGAGGGAGATTTAGACATGGATTAGTGGGTCATGTGAGGGTAGATAGGGTGATGTGAAGAAATGAATATCTTGGCGAACGGTTTGAAGAGGGTGGATGGGGCTGAGTTGTGACCGTGTAAATTAGATGCACTCAGTGAACTCGAGCAATCAGACTGATGTTCATAAGTAGGCATATGCGGACGTAATCAAGGTGTGTATGTATATTGTGCGATTGGTCTATGTGAGCTTCAGATGAGTATGTGAGTAGTTGAGTAGTTAAATAGGTGAGTGGGTGACAGTTGAATCAGATGACACAAGGTATTTTCATATGTGTAGTGTTTGATCCAGTCGTACTATTGTGATGGAAGTAGTAGGCGAATGGTGGAATAGATGACACGAGTAGACTGGGAGACGAGGACGTATGGTAGGAAATAGGTGAAAGGCATAGGCTAGTTGATTGTGCATGCATTGATTTAGGTGTGCATTTATGCTTGTGTTCAATCGCGTTCTTTCTCATTGGTGGTTGTGATGCGCGATCGATTGAAATGCGATGCATGTTTGGTTAGTGATTGAGACTAATGATATGAATGGTTTGAGTAGTTTGATGGAGAGATTTGTTTGTTTAGATTGTTGTTGACGGTTTGCAGTTTGTGTCTGTGTAATTTTGCATATAGTTTATATGTTCGTGTGTTGATATATAGTTTGGCAGTTGGTATTTTCGGTTGATTGGGTGCATTTCAGTTTGTTTTGGTTTTTATATGATCAAATGAGTGATTTGGTGTGGATTGAATTGTTTTGGTTGGTTCAATGTGATAGTTTGTTAGTTAGATTGTCACTCTGGTGTCTCCTCATTTGCGGATAAATCTTTCGCCTTTTACTAAAGATTTCCGTGGGGAGGCACAACACAATGAGTCTGAACTCATTTTTTACAACCCCATCCCTCGGATGGGGCAGATCAAATCAAACAAAATCCACAACACAAATACTATCAACCATCCGTACACAACCGCAACCGCATCCGTATCCCCAACAAATTTACCCACTAAATAGAATACGTATCACTGGAAGGTAGTCGCATTCACCAGGACTGGAATGTCACTGTTCAATCGCCTTGTTTCTCATACGTGATCAGATTAGAACAGATCAAATCAGATTAGATCAGGTCGGATCAGATCAGATCAGATCAGTTTCATTTACGTCGAACAGGATTCGATGAGTTCAAATAAGATGAGGACAGGTGATGTGACTAAGATGGAGTGGGCTGCGCTTCACATCACACACAGGGATCAGAATGAGATGGGCAAAACGAAGGAAACGAACAGACACGAAGATTATCATATATATATATATATATATATATATATATATATATATATATATATATATATATATATATATATATATATACATATAGATATGTATGAGCACGAGAGAGCGAGAGCGAGAGGGAGAGAGGGGGGGGGCGAGAGAGGGAGATTTAGACATGGATTAGTGGGTCATGTGAGGGTAGATAGGGTGATGTGAAGAAATGAATATCTCGGCGAACGGTTTGAAGAGGGTGGATGGGGCTGAGTTGTGACCGTGTAAATTAGATGCACTCAGTGAACTCGAGCAATCAGACTGATGTTCATAAGTAGGCATATGCGGACGTAATCAAGGTGTGTATGTATATTGTGCGATTGGTCTATGTGAGCTTCAGATGAGTATGTGAGTAGTTGAGTAGTTAAATAGGTGAGTGGGTGACAGTTGAATCAGATGACACAAGGTATTTTCATATGTGTAGTGTTTGATCCAGTCGTACTATTGTGATGGAAGTAGTAGGCGAATGGTGGAATAGATGACACGAGTAGACTGGGAGACGAGGACGTATGGTAGGAAATAGGTGAAGGGCATAGGCTAGTTGATTGTGCATGCATTGATTTAGGTGTGCATTTATGCTTGTGTTCAATCGCGTTCTTTCTCATTGGTGGTTGTGATGCGCGATCGATTGAAATGCGATGCATGTTTGGTTAGTGATTGAGACTAATGATATGAATGGTTTGAGTAGTTTGATGGAGAGATTTGTTTGTTTAGATTGTTGTTGACGGTTTGCAGTTTGTGTCTGTGTAATTTTGCATATAGTTTATATGTTCGTGTGTTGATATATAGTTTGGCAGTTGGTATTTTCGGTTGATTGGGTGCATTTTAGTTTGTTTTGGTTTTTATATGATCAAATGAGTGATTTGGTGTGGATTGAATTGTTTTGGTTGGTTCAATGTGATAGTTTGTTAGTTAGATTGTCACTCTGGTGTCTCCTCATTTGCGGATAAATCTTTCGCCTTTTACTAAAGATTTCCGTGGGGAGGCACAACACAATGAGTCTGAACTCATTTTTTACAACCCCATCCCTCGGATGGGGCAGATCAAATCAAACAAAATCCACAACACAAATACTATCAACCATCCGTACACAACCGCAACCGCATCCGTATCCCCAACAAATTTACCCACTAAATAGAATACGTATCACTGGAAGGTAGTCGCATTCACCAGGACTGGAATGTCACTGTTCAATCGCCTTGTTTCTCATACGTGATCAGATTAGAACAGATCAAATCAGATTAGATCAGATCAGATCAGATCAGTTTCATTTACGTCAAACAGGATTCGATGAGTTCAAATAAGATGAGGACAGGTGATGTGACTAAGATGGAGTGGGCTGCGCTTCACATCACACACAGGGATCAGAATGAGATGGGCAAAACGAAGGAAACGAACAGACACGAAGATTATCATATGTATATTTTTATATATATATACATATAGATATGTATGAGCACGAGAGAGCGAGAGCGAGAGGGAGAGAGGGGGGGGGGCGAGAGAGGGAGATTTAGACATGGATTAGTGGGTCATGTGAGGGTAGATAGGGTGATGTGAAGAAATGAATATCTCGGCGAACGGTTTGAAGAGGGTGGATGGGGCTGAGTTGTGACCGTGTAAATTAGATGCACTCAGTGAACTCGAGCAATCAGACTGATGTTCATAAGTAGGCATATGCGGACGTAATCAAGGTGTGTATGTATATTGTGCGATTGGTCTATGTGAGCTTCAGATGAGTATGTGAGTAGTTGAGTAGTTAAATAGGTGAGTGGGTGACAGTTGAATCATATGACACAAGGTATTTTCATATGTGTAGTGTTTGATCCAGTCGTACTATTGTGATGGAAGTAGTAGGCGAATGGTGGAATAGATGACACGAGTAGACTGGGAGACGAGGACGTATGGTAGGAAATAGGTGAAGGGCATAGGCTAGTTGATTGTGCATGCATTGATTTAGGTGTGCATTTATGCTTGTGTTCAATCGCGTTCTTTCTCATTGGTGGTTGTGATGCGCGATCGATTGAAATGCGATGCATGTTTGGTTGGTGATTGAGACTACTGATATGAATGGTTTGAGTAGTTTGATGGAGAGATTTGTTTGTTTAGATTGTTGTTGACGGTTTGCAGTTTGTGTCTGTGTAATTTTGCATATAGTTTATATGTTCGTGTGTTGATATATAGTTTGGCAGTTGGTATTTTCGGTTGATTGGGTGCATTTTAGTTTGTTTTGGTTTTTATATGATCAAATGAGTGATTTGGTGTGGATTGAATTGTTTTGGTTGGTTCAATGTGATAGTTTGTTAGTTAGATTGTCACTCTGGTGTCTCCTCATTTGCGGATAAATCTTTCGCCTTTTACTAAAGATTTCCGTGGGGAGGCACAACACAATGAGTCTGAACTCATTTTTTACAACCCCATCCCTCGGATGGGGCAGATCAAATCAAACAAAATCCACAACACAAATACTATCAACCATCCGTACACAACCGCAACCGCATCCGTATCCCCAACAAATTTACCCACTAAATAGAATACGTATCACTGGAAGGTAGTCGCATTCACCAGGACTGGAATGTCACTGTTCAATCGCCTTGTTTCTCATACGTGATCAGATTAGAACAGATCAAATCAGATTAGATCAGATCAGATCAGATCAGTTTCATTTACGTCAAACAGGATTCGATGAGTTCAAATAAGATGAGGACAGGTGATGTGACTAAGATGGAGTGGGCTGCGCTTCACATCACACACAGGGATCAGAATGAGATGGGCAAAACGAAGGAAACGAACAGACACGAAGATTATCATATGTATATATATATATATATATATATATATATATATATACATATAGATATGTATGAGCACGAGAGAGCGAGAGCGAGAGGGAGAGAGGGGGGGGGCGAGAGAGGGAGATTTAGACATGGATTAGTGGGTCATGTGAGGGTAGATAGGGTGATGTGAAGAAATGAATATCTCGGCGAACGGTTTGAAGAGGGTGGATGGGGCTGAGTTGTGACCGTGTAAATTAGATGCACTCAGTGAACTCGAGCAATCAGACTGATGTTCATAAGTAGGCATATGCGGACGTAATCAAGGTGTGTATGTATATTGTGCGATTGGTCTATGTGAGCTTCAGATGAGTATGTGAGTAGTTGAGTAGTTAAATAGGTGAGTGGGTGACAGTTGAATCATATGACACAAGGTATTTTCATATGTGTAGTGTTTGATCCAGTCGTACTATTGTGATGGAAGTAGTAGGCGAATGGTGGAATAGATGACACGAGTAGACTGGGAGACGAGGACGTATGGTAGGAAATAGGTGAAGGGCATAGGCTAGTTGATTGTGCATGCATTGATTTAGGTGTGCATTTATGCTTGTGTTCAATCGCGTTCTTTCTCATTGGTGGTTGTGATGCGCGATCGATTGAAATGCGATGCGTTTGGTTAGCGATTGAGACTACTGATATGAATGGTTTGAGTAGTTTGATGGAGAGATTTGTTTGTTTAGATTGTTGTTGACGGTTTGCAGTTTGTGTCTGTGTAATTTTGCATATAGTTTATATGTTCGTGTGTTGATATATAGTTTGGCAGTTGGTATTTTCGGTTGATTGGGTGCATTTTAGTTTGTTTTGGTTTTTATATGATCAAATGAGTGATTTGGTGTGGATTGAATTGTTTTGGTTGGTTCAATGTGATAGTTTGTTAGTTAGATTGTCACTCTGGTGTCTCCTCATTTGCGGATAAATCTTTCGCCTTTTACTAAAGATTTCCGTGGGGAGGCACAACACAATGAGTCTGAACTCATTTTTTACAACCCCATCCCTCGGATGGGGCAGATCAAATCAAACAAAATCCACAACACAAATACTATCAACCATCCGTACACAACCGCAACCGCATCCGTATCCCCAACAAATTTACCCACTAAATAGAATACGTATCACTGGAAGGTAGTCGCATTCACCAGGACTGGAATGTCACTGTTCAATCGCCTTGTTTCTCATACGTGATCAGATTAGAACAGATCAAATCAGATTAGATCAGATCAGATCAGATCAGTTTCATTTACGTCAAACAGGATTCGATGAGTTCAAATAAGATGAGGACAGGTGATGTGACTAAGATGGAGTGGGCTGCGCTTCACATCACACACAGGGATCAGAATGAGATGGGCAAAACGAAGGAAACGAACAGACACGAAGATTATCATATGTATATATATATATATATATATATATATATATACATATAGATATGTATGAGCACGAGAGAGCGAGAGCGAGAGGGAGAGAGGGGGGGGGGCGAGAGAGGGAGATTTAGACATGGATTAGTGGGTCATGTGAGGGTAGATAGGGTGATGTGAAGAAATGAATATCTCGGCGAACGGTTTGAAGAGGGTGGATGGGGCTGAGTTGTGACCGTGTAAATTAGATGCACTCAGTGAACTCGAGCAATCAGACTGATGTTCATAAGTAGGCATATGCGGACGTAATCAAGGTGTGTATGTATATTGTGCGATTGGTCTATGTGAGCTTCAGATGAGTATGTGAGTAGTTGAGTAGTTAAATAGGTGAGTGGGTGACAGTTGAATCATATGACACAAGGTATTTTCATATGTGTAGTGTTTGATCCAGTCGTACTATTGTGATGGAAGTAGTAGGCGAATGGTGGAATAGATGACACGAGTAGACTGGGAGACGAGGACGTATGGTAGGAAATAGGTGAAGGGCATAGGCTAGTTGATTGTGCATGCATTGATTTAGGTGTGCATTTATGCTTGTGTTCAATCGCGTTCTTTCTCATTGGTGGTTGTGATGCGCGATCGATTGAAATGCGATGCGTTTGGTTAGCGATTGAGACTACTGATATGAATGGTTTGAGTAGTTTGATGGAGAGATTTGTTTGTTTAGATTGTTGTTGACGGTTTGCAGTTTGTGTCTGTGTAATTTTGCATATAGTTTATATGTTCGTGTGTTGATATATAGTTTGGCAGTTGGTATTTTCGGTTGATTGGGTGCATTTTAGTTTGTTTTGGTTTTTATATGATCAAATGAGTGATTTGGTGTGGATTGAATTGTTTTGGTTGGTTCAATGTGATAGTTTGTTAGTTAGATTGTCACTCTGGTGTCTCCTCATTTGCGGATAAATCTTTCGCCTTTTACTAAAGATTTCCGTGGGGAGGCACAACACAATGAGTCTGAACTCATTTTTTACAACCCCATCCCTCGGATGGGGCAGATCAAATCAAACAAAATCCACAACACAAATACTATCAACCATCCGTACACAACCGCAACCGCATCCGTATCCCCAACAAATTTACCCACTAAATAGAATACGTATCACTGGAAGGTAGTCGCATTCACCAGGACTGGAATGTCACTGTTCAATCGCCTTGTTTCTCATACGTGATCAGATTAGAACAGATCAAATCAGATTAGATCAGATCAGATCAGATCAGTTTCATTTACGTCAAACAGGATTCGATGAGTTCAAATAAGATGAGGACAGGTGATGTGACTAAGATGGAGTGGGCTGCGCTTCACATCACACACAGGGATCAGAATGAGATGGGCAAAACGAAGGAAACGAACAGACACGAAGATTATCATATGTATATATATATATATATATATATATATATATACATATAGATATGTATGAGCACGAGAGAGCGAGAGCGAGAGGGAGAGAGGGGGGGGGCGAGAGAGGGAGATTTAGACATGGATTAGTGGGTCATGTGAGGGTAGATAGGGTGATGTGAAGAAATGAATATCTCGGCGAACGGTTTGAAGAGGGTGGATGGGGCTGAGTTGTGACCGTGTAAATTAGATGCACTCAGTGAACTCGAGCAATCAGACTGATGTTCATAAGTAGGCATATGCGGACGTAATCAAGGTGTGTATGTATATTGTGCGATTGGTCTATGTGAGCTTCAGATGAGTATGTGAGTAGTTGAGTAGTTAAATAGGTGAGTGGGTGACAGTTGAATCATATGACACAAGGTATTTTCATATGTGTAGTGTTTGATCCAGTCGTACTATTGTGATGGAAGTAGTAGGCGAATGGTGGAATAGATGACACGAGTAGACTGGGAGACGAGGACGTATGGTAGGAAATAGGTGAAGGGCATAGGCTAGTTGATTGTGCATGCATTGATTTAGGTGTGCATTTATGCTTGTGTTCAATCGCGTTCTTTCTCATTGGTGGTTGTGATGCGCGATCGATTGAAATGCGATGCGTTTGGTTAGCGATTGAGACTACTGATATGAATGGTTTGAGTAGTTTGATGGAGAGATTTGTTTGTTTAGATTGTTGTTGACGGTTTGCAGTTTGTGTCTGTGTAATTTTGCATATAGTTTATATGTTCGTGTGTTGATATATAGTTTGGCAGTTGGTATTTTCGGTTGATTGGGTGCATTTTAGTTTGTTTTGGTTTTTATATGATCAAATGAGTGATTTGGTGTGGATTGAATTGTTTTGGTTGGTTCAATGTGATAGTTTGTTAGTTAGATTGTCACTCTGGTGTCTCCTCATTTGCGGATAAATCTTTCGCCTTTTACTAAAGATTTCCGTGGGGAGGCACAACACAATGAGTCTGAACTCATTTTTTACAACCCCATCCCTCGGATGGGGCAGATCAAATCAAACAAAATCCACAACACAAATACTATCAACCATCCGTACACAACCGCAACCGCATCCGTATCCCCAACAAATTTACCCACTAAATAGAATACGTATCACTGGAAGGTAGTCGCATTCACCAGGACTGGAATGTCACTGTTCAATCGCCTTGTTTCTCATACGTGATCAGATTAGAACAGATCAAATCAGATTAGATCAGATCAGATCAGATCAGTTTCATTTACGTCAAACAGGATTCGATGAGTTCAAATAAGATGAGGACAGGTGATGTGACTAAGATGGAGTGGGCTGCGCTTCACATCACACACAGGGATCAGAATGAGATGGGCAAAACGAAGGAAACGAACAGACACGAAGATTATCATATGTATATTTTTATATATATATACATATAGATATGTATGAGCACGAGAGAGCGAGAGCGAGAGGGAGAGAGGGGGGGGGGGGCGAGAGAGGGAGATTTAGACATGGATTAGTGGGTCATGTGAGGGTAGATAGGGTGATGTGAAGAAATGAATATCTCGGCGAACGGTTTGAAGAGGGTGGATGGGGCTGAGTTGTGACCGTGTAAATTAGATGCACTCAGTGAACTCGAGCAATCAGACTGATGTTCATAAGTAGGCATATGCGGACGTAATCAAGGTGTGTATGTATATTGTGCGATTGGTCTATGTGAGCTTCAGATGAGTATGTGAGTAGTTGAGTAGTTAAATAGGTGAGTGGGTGACAGTTGAATCAGATGACACAAGGTATTTTCATATGTGTAGTGTTTGATCCAGTCGTACTATTGTGATGGAAGTAGTAGGCGAATGGTGGAATAGATGACACGAGTAGACTGGGAGACGAGGACGTATGGTAGGAAATAGGTGAAGGGCATAGGCTAGTTGATTGTGCATGCATTGATTTAGGTGTGCATTTATGCTTGTGTTCAATCGCGTTCTTTCTCATTGGTGGTTGTGATGCGCGATCGATTGAAATGCGATGCGTTTGGTTAGCGATTGAGACTACTGATATGAATGGTTTGAGTAGTTTGATGGAGAGATTTGTTTGTTTAGATTGTTGTTGACGGTTTGCAGTTTGTGTCTGTGTAATTTTGCATATAGTTTATATGTTCGTGTGTTGATATATAGTTTGGCAGTTGGTATTTTCGGTTGATTGGGTGCATTTTAGTTTGTTTTGGTTTTTATATGATCAAATGAGTGATTTGGTGTGGATTGAATTGTTTTGGTTGGTTCAATGTGATAGTTTGTTAGTTAGATTGTCACTCTGGTGTCTCCTCATTTGCGGATAAATCTTTCGCCTTTTACTAAAGATTTCCGTGGGGAGGCACAACACAATGAGTCTGAACTCATTTTTTACAACCCCATCCCTCGGATGGGGCAGATCAAATCAAACAAAATCCACAACACAAATACTATCAACCATCCGTACACAACCGCAACCGCATCCGTATCCCCAACAAATTTACCCACTAAATAGAATACGTATCACTGGAAGGTAGTCGCATTCACCAGGACTGGAATGTCACTGTTCAATCGCCTTGTTTCTCATACGTGATCAGATTAGAACAGATCAAATCAGATTAGATCAGGTCGGATCAGATCAGATCAGATCAGTTTCATTTACGTCAAACAGGATTCGATGAGTTCAAATAAGATGAGGACAGGTGATGTGACTAAGATGGAGTGGGCTGCGCTTCACATCACACACAGGGATCAGAATGAGATGGGCAAAACGAAGGAAACGAACAGACACGAAGATTATCATATGTATATTTTTATATATATATATATATATATATATATATATATATATACATATAGATATGTATGAGCACGAGAGAGCGAGAGCGAGAGGGTGAGAGGAAGAACGAGAGCAACAGAACAGCGAGGGAGTAAGGGGGGGGGGCGAGAGAGGGAGATTTTGACATGGATTAGTGGGTCATGTGAGGGTAGATAGGGTGATGTGAAGAAATGAATATCTCGGCGAACGGTTTGAAGAGGGTGGATGGGGCTGAGTTGTGACCGTGTAAATTAGATGCACTCAGTGAACTCGAGCAATCAGACTGATGTTCATAAGTAGGCATATGCGGACGTAATCAAGGTGTGTATGTATATTGTGCGATTGGTCTATGTGAGCTTCAGATGAGTATGTGAGTAGTTGAGTAGTTAAATAGGTGAGTGGGTGACAGTTGAATCAGATGACACAAGGTATTTTCATATGTGTAGTGTTTGATCCAGTCGTACTATTGTGATGGAAGTAGTAGGCGAATGGTGGAATAGATGACACGAGTAGACTGGGAGACGAGGACGTATGGTAGGAAATAGGTGAAGGGCATAGGCTAGTTGATTGTGCATGCATTGATTTAGGTGTGCATTTATGCTTGTGTTCAATCGCGTTCTTTCTCATTGGTGGTTGTGATGCGCGATCGATTGAAATGCGATGCGTTTGGTTAGCGATTGAGACTACTGATATGAATGGTTTGAGTAGTTTGATGGAGAGATTTGTTTGTTTAGATTGTTGTTGACGGTTTGCAGTTTGTGTCTGTGTAATTTTGCATATAGTTTATATGTTCGTGTGTTGATATATAGTTTGGCAGTTGGTATTTTCGGTTGATTGGGTGCATTTTAGTTTGTTTTGGTTTTTATATGATCAAATGAGTGATTTGGTGTGGATTGAATTGTTTTGGTTGGTTCAATGTGATAGTTTGTTAGTTAGATTGTCACTCTGGTGTCTCCTCATTTGCGGATAAATCTTTCGCCTTTTACTAAAGATTTCCGTGGGGAGGCACAACACAATGAGTCTGAACTCATTTTTAACAACCCCATCCCTCGGATGGGGCAGATCAAATCAAACAAAATCCACAACACAAATACTATCAACCATCCGTACACAACCGCAACCGCATCCGTATCCCCAACAAATTTACCCACTAAATAGAATACGTATCACTGGAAGGTAGTCGCATTCACCAGGACTGGAATGTCACTGTTCAATCGCCTTGTTTCTCATACGTGATCAGATTAGAACAGATCAAATCAGATTAGATCAGGTCGGATCAGATCAGATCAGATCAGTTTCATTTACGTCGAACAGGATTCGATGAGTTCAAATAAGATGAGGACAGGTGATGTGACTAAGATGGAGTGGGCTGCGCTTCACATCACACACAGGGATCAGAATGAGATGGGCAAAACGAAGGAAACGAACAGACACGAAGATTATCATATATATATATATATATATATATATATATATATATATATATATACATATAGATATGTATGAGCACGAGAGAGCGAGAGCGAGAGGGAGAGAGGGGGGGCGAGAGAGGGAGATTTTGACATGGATTAGTGGGTCATGTGAGGGTAGATAGGGTGATGTGAAGAAATGAATATCTCGGCGAACGGTTTGAAGAGGGTGGATGGGGCTGAGTTGTGACCGTGTAAATTAGATGCACTCAGTGAACTCGAGCAATCAGACTGATGTTCATAAGTAGGCATATGCGGACGTAATCAAGGTGTGTATGTATATTGTGCGATTGGTCTATGTGAGCTTCAGATGAGTATGTGAGTAGTTGAGTAGTTAAATAGGTGAGTGGGTGACAGTTGAATCAGATGACACAAGGTATTTTCATATGTGTAGTGTTTGATCCAGTCGTACTATTGTGATGGAAGTAGTAGGCGAATGGTGGAATAGATGACACGAGTAGACTGGGAGACGAGGACGTATGGTAGGAAATAGGTGAAGGGCATAGGCTAGTTGATTGTGCATGCATTGATTTAGGTGTGCATTTATGCTTGTGTTCAATCGCGTTCTTTCTCATTGGTGGTTGTGATGCGCGATCGATTGAAATGCGATGCGTTTGGTTAGCGATTGAGACTACTGATATGAATGGTTTGAGTAGTTTGATGGAGAGATTTGTTTGTTTAGATTGTTGTTGACGGTTTGCAGTTTGTGTCTGTGTAATTTTGCATATAGTTTATATGTTCGTGTGTTGATATATAGTTTGGCAGTTGGTATTTTCGGTTGATTGGGTGCATTTTAGTTTGTTTTGGTTTTTATATGATCAAATGAGTGATTTGGTGTGGATTGAATTGTTTTGGTTGGTTCAATGTGATAGTTTGTTAGTTAGATTGTCACTCTGGTGTCTCCTCATTTGCGGATAAATCTTTCGCCTTTTACTAAAGATTTCCGTGGGGAGGCACAACACAATGAGTCTGAACTCATTTTTTACAACCCCATCCCTCGGATGGGGCAGATCAAATCAAACAAAATCCACAACACAAATACTATCAACCATCCGTACACAACCGCAACCGCATCCGTATCCCCAACAAATTTACCCACTAAATAGAATACGTATCACTGGAAGGTAGTCGCATTCACCAGGACTGGAATGTCACTGTTCAATCGCCTTGTTTCTCATACGTGATCAGATTAGAACAGATCAAATCAGATTAGATCAGGTCGGATCAGATCAGATCAGATCAGTTTCATTTACGTCAAACAGGATTCGATGAGTTCAAATAAGATGAGGACAGGTGATGTGACTAAGATGGAGTGGGCTGCGCTTCACATCACACACAGGGATCAGAATGAGATGGGCAAAACGAAGGAAACGAACAGACACGAAGATTATCATATGTATATTTTTATATATATATATATATATATATATATATATATATACATATAGATATGTATGAGCACGAGAGAGCGAGAGCGAGAGGGTGAGAGGAAGAACGAGAGCAACAGAACAGCGAGGGAGTAAGGGGGGGGGGCGAGAGAGGGAGATTTTGACATGGATTAGTGGGTCATGTGAGGGTAGATAGGGTGATGTGAAGAAATGAATATCTCGGCGAACGGTTTGAAGAGGGTGGATGGGGCTGAGTTGTGACCGTGTAAATTAGATGCACTCAGTGAACTCGAGCAATCAGACTGATGTTCATAAGTAGGCATATGCGGACGTAATCAAGGTGTGTATGTATATTGTGCGATTGGTCTATGTGAGCTTCAGATGAGTATGTGAGTAGTTGAGTAGTTAAATAGGTGAGTGGGTGACAGTTGAATCAGATGACACAAGGTATTTTCATATGTGTAGTGTTTGATCCAGTCGTACTATTGTGATGGAAGTAGTAGGCGAATGGTGGAATAGATGACACGAGTAGACTGGGAGACGAGGACGTATGGTAGGAAATAGGTGAAGGGCATAGGCTAGTTGATTGTGCATGCATTGATTTAGGTGTGCATTTATGCTTGTGTTCAATCGCGTTCTTTCTCATTGGTGGTTGTGATGCGCGATCGATTGAAATGCGATGCGTTTGGTTAGCGATTGAGACTACTGATATGAATGGTTTGAGTAGTTTGATGGAGAGATTTGTTTGTTTAGATTGTTGTTGACGGTTTGCAGTTTGTGTCTGTGTAATTTTGCATATAGTTTATATGTTCGTGTGTTGATATATAGTTTGGCAGTTGGTATTTTCGGTTGATTGGGTGCATTTTAGTTTGTTTTGGTTTTTATATGATCAAATGAGTGATTTGGTGTGGATTGAATTGTTTTGGTTGGTTCAATGTGATAGTTTGTTAGTTAGATTGTCACTCTGGTGTCTCCTCATTTGCGGATAAATCTTTCGCCTTTTACTAAAGATTTCCGTGGGGAGGCACAACACAATGAGTCTGAACTCATTTTTAACAACCCCATCCCTCGGATGGGGCAGATCAAATCAAACAAAATCCACAACACAAATACTATCAACCATCCGTACACAACCGCAACCGCATCCGTATCCCCAACAAATTTACCCACTAAATAGAATACGTATCACTGGAAGGTAGTCGCATTCACCAGGACTGGAATGTCACTGTTCAATCGCCTTGTTTCTCATACGTGATCAGATTAGAACAGATCAAATCAGATTAGATCAGGTCGGATCAGATCAGATCAGATCAGTTTCATTTACGTCAAACAGGATTCGATGAGTTCAAATAAGATGAGGACAGGTGATGTGACTAAGATGGAGTGGGCTGCGCTTCACATCACACACAGGGATCAGAATGAGATGGGCAAAACGAAGGAAACGAACAGACACGAAGATTATCATATGTATATTTTTATATATATATATATATATATATATATATATATACATATAGATATGTATGAGCACGAGAGAGCGAGAGCGAGAGGGTGAGAGGAAGAACGAGAGCAACAGAACAGCGAGGGAGTAAGGGGGGGGGGCGAGAGAGGGAGATTTTGACATGGATTAGTGGGTCATGTGAGGGTAGATAGGGTGATGTGAAGAAATGAATATCTCGGCGAACGGTTTGAAGAGGGTGGATGGGGCTGAGTTGTGACCGTGTAAATTAGATGCACTCAGTGAACTCGAGCAATCAGACTGATGTTCATAAGTAGGCATATGCGGACGTAATCAAGGTGTGTATGTATATTGTGCGATTGGTCTATGTGAGCTTCAGATGAGTATGTGAGTAGTTGAGTAGTTAAATAGGTGAGTGGGTGACAGTTGAATCAGATGACACAAGGTATTTTCATATGTGT
The DNA here is from genome assembly GCA_948099385.1 of Fasciola hepatica. NCBI lineage: Eukaryota > Metazoa > Platyhelminthes > Trematoda > Plagiorchiida > Fasciolidae > Fasciola > Fasciola hepatica. The sequence goes on along the minus strand of CANUEZ040000048.1, from coordinate 12,353,178 downwards.
AGTGTTTGATCCAGTCGTACTATTGTGATGGAAGTAGTAGGCGAATGGTGGAATAGATGACACGAGTAGACTGGGAGACGAGGACGTATGGTAGGAAATAGGTGAAGGGCATAGGCTAGTTGATTGTGCATGCATTGATTTAGGTGTGCATTTATGCTTGTGTTCAATCGCGTTCTTTCTCATTGGTGGTTGTGATGCGCGATCGATTGAAATGCGATGCGTTTGGTTAGCGATTGAGACTACTGATATGAATGGTTTGAGTAGTTTGATGGAGAGATTTGTTTGTTTAGATTGTTGTTGACGGTTTGCAGTTTGTGTCTGTGTAATTTTGCATATAGTTTATATGTTCGTGTGTTGATATATAGTTTGGCAGTTGGTATTTTCGGTTGATTGGGTGCATTTTAGTTTGTTTTGGTTTTTATATGATCAAATGAGTGATTTGGTGTGGATTGAATTGTTTTGGTTGGTTCAATGTGATAGTTTGTTAGTTAGATTGTCACTCTGGTGTCTCCTCATTTGCGGATAAATCTTTCGCCTTTTACTAAAGATTTCCGTGGGGAGGCACAACACAATGAGTCTGAACTCATTTTTAACAACCCCATCCCTCGGATGGGGCAGATCAAATCAAACAAAATCCACAACACAAATACTATCAACCATCCGTACACAACCGCAACCGCATCCGTATCCCCAACAAATTTACCCACTAAATAGAATACGTATCACTGGAAGGTAGTCGCATTCACCAGGACTGGAATGTCACTGTTCAATCGCCTTGTTTCTCATACGTGATCAGATTAGAACAGATCAAATCAGATTAGATCAGGTCGGATCAGATCAGATCAGATCAGTTTCATTTACGTCGAACAGGATTCGATGAGTTCAAATAAGATGAGGACAGGTGATGTGACTAAGATGGAGTGGGCTGCGCTTCACATCACACACAGGGATCAGAATGAGATGGGCAAAACGAAGGAAACGAACAGACACGAAGATTATCATATATATATATATATATATATATATATATATATATATATATATATACATATAGATATGTATGAGCACGAGAGAGCGAGAGCGAGAGGGAGAGAGGGGGGGCGAGAGAGGGAGATTTTGACATGGATTAGTGGGTCATGTGAGGGTAGATAGGGTGATGTGAAGAAATGAATATCTCGGCGAACGGTTTGAAGAGGGTGGATGGGGCTGAGTTGTGACCGTGTAAATTAGATGCACTCAGTGAACTCGAGCAATCAGACTGATGTTCATAAGTAGGCATATGCGGACGTAATCAAGGTGTGTATGTATATTGTGCGATTGGTCTATGTGAGCTTCAGATGAGTATGTGAGTAGTTGAGTAGTTAAATAGGTGAGTGGGTGACAGTTGAATCAGATGACACAAGGTATTTTCATATGTGTAGTGTTTGATCCAGTCGTACTATTGTGATGGAAGTAGTAGGCGAATGGTGGAATAGATGACACGAGTAGACTGGGAGACGAGGACGTATGGTAGGAAATAGGTGAAGGGCATAGGCTAGTTGATTGTGCATGCATTGATTTAGGTGTGCATTTATGCTTGTGTTCAATCGCGTTCTTTCTCATTGGTGGTTGTGATGCGCGATCGATTGAAATGCGATGCGTTTGGTTAGCGATTGAGACTACTGATATGAATGGTTTGAGTAGTTTGATGGAGAGATTTGTTTGTTTAGATTGTTGTTGACGGTTTGCAGTTTGTGTCTGTGTAATTTTGCATATAGTTTATATGTTCGTGTGTTGATATATAGTTTGGCAGTTGGTATTTTCGGTTGATTGGGTGCATTTTAGTTTGTTTTGGTTTTTATATGATCAAATGAGTGATTTGGTGTGGATTGAATTGTTTTGGTTGGTTCAATGTGATAGTTTGTTAGTTAGATTGTCACTCTGGTGTCTCCTCATTTGCGGATAAATCTTTCGCCTTTTACTAAAGATTTCCGTGGGGAGGCACAACACAATGAGTCTGAACTCAATTTTTACAACCCCATCCCTCGGATGGGGCAGATCAAATCAAACAAAATCCACAACACAAATACTATCAACCATCCGTACACAACCGCAACCGCATCCGTATCCCCAACAAATTTACCCACTAAATAGAATACGTATCACTGGAAGGTAGTCGCATTCACCAGGACTGGAATGTCACTGTTCAATCGCCTTGTTTCTCATACGTGATCAGATTAGAACAGATCAAATCAGATTAGATCAGATCAGATCAGATCAGTTTCATTTACGTCAAACAGGATTCGATGAGTTCAAATAAGATGAGGACAGGTGATGTGACTAAGATGGAGTGGGCTGCGCTTCACATCACACACAGGGATCAGAATGAGATGGGCAAAACGAAGGAAACGAACAGACACGAAGATTATCATATGTATATTTTCATATATATATACATATAGATATGTATGAGCACGAGAGAGCGAGAGCGAGAGGGAGAGAGGGGGGGGGGCGAGAGAGGGAGATTTAGACATGGATTAGTGGGTCATGTGAGGGTAGATAGGGTGATGTGAAGAAATGAATATCTCGGCGAACGGTTTGAAGAGGGTGGATGGGGCTGAGTTGTGACCGTGTAAATTAGATGCACTCAGTGAACTCGAGCAATCAGACTGATGTTCATAAGTAGGCATATGCGGACGTAATCAAGGTGTGTATGTATATTGTGCGATTGGTCTATGTGAGCTTCAGATGAGTATGTGAGTAGTTGAGTAGTTAAATAGGTGAGTGGGTGACAGTTGAATCAGATGACACAAGGTATTTTCATATGTGTAGTGTTTGATCCAGTCGTACTATTGTGATGGAAGTAGTAGGCGAATGGTGGAATAGATGACACGAGTAGACTGGGAGACGAGGACGTATGGTAGGAAATAGGTGAAGGGCATAGGCTAGTTGATTGTGCATGCATTGATTTAGGTGTGTATTTATGCTTGTGTTCAATCGCGTTCTTTCTCATTGGTGGTTGTGATGCGCGATCGATTGAAATGCGATGCGTTTGGTTAGCGATTGAGACTACTGATATGAATGGTTTGAGTAGTTTGATGGAGAGATTTGTTTGTTTAGATTGTTGTTGACGGTTTGCAGTTTGTGTCTGTGTAATTTTGCATATAGTTTATATGTTCGTGTGTTGATATATAGTTTGGCAGTTGGTATTTTCGGTTGATTGGGTGCATTTTAGTTTGTTTTGGTTTTTATATGATCAAATGAGTGATTTGGTGTGGATTGAATTGTTTTGGTTGGTTCAATGTGATGGTTTGTTAGTTAGATTGTCACTCTGGTGTCTCCTCATTTGCGGATAAATCTTTCGCCTTTTACTAAAGATTTCCGTGGGGAGGCACAACACAATGAGTCTGAACTCATTTTTTACAACCCCATCCCTCGGATGGGGCAGATCAAATCAAACAAAATCCACAACACAAATACTATCAACCATCCGTACACAACCGCAACCGCATCCGTATCCCCAACAAATTTACCCACTAAATAGAATACGTATCACTGGAAGGTAGTCGCATTCACCAGGACTGGAATGTCACTGTTCAATCGCCTTGTTTCTCATACGTGATCAGATTAGAACAGATCAAATCAGATTAGATCAGGTCGGATCAGATCAGATCAGATCAGTTTCATTTACGTCGAACAGGATTCGATGAGTTCAAATAAGATGAGGACAGGTGATGTGACTAAGATGGAGTGGGCTGCGCTTCACATCACACACAGGGATCAGAATGAGATGGGCAAAACGAAGGAAACGAACAGACACGAAGATTATCATATATATATATATATATATATATATATATATATATATATATATATATATATATATATACATATAGATATGTATGAGCACGAGAGAGCGAGAGCGAGAGGGAGAGAGGGGGGGCGAGAGAGGGAGATTTTGACATGGATTAGTGGGTCATGTGAGGGTAGATAGGGTGATGTGAAGAAATGAATATCTCGGCGAACGGTTTGAAGAGGGTGGATGGGGCTGAGTTGTGACCGTGTAAATTAGATGCACTCAGTGAACTCGAGCAATCAGACTGATGTTCATAAGTAGGCATATGCGGACGTAATCAAGGTGTGTATGTATATTGTGCGATTGGTCTATGTGAGCTTCAGATGAGTATGTGAGTAGTTGAGTAGTTAAATAGGTGAGTGGGTGACAGTTGAATCAGATGACACAAGGTATTTTCATATGTGTAGTGTTTGATCCAGTCGTACTATTGTGATGGAAGTAGTAGGCGAATGGTGGAATAGATGACACGAGTAGACTGGGAGACGAGGACGTATGGTAGGAAATAGGTGAAGGGCATAGGCTAGTTGATTGTGCATGCATTGATTTAGGTGTGCATTTATGCTTGTGTTCAATCGCGTTCTTTCTCATTGGTGGTTGTGATGCGCGATCGATTGAAATGCGATGCATGTTTGGTTGGTGATTGAGACTACTGATATGAATGGTTTGATTAGTTTGATGGAGAGATTTGTTTGTTTAGATTGTTGTTGACGGTTTGCAGTTTGTGTCTGTGTAATTTTGCATATAGTTTATATGTTCGTGTGTTGATATATAGTTTGGCAGTTGGTATTTTCGGTTGATTGGGTGCATTTTAGTTTGTTTTGGTTTTTATATGATCAAATGAGTGATTTGGTGTGGATTGAATTGTTTTGGTTGGTTCAATGTGATAGTTTGTTAGTTAGATTGTCACTCTGGTGTCTCCTCATTTGCGGATAAATCTTTCGCCTTTTACTAAAGATTTCCGTGGGGAGGCACAACACAATGAGTCTGAACTCATTTTTTACAACCCCATCCCTCGGATGGGGCAGATCAAATCAAACAAAATCCACAACACAAATACTATCAACCATCCGTACACAACCGCAACCGCATCCGTATCCCCAACAAATTTACCCACTAAATAGAATACGTATCACTGGAAGGTAGTCGCATTCACCAGGACTGGAATGTCACTGTTCAATCGCCTTGTTTCTCATACGTGATCAGATTAGAACAGATCAAATCAGATTAGATCAGATCAGATCAGATCAGTTTCATTTACGTCAAACAGGATTCGATGAGTTCAAATAAGATGAGGACAGGTGATGTGACTAAGATGGAGTGGGCTGCGCTTCACATCACACACAGGGATCAGAATGAGATGGGCAAAACGAAGGAAACGAACAGACACGAAGATTATCATATGTATATTTTCATATATATATACATATAGATATGTATGAGCACGAGAGAGCGAGAGCGAGAGGGAGAGAGGGGGGGGGGGCGAGAGAGGGAGATTTAGACATGGATTAGTGGGTCATGTGAGGGTAGATAGGGTGATGTGAAGAAATGAATATCTCGGCGAACGGTTTGAAGAGGGTGGATGGGGCTGAGTTGTGACCGTGTAAATTAGATGCACTCAGTGAACTCGAGCAATCAGACTGATGTTCATAAGTAGGCATATGCGGACGTAATCAAGGTGTGTATGTATATTGTGCGATTGGTCTATGTGAGCTTCAGATGAGTATGTGAGTAGTTGAGTAGTTAAATAGGTGAGTGGGTGACAGTTGAATCAGATGACACAAGGTATTTTCATATGTGTAGTGTTTGATCCAGTCGTACTATTGTGATGGAAGTAGTAGGCGAATGGTGGAATAGATGACACGAGTAGACTGGGAGACGAGGACGTATGGTAGGAAATAGGTGAAGGGCATAGGCTAGTTGATTGTGCATGCATTGATTTAGGTGTGCATTTATGCTTGTGTTCAATCGCGTTCTTTCTCATTGGTGGTTGTGATGCGCGATCGATTGAAATGCGATGCATGTTTGGTTAGTGATTGAGACTAATGATATGAATGGTTTGAGTAGTTTGATGGAGAGATTTGTTTGTTTAGATTGTTGTTGACGGTTTGCAGTTTGTGTCTGTGTAATTTTGCATATAGTTTATATGTTCGTGTGTTGATATATAGTTTGGCAGTTGGTATTTTCGGTTGATTGGGTGCATTTTAGTTTGTTTTGGTTTTTATATGATCAAATGAGTGATTTGGTGTGGATTGAATTGTTTTGGTTGGTTCAATGTGATAGTTTGTTAGTTAGATTGTCACTCTGGTGTCTCCTCATTTGCGGATAAATCTTTCGCCTTTTACTAAAGATTTCCGTGGGGAGGCACAACACAATGAGTCTGAACTCAATTTTTACAACCCCATCCCTCGGATGGGGCAGATCAAATCAAACAAAATCCACAACACAAATACTATCAACCATCCGTACACAACCGCAACCGCATCCGTATCCCCAACAAATTTACCCACTAAATAGAATACGTATCACTGGAAGGTAGTCGCATTCACCAGGACTGGAATGTCACTGTTCAATCGCCTTGTTTCTCATACGTGATCAGATTAGAACAGATCAAATCAGATTAGATCAGATCAGATCAGATCAGTTTCATTTACGTCAAACAGGATTCGATGAGTTCAAATAAGATGAGGACAGGTGATGTGACTAAGATGGAGTGGGCTGCGCTTCACATCACACACAGGGATCAGAATGAGATGGGCAAAACGAAGGAAACGAACCGACACGAAGATTATCATATGTATATATATATATATATATATACATATAGATATGTATGAGCACGAGAGAGCGAGAGCGAGAGGGAGAGAGGGGGGGGGGGCGAGAGAGGGAGATTTAGACATGGATTAGTGGGTCATGTGAGGGTAGATAGGGTGATGTGAAGAAATGAATATCTCGGCGAACGGTTTGAAGAGGGTGGATGGGGCTGAGTTGTGACCGTGTAAATTAGATGCACTCAGTGAACTCGAGCAATCAGACTGATGTTCATAAGTAGGCATATGCGGACGTAATCAAGGTGTGTATGTATATTGTGCGATTGGTCTATGTGAGCTTCAGATGAGTATGTGAGTAGTTGAGTAGTTAAATAGGTGAGTGGGTGACAGTTGAATCAGATGACACAAGGTATTTTCATATGTGTAGTGTTTGATCCAGTCGTACTATTGTGATGGAAGTAGTAGGCGAATGGTGGAATAGATGACACGAGTAGACTGGGAGACGAGGACGTATGGTAGGAAATAGGTGAAGGGCATAGGCTAGTTGATTGTGCATGCATTGATTTAGGTGTGCATTTATGCTTGTGTTCAATCGCGTTCTTTCTCATTGGTGGTTGTGATGCGCGATCGATTGAAATGCGATGCGTTTGGTTAGCGATTGAGACTACTGATATGAATGGTTTGAGTAGTTTGATGGAGAGATTTGTTTGTTTAGATTGTTGTTGACGGTTTGCAGTTTGTGTCTGTGTAATTTTGCATATAGTTTATATGTTCGTGTGTTGATATATAGTTTGGCAGTTGGTATTTTCGGTTGATTGGGTGCATTTTAGTTTGTTTTGGTTTTTATATGATCAAATGAGTGATTTGGTGTGGATTGAATTGTTTTGGTTGGTTCAATGTGATAGTTTGTTAGTTAGATTGTCACTCTGGTGTCTCCTCATTTGCGGATAAATCTTTCGCCTTTTACTAAAGATTTCCGTGGGGAGGCACAACACAATGAGTCTGAACTCATTTTTTACAACCCCATCCCTCGGATGGGGCAGATCAAATCAAACAAAATCCACAACACAAATACTATCAACCATCCGTACACAACCGCAACCGCATCCGTATCCCCAACAAATTTACCCACTAAATAGAATACGTATCACTGGAAGGTAGTCGCATTCACCAGGACTGGAATGTCACTGTTCAATCGCCTTGTTTCTCATACGTGATCAGATTAGAACAGATCAAATCAGATTAGATCAGGTCGGATCAGATCAGATCAGATCAGTTTCATTTACGTCGAACAGGATTCGATGAGTTCAAATAAGATGAGGACAGGTGATGTGACTAAGATGGAGAGGGGTGCGCTTCACATCACACACAGGGATCAGAATGAGATGGGCAAAACGAAGGAAACGAACAGACACGAAGATTATCATATATATATATATATATATATATATATATATATATATATATATATATATATATATATATATATATACATATAGATATGTATGAGCACGAGAGAGCGAGAGCGAGAGGGAGAGAGGAAGAACGAGAGCAACAGAACAGCGAGGGAGTGAGGGGGGGGGCGAGAGAGGGAGATTTTGACATGGATTAGTGGGTCATGTGAGGGTAGATAGGGTGATGTGAAGAAATGAATATCTCGGCGAACGGTTTGAAGAGGGTGGATGGGGCTGAGTTGTGACCGTGTAAATTAGATGCACTCAGTGAACTCGAGCAATCAGACTGATGTTCATAAGTAGGCATATGCGGACGTAATCAAGGTGTGTATGTATATTGTGCGATTGGTCTATGTGAGCTTCAGATGAGTATGTGAGTAGTTGAGTAGTTAAATAGGTGAGTGGGTGACAGTTGAATCAGATGACACAAGGTATTTTCATATGTGTAGTGTTTGATCCAGTCGTACTATTGTGATGGAAGTAGTAGGCGAATGGTGGAATAGATGACACGAGTAGACTGGGAGACGAGGACGTATGGTAGGAAATAGGTGAAGGGCATAGGCTAGTTGATTGTGCATGCATTGATTTAGGTGTGCATTTATGCTTGTGTTCAATCGCGTTCTTTCTCATTGGTGGTTGTGATGCGCGATCGATTGAAATGCGATGCGTTTGGTTAGCGATTGAGACTACTGATATGAATGGTTTGAGTAGTTTGATGGAGAGATTTGTTTGTTTAGATTGTTGTTGACGGTTTGCAGTTTGTGTCTGTGTAATTTTGCATATAGTTTATATGTTCGTGTGTTGATATATAGTTTGGCAGTTGGTATTTTCGGTTGATTGGGTGCATTTTAGTTTGTTTTGGTTTTTATATGATCAAATGAGTGATTTGGTGTGGATTGAATTGTTTTGGTTGGTTCAATGTGATAGTTTGTTAGTTAGATTGTCACTCTGGTGTCTCCTCATTTGCGGATAAATCTTTCGCCTTTTACTAAAGATTTCCGTGGGGAGGCACAACACAATGAGTCTGAACTCATTTTTTACAACCCCATCCCTCGGATGGGGCAGATCAAATCAAACAAAATCCACAACACAAATACTATCAACCATCCGTACACAACCGCAACCGCATCCGTATCCCCAACAAATTTACCCACTAAATAGAATACGTATCACTGGAAGGTAGTCGCATTCACCAGGACTGGAATGTCACTGTTCAATCGCCTTGTTTCTCATACGTGATCAGATTAGAACAGATCAAATCAGATTAGATCAGGTCGGATCAGATCAGATCAGATCAGTTTCATTTACGTCGAACAGGATTCGATGAGTTCAAATAAGATGAGGACAGGTGATGTGACTAAGATGGAGAGGGGTGCGCTTCACATCACACACAGGGATCAGAATGAGATGGGCAAAACGAAGGAAACGAACAGACACGAAGATTATCATATATATATATATATATATATATATATATATATATATATATATATATATATATATATATACATATAGATATGTATGAGCACGAGAGAGCGAGAGCGAGAGGGAGAGAGGAAGAACGAGAGCAACAGAACAGCGAGGGAGTGAGGGGGGGGGGCGAGAGAGGGAGATTTAGACATGGATTAGTGGGTCATGTGAGGGTAGATAGGGTGATGTGAAGAAATGAATATCTCGGCGAACGGTTTGAAGAGGGTGGATGGGGCTGAGTTGTGACCGTGTAAATTAGATGCACTCAGTGAACTCGAGCAATCAGACTGATGTTCATAAGTAGGCATATGCGGACGTAATCAAGGTGTGTATGTATATTGTGCGATTGGTCTATGTGAGCTTCAGATGAGTATGTGAGTAGTTGAGTAGTTAAATAGGTGAGTGGGTGACAGTTGAATCATATGACACAAGGTATTTTCATATGTGTAGTGTTTGATCCAGTCGTACTATTGTGATGGAAGTAGTAGGCGAATGGTGGAATAGATGACACGAGTAGACTGGGAGACGAGGACGTATGGTAGGAAATAGGTGAAGGGCATAGGCTAGTTGATTGTGCATGCATTGATTTAGGTGTGCATTTATGCTTGTGTTCAATCGCGTTCTTTCTCATTGGTGGTTGTGATGCGCGATCGATTGAAATGCGATGCGTTTGGTTAGCGATTGAGACTACTGATATGAATGGTTTGAGTAGTTTGATGGAGAGATTTGTTTGTTTAGATTGTTGTTGACGGTTTGCAGTTTGTGTCTGTGTAATTTTGCATATAGTTTATATGTTCGTGTGTTGATATATAGTTTGGCAGTTGGTATTTTCGGTTGATTGGGTGCATTTTAGTTTGTTTTGGTTTTTATATGATCAAATGAGTGATTTGGTGTGGATTGAATTGTTTTGGTTGGTTCAATGTGATAGTTTGTTAGTTAGATTGTCACTCTGGTGTCTCCTCATTTGCGGATAAATCTTTCGCCTTTTACTAAAGATTTCCGTGGGGAGGCACAACACAATGAGTCTGAACTCATTTTTTACAACCCCATCCCTCGGATGGGGCAGATCAAATCAAACAAAATCCACAACACAAATACTATCAACCATCCGTACACAACCGCAACCGCATCCGTATCCCCAACAAATTTACCCACTAAATAGAATACGTATCACTGGAAGGTAGTCGCATTCACCAGGACTGGAATGTCACTGTTCAATCGCCTTGTTTCTCATACGTGATCAGATTAGAACAGATCAAATCAGATTAGATCAGGTCGGATCAGATCAGATCAGATCAGTTTCATTTACGTCGAACAGGATTCGATGAGTTCAAATAAGATGAGGACAGGTGATGTGACTAAGATGGAGTGGGCTGCGCTTCACATCACACACAGGGATCAGAATGAGATGGGCAAAACGAAGGAAACGAACAGACACGAAGATTATCATATATATATATATATATATATATATATATATATATATATATATATATATATATATATATACATATAGATATGTATGAGCACGAGAGAGCGAGAGCGAGAGGGAGAGAGGAAGAACGAGAGCAACAGAACAGCGAGGGAGTGAGGGGGGGGCGAGAGAGGGAGATTTAGACATGGATTAGTGGGTCATGTGAGGGTAGATAGGGTGATGTGAAGAAATGAATATCTCGGCGAACGGTTTGAAGAGGGTGGATGGGGCTGAGTTGTGACCGTGTAAATTAGATGCACTCAGTGAACTCGAGCAATCAGACTGATGTTCATAAGTAGGCATATGCGGACGTAATCAAGGTGTGTATGTATATTGTGCGATTGGTCTATGTGAGCTTCAGATGAGTATGTGAGTAGTTGAGTAGTTAAATAGGTGAGTGGGTGACAGTTGAATCAGATGACACAAGGTATTTTCATATGTGTAGTGTTTGATCCAGTCGTACTATTGTGATGGAAGTAGTAGGCGAATGGTGGAATAGATGACACGAGTAGACTGGGAGACGAGGACGTATGGTAGGAAATAGGTGAAGGGCATAGGCTAGTTGATTGTGCATGCATTGATTTAGGTGTGCATTTATGCTTGTGTTCAATCGCGTTCTTTCTCATTGGTGGTTGTGATGCGCGATCGATTGAAATGCGATGCGTTTAGTTAGCGATTGAGACTACTGATATGAATGGTTTGAGTAGTTTGATGGAGAGATTTGTTTGTTTAGATTGTTGTTGACGGTTTGCAGTTTGTGTCTGTGTAATTTTGCATATAGTTTATATGTTCGTGTGTTGATGTATAGTTTGGCAGTTGGTATTTTCGGTTGATTGGGTGCATTTTAGTTTGTTTTGGTTTTTATATGATCAAATGAGTGATTTGGTGTGGATTGAATTGTTTTGGTTGGTTCAATGTGATAGTTTGTTAGTTAGATTGTCACTCTGGTGTCTCCTCATTTGCGGATAAATCTTTCGCCTTTTACTAAAGATTTCCGTGGGGAGGCACAACACAATGAGTCTGAACTCATTTTTTACAACCCCATCCCTCGGATGGGGCAGATCAAATCAAACAAAATCCACAACACAAATACTATCAACCATCCGTACACAACCGCGACCGCATCCGTATCCCCAACAAATTTACCCACTAAATAGAATACGTATCACTGGAAGGTAGTCGCATTCACCAGGACTGGAATGTCACTGTTCAATCGCCTTGTTTCTCATACGTGATCAGATAAGAACAGATCAAATCAGATTAGATCAGGTCGGATCAGATCAGATCAGATCAGTTTCATTTACGTCGAACAGGATTCGATGAGTTCAAATAAGATGAGGACAGGTGATGTGACTAAGATGGAGTGGGCTGCGCTTCACATCACACACAGGGATCAGAATGAGATGGGCAAAACGAAGGAAACGAACAGACACGAAGATTATCATATATATATATATATATATATATATATATATATATATATATATATATACATATAGATATGTATGAGCACGAGAGAGCGAGAGCGAGAGGGAGAGAGGAAGAACGAGAGCAACAGAACAGCGAGGGAGTGAGGGAGGGGGAGGCGAGAGAGGGAGATTTAGACATGGATTAGTGGGTCATGTGAGGGTAGATAGGGTGATGTGAAGAAATGAATATCTCGGCGAACGGTTTGAAGAGGGTGGATGGGGCTGAGTTGTGACCGTGTAAATTAGATGCACTCAGTGAACTCGAGCAATCAGACTGATGTTCATAAGTAGGCATATGCGGACGTAATCAAGGTGTGTATGTATATTGTGCGATTGGTCTATGTGAGCTTCAGATGAGTATGTGAGTAGTTGAGTAGTTAAATAGGTGAGTGGGTGACAGTTGAATCAGATGACACAAGGTATTTTCATATGTGTAGTGTTTGATCCAGTCGTACTATTGTGATGGAAGTAGTAGGCGAATGGTGGAATAGATGACACGAGTAGACTGGGAGACGAGGACGTATGGTAGGAAATAGGTGAAGGGCATAGGCTAGTTGATTGTGCATGCATTGATTTAGGTGTGCATTTATGCTTGTGTTCAATCGCGTTCTTTCTCATTGGTGGTTGTGATGCGCGATCGATTGAAATGCGATGCGTTTGGTTAGCGATTGAGACTACTGATATGAATGGTTTGAGTAGTTTGATGGAGAGATTTGTTTGTTTAGATTGTTGTTGACGGTTTGCAGTTTGTGTCTGTGTAATTTTGCATATAGTTTATATGTTCGTGTGTTGATATATAGTTTGGCAGTTGGTATTTTCGGTTGATTGGGTGCATTTTAGTTTGTTTTGGTTTTTATATGATCAAATGAGTGATTTGGTGTGGATTGAATTGTTTTGGTTGGTTCAATGTGATAGTTTGTTAGTTAGATTGTCACTCTGGTGTCTCCTCATTTGCGGATAAATCTTTCGCCTTTTACTAAAGATTTCCGTGGGGAGGCACAACACAATGAGTCTGAACTCATTTTTTACAACCCCATCCCTCGGATGGGGCAGATCAAATCAAACAAAATCCACAACACAAATACTATCAACCATCCGTACACAACCGCGACCGCATCCGTATCCCCAACAAATTTACCCACTAAATAGAATACGTATCACTGGAAGGTAGTCGCATTCACCAGGACTGGAATGTCACTGTTCAATCGCCTTGTTTCTCATACGTGATCAGATAAGAACAGATCAAATCAGATTAGATCAGGTCGGATCAGATCAGATCAGATCAGTTTCATTTACGTCGAACAGGATTCGATGAGTTCAAATAAGATGAGGACAGGTGATGTGACTAAGATGGAGTGGGCTGCGCTTCACATCACACACAGGGATCAGAATGAGATGGGCAAAACGAAGGAAACGAACAGACACGAAGATTATCATATATATATATATATATATATATATATATATATATATATATATATATATATATATATATATATATATATATATATATATATATATATATATATATATATATATATATATATATATATATATATATATATATATATATATATATATATATATATATATATATATATATATATATATATATATATATATATATGTATGAGCACGAGAGAGCGAGAGCGAGAGGGAGAGAGGAAGAACGAGAGCAACAGAACAGCGAGGGAGTGAGGGGGGGGGGGCGAGAGAGGGAGATTTAGACATGGATTAGTGGGTCATGTGAGGGTAGATAGGGTGATGTGAAGAAATGAATATCTCGGCGAACGGTTTGAAGAGGGTGGATGGGGCTGAGTTGTGACCGTGTAAATTAGATGCACTCAGTGAACTCGAGCAATCAGACTGATGTTCATAAGTAGGCATATGCGGACGTAATCAAGGTGTGTATGTATATTGTGCGATTGGTCTATGTGAGCTTCAGATGAGTATGTGAGTAGTTGAGTAGTTAAATAGGTGAGTGGGTGACAGTTGAATCAGATGACACAAGGTATTTTCATATGTGTAGTGTTTGATCCAGTCGTACTATTGTGATGGAAGTAGTAGGCGAATGGTGGAATAGATGACACGAGTAGACTGGGAGACGAGGACGTATGGTAGGAAATAGGTGAAGGGCATAGGCTAGTTGATTGTGCATGCATTGATTTAGGTGTGCATTTATGCTTGTGTTCAATCGCGTTCTTTCTCATTGGTGGTTGTGATGCGCGATCGATTGAAATGCGATGCGTTTGGTTAGCGATTGAGACTACTGATATGAATGGTTTGAGTAGTTTGATGGAGAGATTTGTTTGTTTAGATTGTTGTTGACGGTTTGCAGTTTGTGTCTGTGTAATTTTGCATATAGTTTATATGTTCGTGTGTTGATATATAGTTTGGCAGTTGGTATTTTCGGTTGATTGGGTGCATTTTAGTTTGTTTTGGTTTTTATATGATCAAATGAGTGATTTGGTGTGGATTGAATTGTTTTGGTTGGTTCAATGTGATAGTTTGTTAGTTAGATTGTCACTCTGGTGTCTCCTCATTTGCGGATAAATCTTTCGCCTTTTACTAAAGATTTCCGTGGGGAGGCACAACACAATGAGTCTGAACTCATTTTTTACAACCCCATCCCTCGGATGGGGCAGATCAAATCAAACAAAATCCACAACACAAATACTATCAACCATCCGTACACAACCGCAACCGCATCCGTATCCCCAACAAATTTACCCACTAAATAGAATACGTATCACTGGAAGGTAGTCGCATTCACCAGGACTGGAATGTCACTGTTCAATCGCCTTGTTTCTCATACGTGATCAGATAAGAACAGATCAAATCAGATTAGATCAGGTCGGATCAGATCAGATCAGATCAGTTTCATTTACGTCGAACAGGATTCGATGAGTTCAAATAAGATGAGGACAGGTGATGTGACTAAGATGGAGTGGGCTGCGCTTCACATCACACACAGGGATCAGAATGAGATGGGCAAAACGAAGGAAACGAACAGACACGAAGATTTTCATATATATATATATATATATATATATATATATATATATATATATATATATATACATATAGATATGTATGAGCACGAGAGAGCGAGAGCGAGAGGGAGAGAGGAAGAACGAGAGCAACAGAACAGCGAGGGAGTGAGGGGGGGGGCGAGAGAGGGAGATTTAGACATGGATTAGTGGGTCATGTGAGGGTAGATAGGGTGATGTGAAGAAATGAATATCTCGGCGAACGGTTTGAAGAGGGTGGATGGGGCTGAGTTGTGACCGTGTAAATTAGATGCACTCAGTGAACTCGAGCAATCAGACTGATGTTCATAAGTAGGCATATGCGGACGTAATCAAGGTGTGTATGTATATTGTGCGATTGGTCTATGTGAGCTTCAGATGAGTATGTGAGTAGTTGAGTAGTTAAATAGGTGAGTGGGTGACAGTTGAATCAGATGACACAAGGTATTTTCATATGTGTAGTGTTTGATCCAGTCGTACTATTGTGATGGAAGTAGTAGGCGAATGGTGGAATAGATGACACGAGTAGACTGGGAGACGAGGACGTATGGTAGGAAATAGGTGAAGGGCATAGGCTAGTTGATTGTGCATGCATTGATTTAGGTGTGCATTTATGCTTGTGTTCAATCGCGTTCTTTCTCATTGGTGGTTGTGATGCGCGATCGATTGAAATGCGATGCGTTTGGTTAGTGATTGAGACTACTGATATGAATGGTTTGAGTAGTTTGATGGAGAGATTTGTTTGTTTAGATTGTTGTTGACGGTTTGCAGTTTGTGTCTGTGTAATTTTGCATATAGTTTATATGTTCGTGTGTTGATATATAGTTTGGCAGTTGGTATTTTCGGTTGATTGGGTGCATTTTAGTTTGTTTTGGTTTTTATATCATCAAATGAGTGATTTGGTGTGGATTGAATTGTTTTGGTTGGTTCAATGTGATAGTTTGTTAGTTAGATTGTCACTCTGGTGTCTCCTCATTTGCGGATAAATCTTTCGCCTTTTACTAAAGATTTCCGTGGGGAGGCACAACACAATGAGTCTGAACTCATTTTTTACAACCCCATCCCTCGGATGGGGCAGATCAAATCAAACAAAATCCACAACACAAATACTATCAACCATCCGTACACAACCGCGACCGCATCCGTATCCCCAACAAATTTACCCACTAAATAGAATACGTATCACTGGAAGGTAGTCGCATTCACCAGGACTGGAATGTCACTGTTCAATCGCCTTGTTTCTCATACCTGATCAGATAAGAACAGATCAAATCAGATTAGATCAGGTCGGATCAGATCAGATCAGATCAGTTTCATTTACGTCGAACAGGATTCGATGAGTTCAAATAAGATGAGGACAGGTGATGTGACTAAGATGGAGTGGGCTGCGCTTCACATCACACACAGGGATCAGAATGAGATGGGCAAAACGAAGGAAACGAACAGACACGAAGATTATCATATATATATATTTATATATATATATATATATATATATATATATATATATATATATATATATATATATATACATATAGATATGTATGAGCACGAGAGAGCGAGAGCGAGAGGGAGAGAGGAAGAACGAGAGCAACAGAACAGCGAGGGAGTGAGGGGGGGGGGGCGAGAGAGGAAGATTTAGACATGGATTAGTGGGTCATGTGAGGGTAGATAGGGTGATGTGAAGAAATGAATATCTCGGCGAACGGTTTGAAGAGGGTGGATGGGGCTGAGTTGTGACCGTGTAAATTAGATGCACTCAGTGAACTCGAGCAATCAGACTGATGTTCATAAGTAGGCATATGCGGACGTAATCAAGGTGTGTATGTATATTGTGCGATTGGTCTATGTGAGCTTCAGATGAGTATGTGAGTAGTTGAGTAGTTAAATAGGTGAGTGGGTGACAGTTGAATCATATGACACAAGGTATTTTCATATGTGTAGTGTTTGATCCAGTCGTACTATTGTGATGGAAGTAGTAGGCGAATGGTGGAATAGATGACACGAGTAGACTGGGAGACGAGGACGTATGGTAGGAAATAGGTGAAGGGCATAGGCTAGTTGATTGTGCATGCATTGATTTAGGTGTGCATTTATGCTTGTGTTCAATCGCGTTCTTTCTCATTGGTGGTTGTGATGCGCGATCGATTGAAATGCGATGCGTTTGGTTAGCGATTGAGACTACTGATATGAATGGTTTGAGTAGTTTGATGGAGAGATTTGTTTGTTTAGATTGTTGTTGACGGTTTGCAGTTTGTGTCTGTGTAATTTTGCATATAGTTTATATGTTCGTGTGTTGATATATAGTTTGGCAGTTGGTATTTTCGGTTGATTGGGTGCATTTTAGTTTGTTTTGGTTTTTATATGATCAAATGAGTGATTTGGTGTGGATTGAATTGTTTTGGTTGGTTCAATGTGATAGTTTGTTAGTTAGATTGTCACTCTGGTGTCTCCTCATTTGCGGATAAATCTTTCGCCTTTTACTAAAGATTTCCGTGGGGAGGCACAACACAATGAGTCTGAACTCATTTTTTACAACCCCATCCCTCGGATGGGGCAGATCAAATCAAACAAAATCCACAACACAAATACTATCAACCATCCGTACACAACCGCGACCGCATCCGTATCCCCAACAAATTTACCCACTAAATAGAATACGTATCACTGGAAGGTAGTCGCATTCACCAGGACTGGAATGTCACTGTTCAATCGCCTTGTTTCTCATACGTGATCAGATAAGAACAGATCAAATCAGATTAGATCAGGTCGGATCAGATCAGATCAGATCAGTTTCATTTACGTCGAACAGGATTCGATGAGTTCAAATAAGATGAGGACAGGTGATGTGACTAAGATGGAGTGGGCTGCGCTTCACATCACACACAGGGATCAGAATGAGATGGGCAAAACGAAGGAAACGAACAGACACGAAGATTATCATATATATATATATATATATATATATATATATATATACATATAGATATGTATGAGCACGAGAGAGCGAGAGCGAGAGGGAGAGAGGAAGAACGAGAGCAACAGAACAGCGAGGGAGTGAGGGGGGGGGGGCGAGAGAGGGAGATTTAGACATGGATTAGTGGGTCATGTGAGGGTAGATAGGGTGATGTGAAGAAATGAATATCTCGGCGAACGGTTTGAAGAGGGTGGATGGGGCTGAGTTGTGACCGTGTAAATTAGATGCACTCAGTGAACTCGAGCAATCAGACTGATGTTCATAAGTAGGCATATGCGGACGTAATCAAGGTGTGTATGTATATTGTGCGATTGGTCTATGTGAGCTTCAGATGAGTATGTGAGTAGTTGAGTAGTTAAATAGGTGAGTGGGTGACAGTTGAATCAGATGACACAAGGTATTTTCATATGTGTAGTGTTTGATCCAGTCGTACTATTGTGATGGAAGTAGTAGGCGAATGGTGGAATAGATGACACGAGTAGACTGGGAGACGAGGACGTATGGTAGGAAATAGGTGAAGGGCATAGGCTAGTTGATTGTGCATGCATTGATTTAGGTGTGCATTTATGCTTGTGTTCAATCGCGTTCTTTCTCATTGGTGGTTGTGATGCGCGATCGATTGAAATGCGATGCGTTTAGTTAGCGATTGAGACTACTGATATGAATGGTTTGAGTAGTTTGATGGAGAGATTTGTTTGTTTAGATTGTTGTTGACGGTTTGCAGTTTGTGTCTGTGTAATTTTGCATATAGTTTATATGTTCGTGTGTTGATATATAGTTTGGCAGTTGGTATTTTCGGTTGATTGGGTGCATTTTAGTTTGTTTTGGTTTTTATATGATCAAATGAGTGATTTGGTGTGGATTGAATTGTTTTGGTTGGTTCAATGTGATAGTTTGTTAGTTAGATTGTCACTCTGGTGTCTCCTCATTTGCGGATAAATCTTTCGCCTTTTACTAAAGATTTCCGTGGGGAGGCACAACACAATGAGTCTGAACTCATTTTTTACAACCCCATCCCTCGGATGGGGCAGATCAAATCAAACAAAATCCACAACACAAATACTATCAACCATCCGTACACAACCGCGACCGCATCCGTATCCCCAACAAATTTACCCACTAAATAGAATACGTATCACTGGAAGGTAGTCGCATTCACCAGGACTGGAATGTCACTGTTCAATCGCCTTGTTTCTCATACGTGATCAGATAAGAACAGATCAAATCAGATTAGATCAGGTCGGATCAGATCAGATCAGTTTCATTTACGTCGAACAGGATTCGATGAGTTCAAATAAGATGAGGACAGGTGATGTGACTAAGATGGAGTGGGCTGCGCTTCACATCACACACAGGGATCAGAATGAGATGGGCAAAACGAAGGAAACGAACAGACACGAAGATTATCATATATATATATATATATATATATATATATATATATATATATATATATATATATATATATATATATATATATATACATATAGATATGTATGAGCACGAGAGAGCGAGAGCGAGAGGGAGAGAGGAAGAACGAGAGCAACAGAACAGCGAGGGAGTGAGGGGGGGGGGCGAGAGAGGGAGATTTAGACATGGATTAGTGGGTCATGTGAGGGTAGATAGGGTGATGTGAAGAAATGAATATCTCGGCGAACGGTTTGAAGAGGGTGGATGGGGCTGAGTTGTGACCGTGTAAATTAGATGCACTCAGTGAACTCGAGCAATCAGACTGATGTTCATAAGTAGGCATATGCGGACGTAATCAAGGTGTGTATGTATATTGTGCGATTGGTCTATGTGAGCTTCAGATGAGTATGTGAGTAGTTGAGTAGTTAAATAGGTGAGTGGGTGACAGTTGAATCAGATGACACAAGGTATTTTCATATGTGTAGTGTTTGATCCAGTCGTACTATTGTGATGGAAGTAGTAGGCGAATGGTGGAATAGATGACACGAGTAGACTGGGAGACGAGGACGTATGGTAGGAAATAGGTGAAGGGCATAGGCTAGTTGATTGTGCATGCATTGATTTAGGTGTGCATTTATGCTTGTGTTCAATCGCGTTCTTTCTCATTGGTGGTTGTGATGCGCGATCGATTGAAATGCGATGCGTTTAGTTAGCGATTGAGACTACTGATATGAATGGTTTGAGTAGTTTGATGGAGAGATTTGTTTGTTTAGATTGTTGTTGACGGTTTGCAGTTTGTGTCTGTGTAATTTTGCATATAGTTTATATGTTCGTGTGTTGATATATAGTTTGGCAGTTGGTATTTTCGGTTGATTGGGTGCATTTTAGTTTGTTTTGGTTTTTATATGATCAAATGAGTGATTTGGTGTGGATTGAATTGTTTTGGTTGGTTCAATGTGATAGTTTGTTAGTTAGATTGTCACTCTGGTGTCTCCTCATTTGCGGATAAATCTTTCGCCTTTTACTAAAGATTTCCGTGGGGAGGCACAACACAATGAGTCTGAACTCATTTTTTACAACCCCATCCCTCGGATGGGGCAGATCAAATCAAACAAAATCCACAACACAAATACTATCAACCATCCGTACACAACCGCAACCGCATCCGTATCCCCAACAAATTTACCCACTAAATAGAATACGTATCACTGGAAGGTAGTCGCATTCACCAGGACTGGAATGTCACTGTTCAATCGCCTTGTTTCTCATACGTGATCAGATAAGAACAGATCAAATCAGATTAGATCAGGTCGGATCAGATCAGATCAGATCAGATCAGTTTCATTTACGTCGAACAGGATTCGATGAGTTCAAATAAGATGAGGACAGGTGATGTGACTAAGATGGAGTGGGCTGCGCTTCACATCACACACAGGGATCAGAATGAGATGGGCAAAACGAAGGAAACGAACAGACACGAAGATTATCATATATATATATTTATATATATATATATATATATATATACATATAGATATGTATGAGCACGAGAGAGCGAGAGCGAGAGGGAGAGAGGAAGAACGAGAGCAACAGAACAGCGAGGGAGTGAGGGGGGGGGCGAGAGAGGGAGATTTAGACATGGATTAGTGGGTCATGTGAGGGTAGATAGGGTGATGTGAAGAAATGAATATCTCGGCGAACGGTTTGAAGAGGGTGGATGGGGCTGAGTTGTGACCGTGTAAATTAGATGCACTCAGTGAACTCGAGCAATCAGACTGATGTTCATAAGTAGGCATATGCGGACGTAATCAAGGTGTGTATGTATATTGTGCGATTGGTCTATGTGAGCTTCAGATGAGTATGTGAGTAGTTGAGTAGTTAAATAGGTGAGTGGGTGACAGTTGAATCAGATGACACAAGGTATTTTCATATGTGTAGTGTTTGATCCAGTCGTACTATTGTGATGGAAGTAGTAGGCGAATGGTGGAATAGATGACACGAGTAGACTGGGAGACGAGGACGTATGGTAGGAAATAGGTGAAGGGCATAGGCTAGTTGATTGTGCATGCATTGATTTAGGTGTGCATTTATGCTTGTGTTCAATCGCGTTCTTTCTCATTGGTGGTTGTGATGCGCGATCGATTGAAATGCGATGCGTTTAGTTAGCGATTGAGACTACTGATATGAATGGTTTGAGTAGTTTGATGGAGAGATTTGTTTGTTTAGATTGTTGTTGACGGTTTGCAGTTTGTGTCTGTGTAATTTTGCATATAGTTTATATGTTCGTGTGTTGATATATAGTTTGGCAGTTGGTATTTTCGGTTGATTGGGTGCATTTTAGTTTGTTTTGGTTTTTATATGATCAAATGAGTGATTTGGTGTGGATTGAATTGTTTTGGTTGGTTCAATGTGATAGTTTGTTAGTTAGATTGTCACTCTGGTGTCTCCTCATTTGCGGATAAATCTTTCGCCTTTTACTAAAGATTTCCGTGGGGAGGCACAACACAATGAGTCTGAGCTCATTTTTTACAACCCCATCCCTCGGATGGGGCAGATCAAATCAAACAAAATCCACAACACAAATACTATCAACCATCCGTACACAACCGCGACCGCATCCGTATCCCCAACAAATTTACCCACTAAATAGAATACGTATCACTGGAAGGTAGTCGCATTCACCAGGACTGGAATGTCACTGTTCAATCGCCTTGTTTCTCATACGTGATCAGATAAGAACAGATCAAATCAGATTAGATCAGGTCGGATCAGATCAGATCAGATCAGATCAGTTTCATTTACGTCGAACAGGATTCGATGAGTTCAAATAAGATGAGGACAGGTGATGTGACTAAGATGGAGTGGGCTGCGCTTCACATCACACACAGGGATCAGAATGAGATGGGCAAAACGAAGGAAACGAACAGACACGAAGATTATCATATATATATTTACCTATATATATATATATATATATATATATATATATATATATATATATATATACATATAGATATGTATGAGCACGAGAGAGCGAGAGCGAGAGGGAGAGAGGAAGAACGAGAGCAACAGAACAGCGAGGGAGTGAGGGGGGGGGGCGAGAGAGGGAGATTTAGACATGGATTAGTGGGTCATGTGAGGGTAGATAGGGTGATGTGAAGAAATGAATATCTCGGCGAACGGTTTGAAGAGGGTGGATGGGGCTGAGTTGTGACCGTGTAAATTAGATGCACTCAGTGAACTCGAGCAATCAGACTGATGTTCATAAGTAGGCATATGCGGACGTAATCAAGGTGTGTATGTATATTGTGCGATTGGTCTATGTGAGCTTCAGATGAGTATGTGAGTAGTTGAGTAGTTAAATAGGTGAGTGGGTGACAGTTGAATCAGATGACACAAGGTATTTTCATATGTGTAGTGTTTGATCCAGTCGTACTATTGTGATGGAAGTAGTAGGCGAATGGTGGAATAGATGACACGAGTAGACTGGGAGACGAGGACGTATGGTAGGAAATAGGTGAAGGGCATAGGCTAGTTGATTGTGCATGCATTGATTTAGGTGTGCATTTATGCTTGTGTTCAATCGCGTTCTTTCTCATTGGTGGTTGTGATGCGCGATCGATTGAAATGCGATGCGTTTAGTTAGCGATTGAGACTACTGATATGAATGGTTTGAGTAGTTTGATGGAGAGATTTGTTTGTTTAGATTGTTGTTGACGGTTTGCAGTTTGTGTCTGTGTAATTTTGCATATAGTTTATATGTTCGTGTGTTGATATATAGTTTGGCAGTTGGTATTTTCGGTTGATTGGGTGCATTTTAGTTTGTTTTGGTTTTTATATGATCAAATGAGTGATTTGGTGTGGATTGAATTGTTTTGGTTGGTTCAATGTGATAGTTTGTTAGTTAGATTGTCACTCTGGTGTCTCCTCATTTGCGGATAAATCTTTCGCCTTTTACTAAAGATTTCCGTGGGGAGGCACAACACAATGAGTCTGAGCTCATTTTTTACAACCCCATCCCTCGGATGGGGCAGATCAAATCAAACAAAATCCACAACACAAATACTATCAACCATCCGTACACAACCGCGACCGCATCCGTATCCCCAACAAATTTACCCACTAAATAGAATACGTATCACTGGAAGGTAGTCGCATTCACCAGGACTGGAATGTCACTGTTCAATCGCCTTGTTTCTCATACGTGATCAGATAAGAACAGATCAAATCAGATTAGATCAGGTCGGATCAGATCAGATCAGATCAGATCAGTTTCATTTACGTCGAACAGGATTCGATGAGTTCAAATAAGATGAGGACAGGTGATGTGACTAAGATGGAGTGGGCTGCGCTTCACATCACACACAGGGATCAGAATGAGATGGGCAAAACGAAGGAAACGAACAGACACGAAGATTATCATATATATATTTACCTATATATATATATATATATATATATATATATATATATATATATATATATATATACATATAGATATGTATGAGCACGAGAGAGCGAGAGGGAGAGAGGAAGAACGAGAGCAACAGAACAGCGAGGGAGTGAGGGGGGGGGCGAGAGAGGGAGATTTAGACATGGATTAGTGGGTCATGTGAGGGTAGATAGGGTGATGTGAAGAAATGAATATCTCGGCGAACGGTTTGAAGAGGGTGGATGGGGCTGAGTTGTGACCGTGTAAATTAGATGCACTCAGTGAACTCGAGCAATCAGACTGATGTTCATAAGTAGGCATATGCGGACGTAATCAAGGTGTGTATGTATATTGTGCGATTGGTCTATGTGAGCTTCAGATGAGTATGTGAGTAGTTGAGTAGTTAAATAGGTGAGTGGGTGACAGTTGAATCAGATGACACAAGGTATTTTCATATGTGTAGTGTTTGATCCAGTCGTACTATTGTGATGGAAGTAGTAGGCGAATGGTGGAATAGATGACACGAGTAGACTGGGAGACGAGGACGTATGGTAGGAAATAGGTGAAGGGCATAGGCTAGTTGATTGTGCATGCATTGATTTAGGTGTGCATTTATGCTTGTGTTCAATCGCGTTCTTTCTCATTGGTGGTTGTGATGCGCGATCGATTGAAATGCGATGCGTTTAGTTAGCGATTGAGACTACTGATATGAATGGTTTGAGTAGTTTGATGGAGAGATTTGTTTGTTTAGATTGTTGTTGACGGTTTGCAGTTTGTGTCTGTGTAATTTTGCATATAGTTTATATGTTCGTGTGTTGATATATAGTTTGGCAGTTGGTATTTTCGGTTGATTGGGTGCATTTTAGTTTGTTTTGGTTTTTATATGATCAAATGAGTGATTTGGTGTGGATTGAATTGTTTTGGTTGGTTCAATGTGATAGTTTGTTAGTTAGATTGTCACTCTGGTGTCTCCTCATTTGCGGATAAATCTTTCGCCTTTTACTAAAGATTTCCGTGGGGAGGCACAACACAATGAGTCTGAACTCATTTTTTACAACCCCATCCCTCGGATGGGGCAGATCAAATCAAACAAAATCCACAACACAAATACTATCAACCATCCGTACACAACCGCGACCGCATCCGTATCCCCAACAAATTTACCCACTAAATAGAATACGTATCACTGGAAGGTAGTCGCATTCACCAGGACTGGAATGTCACTGTTCAATCGCCTTGTTTCTCATACGTGATCAGATAAGAACAGATCAAATCAGATTAGATCAGGTCGGATCAGATCAGATCAGATCAGATCAGTTTCATTTACGTCGAACAGGATTCGATGAGTTCAAATAAGATGAGGACAGGTGATGTGACTAAGATGGAGTGGGCTGCGCTTCACATCACACACAGGGATCAGAATGAGATGGGCAAAACGAAGGAAACGAACAGACACGAAGATTATCATATATAAATATTTATATATATATATATATATATATATCTATACATATAGATATGTATGAGCACGAGAGAGCGAGAGGGAGAGAGGAAGAATGAGAGCAACAGAACAGCGAGGGAGTGAGGGGGGGGGCGAGAGAGGGAGATTTAGACATGGATTAGTGGGTCATGTGAGGGTAGATAGGGTGATGTGAAGAAATGAATATCTCGGCGAACGGTTTGAAGAGGGTGGATGGGGCTGAGTTGTGACCGTGTAAATTAGATGCACTCAGTGAACTCGAGCAATCAGACTGATGTTCATAAGTAGGCATATGCGGACGTAATCAAGGTGTGTATGTATATTGTGCGATTGGTCTATGTGAGCTTCAGATGAGTATGTGAGTAGTTGAGTAGTTAAATAGGTGAGTGGGTGACAGTTGAATCAGATGACACAAGGTATTTTCATATGTGTAGTGTTTGATCCAGTCGTACTATTGTGATGGAAGTAGTAGGCGAATGGTGGAATAGATGACACGAGTAGACTGGGAGACGAGGACGTATGGTAGGAAATAGGTGAAGGGCATAGGCTAGTTGATTGTGCATGCATTGATTTAGGTGTGCATTTATGCTTGTGTTCAATCGCGTTCTTTCTCATTGGTGGTTGTGATGCGCGATCGATTGAAATGCGATGCGTTTGGTTAGCGATTGAGACTACTGATATGAATGGTTTGAGTAGTTTGATGGAGAGATTTGTTTGTTTAGATTGTTGTTGACGGTTTGCAGTTTGTGTCTGTGTAATTTTGCATATAGTTTATATGTTCGTGTGTTGATATATAGTTTGGCAGTTGGTATTTTCGGTTGATTGGGTGCATTTTAGTTTGTTTTGGTTTTTATATGATCAAATGAGTGATTTGGTGTGGATTGAATTGTTTTGGTTGGTTCAATGTGATAGTTTGTTAGTTAGATTGTCACTCTGGTGTCTCCTCATTTGCGGATAAATCTTTCGCCTTTTACTAAAGATTTCCGTGGGGAGGCACAACACAATGAGTCTGAACTCATTTTTTACA
Organism: Fasciola hepatica; assembly: GCA_948099385.1. Lineage (NCBI taxonomy): Eukaryota > Metazoa > Platyhelminthes > Trematoda > Plagiorchiida > Fasciolidae > Fasciola > Fasciola hepatica. The sequence goes on along the minus strand of CANUEZ040000048.1, from coordinate 12,326,353 downwards.
ACCCCATCCCTCGGATGGGGCAGATCAAATCAAACAAAATCCACAACACAAATACTATCAACCATCCGTACACAACCGCGACCGCATCCGTATCCCCAACAAATTTACCCACTAAATAGAATACGTATCACTGGAAGGTAGTCGCATTCACCAGGACTGGAATGTCACTGTTCAATCGCCTTGTTTCTCATACGTGATCAGATAAGAACAGATCAAATCAGATTAGATCAGGTCGGATCAGATCAGATCAGATCAGATCAGTTTCATTTACGTCGAACAGGATTCGATGAGGACAGGTGATGTGACTAAGATGGAGTGGGCTGCGCTTCACATCACACACAGGGATCAGAATGAGATGGGCAAAACGAAGGAAACGAACAGACACGAAGATTATCATATATATATATATATATATATATATATATATATATATATATATATATATATATATATATATATATATATAGATATGTTTGAGCACGAGAGAGCGAGAGCGAGAGGGAGAGAGGAAGAACGAGAGCAACAGAACAGCGAGGGAGTGAGGGGGGGGGGCGAGAGAGGGAGATTTAGACATGGATTAGTGGGTCATGTGAGGGTAGATAGGGTGATGTGAAGAAATGAATATCTCGGCGAACGGTTTGAAGAGGGTGGATGGGGCTGAGTTGTGACCGTGTAAATTAGATGCACTCAGTGAACTCGAGCAATCAGACTGATGTTCATAAGTAGGCATATGCGGACGTAATCAAGGTGTGTATGTATATTGTGCGATTGGTCTATGTGAGCTTCAGATGAGTATGTGAGTAGTTGAGTAGTTAAATAGGTGAGTGGGTGACAGTTGAATCAGATGACACAAGGTATTTTCATATGTGTAGTGTTTGATCCAGTCGTACTATTGTGATGGAAGTAGTAGGCGAATGGTGGAATAGATGACACGAGTAGACTGGGAGACGAGGACGTATGGTAGGAAATAGGTGAAGGGCATAGGCTAGTTGATTGTGCATGCATTGATTTAGGTGTGCATTTATGCTTGTGTTCAATCGCGTTCTTTCTCATTGGTGGTTGTGATGCGCGATCGATTGAAATGCGATGCGTTTAGTTAGCGATTGAGACTACTGATATGAATGGTTTGAGTAGTTTGATGGAGAGATTTGTTTGTTTAGATTGTTGTTGACGGTTTGCAGTTTGTGTCTGTGTAATTTTGCATATAGTTTATATGTTTGTGTGTTGATGTATAGTTTGGCAGTTGGTATTTTCGGTTGATTGGGTGCATTTTAGTTTGTTTTGGTTTTTATATGATCAAATGAGTGATTTGGTGTGGATTGAATTGTTTTGGTTGGTTCAATGTGATAGTTTGTTAGTTAGATTGTCACTCTGGTGTCTCCTCATTTGCGGATAAATCTTTCGCCTTTTACTAAAGATTTCCGTGGGGAGGCACAACACAATGAGTCTGAACTCATTTTTTACAACCCCATCCCTCGGATGGGGCAGATCAAATCAAACAAAATCCACAACACAAATACTATCAACCATCCGTACACAACCGCGACCGCATCCGTATCCCCAACAAATTTACCCACTAAATAGAATACGTATCACTGGAAGGTAGTCGCATTCACCAGGACTGGAATGTCACTGTTCAATCGCCTTGTTTCTCATACGTGATCAGATAAGAACAGATCAAATCAGATTAGATCAGGTCGGATCAGATCAGATCAGATCAGATCAGTTTCATTTACGTCGAACAGGATTCGATGAGTTCAAATAAGATGAGGACAGGTGATGTGACTAAGATGGAGTGGGCTGCGCTTCACATCACACACAGGGATCAGAATGAGATGGGCAAAACGAAGGAAACGAACAGACACGAAGATTATCATATATATATATATATATATATATATATATATATATATATATACATATAGATATGTATGAGCACGAGAGAGCGAGAGCGAGAGGGAGAGAGGAAGAACGAGAGCAACAGAACAGCGAGGGAGTGAGGGGGGGGGGGCGAGAGAGGGAGATTTAGACATGGATTAGTGGGTCATGTGAGGGTAGATAGGGTGATGTGAAGAAATGAATATCTCGGCGAACGGTTTGAAGAGGGTGGATGGGGCTGAGTTGTGACCGTGTAAATTAGATGCACTCAGTGAACTCGAGCAATCAGACTGATGTTCATAAGTAGGCATATGCGGACGTAATCAAGGTGTGTATGTATATTGTGCGATTGGTCTATGTGAGCTTCAGATGAGTATGTGAGTAGTTGAGTAGTTAAATAGGTGAGTGGGTGACAGTTGAATCAGATGACACAAGGTATTTTCATATGTGTAGTGTTTGATCCAGTCGTACTATTGTGATGGAAGTAGTAGGCGAATGGTGGAATAGATGACACGAGTAGACTGGGAGACGAGGACGTATGGTAGGAAATAGGTGAAGGGCATAGGCTAGTTGATTGTGCATGCATTGATTTAGGTGTGCATTTATGCTTGTGTTCAATCGCGTTCTTTCTCATTGGTGGTTGTGATGCGCGATCGATTGAAATGCGATGCGTTTGGTTAGCGATTGAGACTACTGATATGAATGGTTTGAGTAGTTTGATGGAGAGATTTGTTTGTTTAGATTGTTGTTGACGGTTTGCAGTTTGTGTCTGTGTAATTTTGCATATAGTTTATATGTTCGTGTGTTGATATATAGTTTGGCAGTTGGTATTTTCGGTTGATTGGGTGCATTTTAGTTTGTTTTGGTTTTTATATGATCAAATGAGTGATTTGGTGTGGATTGAATTGTTTTGGTTGGTTCAATGTGATAGTTTGTTAGTTAGATTGTCACTCTGGTGTCTCCTCATTTGCGGATAAATCTTTCGCCTTTTACTAAAGATTTCCGTGGGGAGGCACAACACAATGAGTCTGAACTCATTTTTTACAACCCCATCCCTCGGATGGGGCAGATCAAATCAAACAAAATCCACAACACAAATACTATCAACCATCCGTACACAACCGCGACCGCATCCGTATCCCCAACAAATTTACCCACTAAATAGAATACGTATCACTGGAAGGTAGTCGCATTCACCAGGACTGGAATGTCACTGTTCAATCGCCTTGTTTCTCATACGTGATCAGATAAGAACAGATCAAATCAGATTAGATCAGGTCGGATCAGATCAGATCAGATCAGATCAGTTTCATTTACGTCGAACAGGATTCGATGAGTTCAAATAAGATGAGGTCAGGTGATGTGACTAAGATGGAGTGGGCTGCGCTTCACATCACACACAGGGATCAGAATGAGATGGGCAAAACGAAGGAAACGAACAGACACGAAGATTATCATATATATATATATATATATATATATATATATATATATATATATATATATATATATATATATATATATATACATATAGATATGTATGAGCACGAGAGAGCGAGAGCGAGAGGGAGAGAGGAAGAATGAGAGCAACAGAACAGCGAGGGAGTGAGGGGGGGGGGGCGAGAGAGGGAGATTTAGACATGGATTAGTGGGTCATGTGAGGGTAGATAGGGTGATGTGAAGAAATGAATATCTCGGCGAACGGTTTGAAGAGGGTGGATGGGGCTGAGTTGTGACCGTGTAAATTAGATGCACTCAGTGAACTCGAGCAATCAGACTGATGTTCATAAGTAGGCATATGCGGACGTAATCAAGGTGTGTATGTATATTGTGCGATTGGTCTATGGGAGCTTCAGATGAGTATGTGAGTAGTTGAGTAGTTAAATAGGTGAGTGGGTGACAGTTGAATCAGATGACACAAGGTATTTTCATATGTGTAGTGTTTGATCCAGTCGTACTATTGTGATGGAAGTAGTAGGCGAATGGTGGAATAGATGACACGAGTAGACTGGGAGACGAGGACGTATGGTAGGAAATAGGTGAAGGGCATAGGCTAGTTGATTGTGCATGCATTGATTTAGGTGTGCATTTATGCTTGTGTTCAATCGCGTTCTTTCTCATTGGTGGTTGTGATGCGCGATCGATTGAAATGCGATGCGTTTGGTTAGCGATTGAGACTACTGATATGAATGGTTTGAGTAGTTTGATGGAGAGATTTGTTTGTTTAGATTGTTGTTGACGGTTTGCAGTTTGTGTCTGTGTAATTTTGCATATAGTTTATATGTTCGTGTGTTGATATATAGTTTGGCAGTTGGTATTTTCGGTTGATTGGGTGCATTTTAGTTTGTTTTGGTTTTTATATGATCAAATGAGTGATTTGGTGTGGATTGAATTGTTTTGGTTGGTTCAATGTGATAGTTTGTTAGTTAGATTGTCACTCTGGTGTCTCCTCATTTGCGGATAAATCTTTCGCCTTTTACTAAAGATTTCCGTGGGGAGGCACAACACAATGAGTCTGAACTCATTTTTTACAACCCCATCCCTCGGATGGGGCAGATCAAATCAAACAAAATCCACAACACAAATACTATCAACCATCCGTACACAACCGCGACCGCATCCGTATCCCCAACAAATTTACCCACTAAATAGAATACGTATCACTGGAAGGTAGTCGCATTCACCAGGACTGGAATGTCACTGTTCAATCGCCTTGTTTCTCATACGTGATCAGATAAGAACAGATCAAATCAGATTAGATCAGGTCGGATCAGATCAGATCAGATCAGATCAGTTTCATTTACGTCGAACAGGATTCGATGAGTTCAAATAAGATGAGGACAGGTGATGTGACTAAGATGGAGTGGGCTGCGCTTCACATCACACACAGGGATCAGAATGAGATGGGCAAAACGAAGGAAACGAACAGACACGAAGATTATCATATATATATATATATATATATATATATATATATATATATATATATATATATATACATATAGATATGTATGAGCACGAGAGAGCGAGAGCGAGAGGGAGAGAGGAAGAACGAGAGCAACAGAACAGCGAGGGAGTGAGGGGGGGGGGGCGAGAGAGGGAGATTTAGACATGGATTAGTGGGTCATGTGAGGGTAGATAGGGTGATGTGAAGAAATGAATATCTCGGCGAACGGTTTGAAGAGGGTGGATGGGGCTGAGTTGTGACCGTGTAAATTAGATGCACTCAGTGAACTCGAGCAATCAGACTGATGTTCATAAGTAGGCATATGCGGACGTAATCAAGGTGTGTATGTATATTGTGCGATTGGTCTATGTGAGCTTCAGATGAGTATGTGAGTAGTTGAGTAGTTAAATAGGTGAGTGGGTGACAGTTGAATCAGATGACACAAGGTATTTTCATATGTGTAGTGTTTGATCCAGTCGTACTATTGTGATGGAAGTAGTAGGCGAATGGTGGAATAGATGACACGAGTAGACTGGGAGACGAGGACGTATGGTAGGAAATAGGTGAAGGGCATAGGCTAGTTGATTGTGCATGCATTGATTTAGGTGTGCATTTATGCTTGTGTTCAATCGCGTTCTTTCTCATTGGTGGTTGTGATGCGCGATCGATTGAAATGCGATGCGTTTGGTTAGCGATTGAGACTACTGATATGAATGGTTTGAGTAGTTTGATGGAGAGATTTGTTTGTTTAGATTGTTGTTGACGGTTTGCAGTTTGTGTCTGTGTAATTTTGCATATAGTTTATATGTTCGTGTGTTGATATATAGTTTGGCAGTTGGTATTTTCGGTTGATTGGGTGCATTTTAGTTTGTTTTGGTTTTTATATGATCAAATGAGTGATTTGGTGTGGATTGAATTGTTTTGGTTGGTTCAATGTGATAGTTTGTTAGTTAGATTGTCACTCTGGTGTCTCCTCATTTGCGGATAAATCTTTCGCCTTTTACTAAAGATTTCCGTGGGGAGGCACAACACAATGAGTCTGAACTCATTTTTTACAACCCCATCCCTCGGATGGGGCAGATCAAATCAAACAAAATCCACAACACAAATACTATCAACCATCCGTACACAACCGCGACCGCATCCGTATCCCCAACAAATTTACCCACTAAATAGAATACGTATCACTGGAAGGTAGTCGCATTCACCAGGACTGGAATGTCACTGTTCAATCGCCTTGTTTCTCATACGTGATCAGATAAGAACAGATCAAATCAGATTAGATCAGGTCGGATCAGATCAGATCAGATCAGATCAGTTTCATTTACGTCGAACAGGATTCGATGAGTTCAAATAAGATGAGGTCAGGTGATGTGACTAAGATGGAGTGGGCTGCGCTTCACATCACACACAGGGATCAGAATGAGATGGGCAAAACGAAGGAAACGAACAGACACGAAGATTATCATATATATATATATATATATATATATATATATATATATATATATATATATATATATATATATATATATATATATATATATATATATATATATATATACATATAGATATGTATGAGCACGAGAGAGCGAGAGCGAGAGGGAGAGAGGAAGAATGAGAGCAACAGAACAGCGAGGGAGTGAGGGGGGGGGGGCGAGAGAGGGAGATTTAGACATGGATTAGTGGGTCATGTGAGGGTAGATAGGGTGATGTGAAGAAATGAATATCTCGGCGAACGGTTTGAAGAGGGTGGATGGGGCTGAGTTGTGACCGTGTAAATTAGATGCACTCAGTGAACTCGAGCAATCAGACTGATGTTCATAAGTAGGCATATGCGGACGTAATCAAGGTGTGTATGTATATTGTGCGATTGGTCTATGGGAGCTTCAGATGAGTATGTGAGTAGTTGAGTAGTTAAATAGGTGAGTGGGTGACAGTTGAATCAGATGACACAAGGTATTTTCATATGTGTAGTGTTTGATCCAGTCGTACTATTGTGATGGAAGTAGTAGGCGAATGGTGGAATAGATGACACGAGTAGACTGGGAGACGAGGACGTATGGTAGGAAATAGGTGAAGGGCATAGGCTAGTTGATTGTGCATGCATTGATTTAGGTGTGCATTTATGCTTGTGTTCAATCGCGTTCTTTCTCATTGGTGGTTGTGATGCGCGATCGATTGAAATGCGATGCGTTTGGTTAGCGATTGAGACTACTGATATGAATGGTTTGAGTAGTTTGATGGAGAGATTTGTTTGTTTAGATTGTTGTTGACGGTTTGCAGTTTGTGTCTGTGTAATTTTGCATATAGTTTATATGTTCGTGTGTTGATATATAGTTTGGCAGTTGGTATTTTCGGTTGATTGGGTGCATTTTAGTTTGTTTTGGTTTTTATATGATCAAATGAGTGATTTGGTGTGGATTGAATTGTTTTGGTTGGTTCAATGTGATAGTTTGTTAGTTAGATTGTCACTCTGGTGTCTCCTCATTTGCGGATAAATCTTTCGCCTTTTACTAAAGATTTCCGTGGGGAGGCACAACACAATGAGTCTGAACTCATTTTTTACAACCCCATCCCTCGGATGGGGCAGATCAAATCAAACAAAATCCACAACACAAATACTATCAACCATCCGTACACAACCGCGACCGCATCCGTATCCCCAACAAATTTACCCACTAAATAGAATACGTATCACTGGAAGGTAGTCGCATTCACCAGGACTGGAATGTCACTGTTCAATCGCCTTGTTTCTCATACGTGATCAGATAAGAACAGATCAAATCAGATTAGATCAGGTCGGATCAGATCAAATCAGATCAGATCAGTTTCATTTACGTCGAACAGGATTCGATGAGTTCAAATAAGATGAGGACAGGTGATGTGACTAAGATGGAGTGGGCTGCGCTTCACATCACACACAGGGATCAGAATGAGATGGGCAAAACGAAGGAAACGAACAGACACGAAGATTATCATATATATATATTTATATATATATATATATATATACATATAGATATGTATGAGCACGAGAGAGCGAGAGCGAGAGGGAGAGAGGAAGAATGAGAGCAACAGAACAGCGAGGGAGTGAGGGGGGGGGGCGAGAGAGGGAGATTTAGACATGGATTAGTGGGTCATGTGAGGGTAGATAGGGTGATGTGAAGAAATGAATATCTCGGCGAACGGTTTGAAGAGGGTGGATGGGGCTGAGTTGTGACCGTGTAAATTAGATGCACTCAGTGAACTCGAGCAATCAGACTGATGTTCATAAGTAGGCATATGCGGACGTAATCAAGGTGTGTATGTATATTGTGCGATTGGTCTATGGGAGCTTCAGATGAGTATGTGAGTAGTTGAGTAGTTAAATAGGTGAGTGGGTGACAGTTGAATCAGATGACACAAGGTATTTTCATATGTGTAGTGTTTGATCCAGTCGTACTATTGTGATGGAAGTAGTAGGCGAATGGTGGAATAGATGACACGAGTAGACTGGGAGACGAGGGCGTATGGTAGGAAATAGGTGAAGGGCATAGGCTAGTTGATTGTGCATGCATTGATTTAGGTGTGCATTTATGCTTGTGTTCAATCGCGTTCTTTCTCATTGGTGGTTGTGATGCGCGATCGATTGAAATGCGATGCATGTTTGGTTAGCGATTGAGACTACTGATATGAATGGTTTGAGTAGTTTGATGGAGAGATTTGTTTGTTTAGATTGTTGTTGACGGTTTGCAGTTTGTGTCTGTGTAATTTTGCATATAGTTTATATGTTCGTGTGTTGATATATAGTTTGGCAGTTGGTATTTTCGGTTGATTGGGTGCATTTTAGTTTGTTTTGGTTTTTATATGATCAAATGAGTGATTTGGTGTGGATTGAATTGTTTTGGTTGGTTCAATGTGATAGTTTGTTAGTTAGATTGTCACTCTGGTGTCTCCTCATTTGCGGATAAATCTTTCGCCTTTTACTAAAGATTTCCGTGGGGAGGCACAACACAATGAGTTTGAACTCATTTTTTACAACCCCATCCCTCGGATGGGGCAGATCAAATCAAACAAAATCCACAACACAAATACTATCAACCATCCGTACACAACCGCAACCGCATCCGTATCCCCAACAAATTTACCCACTAAATAGAATACGTATCACTGGAAGGTAGTCGCATTCACCAGGACTGGAATGTCACTGTTCAATCGCCTTGTTTCTCATACGTGATCAGATAAGAACAGATCAAATCAGATTAGATCAGATCGGATCAGATCAGATCAGTTTCATTTACGTCGAACAGGATTCGATGAGTTCAAATAAGATGAGGACAGGTGATGTGACTAAGATGGAGTGGGCTGCGCTTCACATCACACACAGGGATCAGAATGAGATGGGCAAAACGAAGGAAACGAACAGACACGAAGATTATCATATATATATATTTATATATATATATATATATATATATATATATATATATATATATATACATATAGATATGTATGAGCACGAGAGAGCGAGAGCGAGAGGGAGAGAGGAAGAATGAGAGCAACAGAACAGCGAGGGAGTGAGGGGGGGGGGGCGAGAGAGGGAGATTTAGACATGGATTAGTGGGTCATGTGAGGGTAGATAGGGTGATGTGAAGAAATGAATATCTCGGCGAACGGTTTGAAGAGGGTGGATGGGGCTGAGTTGTGACCGTGTAAATTAGATGCACTCAGTGAACTCGAGCAATCAGACTGATGTTCATAAGTAGGCATATGCGGACGTAATCAAGGTGTGTATGTATATTGTGCGATTGGTCTATGTGAGCTTCAGATGAGTATGTGAGTAGTTGAGTAGTTAAATAGGTGAGTGGGTGACAGTTGAATCAGATGACACAAGGTATTTTCATATGTGTAGTGTTTGATCCAGTCGTACTATTGTGATGGAAGTAGTAGGCGAATGGTGGAATAGATGACACGAGTAGACTGGGAGACGAGGGCGTATGGTAGGAAATAGGTGAAGGGCATAGGCTAGTTGATTGTGCATGCATTGATTTAGGTGTGCATTTATGCTTGTGTTCAATCGCGTTCTTTCTCATTGGTGGTTGTGATGCGCGATCGATTGAAATGCGATGCGTTTGGTTAGTGATTGAGACTACTGATATGAATGGTTTGAGTAGTTTGATGGAGAGATTTGTTTGTTTAGATTGTTGTTGACGGTTTGCAGTTTGTGTCTGTGTAATTTTGCATATAGTTTATATGTTCGTGTGTTGATGTATAGTTTGGCAGTTGGTATTTTCGGTTGATTGGGTGTATTTTAGTTTGTTTTGGTTTTTATATGATCAAATGAGTGATTTGGTGTGGATTGAATTGTTTTGGTTGGTTCAATGTGATAGTTTGTTAGTTAGATTGTCACTCTGATGTCTCCTCATTTGCGGATAAATCTTTCGCCTTTTACTAAAGATTTCCGTGGGGAGGCACAACACAATGAGTCTGAACTCATTTTTTACAACCCCATCCCTCGGATGGGGCAGATCAAATCAAACAAAATCCACAACACAAATACTATCAACCATCCGTACACAACCGCGACCGCATCCGTATCCCCAACAAATTTACCCACTAAATAGAATACGTATCACTGGAAGGTAGTCGCATTCACCAGGACTGGAATGTCACTGTTCAATCGCCTTGTTTCTCATACGTGATCAGATAAGAACAGATCAAATCAGATTAGATCAGGTCGGATCAGATCAGATCAGATCAAATCAGATCAGATCAGTTTCATTTACGTCGAACAGGATTCGATGAGTTCAAATAAGATGAGGACAGGTGATGTGACTAAGATGGAGTGGGCTGCGCTTCACATCACACACAGGGATCAGAATGAGATGGGCAAAACGAAGGAAACGAACAGACACGAAGATTATCATATATATATATATTTATATATATATATATATATACATATAGATATGTATGAGCACGAGAGAGCGAGAGCGAGAGGGAGAGAGGAAGAATGAGAGCAACAGAACAGCGAGGGAGTGAGGGGGGGCGAGATAGAGAGATTTAGACATGGATTAGTGGGTCATGTGAGGGTAGATAGGGTGATGTGAAGAAATGAATATCTCGGCGAACGGTTTGAAGAGGGTGGATGGGGCTGAGTTGTGACCGTGTAAATTAGATGCACTCAGTGAACTCGAGCAATCAGACTGATGTTCATAAGTAGGCATATGCGGACGTAATCAAGGTGTGTATGTATATTGTGCGATTGGTCTATGTGAGCTTCAGATGAGTATGTGAGTAGTTGAGTAGTTAAATAGGTGAGTGGGTGACAGTTGAATCAGATGACACAAGGTATTTTCATATGTGTAGTGTTTGATCCAGTCGTACTATTGTGATGGAAGTAGTAGGCGAATGGTGGAATAGATGACACGAGTAGACTGGGAGACGAGGACGTATGGTAGGAAATAGGTGAAGGGCATAGGCTAGTTGATTGTGCATGCATTGATTTAGGTGTGCATTTATGCTTGTGTTCAATCGCGTTCTTTCTCATTGGTGGTTGTGATGCGCGATCGATTGAAATGCGATGCGTTTGGTTAGTGATTGAGACTACTGATATGAATGGTTTGAGTAGTTTGATGGAGAGATTTGTTTGTTTAGATTGTTGTTGACGGTTTGCAGTTTGTGTCTGTGTAATTTTGCATATAGTTTATATGTTCGTGTGTTGATATATAGTTTGGCAGTTGGTATTTTTGGTTGATTGGGTGTATTTTAGTTTGTTTTGGTTTTTATATGATCAAATGAGTGATTTGGTGTGGATTGAATTGTTTTGGTTGGTTCAATGTGATAGTTTGTTAGTTAGATTGTCACTCTGGTGTCTCCTCATTTGCGGATAAATCTTTCGCCTTTTACTAAAGATTTCCGTGGGGAGGCACAACACAATGAGTCTGAACTCATTTTTTACAACCCCATCCCTCGGATGGGGCAGATCAAATCAAACAAAATCCACAACACAAATACTATCAACCATCCGTACACAACCGCAACCGCATCCGTATCCCCAACAAATTTACCCACTAAATAGAATACGTATCACTGGAAGGTAGTCGCATTCACCAGGACTGGAATGTCACTGTTCAATCGCCTTGTTTCTCATACGTGATCAGATAAGAACAGATCAAATCAGATTAGATCAGGTCGGATCAGATCAAATCAGATCAGATCAGTTTCATTTACGTCGAACAGGATTCGATGAGTTCAAATAAGATGAGGACAGGTGATGTGACTAAGATGGAGTGGGCTGCGCTTCACATCACACACAGGGATCAGAATGAGATGGGCAAAACGAAGGAAACGAACAGACACGAAGATTATCATGTATATATATTTATATATATATATATATATATATATATATATATATATATATATACATATAGATATGTATGAGCACAAGAGAGCGAGAGCGAGAGGGAGAGAGGAAGAATGAGAGCAACAGAACAGCGAGGGAGTGAGGGGGGGGGGCGAGAGAGGGAGATTTAGACATGGATTAGTGGGTCATGTGAGGGTAGATAGGGTGATGTGAAGAAATGAATATCTCGGCGAACGGTTTGAAGAGGGTGGATGGGGCTGAGTTGTGACCGTGTAAATTAGATGCACTCAGTGAACTCGAGCAATCAGACTGATGTTCATAAGTAGGCATATGCGGACGTAATCAAGGTGTGTATGTATATTGTGCGATTGGTCTATGTGAGCTTCAGATGAGTATGTGAGTAGTTGAGTAGTTAAATAGGTGAGTGGGTGACAGTTGAATCAGATGACACAAGGTATTTTCATATGTGTAGTGTTTGATCCAGTCGTACTATTGTGATGGAAGTAGTAGGCGAATGGTGGAATAGATGACACGAGTAGACTGGGAGACGAGGACGTATGGTAGGAAATAGGTGAAGGGCATAGGCTAGTTGATTGTGCATGCATTGATTTAGGTGTGCATTTATGCTTGTGTTCAATCGCGTTCTTTCTCATTGGTGGTTGTGATGCGCGATCGATTGAAATGCGATGCATGTTTGGTTAGCGATTGAGACTACTGATATGAATGGTTTGAGTAGTTTGATGGAGAGATTTGTTTGTTTAGATTGTTGTTGACGGTTTGCAGTTTGTGTCTGTGTAATTTTGCATATAGTTTATATGTTTGTGTGTTGATGTATAGTTTGGCAGTTGGTATTTTTGGTTGATTGGGTGTATTTTAGTTTGTTTTGGTTTTTATATGATCAAATGAGTGATTTGGTGTGGATTGAATTGTTTTGGTTGGTTCAATGTGATAGTTTGTTAGTTAGATTGACACTCTGATGTCTCCTCATTTGCGGATAAATCTTTCGCCTTTTACTAAAGATTTCCGTGGGGAGGCACAACACAATGAGTCTGAACTCATTTTTTACAACCCCATCCCTCGGATGGGGCAGATCAAATCAAACAAAATCCACAACACAAATACTATCAACCATCCGTACACAACCGCAACCGCATCCGTATCCCCAACAAATTTACCCACTAAATAGAATACGTATCACTGGAAGGTAGTCGCATTCACCAGGACTGGAATGTCACTGTTCAATCGCCTTGTTTCTCATACGTGATCAGATAAGAACAGATCAAATCAGATTAGATCAGATCGGATCAGATCAGATCAGATCAAATCAGATCAGATCAGTTTCATTTACGTCGAACAGGATTCGATGAGTTCAAATAAGATGAGGACAGGTGATGTGACTAAGATGGAGTGGGCTGCGCTTCACATCACACACAGGGATCAGAATGAGATGGGCAAAACGGAGGAAACGAACAGACACGAAGATTATCATATATATATATTTATATATATATATATATATATATATATATACATATAGATATGTATGAGCACGAGAGAGCGAGAGCGAGAGGGAGAGAGGAAGAACGAGAGCAACAGAACAGCGAGGGAGTGAGGGGGGGGGCGAGAGAGGGAGATTTAGACATGGATTAGTGGGTCATGTGAGGGTAGATAGGGTGATGTGAAGAAATGAATATCTCGGCGAACGGTTTGAAGAGGGTGGATGGGGCTGAGTTGTGACCGTGTAAATTAGATGCACTCAGTGAACTCGAGCAATCAGACTGATGTTCATAAGTAGGCATATGCGGACGTAATCAAGGTGTGTATGTATATTGTGCGATTGGTCTATGTGAGCTTCAGATGAGTATGTGAGTAGTTGAGTAGTTAAATAGGTGAGTGGGTGACAGTTGAATCAGATGACACAAGGTATTTTCATATGTGTAGTGTTTGATCCAGTCGTACTATTGTGATGGAAGTAGTAGGCGAATGGTGGAATAGATGACACGAGTAGACTGGGAGACGAGGACGTATGGTAGGAAATAGGTGAAGGGCATAGGCTAGTTGATTGTGCATGCATTGATTTAGGTGTGCATTTATGCTTGTGTTCAATCGCGTTCTTTCTCATTGGTGGTTGTGATGCGCGATCGATTGAAATGCGATGCATGTTTGGTTAGCGATTGAGACTACTGATATGAATGGTTTGAGTAGTTTGATGGAGAGATTTGTTTGTTTAGATTGTTGTTGACGGTTTGCAGTTTGTGTCTGTGTAATTTTGCATATAGTTTATATGTTTGTGTGTTGATGTATAGTTTGGCAGTTGGTATTTTTGGTTGATTGGGTGTATTTTAGTTTGTTTTGGTTTTTATATGATCAAATGAGTGATTTGGTGTGGATTGAATTGTTTTGGTTGGTTCAATGTGATAGTTTGTTAGTTAGATTGTCACTCTGATGTCTCCTCATTTGCGGATAAATCTTTCGCCTTTTACTAAAGATTTCCGTGGGGAGGCACAACACAATGAGTCTGAACTCATTTTTTACAACCCCATCCCTCGGATGGGGCAGATCAAATCAAACAAAATCCACAACACAAATACTATCAACCATCCGTACACAACCGCAACCGCATCCGTATCCCCAACAAATTTACCCACTAAATAGAATACGTATCACTGGAAGGTAGTCGCATTCACCAGGACTGGAATGTCACTGTTCAATCGCCTTGTTTCTCATACGTGATCAGATAAGAACAGATCAAATCAGATTAGATCAGGTCGGATCAGATCAAATCAGATCAGATCAGTTTCATTTACGTCGAACAGGATTCGATGAGTTCAAATAAGATGAGGACAGGTGATGTGACTAAGATGGAGTGGGCTGCGCTTCACATCACACACAGGGATCAGAATGAGATGGGCAAAACGAAGGAAACGAACAGACACGAAGATTATCATATATATATATATATATATATATATATATATATATATATATATATACATATAGATATGTATGAGCACGAGAGAGCGAGAGCGAGAGGGAGAGAGGAAGAACGAGAGCAACAGAACAGCGAGGGAGTGAGGGGGGGGGGCGAGAGAGGGAGATTTAGACATGGATTAGTGGGTCATGTGAGGGTAGATAGGGTGATGTGAAGAAATGAATATCTCGGCGAACGGTTTGAAGAGGGTGGATGGGGCTGAGTTGTGACCGTGTAAATTAGATGCACTCAGTGAACTCGAGCAATCAGACTGATGTTCATAAGTAGGCATATGCGGACGTAATCAAGGTGTGTATGTATATTGTGCGATTGGTCTATGTGAGCTTCAGATGAGTATGTGAGTAGTTGAGTAGTTAAATAGGTGAGTGGGTGACAGTTGAATCAGATGACACAAGGTATTTTCATATGTGTAGTGTTTGATCCAGTCGTACTATTGTGATGGAAGTAGTAGGCGAATGGTGGAATAGATGACACGAGTAGACTGGGAGACGAGGACGTATGGTAGGAAATAGGTGAAGGGCATAGGCTAGTTGATTGTGCATGCATTGATTTAGGTGTGCATTTATGCTTGTGTTCAATCGCGTTCTTTCTCATTGGTGGTTGTGATGCGCGATCGATTGAAATGCGATGCATGTTTGGTTAGCGATTGAGACTACTGATATGAATGGTTTGAGTAGTTTGATGGAGAGATTTGTTTGTTTAGATTGTTGTTGACGGTTTGCAGTTTGTGTCTGTGTAATTTTGCATATAGTTTATATGTTTGTGTGTTGATGTATAGTTTGGCAGTTGGTATTTTTGGTTGATTGGGTGTATTTTAGTTTGTTTTGGTTTTTATATGATCAAATGAGTGATTTGGTGTGGATTGAATTGTTTTGGTTGGTTCAATGTGATAGTTTGTTAGTTAGATTGTCACTCTGATGTCTCCTCATTTGCGGATAAATCTTTCGCCTTTTACTAAAGATTTCCGTGGGGAGGCACAACACAATGAGTCTGAACTCATTTTTTACAACCCCATCCCTCGGATGGGGCAGATCAAATCAAACAAAATCCACAACACAAATACTATCAACCATCCGTACACAACCGCAACCGCATCCGTATCCCCAACAAATTTACCCACTAAATAGAATACGTATCACTGGAAGGTAGTCGCATTCACCAGGACTGGAATGTCACTGTTCAATCGCCTTGTTTCTCATACGTGATCAGATAAGAACAGATCAAATCAGATTAGATCAGGTCGGATCAGATCAGATCAGATCAAATCAGATCAGATCAGTTTCATTTACGTCGAACAGGATTCGATGAGTTCAAATAAGATGAGGACAGGTGATGTGACTAAGATGGAGTGGGCTGCGCTTCACATCACACACAGGGATCAGAATGAGATGGGCAAAACGAAGGAAACGAACAGACACGAAGATAATCATATATATATATATATATATATATATATATATATATATATATATATATATATATATATATATATATATATATATATATACATATAGATATGTATGAGCACGAGAGAGCGAGAGCGAGAGGGAGAGAGGAAGAACGAGAGCAACAGAACAGCGAGGGAGTGAGGGGGGGGGGCGAGAGAGGGAGATTTAGACATGGATTAGTGGGTCATGTGAGGGTAGATAGGGTGATGTGAAGAAATGAATATCTCGGCGAACGGTTTGAAGAGGGTGGATGGGGCTGAGTTGTGACCGTGTAAATTAGATGCACTCAGTGAACTCGAGCAATCAGACTGATGTTCATAAGTAGGCATATGCGGACGTAATCAAGGTGTGTATGTATATTGTGCGATTGGTCTATGTGAGCTTCAGATGAGTATGTGAGTAGTTGAGTAGTTAAATAGGTGAGTGGGTGACAGTTGAATCAGATGACACAAGGTATTTTCATATGTGTAGTGTTTGATCCAGTCGTACTATTGTGATGGAAGTAGTAGGCGAATGGTGGAATAGATGACACGAGTAGACTGGGAGACGAGGACGTATGGTAGGAAATAGGTGAAGGGCATAGGCTAGTTGATTGTGCATGCATTGATTTAGGTGTGCATTTATGCTTGTGTTCAATCGCGTTCTTTCTCATTGGTGGTTGTGATGCGCGATCGATTGAAATGCGATGCATGTTTGGTTAGCGATTGAGACTACTGATATGAATGGTTTGAGTAGTTTGATGGAGAGATTTGTTTGTTTAGATTGTTGTTGACGGTTTGCAGTTTGTGTCTGTGTAATTTTGCATATAGTTTATATGTTTGTGTGTTGATGTATAGTTTGGCAGTTGGTATTTTTGGTTGATTGGGTGTATTTTAGTTTGTTTTGGTTTTTATATGATCAAATGAGTGATTTGGTGTGGATTGAATTGTTTTGGTTGGTTCAATGTGATAGTTTGTTAGTTAGATTGTCACTCCGGTGTCTCCTCATTTGCGGATAAATCTTTCGCCTTTTACTAAAGATTTCCGTGGGGAGGCACAACACAATGAGTCTGAACTCATTTTTTACAACCCCATCCCTCGGATGGGGCAGATCAAATCAAACAAAATCCACAACACAAATACTATCAACCATCCGTACACAACCGCAACCGCATCCGTATCCCCAACAAATTTACCCACTAAATAGAATACGTATCACTGGAAGGTAGTCGCATTCACCAGGACTGGAATGTCACTGTTCAATCGCCTTGTTTCTCATACGTGATCAGATAAGAACAGATCAAATCAGATTAGATCAGATCGGATCAGATCAGATCAGATCAGATCAGTTTCATTTACGTCGAACAGGATTCGATGAGTTCAAATAAGATGAGGACAGGTGATGTGACTAAGATGGAGTGGGCTGCGCTTCACATCACACACAGGGATCAGAATGAGATGGGCAAAACGAAGGAAACGAACAGACACGAAGATTATCATATATATATATATATATATATATATATATATATATATATATATATATATATATATAGATATGTATGAGCACGAGAGAGCGAGAGCGAGAGGGAGAGAGGAAGAACGAGAGCAACAGAACAGCGAGGGAGTGAGGGGGGGGGCGAGAGAGGGAGATTTAGACATGGATTAGTGGGTCATGTGAGGGTAGATAGGGTGATGTGAAGAAATGAATATCTCGGCGAACGGTTTGAAGAGGGTGGATGGGGCTGAGTTGTGACCGTGTAAATTAGATGCACTCAGTGAACTCGAGCAATCAGACTGATGTTCATAAGTAGGCATATGCGGACGTAATCAAGGTGTGTATGTATATTGTGCGATTGGTCTATGTGAGCTTCAGATGAGTATGTGAGTAGTTGAGTAGTTAAATAGGTGAGTGGGTGACAGTTGAATCAGATGACATAAGGTATTTCCATATGTGTAGTGTTTGATCCAGTCGTACTATTGTGATGGAAGTAGTAGGCGAATGGTGGAATAGATGACACGAGTAGACTGGGAGACGAGGACGTATGGTAGGAAATAGGTGAAGGGCATAGGCTAGTTGATTGTCCATGCATTGATTTAGGTGTGCATTTATGCTTGTGTTCAATCGCGTTCTTTCTCATTGGTGGTTGTGATGCGCGATCGATTGAAATGCGATGCGTTTGGTTAGCGATTGAGACTACTGATATGAATGGTTTGAGTAGTTTGATGGAGAGATTTGTTTGTTTAGATTGTTGTTGACGGTTTGCAGTTTGTGTCTGTGTAATTTTGCATATAGTTTATATGTTTGTGTGTTGATGTTTAGTTTGGCAGTTGGTATTTTCGGTTGATTGGGTGTATTTTAGTTTGTTTTGGTTTTTATATGATCAAATGAGTGATTTGGTGTGGATTGAATTGTTTTGGTTGGTTCAATGTGATAGTTTGTTAGTTAGATTGTCACTCTGGTGTCTCCTCATTTGCGGATAAATCTTTCGCCTTTTACTAAAGATTTCCGTGGGGAGGCACAACACAATGAGTCTGAACTCAATTTTTACAACCCCATCCCTCGGATGGGGCAGATCAAATCAAACAAAATCCACAACACAAATACTATCAACCATCCGTACACAACCGCGACCGCATCCGTATCCCCAACAAATTTACCCACTAAATAGAATACGTATCACTGGAAGGTAGTCGCATTCACCAGGACTGGAATGTCACTGTTCAATCGCCTTGTTTCTCATACGTGATCAGATAAGAACAGATCAAATCAGATTAGATCAGATCGGATCAGATCAGATCAGATCAGATCAGATCAGATCAGATCAGATCAGTTTCATTTACGTCGAACAGGATTCGATGAGTTCAAATAAGATGAGGACAGGTGATGTGACTAAGATGGAGTGGGCTGCGCTTCACATCACACACAGGGATCAGAATGAGATGGGCAAAACGAAGGAAACGAACAGACACGAAGATTATCATATATATATATATATATATATATATATATATATATATATATATATATATATATATATATATATACATATAGATATGTATGAGCACGAGAGAGCGAGAGCGAGAGGGAGAGAGGAAGAACGAGAGCAACAGAACAGCGAGGGAGTGAGGGGGGGGGGCGAGAGTGGGAGATTTAGACATGGATTAGTGGGTCATGTGAGGGTAGATAGGGTGATGTGAAGAAATGAATATCTCGGCGAACGGTTTGAAGAGGGTGGATGGGGCTGAGTTGTGACCGTGTAAATTAGATGCACTCAGTGAACTCGAGCAATCAGACTGATGTTCATAAGTAGGCATATGCGGACGTAATCAAGGTGTGTATGTATATTGTGCGATTGGTCTATGTGAGCTTCAGATGAGTATGTGAGTAGTTGAGTAGTTAAATAGGTGAGTGGGTGACAGTTGAATCAGATGACACAAGGTATTTTCATATGTGTAGTGTTTGATCCAGTCGTACTATTGTGATGGAAGTAGTAGGCGAATGGTGGAATAGATGACACGAGTAGACTGGGAGACGAGGACGTATGGTAGGAAATAGGTGAAGGGCATAGGCTAGTTGATTGTCCATGCATTGATTTAGGTGTGCATTTATGCTTGTGTTCAATCGCGTTCTTTCTCATTGGTGGTTGTGATGCGCGATCGATTGAAATGCGATGCATGTTTGGTTAGCGATTGAGACTACTGATATGAATGGTTTGAGTAGTTTGATGGAGAGATTTGTTTGTTTAGATTGTTGTTGACGGTTTGCAGTTTGTGTCTGTGTAATTTTGCATATAGTTTATATGTTTGTGTGTTGATGTATAGTTTGGCAGTTGGTATTTTTGGTTGATTGGGTGTATTTTAGTTTGTTTTGGTTTTTATATGATCAAATGAGTGATTTGGTGTGGATTGAATTGTTTTGGTTGGTTCAATGTGATAGTTTGTTAGTTAGATTGTCACTCTGATGTCTCCTCATTTGCGGATAAATCTTTCGCCTTTTACTAAAGATTTCCGTGGGGAGGCACAACACAATGAGTCTGAACTCAATTTTTACAACCCCATCCCTCGGATGGGGCAGATCAAATCAAACAAAATCCACAACACAAATACTATCAACCATCCGTACACAACCGCAACCGCATCCGTATCCCCAACAAATTTACCCACTAAATAGAATACGTATCACTGGAAGGTAGTCGCATTCACCAGGACTGGAATGTCACTGTTCAATCGCCTTGTTTCTCATACGTGATCAGATAAGAACAGATCAAATCAGATTAGATCAGATCGGATCAGATCAGATCAGATCAGATCAGATCAGATCAGTTTCATTTACGTCGAACAGGATTCGATGAGTTCAAATAAGATGAGGACAGGTGATGTGACTAAGATGGAGTGGGCTGCGCTTCACATCACACACAGGGATCAGAATGAGATGGGCAAAACGAAGGAAACGAACAGACACGAAGATTATCATATATATATATATATATATATATATATATATATATATATATATATATATATATATATATATATATATATATACATATAGATATGTATGAGCACGAGAGAGCGAGAGCGAGAGGGAGAGAGGAAGAACGAGAGCAACAGAACAGCGAGGGAGTGAGGGGGGGGGGGGCGAGAGAGGGAGATTTAGACATGGATTAGTGGGTCATGTGAGGGTAGATAGGGTGATGTGAAGAAATGAATATCTCGGCGAACGGTTTGAAGAGGGTGGATGGGGCTGAGTTGTGACCGTGTAAATTAGATGCACTCAGTGAACTCGAGCAATCAGACTGATGTTCATAAGTAGGCATATGCGGACGTAATCAAGGTGTGTATGTATATTGTGCGATTGGTCTATGTGAGCTTCAGATGAGTATGTGAGTAGTTGAGTAGTTAAATAGGTGAGTGGGTGACAGTTGAATCAGATGACATAAGGTATTTCCATATGTGTAGTGTTTGATCCAGTCGTACTATTGTGATGGAAGTAGTAGGCGAATGGTGGAATAGATGACACGAGTAGACTGGGAGACGAGGACGTATGGTAGGAAATAGGTGAAGGGCATAGGCTAGTTGATTGTCCATGCATTGATTTAGGTGTGCATTTATGCTTGTGTTCAATCGCGTTCTTTCTCATTGGTGGTTGTGATGCGCGATCGATTGAAATGCGATGCATGTTTGGTTAGCGATTGAGACTACTGATATGAATGGTTTGAGTAGTTTGATGGAGAGATTTGTTTGTTTAGATTGTTGTTGACGGTTTGCAGTTTGTGTCTGTGTAATTTTGCATATAGTTTATATGTTTGTGTGTTGATGTATAGTTTGGCAGTTGGTATTTTTGGTTGATTGGGTGTATTTTAGTTTGTTTTGGTTTTTATATGATCAAATGAGTGATTTGGTGTGGATTGAATTGTTTTGGTTGGTTCAATGTGATAGTTTGTTAGTTAGATTGTCACTCTGGTGTCTCCTCATTTGCGGATAAATCTTTCGCCTTTTACTAAAGATTTCCGTGGGGAGGCACAACACAATGAGTCTGAACTCATTTTTTACAACCCCATCCCTCGGATGGGGCAGATCAAATCAAACAAAATCCACAACACAAATACTATCAACCATCCGTACACAACCGCAACCGCATCCGTATCCCCAACAAATTTACCCACTAAATAGAATACGTATCACTGGAAGGTAGTCGCATTCACCAGGACTGGAATGTCACTGTTCAATCGCCTTGTTTCTCATACGTGATCAGATTAGAACAGATCAAATCAGATTAGATCAGATCGGATCAGATCAGATCAGATCAGATCAGTTTCATTTACGTCGAACAGGATTCGATGAGTTCAAATAAGATGAGGACAGGTGATGTGACTAAGATGGAGTGGGCTGCGCTTCACATCACACACAGGGATCAGAATGAGATGGGCAAAACGAAGGAAACGAACAGACACGAAGATTATCATATATATATATATATATATATATATATATATATATATATATATATACATATATATATATATATATATATATTTATATATATATATATATATATATATATATATATATATATATATAGATATGTATGAGCACGAGAGAGCGAGAGCGAGAGGGAGAGAGGAAGAACGAGAGCAACAGAACAGCGAGGGAGTGAGGGGGGGGGTGCGAGAGAGGGAGATTTTGACATGGATTAGTGGGTCATGTGAGGGTAGATAGGGTGATGTGAAGAAATGAATATCTCGGCGAACGGTTTGAAGAGGGTGGATGGGGCTGAGTTGTGACCGTGTAAATTAGATGCACTCAGTGAACTCGAGCAATCAGACTGATGTTCATAAGTAGGCATATGCGGACGTAATCAAGGTGTGTATGTATATTGTGCGATTGGTCTATGTGAGCTTCAGATGAGTATGTGAGTAGTTGAGTAGTTAAATAGGTGAGTGGGTGACAGTTGAATCATATGACACAAGGTATTTTCATATGTGTAGTGTTTGATCCAGTCGTACTATTGTGATGGAAGTAGTAGGCGAATGGTGGAATAGATGACACGAGTAGACTGGGAGACGAGGACGTATGGTAGGAAATAGGTGAAGGGCATAGGCTAGTTGATTGTGCATGCATTGATTTAGGTGTGCATTTATGCTTGTGTTCAATCGCGTTCTTTCTCATTGGTGGTTGTGATGCGCGATCGATTGAAATGCGATGCATGTTTGGTTAGCGATTGAGACTACTGATATGAATGGTTTGAGTAGTTTGATGGAGAGATTTGTTTGTTTAGATTGTTGTTGACGGTTTGCAGTTTGTGTCTGTGTAATTTTGCATATAGTTTATATGTTTGTGTGTTGATGTATAGTTTGGCAGTTGGTATTTTCGGTTGATTGGGTGCATTTTAGTTTGTTTTGGTTTTTGTATGATCAAATGAGTGATTTGGTGTGGATTGAATTGTTTTGGTTGGTTCAATGTGATAGTTTGTTAGTTAGATTGTCACTCTGGTGTCTCCTCATTTGCGGATAAATCTTTCGCCTTTTACTAAAGATTTCCGTGGGGAGGCACAACACAATGAGTCTGAACTCATTTTTTACAACCCCATCCCTCGGATGGGGCAGATCAAATCAAACAAAATCCACAACACAAATACTATCAACCATCCGTACACAACCGCAACCGCATCCGTATCCCCAACAAATTTACCCACTAAATAGAATACGTATCACTGGAAGGTAGTCGCATTCACCAGGACTGGAATGTCACTGTTCAATCGCCTTGTTTCTCATACGTGATCAGATAAGAACAGATCAAATCAGATTAGATCAGATCGGATCAGATCAGATCAGATCAGATCAGTTTCATTTACGTCGAACAGGATTCGATGAGTTCAAATAAGATGAGGACAGGTGATGTGACTAAGATGGAGTGGGCTGCGCTTCACATCACACACAGGGATCAGAATGAGATGGGCAAAACGAAGGAAACGAACAGACACGAAGATTATCATATATATATATATATATATATATATATATATATATATATATATATATATATATAGATATGTATGAGCACGAGAGAGCGAGAGCGAGAGGGAGAGAGGAAGAACGAGAGCAACAGAACAGCGAGGGAGTGAGGGGGGGGGGGGCGAGAGAGGGAGATTTTGACATGGATTAGTGGGTCATGTGAGGGTAGATAGGGTGATGTGAAGAAATGAATATCTCGGCGAACGGTTTGAAGAGGGTGGATGGGGCTGAGTTGTGACCGTGTAAATTAGATGCACTCAGTGAACTCGAGCAATCAGACTGATGTTCATAAGTAGGCATATGCGGACGTAATCAAGGTGTGTATGTATATTGTGCGATTGGTCTATGTGAGCTTCAGATGAGTATGTGAGTAGTTGAGTAGTTAAATAGGTGAGTGGGTGACAGTTGAATCAGATGACACAAGGTATTTTCATATGTGTAGTGTTTGATCCAGTCGTACTATTGTGATGGAAGTAGTAGGCGAATGGTGGAATAGATGACACGAGTAGACTGGGAGACGAGGACGTATGGTAGGAAATAGGTGAAGGGCATAGGCTAGTTGATTGTGCATGCATTGATTTAGGTGTGCATTTATGCTTGTGTTCAATCGCGTTCTTTCTCATTGGTGGTTGTGATGCGCGATCGATTGAAATGCGATGCGTTTGGTTAGCGATTGAGACTACTGATATGAATGGTTTGAGTAGTTTGATGGAGAGATTTGTTTGTTTAGATTGTTGTTGACGGTTTGCAGTTTGTGTCTGTGTAATTTTGCATATAGTTTATATGTTTGTGTGTTGATATATAGTTTGGCAGTTGGTATTTTCGGTTGATTGGGTGCATTTTAGTTTGTTTTGGTTTTTATATGATCAAATGAGTGATTTGGTGTGGATTGAATTGTTTTGGTTGGTTCAATGTGATAGTTTGTTAGTTAGATTGTCACTCTGGTGTCTCCTCATTTGCGGATAAATCTTTCGCCTTTTACTAAAGATTTCCGTGGGGAGGCACAACACAATGAGTCTGAACTCATTTTTTACAACCCCATCCCTCGGATGGGGCAGATCAAATCAAACAAAATCCACAACACAAATACTATCAACCATCCGTACACAACCGCAACCGCATCCGTATCCCCAACAAATTTACCCACTAAATAGAATACGTATCACTGGAAGGTAGTCGCATTCACCAGGACTGGAATGTCACTGTTCAATCGCCTTGTTTCTCATACGTGATCAGATAAGAACAGATCAAATCAGATTAGATCAGGTCGGATCAGATCAGATCAGATCAGTTTCATTTACGTCGAACAGGATTCGATGAGTTCAAATAAGATGAGGACAGGTGATGTGACTAAGATGGAGTGGGCTGCGCTTCACATCACACACAGGGATCAGAATGAGATGGGCAAAACGAAGGAAACGAACAGACACGAAGATTATCATATATATATATATATATATATATATATATATATATATATACATATAGATATGTATGAGCACGAGAGAGCGCGAGCGAGAGGGAGAGAGGAAGAACGAGAGCAACAGAACAGCGAGGGAGTGAGGGGGGGGGGGCGAGAGAGGGAGATTTAGACATGGATTAGTGGGTCATGTGAGGGTAGATAGGGTGATGTGAAGAAATGAATATCTCGGCGAACGGTTTGAAGAGGGTGGATGGGGCTGAGTTGTGACCGTGTAAATTAGATGCACTCAGTGAACTCGAGCAATCAGACTGATGTTCATAAGTAGGCATATGCGGACGTAATCAAGGTGTGTATGTATATTGTGCGATTGGTCTATGTGAGCTTCAGATGAGTATGTGAGTAGTTGAGTAGTTAAATAGGTGAGTGGGTGACAGTTGAATCAGATGACACAAGGTATTTTCATATGTGTAGTGTTTGATCCAGTCGTACTATTGTGATGGAAGTAGTAGGCGAATGGTGGAATAGATGACACGAGTAGACTGGGAGACGAGGACGTATGGTAGGAAATAGGTGAAGGGCATAGGCTAGTTGATTGTGCATGCATTGATTTAGGTGTGCATTTATGCTTGTGTTCAATCGCGTTCTTTCTCATTGGTGGTTGTGATGCGCGATCGATTGAAATGCGATGCGTTTGGTTAGCGATTGAGACTACTGATATGAATGGTTTGAGTAGTTTGATGGAGAGATTTGTTTGTTTAGATTGTTGTTGACGGTTTGCAGTTTGTGTCTGTGTAATTTTGCATATAGTTTATATGTTTGTGTGTTGATATATAGTTTGGCAGTTGGTATTTTCGGTTGATTGGGTGCATTTTAGTTTGTTTTGGTTTTTATATGATCAAATGAGTGATTTGGTGTGGATTGAATTGTTTTGGTTGGTTCAATGTGATAGTTTGTTAGTTAGATTGTCACTCTGGTGTCTCCTCATTTGCGGATAAATCTTTCGCCTTTTACTAAAGATTTCCGTGGGGAGGCACAACACAATGAGTCTGAACTCATTTTTTACAACCCCATCCCTCGGATGGGGCAGATCAAATCAAACAAAATCCACAACACAAATACTATCAACCATCCGTACACAACCGCAACCGCATCCGTATCCCCAACAAATTTACCCACTAAATAGAATACGTATCACTGGAAGGTAGTCGCATTCACCAGGACTGGAATGTCACTGTTCAATCGCCTTGTTTCTCATACGTGATCAGATAAGAACAGATCAAATCAGATTAGATCAGGTCGGATCAGATCAGATCAGATCAGTTTCATTTACGTCGAACAGGATTCGATGAGTTCAAATAAGATGAGGACAGGTGATGTGACTAAGATGGAGTGGGCTGCGCTTCACATCACACACAGGGATCAGAATGAGATGGGCAAAACGAAGGAAACGAACAGACACGAAGATTATCATATATATATATATATATATATATATATATATATATATATATATATACATATAGATATGTATGAGCACGAGAGAGCGCGAGCGAGAGGGAGAGAGGAAGAACGAGAGCAACAGAACAGCGAGGGAGTGAGGGGGGGGGGGCGAGAGAGGGAGATTTAGACATGGATTAGTGGGTCATGTGAGGGTAGATAGGGTGATGTGAAGAAATGAATATCTCGGCGAACGGTTTGAAGAGGGTGGATGGGGCTGAGTTGTGACCGTGTAAATTAGATGCACTCAGTGAACTCGAGCAATCAGACTGATGTTCATAAGTAGGCATATGCGGACGTAATCAAGGTGTGTATGTATATTGTGCGATTGGTCTATGTGAGCTTCAGATGAGTATGTGAGTAGTTGAGTAGTTAAATAGGTGAGTGGGTGACAGTTGAATCAGATGACACAAGGTATTTTCATATGTGTAGTGTTTGATCCAGTCGTACTATTGTGATGGAAGTAGTAGGCGAATGGTGGAATAGATGACACGAGTAGACTGGGAGACGAGGACGTATGGTAGGAAATAGGTGAAGGGCATAGGCTAGTTGATTGTGCATGCATTGATTTAGGTGTGCATTTATGCTTGTGTTCAATCGCGTTCTTTCTCATTGGTGGTTGTGATGCGCGATCGATTGAAATGCGATGCGTTTGGTTAGCGATTGAGACTACTGATATGAATGGTTTGAGTAGTTTGATGGAGAGATTTGTTTGTTTAGATTGTTGTTGACGGTTTGCAGTTTGTGTCTGTGTAATTTTGCATATAGTTTATATGTTCGTGTGTTGATATATAGTTTGGCAGTTGGTATTTTTGGTTGATTGGGTGCATTTTAGTTTGTTTTGGTTTTTATATGATCAAATGAGTGATTTGGTGTGGATTGAATTGTTTTGGTTGGTTCAATGTGATAGTTTGTTAGTTAGATTGTCACTCTGGTGTCTCCTCATTTGCGGATAAATCTTTCGCCTTTTACTAACGATTTCCGTGGGGAGGCACAACACAATGAGTCTGAACTCATTTTTTACAACCCCATCCCTCGGATGGGGCAGATCAAATCAAACAAAATCCACAACACAAATACTATCAACCATCCGTACACAACCGCAACCGCATCCGTATCCCCAACAAATTTACCCACTAAATAGAATACGTATCACTGGAAGGTAGTCGCATTCACCAGGACTGGAATGTCACTGTTCAATCGCCTTGTTTCTCATACGTGATCAGATTAGAACAGATCAAATCAGATTAGATCAGGTCGGATCCGATCAGATCAGATCAGTTTCATTTACGTCGAACAGGATTCGATGAGTTCAAATAAGATGAGGACAGGTGATGTGACTAAGATGGAGTGGGCTGCGCTTCACATCACACACAGGGATCAGAATGAGATGGGCAAAACGAAGGAAACGAACAGACACGAAGATTATCATATATATATATATTTATATATATATATATATATATATATATATATATATATATATATATGAGCACGAGAGAGCGAGAGCGAGAGGGAGAGAGGAAGAACGAGAGCAACAGAACAGCGAGGGAGTGAGGGGGGGGCGAGAGAGGGAGATTTAGACATGGATTAGTGGGTCATGTGAGGGTAGATAGGGTGATGTGAAGAAATGAATATCTCGGCGAACGGTTTGAAGAGGGTGGATGGGGCTGAGTTGTGACCGTGTAAATTAGATGCACTCAGTGAACTCGAGCAATCAGACTGATGTTCATAAGTAGGCATATGCGGACGTAATCAAGGTGTGTATGTATATTGTGCGATTGGTCTATGTGAGCTTCAGATGAGTATGTGAGTAGTTGAGTAGTTAAATAGGTGAGTGGGTGACAGTTGAATCAGATGACACAAGGTATTTTCATATGTGTAGTGTTTGATCCAGTCGTACTATTGTGATGGAAGTAGTAGGCGAATGGTGGAATAGATGACACGAGTAGACTGGGAGACGAGGACGTATGGTAGGAAATAGGTGAAAGGCATAGGCTAGTTGATTGTGCATGCATTGATTTAGGTGTGCATTTATGCTTGTGTTCAATCGCGTTCTTTCTCATTGGTGGTTGTGATGCGCGATCGATTGAAATGCGATGCATGTTTGGTTAGTGATTGAGACTAATGATATGAATGGTTTGAGTAGTTTGATGGAGAGATTTGTTTGTTTAGATTGTTGTTGACGGTTTGCAGTTTGTGTCTGTGTAATTTTGCATATAGTTTATATGTTCGTGTGTTGATATATAGTTTGGCAGTTGGTATTTTCGGTTGATTGGGTGCATTTTAGTTTGTTTTGGTTTTTATATGATCAAATGAGTGATTTGGTGTGGATTGAATTGTTTTGGTTGGTTCAATGTGATAGTTTGTTAGTTAGATTGTCACTCTGGTGTCTCCTCATTTGCGGATAAATCTTTCGCCTTTTACTAAAGATTTCCGTGGGGAGGCACAACACAATGAGTCTGAACTCAATTTTTACAACCCCATCCCTCGGATGGGGCAGATCAAATCAAACAAAATCCACAACACAAATACTATCAACCATCCGTACACAACCGCAACCGCATCCGTATCCCCAACAAATTTACCCACTAAATAGAATACGTATCACTGGAAGGTAGTCGCATTCACCAGGACTGGAATGTCACTGTTCAATCGCCTTGTTTCTCATACGTGATCAGATTAGAACAGATCAAATCAGATTAGATCAGATCAGATCAGATCAGTTTCATTTACGTCAAACAGGATTCGATGAGTTCAAATAAGATGAGGACAGGTGATGTGACTAAGATGGAGTGGGCTGCGCTTCACATCACACACAGGGATCAGAATGAGATGGGCAAAACGAAGGAAACGAACAGACACGAAGATTATCATATGTATATTTTTATATATATATACATATAGATATGTATGAGCACGAGAGAGCGAGAGCGAGAGGGAGAGAGGGGGGGGGCGAGAGAGGGAGATTTAGACATGGATTAGTGGGTCATGTGAGGGTAGATAGGGTGATGTGAAGAAATGAATATCTCGGCGAACGGTTTGAAGAGGGTGGATGGGGCTGAGTTGTGACCGTGTAAATTAGATGCACTCAGTGAACTCGAGCAATCAGACTGATGTTCATAAGTAGGCATATGCGGACGTAATCAAGGTGTGTATGTATATTGTGCGATTGGTCTATGTGAGCTTCAGATGAGTATGTGAGTAGTTGAGTAGTTAAATAGGTGAGTGGGTGACAGTTGAATCAGATGACACAAGGTATTTTCATATGTGTAGTGTTTGATCCAGTCGTACTATTGTGATGGAAGTAGTAGGCGAATGGTGGAATAGATGACACGAGTAGACTGGGAGACGAGGACGTATGGTAGGAAATAGGTGAAGGGCATAGGCTAGTTGATTGTGCATGCATTGATTTAGGTGTGCATTTATGCTTGTGTTCAATCGCGTTCTTTCTCATTGGTGGTTGTGATGCGCGATCGATTGAAATGCGATGCATGTTTGGTTAGTGATTGAGACTAATGATATGAATGGTTTGAGTAGTTTGATGGAGAGATTTGTTTGTTTAGATTGTTGTTGACGGTTTGCAGTTTGTGTCTGTGTAATTTTGCATATAGTTTATATGTTCGTGTGTTGATATATAGTTTGGCAGTTGGTATTTTCGGTTGATTGGGTGCATTTTAGTTTGTTTTGGTTTTTATATGATCAAATGAGTGATTTGGTGTGGATTGAATTGTTTTGGTTGGTTCAATGTGATAGTTTGTTAGTTAGATTGTCACTCTGGTGTCTCCTCATTTGCGGATAAATCTTTCGCCTTTTACTAAAGATTTCCGTGGGGAGGCACAACACAATGAGTCTGAACTCAATTTTTACAACCCCATCCCTCGGATGGGGCAGATCAAATCAAACAAAATCCACAACACAAATACTATCAACCATCCGTACACAACCGCAACCGCATCCGTATCCCCAACAAATTTACCCACTAAATAGAATACGTATCACTGGAAGGTAGTCGCATTCACCAGGACTGGAATGTCACTGTTCAATCGCCTTGTTTCTCATACGTGATCAGATTAGAACAGATCAAATCAGATTAGATCAGATCAGATCAGATCAGTTTCATTTACGTCAAACAGGATTCGATGAGTTCAAATAAGATGAGGACAGGTGATGTGACTAAGATGGAGTGGGCTGCGCTTCACATCACACACAGGGATCAGAATGAGATGGGCAAAACGAAGGAAACGAACAGACACGAAGATTATCATATGTATATTTTTATATATATATACATATAGATATGTATGAGCACGAGAGAGCGAGAGCGAGAGGGAGAGAGGGGGGGGGGCGAGAGAGGGAGATTTAGACATGGATTAGTGGGTCATGTGAGGGTAGATAGGGTGATGTGAAGAAATGAATATCTCGGCGAACGGTTTGAAGAGGGTGGATGGGGCTGAGTTGTGACCGTGTAAATTAGATGCACTCAGTGAACTCGAGCAATCAGACTGATGTTCATAAGTAGGCATATGCGGACGTAATCAAGGTGTGTATGTATATTGTGCGATTGGTCTATGTGAGCTTCAGATGAGTATGTGAGTAGTTGAGTAGTTAAATAGGTGAGTGGGTGACAGTTGAATCAGATGACACAAGGTATTTTCATATGTGTAGTGTTTGATCCAGTCGTACTATTGTGATGGAAGTAGTAGGCGAATGGTGGAATAGATGACACGAGTAGACTGGGAGACGAGGACGTATGGTAGGAAATAGGTGAAGGGCATAGGCTAGTTGATTGTGCATGCATTGATTTAGGTGTGCATTTATGCTTGTGTTCAATCGCGTTCTTTCTCATTGGTGGTTGTGATGCGCGATCGATTGAAATGCGATGCATGTTTGGTTAGTGATTGAGACTAATGATATGAATGGTTTGAGTAGTTTGATGGAGAGATTTGTTTGTTTAGATTGTTGTTGACGGTTTGCAGTTTGTGTCTGTGTAATTTTGCATATAGTTTATATGTTCGTGTGTTGATATATAGTTTGGCAGTTGGTATTTTCGGTTGATTGGGTGCATTTTAGTTTGTTTTGGTTTTTATATGATCAAATGAGTGATTTGGTGTGGATTGAATTGTTTTGGTTGGTTCAATGTGATAGTTTGTTAGTTAGATTGTCACTCTGGTGTCTCCTCATTTGCGGATAAATCTTTCGCCTTTTACTAAAGATTTCCGTGGGGAGGCACAACACAATGAGTCTGAACTCAATTTTTACAACCCCATCCCTCGGATGGGGCAGATCAAATCAAACAAAATCCACAACACAAATACTATCAACCATCCGTACACAACCGCAACCGCATCCGTATCCCCAACAAATTTACCCACTAAATAGAATACGTATCACTGGAAGGTAGTCGCATTCACCAGGACTGGAATGTCACTGTTCAATCGCCTTGTTTCTCATACGTGATCAGATTAGAACAGATCAAATCAGATTAGATCAGATCAGATCAGATCAGTTTCATTTACGTCAAACAGGATTCGATGAGTTCAAATAAGATGAGGACAGGTGATGTGACTAAGATGGAGTGGGCTGCGCTTCACATCACACACAGGGATCAGAATGAGATGGGCAAAACGAAGGAAACGAACCGACACGAAGATTATCATATGTATATATATATATATATATATATACATATAGATATGTATGAGCACGAGAGAGCGAGAGCGAGAGGGAGAGAGGGGGGGGGGCGAGAGAGGGAGATTTAGACATGGATTAGTGGGTCATGTGAGGGTAGATAGGGTGATGTGAAGAAATGAATATCTCGGCGAACGGTTTGAAGAGGGTGGATGGGGCTGAGTTGTGACCGTGTAAATTAGATGCACTCAGTGAACTCGAGCAATCAGACTGATGTTCATAAGTAGGCATATGCGGACGTAATCAAGGTGTGTATGTATATTGTGCGATTGGTCTATGTGAGCTTCAGATGAGTATGTGAGTAGTTGAGTAGTTAAATAGGTGAGTGGGTGACAGTTGAATCAGATGACACAAGGTATTTTCATATGTGTAGTGTTTGATCCAGTCGTACTATTGTGATGGAAGTAGTAGGCGAATGGTGGAATAGATGACACGAGTAGACTGGGAGACGAGGACGTATGGTAGGAAATAGGTGAAGGGCATAGGCTAGTTGATTGTGCATGCATTGATTTAGGTGTGCATTTATGCTTGTGTTCAATCGCGTTCTTTCTCATTGGTGGTTGTGATGCGCGATCGATTGAAATGCGATGCGTTTGGTTAGCGATTGAGACTACTGATATGAATGGTTTGAGTAGTTTGATGGAGAGATTTGTTTGTTTAGATTGTTGTTGACGGTTTGCAGTTTGTGTCTGTGTAATTTTGCATATAGTTTATATGTTCGTGTGTTGATATATAGTTTGGCAGTTGGTATTTTCGGTTGATTGGGTGCATTTTAGTTTGTTTTGGTTTTTATATGATCAAATGAGTGATTTGGTGTGGATTGAATTGTTTTGGTTGGTTCAATGTGATAGTTTGTTAGTTAGATTGTCACTCTGGTGTCTCCTCATTTGCGGATAAATCTTTCGCCTTTTACTAAAGATTTCCGTGGGGAGGCACAACACAATGAGTCTGAACTCATTTTTTACAACCCCATCCCTCGGATGGGGCAGATCAAATCAAACAAAATCCACAACACAAATACTATCAACCATCCGTACACAACCGCAACCGCATCCGTATCCCCAACAAATTTACCCACTAAATAGAATACGTATCACTGGAAGGTAGTCGCATTCACCAGGACTGGAATGTCACTGTTCAATCGCCTTGTTTCTCATACGTGATCAGATTAGAACAGATCAAATCAGATTAGATCAGGTCGGATCAGATCAGATCAGATCAGTTTCATTTACGTCGAACAGGATTCGATGAGTTCAAATAAGATGAGGACAGGTGATGTGACTAAGATGGAGTGGGCTGCGCTTCACATCACACACAGGGACCAGAATGAGATGGGCAAAACGAAGGAAACGAACAGACACGAAGATTATCATATATATATATATATATATATATATATATATATATATATATATATATATATGAGCACGAGAGAGCGAGAGCGAGAGGGAGAGAGGAAGAACGAGAGCAACAGAACAGCGAGGGAGTGAGGGGGGGGGGGCGAGAGAGGGAGATTTTGACATGGATTAGTGGGTCATGTGAGGGTAGATAGGGTGATGTGAAGAAATGAATATCTCGGCGAACGGTTTGAAGAGGGTGGATGGGGCTGAGTTGTGACCGTGTAAATTAGATGCACTCAGTGAACTCGAGCAATCAGACTGATGTTCATAAGTAGGCATATGCGGACGTAATCAAGGTGTGTATGTATATTGTGCGATTGGTCTATGTGAGCTTCAGATGAGTATGTGAGTAGTTGAGTAGTTAAATAGGTGAGTGGGTGACAGTTGAATCAGATGACACAAGGTATTTTCATATGTGTAGTGTTTGATCCAGTCGTACTATTGTGATGGAAGTAGTAGGCGAATGGTGGAATAGATGACACGAGTAGACTGGGAGACGAGGACGTATGGTAGGAAATAGGTGAAGGGCATAGGCTAGTTGATTGTGCATGCATTGATTTAGGTGTGCATTTATGCTTGTGTTCAATCGCGTTCTTTCTCATTGGTGGTTGTGATGCGCGATCGATTGAAATGCGATGCGTTTGGTTAGCGATTGAGACTACTGATATGAATGGTTTGAGTAGTTTGATGGAGAGATTTGTTTGTTTAGATTGTTGTTGACGGTTTGCAGTTTGTGTCTGTGTAATTTTGCATATAGTTTATATGTTCGTGTGTTGATATATAGTTTGGCAGTTGGTATTTTCGGTTGATTGGGTGCATTTTAGTTTGTTTTGGTTTTTATATGATCAAATGAGTGATTTGGTGTGGATTGAATTGTTTTGGTTGGTTCAATGTGATAGTTTGTTAGTTAGATTGTCACTCTGGTGTCTCCTCATTTGCGGATAAATCTTTCGCCTTTTACTAAAGATTTCCGTGGGGAGGCACAACACAATGAGTCTGAACTCATTTTTTACAACCCCATCCCTCGGATGGGGCAGATCAAATCAAACAAAATCCACAACACAAATACTATCAACCATCCGTACACAACCGCAACCGCATCCGTATCCCCAACAAATTTACCCACTAAATAGAATACGTATCACTGGAAGGTAGTCGCATTCACCAGGACTGGAATGTCACTGTTCAATCGCCTTGTTTCTCATACGTGATCAGATTAGAACAGATCAAATCAGATTAGATCAGATCGGATCAGATCAGATCAGATCAGATCAGTTTCATTTACGTCGAACAGGATTCGATGAGTTCAAATAAGATGAGGACAGGTGATGTGACTAAGATGGAGAGGGGTGCGCTTCACATCACACACAGGGATCAGAATGAGATGGGCAAAACGAAGGAAACGAACAGACACGAAGATTATCATATATATATATATATATATATATATATATATATATATATATATATACATATAGATATGTATGAGCACGAGAGAGCGAGAGCGAGAGGGAGAGAGGAAGAACGAGAGCAACAGAACAGCGAGGGAGTGAGGGGGGGGGCGTGAGAGGGAGATTTTGACATGGATTAGTGGGTCATGTGAGGGTAGATAGGGTGATGTGAAGAAATGAATATCTCGGCGAACGGTTTGAAGAGGGTGGATGGGGCTGAGTTGTGACCGTGTAAATTAGATGCACTCAGTGAACTCGAGCAATCAGACTGATGTTCATAAGTAGGCATATGCGGACGTAATCAAGGTGTGTATGTATATTGTGCGATTGGTCTATGTGAGCTTCAGATGAGTATGTGAGTAGTTGAGTAGTTAAATAGGTGAGTGGGTGACAGTTGAATCAGATGACACAAGGTATTTTCATATGTGTAGTGTTTGATCCAGTCGTACTATTGTGATGGAAGTAGTAGGCGAATGGTGGAATAGATGACACGAGTAGACTGGGAGACGAGGACGTATGGTAGGAAATAGGTGAAGGGCATAGGCTAGTTGATTGTGCATGCATTGATTTAGGTGTGCATTTATGCTTGTGTTCAATCGCGTTCTTTCTCATTGGTGGTTGTGATGCGCGATCGATTGAAATGCGATGCGTTTGGTTAGCGATTGAGACTACTGATATGAATGGTTTGAGTAGTTTGATGGAGAGATTTGTTTGTTTAGATTGTTGTTGACGGTTTGCAGTTTGTGTCTGTGTAATTTTGCATATAGTTTATATGTTCGTGTGTTGATATATAGTTTGGCAGTTGGTATTTTCGGTTGATTGGGTGCATTTTAGTTTGTTTTGGTTTTTATATGATCAAATGAGTGATTTGGTGTGGATTGAATTGTTTTGGTTGGTTCAATGTGATAGTTTGTTAGTTAGATTGTCACTCTGGTGTCTCC
This sequence comes from Fasciola hepatica, assembly GCA_948099385.1. NCBI lineage: Eukaryota > Metazoa > Platyhelminthes > Trematoda > Plagiorchiida > Fasciolidae > Fasciola > Fasciola hepatica. The sequence continues at coordinate 12,289,839 of CANUEZ040000048.1, read as the reverse complement.
TCATTTGCGGATAAATCTTTCGCCTTTTACTAAAGATTTCCGTGGGGAGGCACAACACAATGAGTCTGAACTCATTTTTTACAACCCCATCCCTCGGATGGGGCAGATCAAATCAAACAAAATCCACAACACAAATACTATCAACCATCCGTACACAACCGCAACCGCATCCGTATCCCCAACAAATTTACCCACTAAATAGAATACGTATCACTGGAAGGTAGTCGCATTCACCAGGACTGGAATGTCACTGTTCAATCGCCTTGTTTCTCATACGTGATCAGATTAGAACAGATCAAATCAGATTAGATCAGATCGGATCAGATCAGATCAGATCAGATCAGTTTCATTTACGTCGAACAGGATTCGATGAGTTCAAATAAGATGAGGACAGGTGATGTGACTAAGATGGAGAGGGGTGCGCTTCACATCACACACAGGGATCAGAATGAGATGGGCAAAACGAAGGAAACGAACAGACACGAAGATTATCATATATATATATATATATATATATATATATATATATATATATATACATATAGATATGTATGAGCACGAGAGAGCGAGAGCGAGAGGGAGAGAGGAAGAACGAGAGCAACAGAACAGCGAGGGAGTGAGGGGGGGGGCGTGAGAGGGAGATTTTGACATGGATTAGTGGGTCATGTGAGGGTAGATAGGGTGATGTGAAGAAATGAATATCTCGGCGAACGGTTTGAAGAGGGTGGATGGGGCTGAGTTGTGACCGTGTAAATTAGATGCACTCAGTGAACTCGAGCAATCAGACTGATGTTCATAAGTAGGCATATGCGGACGTAATCAAGGTGTGTATGTATATTGTGCGATTGGTCTATGTGAGCTTCAGATGAGTATGTGAGTAGTTGAGTAGTTAAATAGGTGAGTGGGTGACAGTTGAATCAGATGACACAAGGTATTTTCATATGTGTAGTGTTTGATCCAGTCGTACTATTGTGATGGAAGTAGTAGGCGAATGGTGGAATAGATGACACGAGTAGACTGGGAGACGAGGACGTATGGTAGGAAATAGGTGAAGGGCATAGGCTAGTTGATTGTGCATGCATTGATTTAGGTGTGCATTTATGCTTGTGTTCAATCGCGTTCTTTCTCATTGGTGGTTGTGATGCGCGATCGATTGAAATGCGATGCGTTTGGTTAGCGATTGAGACTACTGATATGAATGGTTTGAGTAGTTTGATGGAGAGATTTGTTTGTTTAGATTGTTGTTGACGGTTTGCAGTTTGTGTCTGTGTAATTTTGCATATAGTTTATATGTTCGTGTGTTGATATATAGTTTGGCAGTTGGTATTTTCGGTTGATTGGGTGCATTTTAGTTTGTTTTGGTTTTTATATGATCAAATGAGTGATTTGGTGTGGATTGAATTGTTTTGGTTGGTTCAATGTGATAGTTTGTTAGTTAGATTGTCACTCTGGTGTCTCCTCATTTGCGGATAAATCTTTCGCCTTTTACTAAAGATTTCCGTGGGGAGGCACAACACAATGAGTCTGAACTCATTTTTTACAACCCCATCCCTCGGATGGGGCAGATCAAATCAAACAAAATCCACAACACAAATACTATCAACCATCCGTACACAACCGCAACCGCATCCGTATCCCCAACAAATTTACCCACTAAATAGAATACGTATCACTGGAAGGTAGTCGCATTCACCAGGACTGGAATGTCACTGTTCAATCGCCTTGTTTCTCATACGTGATCAGATTAGAACAGATCAAATCAGATTAGATCAGATCGGATCAGATCAGATCAGTTTCATTTACGTCGAACAGGATTCGATGAGTTCAAATAAGATGAGGACAGGTGATGTGACTAAGATGGAGAGGGGTGCGCTTCACATCACACACAGGGATCAGAATGAGATGGGCAAAACGAAGGAAACGAACAGACACGAAGATTATCATATATATATATATATATATATATATATATATATATATATATATATATATACATATAGATATGTATGAGCACGAGAGAGCGAGAGCGAGAGGGAGAGAGGAAGAACGAGAGCAACAGAACAGCGAGGGAGTGAGGGGGGGGGGCGTGAGAGGGAGATTTTGACATGGATTAGTGGGTCATGTGAGGGTAGATAGGGTGATGTGAAGAAATGAATATCTCGGCGAACGGTTTGAAGAGGGTGGATGGGGCTGAGTTGTGACCGTGTAAATTAGATGCACTCAGTGAACTCGAGCAATCAGACTGATGTTCATAAGTAGGCATATGCGGACGTAATCAAGGTGTGTATGTATATTGTGCGATTGGTCTATGTGAGCTTCAGATGAGTATGTGAGTAGTTGAGTAGTTAAATAGGTGAGTGGGTGACAGTTGAATCAGATGACACAAGGTATTTTCATATGTGTAGTGTTTGATCCAGTCGTACTATTGTGATGGAAGTAGTAGGCGAATGGTGGAATAGATGACACGAGTAGACTGGGAGACGAGGACGTATGGTAGGAAATAGGTGAAGGGCATAGGCTAGTTGATTGTGCATGCATTGATTTAGGTGTGCATTTATGCTTGTGTTCAATCGCGTTCTTTCTCATTGGTGGTTGTGATGCGCGATCGATTGAAATGCGATGCGTTTGGTTAGCGATTGAGACTACTGATATGAATGGTTTGAGTAGTTTGATGGAGAGATTTGTTTGTTTAGATTGTTGTTGACGGTTTGCAGTTTGTGTCTGTGTAATTTTGCATATAGTTTATATGTTCGTGTGTTGATATATAGTTTGGCAGTTGGTATTTTCGGTTGATTGGGTGCATTTTAGTTTGTTTTGGTTTTTATATGATCAAATGAGTGATTTGGTGTGGATTGAATTGTTTTGGTTGGTTCAATGTGATAGTTTGTTAGTTAGATTGTCACTCTGGTGTCTCCTCATTTGCGGATAAATCTTTCGCCTTTTACTAAAGATTTCCGTGGGGAGGCACAACACAATGAGTCTGAACTCATTTTTTACAACCCCATCCCTCGGATGGGGCAGATCAAATCAAACAAAATCCACAACACAAATACTATCAACCATCCGTACACAACCGCAACCGCATCCGTATCCCCAACAAATTTACCCACTAAATAGAATACGTATCACTGGAAGGTAGTCGCATTCACCAGGACTGGAATGTCACTGTTCAATCGCCTTGTTTCTCATACGTGATCAGATTAGAACAGATCAAATCAGATTAGATCAGGTCGGATCCGATCAGATCAGATCAGTTTCATTTACGTCGAACAGGATTCGATGAGTTCAAATAAGATGAGGACAGGTGATGTGACTAAGATGGAGTGGGCTGCGCTTCACATCACACACAGGGATCAGAATGAGATGGGCAAAACGAAGGAAACGAACAGACACGAAGATTATCATATGTATATTTATATATATATATATATATATATATATATATATATATATGAGCACGAGAGAGCGAGAGCGAGAGGGAGAGAGGAAGAACGAGAGCAACAGAACAGCGAGGGAGTGAGGGGGGGGGGGGGCGAGAGAGGGAGATTTAGACATGGATTAGTGGGTCATGTGAGGGTAGATAGGGTGATGTGAAGAAATGAATATCTTGGCGAACGGTTTGAAGAGGGTGGATGGGGCTGAGTTGTGACCGTGTAAATTAGATGCACTCAGTGAACTCGAGCAATCAGACTGATGTTCATAAGTAGGCATATGCGGACGTAATCAAGGTGTGTATGTATATTGTGCGATTGGTCTATGTGAGCTTCAGATGAGTATGTGAGTAGTTGAGTAGTTAAATAGGTGAGTGGGTGACAGTTGAATCAGATGACACAAGGTATTTTCATATGTGTAGTGTTTGATCCAGTCGTACTATTGTGATGGAAGTAGTAGGCGAATGGTGGAATAGATGACACGAGTAGACTGGGAGACGAGGACGTATGGTAGGAAATAGGTGAAAGGCATAGGCTAGTTGATTGTGCATGCATTGATTTAGGTGTGCATTTATGCTTGTGTTCAATCGCGTTCTTTCTCATTGGTGGTTGTGATGCGCGATCGATTGAAATGCGATGCATGTTTGGTTAGTGATTGAGACTAATGATATGAATGGTTTGAGTAGTTTGATGGAGAGATTTGTTTGTTTAGATTGTTGTTGACGGTTTGCAGTTTGTGTCTGTGTAATTTTGCATATAGTTTATATGTTCGTGTGTTGATATATAGTTTGGCAGTTGGTATTTTCGGTTGATTGGGTGCATTTCAGTTTGTTTTGGTTTTTATATGATCAAATGAGTGATTTGGTGTGGATTGAATTGTTTTGGTTGGTTCAATGTGATAGTTTGTTAGTTAGATTGTCACTCTGGTGTCTCCTCATTTGCGGATAAATCTTTCGCCTTTTACTAAAGATTTCCGTGGGGAGGCACAACACAATGAGTCTGAACTCATTTTTTACAACCCCATCCCTCGGATGGGGCAGATCAAATCAAACAAAATCCACAACACAAATACTATCAACCATCCGTACACAACCGCAACCGCATCCGTATCCCCAACAAATTTACCCACTAAATAGAATACGTATCACTGGAAGGTAGTCGCATTCACCAGGACTGGAATGTCACTGTTCAATCGCCTTGTTTCTCATACGTGATCAGATAAGAACAGATCAAATCAGATTAGATCAGGTCGGATCAGATCAGATCAGATCAGATCAGTTTCATTTACGTCGAACAGGATTCGATGAGTTCAAATAAGATGAGGACAGGTGATGTGACTAAGATGGAGTGGGCTGCGCTTCACATCACACACAGGGATCAGAATGAGATGGGCAAAACGAAGGAAACGAACAGACACGAAGATTATCATATATATATATATATATATATATATATATATATATATATATACATATAGATATGTATGAGCACGAGAGAGCGAGAGCGAGAGGGAGAGAGGGGGGGGGCGAGAGAGGGAGATTTAGACATGGATTAGTGGGTCATGTGAGGGTAGATAGGGTGATGTGAAGAAATGAATATCTCGGCGAACGGTTTGAAGAGGGTGGATGGGGCTGAGTTGTGACCGTGTAAATTAGATGCACTCAGTGAACTCGAGCAATCAGACTGATGTTCATAAGTAGGCATATGCGGACGTAATCAAGGTGTGTATGTATATTGTGCGATTGGTCTATGTGAGCTTCAGATGAGTATGTGAGTAGTTGAGTAGTTAAATAGGTGAGTGGGTGACAGTTGAATCAGATGACACAAGGTATTTTCATATGTGTAGTGTTTGATCCAGTCGTACTATTGTGATGGAAGTAGTAGGCGAATGGTGGAATAGATGACACGAGTAGACTGGGAGACGAGGACGTATGGTAGGAAATAGGTGAAGGGCATAGGCTAGTTGATTGTGCATGCATTGATTTAGGTGTGCATTTATGCTTGTGTTCAATCGCGTTCTTTCTCACTGGTGGTTGTGATGCGCGATCGATTGAAATGCGATGCGTTTGGTTAGCGATTGAGACTACTGATATGAATGGTTTGAGTAGTTTGATGGAGAGATTTGTTTGTTTAGATTGTTGTTGACGGTTTGCAGTTTGTGTCTGTGTAATTTTGCATATAGTTTATATGTTCGTGTGTTGATATATAGTTTGGCAGTTGGTATTTTCGGTTGATTGGGTGCATTTTAGTTTGTTTTGGTTTTTATATGATCAAATGAGTGATTTGGTGTGGATTGAATTGTTTTGGTTGGTTCAATGTGATAGTTTGTTAGTTAGATTGTCACTCTGGTGTCTCCTCATTTGCGGATAAATCTTTCGCCTTTTACTAAAGATTTCCGTGGGGAGGCACAACACAATGAGTCTGAACTCATTTTTTACAACCCCATCCCTCGGATGGGGCAGATCAAATCAAACAAAATCCACAACACAAATACTATCAACCATCCGTACACAACCGCAACCGCATCCGTATCCCCAACAAATTTACCCACTAAATAGAATACGTATCACTGGAAGGTAGTCGCATTCACCAGGACTGGAATGTCACTGTTCAATCGCCTTGTTTCTCATACGTGATCAGATTAGAACAGATCAAATCAGATTAGATCAGATCAGATCAGTTTCATTTACGTCAAACAGGATTCGATGAGTTCAAATAAGATGAGGACAGGTGATGTGACTAAGATGGAGTGGGCTGCGCTTCACATCACACACAGGGATCAGAATGAGATGGGCAAAACGAAGGAAACGAACAGACACGAAGATTATCATATGTATATTTTTATATATATATACATATAGATATGTATGAGCACGAGAGAGCGAGAGCGAGAGGGAGAGAGGGGGGGGGCGAGAGAGGGAGATTTAGACATGGATTAGTGGGTCATGTGAGGGTAGATAGGGTGATGTGAAGAAATGAATATCTTGGCGAACGGTTTGAAGAGGGTGGATGGGGCTGAGTTGTGACCGTGTAAATTAGATGCACTCAGTGAACTCGAGCAATCAGACTGATGTTCATAAGTAGGCATATGCGGACGTAATCAAGGTGTGTATGTATATTGTGCGATTGGTCTATGTGAGCTTCAGATGAGTATGTGAGTAGTTGAGTAGTTAAATAGGTGAGTGGGTGACAGTTGAATCAGATGACACAAGGTATTTTCATATGTGTAGTGTTTGATCCAGTCGTACTATTGTGATGGAAGTAGTAGGCGAATGGTGGAATAGATGACACGAGTAGACTGGGAGACGAGGACGTATGGTAGGAAATAGGTGAAAGGCATAGGCTAGTTGATTGTGCATGCATTGATTTAGGTGTGCATTTATGCTTGTGTTCAATCGCGTTCTTTCTCATTGGTGGTTGTGATGCGCGATCGATTGAAATGCGATGCATGTTTGGTTAGTGATTGAGACTAATGATATGAATGGTTTGAGTAGTTTGATGGAGAGATTTGTTTGTTTAGATTGTTGTTGACGGTTTGCAGTTTGTGTCTGTGTAATTTTGCATATAGTTTATATGTTCGTGTGTTGATATATAGTTTGGCAGTTGGTATTTTCGGTTGATTGGGTGCATTTTAGTTTGTTTTGGTTTTTATATGATCAAATGAGTGATTTGGTGTGGATTGAATTGTTTTGGTTGGTTCAATGTGATAGTTTGTTAGTTAGATTGTCACTCTGGTGTCTCCTCATTTGCGGATAAATCTTTCGCCTTTTACTAAAGATTTCCGTGGGGAGGCACAACACAATGAGTCTGAACTCATTTTTTACAACCCCATCCCTCGGATGGGGCAGATCAAATCAAACAAAATCCACAACACAAATACTATCAACCATCCGTACACAACCGCAACCGCATCCGTATCCCCAACAAATTTACCCACTAAATAGAATACGTATCACTGGAAGGTAGTCGCATTCACCAGGACTGGAATGTCACTGTTCAATCGCCTTGTTTCTCATACGTGATCAGATAAGAACAGATCAAATCAGATTAGATCAGGTCGGATCAGATCAGATCAGATCAGTTTCATTTACGTCGAACAGGATTCGATGAGTTCAAATAAGATGAGGACAGGTGATGTGACTAAGATGGAGTGGGCTGCGCTTCACATCACACACAGGGATCAGAATGAGATGGGCAAAACGAAGGAAACGAACAGACACGAAGATTATCATATATATATATATATATATATATATATATATATATATATATATATATACATATAGATATGTATGAGCACGAGAGAGCGAGAGCGAGAGGGAGAGAGGGGGGGGCGAGAGAGGGAGATTTAGACATGGATTAGTGGGTCATGTGAGGGTAGATAGGGTGATGTGAAGAAATGAATATCTCGGCGAACGGTTTGAAGAGGGTGGATGGGGCTGAGTTGTGACCGTGTAAATTAGATGCACTCAGTGAACTCGAGCAATCAGACTGATGTTCATAAGTAGGCATATGCGGACGTAATCAAGGTGTGTATGTATATTGTGCGATTGGTCTATGTGAGCTTCAGATGAGTATGTGAGTAGTTGAGTAGTTAAATAGGTGAGTGGGTGACAGTTGAATCAGATGACACAAGGTATTTTCATATGTGTAGTGTTTGATCCAGTCGTACTATTGTGATGGAAGTAGTAGGCGAATGGTGGAATAGATGACACGAGTAGACTGGGAGACGAGGACGTATGGTAGGAAATAGGTGAAGGGCATAGGCTAGTTGATTGTGCATGCATTGATTTAGGTGTGCATTTATGCTTGTGTTCAATCGCGTTCTTTCTCATTGGTGGTTGTGATGCGCGATCGATTGAAATGCGATGCATGTTTGGTTAGTGATTGAGACTAATGATATGAATGGTTTGAGTAGTTTGATGGAGAGATTTGTTTGTTTAGATTGTTGTTGACGGTTTGCAGTTTGTGTCTGTGTAATTTTGCATATAGTTTATATGTTCGTGTGTTGATATATAGTTTGGCAGTTGGTATTTTCGGTTGATTGGGTGCATTTTAGTTTGTTTTGGTTTTTATATGATCAAATGAGTGATTTGGTGTGGATTGAATTGTTTTGGTTGGTTCAATGTGATAGTTTGTTAGTTAGATTGTCACTCTGGTGTCTCCTCATTTGCGGATAAATCTTTCGCCTTTTACTAAAGATTTCCGTGGGGAGGCACAACACAATGAGTCTGAACTCATTTTTTACAACCACATCCCTCGGATGGGGCAGATCAAATCAAACAAAATCCACAACACAAATACTATCAACCATCCGTACACAACCGCAACCGCATCCGTATCCCCAACAAATTTACCCACTAAATAGAATACGTATCACTGGAAGGTAGTCGCATTCACCAGGACTGGAATGTCACTGTTCAATCGCCTTGTTTCTCATACGTGATCAGATTAGAACAGATCAAATCAGATTAGATCAGATCAGATCAGATCAGTTTCATTTACGTCAAACAGGATTCGATGAGTTCAAATAAGATGAGGACAGGTGATGTGACTAAGATGGAGTGGGCTGCGCTTCACATCACACACAGGGATCAGAATGAGATGGGCAAAACGAAGGAAACGAACAGACACGAAGATTATCATATGTATATATATATATATATATATATACATATAGATATGTATGAGCACGAGAGAGCGAGAGCGAGAGGGAGAGAGGGGGGGGGGCGAGAGAGGGAGATTTAGACATGGATTAGTGGGTCATGTGAGGGTAGATAGGGTGATGTGAAGAAATGAATATCTCGGCGAACGGTTTGAAGAGGGTGGATGGGGCTGAGTTGTGACCGTGTAAATTAGATGCACTCAGTGAACTCGAGCAATCAGACTGATGTTCATAAGTAGGCATATGCGGACGTAATCAAGGTGTGTATGTATATTGTGCGATTGGTCTATGTGAGCTTCAGATGAGTATGTGAGTAGTTGAGTAGTTAAATAGGTGAGTGGGTGACAGTTGAATCATATGACACAAGGTATTTTCATATGTGTAGTGTTTGATCCAGTCGTACTATTGTGATGGAAGTAGTAGGCGAATGGTGGAATAGATGACACGAGTAGACTGGGAGACGAGGACGTATGGTAGGAAATAGGTGAAGGGCATAGGCTAGTTGATTGTGCATGCATTGATTTAGGTGTGCATTTATGCTTGTGTTCAATCGCGTTCTTTCTCATTGGTGGTTGTGATGCGCGATCGATTGAAATGCGATGCATGTTTGGTTGGTGATTGAGACTACTGATATGAATGGTTTGAGTAGTTTGATGGAGAGATTTGTTTGTTTAGATTGTTGTTGACGGTTTGCAGTTTGTGTCTGTGTAATTTTGCATATAGTTTATATGTTCGTGTGTTGATATATAGTTTGGCAGTTGGTATTTTCGGTTGATTGGGTGCATTTTAGTTTGTTTTGGTTTTTATATGATCAAATGAGTGATTTGGTGTGGATTGAATTGTTTTGGTTGGTTCAATGTGATAGTTTGTTAGTTAGATTGTCACTCTGGTGTCTCCTCATTTGCGGATAAATCTTTCGCCTTTTACTAAAGATTTCCGTGGGGAGGCACAACACAATGAGTCTGAACTCATTTTTTACAACCCCATCCCTCGGATGGGGCAGATCAAATCAAACAAAATCCACAACACAAATACTATCAACCATCCGTACACAACCGCAACCGCATCCGTATCCCCAACAAATTTACCCACTAAATAGAATACGTATCACTGGAAGGTAGTCGCATTCACCAGGACTGGAATGTCACTGTTCAATCGCCTTGTTTCTCATACGTGATCAGATTAGAACAGATCAAATCAGATTAGATCAGATCAGATCAGATCAGTTTCATTTACGTCAAACAGGATTCGATGAGTTCAAATAAGATGAGGACAGGTGATGTGACTAAGATGGAGTGGGCTGCGCTTCACATCACACACAGGGATCAGAATGAGATGGGCAAAACGAAGGAAACGAACAGACACGAAGATTATCATATGTATATATATATATATATATATATATATATATATATATACATATAGATATGTATGAGCACGAGAGAGCGAGAGCGAGAGGGAGAGAGGGGGGGGGCGAGAGAGGGAGATTTAGACATGGATTAGTGGGTCATGTGAGGGTAGATAGGGTGATGTGAAGAAATGAATATCTCGGCGAACGGTTTGAAGAGGGTGGATGGGGCTGAGTTGTGACCGTGTAAATTAGATGCACTCAGTGAACTCGAGCAATCAGACTGATGTTCATAAGTAGGCATATGCGGACGTAATCAAGGTGTGTATGTATATTGTGCGATTGGTCTATGTGAGCTTCAGATGAGTATGTGAGTAGTTGAGTAGTTAAATAGGTGAGTGGGTGACAGTTGAATCATATGACACAAGGTATTTTCATATGTGTAGTGTTTGATCCAGTCGTACTATTGTGATGGAAGTAGTAGGCGAATGGTGGAATAGATGACACGAGTAGACTGGGAGACGAGGACGTATGGTAGGAAATAGGTGAAGGGCATAGGCTAGTTGATTGTGCATGCATTGATTTAGGTGTGCATTTATGCTTGTGTTCAATCGCGTTCTTTCTCATTGGTGGTTGTGATGCGCGATCGATTGAAATGCGATGCGTTTGGTTAGCGATTGAGACTACTGATATGAATGGTTTGAGTAGTTTGATGGAGAGATTTGTTTGTTTAGATTGTTGTTGACGGTTTGCAGTTTGTGTCTGTGTAATTTTGCATATAGTTTATATGTTCGTGTGTTGATATATAGTTTGGCAGTTGGTATTTTCGGTTGATTGGGTGCATTTTAGTTTGTTTTGGTTTTTATATGATCAAATGAGTGATTTGGTGTGGATTGAATTGTTTTGGTTGGTTCAATGTGATAGTTTGTTAGTTAGATTGTCACTCTGGTGTCTCCTCATTTGCGGATAAATCTTTCGCCTTTTACTAAAGATTTCCGTGGGGAGGCACAACACAATGAGTCTGAACTCATTTTTTACAACCCCATCCCTCGGATGGGGCAGATCAAATCAAACAAAATCCACAACACAAATACTATCAACCATCCGTACACAACCGCAACCGCATCCGTATCCCCAACAAATTTACCCACTAAATAGAATACGTATCACTGGAAGGTAGTCGCATTCACCAGGACTGGAATGTCACTGTTCAATCGCCTTGTTTCTCATACGTGATCAGATTAGAACAGATCAAATCAGATTAGATCAGATCAGATCAGATCAGTTTCATTTACGTCAAACAGGATTCGATGAGTTCAAATAAGATGAGGACAGGTGATGTGACTAAGATGGAGTGGGCTGCGCTTCACATCACACACAGGGATCAGAATGAGATGGGCAAAACGAAGGAAACGAACAGACACGAAGATTATCATATGTATATATATATATATATATATATACATATAGATATGTATGAGCACGAGAGAGCGAGAGCGAGAGGGAGAGAGGGGGGGGGGCGAGAGAGGGAGATTTAGACATGGATTAGTGGGTCATGTGAGGGTAGATAGGGTGATGTGAAGAAATGAATATCTCGGCGAACGGTTTGAAGAGGGTGGATGGGGCTGAGTTGTGACCGTGTAAATTAGATGCACTCAGTGAACTCGAGCAATCAGACTGATGTTCATAAGTAGGCATATGCGGACGTAATCAAGGTGTGTATGTATATTGTGCGATTGGTCTATGTGAGCTTCAGATGAGTATGTGAGTAGTTGAGTAGTTAAATAGGTGAGTGGGTGACAGTTGAATCAGATGACACAAGGTATTTTCATATGTGTAGTGTTTGATCCAGTCGTACTATTGTGATGGAAGTAGTAGGCGAATGGTGGAATAGATGACACGAGTAGACTGGGAGACGAGGACGTATGGTAGGAAATAGGTGAAGGGCATAGGCTAGTTGATTGTGCATGCATTGATTTAGGTGTGCATTTATGCTTGTGTTCAATCGCGTTCTTTCTCATTGGTGGTTGTGATGCGCGATCGATTGAAATGCGATGCGTTTGGTTAGCGATTGAGACTACTGATATGAATGGTTTGAGTAGTTTGATGGAGAGATTTGTTTGTTTAGATTGTTGTTGACGGTTTGCAGTTTGTGTCTGTGTAATTTTGCATATAGTTTATATGTTCGTGTGTTGATATATAGTTTGGCAGTTGGTATTTTCGGTTGATTGGGTGCATTTTAGTTTGTTTTGGTTTTTATATGATCAAATGAGTGATTTGGTGTGGATTGAATTGTTTTGGTTGGTTCAATGTGATAGTTTGTTAGTTAGATTGTCACTCTGGTGTCTCCTCATTTGCGGATAAATCTTTCGCCTTTTACTAAAGATTTCCGTGGGGAGGCACAACACAATGAGTCTGAACTCATTTTTAACAACCCCATCCCTCGGATGGGGCAGATCAAATCAAACAAAATCCACAACACAAATACTATCAACCATCCGTACACAACCGCAACCGCATCCGTATCCCCAACAAATTTACCCACTAAATAGAATACGTATCACTGGAAGGTAGTCGCATTCACCAGGACTGGAATGTCACTGTTCAATCGCCTTGTTTCTCATACGTGATCAGATTAGAACAGATCAAATCAGATTAGATCAGGTCGGATCAGATCAGATCAGATCAGTTTCATTTACGTCGAACAGGATTCGATGAGTTCAAATAAGATGAGGACAGGTGATGTGACTAAGATGGAGTGGGCTGCGCTTCACATCACACACAGGGATCAGAATGAGATGGGCAAAACGAAGGAAACGAACAGACACGAAGATTATCATATATATATATATATATATATATATATATATATATATATATATATATATATATATATATATATACATATAGATATGTATGAGCACGAGAGAGCGAGAGCGAGAGGGAGAGAGGGGGGGCGAGAGAGGGAGATTTTGACATGGATTAGTGGGTCATGTGAGGGTAGATAGGGTGATGTGAAGAAATGAATATCTCGGCGAACGGTTTGAAGAGGGTGGATGGGGCTGAGTTGTGACCGTGTAAATTAGATGCACTCAGTGAACTCGAGCAATCAGACTGATGTTCATAAGTAGGCATATGCGGACGTAATCAAGGTGTGTATGTATATTGTGCGATTGGTCTATGTGAGCTTCAGATGAGTATGTGAGTAGTTGAGTAGTTAAATAGGTGAGTGGGTGACAGTTGAATCAGATGACACAAGGTATTTTCATATGTGTAGTGTTTGATCCAGTCGTACTATTGTGATGGAAGTAGTAGGCGAATGGTGGAATAGATGACACGAGTAGACTGGGAGACGAGGACGTATGGTAGGAAATAGGTGAAGGGCATAGGCTAGTTGATTGTGCATGCATTGATTTAGGTGTGCATTTATGCTTGTGTTCAATCGCGTTCTTTCTCATTGGTGGTTGTGATGCGCGATCGATTGAAATGCGATGCGTTTGGTTAGCGATTGAGACTACTGATATGAATGGTTTGAGTAGTTTGATGGAGAGATTTGTTTGTTTAGATTGTTGTTGACGGTTTGCAGTTTGTGTCTGTGTAATTTTGCATATAGTTTATATGTTCGTGTGTTGATATATAGTTTGGCAGTTGGTATTTTCGGTTGATTGGGTGCATTTTAGTTTGTTTTGGTTTTTATATGATCAAATGAGTGATTTGGTGTGGATTGAATTGTTTTGGTTGGTTCAATGTGATAGTTTGTTAGTTAGATTGTCACTCTGGTGTCTCCTCATTTGCGGATAAATCTTTCGCCTTTTACTAAAGATTTCCGTGGGGAGGCACAACACAATGAGTCTGAACTCATTTTTTACAACCCCATCCCTCGGATGGGGCAGATCAAATCAAACAAAATCCACAACACAAATACTATCAACCATCCGTACACAACCGCAACCGCATCCGTATCCCCAACAAATTTACCCACTAAATAGAATACGTATCACTGGAAGGTAGTCGCATTCACCAGGACTGGAATGTCACTGTTCAATCGCCTTGTTTCTCATACGTGATCAGATTAGAACAGATCAAATCAGATTAGATCAGGTCGGATCAGATCAGATCAGATCAGTTTCATTTACGTCAAACAGGATTCGATGAGTTCAAATAAGATGAGGACAGGTGATGTGACTAAGATGGAGTGGGCTGCGCTTCACATCACACACAGGGATCAGAATGAGATGGGCAAAACGAAGGAAACGAACAGACACGAAGATTATCATATGTATATTTTTATATATATATATATATATATATATATATATATATACATATAGATATGTATGAGCACGAGAGAGCGAGAGCGAGAGGGTGAGAGGAAGAACGAGAGCAACAGAACAGCGAGGGAGTAAGGGGGGGGGGCGAGAGAGGGAGATTTTGACATGGATTAGTGGGTCATGTGAGGGTAGATAGGGTGATGTGAAGAAATGAATATCTCGGCGAACGGTTTGAAGAGGGTGGATGGGGCTGAGTTGTGACCGTGTAAATTAGATGCACTCAGTGAACTCGAGCAATCAGACTGATGTTCATAAGTAGGCATATGCGGACGTAATCAAGGTGTGTATGTATATTGTGCGATTGGTCTATGTGAGCTTCAGATGAGTATGTGAGTAGTTGAGTAGTTAAATAGGTGAGTGGGTGACAGTTGAATCAGATGACACAAGGTATTTTCATATGTGTAGTGTTTGATCCAGTCGTACTATTGTGATGGAAGTAGTAGGCGAATGGTGGAATAGATGACACGAGTAGACTGGGAGACGAGGACGTATGGTAGGAAATAGGTGAAGGGCATAGGCTAGTTGATTGTGCATGCATTGATTTAGGTGTGCATTTATGCTTGTGTTCAATCGCGTTCTTTCTCATTGGTGGTTGTGATGCGCGATCGATTGAAATGCGATGCGTTTGGTTAGCGATTGAGACTACTGATATGAATGGTTTGAGTAGTTTGATGGAGAGATTTGTTTGTTTAGATTGTTGTTGACGGTTTGCAGTTTGTGTCTGTGTAATTTTGCATATAGTTTATATGTTCGTGTGTTGATATATAGTTTGGCAGTTGGTATTTTCGGTTGATTGGGTGCATTTTAGTTTGTTTTGGTTTTTATATGATCAAATGAGTGATTTGGTGTGGATTGAATTGTTTTGGTTGGTTCAATGTGATAGTTTGTTAGTTAGATTGTCACTCTGGTGTCTCCTCATTTGCGGATAAATCTTTCGCCTTTTACTAAAGATTTCCGTGGGGAGGCACAACACAATGAGTCTGAACTCATTTTTAACAACCCCATCCCTCGGATGGGGCAGATCAAATCAAACAAAATCCACAACACAAATACTATCAACCATCCGTACACAACCGCAACCGCATCCGTATCCCCAACAAATTTACCCACTAAATAGAATACGTATCACTGGAAGGTAGTCGCATTCACCAGGACTGGAATGTCACTGTTCAATCGCCTTGTTTCTCATACGTGATCAGATTAGAACAGATCAAATCAGATTAGATCAGGTCGGATCAGATCAGATCAGATCAGTTTCATTTACGTCGAACAGGATTCGATGAGTTCAAATAAGATGAGGACAGGTGATGTGACTAAGATGGAGTGGGCTGCGCTTCACATCACACACAGGGATCAGAATGAGATGGGCAAAACGAAGGAAACGAACAGACACGAAGATTATCATATATATATATATATATATATATATATATATATATATATATATATACATATAGATATGTATGAGCACGAGAGAGCGAGAGCGAGAGGGAGAGAGGGGGGGCGAGAGAGGGAGATTTTGACATGGATTAGTGGGTCATGTGAGGGTAGATAGGGTGATGTGAAGAAATGAATATCTCGGCGAACGGTTTGAAGAGGGTGGATGGGGCTGAGTTGTGACCGTGTAAATTAGATGCACTCAGTGAACTCGAGCAATCAGACTGATGTTCATAAGTAGGCATATGCGGACGTAATCAAGGTGTGTATGTATATTGTGCGATTGGTCTATGTGAGCTTCAGATGAGTATGTGAGTAGTTGAGTAGTTAAATAGGTGAGTGGGTGACAGTTGAATCAGATGACACAAGGTATTTTCATATGTGTAGTGTTTGATCCAGTCGTACTATTGTGATGGAAGTAGTAGGCGAATGGTGGAATAGATGACACGAGTAGACTGGGAGACGAGGACGTATGGTAGGAAATAGGTGAAGGGCATAGGCTAGTTGATTGTGCATGCATTGATTTAGGTGTGCATTTATGCTTGTGTTCAATCGCGTTCTTTCTCATTGGTGGTTGTGATGCGCGATCGATTGAAATGCGATGCGTTTGGTTAGCGATTGAGACTACTGATATGAATGGTTTGAGTAGTTTGATGGAGAGATTTGTTTGTTTAGATTGTTGTTGACGGTTTGCAGTTTGTGTCTGTGTAATTTTGCATATAGTTTATATGTTCGTGTGTTGATATATAGTTTGGCAGTTGGTATTTTCGGTTGATTGGGTGCATTTTAGTTTGTTTTGGTTTTTATATGATCAAATGAGTGATTTGGTGTGGATTGAATTGTTTTGGTTGGTTCAATGTGATAGTTTGTTAGTTAGATTGTCACTCTGGTGTCTCCTCATTTGCGGATAAATCTTTCGCCTTTTACTAAAGATTTCCGTGGGGAGGCACAACACAATGAGTCTGAACTCATTTTTAACAACCCCATCCCTCGGATGGGGCAGATCAAATCAAACAAAATCCACAACACAAATACTATCAACCATCCGTACACAACCGCAACCGCATCCGTATCCCCAACAAATTTACCCACTAAATAGAATACGTATCACTGGAAGGTAGTCGCATTCACCAGGACTGGAATGTCACTGTTCAATCGCCTTGTTTCTCATACGTGATCAGATTAGAACAGATCAAATCAGATTAGATCAGGTCGGATCAGATCAGATCAGATCAGTTTCATTTACGTCGAACAGGATTCGATGAGTTCAAATAAGATGAGGACAGGTGATGTGACTAAGATGGAGTGGGCTGCGCTTCACATCACACACAGGGATCAGAATGAGATGGGCAAAACGAAGGAAACGAACAGACACGAAGATTATCATATGTATATTTTCATATATATATACATATAGATATGTATGAGCACGAGAGAGCGAGAGCGAGAGGGAGAGAGGGGGGGGGGGCGAGAGAGGGAGATTTAGACATGGATTAGTGGGTCATGTGAGGGTAGATAGGGTGATGTGAAGAAATGAATATCTCGGCGAACGGTTTGAAGAGGGTGGATGGGGCTGAGTTGTGACCGTGTAAATTAGATGCACTCAGTGAACTCGAGCAATCAGACTGATGTTCATAAGTAGGCATATGCGGACGTAATCAAGGTGTGTATGTATATTGTGCGATTGGTCTATGTGAGCTTCAGATGAGTATGTGAGTAGTTGAGTAGTTAAATAGGTGAGTGGGTGACAGTTGAATCAGATGACACAAGGTATTTTCATATGTGTAGTGTTTGATCCAGTCGTACTATTGTGATGGAAGTAGTAGGCGAATGGTGGAATAGATGACACGAGTAGACTGGGAGACGAGGACGTATGGTAGGAAATAGGTGAAGGGCATAGGCTAGTTGATTGTGCATGCATTGATTTAGGTGTGCATTTATGCTTGTGTTCAATCGCGTTCTTTCTCATTGGTGGTTGTGATGCGCGATCGATTGAAATGCGATGCGTTTGGTTAGCGATTGAGACTACTGATATGAATGGTTTGAGTAGTTTGATGGAGAGATTTGTTTGTTTAGATTGTTGTTGACGGTTTGCAGTTTGTGTCTGTGTAATTTTGCATATAGTTTATATGTTCGTGTGTTGATATATAGTTTGGCAGTTGGTATTTTCGGTTGATTGGGTGCATTTTAGTTTGTTTTGGTTTTTATATGATCAAATGAGTGATTTGGTGTGGATTGAATTGTTTTGGTTGGTTCAATGTGATAGTTTGTTAGTTAGATTGTCACTCTGGTGTCTCCTCATTTGCGGATAAATCTTTCGCCTTTTACTAAAGATTTCCGTGGGGAGGCACAACACAATGAGTCTGAACTCATTTTTAACAACCCCATCCCTCGGATGGGGCAGATCAAATCAAACAAAATCCACAACACAAATACTATCAACCATCCGTACACAACCGCAACCGCATCCGTATCCCCAACAAATTTACCCACTAAATAGAATACGTATCACTGGAAGGTAGTCGCATTCACCAGGACTGGAATGTCACTGTTCAATCGCCTTGTTTCTCATACGTGATCAGATTAGAACAGATCAAATCAGATTAGATCAGGTCGGATCAGATCAGATCAGATCAGTTTCATTTACGTCGAACAGGATTCGATGAGTTCAAATAAGATGAGGACAGGTGATGTGACTAAGATGGAGTGGGCTGCGCTTCACATCACACACAGGGATCAGAATGAGATGGGCAAAACGAAGGAAACGAACAGACACGAAGATTATCATATGTATATTTTCATATATATATACATATAGATATGTATGAGCACGAGAGAGCGAGAGCGAGAGGGAGAGAGGGGGGGGGCGAGAGAGGGAGATTTAGACATGGATTAGTGGGTCATGTGAGGGTAGATAGGGTGATGTGAAGAAATGAATATCTCGGCGAACGGTTTGAAGAGGGTGGATGGGGCTGAGTTGTGACCGTGTAAATTAGATGCACTCAGTGAACTCGAGCAATCAGACTGATGTTCATAAGTAGGCATATGCGGACGTAATCAAGGTGTGTATGTATATTGTGCGATTGGTCTATGTGAGCTTCAGATGAGTATGTGAGTAGTTGAGTAGTTAAATAGGTGAGTGGGTGACAGTTGAATCAGATGACACAAGGTATTTTCATATGTGTAGTGTTTGATCCAGTCGTACTATTGTGATGGAAGTAGTAGGCGAATGGTGGAATAGATGACACGAGTAGACTGGGAGACGAGGACGTATGGTAGGAAATAGGTGAAGGGCATAGGCTAGTTGATTGTGCATGCATTGATTTAGGTGTGCATTTATGCTTGTGTTCAATCGCGTTCTTTCTCATTGGTGGTTGTGATGCGCGATCGATTGAAATGCGATGCGTTTGGTTAGCGATTGAGACTACTGATATGAATGGTTTGAGTAGTTTGATGGAGAGATTTGTTTGTTTAGATTGTTGTTGACGGTTTGCAGTTTGTGTCTGTGTAATTTTGCATATAGTTTATATGTTCGTGTGTTGATATATAGTTTGGCAGTTGGTATTTTCGGTTGATTGGGTGCATTTTAGTTTGTTTTGGTTTTTATATGATCAAATGAGTGATTTGGTGTGGATTGAATTGTTTTGGTTGGTTCAATGTGATAGTTTGTTAGTTAGATTGTCACTCTGGTGTCTCCTCATTTGCGGATAAATCTTTCGCCTTTTACTAAAGATTTCCGTGGGGAGGCACAACACAATGAGTCTGAACTCATTTTTTACAACCCCATCCCTCGGATGGGGCAGATCAAATCAAACAAAATCCACAACACAAATACTATCAACCATCCGTACACAACCGCAACCGCATCCGTATCCCCAACAAATTTACCCACTAAATAGAATACGTATCACTGGAAGGTAGTCGCATTCACCAGGACTGGAATGTCACTGTTCAATCGCCTTGTTTCTCATACGTGATCAGATTAGAACAGATCAAATCAGATTAGATCAGGTCGGATCAGATCAGATCAGATCAGTTTCATTTACGTCGAACAGGATTCGATGAGTTCAAATAAGATGAGGACAGGTGATGTGACTAAGATGGAGTGGGCTGCGCTTCACATCACACACAGGGATCAGAATGAGATGGGCAAAACGAAGGAAACGAACAGACACGAAGATTATCATATATATATATATATATATATATATATATATATATATATACATATAGATATGTATGAGCACGAGAGAGCGAGAGCGAGAGGGAGAGAGGGGGGGCGAGAGAGGGAGATTTTGACATGGATTAGTGGGTCATGTGAGGGTAGATAGGGTGATGTGAAGAAATGAATATCTCGGCGAACGGTTTGAAGAGGGTGGATGGGGCTGAGTTGTGACCGTGTAAATTAGATGCACTCAGTGAACTCGAGCAATCAGACTGATGTTCATAAGTAGGCATATGCGGACGTAATCAAGGTGTGTATGTATATTGTGCGATTGGTCTATGTGAGCTTCAGATGAGTATGTGAGTAGTTGAGTAGTTAAATAGGTGAGTGGGTGACAGTTGAATCAGATGACACAAGGTATTTTCATATGTGTAGTGTTTGATCCAGTCGTACTATTGTGATGGAAGTAGTAGGCGAATGGTGGAATAGATGACACGAGTAGACTGGGAGACGAGGACGTATGGTAGGAAATAGGTGAAGGGCATAGGCTAGTTGATTGTGCATGCATTGATTTAGGTGTGCATTTATGCTTGTGTTCAATCGCGTTCTTTCTCACTGGTGGTTGTGATGCGCGATCGATTGAAATGCGATGCATGTTTGGTTGGTGATTGAGACTACTGATATGAATGGTTTGATTAGTTTGATGGAGAGATTTGTTTGTTTAGATTGTTGTTGACGGTTTGCAGTTTGTGTCTGTGTAATTTTGCATATAGTTTATATGTTCGTGTGTTGATATATAGTTTGGCAGTTGGTATTTTCGGTTGATTGGGTGCATTTTAGTTTGTTTTGGTTTTTATATGATCAAATGAGTGATTTGGTGTGGATTGAATTGTTTTGGTTGGTTCAATGTGATAGTTTGTTAGTTAGATTGTCACTCTGGTGTCTCCTCATTTGCGGATAAATCTTTCGCCTTTTACTAAAGATTTCCGTGGGGAGGCACAACACAATGAGTCTGAACTCAATTTTTACAACCCCATCCCTCGGATGGGGCAGATCAAATCAAACAAAATCCACAACACAAATACTATCAACCATCCGTACACAACCGCAACCGCATCCGTATCCCCAACAAATTTACCCACTAAATAGAATACGTATCACTGGAAGGTAGTCGCATTCACCAGGACTGGAATGTCACTGTTCAATCGCCTTGTTTCTCATACGTGATCAGATTAGAACAGATCAAATCAGATTAGATCAGATCAGATCAGATCAGTTTCATTTACGTCAAACAGGATTCGATGAGTTCAAATAAGATGAGGACAGGTGATGTGACTAAGATGGAGTGGGCTGCGCTTCACATCACACACAGGGATCAGAATGAGATGGGCAAAACGAAGGAAACGAACAGACACGAAGATTATCATATGTATATTTTCATATATATATACATATAGATATGTATGAGCACGAGAGAGCGAGAGCGAGAGGGAGAGAGGGGGGGCGAGAGAGGGAGATTTTGACATGGATTAGTGGGTCATGTGAGGGTAGATAGGGTGATGTGAAGAAATGAATATCTCGGCGAACGGTTTGAAGAGGGTGGATGGGGCTGAGTTGTGACCGTGTAAATTAGATGCACTCAGTGAACTCGAGCAATCAGACTGATGTTCATAAGTAGGCATATGCGGACGTAATCAAGGTGTGTATGTATATTGTGCGATTGGTCTATGTGAGCTTCAGATGAGTATGTGAGTAGTTGAGTAGTTAAATAGGTGAGTGGGTGACAGTTGAATCAGATGACACAAGGTATTTTCATATGTGTAGTGTTTGATCCAGTCGTACTATTGTGATGGAAGTAGTAGGCGAATGGTGGAATAGATGACACGAGTAGACTGGGAGACGAGGACGTATGGTAGGAAATAGGTGAAGGGCATAGGCTAGTTGATTGTGCATGCATTGATTTAGGTGTGCATTTATGCTTGTGTTCAATCGCGTTCTTTCTCATTGGTGGTTGTGATGCGCGATCGATTGAAATGCGATGCATGTTTGGTTGGTGATTGAGACTACTGATATGAATGGTTTGAGTAGTTTGATGGAGAGATTTGTTTGTTTAGATTGTTGTTGACGGTTTGCAGTTTGTGTCTGTGTAATTTTGCATATAGTTTATATGTTCGTGTGTTGATATATAGTTTGGCAGTTGGTATTTTCGGTTGATTGGGTGCATTTTAGTTTGTTTTGGTTTTTATATGATCAAATGAGTGATTTGGTGTGGATTGAATTGTTTTGGTTGGTTCAATGTGATAGTTTGTTAGTTAGATTGTCACTCTGGTGTCTCCTCATTTGCGGATAAATCTTTCGCCTTTTACTAAAGATTTCCGTGGGGAGGCACAACACAATGAGTCTGAACTCAATTTTTACAACCCCATCCCTCGGATGGGGCAGATCAAATCAAACAAAATCCACAACACAAATACTATCAACCATCCGTACACAACCGCAACCGCATCCGTATCCCCAACAAATTTACCCACTAAATAGAATACGTATCACTGGAAGGTAGTCGCATTCACCAGGACTGGAATGTCACTGTTCAATCGCCTTGTTTCTCATACGTGATCAGATTAGAACAGATCAAATCAGATTAGATCAGATCAGATCAGATCAGTTTCATTTACGTCAAACAGGATTCGATGAGTTCAAATAAGATGAGGACAGGTGATGTGACTAAGATGGAGTGGGCTGCGCTTCACATCACACACAGGGATCAGAATGAGATGGGCAAAACGAAGGAAACGAACCGACACGAAGATTATCATATGTATATATATATATATATATATATATATATATATATACATATAGATATGTATGAGCACGAGAGAGCGAGAGCGAGAGGGAGAGAGGGGGGGGGGCGAGAGAGGGAGATTTAGACATGGATTAGTGGGTCATGTGAGGGTAGATAGGGTGATGTGAAGAAATGAATATCTCGGCGAACGGTTTGAAGAGGGTGGATGGGGCTGAGTTGTGACCGTGTAAATTAGATGCACTCAGTGAACTCGAGCAATCAGACTGATGTTCATAAGTAGGCATATGCGGACGTAATCAAGGTGTGTATGTATATTGTGCGATTGGTCTATGTGAGCTTCAGATGAGTATGTGAGTAGTTGAGTAGTTAAATAGGTGAGTGGGTGACAGTTGAATCAGATGACACAAGGTATTTTCATATGTGTAGTGTTTGATCCAGTCGTACTATTGTGATGGAAGTAGTAGGCGAATGGTGGAATAGATGACACGAGTAGACTGGGAGACGAGGACGTATGGTAGGAAATAGGTGAAGGGCATAGGCTAGTTGATTGTGCATGCATTGATTTAGGTGTGCATTTATGCTTGTGTTCAATCGCGTTCTTTCTCATTGGTGGTTGTGATGCGCGATCGATTGAAATGCGATGCGTTTGGTTAGCGATTGAGACTACTGATATGAATGGTTTGAGTAGTTTGATGGAGAGATTTGTTTGTTTAGATTGTTGTTGACGGTTTGCAGTTTGTGTCTGTGTAATTTTGCATATAGTTTATATGTTCGTGTGTTGATATATAGTTTGGCAGTTGGTATTTTCGGTTGATTGGGTGCATTTCAGTTTGTTTTGGTTTTTATATGATCAAATGAGTGATTTGGTGTGGATTGAATTGTTTTGGTTGGTTCAATGTGATAGTTTGTTAGTTAGATTGTCACTCTGGTGTCTCCTCATTTGCGGATAAATCTTTCGCCTTTTACTAAAGATTTCCGTGGGGAGGCACAACACAATGAGTCTGAACTCATTTTTTACAACCCCATCCCTCGGATGGGGCAGATCAAATCAAACAAAATCCACAACACAAATACTATCAACCATCCGTACACAACCGCAACCGCATCCGTATCCCCAACAAATTTACCCACTAAATAGAATACGTATCACTGGAAGGTAGTCGCATTCACCAGGACTGGAATGTCACTGTTCAATCGCCTTGTTTCTCATACGTGATCAGATTAGAACAGATCAAATCAGATTAGATCAGGTCGGATCAGATCAGATCAGATCAGTTTCATTTACGTCGAACAGGATTCGATGAGTTCAAATAAGATGAGGACAGGTGATGTGACTAAGATGGAGTGGGCTGCGCTTCACATCACACACAGGGATCAGAATGAGATGGGCAAAACGAAGGAAACGAACAGACACGAAGATTATCATATATATATATATATATATATATATATATATATATATATATATATGTATGAGCACGAGAGAGCGAGAGCGAGAGGGAGAGAGGAAGAACGAGAGCAACAGAACAGCGAGGGAGTGAGGGGGGGGGCGAGAGAGGGAGATTTAGACATGGATTAGTGGGTCATGTGAGGGTAGATAGGGTGATGTGAAGAAATGAATATCTCGGCGAACGGTTTGAAGAGGGTGGATGGGGCTGAGTTGTGACCGTGTAAATTAGATGCACTCAGTGAACTCGAGCAATCAGACTGATGTTCATAAGTAGGCATATGCGGACGTAATCAAGGTGTGTATGTATATTGTGCGATTGGTCTATGTGAGCTTCAGATGAGTATGTGAGTAGTTGAGTAGTTAAATAGGTGAGTGGGTGACAGTTGAATCAGATGACACAAGGTATTTTCATATGTGTAGTGTTTGATCCAGTCGTACTATTGTGATGGAAGTAGTAGGCGAATGGTGGAATAGATGACACGAGTAGACTGGGAGACGAGGACGTATGGTAGGAAATAGGTGAAGGGCATAGGCTAGTTGATTGTGCATGCATTGATTTAGGTGTGCATTTATGCTTGTGTTCAATCGCGTTCTTTCTCATTGGTGGTTGTGATGCGCGATCGATTGAAATGCGATGCGTTTGGTTAGCGATTGAGACTACTGATATGAATGGTTTGAGTAGTTTGATGGAGAGATTTGTTTGTTTAGATTGTTGTTGACGGTTTGCAGTTTGTGTCTGTGTAATTTTGCATATAGTTTATATGTTCGTGTGTTGATATATAGTTTGGCAGTTGGTATTTTCGGTTGATTGGGTGCATTTTAGTTTGTTTTGGTTTTTATATGATCAAATGAGTGATTTGGTGTGGATTGAATTGTTTTGGTTGGTTCAATGTGATAGTTTGTTAGTTAGATTGTCACTCTGGTGTCTCCTCATTTGCGGATAAATCTTTCGCCTTTTACTAAAGATTTCCGTGGGGAGGCACAACACAATGAGTCTGAACTCATTTTTTACAACCCCATCCCTCGGATGGGGCAGATCAAATCAAACAAAATCCACAACACAAATACTATCAACCATCCGTACACAACCGCAACCGCATCCGTATCCCCAACAAATTTACCCACTAAATAGAATACGTATCACTGGAAGGTAGTCGCATTCACCAGGACTGGAATGTCACTGTTCAATCGCCTTGTTTCTCATACGTGATCAGATTAGAACAGATCAAATCAGATTAGATCAGGTCGGATCAGATCAGATCAGATCAGTTTCATTTACGTCGAACAGGATTCGATGAGTTCAAATAAGATGAGGACAGGTGATGTGACTAAGATGGAGAGGGGTGCGCTTCACATCACACACAGGGATCAGAATGAGATGGGCAAAACGAAGGAAACGAACAGACACGAAGATTATCATATATATATATATATATATATATATATATATATATATATATATATATATATATATATACATATAGATATGTATGAGCACGAGAGAGCGAGAGCGAGAGGGAGAGAGGAAGAACGAGAGCAACAGAACAGCGAGGGAGTGAGGGGGGGGGCGAGAGAGGGAGATTTTGACATGGATTAGTGGGTCATGTGAGGGTAGATAGGGTGATGTGAAGAAATGAATATCTCGGCGAACGGTTTGAAGAGGGTGGATGGGGCTGAGTTGTGACCGTGTAAATTAGATGCACTCAGTGAACTCGAGCAATCAGACTGATGTTCATAAGTAGGCATATGCGGACGTAATCAAGGTGTGTATGTATATTGTGCGATTGGTCTATGTGAGCTTCAGATGAGTATGTGAGTAGTTGAGTAGTTAAATAGGTGAGTGGGTGACAGTTGAATCAGATGACACAAGGTATTTTCATATGTGTAGTGTTTGATCCAGTCGTACTATTGTGATGGAAGTAGTAGGCGAATGGTGGAATAGATGACACGAGTAGACTGGGAGACGAGGACGTATGGTAGGAAATAGGTGAAGGGCATAGGCTAGTTGATTGTGCATGCATTGATTTAGGTGTGCATTTATGCTTGTGTTCAATCGCGTTCTTTCTCATTGGTGGTTGTGATGCGCGATCGATTGAAATGCGATGCGTTTGGTTAGCGATTGAGACTACTGATATGAATGGTTTGAGTAGTTTGATGGAGAGATTTGTTTGTTTAGATTGTTGTTGACGGTTTGCAGTTTGTGTCTGTGTAATTTTGCATATAGTTTATATGTTCGTGTGTTGATATATAGTTTGGCAGTTGGTATTTTCGGTTGATTGGGTGCATTTTAGTTTGTTTTGGTTTTTATATGATCAAATGAGTGATTTGGTGTGGATTGAATTGTTTTGGTTGGTTCAATGTGATAGTTTGTTAGTTAGATTGTCACTCTGGTGTCTCCTCATTTGCGGATAAATCTTTCGCCTTTTACTAAAGATTTCCGTGGGGAGGCACAACACAATGAGTCTGAACTCATTTTTTACAACCCCATCCCTCGGATGGGGCAGATCAAATCAAACAAAATCCACAACACAAATACTATCAACCATCCGTACACAACCGCAACCGCATCCGTATCCCCAACAAATTTACCCACTAAATAGAATACGTATCACTGGAAGGTAGTCGCATTCACCAGGACTGGAATGTCACTGTTCAATCGCCTTGTTTCTCATACGTGATCAGATTAGAACAGATCAAATCAGATTAGATCAGGTCGGATCAGATCAGATCAGATCAGTTTCATTTACGTCGAACAGGATTCGATGAGTTCAAATAAGATGAGGACAGGTGATGTGACTAAGATGGAGAGGGGTGCGCTTCACATCACACACAGGGATCAGAATGAGATGGGCAAAACGAAGGAAACGAACAGACACGAAGATTATCATATATATATATATATATATATATATATATATATATATATATATATACATATAGATATGTATGAGCACGAGAGAGCGAGAGGGAGAGAGGAAGAACGAGAGCAACAGAACAGCGAGGGAGTGAGGGGGGGGGCGAGAGAGGGAGATTTTGACATGGATTAGTGGGTCATGTGAGGGTAGATAGGGTGATGTGAAGAAATGAATATCTCGGCGAACGGTTTGAAGAGGGTGGATGGGGCTGAGTTGTGACCGTGTAAATTAGATGCACTCAGTGAACTCGAGCAATCAGACTGATGTTCATAAGTAGGCATATGCGGACGTAATCAAGGTGTGTATGTATATTGTGCGATTGGTCTATGTGAGCTTCAGATGAGTATGTGAGTAGTTGAGTAGTTAAATAGGTGAGTGGGTGACAGTTGAATCATATGACACAAGGTATTTTCATATGTGTAGTGTTTGATCCAGTCGTACTATTGTGATGGAAGTAGTAGGCGAATGGTGGAATAGATGACACGAGTAGACTGGGAGACGAGGACGTATGGTAGGAAATAGGTGAAGGGCATAGGCTAGTTGATTGTGCATGCATTGATTTAGGTGTGCATTTATGCTTGTGTTCAATCGCGTTCTTTCTCATTGGTGGTTGTGATGCGCGATCGATTGAAATGCGATGCGTTTGGTTAGCGATTGAGACTACTGATATGAATGGTTTGAGTAGTTTGATGGAGAGATTTGTTTGTTTAGATTGTTGTTGACGGTTTGCAGTTTGTGTCTGTGTAATTTTGCATATAGTTTATATGTTCGTGTGTTGATATATAGTTTGGCAGTTGGTATTTTCGGTTGATTGGGTGCATTTTAGTTTGTTTTGGTTTTTATATGATCAAATGAGTGATTTGGTGTGGATTGAATTGTTTTGGTTGGTTCAATGTGATAGTTTGTTAGTTAGATTGTCACTCTGGTGTCTCCTCATTTGCGGATAAATCTTTCGCCTTTTACTAAAGATTTCCGTGGGGAGGCACAACACAATGAGTCTGAACTCATTTTTTACAACCCCATCCCTCGGATGGGGCAGATCAAATCAAACAAAATCCACAACACAAATACTATCAACCATCCGTACACAACCGCAACCGCATCCGTATCCCCAACAAATTTACCCACTAAATAGAATACGTATCACTGGAAGGTAGTCGCATTCACCAGGACTGGAATGTCACTGTTCAATCGCCTTGTTTCTCATACGTGATCAGATTAGAACAGATCAAATCAGATTAGATCAGGTCGGATCAGATCAGATCAGATCAGTTTCATTTACGTCGAACAGGATTCGATGAGTTCAAATAAGATGAGGACAGGTGATGTGACTAAGATGGAGTGGGCTGCGCTTCACATCACACACAGGGATCAGAATGAGATGGGCAAAACGAAGGAAACGAACAGACACGAAGATTATCATATATATATATATATATATATATATATATATATATATATATATATATATATATATATATATATATATATATATATATATATATGTATGAGCACGAGAGAGCGAGAGCGAGAGGGAGAGAGGAAGAACGAGAGCAACAGAACAGCGAGGGAGTGAGGGGGGGGGCGAGAGAGGGAGATTTAGACATGGATTAGTGGGTCATGTGAGGGTAGATAGGGTGATGTGAAGAAATGAATATCTCGGCGAACGGTTTGAAGAGGGTGGATGGGGCTGAGTTGTGACCGTGTAAATTAGATGCACTCAGTGAACTCGAGCAATCAGACTGATGTTCATAAGTAGGCATATGCGGACGTAATCAAGGTGTGTATGTATATTGTGCGATTGGTCTATGTGAGCTTCAGATGAGTATGTGAGTAGTTGAGTAGTTAAATAGGTGAGTGGGTGACAGTTGAATCAGATGACACAAGGTATTTTCATATGTGTAGTGTTTGATCCAGTCGTACTATTGTGATGGAAGTAGTAGGCGAATGGTGGAATAGATGACACGAGTAGACTGGGAGACGAGGACGTATGGTAGGAAATAGGTGAAGGGCATAGGCTAGTTGATTGTGCATGCATTGATTTAGGTGTGCATTTATGCTTGTGTTCAATCGCGTTCTTTCTCATTGGTGGTTGTGATGCGCGATCGATTGAAATGCGATGCGTTTGGTTAGCGATTGAGACTACTGATATGAATGGTTTGAGTAGTTTGATGGAGAGATTTGTTTGTTTAGATTGTTGTTGACGGTTTGCAGTTTGTGTCTGTGTAATTTTGCATATAGTTTATATGTTCGTGTGTTGATATATAGTTTGGCAGTTGGTATTTTCGGTTGATTGGGTGCATTTTAGTTTGTTTTGGTTTTTATATGATCAAATGAGTGATTTGGTGTGGATTGAATTGTTTTGGTTGGTTCAATGTGATAGTTTGTTAGTTAGATTGTCACTCTGGTGTCTCCTCATTTGCGGATAAATCTTTCGCCTTTTACTAAAGATTTCCGTGGGGAGGCACAACACAATGAGTCTGAACTCATTTTTTACAACCCCATCCCTCGGATGGGGCAGATCAAATCAAACAAAATCCACAACACAAATACTATCAACCATCCGTACACAACCGCAACCGCATCCGTATCCCCAACAAATTTACCCACTAAATAGAATACGTATCACTGGAAGGTAGTCGCATTCACCAGGACTGGAATGTCACTGTTCAATCGCCTTGTTTCTCATACGTGATCAGATTAGAACAGATCAAATCAGATTAGATCAGGTCGGATCAGATCAGATCAGATCAGTTTCATTTACGTCGAACAGGATTCGATGAGTTCAAATAAGATGAGGACAGGTGATGTGACTAAGATGGAGAGGGGTGCGCTTCACATCACACACAGGGATCAGAATGAGATGGGCAAAACGAAGGAAACGAACAGACACGAAGATTATCATATATATATATATATATATATATATATATATATATATATATATATATATATATATACATATAGATATGTATGAGCACGAGAGAGCGAGAGCGAGAGGGAGAGAGGAAGAACGAGAGCAACAGAACAGCGAGGGAGTGAGGGGGGGGGCGAGAGAGGGAGATTTTGACATGGATTAGTGGGTCATGTGAGGGTAGATAGGGTGATGTGAAGAAATGAATATCTCGGCGAACGGTTTGAAGAGGGTGGATGGGGCTGAGTTGTGACCGTGTAAATTAGATGCACTCAGTGAACTCGAGCAATCAGACTGATGTTCATAAGTAGGCATATGCGGACGTAATCAAGGTGTGTATGTATATTGTGCGATTGGTCTATGTGAGCTTCAGATGAGTATGTGAGTAGTTGAGTAGTTAAATAGGTGAGTGGGTGACAGTTGAATCAGATGACACAAGGTATTTTCATATGTGTAGTGTTTGATCCAGTCGTACTATTGTGATGGAAGTAGTAGGCGAATGGTGGAATAGATGACACGAGTAGACTGGGAGACGAGGACGTATGGTAGGAAATAGGTGAAGGGCATAGGCTAGTTGATTGTGCATGCATTGATTTAGGTGTGCATTTATGCTTGTGTTCAATCGCGTTCTTTCTCATTGGTGGTTGTGATGCGCGATCGATTGAAATGCGATGCGTTTGGTTAGCGATTGAGACTACTGATATGAATGGTTTGAGTAGTTTGATGGAGAGATTTGTTTGTTTAGATTGTTGTTGACGGTTTGCAGTTTGTGTCTGTGTAATTTTGCATATAGTTTATATGTTCGTGTGTTGATATATAGTTTGGCAGTTGGTATTTTCGGTTGATTGGGTGCATTTTAGTTTGTTTTGGTTTTTATATGATCAAATGAGTGATTTGGTGTGGATTGAATTGTTTTGGTTGGTTCAATGTGATAGTTTGTTAGTTAGATTGTCACTCTGGTGTCTCCTCATTTGCGGATAAATCTTTCGCCTTTTACTAAAGATTTCCGTGGGGAGGCACAACACAATGAGTCTGAACTCATTTTTTACAACCCCATCCCTCGGATGGGGCAGATCAAATCAAACAAAATCCACAACACAAATACTATCAACCATCCGTACACAACCGCAACCGCATCCGTATCCCCAACAAATTTACCCACTAAATAGAATACGTATCACTGGAAGGTAGTCGCATTCACCAGGACTGGAATGTCACTGTTCAATCGCCTTGTTTCTCATACGTGATCAGATTAGAACAGATCAAATCAGATTAGATCAGGTCGGATCAGATCAGATCAGATCAGTTTCATTTACGTCGAACAGGATTCGATGAGTTCAAATAAGATGAGGACAGGTGATGTGACTAAGATGGAGAGGGGTGCGCTTCACATCACACACAGGGATCAGAATGAGATGGGCAAAACGAAGGAAACGAACAGACACGAAGATTATCATATATATATATATATATATATATATATATATATATATATATATATATATATATATATATATATATAGATATGTATGAGCACGAGAGAGCGAGAGCGAGAGGGAGAGAGGAAGAACGAGAGCAACAGAACAGCGAGGGAGTGAGGGGGGGGGGCGAGAGAGGGAGATTTAGACATGGATTAGTGGGTCATGTGAGGGTAGATAGGGTGATGTGAAGAAATGAATATCTCGGCGAACGGTTTGAAGAGGGTGGATGGGGCTGAGTTGTGACCGTGTAAATTAGATGCACTCAGTGAACTCGAGCAATCAGACTGATGTTCATAAGTAGGCATATGCGGACGTAATCAAGGTGTGTATGTATATTGTGCGATTGGTCTATGTGAGCTTCAGATGAGTATGTGAGTAGTTGAGTAGTTAAATAGGTGAGTGGGTGACAGTTGAATCATATGACACAAGGTATTTTCATATGTGTAGTGTTTGATCCAGTCGTACTATTGTGATGGAAGTAGTAGGCGAATGGTGGAATAGATGACACGAGTAGACTGGGAGACGAGGACGTATGGTAGGAAATAGGTGAAGGGCATAGGCTAGTTGATTGTGCATGCATTGATTTAGGTGTGCATTTATGCTTGTGTTCAATCGCGTTCTTTCTCATTGGTGGTTGTGATGCGCGATCGATTGAAATGCGATGCGTTTGGTTAGCGATTGAGACTACTGATATGAATGGTTTGAGTAGTTTGATGGAGAGATTTGTTTGTTTAGATTGTTGTTGACGGTTTGCAGTTTGTGTCTGTGTAATTTTGCATATAGTTTATATGTTCGTGTGTTGATATATAGTTTGGCAGTTGGTATTTTCGGTTGATTGGGTGCATTTTAGTTTGTTTTGGTTTTTATATGATCAAATGAGTGATTTGGTGTGGATTGAATTGTTTTGGTTGGTTCAATGTGATAGTTTGTTAGTTAGATTGTCACTCTGGTGTCTCCTCATTTGCGGATAAATCTTTCGCCTTTTACTAAAGATTTCCGTGGGGAGGCACAACACAATGAGTCTGAACTCATTTTTTACAACCCCATCCCTCGGATGGGGCAGATCAAATCAAACAAAATCCACAACACAAATACTATCAACCATCCGTACACAACCGCAACCGCATCCGTATCCCCAACAAATTTACCCACTAAATAGAATACGTATCACTGGAAGGTAGTCGCATTCACCAGGACTGGAATGTCACTGTTCAATCGCCTTGTTTCTCATACGTGATCAGATTAGAACAGATCAAATCAGATTAGATCAGGTCGGATCAGATCAGATCAGATCAGTTTCATTTACGTCGAACAGGATTCGATGAGTTCAAATAAGATGAGGACAGGTGATGTGACTAAGATGGAGAGGGGTGCGCTTCACATCACACACAGGGATCAGAATGAGATGGGCAAAACGAAGGAAACGAACAGACACGAAGATTATCATATATATATATATATATATATATATATATATATATATATATATATATATATATATATATATATATATATATATATATATACATATAGATATGTATGAGCACGAGAGAGCGAGAGCGAGAGGGAGAGAGGAAGAACGAGAGCAACAGAACAGCGAGGGAGTGAGGGGGGGGGCGAGAGAGGGAGATTTTGACATGGATTAGTGGGTCATGTGAGGGTAGATAGGGTGATGTGAAGAAATGAATATCTCGGCGAACGGTTTGAAGAGGGTGGATGGGGCTGAGTTGTGACCGTGTAAATTAGATGCACTCAGTGAACTCGAGCAATCAGACTGATGTTCATAAGTAGGCATATGCGGACGTAATCAAGGTGTGTATGTATATTGTGCGATTGGTCTATGTGAGCTTCAGATGAGTATGTGAGTAGTTGAGTAGTTAAATAGGTGAGTGGGTGACAGTTGAATCATATGACACAAGGTATTTTCATATGTGTAGTGTTTGATCCAGTCGTACTATTGTGATGGAAGTAGTAGGCGAATGGTGGAATAGATGACACGAGTAGACTGGGAGACGAGGACGTATGGTAGGAAATAGGTGAAGGGCATAGGCTAGTTGATTGTGCATGCATTGATTTAGGTGTGCATTTATGCTTGTGTTCAATCGCGTTCTTTCTCATTGGTGGTTGTGATGCGCGATCGATTGAAATGCGATGCGTTTGGTTAGCGATTGAGACTACTGATATGAATGGTTTGAGTAGTTTGATGGAGAGATTTGTTTGTTTAGATTGTTGTTGACGGTTTGCAGTTTGTGTCTGTGTAATTTTGCATATAGTTTATATGTTCGTGTGTTGATATATAGTTTGGCAGTTGGTATTTTCGGTTGATTGGGTGCATTTTAGTTTGTTTTGGTTTTTATATGATCAAATGAGTGATTTGGTGTGGATTGAATTGTTTTGGTTGGTTCAATGTGATAGTTTGTTAGTTAGATTGTCACTCTGGTGTCTCCTCATTTGCGGATAAATCTTTCGCCTTTTACTAAAGATTTCCGTGGGGAGGCACAACACAATGAGTCTGAACTCATTTTTTACAACCCCATCCCTCGGATGGGGCAGATCAAATCAAACAAAATCCACAACACAAATACTATCAACCATCCGTACACAACCGCAACCGCATCCGTATCCCCAACAAATTTACCCACTAAATAGAATACGTATCACTGGAAGGTAGTCGCATTCACCAGGACTGGAATGTCACTGTTCAATCGCCTTGTTTCTCATACGTGATCAGATTAGAACAGATCAAATCAGATTAGATCAGGTCGGATCAGATCAGATCAGATCAGTTTCATTTACGTCGAACAGGATTCGATGAGTTCAAATAAGATGAGGACAGGTGATGTGACTAAGATGGAGTGGGCTGCGCTTCACATCACACACAGGGATCAGAATGAGATGGGCAAAACGAAGGAAACGAACAGACACGAAGATTATCATATATATATATATATATATATATATATATATATATATATATATATATATATATATATATACATATAGATATGTATGAGCACGAGAGAGCGAGAGCGAGAGGGAGAGAGGAAGAACGAGAGCAACAGAACAGCGAGGGAGTGAGGGGGGGGGCGAGAGAGGGAGATTTTGACATGGATTAGTGGGTCATGTGAGGGTAGATAGGGTGATGTGAAGAAATGAATATCTCGGCGAACGGTTTGAAGAGGGTGGATGGGGCTGAGTTGTGACCGTGTAAATTAGATGCACTCAGTGAACTCGAGCAATCAGACTGATGTTCATAAGTAGGCATATGCGGACGTAATCAAGGTGTGTATGTATATTGTGCGATTGGTCTATGTGAGCTTCAGATGAGTATGTGAGTAGTTGAGTAGTTAAATAGGTGAGTGGGTGACAGTTGAATCATATGACACAAGGTATTTTCATATGTGTAGTGTTTGATCCAGTCGTACTATTGTGATGGAAGTAGTAGGCGAATGGTGGAATAGATGACACGAGTAGACTGGGAGACGAGGACGTATGGTAGGAAATAGGTGAAGGGCATAGGCTAGTTGATTGTGCATGCATTGATTTAGGTGTGCATTTATGCTTGTGTTCAATCGCGTTCTTTCTCATTGGTGGTTGTGATGCGCGATCGATTGAAATGCGATGCGTTTGGTTAGCGATTGAGACTACTGATATGAATGGTTTGAGTAGTTTGATGGAGAGATTTGTTTGTTTAGATTGTTGTTGACGGTTTGCAGTTTGTGTCTGTGTAATTTTGCATATAGTTTATATGTTCGTGTGTTGATATATAGTTTGGCAGTTGGTATTTTCGGTTGATTGGGTGCATTTTAGTTTGTTTTGGTTTTTATATGATCAAATGAGTGATTTGGTGTGGATTGAATTGTTTTGGTTGGTTCAATGTGATAGTTTGTTAGTTAGATTGTCACTCTGGTGTCTCCTCATTTGCGGATAAATCTTTCGCCTTTTACTAAAGATTTCCGTGGGGAGGCACAACACAATGAGTCTGAACTCATTTTTTACAACCCCATCCCTCGGATGGGGCAGATCAAATCAAACAAAATCCACAACACAAATACTATCAACCATCCGTACACAACCGCAACCGCATCCGTATCCCCAACAAATTTACCCACTAAATAGAATACGTATCACTGGAAGGTAGTCGCATTCACCAGGACTGGAATGTCACTGTTCAATCGCCTTGTTTCTCATACGTGATCAGATTAGAACAGATCAAATCAGATTAGATCAGGTCGGATCAGATCAGATCAGATCAGTTTCATTTACGTCGAACAGGATTCGATGAGTTCAAATAAGATGAGGACAGGTGATGTGACTAAGATGGAGTGGGCTGCGCTTCACATCACACACAGGGATCAGAATGAGATGGGCAAAACGAAGGAAACGAACAGACACGAAGATTATCATATATATATATATATATATATATATATATATATATATATATATATATATATATATATATATACATATAGATATGTATGAGCACGAGAGAGCGAGAGCGAGAGGGAGAGAGGAAGAACGAGAGCAACAGAACAGCGAGGGAGTGAGGGGGGGTGCGAGAGAGGGAGATTTTGACATGGATTAGTGGGTCATGTGAGGGTAGATAGGGTGATGTGAAGAAATGAATATCTCGGCGAACGGTTTGAAGAGGGTGGATGGGGCTGAGTTGTGACCGTGTAAATTAGATGCACTCAGTGAACTCGAGCAATCAGACTGATGTTCATAAGTAGGCATATGCGGACGTAATCAAGGTGTGTATGTATATTGTGCGATTGGTCTATGTGAGCTTCAGATGAGTATGTGAGTAGTTGAGTAGTTAAATAGGTGAGTGGGTGACAGTTGAATCAGATGACACAAGGTATTTTCATATGTGTAGTGTTTGATCCAGTCGTACTATTGTGATGGAAGTAGTAGGCGAATGGTGGAATAGATGACACGAGTAGACTGGGAGACGAGGACGTATGGTAGGAAATAGGTGAAGGGCATAGGCTAGTTGATTGTGCATGCATTGATTTAGGTGTGCATTTATGCTTGTGTTCAATCGCGTTCTTTCTCATTGGTGGTTGTGATGCGCGATCGATTGAAATGCGATGCATGTTTGGTTGGTGATTGAGACTACTGATATGAATGGTTTGAGTAGTTTGATGGAGAGATTTGTTTGTTTAGATTGTTGTTGACGGTTTGCAGTTTGTGTCTGTGTAATTTTGCATATAGTTTATATGTTCGTGTGTTGATATATAGTTTGGCAGTTGGTATTTTCGGTTGATTGGGTGCATTTTAGTTTGTTTTGGTTTTTATATGATCAAATGAGTGATTTGGTGTGGATTGAATTGTTTTGGTTGGTTCAATGTGATAGTTTGTTAGTTAGATTGTCACTCTGGTGTCTCCTCATTTGCGGATAAATCTTTCGCCTTTTACTAAAGATTTCCGTGGGGAGGCACAACACAATGAGTCTGAACTCATTTTTTACAACCCCATCCCTCGGATGGGGCAGATCAAATCAAACAAAATCCACAACACAAATACTATCAACCATCCGTACACAACCGCAACCGCATCCGTATCCCCAACAAATTTACCCACTAAATAGAATACGTATCACTGGAAGGTAGTCGCATTCACCAGGACTGGAATGTCACTGTTCAATCGCCTTGTTTCTCATACGTGATCAGATTAGAACAGATCAAATCAGATTAGATCAGGTCGGATCAGATCAGATCAGATCAGTTTCATTTACGTCGAACAGGATTCGATGAGTTCAAATAAGATGAGGACAGGTGATGTGACTAAGATGGAGAGGGGTGCGCTTCACATCACACACAGGGATCAGAATGAGATGGGCAAAACGAAGGAAACGAACAGACACGAAGATTATCATATGTATATATATATATATATATATATATATATATATATATATATATATATATATATAGATATGTATGAGCACGAGAGAGCGAGAGCGAGAGGGAGAGAGGAAGAACGAGAGCAACAGAACAGCGAGGGAGTGAGGGGGGGGGTGCGAGAGAGGGAGATTTTGACATGGATTAGTGGGTCATGTGAGGGTAGATAGGGTGATGTGAAGAAATGAATATCTCGGCGAACGGTTTGAAGAGGGTGGATGGGGCTGAGTTGTGACCGTGTAAATTAGATGCACTCAGTGAACTCGAGCAATCAGACTGATGTTCATAAGTAGGCATATGCGGACGTAATCAAGGTGTGTATGTATATTGTGCGATTGGTCTATGTGAGCTTCAGATGAGTATGTGAGTAGTTGAGTAGTTAAATAGGTGAGTGGGTGACAGTTGAATCAGATGACACAAGGTATTTTCATATGTGTAGTGTTTGATCCAGTCGTACTATTGTGATGGAAGTAGTAGGCGAATGGTGGAATAGATGACACGAGTAGACTGGGAGACGAGGACGTATGGTAGGAAATAGGTGAAGGGCATAGGCTAGTTGATTGTGCATGCATTGATTTAGGTGTGCATTTATGCTTGTGTTCAATCGCGTTCTTTCTCATTGGTGGTTGTGATGCGCGATCGATTGAAATGCGATGCGTTTGGTTAGCGATTGAGACTACTGATATGAATGGTTTGAGTAGTTTGATGGAGAGATTTGTTTGTTTAGATTGTTGTTGACGGTTTGCAGTTTGTGTCTGTGTAATTTTGCATATAGTTTATATGTTCGTGTGTTGATATATAGTTTGGCAGTTGGTATTTTCGGTTGATTGGGTGCATTTTAGTTTGTTTTGGTTTTTATATGATCAAATGAGTGATTTGGTGTGGATTGAATTGTTTTGGTTGGTTCAATGTGATAGTTTGTTAGTTAGATTGTCACTCTGGTGTCTCCTCATTTGCGGATAAATCTTTCGCCTTTTACTAAAGATTTCCGTGGGGAGGCACAACACAATGAGTCTGAACTCATTTTTTACAACCCCATCCCTCGGATGGGGCAGATCAAATCAAACAAAATCCACAACACAAATACTATCAACCATCCGTACACAACCGCAACCGCATCCGTATCCCCAACAAATTTACCCACTAAATAGAATACGTATCACTGGAAGGTAGTCGCATTCACCAGGACTGGAATGTCACTGTTCAATCGCCTTGTTTCTCATACGTGATCAGATTAGAACAGATCAAATCAGATTAGATCAGGTCGGATCAGATCAGATCAGATCAGTTTCATTTACGTCGAACAGGATTCGATGAGTTCAAATAAGATGAGGACAGGTGATGTGACTAAGATGGAGAGGGGTGCGCTTCACATCACACACAGGGATCAGAATGAGATGGGCAAAACGAAGGAAACGAACAGACACGAAGATTATCATATGTATATATATATATATATATATATATATATATATATATATATATATATATATATATATATATATATATAGATATGTATGAGCACGAGAGAGCGAGAGCGAGAGGGAGAGAGGAAGAACGAGAGCAACAGAACAGCGAGGGAGTGAGGGGGGGGGTGCGAGAGAGGGAGATTTTGACATGGATTAGTGGGTCATGTGAGGGTAGATAGGGTGATGTGAAGAAATGAATATCTCGGCGAACGGTTTGAAGAGGGTGGATGGGGCTGAGTTGTGACCGTGTAAATTAGATGCACTCAGTGAACTCGAGCAATCAGACTGATGTTCATAAGTAGGCATATGCGGACGTAATCAAGGTGTGTATGTATATTGTGCGATTGGTCTATGTGAGCTTCAGATGAGTATGTGAGTAGTTGAGTAGTTAAATAGGTGAGTGGGTGACAGTTGAATCAGATGACACAAGGTATTTTCATATGTGTAGTGTTTGATCCAGTCGTACTATTGTGATGGAAGTAGTAGGCGAATGGTGGAATAGATGACACGAGTAGACTGGGAGACGAGGACGTATGGTAGGAAATAGGTGAAGGGCATAGGCTAGTTGATTGTGCATGCATTGATTTAGGTGTGCATTTATGCTTGTGTTCAATCGCGTTCTTTCTCATTGGTGGTTGTGATGCGCGATCGATTGAAATGCGATGCGTTTGGTTAGCGATTGAGACTACTGATATGAATGGTTTGAGTAGTTTGATGGAGAGATTTGTTTGTTTAGATTGTTGTTGACGGTTTGCAGTTTGTGTCTGTGTAATTTTGCATATAGTTTATATGTTCGTGTGTTGATATATAGTTTGGCAGTTGGTATTTTCGGTTGATTGGGTGCATTTTAGTTTGTTTTGGTTTTTATATGATCAAATGAGTGATTTGGTGTGGATTGAATTGTTTTGGTTGGTTCAATGTGATAGTTTGTTAGTTAGATTGTCACTCTGGTGTCTCCTCATTTGCGGATAAATCTTTCGCCTTTTACTAAAGATTTCCGTGGGGAGGCACAACACAATGAGTCTGAACTCATTTTTTACAACCCCATCCCTCGGATGGGGCAGATCAAATCAAACAAAATCCACAACACAAATACTATCAACCATCCGTACACAACCGCAACCGCATCCGTATCCCCAACAAATTTACCCACTAAATAGAATACGTATCACTGGAAGGTAGTCGCATTCACCAGGACTGGAATGTCACTGTTCAATCGCCTTGTTTCTCATACGTGATCAGATTAGAACAGATCAAATCAGATTAGATCAGGTCGGATCAGATCAGATCAGATCAGTTTCATTTACGTCGAACAGGATTCGATGAGTTCAAATAAGATGAGGACAGGTGATGTGACTAAGATGGAGAGGGGTGCGCTTCACATCACACACAGGGATCAGAATGAGATGGGCAAAACGAAGGAAACGAACAGACACGAAGATTATCATATATATATATATATATATATATATATATATATATATATATATATATATATATATATATATATATATATATACATATAGATATGTATGAGCACGAGAGAGCGAGAGCGAGAGGGAGAGAGGAAGAACGAGAGCAACAGAACAGCGAGGGAGTGAGGGGGGGGTGCGAGAGAGGGAGATTTTGACATGGATTAGTGGGTCATGTGAGGGTAGATAGGGTGATGTGAAGAAATGAATATCTCGGCGAACGGTTTGAAGAGGGTGGATGGGGCTGAGTTGTGACCGTGTAAATTAGATGCACTCAGTGAACTCGAGCAATCAGACTGATGTTCATAAGTAGGCATATGCGGACGTAATCAAGGTGTGTATGTATATTGTGCGATTGGTCTATGTGAGCTTCAGATGAGTATGTGAGTAGTTGAGTAGTTAAATAGGTGAGTGGGTGACATTTGAATCAGATGACACAAGGTATTTTCATATGTGTAGTGTTTGATCCAGTCGTACTATTGTGATGGAAGTAGTAGGCGAATGGTGGAATAGATGACACGAGTAGACTGGGAGACGAGGACGTATGGTAGGAAATAGGTGAAGGGCATAGGCTAGTTGATTGTGCATGCATTGATTTAGGTGTGCATTTATGCTTGTGTTCAATCGCGTTCTTTCTCATTGGTGGTTGTGATGCGCGATCGATTGAAATGCGATGCGTTTGGTTAGCGATTGAGACTACTGATATGAATGGTTTGAGTAGTTTGATGGAGAGATTTGTTTGTTTAGATTGTTGTTGACGGTTTGCAGTTTGTGTCTGTGTAATTTTGCATATAGTTTATATGTTCGTGTGTTGATATATAGTTTGGCAGTTGGTATTTTCGGTTGATTGGGTGCATTTTAGTTTGTTTTGGTTTTTATATGATCAAATGAGTGATTTGGTGTGGATTGAATTGTTTTGGTTGGTTCAATGTGATAGTTTGTTAGTTAGATTGTCACTCTGGTGTCTCCTCATTTGCGGATAAATCTTTCGCCTTTTACTAAAGATTTCCGTGGGGAGGCACAACACAATGAGTCTGAACTCATTTTTTACAACCCCATCCCTCGGATGGGGCAGATCAAATCAAACAAAATCCACAACACAAATACTATCAACCATCCGTACACAACCGCAACCGCATCCGTATCCCCAACAAATTTACCCACTAAATAGAATACGTATCACTGGAAGGTAGTCGCATTCACCAGGACTGGAATGTCACTGTTCAATCGCCTTGTTTCTCATACGTGATCAGATTAGAACAGATCAAATCAGATTAGATCAGGTCGGATCAGATCAGATCAGATCAGTTTCATTTACGTCGAACAGGATTCGATGAGTTCAAATAAGATGAGGACAGGTGATGTGACTAAGATGGAGAGGGGTGCGCTTCACATCACACACAGGGATCAGAATGAGATGGGCAAAACGAAGGAAACGAACAGACACGAAGATTATCATATATATATATATATATATATATATATATATATATATATATATATATATATATATATATAGATATGTATGAGCACGAGAGAGCGAGAGCGAGAGGGTGAGAGGAAGAACGAGAGCAACAGAACAGCGAGGGAGTGAGGGGGGGGGGGCGAGAGAGGGAGATTTAGACATGGATTAGTGGGTCATGTGAGGGTAGATAGGGTGATGTGAAGAAATGAATATCTCGGCGAACGGTTTGAAGAGGGTGGATGGGGCTGAGTTGTGACCGTGTAAATTAGATGCACTCAGTGAACTCGAGCAATCAGACTGATGTTCATAAGTAGGCATATGCGGACGTAATCAAGGTGTGTATGTATATTGTGCGATTGGTCTATGTGAGCTTCAGATGAGTATGTGAGTAGTTGAGTAGTTAAATAGGTGAGTGGGTGACAGTTGAATCAGATGACACAAGGTATTTTCATATGTGTAGTGTTTGATCCAGTCGTACTATTGTGATGGAAGTAGTAGGCGAATGGTGGAATAGATGACACGAGTAGACTGGGAGACGAGGACGTATGGTAGGAAATAGGTGAAGGGCATAGGCTAGTTGATTGTGCATGCATTGATTTAGGTGTGCATTTATGCTTGTGTTCAATCGCGTTCTTTCTCATTGGTGGTTGTGATGCGCGATCGATTGAAATGCGATGCGTTTGGTTAGCGATTGAGACTACTGATATGAATGGTTTGAGTAGTTTGATGGAGAGATTTGTTTGTTTAGATTGTTGTTGACGGTTTGCAGTTTGTGTCTGTGTAATTTTGCATATAGTTTATATGTTCGTGTGTTGATATATAGTTTGGCAGTTGGTATTTTCGGTTGATTGGGTGCATTTTAGTTTGTTTTGGTTTTTATATGATCAAATGAGTGATTTGGTGTGGATTGAATTGTTTTGGTTGGTTCAATGTGATAGTTTGTTAGTTAGATTGTCACTCTGGTGTCTCCTCATTTGCGGATAAATCTTTCGCCTTTTACTAAAGATTTCCGTGGGGAGGCACAACACAATGAGTCTGAACTCATTTTTTACAACCCCATCCCTCGGATGGGGCAGATCAAATCAAACAAAATCCACAACACAAATACTATCAACCATCCGTACACAACCGCAACCGCATCCGTATCCCCAACAAATTTACCCACTAAATAGAATACGTATCACTGGAAGGTAGTCGCATTCACCAGGACTGGAATGTCACTGTTCAATCGCCTTGTTTCTCATACGTGATCAGATTAGAACAGATCAAATCAGATTAGATCAGGTCGGATCAGATCAGATCAGATCAGTTTCATTTACGTCGAACAGGATTCGATGAGTTCAAATAAGATGAGGACAGGTGATGTGACTAAGATGGAGTGGGCTGCGCTTCACATCACACACAGGGATCAGAATGAGATGGGCAAAACGAAGGAAACGAACAGACACGAAGATTATCATATGTATATTTTTATATATATATATATATACATATAGATATGTATGAGCACGAGAGAGCGAGAGCGAGAGGGTGAGAGGAAGAACGAGAGCAACAGAACAGCGAGGGAGTGAGGGGGGGGGGCGAGAGAGGGAGATTTAGACATGGATTAGTGGGTCATGTGAGGGTAGATAGGGTGATATGAAGAAATGAATATCTCGGCGAACGGTTTGAAGAGGGTGGATGGGGCTGAGTTGTGACCGTGTAAATTAGATGCACTCAGTGAACTCGAGCAATCAGACTGATGTTCATAAGTAGGCATATGCGGACGTAATCAAGGTGTGTATGTATATTGTGCGATTGGTCTATGTGAGCTTCAGATGAGTATGTGAGTAGTTGAGTAGTTAAATAGGTGAGTGGGTGACAGTTGAATCAGATGACACAAGGTATTTTCATATGTGTAGTGTTTGATCCAGTCGTACTATTGTGATGGAAGTAGTAGGCGAATGGTGGAATAGATGACACGAGTAGACTGGGAGACGAGGACGTATGGTAGGAAATAGGTGAAGGGCATAGGCTAGTTGATTGTGCATGCATTGATTTAGGTGTGCATTTATGCTTGTGTTCAATCGCGTTCTTTCTCATTGGTGGTTGTGATGCGCGATCGATTGAAATGCGATG
Source organism: Fasciola hepatica (assembly GCA_948099385.1). Taxonomy (NCBI): domain Eukaryota; kingdom Metazoa; phylum Platyhelminthes; class Trematoda; order Plagiorchiida; family Fasciolidae; genus Fasciola; species Fasciola hepatica. Next base: position 12,245,466 of record CANUEZ040000048.1, on the reverse strand, counting down.
CATGTTTGGTTGGTGATTGAGACTACTGATATGAATGGTTTGAGTAGTTTGATGGAGAGATTTGTTTGTTTAGATTGTTGTTGACGGTTTGCAGTTTGTGTCTGTGTAATTTTGCATATAGTTTATATGTTCGTGTGTTGATATATAGTTTGGCAGTTGGTATTTTCGGTTGATTGGGTGCATTTTAGTTTGTTTTGGTTTTTATATGATCAAATGAGTGATTTGGTGTGGATTGAATTGTTTTGGTTGGTTCAATGTGATAGTTTGTTAGTTAGATTGTCACTCTGGTGTCTCCTCATTTGCGGATAAATCTTTCGCCTTTTACTAAAGATTTCCGTGGGGAGGCACAACACAATGAGTCTGAACTCATTTTTTACAACCCCATCCCTCGGATGGGGCAGAGCAAATCAAACAAAATCCACAACACAAATACTATCAACCATCCGTACACAACCGCAACCGCATCCGTATCCCCAACAAATTTACCCACTAAATAGAATACGTATCACTGGAAGGTAGTCGCATTCACCAGGACTGGAATGTCACTGTTCAATCGCCTTGTTTCTCATACGTGATCAGATTAGAACAGATCAAATCAGATTAGATCAGATCAGATCAGATCAGTTTCATTTACGTCAAACAGGATTCGATGAGTTCAAATAAGATGAGGACAGGTGATGTGACTAAGATGGAGTGGGCTGCGCTTCACATCACACACAGGGATCAGAATGAGATGGGCAAAACGAAGGAAACGAACAGACACGAAGATTATCATATGTATATTTTTATATATATATATATATATATATAGATATGTATGAGCACGAGAGAGCGAGAGCGAGAGGGTGAGAGGAAGAACGAGAGCAACAGAACAGCGAGGGAGTGAGGGGGGGGGCGAGAGAGGGAGATTTAGACATGGATTAGTGGGTCATGTGAGGGTAGATAGGGTGATATGAAGAAATGAATATCTCGGCGAACGGTTTGAAGAGGGTGGATGGGGCTGAGTTGTGACCGTGTAAATTAGATGCACTCAGTGAACTCGAGCAATCAGACTGATGTTCATAAGTAGGCATATGCGGACGTAATCAAGGTGTGTATGTATATTGTGCGATTGGTCTATGTGAGCTTCAGATGAGTATGTGAGTAGTTGAGTAGTTAAATAGGTGAGTGGGTGACATTTGAATCAGATGACACAAGGTATTTTCATATGTGTAGTGTTTTATCCAGTCGTACTATTGTGATGGAAGTAGTAGGCGAATGGTGGAATAGATGACACGAGTAGACTGGGAGACGAGGACGTATGGTAGGAAATAGGTGAAGGGCATAGGCTAGTTGATTGTGCATGCATTGATTTAGGTGTGCATTTATGCTTGTGTTCAATCGCGTTCTTTCTCATTGGTGGTTGTGATGCGCGATCGATTGAAATGCGATGCATGTTTGGTTGGTGATTGAGACTACTGATATGAATGGTTTGAGTAGTTTGATGGAGAGATTTGTTTGTTTAGATTGTTGTTGACGGTTTGCAGTTTGTGTCTGTGTAATTTTGCATATAGTTTATATGTTCGTGTGTTGATATATAGTTTGGCAGTTGGTATTTTCGGTTGATTGGGTGCATTTTAGTTTGTTTTGGTTTTTATATGATCAAATGAGTGATTTGGTGTGGATTGAATTGTTTTGGTTGGTTCAATGTGATAGTTTGTTAGTTAGATTGTCACTCTGGTGTCTCCTCATTTGCGGATAAATCTTTCGCCTTTTACTAAAGATTTCCGTGGGGAGGCACAACACAATGAGTCTGAACTCATTTTTTACAACCCCATCCCTCGGATGGGGCAGATCAAATCAAACAAAATCCACAACACAAATACTATCAACCATCCGTACACAACCGCAACCGCATCCGTATCCCCAACAAATTTACCCACTAAATAGAATACGTATCACTGGAAGGTAGTCGCATTCACCAGGACTGGAATGTCACTGTTCAATCGCCTTGTTTCTCATACGTGATCAGATTAGAACAGATCAAATCAGATTAGATCAGATCAGATCAGATCAGTTTCATTTATGTCGAACAGGATTCGATGAGTTCAAATAAGATGAGGACAGGTGATGTGACTAAGATGGAGTGGGCTGCGCTTCACATCACACACAGGGATCAGAATGAGATGGGCAAAACGAAGGAAACGAACAGACACGAAGATTATCATATGTATATTTTTATATATATATATATATACATATAGATATGTATGAGCACGAGAGAGCGAGAGCGAGAGGGTGAGAGGAAGAACGAGAGCAACAGAACAGCGAGGGAGTGAGGGGGGGGGGCGAGAGAGGGAGATTTAGACATGGATTAGTGGGTCATGTGAGGGTAGATAGGGTGATATGAAGAAATGAATATCTCGGCGAACGGTTTGAAGAGGGTGGATGGGGCTGAGTTGTGACCGTGTAAATTAGATGCACTCAGTGAACTCGAGCAATCAGACTGATGTTCATAAGTAGGCATATGCGGACGTAATCAAGGTGTGTATGTATATTGTGCGATTGGTCTATGTGAGCTTCAGATGAGTATGTGAGTAGTTGAGTAGTTAAATAGGTGAGTGGGTGACAGTTGAATCAGATGACACAAGGTATTTTCATATGTGTAGTGTTTGATCCAGTCGTACTATTGTGATGGAAGTAGTAGGCGAATGGTGGAATAGATGACACGAGTAGACTGGGAGACGAGGACGTATGGTAGGAAATAGGTGAAGGGCATAGGCTAGTTGATTGTGCATGCATTGATTTAGGTGTGCATTTATGCTTGTGTTCAATCGCGTTCTTTCTCATTGGTGGTTGTGATGCGCGATCGATTGAAATGCGATGCATGTTTGGTTGGTGATTGAGACTACTGATATGAATGGTTTGAGTAGTTTGATGGAGAGATTTGTTTGTTTAGATTGTTGTTGACGGTTTGCAGTTTGTGTCTGTGTAATTTTGCATATAGTTTATATGTTCGTGTGTTGATATATAGTTTGGCAGTTGGTATTTTCGGTTGATTGGGTGCATTTTAGTTTGTTTTGGTTTTTATATGATCAAATGAGTGATTTGGTGTGGATTGAATTGTTTTGGTTGGTTCAATGTGATAGTTTGTTAGTTAGATTGTCACTCTGGTGTCTCCTCATTTGCGGATAAATCTTTCGCCTTTTACTAAAGATTTCCGTGGGGAGGCACAACACAATGAGTCTGAACTCATTTTTTACAACCCCATCCCTCGGATGGGGCAGAGCAAATCAAACAAAATCCACAACACAAATACTATCAACCATCCGTACACAACCGCAACCGCATCCGTATCCCCAACAAATTTACCCACTAAATAGAATACGTATCACTGGAAGGTAGTCGCATTCACCAGGACTGGAATGTCACTGTTCAATCGCCTTGTTTCTCATACGTGATCAGATTAGAACAGATCAAATCAGATTAGATCAGATCAGATCAGATCAGTTTCATTTACGTCAAACAGGATTCGATGAGTTCAAATAAGATGAGGACAGGTGATGTGACTAAGATGGAGTGGGCTGCGCTTCACATCACACACAGGGATCAGAATGAGATGGGCAAAACGAAGGAAACGAACAGACACGAAGATTATCATATGTATATTTTTATATATATATATATATATATATAGATATGTATGAGCACGAGAGAGCGAGAGCGAGAGGGTGAGAGGAAGAACGAGAGCAACAGAACAGCGAGGGAGTGAGGGGGGGGGCGAGAGAGGGAGATTTAGACATGGATTAGTGGGTCATGTGAGGGTAGATAGGGTGATATGAAGAAATGAATATCTCGGCGAACGGTTTGAAGAGGGTGGATGGGGCTGAGTTGTGACCGTGTAAATTAGATGCACTCAGTGAACTCGAGCAATCAGACTGATGTTCATAAGTAGGCATATGCGGACGTAATCAAGGTGTGTATGTATATTGTGCGATTGGTCTATGTGAGCTTCAGATGAGTATGTGAGTAGTTGAGTAGTTAAATAGGTGAGTGGGTGACATTTGAATCAGATGACACAAGGTATTTTCATATGTGTAGTGTTTTATCCAGTCGTACTATTGTGATGGAAGTAGTAGGCGAATGGTGGAATAGATGACACGAGTAGACTGGGAGACGAGGACGTATGGTAGGAAATAGGTGAAGGGCATAGGCTAGTTGATTGTGCATGCATTGATTTAGGTGTGCATTTATGCTTGTGTTCAATCGCGTTCTTTCTCATTGGTGGTTGTGATGCGCGATCGATTGAAATGCGATGCATGTTTGGTTGGTGATTGAGACTACTGATATGAATGGTTTGAGTAGTTTGATGGAGAGATTTGTTTGTTTAGATTGTTGTTGACGGTTTGCAGTTTGTGTCTGTGTAATTTTGCATATAGTTTATATGTTCGTGTGTTGATATATAGTTTGGCAGTTGGTATTTTCGGTTGATTGGGTGCATTTTAGTTTGTTTTGGTTTTTATATGATCAAATGAGTGATTTGGTGTGGATTGAATTGTTTTGGTTGGTTCAATGTGATAGTTTGTTAGTTAGATTGTCACTCTGGTGTCTCCTCATTTGCGGATAAATCTTTCGCCTTTTACTAAAGATTTCCGTGGGGAGGCACAACACAATGAGTCTGAACTCATTTTTTACAACCCCATCCCTCGGATGGGGCAGATCAAATCAAACAAAATCCACAACACAAATACTATCAACCATCCGTACACAACCGCAACCGCATCCGTATCCCCAACAAATTTACCCACTAAATAGAATACGTATCACTGGAAGGTAGTCGCATTCACCAGGACTGGAATGTCACTGTTCAATCGCCTTGTTTCTCATACGTGATCAGATTAGAACAGATCAAATCAGATTAGATCAGATCAGATCAGATCAGTTTCATTTATGTCGAACAGGATTCGATGAGTTCAAATAAGATGAGGACAGGTGATGTGACTAAGATGGAGTGGGCTGCGCTTCACATCACACACAGGGATCAGAATGAGATGGGCAAAACGAAGGAAACGAACAGACACGAAGATTATCATATGTATATTTTTATATATATATATATATACATATAGATATGTATGAGCACGAGAGAGCGAGAGCGAGAGGGTGAGAGGAAGAACGAGAGCAACAGAACAGCGAGGGAGTGAGGGGGGGGGCGAGAGAGGGAGATTTTGACATGGATTAGTGGGTCATGTGAGGGTAGATAGGGTGATATGAAGAAATGAATATCTCGGCGAACGGTTTGAAGAGGGTGGATGGGGCTGAGTTGTGACCGTGTAAATTAGATGCACTCAGTGAACTCGAGCAATCAGACTGATGTTCATAAGTAGGCATATGCGGACGTAATCAAGGTGTGTATGTATATTGTGCGATTGGTCTATGTGAGCTTCAGATGAGTATGTGAGTAGTTGAGTAGTTAAATAGGTGAGTGGGTGACAGTTGAATCAGATGACACAAGGTATTTTCATATGTGTAGTGTTTGATCCAGTCGTACTATTGTGATGGAAGTAGTAGGCGAATGGTGGAATAGATGACACGAGTAGACTGGGAGACGAGGACGTATGGTAGGAAATAGGTGAAGGGCATAGGCTAGTTGATTGTGCATGCATTGATTTAGGTGTGCATTTATGCTTGTGTTCAATCGCGTTCTTTCTCATTGGTGGTTGTGATGCGCGATCGATTGAAATGCGATGCGTTTGGTTAGCGATTGAGACTACTGATATGAATGGTTTGAGTAGTTTGATGGAGAGATTTGTTTGTTTAGATTGTTGTTGACGGTTTGCAGTTTGTGTCTGTGTAATTTTGCATATAGTTTATATGTTCGTGTGTTGATATATAGTTTGGCAGTTGGTATTTTCGGTTGATTGGGTGCATTTTAGTTTGTTTTGGTTTTTATATGATCAAATGAGTGATTTGGTGTGGATTGAATTGTTTTGGTTGGTTCAATGTGATAGTTTGTTAGTTAGATTGTCACTCTGGTGTCTCCTCATTTGCGGATAAATCTTTCGCCTTTTACTAAAGATTTCCGTGGGGAGGCACAACACAATGAGTCTGAACTCATTTTTTACAACCCCATCCCTCGGATGGGGCAGATCAAATCAAACAAAATCCACAACACAAATACTATCAACCATCCGTACACAACCGCAACCGCATCCGTATCCCCAACAAATTTACCCACTAAATAGAATACGTATCACTGGAAGGTAGTCGCATTCACCAGGACTGGAATGTCACTGTTCAATCGCCTTGTTTCTCATACGTGATCAGATTAGAACAGATCAAATCAGATTAGATCAGGTCGGATCAGATCAGATCAGATCAGTTTCATTTACGTCGAACAGGATTCGATGAGTTCAAATAAGATGAGGACAGGTGATGTGACTAAGATGGAGAGGGGTGCGCTTCACATCACACACAGGGATCAGAATGAGATGGGCAAAACGAAGGAAACGAACAGACACGAAGATTATCATATGTATATATATATATATATATATATATATATATATATATATATATATATATATATATATATATATATAGATATGTATGAGCACGAGAGAGCGAGAGCGAGAGGGAGAGAGGAAGAACGAGAGCAACAGAACAGCGAGGGAGTGAGGGGGGGGGTGCGAGAGAGGGAGATTTTGACATGGATTAGTGGGTCATGTGAGGGTAGATAGGGTGATGTGAAGAAATGAATATCTCGGCGAACGGTTTGAAGAGGGTGGATGGGGCTGAGTTGTGACCGTGTAAATTAGATGCACTCAGTGAACTCGAGCAATCAGACTGATGTTCATAAGTAGGCATATGCGGACGTAATCAAGGTGTGTATGTATATTGTGCGATTGGTCTATGTGAGCTTCAGATGAGTATGTGAGTAGTTGAGTAGTTAAATAGGTGAGTGGGTGACAGTTGAATCAGATGACACAAGGTATTTTCATATGTGTAGTGTTTGATCCAGTCGTACTATTGTGATGGAAGTAGTAGGCGAATGGTGGAATAGATGACACGAGTAGACTGGGAGACGAGGACGTATGGTAGGAAATAGGTGAAGGGCATAGGCTAGTTGATTGTGCATGCATTGATTTAGGTGTGCATTTATGCTTGTGTTCAATCGCGTTCTTTCTCATTGGTGGTTGTGATGCGCGATCGATTGAAATGCGATGCGTTTGGTTAGCGATTGAGACTACTGATATGAATGGTTTGAGTAGTTTGATGGAGAGATTTGTTTGTTTAGATTGTTGTTGACGGTTTGCAGTTTGTGTCTGTGTAATTTTGCATATAGTTTATATGTTCGTGTGTTGATATATAGTTTGGCAGTTGGTATTTTCGGTTGATTGGGTGCATTTTAGTTTGTTTTGGTTTTTATATGATCAAATGAGTGATTTGGTGTGGATTGAATTGTTTTGGTTGGTTCAATGTGATAGTTTGTTAGTTAGATTGTCACTCTGGTGTCTCCTCATTTGCGGATAAATCTTTCGCCTTTTACTAAAGATTTCCGTGGGGAGGCACAACACAATGAGTCTGAACTCATTTTTTACAACCCCATCCCTCGGATGGGGCAGATCAAATCAAACAAAATCCACAACACAAATACTATCAACCATCCGTACACAACCGCAACCGCATCCGTATCCCCAACAAATTTACCCACTAAATAGAATACGTATCACTGGAAGGTAGTCGCATTCACCAGGACTGGAATGTCACTGTTCAATCGCCTTGTTTCTCATACGTGATCAGATTAGAACAGATCAAATCAGATTAGATCAGGTCGGATCAGATCAGATCAGATCAGTTTCATTTACGTCGAACAGGATTCGATGAGTTCAAATAAGATGAGGACAGGTGATGTGACTAAGATGGAGAGGGGTGCGCTTCACATCACACACAGGGATCAGAATGAGATGGGCAAAACGAAGGAAACGAACAGACACGAAGATTATCATATATATATATATATATATATATATATATATATATATATATATATATATATATATATATATATATACATATAGATATGTATGAGCACGAGAGAGCGAGAGCGAGAGGGAGAGAGGAAGAACGAGAGCAACAGAACAGCGAGGGAGTGAGGGGGGGGTGCGAGAGAGGGAGATTTTGACATGGATTAGTGGGTCATGTGAGGGTAGATAGGGTGATGTGAAGAAATGAATATCTCGGCGAACGGTTTGAAGAGGGTGGATGGGGCTGAGTTGTGACCGTGTAAATTAGATGCACTCAGTGAACTCGAGCAATCAGACTGATGTTCATAAGTAGGCATATGCGGACGTAATCAAGGTGTGTATGTATATTGTGCGATTGGTCTATGTGAGCTTCAGATGAGTATGTGAGTAGTTGAGTAGTTAAATAGGTGAGTGGGTGACATTTGAATCAGATGACACAAGGTATTTTCATATGTGTAGTGTTTGATCCAGTCGTACTATTGTGATGGAAGTAGTAGGCGAATGGTGGAATAGATGACACGAGTAGACTGGGAGACGAGGACGTATGGTAGGAAATAGGTGAAGGGCATAGGCTAGTTGATTGTGCATGCATTGATTTAGGTGTGCATTTATGCTTGTGTTCAATCGCGTTCTTTCTCATTGGTGGTTGTGATGCGCGATCGATTGAAATGCGATGCGTTTGGTTAGCGATTGAGACTACTGATATGAATGGTTTGAGTAGTTTGATGGAGAGATTTGTTTGTTTAGATTGTTGTTGACGGTTTGCAGTTTGTGTCTGTGTAATTTTGCATATAGTTTATATGTTCGTGTGTTGATATATAGTTTGGCAGTTGGTATTTTCGGTTGATTGGGTGCATTTTAGTTTGTTTTGGTTTTTATATGATCAAATGAGTGATTTGGTGTGGATTGAATTGTTTTGGTTGGTTCAATGTGATAGTTTGTTAGTTAGATTGTCACTCTGGTGTCTCCTCATTTGCGGATAAATCTTTCGCCTTTTACTAAAGATTTCCGTGGGGAGGCACAACACAATGAGTCTGAACTCATTTTTTACAACCCCATCCCTCGGATGGGGCAGATCAAATCAAACAAAATCCACAACACAAATACTATCAACCATCCGTACACAACCGCAACCGCATCCGTATCCCCAACAAATTTACCCACTAAATAGAATACGTATCACTGGAAGGTAGTCGCATTCACCAGGACTGGAATGTCACTGTTCAATCGCCTTGTTTCTCATACGTGATCAGATTAGAACAGATCAAATCAGATTAGATCAGGTCGGATCAGATCAGATCAGATCAGTTTCATTTACGTCGAACAGGATTCGATGAGTTCAAATAAGATGAGGACAGGTGATGTGACTAAGATGGAGAGGGGTGCGCTTCACATCACACACAGGGATCAGAATGAGATGGGCAAAACGAAGGAAACGAACAGACACGAAGATTATCATATATATATATATATATATATATATATATAATATATATATATATATATATATATATATATATATATATATATAGATATGTATGAGCACGAGAGAGCGAGAGCGAGAGGGTGAGAGGAAGAACGAGAGCAACAGAACAGCGAGGGAGTGAGGGGGGGGGGGCGAGAGAGGGAGATTTAGACATGGATTAGTGGGTCATGTGAGGGTAGATAGGGTGATGTGAAGAAATGAATATCTCGGCGAACGGTTTGAAGAGGGTGGATGGGGCTGAGTTGTGACCGTGTAAATTAGATGCACTCAGTGAACTCGAGCAATCAGACTGATGTTCATAAGTAGGCATATGCGGACGTAATCAAGGTGTGTATGTATATTGTGCGATTGGTCTATGTGAGCTTCAGATGAGTATGTGAGTAGTTGAGTAGTTAAATAGGTGAGTGGGTGACAGTTGAATCAGATGACACAAGGTATTTTCATATGTGTAGTGTTTGATCCAGTCGTACTATTGTGATGGAAGTAGTAGGCGAATGGTGGAATAGATGACACGAGTAGACTGGGAGACGAGGACGTATGGTAGGAAATAGGTGAAGGGCATAGGCTAGTTGATTGTGCATGCATTGATTTAGGTGTGCATTTATGCTTGTGTTCAATCGCGTTCTTTCTCATTGGTGGTTGTGATGCGCGATCGATTGAAATGCGATGCGTTTGGTTAGCGATTGAGACTACTGATATGAATGGTTTGAGTAGTTTGATGGAGAGATTTGTTTGTTTAGATTGTTGTTGACGGTTTGCAGTTTGTGTCTGTGTAATTTTGCATATAGTTTATATGTTCGTGTGTTGATATATAGTTTGGCAGTTGGTATTTTCGGTTGATTGGGTGCATTTTAGTTTGTTTTGGTTTTTATATGATCAAATGAGTGATTTGGTGTGGATTGAATTGTTTTGGTTGGTTCAATGTGATAGTTTGTTAGTTAGATTGTCACTCTGGTGTCTCCTCATTTGCGGATAAATCTTTCGCCTTTTACTAAAGATTTCCGTGGGGAGGCACAACACAATGAGTCTGAACTCATTTTTTACAACCCCATCCCTCGGATGGGGCAGATCAAATCAAACAAAATCCACAACACAAATACTATCAACCATCCGTACACAACCGCAACCGCATCCGTATCCCCAACAAATTTACCCACTAAATAGAATACGTATCACTGGAAGGTAGTCGCATTCACCAGGACTGGAATGTCACTGTTCAATCGCCTTGTTTCTCATACGTGATCAGATTAGAACAGATCAAATCAGATTAGATCAGGTCGGATCAGATCAGATCAGATCAGTTTCATTTACGTCGAACAGGATTCGATGAGTTCAAATAAGATGAGGACAGGTGATGTGACTAAGATGGAGTGGGCTGCGCTTCACATCACACACAGGGATCAGAATGAGATGGGCAAAACGAAGGAAACGAACAGACACGAAGATTATCATATGTATATTTTTATATATATATATATATACATATAGATATGTATGAGCACGAGAGAGCGAGAGCGAGAGGGTGAGAGGAAGAACGAGAGCAACAGAACAGCGAGGGAGTGAGGGGGGGGGGCGAGAGAGGGAGATTTAGACATGGATTAGTGGGTCATGTGAGGGTAGATAGGGTGATATGAAGAAATGAATATCTCGGCGAACGGTTTGAAGAGGGTGGATGGGGCTGAGTTGTGACCGTGTAAATTAGATGCACTCAGTGAACTCGAGCAATCAGACTGATGTTCATAAGTAGGCATATGCGGACGTAATCAAGGTGTGTATGTATATTGTGCGATTGGTCTATGTGAGCTTCAGATGAGTATGTGAGTAGTTGAGTAGTTAAATAGGTGAGTGGGTGACAGTTGAATCAGATGACACAAGGTATTTTCATATGTGTAGTGTTTGATCCAGTCGTACTATTGTGATGGAAGTAGTAGGCGAATGGTGGAATAGATGACACGAGTAGACTGGGAGACGAGGACGTATGGTAGGAAATAGGTGAAGGGCATAGGCTAGTTGATTGTGCATGCATTGATTTAGGTGTGCATTTATGCTTGTGTTCAATCGCGTTCTTTCTCATTGGTGGTTGTGATGCGCGATCGATTGAAATGCGATGCATGTTTGGTTGGTGATTGAGACTACTGATATGAATGGTTTGAGTAGTTTGATGGAGAGATTTGTTTGTTTAGATTGTTGTTGACGGTTTGCAGTTTGTGTCTGTGTAATTTTGCATATAGTTTATATGTTCGTGTGTTGATATATAGTTTGGCAGTTGGTATTTTCGGTTGATTGGGTGCATTTTAGTTTGTTTTGGTTTTTATATGATCAAATGAGTGATTTGGTGTGGATTGAATTGTTTTGGTTGGTTCAATGTGATAGTTTGTTAGTTAGATTGTCACTCTGGTGTCTCCTCATTTGCGGATAAATCTTTCGCCTTTTACTAAAGATTTCCGTGGGGAGGCACAACACAATGAGTCTGAACTCATTTTTTACAACCCCATCCCTCGGATGGGGCAGAGCAAATCAAACAAAATCCACAACACAAATACTATCAACCATCCGTACACAACCGCAACCGCATCCGTATCCCCAACAAATTTACCCACTAAATAGAATACGTATCACTGGAAGGTAGTCGCATTCACCAGGACTGGAATGTCACTGTTCAATCGCCTTGTTTCTCATACGTGATCAGATTAGAACAGATCAAATCAGATTAGATCAGATCAGATCAGATCAGTTTCATTTACGTCAAACAGGATTCGATGAGTTCAAATAAGATGAGGACAGGTGATGTGACTAAGATGGAGTGGGCTGCGCTTCACATCACACACAGGGATCAGAATGAGATGGGCAAAACGAAGGAAACGAACAGACACGAAGATTATCATATGTATATTTTTATATATATATATATATACATATAGATATGTATGAGCACGAGAGAGCGAGAGCGAGAGGGTGAGAGGAAGAACGAGAGCAACAGAACAGCGAGGGAGTGAGGGGGGGGGCGAGAGAGGGAGATTTAGACATGGATTAGTGGGTCATGTGAGGGTAGATAGGGTGATATGAAGAAATGAATATCTCGGCGAACGGTTTGAAGAGGGTGGATGGGGCTGAGTTGTGACCGTGTAAATTAGATGCACTCAGTGAACTCGAGCAATCAGACTGATGTTCATAAGTAGGCATATGCGGACGTAATCAAGGTGTGTATGTATATTGTGCGATTGGTCTATGTGAGCTTCAGATGAGTATGTGAGTAGTTGAGTAGTTAAATAGGTGAGTGGGTGACATTTGAATCAGATGACACAAGGTATTTTCATATGTGTAGTGTTTTATCCAGTCGTACTATTGTGATGGAAGTAGTAGGCGAATGGTGGAATAGATGACACGAGTAGACTGGGAGACGAGGACGTATGGTAGGAAATAGGTGAAGGGCATAGGCTAGTTGATTGTGCATGCATTGATTTAGGTGTGCATTTATGCTTGTGTTCAATCGCGTTCTTTCTCATTGGTGGTTGTGATGCGCGATCGATTGAAATGCGATGCATGTTTGGTTGGTGATTGAGACTACTGATATGAATGGTTTGAGTAGTTTGATGGAGAGATTTGTTTGTTTAGATTGTTGTTGACGGTTTGCAGTTTGTGTCTGTGTAATTTTGCATATAGTTTATATGTTCGTGTGTTGATATATAGTTTGGCAGTTGGTATTTTCGGTTGATTGGGTGCATTTTAGTTTGTTTTGGTTTTTATATGATCAAATGAGTGATTTGGTGTGGATTGAATTGTTTTGGTTGGTTCAATGTGATAGTTTGTTAGTTAGATTGTCACTCTGGTGTCTCCTCATTTGCGGATAAATCTTTCGCCTTTTACTAAAGATTTCCGTGGGGAGGCACAACACAATGAGTCTGAACTCATTTTTTACAACCCCATCCCTCGGATGGGGCAGATCAAATCAAACAAAATCCACAACACAAATACTATCAACCATCCGTACACAACCGCAACCGCATCCGTATCCCCAACAAATTTACCCACTAAATAGAATACGTATCACTGGAAGGTAGTCGCATTCACCAGGACTGGAATGTCACTGTTCAATCGCCTTGTTTCTCATACGTGATCAGATTAGAACAGATCAAATCAGATTAGATCAGATCAGATCAGATCAGTTTCATTTATGTCGAACAGGATTCGATGAGTTCAAATAAGATGAGGACAGGTGATGTGACTAAGATGGAGTGGGCTGCGCTTCACATCACACACAGGGATCAGAATGAGATGGGCAAAACGAAGGAAACGAACAGACACGAAGATTATCATATGTATATTTTTATATATATATATATACATATAGATATGTATGAGCACGAGAGAGCGAGAGCGAGAGGGTGAGAGGAAGAACGAGAGCAACAGAACAGCGAGGGAGTGAGGGGGGGGGGCGAGAGAGGGAGATTTTGACATGGATTAGTGGGTCATGTGAGGGTAGATAGGGTGATATGAAGAAATGAATATCTCGGCGAACGGTTTGAAGAGGGTGGATGGGGCTGAGTTGTGACCGTGTAAATTAGATGCACTCAGTGAACTCGAGCAATCAGACTGATGTTCATAAGTAGGCATATGCGGACGTAATCAAGGTGTGTATGTATATTGTGCGATTGGTCTATGTGAGCTTCAGATGAGTATGTGAGTAGTTGAGTAGTTAAATAGGTGAGTGGGTGACAGTTGAATCAGATGACACAAGGTATTTTCATATGTGTAGTGTTTGATCCAGTCGTACTATTGTGATGGAAGTAGTAGGCGAATGGTGGAATAGATGACACGAGTAGACTGGGAGACGAGGACGTATGGTAGGAAATAGGTGAAGGGCATAGGCTAGTTGATTGTGCATGCATTGATTTAGGTGTGCATTTATGCTTGTGTTCAATCGCGTTCTTTCTCATTGGTGGTTGTGATGCGCGATCGATTGAAATGCGATGCATGTTTGGTTGGTGATTGAGACTACTGATATGAATGGTTTGAGTAGTTTGATGGAGAGATTTGTTTGTTTAGATTGTTGTTGACGGTTTGCAGTTTGTGTCTGTGTAATTTTGCATATAGTTTATATGTTCGTGTGTTGATATATAGTTTGGCAGTTGGTATTTTCGGTTGATTGGGTGCATTTTAGTTTGTTTTGGTTTTTATATGATCAAATGAGTGATTTGGTGTGGATTGAATTGTTTTGGTTGGTTCAATGTGATAGTTTGTTAGTTAGATTGTCACTCTGGTGTCTCCTCATTTGCGGATAAATCTTTCGCCTTTTACTAAAGATTTCCGTGGGGAGGCACAACACAATGAGTCTGAACTCATTTTTTACAACCCCATCCCTCGGATGGGGCAGATCAAATCAAACAAAATCCACAACACAAATACTATCAACCATCCGTACACAACCGCAACCGCATCCGTATCCCCAACAAATTTACCCACTAAATAGAATACGTATCACTGGAAGGTAGTCGCATTCACCAGGACTGGAATGTCACTGTTCAATCGCCTTGTTTCTCATACGTGATCAGATTAGAACAGATCAAATCAGATTAGATCAGATCAGATCAGATCAGTTTCATTTACGTCAAACAGGATTCGATGAGTTCAAATAAGATGAGGACAGGTGATGTGACTAAGATGGAGTGGGCTGCGCTTCACATCACACACAGGGATCAGAATGAGATGGGCAAAACGAAGGAAACGAACAGACACGAAGATTATCATATGTATATTTTTATATATATATATATATATACATATAGATATGTATGAGCACGAGAGAGCGAGAGCGAGAGGGTGAGAGGAAGAACGAGAGCAACAGAACAGCGAGGGAGTGAGGGGGGGGGGGCGAGAGAGGGAGATTTAGACATGGATTAGTGGGTCATGTGAGGGTAGATAGGGTGATATGAAGAAATGAATATCTCGGCGAACGGTTTGAAGAGGGTGGATGGGGCTGAGTTGTGACCGTGTAAATTAGATGCACTCAGTGAACTCGAGCAATCAGACTGATGTTCATAAGTAGGCATATGCGGACGTAATCAAGGTGTGTATGTATATTGTGCGATTGGTCTATGTGAGCTTCAGATGAGTATGTGAGTAGTTGAGTAGTTAAATAGGTGAGTGGGTGACAGTTGAATCAGATGACACAAGGTATTTTCATATGTGTAGTGTTTGATCCAGTCGTACTATTGTGATGGAAGTAGTAGGCGAATGGTGGAATAGATGACACGAGTAGACTGGGAGACGAGGACGTATGGTAGGAAATAGGTGAAGGGCATAGGCTAGTTGATTGTGCATGCATTGATTTAGGTGTGCATTTATGCTTGTGTTCAATCGCGTTCTTTCTCATTGGTGGTTGTGATGCGCGATCGATTGAAATGCGATGCATGTTTGGTTGGTGATTGAGACTACTGATATGAATGGTTTGAGTAGTTTGATGGAGAGATTTGTTTGTTTAGATTGTTGTTGACGGTTTGCAGTTTGTGTCTGTGTAATTTTGCATATAGTTTATATGTTCGTGTGTTGATATATAGTTTGGCAGTTGGTATTTTCGGTTGATTGGGTGCATTTTAGTTTGTTTTGGTTTTTATATGATCAAATGAGTGATTTGGTGTGGATTGAATTGTTTTGGTTGGTTCAATGTGATAGTTTGTTAGTTAGATTGTCACTCTGGTGTCTCCTCATTTGCGGATAAATCTTTCGCCTTTTACTAAAGATTTCCGTGGGGAGGCACAACACAATGAGTCTGAACTCATTTTTTACAACCCCATCCCTCGGATGGGGCAGATCAAATCAAACAAAATCCACAACACAAATACTATCAACCATCCGTACACAACCGCAACCGCATCCGTATCCCCAACAAATTTACCCACTAAATAGAATACGTATCACTGGAAGGTAGTCGCATTCACCAGGACTGGAATGTCACTGTTCAATCGCCTTGTTTCTCATACGTGATCAGATTAGAACAGATCAAATCAGATTAGATCAGATCAGATCAGATCAGTTTCATTTACGTCAAACAGGATTCGATGAGTTCAAATAAGATGAGGACAGGTGATGTGACTAAGATGGAGTGGGCTGCGCTTCACATCACACACAGGGATCAGAATGAGATGGGCAAAACGAAGGAAACGAACAGACACGAAGATTATCATATATATATATATATATATATATATATATATATATATATATATATATATATATATATATATATATATATATATATAGATATGTATGAGCACGAGAGAACGAGAGCGAGAGGGTGAGAGGAAGAACGAGAGCAACAGAACAGCGAGGGAGTGAGGGGGGGGGCGAGAGAGGGAGATTTTGACATGGATTAGTGGGTCATGTGAGGGTAGATAGGGTGATATGAAGAAATGAATATCTCGGCGAACGGTTTGAAGAGGGTGGATGGGGCTGAGTTGTGACCGTGTAAATTAGATGCACTCAGTGAACTCGAGCAATCAGACTGATGTTCATAAGTAGGCATATGCGGACGTAATCAAGGTGTGTATGTATATTGTGCGATTGGTCTATGTGAGCTTCAGATGAGTATGTGAGTAGTTGAGTAGTTAAATAGGTGAGTGGGTGACAGTTGAATCAGATGACACAAGGTATTTTCATATGTGTAGTGTTTGATCCAGTCGTACTATTGTGATGGAAGTAGTAGGCGAATGGTGGAATAGATGACACGAGTAGACTGGGAGACGAGGACGTATGGTAGGAAATAGGTGAAGGGCATAGGCTAGTTGATTGTGCATGCATTGATTTAGGTGTGCATTTATGCTTGTGTTCAATCGCGTTCTTTCTCATTGGTGGTTGTGATGCGCGATCGATTGAAATGCGATGCATGTTTGGTTGGTGATTGAGACTACTGATATGAATGGTTTGAGTAGTTTGATGGAGAGATTTGTTTGTTTAGATTGTTGTTGACGGTTTGCAGTTTGTGTCTGTGTAATTTTGCATATAGTTTATATGTTCGTGTGTTGATATATAGTTTGGCAGTTGGTATTTTCGGTTGATTGGGTGCATTTTAGTTTGTTTTGGTTTTTATATGATCAAATGAGTGATTTGGTGTGGATTGAATTGTTTTGGTTGGTTCAATGTGATAGTTTGTTAGTTAGATTGTCACTATGGTGTCTCCTCGTTTGCGGATAGATCTTTCGCCTTTTACTAAAGATTTCCGTGGGGAGGCACAACACAATGAGTCTGAACTCATTTTTTACAACCCCATCCCTCGGATGGGGCAGATCAAATCAAACAAAATCCACAACACAAATACTATCAACCATCCGTACACAACCGCAACCGCATCCGTATCCCCAACAAATTTACCCACTAAATAGAATACGTATCACTGGAAGGTAGTCGCATTCACCAGGACTGGAATGTCACTGTTCAATCGCCTTGTTTCTCATACGTGATCAGATTAGAACAGATCAAATCAGATTAGATCAGATCAGATCAGATCAGTTTCATTTACGTCAAACAGGATTCGATGAGTTCAAATAAGATGAGGACAGGTGATGTGACTAAGATGGAGTGGGCTGCGCTTCACATCACACACAGGGATCAGAATGAGATGGGCAAAACGAAGGAAACGAACAGACACGAAGATTATCATATGTATATTTTTATATATATATATATATACATATAGATATGTATGAGCACGAGAGAGCGAGAGGGTGAGAGGAAGAACGAGAGCAACAGAACAGCGAGGGAGTGAGGGGGGGGGGCGAGAGAGGGAGATTTAGACATGGATTAGTGGGTCATGTGAGGGTAGATAGGGTGATATGAAGAAATGAATATCTCGGCGAACGGTTTGAAGAGGGTGGATGGGGCTGAGTTGTGACCGTGTAAATTAGATGCACTCAGTGAACTCGAGCAATCAGACTGATGTTCATAAGTAGGCATATGCGGACGTAATCAAGGTGTGTATGTATATTGTGCGATTGGTCTATGTGAGCTTCAGATGAGTATGTGAGTAGTTGAGTAGTTAAATAGGTGAGTGGGTGACAGTTGAATCAGATGACACAAGGTATTTTCATATGTGTAGTGTTTGATCCAGTCGTACTATTGTGATGGAAGTAGTAGGCGAATGGTGGAATAGATGACACGAGTAGACTGGGAGACGAGGACGTATGGTAGGAAATAGGTGAAGGGCATAGGCTAGTTGATTGTGCATGCATTGATTTAGGTGTGCATTTATGCTTGTGTTCAATCGCGTTCTTTCTCATTGGTGGTTGTGATGCGCGATCGATTGAAATGCGATGCATGTTTGGTTGGTGATTGAGACTACTGATATGAATGGTTTGAGTAGTTTGATGGAGAGATTTGTTTGTTTAGATTGTTGTTGACGGTTTGCAGTTTGTGTCTGTGTAATTTTGCATATAGTTTATATGTTCGTGTGTTGATATATAGTTTGGCAGTTGGTATTTTCGGTTGATTGGGTGCATTTTAGTTTGTTTTGGTTTTTATATGATCAAATGAGTGATTTGGTGTGGATTGAATTGTTTTGGTTGGTTCAATGTGATAGTTTGTTAGTTAGATTGTCACTCTGGTGTCTCCTCATTTGCGGATAAATCTTTCGCCTTTTACTAAAGATTTCCGTGGGGAGGCACAACACAATGAGTCTGAACTCATTTTTTACAACCCCATCCCTCGGATGGGGCAGATCAAATCAAACAAAATCCACAACACAAATACTATCAACCATCCGTACACAACCGCAACCGCATCCGTATCCCCAACAAATTTACCCACTAAATAGAATACGTATCACTGGAAGGTAGTCGCATTCACCAGGACTGGAATGTCACTGTTCAATCGCCTTGTTTCTCATACGTGATCAGATTAGAACAGATCAAATCAGATTAGATCAGATCAGATCAGATCAGTTTCATTTACGTCAAACAGGATTCGATGAGTTCAAATAAGATGAGGACAGGTGATGTGACTAAGATGGAGTGGGCTGCGCTTCACATCACACACAGGGATCAGAATGAGATGGGCAAAACGAAGGAAACGAACAGACACGAAGATTATCATATATATATATATATATATATATATATATATATATATATATATATATATATATATATAGATATGTATGAGCACGAGAGAACGAGAGCGAGAGGGTGAGAGGAAGAACGAGAGCAACAGAACAGCGAGGGAGTGAGGGGGGGGGCGAGAGAGGGAGATTTTGACATGGATTAGTGGGTCATGTGAGGGTAGATAGGGTGATATGAAGAAATGAATATCTCGGCGAACGGTTTGAAGAGGGTGGATGGGGCTGAGTTGTGACCGTGTAAATTAGATGCACTCAGTGAACTCGAGCAATCAGACTGATGTTCATAAGTAGGCATATGCGGACGTAATCAAGGTGTGTATGTATATTGTGCGATTGGTCTATGTGAGCTTCAGATGAGTATGTGAGTAGTTGAGTAGTTAAATAGGTGAGTGGGTGACAGTTGAATCAGATGACACAAGGTATTTTCATATGTGTAGTGTTTGATCCAGTCGTACTATTGTGATGGAAGTAGTAGGCGAATGGTGGAATAGATGACACGAGTAGACTGGGAGACGAGGACGTATGGTAGGAAATAGGTGAAGGGCATAGGCTAGTTGATTGTGCATGCATTGATTTAGGTGTGCATTTATGCTTGTGTTCAATCGCGTTCTTTCTCATTGGTGGTTGTGATGCGCGATCGATTGAAATGCGATGCATGTTTGGTTGGTGATTGAGACTACTGATATGAATGGTTTGAGTAGTTTGATGGAGAGATTTGTTTGTTTAGATTGTTGTTGACGGTTTGCAGTTTGTGTCTGTGTAATTTTGCATATAGTTTATATGTTCGTGTGTTGATATATAGTTTGGCAGTTGGTATTTTCGGTTGATTGGGTGCATTTTAGTTTGTTTTGGTTTTTATATGATCAAATGAGTGATTTGGTGTGGATTGAATTGTTTTGGTTGGTTCAATGTGATAGTTTGTTAGTTAGATTGTCACTATGGTGTCTCCTCGTTTGCGGATAAATCTTTCGCCTTTTACTAAAGATTTCCGTGGGGAGGCACAACACAATGAGTTTGAACTCATTTTTTACAACCCCATCCCTCGGATGGGGCAGATCAAATCAAACAAAATCCACAACACAAATACTATCAACCATCCGTACACAACCGCAACCGCATCCGTATCCCCAACAAATTTACCCACTAAATAGAATACGTATCACTGGAAGGTAGTCGCATTCACCAGGACTGGAATGTCACTGTTCAATCGCCTTGTTTCTCATACGTGATCAGATTAGAACAGATCAAATCAGATTAGATCAGATCAGATCAGATCAGTTTCATTTACGTCAAACAGGATTCGATGAGTTCAAATAAGATGAGGACAGGTGATGTGACTAAGATGGAGTGGGCTGCGCTTCACATCACACACAGGGATCAGAATGAGATGGGCAAAACGAAGGAAACGAACAGAAACGAAGATTATCATATATATATATATATATATATATATATATATATATATATATATATATATATATGTATGAGCACGAGAGAGCGAGAGCGAGAGGGTGAGAGGAAGAACGAGAGCAACAGAACAGCGAGGGAGTGAGGGGGGGGGCGAGAGAGGGAGATTTTGACATGGATTAGTGGGTCATGTGAGGGTAGATAGGGTGATATGAAGAAATGAATATCTCGGCGAACGGTTTGAAGAGGGTGGATGGGGCTGAGTTGTGACCGTGTAAATTAGATGCACTCAGTGAACTCGAGCAATCAGACTGATGTTCATAAGTAGGCATATGCGGACGTAATCAAGGTGTGTATGTATATTGTGCGATTGGTCTATGTGAGCTTCAGATGAGTATGTGAGTAGTTGAGTAGTTAAATAGGTGAGTGGGTGACAGTTGAATCAGATGACACAAGGTATTTTCATATGTGTAGTGTTTGATCCAGTCGTACTATTGTGATGGAAGTAGTAGGCGAATGGTGGAATAGATGACACGAGTAGACTGGGAGACGAGGACGTATGGTAGGAAATAGGTGAAGGGCATAGGCTAGTTGATTGTGCATGCATTGATTTAGGTGTGCATTTATGCTTGTGTTCAATCGCGTTCTTTCTCATTGGTGGTTGTGATGCGCGATCGATTGAAATGCGATGCATGTTTGGTTGGTGATTGAGACTACTGATATGAATGGTTTGAGTAGTTTGATGGAGAGATTTGTTTGTTTAGATTGTTGTTGACGGTTTGCAGTTTGTGTCTGTGTAATTTTGCATATAGTTTATATGTTCGTGTGTTGATATATAGTTTGGCAGTTGGTATTTTCGGTTGATTGGGTGCATTTTAGTTTGTTTTGGTTTTTATATGATCAAATGAGTGATTTGGTGTGGATTGAATTGTTTTGGTTGGTTCAATGTGATAGTTTGTTAGTTAGATTGTCACTATGGTGTCTCCTCGTTTGCGGATAAATCTTTCGCCTTTTACTAAAGATTTCCGTGGGGAGGCACAACACAATGAGTTTGAACTCATTTTTTACAACCCCATCCCTCGGATGGGGCAGATCAAATCAAACAAAATCCACAACACAAATACTATCAACCATCCGTACACAACCGCAACCGCATCCGTATCCCCAACAAATTTACCCACTAAATAGAATACGTATCACTGGAAGGTAGTCGCATTCACCAGGACTGGAATGTCACTGTTCAATCGCCTTGTTTCTCATACGTGATCAGATTAGAACAGATCAAATCAGATTAGATCAGATCAGATCAGATCAGTTTCATTTACGTCAAACAGGATTCGATGAGTTCAAATAAGATGAGGACAGGTGATGTGACTAAGATGGAGTGGGCTGCGCTTCACATCACACACAGGGATCAGAATGAGATGGGCAAAACGAAGGAAACGAACAGACACGAAGATTATCATATATATATATATATATATATATATATATATATATATATATATATATATATATATATATGAGCACGAGAGAGCGAGAGCGAGAGGGTGAGAGGAAGATCGAGAGCAACAGAACAGCGAGGGAGTGAGGGGGGGGGGGCGAGAGAGGGAGATTTAGACATGGATTAGTGGGTCATGTGAGGGTAGATAGGGTGATATGAAGAAATGAATATCTCGGCGAACGGTTTGAAGAGGGTGGATGGGGCTGAGTTGTGACCGTGTAAATTAGATGCACTCAGTGAACTCGAGCAATCAGACTGATGTTCATAAGTAGGCATATGCGGACGTAATCAAGGTGTGTATGTATATTGTGCGATTGGTCTATGTGAGCTTCAGATGAGTATGTGAGTAGTTGAGTAGTTAAATAGGTGAGTGGGTGACAGTTGAATCAGATGACACAAGGTATTTTCATATGTGTAGTGTTTGATCCAGTCGTACTATTGTGATGGAAGTAGTAGGCGAATGGTGGAATAGATGACACGAGTAGACTGGGAGACGAGGACGTATGGTAGGAAATAGGTGAAGGGCATAGGCTAGTTGATTGTGCATGCATTGATTTAGGTGTGCATTTATGCTTGTGTTCAATCGCGTTCTTTCTCATTGGTGGTTGTGATGCGCGATCGATTGAAATGCGATGCATGTTTGGTTGGTGATTGAGACTACTGATATGAATGGTTTGAGTAGTTTGATGGAGAGATTTGTTTGTTTAGATTGTTGTTGACGGTTTGCAGTTTGTGTCTGTGTAATTTTGCATATAGTTTATATGTTCGTGTGTTGATATATAGTTTGGCAGTTGGTATTTTCGGTTGATTGGGTGCATTTTAGTTTGTTTTGGTTTTTATATGATCAAATGAGTGATTTGGTGTGGATTGAATTGTTTTGGTTGGTTCAATGTGATAGTTTGTTAGTTAGATTGTCACTCTGGTGTCTCCTCATTTGCGGATAAATCTTTCGCCTTTTACTAAAGATTTCCGTGGGGAGGCACAACACAATGAGTCTGAACTCATTTTTTACAACCCCATCCCTCGGATGGGGCAGATCAAATCAAACAAAATCCACAACACAAATACTATCAACCATCCGTACACAACCGCAACCGCATCCGTATCCCCAACAAATTTACCCACTAAATAGAATACGTATCACTGGAAGGTAGTCGCATTCACCAGGACTGGAATGTCACTGTTCAATCGCCTTGTTTCTCATACGTGATCAGATTAGAACAGATCAAATCAGATTAGATCAGATCAGATCAGATCAGTTTCATTTACGTCAAACAGGATTCGATGAGTTCAAATAAGATGAGGACAGGTGATGTGACTAAGATGGAGTGGGCTGCGCTTCACATCACACACAGGGATCAGAATGAGATGGGCAAAACGAAGGAAACGAACAGACACGAAGATTATCATATGTATATTTTTATATATATATATATATACATATAGATATGTATGAGCACGAGA
Organism: Fasciola hepatica; assembly: GCA_948099385.1. NCBI lineage: Eukaryota > Metazoa > Platyhelminthes > Trematoda > Plagiorchiida > Fasciolidae > Fasciola > Fasciola hepatica. Next base: position 12,221,491 of record CANUEZ040000048.1, on the reverse strand, counting down.
GAGCGAGAGCGAGAGGGTGAGAGGAAGAACGAGAGCAACAGAACAGCGAGGGAGTGAGGGGGGAGGCGAGAGAGGGAGATTTAGACATGGATTAGTGGGTCATGTGAGGGTAGATAGGGTGATGTTAGGAAATGAATATCTCGGCGAACGGTTTGAAGAGGGTGGATGGGGCTGAGTTGTGACCGTGTAAATTAGATGCACTCAGTGAACTCGAGCAATCAGACTGATGTTCATAAGTAGGCATATGCGGACGTAATCAAGGTGTGTATGTATATTGTGCGATTGGTCTATGTGAGCTTCAGATGAGTATGTGAGTAGTTGAGTAGTTAAATAGGTGAGTGGGTGACAGTTGAATCAGATGACACAAGGTATTTTCATATGTGTAGTGTTTGATCCAGTCGTACTATTGTGATGGAAGTAGTAGGCGAATGGTGGAATAGATGACACGAGTAGACTGGGAGACGAGGACGTATGGTAGGAAATAGGTGAAGGGCATAGGCTAGTTGATTGTGCATGCATTGATTTAGGTGTGCATTTATGCTTGTGTTCAATCGCGTTCTTTCTCATTGGTGGTTGTGATGCGCGATCGATTGAAATGCGATGCATGTTTGGTTGGTGATTGAGACTACTGATATGAATGGTTTGAGTAGTTTGATGGAGAGATTTGTTTGTTTAGATTGTTGTTGACGGTTTGCAGTTTGTGTCTGTGTAATTTTGCATATAGTTTATATGTTCGTGTGTTGATATATAGTTTGGCAGTTGGTATTTTCGGTTGATTGGGTGCATTTTAGTTTGTTTTGGTTTTTATATGATCAAATGAGTGATTTGGTGTGGATTGAATTGTTTTGGTTGGTTCAATGTGATAGTTTGTTAGTTAGATTGTCACTCTGGTGTCTCCTCATTTGCGGATAAATCTTTCGCCTTTTACTAAAGATTTCCGTGGGGAGGCACAACACAATGAGTCTGAACTCATTTTTTACAACCCCATCCCTCGGATGGGGCAGATCAAATCAAACAAAATCCACAACACAAATACTATCAACCATCCGTACACAACCGCAACCGCATCCGTATCCCCAACAAATTTACCCACTAAATAGAATACGTATCACTGGAAGGTAGTCGCATTCACCAGGACTGGAATGTCACTGTTCAATCGCCTTGTTTCTCATACGTGATCAGATTAGAACAGATCAAATCAGATTAGATCAGATCAGTTTCATTTACGTCAAACAGGATTCGATGAGTTCAAATAAGATGAGGACAGGTGATGTGACTAAGATGGAGTGGGCTGCGCTTCACATCACACACAGGGATCAGAATGAGATGGGCAAAACGAAGGAAACGAACAGACACGAAGATTATCATATGTATATTTTTATATATATATATATACATATAGATATGTATGAGCACGAGAGAGCGAGAGCGAGAGGGTGAGAGGAAGAACGAGAGCAACAGAACAGCGAGGGAGTGAGGGGGGGGGGCGAGAGAGGGAGATTTAGACATGGATTAGTGGGTCATGTGAGGGTAGATAGGGTGATATGAAGAAATGAATATCTCGGCGAACGGTTTGAAGAGGGTGGATGGGGCTGAGTTGTGACCGTGTAAATTAGATGCACTCAGTGAACTCGAGCAATCAGACTGATGTTCATAAGTAGGCATATGCGGACGTAATCAAGGTGTGTATGTATATTGTGCGATTGGTCTATGTGAGCTTCAGATGAGTATGTGAGTAGTTGAGTAGTTAAATAGGTGAGTGGGTGACAGTTGAATCAGATGACACAAGGTATTTTCATATGTGTAGTGTTTGATCCAGTCGTACTATTGTGATGGAAGTAGTAGGCGAATGGTGGAATAGATGACACGAGTAGACTGGGAGACGAGGACGTATGGTAGGAAATAGGTGAAGGGCATAGGCTAGTTGATTGTGCATGCATTGATTTAGGTGTGCATTTATGCTTGTGTTCAATCGCGTTCTTTCTCATTGGTGGTTGTGATGCGCGATCGATTGAAATGCGATGCATGTTTGGTTGGTGATTGAGACTACTGATATGAATGGTTTGAGTAGTTTGATGGAGAGATTTGTTTGTTTAGATTGTTGTTGACGGTTTGCAGTTTGTGTCTGTGTAATTTTGCATATAGTTTATATGTTCGTGTGTTGATATATAGTTTGGCAGTTGGTATTTTCGGTTGATTGGGTGCATTTTAGTTTGTTTTGGTTTTTATATGATCAAATGAGTGATTTGGTGTGGATTGAATTGTTTTGGTTGGTTCAATGTGATAGTTTGTTAGTTAGATTGTCACTCTGGTGTCTCCTCATTTGCGGATAAATCTTTCGCCTTTTACTAAAGATTTCCGTGGGGAGGCACAACACAATGAGTCTGAACTCATTTTTTACAACCCCATCCCTCGGATGGGGCAGATCAAATCAAACAAAATCCACAACACAAATACTATCAACCATCCGTACACAACCGCAACCGCATCCGTATCCCCAACAAATTTACCCACTAAATAGAATACGTATCACTGGAAGGTAGTCGCATTCACCAGGACTGGAATGTCACTGTTCAATCGCCTTGTTTCTCATACGTGATCAGATTAGAACAGATCAAATCAGATTAGATCAGATCAGTTTCATTTACGTCAAACAGGATTCGATGAGTTCAAATAAGATGAGGACAGGTGATGTGACTAAGATGGAGTGGGCTGCGCTTCACATCACACACAGGGATCAGAATGAGATGGGCAAAACGAAGGAAACGAACAGACACGAAGATTATCATATGTATATTTTTATATATATATATATATACATATAGATATGTATGAGCACGAGAGAGCGAGAGCGAGAGGGTGAGAGGAAGAACGAGAGCAACAGAACAGCGAGGGAGTGAGGGGGGGGGCGAGAGAGGGAGATTTAGACATGGATTAGTGGGTCATGTGAGGGTAGATAGGGTGATATGAAGAAATGAATATCTCGGCGAACGGTTTGAAGAGGGTGGATGGGGCTGAGTTGTGACCGTGTAAATTAGATGCACTCAGTGAACTCGAGCAATCAGACTGATGTTCATAAGTAGGCATATGCGGACGTAATCAAGGTGTGTATGTATATTGTGCGATTGGTCTATGTGAGCTTCAGATGAGTATGTGAGTAGTTGAGTAGTTAAATAGGTGAGTGGGTGACAGTTGAATCAGATGACACAAGGTATTTTCATATGTGTAGTGTTTGATCCAGTCGTACTATTGTGATGGAAGTAGTAGGCGAATGGTGGAATAGATGACACGAGTAGACTGGGAGACGAGGACGTATGGTAGGAAATAGGTGAAGGGCATAGGCTAGTTGATTGTGCATGCATTGATTTAGGTGTGCATTTATGCTTGTGTTCAATCGCGTTCTTTCTCATTGGTGGTTGTGATGCGCGATCGATTGAAATGCGATGCATGTTTGGTTGGTGATTGAGACTACTGATATGAATGGTTTGAGTAGTTTGATGGAGAGATTTGTTTGTTTAGATTGTTGTTGACGGTTTGCAGTTTGTGTCTGTGTAATTTTGCATATAGTTTATATGTTCGTGTGTTGATATATAGTTTGGCAGTTGGTATTTTCGGTTGATTGGGTGCATTTTAGTTTGTTTTGGTTTTTATATGATCAAATGAGTGATTTGGTGTGGATTGAATTGTTTTGGTTGGTTCAATGTGATAGTTTGTTAGTTAGATTGTCACTCTGGTGTCTCCTCATTTGCGGATAAATCTTTCGCCTTTTACTAAAGATTTCCGTGGGGAGGCACAACACAATGAGTCTGAACTCATTTTTTACAACCCCATCCCTCGGATGGGGCAGATCAAATCAAACAAAATCCACAACACAAATACTATCAACCATCCGTACACAACCGCAACCGCATCCGTATCCCCAACAAATTTACCCACTAAATAGAATACGTATCACTGGAAGGTAGTCGCATTCACCAGGACTGGAATGTCACTGTTCAATCGCCTTGTTTCTCATACGTGATCAGATTAGAACAGATCAAATCAGATTAGATCAGATCAGTTTCATTTACGTCAAACAGGATTCGATGAGTTCAAATAAGATGAGGACAGGTGATGTGACTAAGATGGAGTGGGCTGCGCTTCACATCACACACAGGGATCAGAATGAGATGGGCAAAACGAAGGAAACGAACAGACACGAAGATTATCATATGTATATTTTTATATATATATATATATACATATAGATATGTATGAGCACGAGAGAGCGAGAGCGAGAGGGTGAGAGGAAGAACGAGAGCAACAGAACAGCGAGGGAGTGAGGGGGGGGGCGAGAGAGGGAGATTTAGACATGGATTAGTGGGTCATGTGAGGGTAGATAGGGTGATATGAAGAAATGAATATCTCGGCGAACGGTTTGAAGAGGGTGGATGGGGCTGAGTTGTGACCGTGTAAATTAGATGCACTCAGTGAACTCGAGCAATCAGACTGATGTTCATAAGTAGGCATATGCGGACGTAATCAAGGTGTGTATGTATATTGTGCGATTGGTCTATGTGAGCTTCAGATGAGTATGTGAGTAGTTGAGTAGTTAAATAGGTGAGTGGGTGACAGTTGAATCAGATGACACAAGGTATTTTCATATGTGTAGTGTTTGATCCAGTCGTACTATTGTGATGGAAGTAGTAGGCGAATGGTGGAATAGATGACACGAGTAGACTGGGAGACGAGGACGTATGGTAGGAAATAGGTGAAGGGCATAGGCTAGTTGATTGTGCATGCATTGATTTAGGTGTGCATTTATGCTTGTGTTCAATCGCGTTCTTTCTCATTGGTGGTTGTGATGCGCGATCGATTGAAATGCGATGCATGTTTGGTTGGTGATTGAGACTACTGATATGAATGGTTTGAGTAGTTTGATGGAGAGATTTGTTTGTTTAGATTGTTGTTGACGGTTTGCAGTTTGTGTCTGTGTAATTTTGCATATAGTTTATATGTTCGTGTGTTGATATATAGTTTGGCAGTTGGTATTTTCGGTTGATTGGGTGCATTTTAGTTTGTTTTGGTTTTTATATGATCAAATGAGTGATTTGGTGTGGATTGAATTGTTTTGGTTGGTTCAATGTGATAGTTTGTTAGTTAGATTGTCACTCTGGTGTCTCCTCATTTGCGGATAAGTCTTTCGCCTTTTACTAAAGATTTCCGTGGGGAGGCACAACACAATGAGTCTGAACTCATTTTTTACAACCCCATCCCTCGGATGGGGCAGATCAAATCAAACAAAATCCACAACACAAATACTATCAACCATCCGTACACAACCGCAACCGCATCCGTATCCCCAACAAATTTACCCACTAAATAGAATACGTATCACTGGAAGGTAGTCGCATTCACCAGGACTGGAATGTCACTGTTCAATCGCCTTGTTTCTCATACGTGATCAGATTAGAACAGATCAAATCAGATTAGATCAGATCAGTTTCATTTACGTCAAACAGGATTCGATGAGTTCAAATAAGATGAGGACAGGTGATGTGACTAAGATGGAGTGGGCTGCGCTTCACATCACACACAGGGATCAGAATGAGATGGGCAAAACGAAGGAAACGAACAGACACGAAGATTATCATATGTATATTTTTATATATATATATATATACATATAGATATGTATGAGCACGAGAGAGCGAGAGCGAGAGGGTGAGAGGAAGAACGAGAGCAACAGAACAGCGAGGGAGTGAGGGGGGGGGGCGAGAGAGGGAGATTTAGACATGGATTAGTGGGTCATGTGAGGGTAGATAGGGTGATATGAAGAAATGAATATCTCGGCGAACGGTTTGAAGATGGTGGATGGGGCTGAGTTGTGACCGTGTAAATTAGATGCACTCAGTGAACTCGAGCAATCAGACTGATGTTCATAAGTAGGCATATGCGGACGTAATCAAGGTGTGTATGTATATTGTGCGATTGGTCTATGTGAGCTTCAGATGAGTATGTGAGTAGTTGAGTAGTTAAATAGGTGAGTGGGTGACAGTTGAATCAGATGACACAAGGTATTTTCATATGTGTAGTGTTTGATCCAGTCGTACTATTGTGATGGAAGTAGTAGGCGAATGGTGGAATAGATGACACGAGTAGACTGGGAGACGAGGACGTATGGTAGGAAATAGGTGAAGGGCATAGGCTAGTTGATTGTGCATGCATTGATTTAGGTGTGCATTTATGCTTGTGTTCAATCGCGTTCTTTCTCATTGGTGGTTGTGATGCGCGATCGATTGAAATGCGATGCATGTTTGGTTGGTGATTGAGACTACTGATATGAATGGTTTGAGTAGTTTGATGGAGAGATTTGTTTGTTTAGATTGTTGTTGACGGTTTGCAGTTTGTGTCTGTGTAATTTTGCATATAGTTTATATGTTCGTGTGTTGATATATAGTTTGGCAGTTGGTATTTTCGGTTGATTGGGTGCATTTTAGTTTGTTTTGGTTTTTATATGATCAAATGAGTGATTTGGTGTGGATTGAATTGTTTTGGTTGGTTCAATGTGATAGTTTGTTAGTTAGATTGTCACTCTGGTGTCTCCTCATTTGCGGATAAATCTTTCGCCTTTTACTAAAGATTTCCGTGGGGAGGCACAACACAATGAGTCTGAACTCATTTTTTACAACCCCATCCCTCGGATGGGGCAGATCAAATCAAACAAAATCCACAACACAAATACTATCAACCATCCGTACACAACCGCAACCGCATCCGTATCCCCAACAAATTTACCCACTAAATAGAATACGTATCACTGGAAGGTAGTCGCATTCACCAGGACTGGAATGTCACTGTTCAATCGCCTTGTTTCTCATACGTGATCAGATTAGAACAGATCAAATCAGATTAGATCAGATCAGTTTCATTTACGTCAAACAGGATTCGATGAGTTCAAATAAGATGAGGACAGGTGATGTGACTAAGATGGAGTGGGCTGCGCTTCACATCACACACAGGGATCAGAATGAGATGGGCAAAACGAAGGAAACGAACAGACACGAAGATTATCATATGTATATTTTTATATATATATATATACATATAGATATGTATGAGCACGAGAGAGCGAGAGCGAGAGGGTGAGAGGAAGAACGAGAGCAACAGAACAGCGAGGGAGTGAGGGGGGAGGCGAGAGAGGGAGATTTAGACATGGATTAGTGGGTCATGTGAGGGTAGATAGGGTGATGTTAGGAAATGAATATCTCGGCGAACGGTTTGAAGAGGGTGGATGGGGCTGAGTTGTGACCGTGTAAATTAGATGCACTCAGTGAACTCGAGCAATCAGACTGATGTTCATAAGTAGGCATATGCGGACGTAATCAAGGTGTGTATGTATATTGTGCGATTGGTCTATGTGAGCTTCAGATGAGTATGTGAGTAGTTGAGTAGTTAAATAGGTGAGTGGGTGACAGTTGAATCAGATGACACAAGGTATTTTCATATGTGTAGTGTTTGATCCAGTCGTACTATTGTGATGGAAGTAGTAGGCGAATGGTGGAATAGATGACACGAGTAGACTGGGAGACGAGGACGTATGGTAGGAAATAGGTGAAGGGCATAGGCTAGTTGATTGTGCATGCATTGATTTAGGTGTGCATTTATGCTTGTGTTCAATCGCGTTCTTTCTCATTGGTGGTTGTGATGCGCGATCGATTGAAATGCGATGCGTTTGGTTAGCGATTGAGACTACTGATATGAATGGTTTGAGTAGTTTGATGGAGAGATTTGTTTGTTTAGATTGTTGTTGACGGTTTGCAGTTTGTGTCTGTGTAATTTTGCATATAGTTTATATGTTCGTGTGTTGATATATAGTTTGGCAGTTGGTATTTTCGGTTGATTGGGTGCATTTTAGTTTGTTTTGGTTTTTATATGATCAAATGAGTGATTTGGTGTGGATTGAATTGTTTTGGTTGGTTCAATGTGATAGTTTGTTAGTTAGATTGTCACTCTGGTGTCTCCTCATTTGCGGATAAATCTTTCGCCTTTTACTAAAGATTTCCGTGGGGAGGCACAACACAATGAGTCTGAACTCATTTTTTACAACCCCATCCCTCGGATGGGGCAGATCAAATCAAACAAAATCCACAACACAAATACTATCAACCATCCGTACACAACCGCAACCGCATCCGTATCCCCAACAAATTTACCCACTAAATAGAATACGTATCACTGGAAGGTAGTCGCATTCACCAGGACTGGAATGTCACTGTTCAATCGCCTTGTTTCTCATACGTGATCAGATTAGAACAGATCAAATCAGATTAGATCAGATCAGTTTCATTTACGTCAAACAGGATTCGATGAGTTCAAATAAGATGAGGACAGGTGATGTGACTAAGATGGAGTGGGCTGCGCTTCACATCACACACAGGGATCAGAATGAGATGGGCAAAACGAAGGAAACGAACAGACACGAAGATTATCATATGTATATTTTTATATATATATATATATACATATAGATATGTATGAGCACGAGAGAGCGAGAGCGAGAGCGAGAGAGGAAGAACGAGAGCAACAGAACAGCGAGGGAGTGAGGGGGGGGGGCGAGAGAGGGAGATTTAGACATGGATTAGTGGGTCATGTGAGGGTAGATAGGGTGATATGAAGAAATGAATATCTCGGCGAACGGTTTGAAGAGGGTGGATGGGGCTGAGTTGTGACCGTGTAAATTAGATGCACTCAGTGAACTCGAGCAATCAGACTGATGTTCATAAGTAGGCATATGCGGACGTAATCAAGGTGTGTATGTATATTGTGCGATTGGTCTATGTGAGCTTCAGATGAGTATGTGAGTAGTTGAGTAGTTAAATAGGTGAGTGGGTGACAGTTGAATCAGATGACACAAGGTATTTTCATATGTGTAGTGTTTGATCCAGTCGTACTATTGTGATGGAAGTAGTAGGCGAATGGTGGAATAGATGACACGAGTAGACTGGGAGACGAGGACGTATGGTAGGAAATAGGTGAAGGGCATAGGCTAGTTGATTGTGCATGCATTGATTTAGGTGTGCATTTATGCTTGTGTTCAATCGCGTTCTTTCTCATTGGTGGTTGTGATGCGCGATCGATTGAAATGCGATGCATGTTTGGTTGGTGATTGAGACTACTGATATGAATGGTTTGAGTAGTTTGATGGAGAGATTTGTTTGTTTAGATTGTTGTTGACGGTTTGCAGTTTGTGTCTGTGTAATTTTGCATATAGTTTATATGTTCGTGTGTTGATATATAGTTTGGCAGTTGGTATTTTCGGTTGATTGGGTGCATTTTAGTTTGTTTTGGTTTTTATATGATCAAATGAGTGATTTGGTGTGGATTGAATTGTTTTGGTTGGTTCAATGTGATAGTTTGTTAGTTAGATTGTCACTCTGGTGTCTCCTCATATGCGGATAAATCTTTCGCCTTTTACTAAAGATTTCCGTGGGGAGGCACAACACAATGAGTCTGAACTCATTTTTTACAACCCCATCCCTCGGATGGGGCAGATCAAATCAAACAAAATCCACAACACAAATACTATCAACCATCCGTACACAACCGCAACCGCATCCGTATCCCCAACAAATTTACCCACTAAATAGAATACGTATCACTGGAAGGTAGTCGCATTCACCAGGACTGGAATGTCACTGTTCAATCGCCTTGTTTCTCATACGTGATCAGATTAGAACAGAACAGATCAGATTAGATCAGATCAGTTTCATTTACGTCAAACAGGATTCGATGAGTTCAAATAAGATGAGGACAGGTGATGTGACTAAGATGGAGTGGGCTGCGCTTCACATCACACACAGGGATCAGAATGAGATGGGCAAAACGAAGGAAACGAACAGACACGAAGATTATCATATGTATATTTTTATATATATATATATATATACATATAGATATGTATGAGCACGAGAGAGCGAGAGCGAGAGGGTGAGAGGAAGAACGAGAGCAACAGAACAGCGAGGGAGTGAGGGGGGGGGGCGAGAGAGGGAGATTTAGACATGGATTAGTGGGTCATGTGAGGGTAGATAGGGTGATATGAAGAAATGAATATCTCGGCGAACGGTTTGAAGAGGGTGGATGGGGCTGAGTTGTGACCGTGTAAATTAGATGCACTCAGTGAACTCGAGCAATCAGACTGATGTTCATAAGTAGGCATATGCGGACGTAATCAAGGTGTGTATGTATATTGTGCGATTGGTCTATGTGAGCTTCAGATGAGTATGTGAGTAGTTGAGTAGTTAAATAGGTGAGTGGGTGACAGTTGAATCAGATGACACAAGGTATTTTCATATGTGTAGTGTTTGATCCAGTCGTACTATTGTGATGGAAGTAGTAGGCGAATGGTGGAATAGATGACACGAGTAGACTGGGAGACGAGGACGTATGGTAGGAAATAGGTGAAGGGCATAGGCTAGTTGATTGTGCATGCATTGATTTAGGTGTGCATTTATGCTTGTGTTCAATCGCGTTCTTTCTCATTGGTGGTTGTGATGCGCGATCGATTGAAATGCGATGCGTTTGGTTAGCGATTGAGACTACTGATATGAATGGTTTGAGTAGTTTGATGGAGAGATTTGTTTGTTTAGATTGTTGTTGACGGTTTGCAGTTTGTGTCTGTGTAATTTTGCATATAGTTTATATGTTCGTGTGTTGATATATAGTTTGGCAGTTGGTATTTTCGGTTGATTGGGTGCATTTTAGTTTGTTTTGGTTTTTATATGATCAAATGAGTGATTTGGTGTGGATTGAATTGTTTTGGTTGGTTCAATGTGATAGTTTGTTAGTTAGATTGTCACTCTGGTGTCTCCTCATTTGCGGATAAATCTTTCGCCTTTTACTAAAGATTTCCGTGGGGAGGCACAACACAATGAGTCTGAACTCATTTTTTACAACCCCATCCCTCGGATGGGGCAGATCAAATCAAACAAAATCCACAACACAAATACTATCAACCATCCGTACACAACCGCAACCGCATCCGTATCCCCAACAAATTTACCCACTAAATAGAATACGTATCACTGGAAGGTAGTCGCATTCACCAGGACTGGAATGTCACTGTTCAATCGCCTTGTTTCTCATACGTGATCAGATTAGAACAGATCAAATCAGATTAGATCAGATCAGTTTCATTTACGTCAAACAGGATTCGATGAGTTCAAATAAGATGAGGACAGGTGATGTGACTAAGATGGAGTGGGCTGCGCTTCACATCACACACAGGGATCAGAATGAGATGGGCAAAACGAAGGAAACGAACAGACACGAAGATTATCATATGTATATTTTTATATATATATATATATATACATATAGATATGTATGAGCACGAGAGAGCGAGAGCGAGAGGGTGAGAGGAAGAACGAGAGCAACAGAACAGCGAGGGAGTGAGGGGGGGGGGCGAGAGAGGGAGATTTAGACATGGATTAGTGGGTCATGTGAGGGTAGATAGGGTGATATGAAGAAATGAATATCTCGGCGAACGGTTTGAAGAGGGTGGATGGGGCTGAGTTGTGACCGTGTAAATTAGATGCACTCAGTGAACTCGAGCAATCAGACTGATGTTCATAAGTAGGCATATGCGGACGTAATCAAGGTGTGTATGTATATTGTGCGATTGGTCTATGTGAGCTTCAGATGAGTATGTGAGTAGTTGAGTAGTTAAATAGGTGAGTGGGTGACAGTTGAATCAGATGACACAAGGTATTTTCATATGTGTAGTGTTTGATCCAGTCGTACTATTGTGATGGAAGTAGTAGGCGAATGGTGGAATAGATGACACGAGTAGACTGGGAGACGAGGACGTATGGTAGGAAATAGGTGAAGGGCATAGGCTAGTTGATTGTGCATGCATTGATTTAGGTGTGCATTTATGCTTGTGTTCAATCGCGTTCTTTCTCATTGGTGGTTGTGATGCGCGATCGATTGAAATGCGATGCGTTTGGTTAGCGATTGAGACTACTGATATGAATGGTTTGAGTAGTTTGATGGAGAGATTTGTTTGTTTAGATTGTTGTTGACGGTTTGCAGTTTGTGTCTGTGTAATTTTGCATATAGTTTATATGTTCGTGTGTTGATATATAGTTTGGCAGTTGGTATTTTCGGTTGATTGGGTGCATTTTAGTTTGTTTTGGTTTTTATATGATCAAATGAGTGATTTGGTGTGGATTGAATTGTTTTGGTTGGTTCAATGTGATAGTTTGTTAGTTAGATTGTCACTCTGGTGTCTCCTCATTTGCGGATAAATCTTTCGCCTTTTACTAAAGATTTCCGTGGGGAGGCACAACACAATGAGTCTGAACTCATTTTTTACAACCCCATCCCTCGGATGGGGCAGATCAAATCAAACAAAATCCACAACACAAATACTATCAACCATCCGTACACAACCGCAACCGCATCCGTATCCCCAACAAATTTACCCACTAAATAGAATACGTATCACTGGAAGGTAGTCGCATTCACCAGGACTGGAATGTCACTGTTCAATCGCCTTGTTTCTCATACGTGATCAGATTAGAACAGATCAAATCAGATTAGATCAGATCAGTTTCATTTACGTCAAACAGGATTCGATGAGTTCAAATAAGATGAGGACAGGTGATGTGACTAAGATGGAGTGGGCTGCGCTTCACATCACACACAGGGATCAGAATGAGATGGGCAAAACGAAGGAAACGAACAGACACGAAGATTATCATATGTATATTTTTATATATATATATATATATATACATATAGATATGTATGAGCACGAGAGAGCGAGAGCGAGAGGGTGAGAGGAAGAACGAGAGCAACAGAACAGCGAGGGAGTGAGGGGGGGGGGGCGAGAGAGGGAGATTTAGACATGGATTAGTGGGTCATGTGAGGGTAGATAGGGTGATATGAAGAAATGAATATCTCGGCGAACGGTTTGAAGAGGGTGGATGGGGCTGAGTTGTGACCGTGTAAATTAGATGCACTCAGTGAACTCGAGCAATCAGACTGATGTTCATAAGTAGGCATATGCGGACGTAATCAAGGTGTGTATGTATATTGTGCGATTGGTCTATGTGAGCTTCAGATGAGTATGTGAGTAGTTGAGTAGTTAAATAGGTGAGTGGGTGACAGTTGAATCAGATGACACAAGGTATTTTCATATGTGTAGTGTTTGATCCAGTCGTACTATTGTGATGGAAGTAGTAGGCGAATGGTGGAATAGATGACACGAGTAGACTGGGAGACGAGGACGTATGGTAGGAAATAGGTGAAGGGCATAGGCTAGTTGATTGTGCATGCATTGATTTAGGTGTGCATTTATGCTTGTGTTCAATCGCGTTCTTTCTCATTGGTGGTTGTGATGCGCGATCGATTGAAATGCGATGCGTTTGGTTAGCGATTGAGACTACTGATATGAATGGTTTGAGTAGTTTGATGGAGAGATTTGTTTGTTTAGATTGTTGTTGACGGTTTGCAGTTTGTGTCTGTGTAATTTTGCATATAGTTTATATGTTCGTGTGTTGATATATAGTTTGGCAGTTGGTATTTTCGGTTGATTGGGTGCATTTTAGTTTGTTTTGGTTTTTATATGATCAAATGAGTGATTTGGTGTGGATTGAATTGTTTTGGTTGGTTCAATGTGATAGTTTGTTAGTTAGATTGTCACTCTGGTGTCTCCTCATTTGCGGATAAATCTTTCGCCTTTTACTAAAGATTTCCGTGGGGAGGCACAACACAATGAGTCTGAACTCATTTTTTACAACCCCATCCCTCGGATGGGGCAGATCAAATCAAACAAAATCCACAACACAAATACTATCAACCATCCGTACACAACCGCAACCGCATCCGTATCCCCAACAAATTTACCCACTAAATAGAATACGTATCACTGGAAGGTAGTCGCATTCACCAGGACTGGAATGTCACTGTTCAATCGCCTTGTTTCTCATACGTGATCAGATTAGAACAGATCAAATCAGATTAGATCAGATCAGTTTCATTTACGTCAAACAGGATTCGATGAGTTCAAATAAGATGAGGACAGGTGATGTGACTAAGATGGAGTGGGCTGCGCTTCACATCACACACAGGGATCAGAATGAGATGGGCAAAACGAAGGAAACGAACAGACACGAAGATTATCATATGTATATTTTTATATATATATATATATATACATATAGATATGTATGAGCACGAGAGAGCGAGAGCGAGAGGGTGAGAGGAAGAACGAGAGCAACAGAACAGCGAGGGAGTGAGGGGGGGGGGCGAGAGAGGGAGATTTAGACATGGATTAGTGGGTCATGTGAGGGTAGATAGGGTGATATGAAGAAATGAATATCTCGGCGAACGGTTTGAAGAGGGTGGATGGGGCTGAGTTGTGACCGTGTAAATTAGATGCACTCAGTGAACTCGAGCAATCAGACTGATGTTCATAAGTAGGCATATGCGGACGTAATCAAGGTGTGTATGTATATTGTGCGATTGGTCTATGTGAGCTTCAGATGAGTATGTGAGTAGTTGAGTAGTTAAATAGGTGAGTGGGTGACAGTTGAATCAGATGACACAAGGTATTTTCATATGTGTAGTGTTTGATCCAGTCGTACTATTGTGATGGAAGTAGTAGGCGAATGGTGGAATAGATGACACGAGTAGACTGGGAGACGAGGACGTATGGTAGGAAATAGGTGAAGGGCATAGGCTAGTTGATTGTGCATGCATTGATTTAGGTGTGCATTTATGCTTGTGTTCAATCGCGTTCTTTCTCATTGGTGGTTGTGATGCGCGATCGATTGAAATGCGATGCGTTTGGTTAGCGATTGAGACTACTGATATGAATGGTTTGAGTAGTTTGATGGAGAGATTTGTTTGTTTAGATTGTTGTTGACGGTTTGCAGTTTGTGTCTGTGTAATTTTGCATATAGTTTATATGTTCGTGTGTTGATATATAGTTTGGCAGTTGGTATTTTCGGTTGATTGGGTGCATTTTAGTTTGTTTTGGTTTTTATATGATCAAATGAGTGATTTGGTGTGGATTGAATTGTTTTGGTTGGTTCAATGTGATAGTTTGTTAGTTAGATTGTCACTCTGGTGTCTCCTCATTTGCGGATAAATCTTTCGCCTTTTACTAAAGATTTCCGTGGGGAGGCACAACACAATGAGTCTGAACTCATTTTTTACAACCCCATCCCTCGGATGGGGCAGATCAAATCAAACAAAATCCACAACACAAATACTATCAACCATCCGTACACAACCGCAACCGCATCCGTATCCCCAACAAATTTACCCACTAAATAGAATACGTATCACTGGAAGGTAGTCGCATTCACCAGGACTGGAATGTCACTGTTCAATCGCCTTGTTTCTCATACGTGATCAGATTAGAACAGATCAAATCAGATTAGATCAGATCAGTTTCATTTACGTCAAACAGGATTCGATGAGTTCAAATAAGATGAGGACAGGTGATGTGACTAAGATGGAGTGGGCTGCGCTTCACATCACACACAGGGATCAGAATGAGATGGGCAAAACGAAGGAAACGAACAGACACGAAGATTATCATATGTATATTTTTATATATATATATATATATACATATAGATATGTATGAGCACGAGAGAGCGAGAGCGAGAGGGTGAGAGGAAGAACGAGAGCAACAGAACAGCGAGGGAGTGAGGGGGGGGGGCGAGAGAGGGAGATTTAGACATGGATTAGTGGGTCATGTGAGGGTAGATAGGGTGATATGAAGAAATGAATATCTCGGCGAACGGTTTGAAGAGGGTGGATGGGGCTGAGTTGTGACCGTGTAAATTAGATGCACTCAGTGAACTCGAGCAATCAGACTGATGTTCATAAGTAGGCATATGCGGACGTAATCAAGGTGTGTATGTATATTGTGCGATTGGTCTATGTGAGCTTCAGATGAGTATGTGAGTAGTTGAGTAGTTAAATAGGTGAGTGGGTGACAGTTGAATCAGATGACACAAGGTATTTTCATATGTGTAGTGTTTGATCCAGTCGTACTATTGTGATGGAAGTAGTAGGCGAATGGTGGAATAGATGACACGAGTAGACTGGGAGACGAGGACGTATGGTAGGAAATAGGTGAAGGGCATAGGCTAGTTGATTGTGCATGCATTGATTTAGGTGTGCATTTATGCTTGTGTTCAATCGCGTTCTTTCTCATTGGTGGTTGTGATGCGCGATCGATTGAAATGCGATGCGTTTGGTTAGCGATTGAGACTACTGATATGAATGGTTTGAGTAGTTTGATGGAGAGATTTGTTTGTTTAGATTGTTGTTGACGGTTTGCAGTTTGTGTCTGTGTAATTTTGCATATAGTTTATATGTTCGTGTGTTGATATATAGTTTGGCAGTTGGTATTTTCGGTTGATTGGGTGCATTTTAGTTTGTTTTGGTTTTTATATGATCAAATGAGTGATTTGGTGTGGATTGAATTGTTTTGGTTGGTTCAATGTGATAGTTTGTTAGTTAGATTGTCACTCTGGTGTCTCCTCATTTGCGGATAAATCTTTCGCCTTTTACTAAAGATTTCCGTGGGGAGGCACAACACAATGAGTCTGAACTCATTTTTTACAACCCCATCCCTCGGATGGGGCAGATCAAATCAAACAAAATCCATAACACAAATACTATCAACCATCCGTACACAACCGCAACCGCATCCGTATCCCCAACAAATTTACCCACTAAATAGAATACGTATCACTGGAAGGTAGTCGCATTCACCAGGACTGGAATGTCACTGTTCAATCGCCTTGTTTCTCATACGTGATCAGATTAGAACAGATCAAATCAGATTAGATCAGATCAGTTTCATTTACGTCAAACAGGATTCGATGAGTTCAAATAAGATGAGGACAGGTGATGTGACTAAGATGGAGTGGGCTGCGCTTCACATCACACACAGGGATCAGAATGAGATGGGCAAAACGAAGGAAACGAACAGACACGAAGATTATCATATGTATATTTTTATATATATATATATATACATATAGATATGTATGAGCACGAGAGAGCGAGAGCGAGAGGGTGAGAGGAAGAACGAGAGCAACAGAACAGCGAGGGAGTGAGGGGGGGGGCGAGAGAGGGAGATTTAGACATGGATTAGTGGGTCATGTGAGGGTAGATAGGGTGATATGAAGAAATGAATATCTCGGCGAACGGTTTGAAGAGGGTGGATGGGGCTGAGTTGTGACCGTGTAAATTAGATGCACTCAGTGAACTCGAGCAATCAGACTGATGTTCATAAGTAGGCATATGCGGACGTAATCAAGGTGTGTATGTATATTGTGCGATTGGTCTATGTGAGCTTCAGATGAGTATGTGAGTAGTTGAGTAGTTAAATAGGTGAGTGGGTGACAGTTGAATCAGATGACACAAGGTATTTTCATATGTGTAGTGTTTGATCCAGTCGTACTATTGTGATGGAAGTAGTAGGCGAATGGTGGAATAGATGACACGAGTAGACTGGGAGACGAGGACGTATGGTAGGAAATAGGTGAAGGGCATAGGCTAGTTGATTGTGCATGCATTGATTTAGGTGTGCATTTATGCTTGTGTTCAATCGCGTTTTTTCTCATTGGTGGTTGTGATGCGCGATCGATTGAAATGCGATGCGTTTGGTTAGCGATTGAGACTACTGATATGAATGGTTTGAGTAGTTTGATGGAGAGATTTGTTTGTTTAGATTGTTGTTGACGGTTTGCAGTTTGTGTCTGTGTAATTTTGCATATAGTTTATATGTTCGTGTGTTGATATATAGTTTGGCAGTTGGTATTTTCGGTTGATTGGGTGCATTTTAGTTTGTTTTGGTTTTTATATGATCAAATGAGTGATTTGGTGTGGATTGAATTGTTTTGGTTGGTTCAATGTGATAGTTTGTTAGTTAGATTGTCACTCTGGTGTCTCCTCATTTGCGGATAAATCTTTCGCCTTTTACTAAAGATTTCCGTGGGGAGGCACAACACAATGAGTCTGAACTCATTTTTTACAACCCCATCCCTCGGATGGGGCAGATCAAATCAAACAAAATCCACAACACAAATACTATCAACCATCCGTACACAACCGCAACCGCATCCGTATCCCCAACAAATTTACCCACTAAATAGAATACGTATCACTGGAAGGTAGTCGCATTCACCAGGACTGGAATGTCACTGTTCAATCGCCTTGTTTCTCATACGTGATCAGATTAGAACAGATCAAATCAGATTAGATCAGATCAGTTTCATTTACGTCAAACAGGATTCGATGAGTTCAAATAAGATGAGGACAGGTGATGTGACTAAGATGGAGTGGGCTGCGCTTCACATCACACACAGGGATCAGAATGAGATGGGCAAAACGAAGGAAACGAACAGACACGAAGATTATCATATGTATATTTTTATATATATATATATATACATATAGATATGTATGAGCACGAGAGAGCGAGAGCGAGAGGGTGAGAGGAAGAACGAGAGCAACAGAACAGCGAGGGAGTGAGGGGGGGGGGCGAGAGAGGGAGATTTAGACATGGATTAGTGGGTCATGTGAGGGTAGATAGGGTGATATGAAGAAATGAATATCTCGGCGAACGGTTTGAAGAGGGTGGATGGGGCTGAGTTGTGACCGTGTAAATTAGATGCACTCAGTGAACTCGAGCAATCAGACTGATGTTCATAAGTAGGCATATGCGGACGTAATCAAGGTGTGTATGTATATTGTGCGATTGGTCTATGTGAGCTTCAGATGAGTATGTGAGTAGTTGAGTAGTTAAATAGGTGAGTGGGTGACAGTTGAATCATATGACACAAGGTATTTTCATATGTGTAGTGTTTGATCCAGTCGTACTATTGTGATGGAAGTAGTAGGCGAATGGTGGAATAGATGACACGAGTAGACTGGGAGACGAGGACGTATGGTAGGAAATAGGTGAAGGGCATAGGCTAGTTGATTGTGCATGCATTGATTTAGGTGTGCATTTATGCTTGTGTTCAATCGCGTTCTTTCTCATTGGTGGTTGTGATGCGCGATCGATTGAAATGCGATGCATGTTTGGTTGGTGATTGAGACTACTGATATGAATGGTTTGAGTAGTTTGATGGAGAGATTTGTTTGTTTAGATTGTTGTTGACGGTTTGCAGTTTGTGTCTGTGTAATTTTGCATATAGTTTATATGTTCGTGTGTTGATATATAGTTTGGCAGTTGGTATTTTCGGTTGATTGGGTGCATTTTAGTTTGTTTTGGTTTTTATATGATCAAATGAGTGATTTGGTGTGGATTGAATTGTTTTGGTTGGTTCAATGTGATAGTTTGTTAGTTAGATTGTCACTCTGGTGTCTCCTCATTTGCGGATAAATCTTTCGCCTTTTACTAAAGATTTCCGTGGGGAGGCACAACACAATGAGTCTGAACTCATTTTTTACAACCCCATCCCTCGGATGGGGCAGATCAAATCAAACAAAATCCACAACACAAATACTATCAACCATCCGTACACAACCGCAACCGCATCCGTATCCCCAACAAATTTACCCACTAAATAGAATACGTATCACTGGAAGGTAGTCGCATTCACCAGGACTGGAATGTCACTGTTCAATCGCCTTGTTTCTCATACGTGATCAGATTAGAACAGATCAAATCAGATTAGATCAGATCAGTTTCATTTACGTCAAACAGGATTCGATGAGTTCAAATAAGATGAGGACAGGTGATGTGACTAAGATGGAGTGGGCTGCGCTTCACATCACACACAGGGATCAGAATGAGATGGGCAAAACGAAGGAAACGAACAGACACGAAGATTATCATATGTATATTTTTATATATATATATATATACATATAGATATGTATGAGCACGAGAGAGCGAGAGCGAGAGGGTGAGAGGAAGAACGAGAGCAACAGAACAGCGAGGGAGTGAGGGGGGGGGGCGAGAGAGGGAGATTTAGACATGGATTAGTGGGTCATGTGAGGGTAGATAGGGTGATATGAAGAAATGAATATCTCGGCGAACGGTTTGAAGAGGGTGGATGGGGCTGAGTTGTGACCGTGTAAATTAGATGCACTCAGTGAACTCGAGCAATCAGACTGATGTTCATAAGTAGGCATATGCGGACGTAATCAAGGTGTGTATGTATATTGTGCGATTGGTCTATGTGAGCTTCAGATGAGTATGTGAGTAGTTGAGTAGTTAAATAGGTGAGTGGGTGACAGTTGAATCATATGACACAAGGTATTTTCATATGTGTAGTGTTTGATCCAGTCGTACTATTGTGATGGAAGTAGTAGGCGAATGGTGGAATAGATGACACGAGTAGACTGGGAGACGAGGACGTATGGTAGGAAATAGGTGAAGGGCATAGGCTAGTTGATTGTGCATGCATTGATTTAGGTGTGCATTTATGCTTGTGTTCAATCGCGTTCTTTCTCATTGGTGGTTGTGATGCGCGATCGATTGAAATGCGATGCATGTTTGGTTGGTGATTGAGACTACTGATATGAATGGTTTGAGTAGTTTGATGGAGAGATTTGTTTGTTTAGATTGTTGTTGACGGTTTGCAGTTTGTGTCTGTGTAATTTTGCATATAGTTTATATGTTCGTGTGTTGATATATAGTTTGGCAGTTGGTATTTTCGGTTGATTGGGTGCATTTTAGTTTGTTTTGGTTTTTATATGATCAAATGAGTGATTTGGTGTGGATTGAATTGTTTTGGTTGGTTCAATGTGATAGTTTGTTAGTTAGATTGTCACTCTGGTGTCTCCTCATTTGCGGATAAATCTTTCGCCTTTTACTAAAGATTTCCGTGGGGAGGCACAACACAATGAGTCTGAACTCATTTTTTACAACCCCATCCCTCGGATGGGGCAGATCAAATCAAACAAAATCCACAACACAAATACTATCAACCATCCGTACACAACCGCAACCGCATCCGTATCCCCAACAAATTTACCCACTAAATAGAATACGTATCACTGGAAGGTAGTCGCATTCACCAGGACTGGAATGTCACTGTTCAATCGCCTTGTTTCTCATACGTGATCAGATTAGAACAGATCAAATCAGATTAGATCAGATCAGTTTCATTTACGTCAAACAGGATTCGATGAGTTCAAATAAGATGAGGACAGGTGATGTGACTAAGATGGAGTGGGCTGCGCTTCACATCACACACAGGGATCAGAATGAGATGGGCAAAACGAAGGAAACGAACAGACACGAAGATTATCATATGTATATTTTTATATATATATATATATATATACATATAGATATGTATGAGCACGAGAGAGCGAGAGCGAGAGGGTGAGAGGAAGAACGAGAGCAACAGAACAGCGAGGGAGTGAGGGGGGGGGCGAGAGAGGGAGATTTAGACATGGATTAGTGGGTCATGTGAGGGTAGATAGGGTGATATGAAGAAATGAATATCTCGGCGAACGGTTTGAAGAGGGTGGATGGGGCTGAGTTGTGACCGTGTAAATTAGATGCACTCAGTGAACTCGAGCAATCAGACTGATGTTCATAAGTAGGCATATGCGGACGTAATCAAGGTGTGTATGTATATTGTGCGATTGGTCTATGTGAGCTTCAGATGAGTATGTGAGTAGTTGAGTAGTTAAATAGGTGAGTGGGTGACAGTTGAATCAGATGACACAAGGTATTTTCATATGTGTAGTGTTTGATCCAGTCGTACTATTGTGATGGAAGTAGTAGGCGAATGGTGGAATAGATGACACGAGTAGACTGGGAGACGAGGACGTATGGTAGGAAATAGGTGAAGGGCATAGGCTAGTTGATTGTGCATGCATTGATTTAGGTGTGCATTTATGCTTGTGTTCAATCGCGTTCTTTCTCATTGGTGGTTGTGATGCGCGATCGATTGAAATGCGATGCGTTTGGTTAGCGATTGAGACTACTGATATGAATGGTTTGAGTAGTTTGATGGAGAGATTTGTTTGTTTAGATTGTTGTTGACGGTTTGCAGTTTGTGTCTGTGTAATTTTGCATATAGTTTATATGTTCGTGTGTTGATATATAGTTTGGCAGTTGGTATTTTCGGTTGATTGGGTGCATTTTAGTTTGTTTTGGTTTTTATATGATCAAATGAGTGATTTGGTGTGGATTGAATTGTTTTGGTTGGTTCAATGTGATAGTTTGTTAGTTAGATTGTCACTCTGGTGTCTCCTCATTTGCGGATAAATCTTTCGCCTTTTACTAAAGATTTCCGTGGGGAGGCACAACACAATGAGTCTGAACTCATTTTTTACAACCCCATCCCTCGGATGGGGCAGATCAAATCAAACAAAATCCACAACACAAATACTATCAACCATCCGTACACAACCGCAACCGCATCCGTATCCCCAACAAATTTACCCACTAAATAGAATACGTATCACTGGAAGGTAGTCGCATTCACCAGGACTGGAATGTCACTGTTCAATCGCCTTGTTTCTCATACGTGATCAGATTAGAACAGATCAAATCAGATTAGATCAGATCAGTTTCATTTACGTCAAACAGGATTCGATGAGTTCAAATAAGATGAGGACAGGTGATGTGACTAAGATGGAGTGGGCTGCGCTTCACATCACACACAGGGATCAGAATGAGATGGGCAAAACGAAGGAAACGAACAGACACGAAGATTATCATATGTATATTTTTATATATATATATATATATATACATATAGATATGTATGAGCACGAGAGAGCGAGAGCGAGAGGGTGAGAGGAAGAACGAGAGCAACAGAACAGCGAGGGAGTGAGGGGGGGGGGCGAGAGAGGGAGATTTAGACATGGATTAGTGGGTCATGTGAGGGTAGATAGGGTGATATGAAGAAATGAATATCTCGGCGAACGGTTTGAAGAGGGTGGATGGGGCTGAGTTGTGACCGTGTAAATTAGATGCACTCAGTGAACTCGAGCAATCAGACTGATGTTCATAAGTAGGCATATGCGGACGTAATCAAGGTGTGTATGTATATTGTGCGATTGGTCTATGTGAGCTTCAGATGAGTATGTGAGTAGTTGAGTAGTTAAATAGGTGAGTGGGTGACAGTTGAATCAGATGACACAAGGTATTTTCATATGTGTAGTGTTTGATCCAGTCGTACTATTGTGATGGAAGTAGTAGGCGAATGGTGGAATAGATGACACGAGTAGACTGGGAGACGAGGACGTATGGTAGGAAATAGGTGAAGGGCATAGGCTAGTTGATTGTGCATGCATTGATTTAGGTGTGCATTTATGCTTGTGTTCAATCGCGTTCTTTCTCATTGGTGGTTGTGATGCGCGATCGATTGAAATGCGATGCGTTTGGTTAGCGATTGAGACTACTGATATGAATGGTTTGAGTAGTTTGATGGAGAGATTTGTTTGTTTAGATTGTTGTTGACGGTTTGCAGTTTGTGTCTGTGTAATTTTGCATATAGTTTATATGTTCGTGTGTTGATATATAGTTTGGCAGTTGGTATTTTCGGTTGATTGGGTGCATTTTAGTTTGTTTTGGTTTTTATATGATCAAATGAGTGATTTGGTGTGGATTGAATTGTTTTGGTTGGTTCAATGTGATAGTTTGTTAGTTAGATTGTCACTCTGGTGTCTCCTCATTTGCGGATAAATCTTTCGCCTTTTACTAAAGATTTCCGTGGGGAGGCACAACACAATGAGTCTGAACTCATTTTTTACAACCCCATCCCTCGGATGGGGCAGATCAAATCAAACAAAATCCACAACACAAATACTATCAACCATCCGTACACAACCGCAACCGCATCCGTATCCCCAACAAATTTACCCACTAAATAGAATACGTATCACTGGAAGGTAGTCGCATTCACCAGGACTGGAATGTCACTGTTCAATCGCCTTGTTTCTCATACGTGATCAGATTAGAACAGATCAAATCAGATTAGATCAGATCAGTTTCATTTACGTCAAACAGGATTCGATGAGTTCAAATAAGATGAGGACAGGTGATGTGACTAAGATGGAGTGGGCTGCGCTTCACATCACACACAGGGATCAGAATGAGATGGGCAAAACGAAGGAAACGAACAGACACGAAGATTATCATATGTATATTTTTATATATATATATATATATATACATATAGATATGTATGAGCACGAGAGAGCGAGAGCGAGAGGGTGAGAGGAAGAACGAGAGCAACAGAACAGCGAGGGAGTGAGGGGGGGGGGCGAGAGAGGGAGATTTAGACATGGATTAGTGGGTCATGTGAGGGTAGATAGGGTGATATGAAGAAATGAATATCTCGGCGAACGGTTTGAAGAGGGTGGATGGGGCTGAGTTGTGACCGTGTAAATTAGATGCACTCAGTGAACTCGAGCAATCAGACTGATGTTCATAAGTAGGCATATGCGGACGTAATCAAGGTGTGTATGTATATTGTGCGATTGGTCTATGTGAGCTTCAGATGAGTATGTGAGTAGTTGAGTAGTTAAATAGGTGAGTGGGTGACAGTTGAATCAGATGACACAAGGTATTTTCATATGTGTAGTGTTTGATCCAGTCGTACTATTGTGATGGAAGTAGTAGGCGAATGGTGGAATAGATGACACGAGTAGACTGGGAGACGAGGACGTATGGTAGGAAATAGGTGAAGGGCATAGGCTAGTTGATTGTGCATGCATTGATTTAGGTGTGCATTTATGCTTGTGTTCAATCGCGTTCTTTCTCATTGGTGGTTGTGATGCGCGATCGATTGAAATGCGATGCATGTTTGGTTGGTGATTGAGACTACTGATATGAATGGTTTGAGTAGTTTGATGGAGAGATTTGTTTGTTTAGATTGTTGTTGACGGTTTGCAGTTTGTGTCTGTGTAATTTTGCATATAGTTTATATGTTCGTGTGTTGATATATAGTTTGGCAGTTGGTATTTTCGGTTGATTGGGTGCATTTTAGTTTGTTTTGGTTTTTATATGATCAAATGAGTGATTTGGTGTGGATTGAATTGTTTTGGTTGGTTCAATGTGATAGTTTGTTAGTTAGATTGTCACTCTGGTGTCTCCTCATTTGCGGATAAATCTTTCGCCTTTTACTAAAGATTTCCGTGGGGAGGCACAACACAATGAGTCTGAACTCATTTTTTACAACCCCATCCCTCGGATGGGGCAGATCAAATCAAACAAAATCCACAACACAAATACTATCAACCATCCGTACACAACCGCAACCGCATCCGTATCCCCAACAAATTTACCCACTAAATAGAATACGTATCACTGGAAGGTAGTCGCATTCACCAGGACTGGAATGTCACTGTTCAATCGCCTTGTTTCTCATACGTGATCAGATTAGAACAGATCAAATCAGATTAGATCAGATCAGTTTCATTTACGTCAAACAGGATTCGATGAGTTCAAATAAGATGAGGACAGGTGATGTGACTAAGATGGAGTGGGCTGCGCTTCACATCACACACAGGGATCAGAATGAGATGGGCAAAACGAAGGAAACGAACAGACACGAAGATTATCATATGTATATTTTTATATATATATATATATACATATAGATATGTATGAGCACGAGAGAGCGAGAGCGAGAGGGTGAGAGGAAGAACGAGAGCAACAGAACAGCGAGGGAGTGAGGGGGGGGGGGGGCGAGAGAGGGAGATTTAGACATGGATTAGTGGGTCATGTGAGGGTAGATAGGGTGATATGAAGAAATGAATATCTCGGCGAACGGTTTGAAGAGGGTGGATGGGGCTGAGTTGTGACCGTGTAAATTAGATGCACTCAGTGAACTCGAGCAATCAGACTGATGTTCATAAGTAGGCATATGCGGACGTAATCAAGGTGTGTATGTATATTGTGCGATTGGTCTATGTGAGCTTCAGATGAGTATGTGAGTAGTTGAGTAGTTAAATAGGTGAGTGGGTGACAGTTGAATCAGATGACACAAGGTATTTTCATATGTGTAGTGTTTGATCCAGTCGTACTATTGTGATGGAAGTAGTAGGCGAATGGTGGAATAGATGACACGAGTAGACTGGGAGACGAGGACGTATGGTAGGAAATAGGTGAAGGGCATAGGCTAGTTGATTGTGCATGCATTGATTTAGGTGTGCATTTATGCTTGTGTTCAATCGCGTTCTTTCTCATTGGTGGTTGTGATGCGCGATCGATTGAAATGCGATGCGTTTGGTTAGCGATTGAGACTACTGATATGAATGGTTTGAGTAGTTTGATGGAGAGATTTGTTTGTTTAGATTGTTGTTGACGGTTTGCAGTTTGTGTCTGTGTAATTTTGCATATAGTTTATATGTTCGTGTGTTGATATATAGTTTGGCAGTTGGTATTTTCGGTTGATTGGGTGCATTTTAGTTTGTTTTGGTTTTTATATGATCAAATGAGTGATTTGGTGTGGATTGAATTGTTTTGGTTGGTTCAATGTGATAGTTTGTTAGTTAGATTGTCACTCTGGTGTCTCCTCATTTGCGGATAAATCTTTCGCCTTTTACTAAAGATTTCCGTGGGGAGGCACAACACAATGAGTCTGAACTCATTTTTTACAACCCCATCCCTCGGATGGGGCAGATCAAATCAAACAAAATCCACAACACAAATACTATCAACCATCCGTACACAACCGCAACCGCATCCGTATCCCCAACAAATTTACCCACTAAATAGAATACGTATCACTGGAAGGTAGTCGCATTCACCAGGACTGGAATGTCACTGTTCAATCGCCTTGTTTCTCATACGTGATCAGATTAGAACAGATCAAATCAGATTAGATCAGATCAGTTTCATTTACGTCAAACAGGATTCGATGAGTTCAAATAAGATGAGGACAGGTGATGTGACTAAGATGGAGTGGGCTGCGCTTCACATCACACACAGGGATCAGAATGAGATGGGCAAAACGAAGGAAACGAACAGACACGAAGATTATCATATGTATATTTTTATATATATATATATATATACATATAGATATGTATGAGCACGAGAGAGCGAGAGCGAGAGGATGAGAGGAAGAACGAGAGCAACAGAACAGCGAGGGAGTGAGGGGGGGGCGAGAGAGGGAGATTTAGACATGGATTAGTGGGTCATGTGAGGGTAGATAGGGTGATATGAAGAAATGAATATCTCGGCGAACGGTTTGAAGAGGGTGGATGGGGCTGAGTTGTGACCGTGTAAATTAGATGCACTCAGTGAACTCGAGCAATCAGACTGATGTTCATAAGTAGGCATATGCGGACGTAATCAAGGTGTGTATGTATATTGTGCGATTGGTCTATGTGAGCTTCAGATGAGTATGTGAGTAGTTGAGTAGTTAAATAGGTGAGTGGGTGACAGTTGAATCAGATGACACAAGGTATTTTCATATGTGTAGTGTTTGATCCAGTCGTACTATTGTGATGGAAGTAGTAGGCGAATGGTGGAATAGATGACACGAGTAGACTGGGAGACGAGGACGTATGGTAGGAAATAGGTGAAGGGCATAGGCTAGTTGATTGTGCATGCATTGATTTAGGTGTGCATTTATGCTTGTGTTCAATCGCGTTCTTTCTCATTGGTGGTTGTGATGCGCGATCGATTGAAATGCGATGCGTTTGGTTAGCGATTGAGACTACTGATATGAATGGTTTGAGTAGTTTGATGGAGAGATTTGTTTGTTTAGATTGTTGTTGACGGTTTGCAGTTTGTGTCTGTGTAATTTTGCATATAGTTTATATGTTCGTGTGTTGATATATAGTTTGGCAGTTGGTATTTTCGGTTGATTGGGTGCATTTTAGTTTGTTTTGGTTTTTATATGATCAAATGAGTGATTTGGTGTGGATTGAATTGTTTTGGTTGGTTCAATGTGATAGTTTGTTAGTTAGATTGTCACTCTGGTGTCTCCTCATTTGCGGATAAATCTTTCGCCTTTTACTAAAGATTTCCGTGGGGAGGCACAACACAATGAGTCTGAACTCATTTTTTACAACCCCATCCCTCGGATGGGGCAGATCAAATCAAACAAAATCCACAACACAAATACTATCAACCATCCGTACACAACCGCAACCGCATCCGTATCCCCAACAAATTTACCCACTAAATAGAATACGTATCACTGGAAGGTAGTCGCATTCACCAGGACTGGAATGTCACTGTTCAATCGCCTTGTTTCTCATACGTGATCAGATTAGAACAGATCAAATCAGATTAGATCAGATCAGTTTCATTTACGTCAAACAGGATTCGATGAGTTCAAATAAGATGAGGACAGGTGATGTGACTAAGATGGAGTGGGCTGCGCTTCACATCACACACAGGGATCAGAATGAGATGGGCAAAACGAAGGAAACGAACAGACACGAAGATTATCATATGTATATTTTTATATATATATATATATATACATATAGATATGTATGAGCACGAGAGAGCGAGAGCGAGAGGATGAGAGGAAGAACGAGAGCAACAGAACAGCGAGGGAGTGAGGGGGGGGCGAGAGAGGGAGATTTAGACATGGATTAGTGGGTCATGTGAGGGTAGATAGGGTGATATGAAGAAATGAATATCTCGGCGAACGGTTTGAAGAGGGTGGATGGGGCTGAGTTGTGACCGTGTAAATTAGATGCACTCAGTGAACTCGAGCAATCAGACTGATGTTCATAAGTAGGCATATGCGGACGTAATCAAGGTGTGTATGTATATTGTGCGATTGGTCTATGTGAGCTTCAGATGAGTATGTGAGTAGTTGAGTAGTTAAATAGGTGAGTGGGTGACAGTTGAATCAGATGACACAAGGTATTTTCATATGTGTAGTGTTTGATCCAGTCGTACTATTGTGATGGAAGTAGTAGGCGAATGGTGGAATAGATGACACGAGTAGACTGGGAGACGAGGACGTATGGTAGGAAATAGGTGAAGGGCATAGGCTAGTTGATTGTGCATGCATTGATTTAGGTGTGCATTTATGCTTGTGTTCAATCGCGTTCTTTCTCATTGGTGGTTGTGATGCGCGATCGATTGAAATGCGATGCATGTTTGGTTGGTGATTGAGACTACTGATATGAATGGTTTGAGTAGTTTGATGGAGAGATTTGTTTGTTTAGATTGTTGTTGACGGTTTGCAGTTTGTGTCTGTGTAATTTTGCATATAGTTTATATGTTCGTGTGTTGATATATAGTTTGGCAGTTGGTATTTTCGGTTGATTGGGTGCATTTTAGTTTGTTTTGGTTTTTATATGATCAAATGAGTGATTTGGTGTGGATTGAATTGTTTTGGTTGGTTCAATGTGATAGTTTGTTAGTTAGATTGTCACTCTGGTGTCTCCTCATTTGCGGATAAATCTTTCGCCTTTTACTAAAGATTTCCGTGGGGAGGCACAACACAATGAGTCTGAACTCATTTTTTACAACCCCATCCCTCGGATGGGGCAGATCAAATCAAACAACATCCACAACACAAATACTATCAACCATCCGTACACAACCGCAACCGCATCCGTATCCCCAACAAATTTACCCACTAAATAGAATACGTATCACTGGAAGGTAGTCGCATTCACCAGGACTGGAATGTCACTGTTCAATCGCCTTGTTTCTCATACGTGATCAGATTAGAACAGATCAAATCAGATTAGATCAGATCAGTTTCATTTACGTCAAACAGGATTCGATGAGTTCAAATAAGATGAGGACAGGTGATGTGACTAAGATGGAGTGGGCTGCGCTTCACATCACACACAGGGATCAGAATGAGATGGGCAAAACGAAGGAAACGAACAGACACGAAGATTATCATATGTATATTTATATATATATATATATATATATATATATATATATATATATATATATATATATATATATATATATATATATACATGTATATATGTATGAGCACGAGAGAGCGAGAGCGAGAGGGTGAGAGGAAGAACGAGAGCAACAGAACAGCGAGGGAGTGAGGGGGGGGGCGAGAGAGGGAGATTTAGACATGGATTAGTGGGTCATGTGAGGGTAGATAGGGTGATGTGAAGAAATGAATATCTCGGCGAACGGTTTGAAGATGGTGGATGGGGCTGAGTTGTGACCGTGTAAATTAGATGCACTCAGTGAACTCGAGCAATCAGACTGATGTTCATAAGTAGGCATATGCGGACGTAATCAAGGTGTGTATGTATATTGTGCGATTGGTCTATGTGAGCTTCAGATGAGTATGTGAGTAGTTGAGTAGTTAAATAGGTGAGTGGGTGACAGTTGAATCAGATGACACAAGGTATTTTCATATGTGTAGTGTTTGATCCAGTCGTACTATTGTGATGGAAGTAGTAGGCGAATGGTGGAATAGATGACACGAGTAGACTGGGAGACGAGGACGTATGGTAGGAAATAGGTGAAGGGCATAGGCTAGTTGATTGTGCATGCATTGATTTAGGTGTGCATTTATGCTTGTGTTCAATCGCGTTCTTTCTCATTGGTGGTTGTGATGCGCGATCGATTGAAATGCGATGCATGTTTGGTTGGTGATTGAGACTACTGATATGAATGGTTTGAGTAGTTTGATGGAGAGATTTGTTTGTTTAGATTGTTGTTGACGGTTTGCAGTTTGTGTCTGTGTAATTTTGCATATAGTTTATATGTTCGTGTGTTGATATATAGTTTGGCAGTTGGTATTTTCGGTTGATTGGGTGCATTTTAGTTTGTTTTGGTTTTTATATGATCAAATGAGTGATTTGGTGTGGATTGAATTGTTTTGGTTGGTTCAATGTGATAGTTTGTTAGTTAGATTGTCACTCTGGTGTCTCCTCATTTGCGGATAAATCTTTCGCCTTTTACTAAAGATTTCCGTGGGGAGGCACAACACAATGAGTCTGAACTCATTTTTTACAACCCCATCCCTCGGATGGGGCAGATCAAATCAAACAAAATCCACAACACAAATACTATCAACCATCCGTACACAACCGCAACCGCATCCGTATCCCCAACAAATTTACCCACTAAATAGAATACGTATCACTGGAAGGTAGTCGCATTCACCAGGACTGGAATGTCACTGTTCAATCGCCTTGTTTCTCATACGTGATCAGATTAGAACAGATCAAATCAGATTAGATCAGATCAGATCAGATCAGTTTCATTTACGTCAAACAGGATTCGATGAGTTCAAATAAGATGAGGACAGGTGATGTGACTAAGATGGAGTGGGCTGCGCTTCACATCACACACAGGGATCAGAATGAGATGGGCAAAACGAAGGAAACGAACAGACACGAAGATTTTCATATATATATATTTATATATATATATATATATATATATATATATATATATATATATATATACATATAGATATGTATGAGCACGAGAGAGCGAGAGCGAGAGCGAGAGAGGAAGAACGAGAGCAACAGAACAGCGAGGGAGTGAGGGGGGGGGGGGGCGAGAGAGGGAGATTTAGACATGGATTAGTGGGTCATGTGAGGGTAGATAGGGTGATATGAAGAAATGAATATCTCGGCGAACGGTTTGAAGAGGGTGGATGGGGCTGAGTTGTGACCGTGTAAATTAGATGCACTCAGTGAACTCGAGCAATCAGACTGATGTTCATAAGTAGGCATATGCGGACGTAATCAAGGTGTGTATGTATATTGTGCGATTGGTCTATGTGAGCTTCAGATGAGTATGTGAGTAGTTGAGTAGTTAAATAGGTGAGTGGGTGACAGTTGAATCAGATGACACAAGGTATTTTCATATTTGTAGTGTTTGATCCAGTCGTACTATTGTGATGGAAGTAGTAGGCGAATGGTGGAATAGATGACACGAGTAGACTGGGAGACGAGGACGTATGGTAGGAAATAGGTGAAGGGCATAGGCTAGTTGATTGTGCATGCATTGATTTAGGTGTGCATTTATGCTTGTGTTCAATCGCGTTCTTTCTCATTGGTGGTTGTGATGCGCGATCGATTGAAATGCGATGCATGTTTGGTTGGTGATTGAGACTACTGATATGAATGGTTTGAGTAGTTTGATGGAGAGATTTGTTTGTTTAGATTGTTGTTGACGGTTTGCAGTTTGTGTCTGTGTAATTTTGCATATAGTTTATATGTTCGTGTGTTGATATATAGTTTGGCAGTTGGTATTTTCGGTTGATTGGGTGCATTTTAGTTTGTTTTGGTTTTTATATGATCAAATGAGTGATTTGGTGTGGATTGAATTGT
Organism: Fasciola hepatica; assembly: GCA_948099385.1. Lineage (NCBI taxonomy): Eukaryota > Metazoa > Platyhelminthes > Trematoda > Plagiorchiida > Fasciolidae > Fasciola > Fasciola hepatica. Next base: position 12,189,250 of record CANUEZ040000048.1, on the reverse strand, counting down.
TTTGGTTGGTTCAATGTGATAGTTTGTTAGTTAGATTGTCACTCTGGTGTCTCCTCATTTGCGGATAAATCTTTCGCCTTTTACTAAAGATTTCCGTGGGGAGGCACAACACAATGAGTCTGAACTCATTTTTTACAACCCCATCCCTCGGATGGGGCAGATCAAATCAAACAAAATCCACAACACAAATACTATCAACCATCCGTACACAACCGCAACCGCATCCGTATCCCCAACAAATTTACCCACTAAATAGAATACGTATCACTGGAAGGTAGTCGCATTCACCAGGACTGGAATGTCACTGTTCAATCGCCTTGTTTCTCATACGTGATCAGATTAGAACAGATCAAATCAGATTAGATCAGATCAGATCAGATCAGTTTCATTTACGTCAAACAGGATTCGATGAGTTCAAATAAGATGAGGACAGGTGATGTGACTAAGATGGAGTGGGCTGCGCTTCACATCACACACAGGGATCAGAATGAGATGGGCAAAACGAAGGAAACGAACAGACACGAAGATTATCATATATATATTTATATATATATATATATATATATATATATATATATATATATATACATATAGATATGTATGAGCACGAGAGAGCGAGAGCGAGAGGGAGAGAGGAAGAACGAGAGCAACAGAACAGCGAGGGAGTGAGGGGGGGGGGCGAGAGAGGGAGATTTAGACATGGATTAGTGGGTCATGTGAGGGTAGATAGGGTGATGTGAAGAAATGAATATCTCGGCGAACGGTTTGAAGATGGTGGATGGGGCTGAGTTGTGACCGTGTAAATTAGATGCACTCAGTGAACTCGAGCAATCAGACTGATGTTCATAAGTAGGCATATGCGGACGTAATCAAGGTGTGTATGTATATTGTGCGATTGGTCTATGTGAGCTTCAGATGAGTATGTGAGTAGTTGAGTAGTTAAATAGGTGAGTGGGTGACAGTTGAATCAGATGACACAAGGTATTTTCATATGTGTAGTGTTTGATCCAGTCGTACTATTGTGATGGAAGTAGTAGGCGAATGGTGGAATAGATGACACGAGTAGACTGGGAGACGAGGACGTATGGTAGGAAATAGGTGAAGGGCATAGGCTAGTTGATTGTGCATGCATTGATTTAGGTGTGCATTTATGCTTGTGTTCAATCGCGTTCTTTCTCATTGGTGGTTGTGATGCGCGATCGATTGAAATGCGATGCGTTTGGTTAGCGATTGAGACTACTGATATGAATGGTTTGAGTAGTTTGATGGAGAGATTTGTTTGTTTAGATTGTTGTTGACGGTTTGCAGTTTGTGTCTGTGTAATTTTGCATATAGTTTATATGTTCGTGTGTTGATATATAGTTTGGCAGTTGGTATTTTCGGTTGATTGGGTGCATTTTAGTTTGTTTTGGTTTTTATATGATCAAATGAGTGATTTGGTGTGGATTGAATTGTTTTGGTTGGTTCAATGTGATAGTTTGTTAGTTAGATTGCCACTCTGGTGTCTCCTCATTTGCGGATAAATCTTTCGCCTTTTACTAAAGATTTCCGTGGGGAGGCACAACACAATGAGTCTGAACTCATTTTTTACAACCCCATCCCTCGGATGGGGCAGATCAAATCAAACAAAATCCACAACACAAATACTATCAACCATCCGTACACAACCGCAACCGCATCCGTATCCCCAACAAATTTACCCACTAAATAGAATACGTATCACTGGAAGGTAGTCGCATTCACCAGGACTGGAATGTCACTGTTCAATCGCCTTGTTTCTCATACGTGATCAGATTAGAACAGATCAAATCAGATTAGATCAGATCAGATCAGATCAGTTTCATTTACGTCAAACAGGATTCGATGAGTTCAAATAAGATGAGGACAGGTGATGTGACTAAGATGGAGTGGGCTGCGCTTCACATCACACACAGGGATCAGAATGAGATGGGCAAAACGAAGGAAACGAACAGACACGAAGATTTTCATATATATATATTTATATATATATATATATATATATATATATACATATAGATATGTATGAGCACGAGAGAGCGAGAGCGAGAGGGAGAGAGGAAGAACGAGAGCAACAGAACAGCGAGGGAGTGAGGGGGGGGGGCGAGAGAGGGAGATTTAGACATGGATTAGTGGGTCATGTGAGGGTAGATAGGGTGATGTGAAGAAATGAATATCTCGGCGAACGGTTTGAAGAGGGTGGATGGGGCTGAGTTGTGACCGTGTAAATTAGATGCACTCAGTGAACTCGAGCAATCAGACTGATGTTCATAAGTAGGCATATGCGGACGTAATCAAGGTGTGTATGTATATTGTGCGATTGGTCTATGTGAGCTTCAGATGAGTATGTGAGTAGTTGAGTAGTTAAATAGGTGAGTGGGTGACAGTTGAATCAGATGACACAAGGTATTTTCATATGTGTAGTGTTTGATCCAGTCGTACTATTGTGATGGAAGTAGTAGGCGAATGGTGGAATAGATGACACGAGTAGACTGGGAGACGAGGACGTATGGTAGGAAATAGGTGAAGGGCATAGGCTAGTTGATTGTGCATGCATTGATTTAGGTGTGCATTTATGCTTGTGTTCAATCGCGTTCTTTCTCATTGGTGGTTGTGATGCGCGATCGATTGAAATGCGATGCGTTTGGTTAGCGATTGAGACTACTGATATGAATGGTTTGAGTAGTTTGATGGAGAGATTTGTTTGTTTAGATTGTTGTTGACGGTTTGCAGTTTGTGTCTGTGTAATTTTGCATATAGTTTATATGTTCGTGTGTTGATATATAGTTTGGCAGTTGGTATTTTCGGTTGATTGGGTGCATTTTAGTTTGTTTTGGTTTTTATATGATCAAATGAGTGATTTGGTGTGGATTGAATTGTTTTGGTTGGTTCAATGTGATAGTTTGTTAGTTAGATTGTCACTCTGGTGTCTCCTCATTTGCGGATAAATCTTTCGCCTTTTACTAAAGATTTCCGTGGGGAGGCACAACACAATGAGTCTGAACTCATTTTTCACAACCCCATCCCTCGGATGGGGCAGATCAAATCAAACAAAATCCACAACACAAATACTATCAACCATCCGTACACAACCGCAACCGCATCCGTATCCCCAACAAATTTACCCACTAAATAGAAAACGTATCACTGGAAGGTAGTCGCATTCACCAGGACTGGAATGTCACTGTTCAATCGCCTTGTTTCTCATACGTGATCAGATTAGAACAGATCAAATCAGATTAGATCAGGTCGGATCAGATCAGATCAGATCAGTTTCATTTACGTCGAACAGGATTCGATGAGTTCAAATAAGATGAGGACAGGTGATGTGACTAAGATGGAGTGGGCTGCGCTTCACATCACACACAGGGATCAGAATGAGATGGGCAAAACGAAGGAAACGAACAGACACGAAGATTATCATATATATATATATATATATATATATATATATATATATATATATATATATATATATATATATATATATATATATATATATATATATACATATAGATATGTATGAGCACGAGAGAGCGAGAGGGAGAGAGGGGGGGGCGAGAGCAACAGAACAGCGAGGGAGTGAGGGGGGGGGGCGAGAGAGAGAGATTTAGACATAGATTAGTGGGTCATGTGAGGGTAGATAGGGTGATGTGAAGAAATGAATATCTCGGCGAACGGTTTGAAGAGGGTGGATGGGGCTGAGTTGTGACCGTGTAAATTAGATGCACTCAGTGAACTCGAGCAATCAGACTGATGTTCATAAGTAGGCATATGCGGACGTAATCAAGGTGTGTATGTATATTGTGCGATTGGTCTATGTGAGCTTCAGATGAGTATGTGAGTAGTTGAGTAGTTAAATAGGTGAGTGGGTGACAGTTGAATCAGATGACACAAGGTATTTTCATATGTGTAGTGTTTGATCCAGTCGTACTATTGTGATGGAAGTAGTAGGCGAATGGTGGAATAGATGACACGAGTAGACTGGGAGACGAGGACGTATGGTAGGAAATAGGTGAAGGGCATAGGCCAGTTGATTGTGCATGCATTGATTTAGGTGTGCATTTATGCTTGTGTTCAATCGCGTTCTTTCTCATTGGTGGTTGTGATGCGCGATCGATTGAAATGCGATGCGTTTGGTTAGCGATTGAGACTACTGATATGAATGGTTTGAGTAGTTTGATGGAGAGATTTGTTTGTTTAGATTGTTGTTGACGGTTTGCAGTTTGTGTCTGTGTAATTTTGCATATAGTTTATATGTTCGTGTGTTGATATATAGTTTGGCAGTTGGTATTTTCGGTTGATTGGGTGCATTTTAGTTTGTTTTGGTTTTTATATGATCAAATGAGTGATTTGGTGTGGATTGAATTGTTTTGGTTGGTTCAATGTGATAGTTTGTTAGTTAGATTGTCACTCTGGTGTCTCCTCATTTGCGGATAAATCTTTCGCCTTTTACTAAAGATTTCCGTGGGGAGGCACAACACAATGAGTCTGAACTCATTTTTCACAACCCCATCCCTCGGATGGGGCAGATCAAATCAAACAAAATCCACAACACAAATACTATCAACCATCCGTACACAACCGCAACCGCATCCGTATCCCCAACAAATTTACCCACTAAATAGAAAACGTATCACTGGAAGGTAGTCGCATTCACCAGGACTGGAATGTCACTGTTCAATCGCCTTGTTTCTCATACGTGATCAGATTAGAACAGATCAAATCAGATTAGATCAGGTCGGATCAGATCAGATCAGATCAGTTTCATTTACGTCGAACAGGATTCGATGAGTTCAAATGAGATGAGGACAGGTGATGTGACTAAGATGGAGTGGGCTGCGCTTCACATCACACACAGGGATCAGAATGAGATGGGCAAAACGAAGGAAACGAACAGACACGAAGATTATCATATATATATATATATATATATATATATATATATATATATATATATACATATAGATATGTATGAGCACGAGAGAGCGAGAGGGAGAGAGGGGGGGCGAGAGCAACAGAACAGCGAGGGAGTGAGGGGGGGGCGAGAGAGGGAGATTTAGACATAGATTAGTGGGTCATGTGAGGGTAGATAGGGTGATGTGAAGAAATGAATATCTCGGCGAACGGTTTGAAGAGGGTGGATGGGGCTGAGTTGTGACCGTGTAAATTAGATGCACTCAGTGAACTCGAGCAATCAGACTGATGTTCATAAGTAGGCATATGCGGACGTAATCAAGGTGTGTATGTATATTGTGCGATTGGTCTATGTGAGCTTCAGATGAGTATGTGAGTAGTTGAGTAGTTAAATAGGTGAGTGGGTGACAGTTGAATCAGATGACACAAGGTATTTTCATATGTGTAGTGTTTGATCCAGTCGTACTATTGTGATGGAAGTAGTAGGCGAATGGTGGAATAGATGACACGAGTAGACTGGGAGACGAGGACGTATGGTAGGAAATAGGTGAAGGGCATAGGCCAGTTGATTGTGCATGCATTGATTTAGGTGTGCATTTATGCTTGTGTTCAATCGCGTTCTTTCTCATTGGTGGTTGTGATGCGCGATCGATTGAAATGCGATGCGTTTGGTTAGCGATTGAGACTACTGATATGAATGGTTTGAGTAGTTTGATGGAGAGATTTGTTTGTTTAGATTGTTGTTGACGGTTTGCAGTTTGTGTCTGTGTAATTTTGCATATAGTTTATATGTTCGTGTGTTGATATATAGTTTGGCAGTTGGTATTTTCGGTTGATTGGGTGCATTTTAGTTTGTTTTGGTTTTTATATGATCAAATGAGTGATTTGGTGTGGATTGAATTGTTTTGGTTGGTTCAATGTGATAGTTTGTTAGTTAGATTGTCACTCTGGTGTCTCCTCATTTGCGGATAAATCTTTCGCCTTTTACTAAAGATTTCCGTGGGGAGGCACAACACAATGAGTCTGAACTCATTTTTTACAACCCCATCCCTCGGATGGGGCAGATCAAATCAAACAAAATCCACAACACAAATACTATCAACCATCCGTACACAACCGCAACCGCATCCGTATCCCCAACAAATTTACCCACTAAATAGAATACGTATCACTGGAAGGTAGTCGCATTCACCAGGACTGGAATGTCACTGTTCAATCGCCTTGTTTCTCATACGTGATCAGATTAGAACAGATCAAATCAGATTAGATCAGATCAGATCAGATCAGTTTCATTTACGTCGAACAGGATTCGATGAGTTCAAATAAGATGAGGACAGGTGATGTGACTAAGATGGAGTGGGCTGCGCTTCACATCACACACAGGGATCAGAATGAGATGGGCAAAACGAAGGAAACGAACAGACACGAAGATTATCATATATATATTTATATATATATATATATATATATATATATATATATATATATATATATATAGATATGTATGAGCACGAGAGAGCGAGAGCGAGAGGGAGAGAGGAAGAACGAGAGCAACAGAACAGCGAGGGAGTGAGGGGGGGGGCGAGAGAGGGAGATTTAGACATGGATTAGTGGGTCATGTGAGGGTAGATAGGGTGATGTGAAGAAATGAATATCTCGGCGAACGGTTTGAAGATGGTGGATGGGGCTGAGTTGTGACCGTGTAAATTAGATGCACTCAGTGAACTCGAGCAATCAGACTGATGTTCATAAGTAGGCATATGCGGACGTAATCAAGGTGTGTATGTATATTGTGCGATTGGTCTATGTGAGCTTCAGATGAGTATGTGAGTAGTTGAGTAGTTAAATAGGTGAGTGGGTGACAGTTGAATCATATGACACAAGGTATTTTCATATGTGTAGTGTTTGATCCAGTCGTACTATTGTGATGGAAGTAGTAGGCGAATGGTGGAATAGATGACACGAGTAGACTGGGAGACGAGGACGTATGGTAGGAAATAGGTGAAGGGCATAGGCTAGTTGATTGTGCATGCATTGATTTAGGTGTGCATTTATGCTTGTGTTCAATCGCGTTCTTTCTCATTGGTGGTTGTGATGCGCGATCGATTGAAATGCGATGCGTTTGGTTAGCGATTGAGACTACTGATATGAATGGTTTGAGTAGTTTGATGGAGAGATTTGTTTGTTTAGATTGTTGTTGACGGTTTGCAGTTTGTGTCTGTGTAATTTTGCATATAGTTTATATGTTCGTGTGTTGATATATAGTTTGGCAGTTGGTATTTTCGGTTGATTGGGTGCATTTTAGTTTGTTTTGGTTTTTATATGATCAAATGAGTGATTTGGTGTGGATTGAATTGTTTTGGTTGGTTCAATGTGATAGTTTGTTAGTTAGATTGTCACTCTGGTGTCTCCTCATTTGCGGATAAATCTTTCGCCTTTTACTAAAGATTTCCGTGGGGAGGCACAACACAATGAGTCTGAACTCATTTTTTACAACCCCATCCCTCGGATGGGGCAGATCAAATCAAACAAAATCCACAACACAAATACTATCAACCATCCGTACACAACCGCAACCGCATCCGTATCCCCAACAAATTTACCCACTAAATAGAAAACGTATCACTGGAAGGTAGTCGCATTCACCAGGACTGGAATGTCACTGTTCAATCGCCTTGTTTCTCATACGTGATCAGATTAGAACAGATCAAATCAGATTAGATCAGATCGGATCAGATCAGATCAGATCAAATCAGATCAGATCAGTTTCATTTACGTCGAACAGGATTCGATGAGTTCAAATAAGATGAGGACAGGTGATGTGACTAAGATGGAGTGGGCTGCGCTTCACATCACACACAGGGATCAGAATGAGATGGGCAAAACGAAGGAAACGAACAGACACGAAGATCATCATATGTATATTTTTATATATATATATATACATATAGATATGTATGAGCACGAGAGAGCGAGAGGAAGAACGAGAGCAACAGAACAGCGAGGGAGTGAGGGGGGGTTGGGTGAGAGAGGGAGATTTAGACATGGATTAGTGGGTCATGTGAGGGTAGATAGGGTGATGTGAAGAAATGAATATCTCGGCGAACGGTTTGAAGAGGGTGGATGGGGCTGAGTTGTGACCGTGTAAATTAGATGCACTCAGTGAACTCGAGCAATCAGACTGATGTTCATAAGTAGGCATATGCGGACGTAATCAAGGTGTGTATGTATATTGTGCGATTGGTCTATGTGAGCTTCAGATGAGTATGTGAGTAGTTGAGTAGTTAAATAGGTGAGTGGGTGACAGTTGAATCAGATGACACAAGGTATTTTCATATGTGTAGTGTTTGATCCAGTCGTACTATTGTGATGGAAGTAGTAGGCGAATGGTGGAATAGATGACACGAGTAGACTGGGAGACGAGGACGTATGGTAGGAAATAGGTGAAGGGCATAGGCTAGTTGATTGTGCATGCATTGATTTAGGTGTGCATTTATGCTTGTGTTCAATCGCGTTCTTTCTCATTGGTGGTTGTGATGCGCGATCGATTGAAATGCGATGCATGTTTGGTTGGTGATTGAGACTACTGATATGAATGGTTTGAGTAGTTTGATGGAGAGATTTGTTTGTTTAGATTGTTGTTGACGGTTTGCAGTTTGTGTCTGTGTAATTTTGCATATAGTTTATATGTTCGTGTGTTGATATATAGTTTGGCAGTTGGTATTTTCGGTTGATTGGGTGCATTTTAGTTTGTTTTGGTTTTTATATGATCAAATGAGTGATTTGGTGTGGATTGAATTGTTTTGGTTGGTTCAATGTGATAGTTTGTTAGTTAGATTGTCACTCTGGTGTCTCCTCATTTGCGGATAAATCTTTCGCCTTTTACTAAAGATTTCCGTGGGGAGGCACAACACAATGAGTCTGAACTCATTTTTTACAACCCCATCCCTCGGATGGGGCAGATCAAATCAAACAAAATCCACAACACAAATACTATCAACCATCCGTACACAACCGCAACCGCATCCGTATCCCCAACAAATTTACCCACTAAATAGAATACGTATCACTGGAAGGTAGTCGCATTCACCAGGACTGGAATGTCACTGTTCAATCGCCTTGTTTCTCATACGTGATCAGATTAGAACAGATCAAATCAGATTAGATCAGATCCGATCAGTTTCATTTACGTCGAACAGGATTCGATGAGTTCAAATAAGATGAGGACAGGTGATGTGACTAAGATGGAGTGGGCTGCGCTTCACATCACACACAGGGATCAGAATGAGATGGGCAAAACGAAGGAAACGAACAGACACGAAGATTATCATATATATATCTATATATATATAGATATAGATATGTATGAGCACGAGAGAGCGAGAGCGAGAGGGAGAGAGGAAGAACGAGAGCAACAGAACAGCGAGGGAGTGAGGGGGGGTTGGGCGAGAGAGGGAGATTTAGACATAGATTAGTGGGTCATGTGAGGGTAGATAGGGTGATGTGAAGAAATGAATATCTCGGCGAACGGTTTTAAGAGGGTGGATGGGGCTGAGTTGTGACCGTGTAAATTAGATGCACTCAGTGAACTCGAGCAATCAGACTGATGTTCATAAGTAGGCATATGCGGACGTAATCAAGGTGTGTATGTATATTGTGCGATTGGTCTATGTGAGCTTCAGATGAGTATGTGAGTAGTTGAGTAGTTAAATAGGTGAGTGGGTGACAGTTGAATCATATGACACAAGGTATTTTCATATGTGTAGTGTTTGATCCAGTCGTACTATTGTGATGGAAGTAGTAGGCGAATGGTGGAATAGATGACACGAGTAGACTGGGAGACGAGGACGTATGGTAGGAAATAGGTGAAGGGAATAGACTAGTTGATTGTGCATGCATTGATTTAGGTGTGCATTTATGCTTGTGTTCAATCGCGTTCTTTCTCATTGGTGGTTGTGATGCGCGATCGATTGAAATGCGATGCGTTTGGTTAGCGATTGAGACTACTGATATGAATGGTTTGAGTAGTTTGATGGAGAGATTTGTTTGTTTAGATTGTTGTTGACGGTTTGCAGTTTGTGTCTGTGTAATTTTGCATATAGTTTATATGTTCGTGTGTTGATATATAGTTTGGCAGTTGGTATTTTCGGTTGATTGGGTGCATTTTAGTTTGTTTTGGTTTTTATATGATCAAATGAGTGATTTGGTGTGGATTGAATTGTTTTGGTTGGTTCAATGTGATAGTTTGTTAGTTAGATTGTCACTCTGGTGTCTCCTCATTTGCGGATAAATCTTTCGCCTTTTACTAAAGATTTCCGTGGGGAGGCACAACACAATGAGTCTGAACTCATTTTTCACAACCCCATCCCTCGGATGGGGCAGATCAAATCAAACAAAATCCACAACACAAATACTATCAACCATCCGTACACAACCGCAACCGCATCCGTATCCCCAACAAATTTACCCACTAAATAGAATACGTATCACTGGAAGGTAGTCGCATTCACCAGGACTGGAATGTCACTGTTCAATCGCCTTGTTTCTCATACGTGATCAGATTAGAACAGATCAAATCAGATTAGATCAGATCGGATCAGATCAGATCAGATCAAATCAGATCAGATCAGTTTCATTTACGTCGAACAGGATTCGATGAGTTCAAATAAGATGAGGACAGGTGATGTGACTAAGATGGAGTGGGCTGCGCTTCACATCACACACAGGGATCAGAATGAGATGGGCAAAACGAAGGAAACGAACAGACACGAAGATTATCATATATATATTTATATATATATATATACATATAGATATGTATGAGCACGAGAGAGCGAGAGCGAGAGGGAGAGAGGAAGAACGAGAGCAACAGAACAGCGAGGGAGTGAGGGGGGGGGCGAGAGAGGGAGATTTAGACATGGATTAGTGGGTCATGTGAGGGTAGATAGGGTGATGTGAAGAAATGAATATCTCGGCGAACGGTTTGAAGATGGTGGATGGGGCTGAGTTGTGACCGTGTAAATTAGATGCACTCAGTGAACTCGAGCAATCAGACTGATGTTCATAAGTAGGCATATGCGGACGTAATCAAGGTGTGTATGTATATTGTGCGATTGGTCTATGTGAGCTTCAGATGAGTATGTGAGTAGTTGAGTAGTTAAATAGGTGAGTGGGTGACAGTTGAATCATATGACACAAGGTATTTTCATATTTGTAGTGTTTGATCCAGTCGTACTATTGTGATGGAAGTAGTAGGCGAATGGTGGAATAGATGACACGAGTAGACTGGGAGACGAGGACGTATGGTAGGAAATAGGTGAAGGGCATAGGCTAGTTGATTGTGCATGCATTGATTTAGGTGTGCATTTATGCTTGTGTTCAATCGCGTTCTTTCTCATTGGTGGTTGTGATGCGCGATCGATTGAAATGCGATGCGTTTGGTTAGCGATTGAGACTACTGATATGAATGGCTTGAGTAGTTTGATGGAGAGATTTGTTTGTTTAGATTGTTGTTGACGGTTTGCAGTTTGTGTCTGTGTAATTTTGCATATAGTTTATATGTTCGTGTGTTGATATATAGTTTGGCAGTTGGTATTTTCGGTTGATTGGGTGCATTTTAGTTTGTTTTGGTTTTTATATGATCAAATGAGTGATTTGGTGTGGATTGAATTGTTTTGGTTGGTTCAATGTGATAGTTTGTTAGTTAGATTGTCACTCTGGTATCTCCTCATTTGCGGATAAATCTTCCGCCTTTTACTAAAGATTTCCGTGGGGAGGCACAACACAATGAGTCTGAACTCATTTTTCACAACCCCATCCCTCGGATGGGGCAGATCAAATCAAACAAAATCCACAACACAAATACTATCAACCATCCGTACACAACCGCAACCGCATCCGTATCCCCAACAAATTTACCCACTAAATAGAATACGTATCACTGGAAGGTAGTCGCATTCACCAGGACTGGAATGTCACTGTTCAATCGCCTTGTTTCTCATACGTGATCAGATTAGAACAGATCAAATCAGATTAGATCAGATCCGATCAGTTTCATTTACGTCGAACAGGATTCGATGAGTTCAAATAAGATGAGGACAGGTGATGTGACTAAGATGGAGTGGGCTGCGCTTCACATCACACACAGGGATCAGAATGAGATGGGCAAAACGAAGGAAACGAACAGACACGAAGATTATCATATATATATCTATATATATATATATATAGATATGTATGAGCACGAGAGAGCGAGAGCGAGAGGGAGAGAGGAAGAACGAGAGCAACAGAACAGCGAGGGAGTGAGGGGGGGTTGGGCGAGAGAGGGAGATTTAGACATAGATTAGTGGGTCATGTGAGGGTAGATAGGGTGATGTGAAGAAATGAATATCTCGGCGAACGGTTTTAAGAGGGTGGATGGGGCTGAGTTGTGACCGTGTAAATTAGATGCACTCAGTGAACTCGAGCAATCAGACTGATGTTCATAAGTAGGCATATGCGGACGTAATCAAGGTGTGTATGTATATTGTGCGATTGGTCTATGTGAGCTTCAGATGAGTATGTGAGTAGTTGAGTAGTTAAATAGGTGAGTGGGTGACAGTTGAATCATATGACACAAGGTATTTTCATATGTGTAGTGTTTGATCCAGTCGTACTATTGTGATGGAAGTAGTAGGCGAATGGTGGAATAGATGACACGAGTAGACTGGGAGACGAGGACGTATGGTAGGAAATAGGTGAAGGGAATAGACTAGTTGATTGTGCATGCATTGATTTAGGTGTGCATTTATGCTTGTGTTCAATCGCGTTCTTTCTCATTGGTGGTTGTGATGCGCGATCGATTGAAATGCGATGCGTTTGGTTAGCGATTGAGACTACTGATATGAATGGTTTGAGTAGTTTGATGGAGAGATTTGTTTGTTTAGATTGTTGTTGACGGTTTGCAGTTTGTGTCTGTGTAATTTTGCATATAGTTTATATGTTCGTGTGTTGATATATAGTTTGGCAGTTGGTATTTTCGGTTGATTGGGTGCATTTTAGTTTGTTTTGGTTTTTATATGATCAAATGAGTGATTTGGTGTGGATTGAATTGTTTTGGTTGGTTCAATGTGATAGTTTGTTAGTTAGATTGTCACTCTGGTATCTCCTCATTTGCGGATAAATCTTTCGCCTTTTACTAAAGATTTCCGTGGGGAGGCACAACACAATGAGTCTGAACTCATTTTTCACAACCCCATCCCTCGGATGGGGCAGATCAAATCAAACAAAATCCACAACACAAATACTATCAACCATCCGTACACAACCGCGACCGCATCCGTATCCCCAACAAATTTACCCACTAAATAGAATACGTATCACTGGAAGGTAGTCGCATTCACCAGGACTGGAATGTCACTGTTCAATCGCCTTGTTTCTCATACGTGATCAGATTAGAACAGATCAAATCAGATTAGATCAGATCCGATCAGTTTCATTTACGTCGAACAGGATTCGATGAGTTCAAATAAGATGAGGACAGGTGATGTGACTAAGATGGAGTGGGCTGCGCTTCACATCACACACAGGGATCAGAATGAGATGGGCAAAACGAAGGAAACGAACAGACACGAAGATTATCATATATATATCTATATATATATATATATAGATATGTATGAGCACGAGAGAGCGAGAGCGAGAGGGAGAGAGGAAGAACGAGAGCAACAGAACAGCGAGGGAGTGAGGGGGGGTTGGGCGAGAGAGGGAGATTTAGACATAGATTAGTGGGTCATGTGAGGGTAGATAGGGTGATGTGAAGAAATGAATATCTCGGCGAACGGTTTTAAGAGGGTGGATGGGGCTGAGTTGTGACCGTGTAAATTAGATGCACTCAGTGAACTCGAGCAATCAGACTGATGTTCATAAGTAGGCATATGCGGACGTAATCAAGGTGTGTATGTATATTGTGCGATTGGTCTATGTGAGCTTCAGATGAGTATGTGAGTAGTTGAGTAGTTAAATAGGTGAGTGGGTCACAGTTGAATCAAATGACACAAGGTATTTTCATATGTGTAGTGTTTGATCCAGTCGTACTATTGTGATGGAAGTAGTAGGCGAATGGTGGAATAGATGACACGAGTAGACTGGGAGACGAGGACGTATGGTAGGAAATAGGTGAAGGGAATAGACTAGTTGATTGTGCATGCATTGATTTAGGTGTGCATTTATGCTTGTGTTCAATCGCGTTCTTTCTCATTGGTGGTTGTGATGCGCGATCGATTGAAATGCGATGCGTTTGGTTAGCGATTGAGACTACTGATATGAATGGTTTGAGTAGTTTGATGGAGAGATTTGTTTGTTTAGATTGTTGTTGACGGTTTGCAGTTTGTGTCTGTGTAATTTTGCATATAGTTTATATGTTCGTGTGTTGATATATAGTTTGGCAGTTGGTATTTTCGGTTGATTGGGTGCATTTTAGTTTGTTTTGGTTTTTATATGATCAAATGAGTGATTTGGTGTGGATTGAATTGTTTTGGTTGGTTCAATGTGATAGTTTGTTAGTTAGATTGTCACTCTGGTGTCTCCTCATTTGCGGATAAATCTTTCGCCTTTTACTAAAGATTTCCGTGGGGAGGCACAACACAATGAGTCTGAACTCATTTTTCACAACCCCATCCCTCGGATGGGGCAGATCAAATCAAACAAAATCCACAACACAAATACTATCAACCATCCGTACACACCCGCAACCGAATCCGTATCCCCAACAAATTTACCCACTAAATAGAATACGTATCACTGGAAGGTAGTCGCATTCACCAGGACTGGAATGTCACTGTTCAGTCGCCTTGTTCCTCATACGTGATCAGATTAGAACAGATCAAATCAGATTAGATCAGATCGGATCAGATCAGATCAGATCAGTTTCATTTACGTCAAACAGGATTCGATGAGTTCAAATAAGATGAGGACAGGTGATGTGACTAAGATGGAGTGGGCTGCGCTTCACATCACACACAGGGATCAGAATGAGATGGGCAAAACGAAGGAAACGAACAGACACGAAGATTATCATATATATATATATATATATATATATATATATATATATATATATATATATATATATATATATATATATATATATATATATATATATATATATATATATATGAGCACGAGAGAGCGAGAGCGAGAGGGAGAGAGGAAGAACGAGAGCAACAGAACAGCGAGGGAGTGAGGGGGGGGGGCGAGAGAGAGAGATTTAGACATAGATTAGTGGGTCATGTGAGGGTAGATAGGGTGATGTGAAGAAATGAATATCTCGGCGAACGGTTTGAAGAGGGTGGATGGGGCTGAGTTGTGACCGTGTAAATTAGATGCACTCAGTGAACTCGAGCAATCAGACTGATGTTCATAAGTAGGCATATGCGGACGTAATCAAGGTGTGTATGTATATTGTGCGATTGGTCTATGTGAGCTTCAGATGAGTATGTGAGTAGTTGAGTAGTTAAATAGGTGAGTGGGTCACAGTTGAATCAGATGACACAAGGTATTTTCATATGTGTAGTGTTTGATCCAGTCGTACTATTGTGATGGAAGTAGTAGGCGAATGGTGGAATAGATGACACGAGTAGACTGGGAGACGAGGACGTATGGTAGGAAATAGGTGAAGGGCATAGGCTAGTTGATTGTGCATGCATTGATTTAGGTGTGCATTTATGCTTGTGTTCAATCGCGTTCTTTCTCATTGGTGGTTGTGATGCGCGATCGATTGAAATGCGATGCGTTTGGTTAGCGATTGAGACTACTGATATGAATGGTTTGAGTAGTTTGATGGAGAGATTTGTTTGTTTAGATTGTTGTTGACGGTTTGCAGTTTGTGTCTGTGTAATTTTGCATATAGTTTATATGTTCGTGTGTTGATATATAGTTTGGCAGTTGGTATTTTCGGTTGATTGGGTGTATTTTAGTTTGTTTTGGTTTTTATATGATCAAATGAGTGATTTGGTGTGGATTGAATTGTTTTGGTTGGTTCAATGTGATAGTTTGTTAGTTAGATTGTCACTCTGGTGTCTCCTCATTTGCGGATAAATCTTTCGCCTTTTACTAAAGATTTCCGTGGGGAGGCACAACACAATGAGTCTGAACTCATTTTTCACAACCCCATCCCTCGGATGGGGCAGATCAAATCAAACAAAATCCACAACACAAATACTATCAACCATCCGTACACAACCGCAACCGCATCCGTATCCCCAACAAATTTACCCACTAAATAGAATACGTATCACTGGAAGGTAGTCGCATTCACCAGGACTGGAATGTCACTGTTCAATCGCCTTGTTTCTCATACGTGATCAGATTAGAACAGATCAAATCAGATTAGATCAGATCGGATCAGATCAGATCAGATCAAATCAGATCAGATCAGTTTCATTTACGTCGAACAGGATTCGATGAGTTCAAATAAGATGAGGACAGGTGATGTGACTAAGATGGACTGGGCTGCGCTTCACATCACACACAGGGATCAGAATGAGATGGGCAAAACGAAGGAAACGAACAGACACGAAGATTATCATATATATATTTACCTATATATATATATATATACATATAGATATGTATGAGCACGAGAGAGCGAGAGCGAGAGGGAGAGAGGAAGAACGAGAGCAACAGAACAGCGAGGGAGTGAGGGGGGGTTGGGCGAGAGAGGGAGATTTAGACATAGATTAGTGGGTCATGTGAGGGTAGATAGGGTGATGTGAAGAAATGAATATCTCGGCGAACGGTTTTAAGAGGGTGGATGGGGCTGAGTTGTGACCGTGTAAATTAGATGCACTCAGTGAACTCGAGCAATCAGACTGATGTTCATAAGTAGGCATATGCGGACGTAATCAAGGTGTGTATGTATATTGTGCGATTGGTCTATGTGAGCTTCAGATGAGTATGTGAGTAGTTGAGTAGTTAAATAGGTGAGTGGGTCACAGTTGAATCAGATGACACAAGGTATTTTCATATGTGTAGTGTTTGATCCAGTCGTACTATTGTGATGGAAGTAGTAGGCGAATGGTGGAATAGATGACACGAGTAGACTGGGAGACGAGGACGTATGGTAGGAAATAGGTGAAGGGCATAGGCTAGTTGATTGTGCATGCATTGATTTAGGTGTGCATTTATGCTTGTGTTCAATCGCGTTCTTTCTCATTGGTGGTTGTGATGCGCGATCGATTGAAATGCGATGCGTTTGGTTAGCGATTGAGACTACTGATATGAATGGTTTGAGTAGTTTGATGGAGAGATTTGTTTGTTTAGATTGTTGTTGACGGTTTGCAGTTTGTGTCTGTGTAATTTTGCATATAGTTTATATGTTCGTGTGTTGATATATAGTTTGGCAGTTGGTATTTTCGGTTGATTGGGTGCATTTTAGTTTGTTTTGGTTTTTATATGATCAAATGAGTGATTTGGTGTGGATTGAATTGTTTTGGTTGGTTCAATGTGATAGTTTGTTAGTTAGATTGTCACTCTGGTGTCTCCTCGTTTGCGGATAAATCTTTTGCCTTTTACTAAAGATTTCCGTGGGGAGGCACAACACAATGAGTCTGAACTCATTTTTTACAACCCCATCCCTCGGATGGGGCAGATCAAATCAAACAAAATCCACAACACAAATACTATCAACCATCCGTACACAACCGCAACCGCATCCGTATCCCCAACAAATTTACCCACTAAATAGAATACGTATCACTGGAAGGTAGTCGCATTCACCAGGACTGGAATGTCACTGTTCAATCGCCTTGTTTCTCATACGTGATCAGATTAGAACAGATCAAATCAGATTAGATCAGATCGGATCAGATCAGATCAAATCAGATCAGATCAGTTTCATTTACGTCAAACAGGATTCGATGAGTTCAAATAAGATGAGGACAGGTGATGTGACTAAGATGGAGTGGGCTGCGCTTCACATCACACACAGGGATCAGAATGAGATGGGCAAAACGAAGGAAACGAACAGACACGAAGATTATCATATATATATATATATATATATATATATATATAGAGAGAGAGAGAGAGAGAGAGAGAGAGAGGGAGAGAGAGAGAGAGAGAGAGAGATATGTTTGAGCACGAGAGAGCGAGAGCGAGAGGGCGAGAGGAAGAACGAGAGCAACAGAACAGCGAGGGAGTGAGGGGGGGGGCGAGAGAGGGAGATTTAGACATAGATTAGTGGGTCATGTGAGGGTAGATAGGGTGATGTGAAGAAATGAATATCTCGGCGAACGGTTTGAAGAGGGTGGATGGGGCTGAGTTGTGACCGTGTAAATTAGATGCACTCAGTGAACTCGAGCAATCAGACTGATGTTCATAAGTAGGCATATGCGGACGTAATCAAGGTGTGTATGTATATTGTGCGATTGGTCTATGTGAGCTTCAGATGAGTATGTGAGTAGTTGAGTAGTTAAATAGGTGAGTGGGTGACAGTTGAATCAGATGACACAAGGTATTTTCATATGTGTAGTGTTTGATCCAGTCGTACTATTGTGATGGAAGTAGTAGGCGAATGGTGGAATAGATGACACGAGTAGACTGGGAGACGAGGACGTATGGTAGGAAATAGGTGAAGGGCATAGGCTAGTTGATTGTGCATGCATTGATTTAGGTGTGCATTTATGCTTGTGTTCAATCGCGTTCTTTCTCATTGGTGGTTGTGATGCGCGATCGATTGAAATGCGATGCGTTTGGTTAGCGATTGAGACTACTGATATGAATGGTTTGAGTAGTTTGATGGAGAGATTTGTTTGTTTAGATTGTTGTTGACGGTTTGCAGTTTGTGTCTGTGTAATTTTGCATATAGTTTATATGTTCGTGTGTTGATATATAGTTTGGCAGTTGGTATTTTCGGTTGATTGGGTGCATTTTAGTTTGTTTTGGTTTTTATATGATCAAATGAGTGATTTGGTGTGGATTGAATTGTTTTGGTTGGTTCAATGTGATAGTTTGTTAGTTAGATTGTCACTCTGGTGTCTCCTCATTTGCGGATAAATCTTTCGCCTTTTACTAAAGATTTCCGTGGGGAGGCACAACACAATGAGTCTGAACTCATTTTTTACAACCCCATCCCTCAGATGGGGCAGATCAAAACAAACAAAATCCACAACACAAATACTATCAACCATCCGTACACAACCGCAACCGCATCCGAATCCCCAACAAATTTACCCACTAAATAGAATACGTATCACTGGAAGGTAGTCGCATTCACCAGGACTGGAATGTCACTGTTCAATCGCCTTGTTCCTCATACGTGATCAGATTAGAACAGATCAAATCAGATTAGATCAGGTCGGATCAGATCAGATCAGATCAGATCAGTTTCATTTACGTCGAACAGGATTCGATGAGTTCAAATAAGATGAGGACAGGTGATGTGACTAAGATGGAGTGGGCTGCGCTTCACATCACACACAGGGATCAGAATGAGATGGGCAAAACGAAGGAAACGAACAGACACGAAGATTATCATATATATATTCATATATATATAAATATATATACATATAGATATGTATGAGCACGAGAGAGCGAGAGCGAGAGGGAGAGAGAAAGAACGAGAGCAACAGAACAACGAGGGAGTGAGGGGGGGGGGCGAGAGAGGGAGATTTAGACATAGATTAGTGGGTCATGTGAGGGTAGATAGGGTGATGTGAAGAAATGAATATCTCGGCGAACGGTTTGAAGAGGGTGGATGGGGCTGAGTTGTGACCGTGTAAATTAGATGCACTCAGTGAACTCGAGCAATCAGACTGATGTTCATAAGTAGGCATATGCGGACGTAATCAAGGTGTGTATGTATATTGTGCGATTGGTCTATGTGAGCTTCAGATGAGTATGCGAGTAGTTGAGTAGTTAAATAGGTGAGTGGGTGACAGTTGAATCAGATGACACAAGGTATTTTCATATGTGTAGTGTTTGATCCAGTCGTACTATTGTGATGGAAGTAGTAGGCGAATGGTGGAATAGATGACACGAGTAGACTGGGAGACGAGGACGTATGGTAGGAAATAGGTGAAGGGCATAGGCTAGTTGATTGTGCATGCATTGATTTAGGTGTGCATTTATGCTTGTGTTCAATCGCGTTCTTTCTCATTGGTGGTTGTGATGCGCGATCGATTGAAATGCGATGCGTTTGGTTAGCGATTGAGACTACTGATATGAATGGCTTGAGTAGTTTGATGGAGAGATTTGTTTGTTTAGATTGTTGTTGACGGTTTGCAGTTTGTGTCTGTGTAATTTTGCATATAGTTTATATGTTCGTGTGTTGATATATAGTTTGGCAGTTGGTATTTTCGGTTGATTGGGTGCATTTTAGTTTGTTTTGGTTTTTATATGATCAAATGAGTGATTTGGTGTGGATTGAATTGTTTTGGTTGGTTCAATGTGATAGTTTGTTAGTTGGGTTGTCACTCTGGTGTCTCCTCATTTGCGGATAAATCTTTCGCCTTTTACTAAAGATTTCCGTGGGGAGGCACAACACAATGAGTCTGAACTCATTTTTTACAACCCCATCCCTCGGATGGGGCAGATCAAATCAAACAAAATCCACAACACAAATACTATCAACCATCCGTACACAACCGCGACCGCATCCGTATCCCCAACAAATTTACCCACTAAATAGAATACGTATCACTGGAAGGTAGTCGCATTCACCAGGACTGGAATGTCACTGTTCAATCGCCTTGTTCCTCATACGTGATCAGATTAGAACAGATCAAATCAGATTAGATCAGGTCGGATCAGATCAGATCAGATCAGTTTCATTTACGTCGAACAGGATTCGATGAGCTCAAATAAGATGAGGACAGGTGATGTGACTAAGATGGAGTGGGCTGCGCTTCACATCACACACAGGGATCAGAATGAGATGGGCAAAACGAAGGAAACGAACAGACACGAAGATTATCATATATATATTTTTATACATATACATATATGTATATATATATGTATGAGCACGAGAGAGCGAGAGCGAGAGGGAGAGAGGAAGAACGAGAGCAACAGAACAGCGAGGGAGTGAGGGGGGGGGGCGAGAGAGGGAGATTTAGACATAGATTAGTGGGTCATGTGAGGGTAGATAGGGTGATGTTAGGAAATGAATATCTCGGCGAACGGTTTGAAGAGGGTGGATGGGGCTGAGTTGTGACCGTGTAAATTAGATGCACTCAGTGAACTCGAGCAATCAGACTGATGTTCATAAGTAGGCATATGCGGACGTAATCAAGGTGTGTATGTATATTGTGCGATTGGTCTATGTGAGCTTCAGATGAGTATGTGAGTAGTTGAGTAGTTAAATAGGTGAGTGGGTCACAGTTGAATCAAATGACACAAGGTATTTTCATATGTGTAGTGTTTGATCCAGTCGTACTATTGTGATGGAAGTAGTAGGCGAATGGTGGAATAGATGACACGAGTAGACTGGGAGACGAGGACGTATGGTAGGAAATAGGTGAAGGGCATAGGCTAGTTGATTTTCCATGCATTGATTTAGGTGTGCATTTATGCTTGTGTTCAATCGCGTTCTTTCTCATTGGTGGTTGTGATGCGCGATCGATTGAAATGCGATGCATGTTTGGTTAGTGATTGAGACTAATTATATGAATGGTTTGAGTAGTTTGATGGAGAGATTTGTTTGTTTAGATTGTTGTTGACGGTTTGCAGTTTGTGTCTGTGTAATTTTGCATATAGTTTATATGTTCGTGTGTTGATATATAGTTTGGCAGTTGGTATTTTCGGTTGATTGGGTGCATTTTAGTTTGTTTTGGTTTTTATATGATCAAATGAGTGATTTGGTGTGGATTGAATTGTTTTGGTTGGTTCAATGTGATAGTTTGTTAGTTGGGTTGTCACTCTGGTGTCTCCTCATTTGCGGATAAATCTTTCGCCTTTTACTAAAGATTTCCGTGGGGAGGCACAACACAATGAGTCTGAACTCATTTTTTACAACCCCATCCCTCGGATGGGGCAGATCAAATCAAACAAAATCCACAACACAAATACTATCGACCATCCGTACACAACCGCAACCGCAACCGCATCCGTATCCCCAACAAATTTACCCACTAAATAGAATACGTATCACTGGAAGGTAGTCGCATTCACCAGGACTGGAATGTCACTGTTCAATCGCCTTGTTCCTCATACGTGATCAGATTAGAACAGATCAAATCAGATTAGATCAGGTCGGATCAGATCAGATCAGATCAGTTTCATTTACGTCGAACAGGATTCGATGAGTTCAAATAAGATGAGGACAGGTGATGTGACTAAGATGGAGTGGGCTGCGCTTCACATCACACACAGGGATCAGAATGAGATGGGCAAAACGAAGGAAACGAACAGACACGAAGATTATCATATATATATTTACCTATATATATATATATATATACATATAGATATGTATGAGCACGAGAGAGCGAGAGCGAGAGGGAGAGCGGAAGAACGAGAGCAACAGAACAGCGAGGGAGTGAGGGGGGGCGAGAGAGGGAGATTTAGACATAGATTAGTGGGTCATGTGAGGGTAGATAGGGTGATGTGAAGAAATGAATATCTCGACGAACGGTTTGAAGAGGGTGGATGGGGCTAAGTTGTGACCGTGTAAATTAGATGCACTCAGTGAACTCGAGCAATCAGACTGATGTTCATAAGTAGGCATATGCGGACGTAATCAAGGTGTGTATGTATATTGTGCGATTGGTCTATGTGAGCTTCAGATGAGTATGTGAGTAGTTAAATAGGTGAGTGGGTGACAGTTGAATCAGATGACACAAGGTATTTTCATATGTGTAGTGTTTGATCCAGTCGTACTATTGTGATGGAAGTAGTAGGCGAATGGTGGAATAGATGACACGAGTAGACTGGGAGACGAGGACGTATGGTAGGAAATAGGTGAAGGGCATAGGCTAGTTGATTGTGCATGCATTGATTTAGGTGTGCATTTATGCTTGTGTTCAATCGCGTTCTTTCTCATTGGTGGTTGTGATGCGCGATCGATTGAAATGCGATGCATGTTTGGTTAGTGATTGAGACTACTGATATGAATGGTTTGAGTAGTTTGATGGAGAGATTTGTTTGTTTAGATTGTTGTTGACGGTTTGCAGTTTGTGTCTGTGTAATTTTGCATATAGTTTATATGTTCGTGTGTTGATATATAGTTTGGCAGTTGGTATTTTCGGTTGATTGGGTGCATTTTAGTTTGTTTTGGTTTTTATATGATCAAATGAGTGATTTGGTGTGGATTGAATTGTTTTGGTTGGTTCAATGTGATAGTTTGTTAGTTAGATTGTCGCTCTGGTGTCTCCTCATTTGCGGATAAATCTTTCGCCTTTTACTAAAGATTTCCGTGGGGAGGCACAACACAATGAGTCTGAACTCATTTTTTACAACCCCATCCCTCGGATGGGGCAGATCAAATCAAACAAAATCCACAACACAAATACTATCGACCATCCGTACACAACCGCAACCGCAACCGCATCCGTATCCCCAACAAATTTACCCACTAAATAGAATACGTATCACTGGAAGGTAGTCGCATTCACCAGGACTGGAATGTCACTGTTCAATCGCCTTGTTCCTCATACGTGATCAGATTAGAACAGATCAAATCAGATTAGATCAGGTCGGATCAGATCAGATCAGATCAGATCAGTTTCATTTACGTCGAACAGGATTCGATGAGTTCAAATAAGATGAGGACAGGTGATGTGACTAAGATGGAGTGGGCTGCGCTTCACATCACACACAGGGATCAGAATGAGATGGGCAAAACGAAGCAAACGAACAGACACGAAGATTATCATATATATATTTACCTATATATATATATATATACATATAGATATGTATGAGCACGAGAGAGCGAGAGCGAGAGGGAGAGAGGAAGAACGAGAGCAACAGAACAGCGAGGGAGTGAGGGGGGGGGGGGCGAGAGAGGGAGATTTAGACATAGATTAGTGGGTCATGTGAGGGTAGATAGGGTGATGTGAGGAAATGAATATCTCGGCGAACGGTTTGAAGAGGGTGGATGGGGCTAAGTTGTGACCGTGTAAATTAGATGCACTCAGTGAACTCGAGCAATCAGACTGATGTTCATAAGTAGGCATATGCGGACGTAATCAAGGTGTGTATGTATATTGTGCGATTGGTCTATGTGAGCTTCAGATGAGTATGCGAGTAGTTGAGTAGTTAAATAGGTGAGTGGGTGACAGTTGAATCAGATGACACAAGGTATTTTCATATGTGTAGTGTTTGATCCAGTCGTACTATTGTGATGGAAGTAGTAGGCGAATGGTGGAATAGATGACACGAGTAGACTGGGAGACGAGGACGTATGGTAGGAAATAGGTGAAGGGCATAGGCTAGTTGATTGTCCATGCATTGATTTAGGTGTGCATTTATGCTTGTGTTCAATCGCGTTCTTTCTCATTGGTGGTTGTGATGCGCGATCGATTGAAATGCGATGCGTTTGGTTAGCGATTGAGACTACTGATATGAATGGTTTGAGTAGTTTGATGGAGAGATTTGTTTGTTTAGATTGTTGTTGACGGTTTGCAGTTTGTGTCTGTGTAATTTTGCATATAGTTTATATGTTCGTGTGTTGATATATAGTTTGGCAGTTGGTATTTTCGGTTGATTGGGTGCATTTTAGTTTGTTTTGGTTTTTATATGATCAAATGAGTGATTTGGTGTGGATTGAATTGTTTTGGTTGGTTCAATGTGATAGTTTGTTAGTTAGATTGTCGCTCTGGTGTCTCCTCATTTGCGGATAAATCTTTCGCCTTTTACTAAAGATTTCCGTGGGGAGGCACAACACAATGAGTCTGAACTCATTTTTTACAACCCCATCCCTCGGATGGGGCAGATCAAATCAAACAAAATCCACAACACAAATACTATCGACCATCCGTACACAACCGCAACCGCAACCGCATCCGTATCCCCAACAAATTTACCCACTAAATAGAATACGTATCACTGGAAGGTAGTCGCATTCACCAGGACTGGAATGTCACTGTTCAATCGCCTTGTTCCTCATACGTGATCAGATTAGAACAGATCAAATCAGATTAGATCAGGTCGGATCAGGTCGGATCAGATCAGATCAGATCAGATCAGTTTCATTTACGTCGAACAGGATTCGATGAGTTCAAATAAGATGAGGACAGGTGATGTGACTAAGATGGAGTGGGCTGCGCTTCACATCACACACAGGGATCAGAATGAGATGGGCAAAACGAAGGAAACGAACAGACACGAAGATTATCATATATATATTTACCTATATATATATATATATACATATAGATATGTATGAGCACGAGAGAGCGAGAGCGAGAGGGAGAGAGGAAGAACGAGAGCAACAGAACAGCGAGGGAGTGAGGGGGGGTTGGGCGAGAGAGGGAGATTTAGACATAGATTAGTGGGTCATGTGAGGGTAGATAGGGTGATGTGAAGAAATGAATATCTCGACGAACGGTTTGAAGAGGGTGGATGGGGCTAAGTTGTGACCGTGTAAATTAGATGCACTCAGTGAACTCGAGCAATCAGACTGATGTTCATAAGTAGGCATATGCGGACGTAATCAAGGTGTGTATGTATATTGTGCGATTGGTCTATGTGAGCTTCAGATGAGTATGTGAGTAGTTGAGTAGTTAAATAGGTGAGTGGGTGACAGTTGAATCAGATGACACAAGGTATTTTCATATGTGTAGTGTTTGATCCAGTCGTACTATTGTGATGGAAGTAGTAGGCGAATGGTGGAATAGATGACACGAGTAGACTGGGAGACGAGGACGTATGGTAGGAAATAGGTGAAGGGCATAGGCTAGTTGATTGTCCATGCATTGATTTAGGTGTGCATTTATGCTTGTGTTCAATCGCGTTCTTTCTCATTGGTGGTTGTGATGCGCGATCGATTGAAATGCGATGCGTTTGGTTAGCGATTGAGACTACTGATATGAATGGTTTGAGTAGTTTGATGGAGAGATTTGTTTGTTTAGATTGTTGTTGACGGTTTGCAGTTTGTGTCTGTGTAATTTTGCATATAGTTTATATGTTCGTGTGTTGATATATAGTTTGGCAGTTGGTATTTTCGGTTGATTGGGTGCATTTTAGTTTGTTTTGGTTTTTATATGATCAAATGAGTGATTTGGTGTGGATTGAATTGTTTTGGTTGGTTCAATGTGATAGTTTGTTAGTTAGATTGTCACTCTGGTGTCTCCTCATTTGCGGATAAATCTTTCGCCTTTTACTAAAGATTTCCGTGGGGAGGCACAACACAATGAGTCTGAACTCATTTTTCACAACCCCATCCCTCGGATGGGGCAGATCAAATCAAACAAAATCCACAACACAAATACTATCAACCATCCGTACACAACCGCAACCGCATCCGTATCCCCAACAAATTTACCCACTAAATAGAATACGTATCACTGGAAGGTAGTCGCATTCACCAGGACTGGAATGTCACTGTTCAATCGCCTTGTTCCTCATACGTGATCAGATTAGAACAGATCAAATCAGATTAGATCAGGTCGGATCAGATCAGATCAGATCAGATCAGATCAGATCAGTTTCATTTACGTCGAACAGGATTCGATGAGTTCAAATAAGATGAGGACAGGTGATGTGACTAAGATGGAGTGGGCTGCGCTTCACATCACACACAGGGATCAGAATGAGATGGGCAAAACGAAGGAAACGAACAGACACGAAGATTATCATATATATATTTACCTATATATATATATATATATATATATATATATATATATATATATATATATATACATGTATATATGTATGAGCACGAGAGATCGAGAGCGAGAGGGAGAGAGGAAGAACGAGAGCAACAGAACAGCGAGGGAGTGAGGGGGGGGGGCGAGAGAGGGAGATTTAGACATAGATTAGTGGGTCATGTGAGGGTAGATAGGGTGATGTGAAGAAATGAATATCTCGGCGAACGGTTTGAAGAGGGTGGATGGGGCTTAGTTGTGACCGTGTAAATTAGATGCACTCAGTGAACTCGAGCAATCAGACTGATGTTCATAAGTAGGCATATGCGGACGTAATCAAGGTGTGTATGTATATTGTGCGATTGGTCTATGTGAGCTTCAGATGAGTATGTGAGTAGTTGAGTAGTTAAATAGGTGAGTGGGTGACAGTTGAATCAAATGACACAAGGTATTTTCATATGTGTAGTGTTTGATCCAGTCGTACTATTGTGATGGAAGTAGTAGGCGAATGGTGGAATAGATGACACGAGTAGACTGGGAGACGAGGACGTATGGTAGGAAATAGGTGAAGGGCATAGGCTAGTTGATTGTCCATGCATTGATTTAGGTGTGCATTTATGCTTGTGTTCAATCGCGTTCTTTCTCATTGGTGGTTGTGATGCGCGATCGATTGAAATGCGATGCATGTTTGGTTGGTGATTGAGACTAATTATATGAATGGTTTGAGTAGTTTGATGGAGAGATTTGTTTGTTTAGATTGTTGTTGACGGTTTGCAGTTTGTGTCTGTGTAATTTTGCATATAGTTTATATGTTCGTGTGTTGATATATAGTTTGGCAGTTGGTATTTTCGGTTGATTGGGTGCATTTTAGTTTGTTTTGGTTTTTATATGATCAAATGAGTGATTTGGTGTGGATTGAATTGTTTTGGTTGGTTCAATGTGATAGTTTGTTAGTTAGATTGTCACCCTGGTGTCTCCTCATTTGCGGATAAATCTTTCGCCTTTTACTAAAGATTTCCGTGGGGAGGCACAACACAATGAGTCTGAACTCATTTTTTACAACCCCATCCCTCGGATGGGGCAGATCAAATCAAACAAAATCCACAACACAAATACTATCAACCATCCGTACACAACCGCAACCGCATCCGTATCCCCAACAAATTTACCCACTAAATAGAATACGTATCACTGGAAGGTAGTCGCATTCACCAGGACTGGAATGTCACTGTTCAATCGCCTTGTTCCTCATACGTGATCAGATTAGAACAGATCAAATCAGATTAGATCAGGTCGGATCAGATCAGATCAGATCAGTTTCATTTACGTCGAACAGGATTCGATGAGTTCAAATAAGATGAGGACAGGTGATGTGACTAAGATGGAGTGGGCTGCGCTTCACATCACACACAGGGATCAGAATGAGATGGGCAAAACGAAGGAAACGAACAGACACGAAGATTATCATATATATATTTACCTATATATATATATATATATATATATATATATATATATATATATATATATATATATATATATATATATATATATATATATACATGTATATATGTATGAGCACGAGAGAGCGAGAGCGAGAGGGAGAGAGGAAGAACGAGAGCAACAGAACAGCGAGGGAGTGAGGGGGGGGCGAGAGAGGGAGATTTAGACATAGATTAGTGGGTCATGTGAGGGTAGATAGGGTGATGTGAGGAAATGAATATCTCGGCGAACGGTTTGAAGAGGGTGGATGGGGCTGAGTTGTGACCGTGTAAATTAGATGCACTCAGTGAACTCGAGCAATCAGACTGATGTTCATAAGTAGGCATATGCGGACGTAATCAAGGTGTGTATGTATATTGTGCGATTGGTCTATGTGAGCTTCAGATGAGTATGTGAGTAGTTGAGTAGTTAAATAGGTGAGTGGGTGACAGTTGAATCAGATGACACAAGGTATTTTCATATGTGTAGTGTTTGATCCAGTCGTACTATTGTGATGGAAGTAGTAGGCGAATGGTGGAATAGATGACACGAGTAGACTGGGAGACGAGGACGTATGGTAGGAAATAGGTGAAGGGCATAGGCTAGTTGATTTTCCATGCATTGATTTAGGTGTGCATTTATGCTTGTGTTCAATCGCGTTCTTTCTCATTGGTGGTTGTGATGCGCGATCGATTGAAATGCGATGCATGTTTGGTTGGTGATTGAGACTACTGATATGAATGGTTTGAGTAGTTAGATGGAGAGATTTGTTTGTTTAGATTGTTGTTGACGGTTTGCAGTTTGTGTCTGTGTAATTTTGCATATAGTTTATATGTTCGTGTGTTGATATATAGTTTGGCAGTTGGTATTTTCGGTTGATTGGGTGCATTTTAGTTTGTTTTGGTTTTTATATGATCAAATGAGTGATTTGGTGTGGATTGAATTGTTTTGGTTGGTTCAATGTGATAGTTTGTTAGTTAGATTGTCACCCTGGTGTCTCCTCATTTGCGGATAAATCTTTCGCCTTTTACTAAAGATTTCCGTGGGGAGGCACAACACAATGAGTCTGAACTCATTTTTCACAACCCCATCCCTCGGATGGGGCAGATCAAATCAAACAAAATCCACAACACAAATACTATCAACCATCCGTACACAACCGCAACCGCATCCGTATCCCCAACAAATTTACCCACTAAATAGAATACGTATCACTGGAAGGTAGTCGCATTCACCAGGACTGGAATGTCACTGTTCAATCGCCTTGTTCCTCATACGTGATCAGATTAGAACAGATCAAATCAGATTAGATCAGGTCGGATCAGATCAGATCAGATCAGTTTCATTTACGTCGAACAGGATTCGATGAGTTCAAATAAGATGAGGACAGGTGATGTGACTAAGATGGAGTGGCCTGCGCTTCACATCACACACAGGGATCAGAATGAGATGGGCAAAACGAAGGAAACGAACAGACACGAAGATTATCATATATATATTTACCTATATATATATATATATATATATACATGTATATATGTATGAGCACGAGAGAGCGAGAGCGAGAGGGAGAGAGGAAGAACGAGAGCAACAGAACAGCGAGGGAGTGAGGGGGGGGCGAGAGAGGGAGATTTAGACATAGATTAGTGGGTCATGTGAGGGTAGATAGGGTGATGTGAGGAAATGAATATCTCGGCGAACGGTTTGAAGAAGGTGGATGGGGCTAAGTTGTGACCGTGTAAATTAGATGCACTCAGTGAACTCGAGCAATCAGACTGATGTTCATAAGTAGGCATATGCGGACGTAATCAAGGTGTGTATGTATATTGTGCGATTGGTCTATGTGAGCTTCAGATGAGTATGTGAGTAGTTGAGTAGTTAAATAGGTGAGTGGGTGACAGTTGAATCAAATGACACAAGGTATTTTCATATGTGTAGTGTTTGATCCAGTCGAACTATTGTGATGGAAGTAGTAGGCGAATGGTGGAATAGATGACACGAGTAGACTGGGAGACGAGGACGTATGGTAGGAAATAGGTGAAGGGCATAGGCTAGTTGATTGTCCATGCATTGATTTAGGTGTGCATTTATGCTTGTGTTCAATCGCGTTCTTTCTCATTGGTGGTTGTGATGCGCGATCGATTGAAATGCGATGCGTTTGGTTAGCGATTGAGACTACTGATATGAATGGTTTGAGTAGTTTGATGGAGAGATTTGTTTGTTTAGATTGTTGTTGACGGTTTGCAGTTTGTGTCTGTGTAATTTTGCATATAGTTTATATGTTTGTGTGTTGATATATAGTTTGGCAGTTGGTATTTTCGGTTGATTGGGTGCATTTTAGTTTGTTTTGGTTTTTATATGATCAAATGAGTGATTTGGTGTGGATTGAATTGTTTTGGTTGGTTCAATGTGATAGTTTGTTAGTTAGATTGTCACCCTGGTGTCTCCTCATTTGCGGATAAATCTTTCGCCTTTTACTAAAGATTTCCGTGGGGAGGCACAACACAATGAGTCTGAACTCATTTTTTACAACCCCATCCCTCGGATGGGGCAGATCAAATCAAACAAAATCCACAACACAAATACTATCAACCATCCGTACACAACCGCAACCGCAACCGCATCCGTATCCCCAACAAATTTACCCACTAAATAGAATACGTATCACTGGAAGGTAGTCGCATTCACCAGGACTGGAATGTCACTGTTCAATCGCCTTGTTCCTCATACGTGATCAGATTAGAACAGATCAAATCAGATCAGATCAGATCAGATCAGATCAGATCAGTTTCATTTACGTCGAACAGGATTCGATGAGTTCAAATAAGATGAGGACAGGTGATGTGACTAAGATGGAGTGGGCTGCGCTTCACATCACACACAGGGATCAGAATGAGATGGGCAAAACGAAGGAAACGAACAGACACGAAGATTATCATATATATATTTACCTATATATATATATATATACATATATATATATGTATGAGCACGAGAGAGCGAGATCGAGAGGGAGAGAGGAAGAACGAGAGCAACAGAACAGCGAGGGAGTGAGGGGGGGGGGCGAGAGAGGGAGATTTAGACATAGATTAGTGGGTCATGTGAGGGTAGATAGGGTGATGTGAGGAAATGAATATCTCGGCGAACGGTTTGAAGAGGGTGGATGGGGCTAAGTTGTGACCGTGTAAATTAGATGCACTCAGTGAACTCGAGCAATCAGACTGATGTTCATAAGTAGGCATATGCGGACGTAATCAAGGTGTGTATGTATATTGTGCGATTGGTCTATGTGAGCTTCAGATGAGTATGTGAGTAGTTGAGTAGTTAAATAGGTGAGTGGGTGACAGTTGAATCAGATGACACAAGGTATTTTCATATGTGTAGTGTTTGATCCAGTCGTACTATTGTGATGGAAGTAGTAGGCGAATGGTGGAATAGATGACACGAGTAGACTGGGAGACGAGGACGTATGGTAGGAAATAGGTGAAGGGCATAGGCTAGTTGATTGTGCATGCATTGATTTAGGTGTGCATTTATGCTTGTGTTCAATCGCGTTCTTTCTCATTGGTGGTTGTGATGCGCGATCGATTGAAATGCGATGCATGTTTGGTTAGCGATTGAGACTACTGATATGAATGGTTTGAGTAGTTTGATGGAGAGATTTGTTTGTTTAGATTGTTGTTGACGGTTTGCAGTTTGTGTCTGTGTAATTTTGCATATAGTTTATATGTTCGTGTTGATATATAGTTTGGCAGTTGGTATTTTCGGTTGATTGGGTGTATTTTAGTTTGTTTTGGTTTTTATATGATCAAATGAGTGATTTGGTGTGGATTGAATTGTTTTGGTTGGTTCAATGTGATAGTTTGTTAGTTAGATTGTCACTCTGGTGTCTCCTCATTTGCGGATAAATCTTTCGCCTTTTACTAAAGATTTCCGTGGGGAGGCACAACACAATGAGTCTGAACTCATTTTTTACAACCCCATCCCTCGGATGGGGCAGATCAAATCAAACAAAATCCACAACAAAAATACTATCAACCTTCAGTACACAACCGCAACCGCAACCGCATCCGTATCCCCAACAAATTTACCCACTAAATAGAATACGTATCACTGGAAGGTAGTCGCATTCACCAGGACTGGAATGTCACTGTTCAATCGCCTTGTTCCTCATACGTGATCAGATTAGAACAGATCAAATCAGATTAGATCAGGTCGGATCAGATCAGATCAGATCAGATCAGATCAGATCAGTTTCATTTACGTCGAACAGGATTCGGTGAGTTCAAATAAGATGAGGACAGGTGATGTGACTAAGATGGAGTGGGCTGCGCTTCACATCACACACAGGGATCAGAATGAGATGGGCAAAACGAAGGAAACGAACAGACACGAAGATTATCATATATATATTTTTATACATATACATATATGTATATATATATATGTATGAGCACGAGAGAGCGAGAGCGAGAGGGAGAGAGGAAGAACGAGAGCAACAGAACAGCGAGGGAGTGAGGGGGGGGGCGAGAGAGGGAGATTTAGACATAGATTAGTGGGTCATGTGAGGGTAGATAGGGTGATGTTAGGAAATGAATATCTCGGCGAACGGTTTGAAGAGGGTGGATGGGGCTGAGTTGTGACCGTGTAAATTAGATGCACTCAGTGAACTCGAGCAATCAGACTGATGTTCATAAGTAGGCATATGCGGACGTAATCAAGGTGTGTATGTATATTGTGCGATTGGTCTATGTGAGCTTCAGATGAGTATGTGAGTAGTTGAGTAGTTAAATAGGTGAGTGGGTGACAGTTGAATCAGATGACACAAGGTATTTTCATATGTGTAGTGTTTGATCCAGTCGTACTATTGTGATGGAAGTAGTAGGCGAATGGTGGAATAGATGACACGAGTAGACTGGGAGACGAGGACGTATGGTAGGAAATAGGTGAAGGGCATAGGCTAGTTGATTGTGCATGCATTGATTTAGGTGTGCATTTATGCTTGTGTTCAATCGCGTTCTTTCTCATTGGTGGTTGTGATGCGCGATCGATTGAAATGCGATGCGTTTGGTTAGCGATTGAGACTACTGATATGAATGGTTTGAGTAGTTTGATGGAGAGATTTGTTTGTTTAGATTGTTGTTGACGGTTTGCAGTTTGTGTCTGTGTAATTTTGCATATAGTTTATATGTTCGTGTGTTGATATATAGTTTGGCAGTTGGTATTTTCGGTTGATTGGGTGTATTTTAGTTTGTTTTGGTTTTTATATGATCAAATGAGTGATTTGGTGTGGATTGAATTGTTTTGGTTGGTTCAATGTGATAGTTTGTGAGTTAGATTGTCACTCTGGTGTCTCCTCATTTGCGGATAAATCTTTCGCCTTTTACTAAAGATTTCCGTGGGGAGGCACAACACAATGAGTCTGAACTCATTTTTTACAACCCCATCCCTCGGATGGGGCAGATCAAATCAAACAAAATCCACAACACAAATACTATCAACCATCCGTACACAACCGCAACCGCAACCGCATCCGTATCCCCAACAAATTTACCCACTAAATAGAATACGTATCACTGGAAGGTAGTCGCATTCACCAGGACTGGAATGTCACTGTTCAATCGCCTTGTTCCTCATACGTGATCAGATTAGAACAGATCAAATCAGATTAGATCAGGTCGGATCAGATCAGATCAGATCAGATCAGATCAGATCAGATCAGATCAGATCAGATCAGTTTCATTTACGTCGAACAGGATTCGATGAGTTCAAATAAGATGAGGACAGGTGATGTGACTAAGATGGAGTGGGCTGCGCTTCACATCACACACAGGGATCAGAATGAGATGGGCAAAACGAAGGAAACGAACAGACACGAAGATTATCATATATATATATTTTTATACATATACATATATGTATATATATATATATATATATCTATGAGCACGAGAGGGAGAGAGGAAGAACGAGAGCAACAGAACAGCGATGGAGTGAGGGGGGGGGCGAGAGAGGGAGATTTAGACATAGATTAGTGGGTCATGTGAGGGTCGATAGGGTGATGTGAGGAAATGAATATCTCGGCGAACGGTTTGAAGAGGGTGGATGGGGCTGAGTTGTGACCGTGTAAATTAGATGCACTCAGTGAACTCGAGCAATCAGACTGATGTTCATAAGTAGGCATATGCGGACGTAATCAAGGTGTGTATGTATATTGTGCGATTGGTCTATGTGAGCTTCAGATGAGTATGTGAGTAGTTGAGTAGTTAAATAGGTGAGTGGGTGACAGTTGAATCAGATGACACAAGGTATTTTCATATGTGTAGTGTTTGATCCAGTCGTACTATTGTGATGGAAGTAGTAGGCGAATGGTGGAATAGATGACACGAGTAGACTGGGAGACGAGGACGTATGGTAGGAAATAGGTGAAGGGCATAGGCTAGTTGATTGTCCATGCATTGATTTAGGTGTGCATTTATGCTTGTGTTCAATCGCGTTCTTTCTCATTG
Organism: Fasciola hepatica; assembly: GCA_948099385.1. Lineage (NCBI taxonomy): Eukaryota > Metazoa > Platyhelminthes > Trematoda > Plagiorchiida > Fasciolidae > Fasciola > Fasciola hepatica. The sequence continues at coordinate 12,154,533 of CANUEZ040000048.1, read as the reverse complement.
GTGGTTGTGATGCGCGATCGATTGAAATGCGATGCATGTTTGGTTAGCGATTGAGACTACTGATATGAATGGTTTGAGTAGTTTGATGGAGAGATTTGGTTGTTTAGATTGTTGTTGACGGTTTGCAGTTTGTGTCTGTGTAATTTTGCATATGGTTTATATGTTTGTGTGTTGACATATAGTTTGGCAGTTGGTATTTTCGGTTGATTGGGTGCATTTTAGTTTGTTTTGGTTTTTATATGATCAAACGAGTGATTTGGTGTGGATTGAATTGTTTTGGTTGGTTCAATGTGATAGTTTGTTAGTTAGATTGTCACTCTGGTGTCTCCTCATTTGCGGATAAATCTTTCGCCTTTTACTAAAGATTTCCGTGGGGAGGCACAACACAATGAGTCTGAACTCATTTTTTACAACCCCATCCCTCGGATGGGGCAGATCAAATCAAACAAAATCCACAACACAAATACTATCAACCATCCGTACACAACCGCAACCGCATCCGTATCCCCAACAAATTTACCCACTAAATAGAATACGTATCACTGGAAGGTAGTCGCATTCACCAGGACTGGAATGTCACTGTTCAATCGCCTTGTTCCTCATACGTGATCAGATTAGAACAGATCAAATCAGATTAGATCAGGTCGGATCAGATTAGATCAGGTCGGATCAGATCAGATCAGATCAGTTTCATTTACGTCGAACAGGATTCGATGAGTTCAAATAAGATGAGGACAGGTGATGTGACTAAGATGGAGTGGGCTGCGCTTCACATCACACACAGGGATCAGAATGAGATGGGCAAAACGAAGGAAACGAACAGACACGAAGATTATCATATATATATTTTTATACATATACATATATGTATATATATATATATATATGTATGAGCACGAGAGAGCGAGAGCGAGAGGGAGAGAGGAAGAACGAGAGCAACAGAACAGCGAGGGAGTGAGGGGGGGGGGCGAGAGAGGGAGATTTAGACATAGATTAGTGGGTCATGTGAGGGTAGATAGGGTGATGTGAGGAAATGAATATCTCGGCGAACGGTTTGAAGAGGGTGGATGGGGCTGAGTTGTGACCGTGTAAATTAGATGCACTCAGTGAACTCGAGCAATCAGACTGATGTTCATAAGTAGGCATATGCGGACGTAATCAAGGTGTGTATGTATATTGTGCGATTGGTCTATGTGAGCTTCAGATGAGTATGTGAGTAGTTGAGTAGTTAAATAGGTGAGTGGGTGACAGTTGAATCAGATGACACAAGGTATTTTCATATGTGTAGTGTTTGATCCAGTCGAACTATTGTGATGGAAGTAGTAGGCGAATGGTGGAATAGATGACACGAGTAGACTGGGAGACGAGGACGTATGGTAGGAAATAGGTGAAGGGCATAGGCTAGTTGATTGTCCATGCATTGATTTAGGTGTGCATTTATGCTTGTGTTCAATCGCGTTCTTTCTCATTGGTGGTTGTGATGCGCGATCGATTGAAATACGATGCATGTTTGGTTAGCGATTGAGACTATTGATATGAATGATTTGAGTAGTTTGATGGAGAGATTTGTTTGTTTAGATTGTTGTTGACGGTTTGCAGTTTGTGTCTGTGTAATTTTGCATATTGTTTATATGTTTGTGTGTTGATATATAGTTTGGCAGTTGGTATTTTTGGTTGATTGGGTGTATTTTAGTTTGTTTTGGTTTTTATATGATCAAATGAGTGATTTGGTGTGGATTGAATTGTTTTGGTTGGTTCAATGTGATAGTTTGTTAGTTAGATTGTCACTCTGGTGTCTCCTCATTTGCGGATAAATCTTTCGCCTTTTACTAAAGATTTCCGTGGGGAGGCACAACACAATGAGTCTGAACTCATTTTTTACAACCCCATCCCTCGGATGGGGCAGATCAAATCAAACAAAATCCACAACACAAATACTATCAACCATCCGTACACAACCGCAACCGCATCCGCATCCCCAACAAATTTACCCACTAAATAGAATACGTATCACTGGAAGGTAGTCGCATTCACCAGGACTGGAATGTCACTGTTCAATCGCCTTGTTCCTCATACGTGATCAGATTAGAACAGATCAAATCAGATTAGATCAGGTCGGATCAGATCAGATCAGATCAGATCAGTTTCATTTACGTCGAACAGGATTCGATGAGTTCAAATAAGATGAGGACAGGTGATGTGACTAAGATGGAGTGGGCTGCGCTTCACATCACACACAGGGATCAGAATGAGATGGGCAAAACGAAGGAAACGAACAGACACGAAGATTATCATATATATATTTTTATACATATACATATATGTATATATATATATATATGTATGAGCACGAGAGGGAGAGAGGAAGAACGAGAGCAACAGAACAGCGAGGGAGTGAGGGGGGGGGGCGAGAGAGGGAGATTTAGACATAGATTAGTGGGTCATGTGAGGGTAGATAGGGTGATGTGAAGAAATGAATATCTCGGCGAACGGTTTGAAGAGGGTGGATGGGGCTGAGTTGTGACCGTGTAAATTAGATGCACTCAGTGAACTCGAGCAATCAGACTGATGTTCATAAGTAGGCATATGCGGACGTAATCAAGGTGTGTATGTATATTGTGCGATTGGTCTATGTGAGCTTCAGATGAGTATGTGAGTAGTTGAGTAGTTAAATAGGTGAGTGGGTGACAGTTGAATCAGATGACACAAGGTATTTTCATATGTGTAGTGTTTGATCCAGTCGTACTATTGTGATGGAAGTAGTAGGCGAATGGTGGAATAGATGACACGAGTAGACTGGGAGACGAGGACGTATGGTAGGAAATAGGTGAAGGGCATAGGCTAGTTGATTGTGCATGCATTGATTTAGGTGTGCATTTATGCTTGTGTTCAATCGCGTTCTTTCTCATTGGTGGTTGTGATGCGCGATCGATTGAAATGCGATGAATGTTTGGTTAGCGATTGAGACTACTGATATGAATGGTTTGAGTAGTTTGATGGAGAGATTTGTTTGTTTAGATTGTTGTTGACGGTTTGCAGTTTGTGTCTGTGTAATTTTGCATATAGTTTATATGTTTGTGTGTTGATATATAGTTTGGCAGTTGGTATTTTCGGTTGATTGGGTGCATTTTAGTTTGTTTTGTTTTTTATATGATCAAACGAGTGATTTGGTGTGGATTGAATTGTTTTGGTTGGTTCAATGTGATAGTTTGTTAGTTAGATTGTCACTCTGGTGTCTCCTCATTTGCGGATAAATCTTTCGCCTTTTACTAAAGATTTCCGTGGGGAGGCACAACACAATGAGTCTGAACTCATTTTTCACAACCCCATCCCTCGGATGGGGCAGATCAAATAAAATAAAATCCATAACACAAATACTATCAACCATCCGTACACAACCGCAACCGCATCCGTATCCCCAACAAATTTACCCACTAAATAGAATACGTATCACTGGAAGGTAGTCGCATTCACCAGGACTGGAATGTCACTGTTCAATCGCCTTGTTCCTCATACGTGATCAGATTAGAACAGATCAAATCAGATTAGATCAGGTCGGATCAGATCAGATCAGATCAGATCAGATCAGATCAGTTTCATTTACGTCGAACAGGATTCGATGAGTTCAAATAAGATGAGGACAGGTGATGTGACTAAGATGGAGTGGGCTGCGCTTCACATCACACACAGGGATCAGAATGAGATGGGCAAAACGAAGGAAACGAACAGACACGAAGATTATCATATATATATTTTTATACATATACATATATGTATATATATATATATATGTATGAGCACGAGAGGGAGAGAGGAAGAACGAGAGCAACAGAACAGCGAGGGAGTGAGGGGGGGGGCGAGAGAGGGAGATTTAGACATAGATTAGTGGGTCATGTGAGGGTAGATAGGGTGATGTGAGGAAATGAATATCTCGGCGAACGGTTTGAAGAGGGTGGATGGGGCTGAGTTGTGACCGTGTAAATTAGATGCACTCAGTGAACTCGAGCAATCAGACTGATGTTCATAAGTAGGCATATGCGGACGTAATCAAGGTGTGTATGTATATTGTGCGATTGGTCTATGTGAGCTTCAGATGAGTATGTGAGTAGTTGAGTAGTTAAATAGGTGAGTGGGTGACAGTTGAATCAGATGACACAAGGTATTTTCATATGTGTAGTGTTTGATCCAGTCGAACTATTGTGATGGAAGTAGTAGGCGAATGGTGGAATAGATGACACGAGTAGACTGGGAGACGAGGACGTATGGTAGGAAATAGGTGAAGGGCATAGGCTAGTTGATTGTCCATGCATTGATTTAGGTGTGCATTTATGCTTGTGTTCAATCGCGTTCTTTCTCATTGGTGGTTGTGATGCGCGATCGATTGAAATGCGATGCATGTTTGGTTAGCGATTGAGACTATTGATATGAATGATTTGAGTAGTTTGATGGAGAGATTTGTTTGTTTAGATTGTTGTTGACGGTTTGCAGTTTGTGTCTGTGTAATTTTGCATATAGTTTATATGTTTGTGTGTTGATATATAGTTTGGCAGTTGGTATTTTTGGTTGATTGGGTGTATTTTAGTTTGTTTTGGTTTTTATATGATCAAATGAGTGATTTGGTGTGGATTGAATTGTTTTGGTTGGTTCAATGTGATAGTTTGTTAGTTAGATTGTCACTCTGGTGTCTCCTCATTTGCGGATAAATCTTTCGCCTTTTACTAAAGATTTCCGTGGGGAGGCACAACACAATGAGTCTGAACTCATTTTTTACAACCCCATCCCTCGGATGGGGCAGATCAAATCAAACAAAATCCACAACACAAATACTATCAACCATCCGTACACAACCGCAACCGCATCCGCATCCCCAACAAATTTACCCACTAAATAGAATACGTATCACTGGAAGGTAGTCGCATTCACCAGGACTGGAATGTCACTGTTCAATCGCCTTGTTCCTCATACGTGATCAGATTAGAACAGATCAAATCAGATTAGATCAGGTCGGATCAGATCAGATCAGATCAGATCAGATCAGATCAGTTTCATTTACGTCGAACAGGATTCGATGAGTTCAAATAAGATGAGGACAGGTGATGTGACTAAGATGGAGTGGGCTGCGCTTCACATCACACACAGGGATCAGAATGAGATGGGCAAAACGAAGGAAACGAACAGACACGAAGATTATCATATATATATTTTTATACATATACATATATGTATATATATATATATATATATATATATATATATATATATGTATGAGCACGAGAGGGAGAGAGGAAGAACGAGAGCAACAGAACAGCGAGGGAGTGAGGGGGGGGGCGAGAGAGGGAGATTTAGACATAGATTAGTGGGTCATGTGAGGGTAGATAGGGTGATGTGAGGAAATGAATATCTCGGCGAACGGTTTGAAGAGGGTGGATGGGGCTGAGTTGTGACCGTGTAAATTAGATGCACTCAGTGAACTCGAGCAATCAGACTGATGTTCATAAGTAGGCATATGCGGACGTAATCAAGGTGTGTATGTATATTGTGCGATTGGTCTATGTGAGCTTCAGATGAGTATGTGAGTAGTTGAGTAGTTAAATAGGTGAGTGGGTGACAGTTGAATCAGATGACACAAGGTATTTTCATATGTGTAGTGTTTGATCCAGTCGAACTATTGTGATGGAAGTAGTAGGCGAATGGTGGAATAGATGACACGAGTAGACTGGGAGACGAGGACGTATGGTAGGAAATAGGTGAAGGGCATAGGCTAGTTGATTGTGCATGCATTGATTTAGGTGTGCATTTATGCTTGTGTTCAATCGCGTTCTTTCTCATTGGTGGTTGTGATGCGCGATCGATTGAAATGCGATGCATGTTTGGTTAGCGATTGAGACTATTGATATGAATGATTTGAGTAGTTTGATGGAGAGATTTGTTTGTTTAGATTGTTGTTGACGGTTTGCAGTTTGTGTCTGTGTAATTTTGCATATAGTTTATATGTTTGTGTGTTGATATATAGTTTGGCAGTTGGTATTTTTGGTTGATTGGGTGTATTTTAGTTTGTTTTGGTTTTTATATGATCAAATGAGTGATTTGGTGTGGATTGAATTGTTTTGGTTGGTTCAATGTGATAGTTTGTTAGTTAGATTGTCACTCTGGTGTCTCCTCATTTGCGGATAGATCTTTCGCCTTTTACTAAAGATTTCCGTGGGGATGCACAACACAATGAGTCTGAACTCATTTTTTACAACCCCATCCCTCGGATGGGGCAGCTCAAATCAAACAAAATCCACAACACAAATACTATCAACCATCCGTACACAACCGCAACCGCATCCGTATCCCCAACAAATTTACCCACTAAATAGAATACGTATCACTGGAAGGTAGTCGCATTCACCAGGACTGGAATGTCACTGTTCAATCGCCTTGTTCCTCATACGTGATCAGATTAGAACAGATCAAATCAGATTAGAACAGATCAAATCAGATTAGATCAGGTCGGATCAGATCAGATCAGATCAGATCAGTTTCATTTACGTCGAACAGGATTCGATGAGTTCAAATAAGATGAGGACAGGTGATGTGACTAAGATGGAGTGGGCTGCGCTTCACATCACACACAGGGATCAGAATGAGATGGGCAAAACGAAGGAAACGAACAGACACGAAGATTATCATATATATATATTTTTATACATATACATATATGTATATATATATATATATATATATATATATATATATATATATATATATATATATATGTATGAGCACGAGAGGGAGAGAGGAAGAACGAGGGCAACAGAACAGCGAGGGAGTGAGGGGGGGGCGAGAGAGGGAGATTTAGACATAGATTAGTGGGTCATGTGAGGGTAGCTAGGGTGATGTGAGGAAATGAATATCTCGGCGAACGGTTTGAAGAGGGTGGATGGGGCTGAGTTGTGACCGTGTAAATTAGATGCACTCAGTGAACTCGAGCAATCAGACTGATGTTCATAAGTAGGCATATGCGGACGTAATCAAGGTGTGTATGTATATTGTGCGATTGGTCTATGTGAGCTTCAGATGAGTATGTGAGTAGTTGAGTAGTTAAATAGGTGAGTGGGTGACAGTTGAATCAGATGACACAAGGTATTTTCATATGTGTAGTGTTTGATCCAGTCGTACTATTGTGATGGAAGTAGTAGGCGAATGGTGGAATAGATGACACGAGTAGACTGGGAGACGAGGACGTATGGTAGTGTTGTGGGTGTATATACTACTTATTGAGTAGTTGATTGCTGAAGACAGAACTATGGACAATTGTGGATTAACGAACACAGCTAAGTTCAGCAATCCAGGCGCAATAAGGTAAGCGACAATCTGCAAACCACCTGACCGCTCCTCCGTTGGACGATGACTGTTTTCAAGTGAACAGGACAGCCATTTGGCAAATGAGGATGTTTGTAACGTTTGTGTTGTTTTGTCAATGTCCGAACACGTTGACGGCAATAAACAACCTATTGACCAAGGCACGCTTTCTGGATTATAACATTTGGTGCCGTGACCAGGATGGATCTACCATGGCCGGAGCCGTTTGAGGATGGCGACATACGGACCTTCCTGGAAGATTTCGAGGATCTGGCGGAGCTCTCGGGGATCCAGTCGGACCGGGGTAAGTTGACGGCCCTTCGGGCGCTTCTCAAGGGCAGGCCGCGGGCGGTGCTGGATGCGGCGCGAAGGGGCCCGAAGGAGCTGAAGTGGGCCGCCGCCAAGGACGCACTGATTGCAGGACTGGACACCCCGGCCGACCGTCAAGACGCTATGCGCCGGTTTAAGGCTGCCCAGCTGGGGGTTGGTACGGACCCGCTGGTGCACGCCGTCGCGCTCCGCTCACTCCTGGAACGTGCGTTGCCAACGCTGGATGAGGCGTCACGGGCAGACCTGGTGGCAGACCGATTTGTGGATAGTCTGCCGGAGCCCCTGCGTGGGATGGTACGCGTCGCCCGTGTCGGCCGGTCATTGAATCTGGTCCAGCTCGCGGATGTGGTTCGGGAACTGGCCATGATTGGCGTGCCTGTGGTCAATACGGCCCATGTCGGGGATTCATGGAGGAACAGGGAGCGTGTGGAGAAGGCGTACGGTCCAGAAATTTTGAACACGGAGGACAGAACAGTGGAAGCCAGACAGTTGGAAGAAGCCGGGTGTTTCTGCTGTGGAAATGTGGAACTGTTTTGGACGAATATCCTGAATATCAGCAGAACATCGAAACAGTTGTACCAGAAGTATCACCGCTCGAGAATTCAACCATTACCGATGAGTTGGCGAACTGTGAAAAATCGAACCAAATCCGTTGTGAAAATGCGGAAGATCGCTACCCAGGTTGCCTTGAACATGAACATTGTGACGAGGAAACCGAAGACATGTCGTCTAATATCGCAGTCACTGAAGCTTCAAGCTATGAGGAAACTCAGACTGAAGTCGAAATTCAAGACCAAAATGAGTTTAGCCGGAAGACTGCAAGAGAAGTTGCTTGTGCTCCAGAGAATCTGCCGAAGGAGGAAGCCGAATATGATGCCGTTCAAATCAAGACAGTTAAACACTCGGTTTTGGATCACGTTCAGATGACACAACGCGCGGTCCCACTGGGAAAGGAAGCAGCTTTGCACTATTTCGTGGTAATCTCCCACGACAACCAAGCAGCCTGGGGCACGCTAAAGGTGGGTACTGATCGTGGAAGTCGCCTCAGCACAAGGTTTCATCCTATGCCGATGATTCACCTGAAGAAGCACACCTCCGGAGGAGTTGTGGGGTTGATGACAACACCGCCACGAACCGGGGTTGGAGGTATGAACCTCGGAATGGAGAAAGACTTGAAGGCAGTCCTCTGGATATGGAGTTTCTTTTTTTTTGTCAGGGGGGAGGAGTGTTGTGGGTGTATATACTACTTATTGAGTAGTTGATTGCTGAAGACAGAACTATGGACAATTGTGGATTAACGAACACAGCTAAGTTCAGCAATCCAGGCGCAATAAGGTAAGCGACAATCTGCAAACCACCTGACCGCTCCTCCGTTGGACGATGACTGTTTTCAAGTGAACAGGACAGCCATTTGGCAAATGAGGATGTTTGTAACGTTTGTGTTGTTTTGTCAATGTCCGAACACGTTGACGGCAATAAACAACCTATTGACCAAGGCACGCTTTCTGGATTATAACAGTAGGAAATAGGTGAAGGGCATAGGCTAGTTGATTGTCCATGCATTGATTTAGGTGTGCATTTATGCTTGTGTTCAATCGCGTTCTTTCTCATTGGTGGTTGTGATGCGCGATCGATTGAAATGCGATGCATGTTTGGTTAGCGATTGAGACTACTGATATGAATGGTTTGAGTAGTTTGATGGAGAGATTTGTTTGTTTAGATTGTTGTTGACGGTTTGCAGTTTGTGTCTGTGTAATTTTGCATATAGTTTATATGTTTGTGTGTTGATATATAGTTTGGCAGTTGGTATTTTTGGTTGATTGGGTGTATTTTAGTTTGTTTTGGTTTTTATATGATCAAATGAGTGATTTGGTGTGGATTGAATTGTTTTGGTTGGTTCAATGTGATAGTTTGTTAGTTAGATTGTCACTCTGGTGTCTCCTCATTTGCGGATAAATCTTTCGCCTTTTACTAAAGATTTCCGTGGGGAGGCACAACACAATGAGTCTGAACTCATTTTTTACAACCCCATCCCTCGGATGGGGCAGCTCAAATCAAACAAAATCCACAACACAAATACTATCAACCATCCGTACACAACCGCAACCGCATCCGTATCCCCAACAAATTTACCCACTAAATAGAATACGTATCACTGGAAGGTAGTCGCATTCACCAGGACTGGAATGTCACTGTTCAATCGCCTTGTTCCTCATACGTGATCAGATTAGAACAGATCAAATCAGATTAGAACAGATCAAATCAGATTAGATCAGGTCGGATCAGATCAGATCAGATCAGTTTCATTTACGTCGAACAGGATTCGATGAGTTCAAATAAGATGAGGACAGGTGATGTGACTAAGATGGAGTGGGCTGCGCTTCACATCACACACAGGGATCAGAATGAGATGGGCAAAACGAAGGAAACGAACAGACACGAAGATTATCATATATATATTTTTATACATATACATATATGTATATATATATATATATATATATGTATGAGCACGAGAGGGAGAGAGGAAGAACGAGGGCAACAGAACAGCGAGGGAGTGAGGGGGGGGGCGAGAGAGGGAGATTTAGACATAGATTAGTGGGTCATGTGAGGGTAGATAGGGTGATGTGAGGAAATGAATATCTCGGCGAACGGTTTGAAGAGGGTGGATGGGGCTGAGTTGTGACCGTGTAAATTAGATGCACTCAGTGAACTCGAGCAATCAGACTGATGTTCATAAGTAGGCATATGCGGACGTAATCAAGGTGTGTATGTATATTGTGCGATTGGTCTATGTGAGCTTCAGATGAGTATGTGAGTAGTTGAGTAGTTAAATAGGTGAGTGGGTGACAGTTGAATCAGATGACACAAGGTATTTTCATATGTGTAGTGTTTGATCCAGTCGAACTATTGTGATGGAAGTAGTAGGCGAATGGTGGAATAGATGACACGAGTAGACTGGGAGACGAGGACGTATGGTAGGAAATAGGTGAAGGGCATAGGCTAGTTGATTTTCCATGCATTGATTTAGGTGTGCATTTATGCTTGTGTTCAATCGCGTTCTTTCTCATTGGTGGTTGTGATGCGCGATCGATTGAAATGCGATGCATGTTTGGTTAGCGATTGAGACTACTGATATGAATGGTTTGAGTAGTTTGATGGAGAGATTTGTTTGTTTAGATTGTTGTTGACGGTTTGCAGTTTGTGTCTGTGTAATTTTGCATATAGTTTATATGTTTGTGTGTTGATATATAGTTTGGCAGTTGGTATTTTTGGTTGATTGGGTGTATTTTAGTTTGTTTTGGTTTTTATATGATCAAATGAGTGATTTGGTGTGGATTGAATTGTTTTGGTTGGTTCAATGTGATAGTTTGTTAGTTAGATTGTCACTCTGGTGTCTCCTCATTTGCGGATAAATCTTTCGCCTTTTACTAAAGATTTCCGTGGGGAGGCACAACACAATGAGTCTGAACTCATTTTTTACAACCCCATCCCTCGGATGGGGCAGCTCAAATCAAACAAAATCCACAACACAAATACTATCAACCATCCGTACACAACCGCAACCGCATCCGTATCCCCAACAAATTTACCCACTAAATAGAATACGTATCACTGGAAGGTAGTCGCATTCACCAGGACTGGAATGTCACTGTTCAATCGCCTTGTTCCTCATACGTGATCAGATTAGAACAGATCAAATCAGATTAGAACAGATCAAATCAGATTAGATCAGGTCGGATCAGATCAGATCAGATCAGTTTCATTTACGTCGAACAGGATTCGATGAGCTCAAATAAGATGAGGACAGGTGATGTGACTAAGATGGAGTGGGCTGCGCTTCACATCACACACAGGGATCAGAATGAGATGGGCAAAACGAAGGAAACGAACAGACACGAAGATTATCATATATATATTTTTATACATATACATATATGTATATATATATATATATATATATGTATGAGCACGAGAGGGAGAGAGGAAGAACGAGGGCAACAGAACAGCGAGGGAGTGAGGGGGGGGGCGAGAGAGGGAGATTTAGACATAGATTAGTGGGTCATGTGAGGGTAGATAGGGTGATGTGAGGAAATGAATATCTCGGCGAACGGTTTGAAGAGGGTGGATGGGGCTGAGTTGTGACCGTGTAAATTAGATGCACTCAGTGAACTCGAGCAATCAGACTGATGTTCATAAGTAGGCATATGCGGACGTAATCAAGGTGTGTATGTATATTGTGCGATTGGTCTATGTGAGCTTCAGATGAGTATGTGAGTAGTTGAGTAGTTAAATAGGTGAGTGGGTGACAGTTGAATCAGATGACACAAGGTATTTTCATATGTGTAGTGTTTGATCCAGTCGTACTATTGTGATGGAAGTAGTAGGCGAATGGTGGAATAGATGACACGAGTAGACTGGGAGACGAGGACGTATGGTAGGAAATAGGTGAAGGGCATAGGCTAGTTGATTGTCCATGCATTGATTTAGGTGTGCATTTATGCTTGTGTTCAATCGCGTTCTTTCTCATTGGTGGTTGTGATGCGCGATCGATTGAAATGCGATGCATGTTTGGTTAGCGATTGAGACTACTGATATGAATGGTTTGAGTAGTTTGATGGAGAGATTTGTTTGTTTAGATTGTTGTTGACGGTTTGCAGTTTGTGTCTGTGTAATTTTGCATATAGTTTATATGTTTGTGTGTTGATATATAGTTTGGCAGTTGGTATTTTTGGTTGATTGGGTGTATTTTAGTTTGTTTTGGTTTTTATATGATCAAATGAGTGATTTGGTGTGGATTGAATTGTTTTGGTTGGTTCAATGTGATAGTTTGTTAGTTAGATTGTCACTCTGGTGTCTCCTCATTTGCGGATAAATCTTTCGCCTTTTACTAAAGATTTCCGTGGGGAGGCACAACACAATGAGTCTGAACTCATTTTTTACAACCCCATCCCTCGGATGGGGCAGATCAAATCAAACAAAATCCACAACACAAATACTATCAACCATCCGTACACAACCGCAACCGCATCCGTATCCCCAACAAATTTACCCACTAAATAGAATACGTATCACTGGAAGGTAGTCGCATTCACCAGGACTGGAATGTCACTGTTCAATCGCCTTGTTCCTCATACGTGATCAGATTAGAACAGATCAAATCAGATTAGAACAGATCAAATCAGATTAGATCAGGTCGGATCAGATCAGATCAGATCAGTTTCATTTACGTCGAACAGGATTCGATGAGTTCAAATAAGATGAGGACAGGTGATGTGACTAAGATGGAGTGGGCTGCGCTTCACATCACACACAGGGATCAGAATGAGATGGGCAAAACGAAGGAAACGAACAGACACGAAGATTATCATATATATATTTTTATACATATACATATATGTATATATATATATATATATATGTATGAGCACGAGAGGGAGAGAGGAAGAACGAGGGCAACAGAACAGCGAGGGAGTGAGGGGGGGGGGCGAGAGAGGGAGATTTAGACATAGATTAGTGGGTCATGTGAGGGTAGATAGGGTGATGTGAGGAAATGAATATCTCGGCGAACGGTTTGAAGAGGGTGGATGGGGCTGAGTTGTGACCGTGTAAATTAGATGCACTCAGTGAACTCGAGCAATCAGACTGATGTTCATAAGTAGGCATATGCGGACGTAATCAAGGTGTGTATGTATATTGTGCGATTGGTCTATGTGAGCTTCAGATGAGTATGTGAGTAGTTGAGTAGTTAAATAGGTGAGTGGGTGACAGTTGAATCAGATGACACAAGGTATTTTCATATGTGTAGTGTTTGATCCAGTCGAACTATTGTGATGGAAGTAGTAGGCGAATGGTGGAATAGATGACACGAGTAGACTGGGAGACGAGGACGTATGGTAGGAAATAGGTGAAGGGCATAGGCTAGTTGATTTTCCATGCATTGATTTAGGTGTGCATTTATGCTTGTGTTCAATCGCGTTCTTTCTCATTGGTGGTTGTGATGCGCGATCGATTGAAATGCGATGCATGTTTGGTTAGCGATTGAGACTACTGATATGAATGGTTTGAGTAGTTTGATGGAGAGATTTGTTTGTTTAGATTGTTGTTGACGGTTTGCAGTTTGTGTCTGTGTAATTTTGCATATAGTTTATATGTTTGTGTGTTGATATATAGTTTGGCAGTTGGTATTTTTGGTTGATTGGGTGTATTTTAGTTTGTTTTGGTTTTTATATGATCAAATGAGTGATTTGGTGTGGATTGAATTGTTTTGGTTGGTTCAATGTGATAGTTTGTTAGTTAGATTGTCACTCTGGTGTCTCCTCATTTGCGGATAAATCTTTCGCCTTTTACTAAAGATTTCCGTGGGGAGGCACAACACAATGAGTCTGAACTCATTTTTTACAACCCCATCCCTCGGATGGGGCAGATCAAGTCAAACAAAATCCACAACACAAATACTATCAACCATCCGTACACAACCGCAACCGCATCCGTATCCCCAACAAATTTACCCACTAAATAGAATACGTATCACTGGAAGGTAGTCGCATTCACCAGGACTGGAATGTCACTGTTCAATCGCCTTGTTCCTCATACGTGATCAGATTAGAACAGATCAAATCAGATTAGATCAGGTCGGATCAGATCAGATCAGATCAGATCAGATCAGATCAGTTTCATTTACGTCGAACAGGATTCGATGAGTTCAAATAAGATGAGGACAGGTGATGTGACTAAGATGGAGTGGGCTGCGCTTCACATCACACACAGGGATCAGAATGAGATGGGCAAAACGAAGGAAACGAACAGACACGAAGATTATCATATATATATTTTTATACATATACATATATGTATATATATATATATATATATATATATATATATATATATATATATGTATGAGCACGAGAGGGAGAGAGGAAGAACGAGGGCAACAGAACAGCGAGGGAGTGAGGGGGGGGGCGAGAGAGGGAGATTTAGACATAGATTAGTGGGTCATGTGAGGGTAGCTAGGGTGATGTGAGGAAATGAATATCTCGGCGAACGGTTTGAAGAGGGTGGATGGGGCTGAGTTGTGACCGTGTAAATTAGATGCACTCAGTGAACTCGAGCAATCAGACTGATGTTCATAAGTAGGCATATGCGGACGTAATCAAGGTGTGTATGTATATTGTGCGATTGGTCTATGTGAGCTTCAGATGAGTATGTGAGTAGTTGAGTAGTTAAATAGGTGAGTGGGTGACAGTTGAATCAGATGACACAAGGTATTTTCATATGTGTAGTGTTTGATCCAGTCGTACTATTGTGATGGAAGTAGTAGGCGAATGGTGGAATAGATGACACGAGTAGACTGGGAGACGAGGACGTATGGTAGGAAATAGGTGAAGGGCATAGGCTAGTTGATTGTCCATGCATTGATTTAGGTGTGCATTTATGCTTGTGTTCAATCGCGTTCTTTCTCATTGGTGGTTGTGATGCGCGATCGATTGAAATGCGATGCATGTTTGGTTAGCGATTGAGACTACTGATATGAATGGTTTGAGTAGTTTGATGGAGAGATTTGTTTGTTTAGATTGTTGTTGACGGTTTGCAGTTTGTGTCTGTGTAATTTTGCATATAGTTTATATGTTTGTGTGTTGATATATAGTTTGGCAGTTGGTATTTTTGGTTGATTGGGTGTATTTTAGTTTGTTTTGGTTTTTATATGATCAAATGAGTGATTTGGTGTGGATTGAATTGTTTTGGTTGGTTCAATGTGATAGTTTGTTAGTTAGATTGTCACTCTGGTGTCTCCTCATTTGCGGATAAATCTTTCGCCTTTTACTAAAGATTTCCGTGGGGAGGCACAACACAATGAGTCTGAACTCATTTTTTACAACCCCATCCCTCGGATGGGGCAGATCAAGTCAAACAAAATCCACAACACAAATACTATCAACCATCCGTACACAACCGCAACCGCAACCGCATCCGTATCCCCAACAAATTTACCCACTAAATAGAATACGTATCACTGGAAGGTAGTCGCATTCACCAGGACTGGAATGTCACTGTTCAATCGCCTTGTTCCTCATACGTGATCAGATTAGAACAGATCAAATCAGATTAGATCAGGTCGGATCAGATCAGATCAGATCAGATCAGTTTCATTTACGTCGAACAGGATTCGATGAGTTCAAATAAGATGAGGACAGGTGATGTGACTAAGATGGAGTGGGCTGCGCTTCACATCACACACAGGGATCAGAATGAGACGGGCAAAACGAAGGAAACGAACAGACACGAAGATTATCATATATATATTTTTATACATATACATATATGTATATATATATATATGTATGAGCACGAGAGAGCGAGAGCGAGAGGGAGAGAGGAAGAACGAGAGCAACAGAACAGCGAGGGAGTGAGGGGGGGGGGCGAGAGAGGGAGATTTAGACATAGATTAGTGGGTCATGTGAGGGTAGATAGGGTGATGTGAGGAAATGAATATCTCGGCGAACGGTTTGAAGAGGGTGGATGGGGCTGAGTTGTGACCGTGTAAATTAGATGCACTCAGTGAACTCGAGCAATCAGACTGATGTTCATAAGTAGGCATATGCGGACGTAATCAAGGTGTGTATGTATATTGTGCGATTGGTCTATGTGAGCTTCAGATGAGTATGTGAGTAGTTGAGTAGTTAAATAGGTGAGTGGGTGACAGTTGAATCAGATGACACAAGGTATTTTCATATGTGTAGTGTTTGATCCAGTCGTACTATTGTGATGGAAGTAGTAGGCGAATGGTGGAATAGATGACACGAGTAGACTGGGAGACGAGGACGTATGGTAGGAAATAGGTGAAGGGCATAGGCTAGTTGATTGTCCATGCATTGATTTAGGTGTGCATTTATGCTTGTGTTCAATCGCGTTCTTTCTCATTGGTGGTTGTGATGCGCGATCGATTGAAATGCGATGCATGTTTGGTTAGCGATTGAGACTACTGATATGAATGGTTTGAGTAGTTTGATGGAGAGATTTGTTTGTTTAGATTGTTGTTGACGGTTTGCAGTTTGTGTCTGTGTAATTTTGCATATAGTTTATATGTTTGTGTGTTGATATATAGTTTGGCAGTTGGTATTTTTGGTTGATTGGGTGTATTTTAGTTTGTTTTGGTTTTTATATGATCAAATGAGTGATTTGGTGTGGATTGAATTGTTTTGGTTGGTTCAATGTGATAGTTTGTTAGTTAGATTGTCACTCTGGTGTCTCCTCATTTGCGGATAAATCTTTCGCCTTTTACTAAAGATTTCCGTGGGGAGGCACAACACAATGAGTCTGAACTCATTTTTTACAACCCCATCCCTCGGATGGGGCAGCTCAAATCAAACAAAATCCACAACACAAATACTATCAACCATCCGTACACAACCGCAACCGCATCCGTATCCCCAACAAATTTACCCACTAAATAGAATACGTATCACTGGAAGGTAGTCGCATTCACCAGGACTGGAATGTCACTGTTCAATCGCCTTGTTCCTCATACGTGATCAGATTAGAACAGATCAAATCAGATTAGATCAGGTCGGATCAGATCAGATCAGATCAGATCAGATCAGATCAGTTTCATTTACGTCGAACAGGATTCGATGAGTTCAAATAAGATGAGGACAGGTGATGTGACTAAGATGGAGTGGGCTGCGCTTCACATCACACACAGGGATCAGAATGAGACGGGCAAAACGAAGGAAACGAACAGACACGAAGATTATCATATATATATTTTTATACATATACATATATGTATATATATATATATATGTATGAGCACGAGAGAGCGAGAGCGAGAGGGAGAGAGGAAGAACGAGAGCAACAGAACAGCGAGGGAGTGAGGGGGGGGGGCGAGAGAGGGAGATTTAGACATAGATTAGTGGGTCATGTGAGGGTAGATAGGGTGATGTGAGGAAATGAATATCTCGGCGAACGGTTTGAAGAGGGTGGATGGGGCTGAGTTGTGACCGTGTAAATTAGATGCACTCAGTGAACTCGAGCAATCAGACTGATGTTCATAAGTAGGCATATGCGGACGTAATCAAGGTGTGTATGTATATTGTGCGATTGGTCTATGTGAGCTTCAGATGAGTATGTGAGTAGTTGAGTAGTTAAATAGGTGAGTGGGTGACAGTTGAATCAGATGACACAAGGTATTTTCATATGTGTAGTGTTTGATCCAGTCGTACTATTGTGATGGAATTAGTAGTCGAATGGTGGAATAGATGACACGAGTAGACTGGGAGACGAGGACGTATGGTAGGAAATAGGTGAAGGGCATAGGCTAGTTGATTTTCCATGCATTGATTTAGGTGTGCATTTATGCTTGTGTTCAATCGCGTTCTTTCTCATTGGTGGTTGTGATGCGCGATCGATTGAAATGCGATGCATGTTTGGTTAGTGATTGAGACTACTGATATGAATGGTTTGAGTAGTTTGATGGAGAGATTTGTTTGTTTAGATTGTTGTTGACGGTTTGCAGTTTGTGTCTGTGTAATTTTGCATATTGTTTATATTTATTTGTGTGTTGATATATAGTTTGGCAGTTGGTATTTTTGGTTGATTGGGTGTATTTTAGTTTGTTTTGGTTTTTATATGATCAAATGAGTGATTTGGTGTGGATTGAATTGTTTTGGTTGGTTCAATGTGATAGTTTGTTAGTTAGATTGTCACTCTGGTGTCTCCTCATTTGCGGATAAATCTTTCGCCTTTTACTAAAGATTTCCGTGGGGAGGCACAACACAATGAGTCTGAACTCATTTTTTACAACCCCATCCCTCGGATGGGGCAGATCAAGTCAAACAAAATCCACAACACAAATACTATCAACCATCCGTACACAACCGCAACCGCATCCGTATCCCCAACAAATTTACCCACTAAATAGAATACGTATCACTGGAAGGTAGTCGCATTCACCAGGACTGGAATGTCACTGTTCAATCGCCTTGTTCCTCATACGTGATCAGATTAGAACAGATCAAATCAGATTAGATCAGGTCGGATCAGATCAGATCAGATCAGATCAGATCAGATCAGTTTCATTTACGTCGAACAGGATTCGATGAGTTCAAATAAGATGAGGACAGGTGATGTGACTAAGATGGAGTGGGCTGCGCTTCACATCACACACAGGGATCAGAATGAGATGGGCAAAACGAAGGAAACGAACAGACACGAAGATTATCATATATATATATATATATATATATATATATATATATATATATATATATATATATATATATATATATGAGCACGAGAGAGCGAGAGCGAGAGGGAGAGAGGAAGAACGAGAGCAACAGAACAGCGAGGGAGTGAGGGGGGGGGCGAGAGAGGGAGATTTAGACATAGATTAGTGGGTCATGTGAGGGTAGATAGGGTGATGTGAGGAAATGAATATCTCGGCGAACGGTTTGAAGAGGGTGGATGGGGCTGAGTTGTGACCGTGTAAATTAGATGCACTCAGTGAACTCGAGCAATCAGACTGATGTTCATAAGTAGGCATATGCGGACGTAATCAAGGTGTGTATGTATATTGTGCGATTGGTCTATGTGAGCTTCAGATGAGTATGTGAGTAGTTGAGTAGTTAAATAGGTGAGTGGGTGACAGTTGAATCAGATGACACAAGGTATTTTCATATGTGTAGTGTTTGATCCAGTCGTACTATTGTGATGGAAGTAGTAGGCGAATGGTGGAATAGATGACACGAGTAGACTGGGAGACGAGGACGTATGGTAGGAAATAGGTGAAGGGCATAGGCTAGTTGATTTTCCATGCATTGATTTAGGTGTGCATTTATGCTTGTGTTCAATCGCGTTCTTTCTCATTGGTGGTTGTGATGCGCGATCGATTGAAATGCGATGCATGTTTGGTTAGCGATTGAGACTACTGATATGAATGGTTTGAGTAGTTTGATGGAGAGATTTGTTTGTTTAGATTGTTGTTGACGGTTTGCAGTTTGTGTCTGTGTAATTTTGCATATAGTTTATATGTTTGTGTGTTGATATATAGTTTGGCAGTTGGTATTTTTGGTTGATTGGGTGTATTTTAGTTTGTTTTGGTTTTTATATGATCAAATGAGTGATTTGGTGTGGATTGAATTGTTTTGGTTGGTTCAATGTGATAGTTTGTTAGTTAGATTGTCACTCTGGTGTCTCCTCATTTGCGGATAAATCTTTCGCCTTTTACTAAAGATTTCCGTGGGGAGGCACAACACAATGAGTCTGAACTCATTTTTTACAACCCCATCCCTCGGATGGGGCAGATCAAATCAAACAAAATCCACAACACAAATACTATCAACCATCCGTACACAACCGCAACCGCATCCGTATCCCCAACAAATTTACCCACTAAATAGAATACGTATCACTGGAAGGTAGTCGCATTCACCAGGACTGGAATGTCACTGTTCAATCGCCTTGTTCCTCATACGTGATCAGATTAGAACAGATCAAATCAGATTAGATCAGGTCGGATCAGATCAGATCAGATCAGATCAGATCAGATCAGTTTCATTTACGTCGAACAGGATTCGATGAGTTCAAATAAGATGAGGACAGGTGATGTGACTAAGATGGAGTGGGCTGCGCTTCACATCACACACAGGGATCAGAATGAGATGGGCAAAACGAAGGAAACGAACAGACACGAAGATTATCATATATATATTTTTATACATATACATATATGTATATATATATATATATATGTATGAGCACGAGAGAGCGAGAGCGAGAGGGAGAGAGGAAGAACGAGAGCAACAGAACAGCGAGGGAGTGAGGGGGGGGGGCGAGAGAGGGAGATTTAGACATAGATTAGTGGGTCATGTGAGGGTAGATAGGGTGATGTGAGGAAATGAATATCTCGGCGAACGGTTTGAAGAGGGTGGATGGGGCTGAGTTGTGACCGTGTAAATTAGATGCACTCAGTGAACTCGAGCAATCAGACTGATGTTCATAAGTAGGCATATGCGGACGTAATCAAGGTGTGTATGTATATTGTGCGATTGGTCTATGTGAGCTTCAGATGAGTATGTGAGTAGTTGAGTAGTTAAATAGGTGAGTGGGTTACAGTTGAATCAGATGACATAAGGTATTTTCATATGTGTAGTGTTTGATCCAGTCGTACTATTGTGATGGAAGTAGTAGGCGAATGGTGGAATAGATGACACGAGTAGACTGGGAGACGAGGACGTATGGTAGGAAATAGGTGAAGGGCATAGGCTAGTTGATTGTCCATGCATTGATTTAGGTGTGCATTTATGCTTGTGTTCAATCGCGTTCTTTCTCATTGGTGGTTGTGATGCGCGATCGATTGAAATGCGATGCATGTTTGGTTAGCGATTGAGACTACTGATATGAATGGTTTGAGTAGTTTGATGGAGAGATTTGTTTGTTTAGATTGTTGTTGACGGTTTGCAGTTTGTGTCTGTGTAATTTTGCATATAGTTTATATGTTTGTGTGTTGATATATAGTTTGGCAGTTGGTATTTTTGGTTGATTGGGTGTATTTTAGTTTGTTTTGGTTTTTATATGATCAAATGAGTGATTTGGTGTGGATTGAATTGTTTTGGTTGGTTCAATGTGATAGTTTGTTAGTTAGATTGTCACTCTGGTGTCTCCTCATTTGCGGATAAATCTTTCGCCTTTTACTAAAGATTTCCGTGGGGAGGCACAACACAATGAGTCTGAACTCATTTTTTACAACCCCATCCCTCGGATGGGGCAGATCAAGTCAAACAAAATCCACAACACAAATACTATCAACCATCCGTACACAACCGCAACCGCATCCGTATCCCCAACAAATTTACCCACTAAATAGAATACGTATCACTGGAAGGTAGTCGCATTCACCAGGACTGGAATGTCACTGTTCAATCGCCTTGTTCCTCATACGTGATCAGATTAGAACAGATCAAATCAGATTAGATCAGGTCGGATCAGATCAGATCAGATCAGATCAGATCAGATCAGTTTCATTTACGTCGAACAGGATTCGATGAGTTCAAATAAGATGAGGACAGGTGATGTGACTAAGATGGAGTGGGCTGCGCTTCACATCACACACAGGGATCAGAATGAGATGGGCAAAACGAAGGAAACGAACAGACACGAAGATTATCATATATATATATATATATATATATATATATATATATATATATATATAGATATGTATGAGCACGAGAGAGCGAGAGCGAGAGGGAGAGAGGAAGAACGAGAGCAACAGAACAGCGAGGGAGTGAGGGGGGGGGGCGAGAGAGGGAGATTTAGACATAGATTAGTGGGTCATGTGAGGGTAGATAGGGTGATGTGAGGAAATGAATATCTCGGCGAACGGTTTGAAGAGGGTGGATGGGGCTGAGTTGTGACCGTGTAAATTAGATGCACTCAGTGAACTCGAGCAATCAGACTGATGTTCATAAGTAGGCATATGCGGACGTAATCAAGGTGTGTATGTATATTGTGCGATTGGTCTATGTGAGCTTCAGATGAGTATGTGAGTAGTTGAGTAGTTAAATAGGTGAGTGGGTGACAGTTGAATCAGATGACACAAGGTATTTTCATATGTGTAGTGTTTGATCCAGTCGTACTATTGTGATGGAAGTAGTAGGCGAATGGTGGAATAGATGACACGAGTAGACTGGGAGACGAGGACGTATGGTAGGAAATAGGTGAAGGGCATAGGCTAGTTGATTGTCCATGCATTGATTTAGGTGTGCATTTATGCTTGTGTTCAATCGCGTTCTTTCTCATTGGTGGTTGTGATGCGCGATCGATTGAAATGCGATGCATGTTTGGTTAGCGATTGAGACTACTGATATGAATGGTTTGAGTAGTTTGATGGAGAGATTTGTTTGTTTAGATTGTTGTTGACGGTTTGCAGTTTGTGTCTGTGTCATTTTGCATATTGTTTATATGTTTGTGTGTTGATATATAGTTTGGCAGTTGGTATTTTTGGTTGATTGGGTGTATTTTAGTTTGTTTTGGTTTTTATATGATCAAATGAGTGATTTGGTGTGGATTGAATTGTTTTGGTTGGTTCAATGTGATAGTTTGTTAGTTAGATTGTCACTCTGGTGTCTCCTCATTTGCGGATAAATCTTTCGCCTTTTACTAAAGATTTCCGTGGGGAGGCACAACACAATGAGTCTGAACTCATTTTTTACAACCCCATCCCTCGGATGGGGCAGATCAAATCAAACAAAATCCACAACACAAATACTATCAACCATCCGTACACAACCGCAACCGCATCCGTATCCCCAACAAATTTACCCACTAAATAGAATACGTATCACTGGAAGGTAGTCGCATTCACCAGGACTGGAATGTCACTGTTCAATCGCCTTGTTCCTCATACGTGATCAGATTAGAACAGATCAAATCAGATTAGATCAGGTCGGATCAGATCAGATCAGATCAGATCAGTTTCATTTACGTCGAACAGGATTCGATGAGTTCAAATAAGATGAGGACAGGTGATGTGACTAAGATGGAGTGGGCTGCGCTTCACATCACACACAGGGATCAGAATGAGATGGGCAAAACGAAGGAAACGAACAGACACGAAGATTATCATATATATATTTTTATACATATACATATATGTATATATATATATATATATGTATGAGCACGAGAGAGCGAGAGCGAGAGGGAGAGAGGAAGAACGAGAGCAACAGAACAGCGAGGGAGTGAGGGGGGGGGGCGAGAGAGGGAGATTTAGACATAGATTAGTGGGTCATGTGAGGGTAGATAGGGTGATGTGAGGAAATGAATATCTCGGCGAACGGTTTGAAGAGGGTGGATGGGGCTGAGTTGTGACCGTGTAAATTAGATGCACTCAGTGAACTCGAGCAATCAGACTGATGTTCATAAGTAGGCATATGCGGACGTAATCAAGGTGTGTATGTATATTGTGCGATTGGTCTATGTGAGCTTCAGATGAGTATGTGAGTAGTTGAGTAGTTAAATAGGTGAGTGGGTTACAGTTGAATCAGATGACATAAGGTATTTTCATATGTGTAGTGTTTGATCCAGTCGTACTATTGTGATGGAAGTAGTAGGCGAATGGTGGAATAGATGACACGAGTAGACTGGGAGACGAGGACGTATGGTAGGAAATAGGTGAAGGGCATAGGCTAGTTGATTGTCCATGCATTGATTTAGGTGTGCATTTATGCTTGTGTTCAATCGCGTTCTTTCTCATTGGTGGTTGTGATGCGCGATCGATTGAAATGCGATGCATGTTTGGTTAGCGATTGAGACTACTGATATGAATGGTTTGAGTAGTTTGATGGAGAGATTTGTTTGTTTAGATTGTTGTTGACGGTTTGCAGTTTGTGTCTGTGTAATTTTGCATATAGTTTATATGTTTGTGTGTTGATATATAGTTTGGCAGTTGGTATTTTTGGTTGATTGGGTGTATTTTAGTTTGTTTTGGTTTTTATATGATCAAATGAGTGATTTGGTGTGGATTGAATTGTTTTGGTTGGTTCAATGTGATAGTTTGTTAGTTAGATTGTCACTCTGGTGTCTCCTCATTTGCGGATAAATCTTTCGCCTTTTACTAAAGATTTCCGTGGGGAGGCACAACACAATGAGTCTGAACTCATTTTTTACAACCCCATCCCTCGGATGGGGCAGATCAAATCAAACAAAATCCACAACACAAATACTATCAACCATCCGTACACAACCGCAACCGCAACCGCATCCGTATCCCCAACAAATTTACCCACTAAATAGAATACGTATCACTGGAAGGTAGTCGCATTCACCAGGACTGGAATGTCACTGTTCAATCGCCTTGTTCCTCATACGTGATCAGATTAGAACAGATCAAATCAGATTAGATCAGGTCGGATCAGATCAGATCAGATCAGATCAGTTTCATTTACGTCGAACAGGATTCGATGAGTTCAAATAAGATGAGGACAGGTGATGTGACTAAGATGGAGTGGGCTGCGCTTCACATCACACACAGGGATCAGAATGAGATGGGCAAAACGAAGGAAACGAACAGACACGAAGATTATCATATATATATATATATATATATATATATATATATATATATGTATATATATATATATATATATATATATATATATATATATTCATATAGATATGTATGAGCACGAGAGAGCGAGAGCGAGAGGGAGAGAGGAAGAACGAGAGCAACAGAACAGCGAGGGAGTGAGGGGGGGGGCGAGAGAGGGAGATTTAGACATAGATTAGTGGGTCATGTGAGGGTAGATAGGGTGATGTGAGGAAATGAATATCTCGGCGAACGGTTTGAAGAGGGTGGATGGGGCTGAGTTGTGACCGTGTAAATTAGATGCACTCAGTGAACTCGAGCAATCAGACTGATGTTCATAAGTAGGCATATGCGGACGTAATCAAGGTGTGTATGTATATTGTGCGATTGGTCTATGTGAGCTTCAGATGAGTATGTGAGTAGTTGAGTAGTTAAATAGGTGAGTGGGTGACAGTTGAATCAGATGACATAAGGTATTTTCATATGTGTAGTGTTTGATCCAGTCGTACTATTGTGATGGAAGTAGTAGGCGAATGGTGGAATAGATGACACGAGTAGACTGGGAGACGAGGACGTATGGTAGGAAATAGGTGAAGGGCATAGGCTAGTTGATTGTCCATGCATTGATTTAGGTGTGCATTTATGCTTGTGTTCAATCGCGTTCTTTCTCATTGGTGGTTGTGATGCGCGATCGATTGAAATGCGATGCATGTTTGGTTAGCGATTGAGACTACTGATATGAATGGTTTGAGTAGTTTGATGGAGAGATTTGTTTGTTTAGATTGTTGTTGACGGTTTGCAGTTTGTGTCTGTGTAATTTTGCATATAGTTTATATGTTTGTGTGTTGATATATAGTTTGGCAGTTGGTATTTTCGGTTGATTGGGTGTATTTTAGTTTGTTTTGGTTTTTATATGATCAAATGAGTGATTTGGTGTGGATTGAATTGTTTTGGTTGGTTCAATGTGATAGTTTGTTAGTTAGATTGTCACTCTGGTGTCTCCTCATTTGCGGATAGATCTTTCGCCTTTTACTAAAGATTTCCGTGGGGAGGCACAACACAATGAGTCTGAACTCATTTTTTACAACCCCATCCCTCGGATGGGGCAGATCAAATCAAACAAAATCCACAACACAAATACTATCAACCATCCGTACACAACCGCAACCGCAACCGCATCCGTATCCCCAACAAATTTACCCACTAAATAGAATACGTATCACTGGAAGGTAGTCGCATTCACCAGGACTGGAATGTCACTGTTCAATCGCCTTGTTCCTCATACGTGATCAGATTAGAACAGATCAAATCAGATTAGATCAGGTCGGATCAGATCAGATCAGATCAGATCAGATCAGATCAGTTTCATTTACGTCGAACAGGATTCGATGAGTTCAAATAAGATGAGGACAGGTGATGTGACTAAGATGGAGTGGGCTGCGCTTCACATCACACACAGGGATCAGAATGAGATGGGCAAAACGAAGGAAACGAACAGACACGAAGATTATCATATATATATTTATATATATATATATACACATATAGATATGTATGAGCACGAGAGAGCGAGAGCGAGAGGGAGAGAGGAAGAACGAGAGCAACAGAACAGCGAGGGAGTGAGGGGGGGGGGCGAGAGAGGGAGATTTAGACATAGATTAGTGGGTCATGTGAGGGTAGATAGGGTGATGTGAGGAAATGAATATCTCGGCGAACGGTTTGAAGAGGGTGGATGGGGCTGAGTTGTGACCGTGTAAATTAGATGCACTCAGTGAACTCGAGCAATCAGACTGATGTTCATAAGTAGGCATATGCGGACGTAATCAAGGTGTGTATGTATATTGTGCGATTGGTCTATGTGAGCTTCAGATGAGTATGTGAGTAGTTGAGTAGTTAAATAGGTGAGTGGGTTACAGTTGAATCAGATGACATAAGGTATTTTCATATGTGTAGTGTTTGATCCAGTCGTACTATTGTGATGGAAGTAGTAGGCGAATGGTGGAATAGATGACACGAGTAGACTGGGAGACGAGGACGTATGGTAGGAAATAGGTGAAGGGCATAGGCTAGTTGATTGTCCATGCATTGATTTAGGTGTGCATTTATGCTTGTGTTCAATCGCGTTCTTTCTCATTGGTGGTTGTGATGCGCGATCGATTGAAATGCGATGCATGTTTGGTTAGCGATTGAGACTACTGATATGAATGGTTTGAGTAGTTTGATGGAGAGATTTGTTTGTTTAGATTGTTGTTGACGGTTTGCAGTTTGTGTCTGTGTAATTTTGCATATAGTTTATATGTTCGTGTGTTGATATATAGTTTGGCAGTTGGTATTTTTGGTTGATTGGGTGTATTTTAGTTTGTTTTGGTTTTTATATGATCAAATGAGTGATTTGGTGTGGATTGAATTGTTTTGGTTGGTTCAATGTGATAGTTTGTTAGTTAGATTGTCACTCTGGTGTCTCCTCATTTGCGGATAAATCTTTCGCCTTTTACTAAAGATTTCCGTGGGGAGGCACAACACAATGAGTCTGAACTCATTTTTTACAACCCCATCCCTCGGATGGGGCAGATCAAATCAAACAAAATCCACAACACAAATACTATCAACCATCCGTACACAACCGCAACCGCAACCGCATCCGTATCCCCAACAAATTTACCCACTAAATAGAATACGTATCACTGGAAGGTAGTCGCATTCACCAGGACTGGAATGTCACTGTTCAATCGCCTTGTTCCTCATACGTGATCAGATTAGAACAGATCAAATCAGATTAGATCAGGTCGGATCAGATCAGATCAGATCAGATCAGATCAGTTTCATTTACGTCGAACAGGATTCGATGAGTTCAAATAAGATGAGGACAGGTGATGTGACTAAGATGGAGTGGGCTGCGCTTCACATCACACACAGGGATCAGAATGAGATGGGCAAAACGAAGGAAACGAACAGACACGAAGATTATCATATATATATATATATATATATATATATATATACATATAGATATGTATGAGCACGAGAGAGCGAGAGCGAGAGGGAGAGAGGAAGAACGAGAGCAACAGAACAGCGAGGGAGTGAGGGGGGGGGCGAGAGAGGGAGATTTAGACATAGATTAGTGGGTCATGTGAGGGTAGATAGGGTGATGTGAGGAAATGAATATCTCGGCGAACGGTTTGAAGAGGGTGGATGGGGCTGAGTTGTGACCGTGTAAATTAGATGCACTCAGTGAACTCGAGCAATCAGACTGATGTTCATAAGTAGGCATATGCGGACGTAATCAAGGTGTGTATGTATATTGTGCGATTGGTCTATGTGAGCTTCAGATGAGTATGTGAGTAGTTGAGTAGTTAAATAGGTGAGTGGGTGACAGTTGAATCAGATGACATAAGGTATTTTCATATGTGTAGTGTTTGATCCAGTCGTACTATTGTGATGGAAGTAGTAGGCGAATGGTGGAATAGATGACACGAGCAGACTGGGAGACGAGGACGTATGGTAGGAAATAGGTGAAGGGCATAGGCTAGTTGATTGTCCATGCATTGATTTAGGTGTGCATTTATGCTTGTGTTCAATCGCGTTCTTTCTCATTGGTGGTTGTGATGCGCGATCGATTGAAATGCGATGCATGTTTGGTTAGCGATTGAGGCTACTGATATGAATGGTTTGAGTAGTTTGATGGAGAGATTTGTTTGTTTAGATTGTTGTTGACGGTTTGCAGTTTGTGTCTGTGTAATTTTGCATATAGTTTATATGTTTGTGTGTTGATATATAGTTTGGCAGTTGGTATTTTTGGTTGATTGGGTGTATTTTAGTTTGTTTTGGTTTTTATATGATCAAATGAGTGATTTGGTGTGGATTGAATTGTTTTGGTTGGTTCAATGTGATAGTTTGTTAGTTAGATTGTCACTCTGGTGTCTCCTCATTTGCGGATAGATCTTTCGCCTTTTACTAAAGATTTCCGTGGGGATGCACAACACAATGAGTCTGAACTCATTTTTTACAACCCCATCCCTCGGATGGGGCAGCTCAAATCAAACAAAATCCACAACACAAATACTATCAACCATCCGTACACAACCGCAACCGCATCCGTATCCCCAACAAATTTACCCACTAAATAGAATACGTATCACTGGAAGGTAGTCGCATTCACCAGGACTGGAATGTCACTGTTCAATCGCCTTGTTCCTCATACGTGATCAGATTAGAACAGATCAAATCAGATTAGATCAGGTCGGATCAGATCAGATCAGATCAGATCAGTTTCATTTACGTCGAACAGGATTCGATGAGTTCAAATAAGATGAGGACAGGTGATGTGACTAAGATGGAGTGGGCTGCGCTTCACATCACACACAGGGATCAGAATGAGATGGGCAAAACGAAGGAAACGAACAGACACGAAGATTATCATATATATATATATATATATATATATATATATATATATATACATATAGATATGTATGAGCACGAGAGAGCGAGAGCGAGAGGGAGAGAGGAAGAACGAGAACAACAGAACAGCGAGGGAGTGAGGGGGGGGGGCGAGAGAGGGAGATTTAGACATAGATTAGTGGGTCATGTGAGGGTAGATAGGGTGATGTGAGGAAATGAATATCTCGGCGAACGGTTTGAAGAGGGTGGATGGGGCTGAGTTGTGACCGTGTAAATTAGATGCACTCAGTGAACTCGAGCAATCAGACTGATG
Organism: Fasciola hepatica; assembly: GCA_948099385.1. NCBI lineage: Eukaryota > Metazoa > Platyhelminthes > Trematoda > Plagiorchiida > Fasciolidae > Fasciola > Fasciola hepatica. The sequence continues at coordinate 12,125,053 of CANUEZ040000048.1, read as the reverse complement.
TTCATAAGTAGGCATATGCGGACGTAATCAAGGTGTGTATGTATATTGTGCGATTGGTCTATGTGAGCTTCAGATGAGTATGTGAGTAGTTGAGTAGTTAAATAGGTGAGTGGGTGACAGTTGAATCAGATGACATAAGGTATTTTCATATGTGTAGTGTTTGATCCAGTCGTACTATTGTGATGGAAGTAGTAGGCGAATGGTGGAATAGATGACACGAGCAGACTGGGAGACGAGGACGTATGGTAGGAAATAGGTGAAGGGCATAGGCTAGTTGATTGTCCATGCATTGATTTAGGTGTGCATTTATGCTTGTGTTCAATCGCGTTCTTTCTCATTGGTGGTTGTGATGCGCGATCGATTGAAATGCGATGCATGTTTGGTTAGCGATTGAGACTACTGATATGAATGGTTTGAGTAGTTTGATGGAGAGATTTGTTTGTTTAGATTGTTGTTGACGGTTTGCAGTTTGTGTCTGTGTCATTTTGCATATTGTTTATATGTTTGTGTGTTGATATATAGTTTGGCAGTTGGTATTTTTGGTTGATTGGGTGTATTTTAGTTTGTTTTGGTTTTTATATGATCAAATGAGTGATTTGGTGTGGATTGAATTGTTTTGGTTGGTTCAATGTGATAGTTTGTTAGTTAGATTGTCACTCTGGTGTCTCCTCATTTGCGGATAGATCTTTCGCCTTTTACTAAAGATTTCCGTGGGGATGCACAACACAATGAGTCTGAACTCATTTTTTACAACCCCATCCCTCGGATGGGGCAGATCAAATCAAACAAAATCCACAACACAAATACTATCAACCATCCGTACACAACCGCAACCGCATCCGTATCCCCAACAAATTTACCCACTAAATAGAATACGTATCACTGGAAGGTAGTCGCATTCACCAGGACTGGAATGTCACTGTTCAATCGCCTTGTTTCTCATACGTGATCAGATTAGAACAGATCAAATCAGATTAGATCAGGTCGGATCAGATCAGATCAGATCAGTTTCATTTACGTCGAACAGGATTCGATGAGTTCAAATAAGATGAGGACAGGTGATGTGACTAAGATGGAGTGGGCTGCGCTTCACATCACACACAGGGATCAGAATGAGATGGGCAAAACGAAGGAAACGAACAGACACGAAGATTATCATATATATATATATATATATATATATATATATACATATATATACATATAGATATGTATGAGCACGAGAGAGCGAGAGCGAGAGGGAGAGAGGAAGAACGAGAGCAACAGAACAGCGAGGGAGTGAGGGGGGGGGCGAGAGAGGGAGATTTAGACATAGATTAGTGGGTCATGTGAGGGTAGATAGGGTGATGTGAGGAAATGAATATCTCGGCGAACGGTTTGAAGAGGGTGGATGGGGCTGAGTTGTGACCGTGTAAATTAGATGCACTCAGTGAACTCGAGCAATCAGACTGATGTTCATAAGTAGGCATATGCGGACGTAATCAAGGTGTGTATGTATATTGTGCGATTGGTCTATGTGAGCTTCAGATGAGTATGTGAGTAGTTGAGTAGTTAAATAGGTGAGTGGGTGACAGTTGAATCAGATGACATAAGGTATTTTCATATGTGTAGTGTTTGATCCAGTCGTACTATTGTGATGGAAGTAGTAGGCGAATGGTGGAATAGATGACACGAGCAGACTGGGAGACGAGGACGTATGGTAGGAAATAGGTGAAGGGCATAGGCTAGTTGATTGTCCATGCATTGATTTAGGTGTGCATTTATGCTTGTGTTCAATCGCGTTCTTTCTCATTGGTGGTTGTGATGCGCGATCGATTGAAATGCGATGCATGTTTGGTTAGCGATTGAGACTACTGATATGAATGGTTTGAGTAGTTTGATGGAGAGATTTGTTTGTTTAGATTGTTGTTGACGGTTTGCAGTTTGTGTCTGTGTAATTTTGCATATAGTTTATATGTTTGTGTGTTGATATATAGTTTGGCAGTTGGTATTTTTGGTTGATTGGGTGTATTTTAGTTTGTTTTGGTTTTTATATGATCAAATGAGTGATTTGGTGTGGATTGAATTGTTTTGGTTGGTTCAATGTGATAGTTTGTTAGTTAGATTGTCACTCTGGTGTCTCCTCATTTGCGGATAGATCTTTCGCCTTTTACTAAAGATTTCCGTGGGGAGGCACAACACAATGAGTCTGAACTCATTTTTTACAACCCCATCCCTCGGATGGGGCAGATCAAATCAAACAAAATCCACAACACAAATACTATCAACCATCCGTACACAACCGCAACCGCATCCGTATCCCCAACAAATTTACCCACTAAATAGAATACGTATCACTGGAAGGTAGTCGCATTCACCAGGACTGGAATGTCACTGTTCAATCGCCTTGTTCCTCATACGTGATCAGATTAGAACAGATCAAATCAGATTAGATCAGGTCGGATCAGATCAGATCAGATCAGATCAGATCAGATCAGTTTCATTTACGTCGAACAGGATTCGATGAGTTCAAATAAGATGAGGACAGGTGATGTGACTAAGATGGAGTGGGCTGCGCTTCACATCACACACAGGGATCAGAATGAGATGGGCAAAACGAAGGAAACGAACAGACACGAAGATTATCATATATATATATATATATATATATATATATATATATATATATATATATATATATATATAGATATGTATGAGCACGAGAGAGCGAGAGCGAGAGGGAGAGAGGAAGAACGAGAGCAACAGAACAGCGAGGGAGTGAGGGGGGGGGCGAGAGAGGGAGATTTAGACATAGATTAGTGGGTCATGTGAGGGTAGATAGGGTGATGTGAGGAAATGAATATCTCGGCGAACGGTTTGAAGAGGGTGGATGGGGCTGAGTTGTGACCGTGTAAATTAGATGCACTCAGTGAACTCGAGCAATCAGACTGATGTTCATAAGTAGGCATATGCGGACGTAATCAAGGTGTGTATGTATATTGTGCGATTGGTCTATGTGAGCTTCAGATGAGTATGTGAGTAGTTGAGTAGTTAAATAGGTGAGTGGGTGACAGTTGAATCAGATGACATAAGGTATTTTCATATGTGTAGTGTTTGATCCAGTCGTACTATTGTGATGGAAGTAGTAGGCGAATGGTGGAATAGATGACACGAGCAGACTGGGAGACGAGGACGTATGGTAGGAAATAGGTGAAGGGCATAGGCTAGTTGATTGTCCATGCATTGATTTAGGTGTGCATTTATGCTTGTGTTCAATCGCGTTCTTTCTCATTGGTGGTTGTGATGCGCGATCGATTGAAATGCGATGCATGTTTGGTTAGCGATTGAGGCTACTGATATGAATGGTTTGAGTAGTTTGATGGAGAGATTTGTTTGTTTAGATTGTTGTTGACGGTTTGCAGTTTGTGTCTGTGTAATTTTGCATATAGTTTATATGTTTGTGTGTTGATATATAGTTTGGCAGTTGGTATTTTTGGTTGATTGGGTGCATTTTAGTTTGTTTTGGTTTTTATATGATCAAATGAGTGATTTGGTGTGGATTGAATTGTTTTGGTTGGTTCAATGTGATAGTTTGTTAGTTAGATTGTCACTCTGGTGTCTCCTCATTTGCGGATAGATCTTTCGCCTTTTACTAAAGATTTCCGTGGGGATGCACAACACAATGAGTCTGAACTCATTTTTTACAACCCCATCCCTCGGATGGGGCAGATCAAATCAAACAAAATCCACAACACAAATACTATCAACCATCCGTACACAACCGCAACCGCATCCGTATCCCCAACAAATTTACCCACTAAATAGAATACGTATCACTGGAAGGTAGTCGCATTCACCAGGACTGGAATGTCACTGTTCAATCGCCTTGTTCCTCATACGTGATCAGATTAGAACAGATCAAATCAGATTAGATCAGGTCGGATCAGATCAGATCAGATCAGATCAGATCAGTTTCATTTACGTCGAACAGGATTCGATGAGTTCAAATAAGATGAGGACAGGTGATGTGACTAAGATGGAGTGGGCTGCGCTTCACATCACACACAGGGATCAGAATGAGATGGGCAAAACGAAGGAAACGAACAGACACGAAGATTATCATATATATATATATATATATATATATATATATATATACATATAGATATGTATGAGCACGAGAGAGCGAGAGCGAGAGGGAGAGAGGAAGAACGAGAGCAACAGAACAGCGAGGGAGTGAGGGGGGGGGCGAGAGAGGGAGATTTAGACATAGATTAGTGGGTCATGTGAGGGTAGATAGGGTGATGTGAGGAAATGAATATCTCGGCGAACGGTTTGAAGAGGGTGGATGGGGCTGAGTTGTGACCGTGTAAATTAGATGCACTCAGTGAACTCGAGCAATCAGACTGATGTTCATAAGTAGGCATATGCGGACGTAATCAAGGTGTGTATGTATATTGTGCGATTGGTCTATGTGAGCTTCAGATGAGTATGTGAGTAGTTGAGTAGTTAAATAGGTGAGTGGGTGACAGTTGAATCAGATGACATAAGGTATTTTCATATGTGTAGTGTTTGATCCAGTCGTACTATTGTGATGGAAGTAGTAGGCGAATGGTGGAATAGATGACACGAGCAGACTGGGAGACGAGGACGTATGGTAGGAAATAGGTGAAGGGCATAGGCTAGTTGATTGTCCATGCATTGATTTAGGTGTGCATTTATGCTTGTGTTCAATCGCGTTCTTTCTCATTGGTGGTTGTGATGCGCGATCGATTGAAATGCGATGCATGTTTGGTTAGCGATTGAGACTACTGATATGAATGGTTTGAGTAGTTTGATGGAGAGATTTGTTTGTTTAGATTGTTGTTGACGGTTTGCAGTTTGTGTCTGTGTAATTTTGCATATAGTTTATATGTTTGTGTGTTGATATATAGTTTGGCAGTTGGTATTTTTGGTTGATTGGGTGTATTTTAGTTTGTTTTGGTTTTTATATGATCAAATGAGTGATTTGGTGTGGATTGAATTGTTTTGGTTGGTTCAATGTGATAGTTTGTTAGTTAGATTGTCACTCTGGTGTCTCCTCATTTGCGGATAGATCTTTCGCCTTTTACTAAAGATTTCCGTGGGGATGCACAACACAATGAGTCTGAACTCATTTTTTACAACCCCATCCCTCGGATGGGGCAGATCAAATCAAACAAAATCCACAACACAAATACTATCAACCATCCGTACACAACCGCAACCGCATCCGTATCCCCAACAAATTTACCCACTAAATAGAATACGTATCACTGGAAGGTAGTCGCATTCACCAGGACTGGAATGTCACTGTTCAATCGCCTTGTTCCTCATACGTGATCAGATTAGAACAGATCAAATCAGATTAGATCAGGTCGGATCAGATCAGATCAGATCAGATCAGATCAGTTTCATTTACGTCGAACAGGATTCGATGAGTTCAAATAAGATGAGGACAGGTGACGTGACTAAGATGGAGTGGGCTGCGCTTCACATCACACACAGGGATCAGAATGAGATGGGCAAAACGAAGGAAACGAACAGACACGAAGATTATCATATATATATATATATATATATATATATATATATATATATATATATATATATATATATATATATAGATATGTATGAGCACGAGAGAGCGAGAGCGAGAGGGAGAGAGGAAGAACGAGAGCAACAGAACAGCGAGGGAGTGAGGGGGGGGGGCGAGAGAGGGAGATTTAGACATAGATTAGTGGGTCATGTGAGGGTAGATAGGGTGATGTGAGGAAATGAATATCTCGGCGAACGGTTTGAAGAGGGTGGATGGGGCTGAGTTGTGACCGTGTAAATTAGATGCACTCAGTGAACTCGAGCAATCAGACTGATGTTCATAAGTAGGCATATGCGGACGTAATCAAGGTGTGTATGTATATTGTGCGATTGGTCTATGTGAGCTTCAGATGAGTATGTGAGTAGTTGAGTAGTTAAATAGGTGAGTGGGTGACAGTTGAATCAGATGACATAAGGTATTTTCATATGTGTAGTGTTTGATCCAGTCGTACTATTGTGATGGAAGTAGTAGGCGAATGGTGGAATAGATGACACGAGCAGACTGGGAGACGAGGACGTATGGTAGGAAATAGGTGAAGGGCATAGGCTAGTTGATTGTCCATGCATTGATTTAGGTGTGCATTTATGCTTGTGTTCAATCGCGTTCTTTCTCATTGGTGGTTGTGATGCGCGATCGATTGAAATGCGATGCATGTTTGGTTAGCGATTGAGGCTACTGATATGAATGGTTTGAGTAGTTTGATGGAGAGATTTGTTTGTTTAGATTGTTGTTGACGGTTTGCAGTTTGTGTCTGTGTAATTTTGCATATAGTTTATATGTTTGTGTGTTGATATATAGTTTGGCAGTTGGTATTTTTGGTTGATTGGGTGTATTTTAGTTTGTTTTGGTTTTTATATGATCAAATGAGTGATTTGGTGTGGATTGAATTGTTTTGGTTGGTTCAATGTGATAGTTTGTTAGTTAGATTGTCACTCTGGTGTCTCCTCATTTGCGGATAGATCTTTCGCCTTTTACTAAAGATTTCCGTGGGGATGCACAACACAATGAGTCTGAACTCATTTTTTACAACCCCATCCCTCGGATGGGGCAGATCAAATCAAACAAAATCCACAACACAAATACTATCAACCATCCGTACACAACCGCAACCGCAACCGCATCCGTATCCCCAACAAATTTACCCACTAAATAGAATACGTATCACTGGAAGGTAGTCGCATTCACCAGGACTGGAATGTCACTGTTCAATCGCCTTGTTCCTCATACGTGATCAGATTAGAACAGATCAAATCAGATTAGATCAGGTCGGATCAGATCAGATCAGATCAGATCAGATCAGTTTCATTTACGTCGAACAGGATTCGATGAGTTCAAATAAGATGAGGACAGGTGATGTGACTAAGATGGAGTGGGCTGCGCTTCACATCACACACAGGGATCAGAATGAGATGGGCAAAACGAAGGAAACGAACAGACACGAAGATTATCATATATATATATATATATATATATATATATATATATATATATAGATATGTATGAGCACGAGAGAGCGAGAGCGAGAGGGAGAGAGGAAGAACGAGAGCAACAGAACAGCGAGGGAGTGAGGGGGGGGGGCGAGAGAGGGAGATTTAGACATAGATTAGTGGGTCATGTGAGGGTAGATAGGGTGATGTGAGGAAATGAATATCTCGGCGAACGGTTTGAAGAGGGTGGATGGGGCTGAGTTGTGACCGTGTAAATTAGATGCACTCAGTGAACTCGAGCAATCAGACTGATGTTCATAAGTAGGCATATGCGGACGTAATCAAGGTGTGTATGTATATTGTGCGATTGGTCTATGTGAGCTTCAGATGAGTATGTGAGTAGTTGAGTAGTTAAATAGGTGAGTGGGTGACAGTTGAATCAGATGACATAAGGTATTTTCATATGTGTAGTGTTTGATCCAGTCGTACTATTGTGATGGAAGTAGTAGGCGAATGGTGGAATAGATGACACGAGTAGACTGGGAGACGAGGACGTATGGTAGGAAATAGGTGAAGGGCATAGGCTAGTTGATTGTCCATGCATTGATTTAGGTGTGCATTTATGCTTGTGTTCAATCGCGTTCTTTCTCATTGGTGGTTGTGATGCGCGATCGATTGAAATGCGATGCATGTTTGGTTAGCGATTGAGACTACTGATATGAATGGTTTGAGTAGTTTGATGGAGAGATTTGTTTGTTTAGATTGTTGTTGACGGTTTGCAGTTTGTGTCTGTGTAATTTTGCATATAGTTTATATGTTTGTGTGTTGATATATAGTTTGGCAGTTGGTATTTTCGGTTGATTGGGTGCATTTTAGTTTGTTTTGGTTCTTATATGATCAAATGAGTGATTTGGTGTGGATTGAATTGTTTTGGTTGGTTCAATGTGATAGTTTGTTAGTTAGAGTGCACTCTGGTGTCTCCTCATTTGCGGATAGATCTTTCGCCTTTTACTAAAGATTTCCGTGGGGAGGCACAACACAATGAGTCTGAACTCATTTTTTACAACCCCATCCCTCGGATGGGGCAGATCAAATCAAACAAAATCCACAACACAAATACTATCAACCATCCGTACACAACCGCAACCGCATCCGTATCCCCAACAAATTTACCCACTAAATAGAATACGTATCACTGGAAGGTAGTCGCATTCACCAGGACTGGAATGTCACTGTTCAATCGCCTTGTTCCTCATACGTGATCAGATTAGAACAGATCAAATCAGATTAGATCAGGTCGGATCAGATCAGATCAGATCAGATCAGTTTCATTTACGTCGAACAGGATTCGATGAGTTCAAATAAGATGAGGACAGGTGATGTGACTAAGATGGAGTGGGCTGCGCTTCACATCACACACAGGGATCAGAATGAGATGGGCAAAACGAAGGAAACGAACAGACACGAAGATTATCATATATATATATATATATATATATATATATATATATATATATATATAGATATGTATGAGCACGAGAGAGCGAGAGCGAGAGGGAGAGAGGAAGAACGAGAGCAACAGAACAGCGAGGGAGTGAGGGGGGGGGCGAGAGAGGGAGATTTAGACATAGATTAGTGGGTCATGTGAGGGTAGATAGGGTGATGTGAGGAAATGAATATCTCGGCGAACGGTTTGAAGAGGGTGGATGGGGCTGAGTTGTGACCGTGTAAATTAGATGCACTCAGTGAACTCGAGCAATCAGACTGATGTTCATAAGTAGGCATATGCGGACGTAATCAAGGTGTGTATGTATATTGTGCGATTGGTCTATGTGAGCTTCAGATGAGTATGTGAGTAGTTGAGTAGTTAAATAGGTGAGTGGGTGACAGTTGAATCAGATGACACAAGGTATTTTCATATGTGTAGTGTTTGATCCAGTCGTACTATTGTGATGGAAGTAGTAGGCGAATGGTGGAATAGATGACACGAGTAGACTGGGAGACGAGGACGTATGGTAGGAAATAGGTGAAGGGCATAGGCTAGTTGATTGTGCATGCATTGATTTAGGTGTGCATTTATGCTTGTGTTCAATCGCGTTCTTTCTCATTGGTGGTTGTGATGCGCGATCGATTGAAATGCGATGCATGTTTGGTTAGCGATTGAGACTACTGATATGAATGGTTTGAGTAGTTTGATGGAGAGATTTGTTTGTTTAGATTGTTGTTGACGGTTTGCAGTTTGTGTCTGTGTAATTTTGCATATAGTTTATATGTTTGTGTGTTGATATATAGTTTGGCAGTTGGTATTTTCGGTTGATTGGGTGTATTTTAGTTTGTTTTGGTTTTTATATGATCAAATGAGTGATTTGGTGTGGATTGAATTGTTTTGGTTGGTTCAATGTGATAGTTTGTTAGTTAGATTGTCACTCTGGTGTCTCCTCATTTGCGGATAGATCTTTCGCCTTTTACTAAAGATTTCCGTGGGGAGGCACAACACAATGAGTCTGAACTCATTTTTTACAACCCCATCCCTCGGATGGGGCAGATCAAATCAAACAAAATCCACAACACAAATACTATCAACCATCCGTACACAACCGCAACCGCAACCGCATCCGTATCCCCAACAAATTTACCCACTAAATAGAATACGTATCACTGGAAGGTAGTCGCATTCACCAGGACTGGAATGTCACTGTTCAATCGCCTTGTTCCTCATACGTGATCAGATTAGAACAGATCAAATCAGATTAGATCAGGTCGGATCAGATCAGATCAGATCAGATCAGATCAGTTTCATTTACGTCGAACAGGATTCGATGAGTTCAAATAAGATGAGGACAGGTGATGTGACTAAGATGGAGTGGGCTGCGCTTCACATCACACACAGGGATCAGAATGAGATGGGCAAAACGAAGGAAACGAACAGACACGAAGATTATCATATATATATATATATATATATATATATATATATATATTTATATACATATAGACATGTATGAGCACGAGAGAGCGAGAGCGAGAGGGAGAGAGGAAGAACGAGAGCAACAGAACAGCGAGGGAGTGAGGGGGGGGGGCGAGAGAGGGAGATTTAGACATAGATTAGTGGGTCATGTGAGGGTAGATAGGGTGATGTGAGGAAATGAATATCTCGGCGAACGGTTTGAAGAGGGTGGATGGGGCTGAGTTGTGACCGTGTAAATTAGATGCACTCAGTGAACTCGAGCAATCAGACTGATGTTCATAAGTAGGCATATGCGGACGTAATCAAGGTGTGTATGTATATTGTGCGATTGGTCTATGTGAGCTTCAGATGAGTATGTGAGTAGTTGAGTAGTTAAATAGGTGAGTGGGTGACAGTTGAATCAGATGACATAAGGTATTTTCATATGTGTAGTGTTTGATCCAGTCGTACTATTGTGATGGAAGTAGTAGGCGAATGGTGGAATAGATGACACGAGCAGACTGGGAGACGAGGACGTATGGTAGGAAATAGGTGAAGGGCATAGGCTAGTTGATTGTCCATGCATTGATTTAGGTGTGCATTTATGCTTGTGTTCAATCGCGTTCTTTCTCATTGGTGGTTGTGATGCGCGATCGATTGAAATGCGATGCATGTTTGGTTAGCGATTGAGGCTACTGATATGAATGGTTTGAGTAGTTTGATGGAGAGATTTGTTTGTTTAGATTGTTGTTGACGGTTTGCAGTTTGTGTCTGTGTAATTTTGCATATAGTTTATATGTTTGTGTGTTGATGTATTGTTTGGCAGTTGGTATTTTTGGTTGATTGGGTGTATTTTAGTTTGTTTTGGTTTTTATATGATCAAATGAGTGATTTGGTGTGGATTGAATTGTTTTGGTTGGTTCAATGTGATAGTTTGTTAGTTAGATTGTCACTCTGGTGTCTCCTCATTTGCGGATAGATCTTTCGCCTTTTACTAAAGATTTCCGTGGGGATGCACAACACAATGAGTCTGAACTCATTTTTTACAACCCCATCCCTCGGATGGGGCAGATCAAATCAAACAAAATCCACAACACAAATACTATCAACCATCCGTACACAACCGCAACCGCAACCGCATCCGTATCCCCAACAAATTTACCCACTAAATAGAATACGTATCACTGGAAGGTAGTCGCATTCACCAGGACTGGAATGTCACTGTTCAATCGCCTTGTTCCTCATACGTGATCAGATTAGAACAGATCAAATCAGATTAGATCAGGTCGGATCAGATCAGATCAGATCAGATCAGATCAGATCAGTTTCATTTACGTCGAACAGGATTCGATGAGTTCAAATAAGATGAGGACAGGTGATGTGACTAAGATGGAGTGGGCTGCGCTTCACATCACACACAGGGATCAGAATGAGATGGGCAAAACGAAGGAAACGAACAGACACGAAGATTATCATATATATATATATATATATATATATATATATATATACATATATATATATATACATATATATATATATATATATATGTATATATATATATGTATGAGCACGAGAGAGCGAGAGCGAGAGGGAGAGAGGAAGAACGAGAGCAACAGAACAGCGAGGGAGTGAGGGGGGGGCGAGAGAGGGAGATTTAGACATAGATTAGTGGGTCATGTGAGGGTAGATAGGGTGATGTGAGGAAATGAATATCTCGGCGAACGGTTTGAAGAGGGTGGATGGGGCTGAGTTGTGACCGTGTAAATTAGATGCACTCAGTGAACTCGAGCAATCAGACTGATGTTCATAAGTAGGCATATGCGGACGTAATCAAGGTGTGTATGTATATTGTGCGATTGGTCTATGTGAGCTTCAGATGAGTATGTGAGTAGTTGAGTAGTTAAATAGGTGAGTGGGTGACAGTTGAATCAGATGACATAAGGTATTTTCATATGTGTAGTGTTTGATCCAGTCGTACTATTGTGATGGAAGTAGTAGGCGAATGGTGGAATAGATGACACGAGCAGACTGGGAGACGAGGACGTATGGTAGGAAATAGGTGAAGGGCATAGGCTAGTTGATTGTCCATGCATTGATTTAGGTGTGCATTTATGCTTGTGTTCAATCGCGTTCTTTCTCATTGGTGGTTGTGATGCGCGATCGATTGAAATGCGATGCATGTTTGGTTAGCGATTGAGACTACTGATATGAATGGTTTGAGTAGTTTGATGGAGAGATTTGTTTGTTTAGATTGTTGTTGACGGTTTGCAGTTTGTGTCTGTGTAATTTTGCATATAGTTTATATGTTTGTGTGTTGATGTATGGTTTGGCAGTTGGTATTTTTGGTTGATTGGGTGTATTTTAGTTTGTTTTGGTTTTAATATGATCAAATGAGTGATTTGGTGTGGATTGAATTGTTTTGGTTGGTTCAATGTGATAGTTTGTTAGTTAGATTGTCACTCTGGTGTCTCCTCATTTGCGGATAGATCTTTCGCCTTTTACTAAAGATTTCCGTGAGGATGCACAACACAATGAGTCTGAACTCATTTTTTACAACCCCATCCCTCGGATGGGGCAGATCAAATCAAACAAAATCCACAACACAAATACTATCAACCATCCGTACACAACCGCAACCGCAACCGCATCCGTATCCCCAACAAATTTACCCACTAAATAGAATACGTATCACTGGAAGGTAGTCGCATTCACCAGGACTGGAATGTCACTGTTCAATCGCCTTGTTCCTCATACGTGATCAGATTAGAACAGATCAAATCAGATTAGATCAGGTCGGATCAGATCAGATCAGATCAGATCAGATCAGATCAGTTTCATTTACGTCGAACAGGATTCGATGAGTTCAAATAAGATGAGGACAGGTGATGTGACTAAGATGGAGTGGGCTGCGCTTCACATCACACACAGGGATCAGAATGAGATGGGCAAAACGAAGGAAACGAACAGACACGAAGATTATCATATATATATATATATATATATATATATATATATATATACATATATATATATATACATATATATATATATATATATATGTATATATATATATGTATGAGCACGAGAGAGCGAGAGCGAGAGGGAGAGAGGAAGAACGAGAGCAACAGAACAGCGAGGGAGTGAGGGGGGGGCGAGAGAGGGAGATTTAGACATAGATTAGTGGGTCATGTGAGGGTAGATAGGGTGATGTGAGGAAATGAATATCTCGGCGAACGGTTTGAAGAGGGTGGATGGGGCTGAGTTGTGACCGTGTAAATTAGATGCACTCAGTGAACTCGAGCAATCAGACTGATGTTCATAAGTAGGCATATGCGGACGTAATCAAGGTGTGTATGTATATTGTGCGATTGGTCTATGTGAGCTTCAGATGAGTATGTGAGTAGTTGAGTAGTTAAATAGGTGAGTGGGTGACAGTTGAATCAGATGACATAAGGTATTTTCATATGTGTAGTGTTTGATCCAGTCGTACTATTGTGATGGAAGTAGTAGGCGAATGGTGGAATAGATGACACGAGCAGACTGGGAGACGAGGACGTATGGTAGGAAATAGGTGAAGGGCATAGGCTAGTTGATTGTCCATGCATTGATTTAGGTGTGCATTTATGCTTGTGTTCAATCGCGTTCTTTCTCATTGGTGGTTGTGATGCGCGATCGATTGAAATGCGATGCATGTTTGGTTAGCGATTGAGACTACTGATATGAATGGTTTGAGTAGTTTGATGGAGAGATTTGTTTGTTTAGATTGTTGTTGACGGTTTGCAGTTTGTGTCTGTGTAATTTTGCATATAGTTTATATGTTTGTGTGTTGATGTATGGTTTGGCAGTTGGTATTTTTGGTTGATTGGGTGTATTTTAGTTTGTTTTGGTTTTAATATGATCAAATGAGTGATTTGGTGTGGATTGAATTGTTTTGGTTGGTTCAATGTGATAGTTTGTTAGTTAGATTGTCACTCTGGTGTCTCCTCATTTGCGGATAGATCTTTCGCCTTTTACTAAAGATTTCCGTGAGGATGCACAACACAATGAGTCTGAACTCATTTTTTACAACCCCATCCCTCGGATGGGGCAGATCAAATCAAACAAAATCCACAACACAAATACTATCAACCATCCGTACACAACCGCAACCGCAACCGCATCCGTATCCCCAACAAATTTACCCACTAAATAGAATACGTATCACTGGAAGGTAGTCGCATTCACCAGGACTGGAATGTCACTGTTCAATCGCCTTGTTCCTCATACGTGATCAGATTAGAACAGATCAAATCAGATTAGATCAGGTCGGATCAGATCAGATCAGATCAGATCAGATCAGATCAGTTTCATTTACGTCGAACAGGATTCGATGAGTTCAAATAAGATGAGGACAGGTGATGTGACTAAGATGGAGTGGGCTGCGCTTCACATCACACACAGGGATCAGAATGAGATGGGCAAAACGAAGGAAACCAACAGACACGAAGATTATCATATATATATATATATATATATATATATATATATATATATATATATATATATATATATATATATATATATATATATATATATATATATATATAGATATGTATGAGCACGAGAGAGCGAGAGCGAGAGGGAGAGAGGAAGAACGAGAGCAACAGAACAGCGAGGGAGTGAGGGGGGGGGGGCGAGAGAGGGAGATTTAGACATAGATTAGTGGGTCATGTGAGGGTAGATAGGGTGATGTGAGGAAATGAATATCTCGGCGAACGGTTTGAAGAGGGTGGATGGGGCTGAGTTGTGACCGTGTAAATTAGATGCACTCAGTGAACTCGAGCAATCAGACTGATGTTCATAAGTAGGCATATGCGGACGTAATCAAGGTGTGTATGTATATTGTGCGATTGGTCTATGTGAGCTTCAGATGAGTATGTGAGTAGTTGAGTAGTTAAATAGGTGAGTGGGTGACAGTTGAATCAGATGACATAAGGTATTTTCATATGTGTAGTGTTTGATCCAGTCGTACTATTGTGATGGAAGTAGTAGGCGAATGGTGGAATAGATGACACGAGTAGACTGGGAGACGAGGACGTATGGTAGGAAATAGGTGAAGGGCATAGGCTAGTTGATTGTGCATGCATTGATTTAGGTGTGCATTTATGCTTGTGTTCAATCGCGTTCTTTCTCATTGGTGGTTGTGATGCGCGATCGATTGAAATGCGATGCATGTTTGGTTAGCGATTGAGACTACTGATATGA
The DNA here is from genome assembly GCA_948099385.1 of Fasciola hepatica. NCBI lineage: Eukaryota > Metazoa > Platyhelminthes > Trematoda > Plagiorchiida > Fasciolidae > Fasciola > Fasciola hepatica. Next base: position 12,109,836 of record CANUEZ040000048.1, on the reverse strand, counting down.
ATGGTTTGAGTAGTTTGATGGAGAGATTTGTTTGTTTAGATTGTTGTTGACGGTTTGCAGTTTGTGTCTGTGTAATTTTGCATATAGTTTATATGTTTGTGTGTTGATGTATTGTTTGGCAGTTGGTATTTTTGGTTGATTGGGTGTATTTTAGTTTGTTTTGGTTTTTATATGATCAAATGAGTGATTTGGTGTGGATTGAATTGTTTTGGTTGGTTCAATGTGATAGTTTGTTAGTTAGATTGTCACTCTGGTGTCTCCTCATTTGCGGATAGATCTTTCGCCTTTTACTAAAGATTTCCGTGGGGAGGCACAACACAATGAGTCTGAACTCATTTTTCACAACCCCATCCCTCGGATGGGGCAGATCAAATCAAACAAAATCCACAACACAAATACTATCAACCATCCGTACACAACCGCAACCGCATCCGTATCCCCAACAAATTTACCCACTAAATAGAATACGTATCACTGGAAGGTAGTCGCATTCACCAGGACTGGAATGTCACTGTTCAATCGCCTTGTTCCTCATACGTGATCAGATTAGAACAGATCAAATCAGATTAGATCAGGTCGGATCAGATCAGATCAGATCAGATCAGTTTCATTTACGTCGAACAGGATTCGATGAGTTCAAATAAGATGAGGACAGGTGATGTGACTAAGATGGAGTGGGCTGCGCTTCACATCACACACAGGGATCAGAATGAGATGGGCAAAACGAAGGAAACGAACAGACACGAAGATTATCATATATATATTTTTATATATATATACATATAGATATGTATGAGCACGAGAGAGCGAGAGCGAGAGGGAGAGAGGAAGAACGAGAGCAACAGAATAACGAGGGAGTGAGGGGGGGCGAGAGAGGGAGATTTAGACATAGATTAGTGGGTCATGTGAGGGTAGATAGGGTGATGTGAGGAAATGAATATCTCGGCGAACGGTTTGAAGAGGGTGGATGGGGCTGAGTTGTGACCGTGTAAATTAGATGCACTCAGTGAACTCGAGCAATCAGACTGATGTTCATAAGTAGGCATATGCGGACGTAATCAAGGTGTGTATGTATATTGTGCGATTGGTCTATGTGAGCTTCAGATGAGTATGTGAGTAGTTGAGTAGTTAAATAGGTGAGTGGGTGACAGTTGAATCAGATGACATAAGGTATTTTCATATGTGTAGTGTTTGATCCAGTCGTACTATTGTGATGGAAGTAGTAGGCGAATGGTGGAATAGATGACACGAGTAGACTGGGAGACGAGGACGTATGGTAGGAAATAGGTGAAGGGCATAGGCTAGTTGATTGTCCATGCATTGATTTAGGTGTGCATTTATGCTTGTGTTCAATCGCGTTCTTTCTCATTGGTGGTTGTGATGCGCGATCGATTGAAATGCGATGCATGTTTGGTTAGCGATTGAGACTACTGATATGAATGGTTTGAGTAGTTTGATGGAGAGATTTGTTTGTTTAGATTGTTGTTGACGGTTTGCAGTTTGTGTCTGTGTAATTTTGCATATAGTTTATATGTTTGTGTGTTGATGTATGGTTTGGCAGTTGGTATTTTTGGTTGATTGGGTGTATTTTAGTTTGTTTTGGTTTTTGGATGATCAAATGAGTGATTTGGTGTGGATTGAATTGTTTTGGTTGGTTCAATGTGATAGTTTGTTAGTTAGATTGTCACTCTGGTGTCTCCTCATTTGCGGATAAATCTTTCGCCTTTTACTAAAGATTTCCGTGGGGAGGCACAACACAATGAGTCTGAACTCATTTTTTACAACCCCATCCCTCGGATGGGGCAGATCAAATCAAACAAAATCCACAACACAAATACTATCAACCATCCGTACACAACCGCAACCGCATCCGTATCCCCAACAAATTTACCCACTAAATAGAATACGTATCACTGGAAGGTAGTCGCATTCACCAGGACTGGAATGTCACTGTTCAATCGCCTTGTTCCTCATACGTGATCAGATTAGAACAGATCAAATCAGATTAGATCAGGTCGGATCAGATCAGATCAGATCAGATCAGATCAGTTTCATTTACGTCGAACAGGATTCGATGAGTTCAAATAAGATGAGGACAGGTGATGTGACTAAGATGGAGTGGGCTGCGCTTCACATCACACACAGGGATCAGAATGAGATGGGCAAAACGAAGGAAACGAACAGACACGAAGATTATCATATATATATTTTTATATATATATATACATATAGATATGTATGAGCACGAGAGAGCGAGAGCGAGAGGGAGAGAGGAAGAACGAGAGCAACAGAATAACGAGGGAGTGAGGGGGGGCGAGAGAGGGAGATTTAGACATAGATTAGTGGGTCATGTGAGGGTAGATAGGGTGATGTGAGGAAATGAATATCTCGGCGAACGGTTTGAAGAGGGTGGATGGGGCTGAGTTGTGACCGTGTAAATTAGATGCACTCAGTGAACTCGAGCAATCAGACTGATGTTCATAAGTAGGCATATGCGGACGTAATCAAGGTGTGTATGTATATTGTGCGATTGGTCTATGTGAGCTTCAGATGAGTATGTGAGTAGTTGAGTAGTTAAATAGGTGAGTGGGTGACAGTTGAATCAGATGACATAAGGTATTTTCATATGTGTAGTGTTTGATCCAGTCGTACTATTGTGATGGAAGTAGTAGGCGAATGGTGGAATAGATGACACGAGTAGACTGGGAGACGAGGACGTATGGTAGGAAATAGGTGAAGGGCATAGGCTAGTTGATTGTGCATGCATTGATTTAGGTGTGCATTTATGCTTGTGTTCAATCGCGTTCTTTCTCATTGGTGGTTGTGATGCGCGATCGATTGAAATGCGATGCGTTTGGTTAGCGATTGAGACTACTGATATGAATGGTTTGAGTAGTTTGATGGAGAGATTTGTTTGTTTAGATTGTTGTTGACGGTTTGCAGTTTGTGTCTGTGTAATTTTGCATATAGTTTATATGTTTGTGTGTTGATGTATGGTTTGGCAGTTGGTATTTTTGGTTGATTGGGTGTATTTTAGTTTGTTTTGGTTTTTGGATGATCAAATGAGTGATTTGGTGTGGATTGAATTGTTTTGGTTGGTTCAATGTGATAGTTTGTTAGTTAGATTGTCACTCTGGTGTCTCCTCATTTGCGGATAAATCTTTCGCCTTTTACTAAAGATTTCCGTGGGGATGCACAACACAATGAGTCTGAACTCATTTTTTACAACCCCATCCCTCGGATGGGGCAGATCAAATCAAACAAAATCCACAACACAAATACTATCAACCATCCGTACACAACCGCAACCGCATCCGTATCCCCAACAAATTTACCCACTAAATAGAATACGTATCACTGGAAGGTAGTCGCATTCACCAGGACTGGAATGTCACTGTTCAATCGCCTTGTTCCTCATACGTGATCAGATTAGAACAGATCAAATCAGATTAGATCAGGTCGGATCAGATCAGATCAGATCAGATCAGATCAGTTTCATTTACGTCGAACAGGATTCGATGAGTTCAAATAAGATGAGGACAGGTGATGTGACTAAGATGGAGTGGGCTGCGCTTCACATCACACACAGGGATCAGAATGAGATGGGCAAAACGAAGGAAACCAACAGACACGAAGATTATCATATATATATATATATATATTTATATACATATAGACATGTATGAGCACGAGAGAGCGAGAGCGAGAGGGAGAGAGGAAGAACGAGAGCAACAGAACAGCGAGGGAGTGAGGGGGGGGGCGAGAGAGGGAGATTTAGACATAGATTAGTGGGTCATGTGAGGGTAGATAGGGTGATGTGAGGAAATGAATATCTCGGCGAACGGTTTGAAGAGGGTGGATGGGGCTGAGTTGTGACCGTGTAAATTAGATGCACTCAGTGAACTCGAGCAATCAGACTGATGTTCATAAGTAGGCATATGCGGACGTAATCAAGGTGTGTATGTATATTGTGCGATTGGTCTATGTGAGCTTCAGATGAGTATGTGAGTAGTTGAGTAGTTAAATAGGTGAGTGGGTGACAGTTGAATCAGATGACATAAGGTATTTTCATATGTGTAGTGTTTGATCCAGTCGTACTATTGTGATGGAAGTAGTAGGCGAATGGTGGAATAGATGACACGAGTAGACTGGGAGACGAGGACGTATGGTAGGAAATAGGTGAAGGGCATAGGCTAGTTGATTGTCCATGCATTGATTTAGGTGTGCATTTATGCTTGTGTTCAATCGCGTTCTTTCTCATTGGTGGTTGTGATGCGCGATCGATTGAAATGCGATGCATGTTTGGTTAGCGATTGAGACTACTGATATGAATGGTTTGAGTAGTTTGATGGAGAGATTTGTTTGTTTAGATTGTTGTTGACGGTTTGCAGTTTGTGTCTGTGTAATTTTGCATATAGTTTATATGTTTGTGTGTTGATGTATGGTTTGGCAGTTGGTATTTTTGGTTGATTGGGTGTATTTTAGTTTGTTTTGGTTTTTATATGATCAAATGAGTGATTTGGTGTGGATTGAATTGTTTTGGTTGGTTCAATGTGATAGTTTGTTAGTTAGATTGTCACTCTGGTGTCTCCTCATTTGCGGATAAATCTTTCGCCTTTTACTAAAGATTTCCGTGGGGATGCACAACACAATGAGTCTGAACTCATTTTTTACAACCCCATCCCTCGGATGGGGCAGATCAAATCAAACAAAATCCACAACACAAATACTATCAACCATCCGTACACAACCGCAACCGCATCCGTATCCCCAACAAATTTACCCACTAAATAGAATACGTATCACTGGAAGGTAGTCGCATTCACCAGGACTGGAATGTCACTGTTCAATCGCCTTGTTCCTCATACGTGATCAGATTAGAACAGATCAAATCAGATTAGATCAGGTCGGATCAGATCAGATCAGATCAGATCAGATCAGTTTCATTTACGTCGAACAGGATTCGATGAGTTCAAATAAGATGAGGACAGGTGATGTGACTAAGATGGAGTGGGCTGCGCTTCACATCACACACAGGGATCAGAATGAGATGGGCAAAACGAAGGAAACGAACAGACACGAAGATTATCATATATATATTTTTATATATATATATACATATAGATATGTATGAGCACGAGAGAGCGAGAGCGAGAGGGAGAGAGGAAGAACGAGAACAACAGAACAACGAGGGAGTGAGGGGGGGCGAGAGAGGGAGATTTAGACATAGATTAGTGGGTCATGTGAGGGTAGATAGGGTGATGTGAGGAAATGAATATCTCGGCGAACGGTTTGAAGAGGGTGGATGGGGCTGAGTTGTGACCGTGTAAATTAGATGCACTCAGTGAACTCGAGCAATCAGACTGATGTTCATAAGTAGGCATATGCGGACGTAATCAAGGTGTGTATGTATATTGTGCGATTGGTCTATGTGAGCTTCAGATGAGTATGTGAGTAGTTGAGTAGTTAAATAGGTGAGTGGGTGACAGTTGAATCAGATGACATAAGGTATTTTCATATGTGTAGTGTTTGATCCAGTCGTACTATTGTGATGGAAGTAGTAGGCGAATGGTGGAATAGATGACACGAGTAGACTGGGAGACGAGGACGTATGGTAGGAAATAGGTGAAGGGCATAGGCTAGTTGATTGTGCATGCATTGATTTAGGTGTGCATTTATGCTTGTGTTCAATCGCGTTCTTTCTCATTGGTGGTTGTGATGCGCGATCGATTGAAATGCGATGCGTTTGGTTAGCGATTGAGACTACTGATATGAATGGTTTGAGTAGTTTGATGGAGAGATTTGTTTGTTTAGATTGTTGTTGACGGTTTGCAGTTTGTGTCTGTGTAATTTTGCATATAGTTTATATGTTCGTGTGTTGATATATAGTTTGGCAGTTGGTATTTTCGGTTGATTGGGTGCATTTTAGTTTGTTTTGGTTTTTATATGATCAAATGAGTGATTTGGTGTGGATTGAATTGTTTTGGTTGGTTCAATGTGATAGTTTGTTAGTTAGATTGTCACTCTGGTGTCTCCTCATTTGCGGATAAATCTTTCGCCTTTTACTAAAGATTTCCGTGGGGAGGCACAACACAATGAGTCTGAACTCATTTTTTACAACCCCATCCCTCGGATGGGGCAGATCAAATCAAACAAAATCCACAACACAAATACTATCAACCATCCGTACACAACCGCAACCGCATCCGTATCCCCAACAAATTTACCCACTAAATAGAATACGTATCACTGGAAGGTAGTCGCATTCACCAGGACTGGAATGTCACTGTTCAATCGCCTTGTTCCTCATACGTGATCAGATTAGAACAGATCAAATCAGATTAGATCAGGTCGGATCAGATCAGATCAGATCAGATCAGATCAGTTTCATTTACGTCGAACAGGATTCGATGAGTTCAAATAAGATGAGGACAGGTGATGTGACTAAGATGGAGTGGGCTGCGCTTCACATCACACACAGGGATCAGAATGAGATGGGCAAAACGAAGGAAACGAACAGACACGAAGATTATCATATATATATTTTTATATATATATATACATATAGATATGTATGAGCACGAGAGAGCGAGAGCGAGAGGGAGAGAGGAAGAACGAGAACAACAGAACAACGAGGGAGTGAGGGGGGGCGAGAGAGGGAGATTTAGACATAGATTAGTGGGTCATGTGAGGGTAGATAGGGTGATGTGAGGAAATGAATATCTCGGCGAACGGTTTGAAGAGGGTGGATGGGGCTGAGTTGTGACCGTGTAAATTAGATGCACTCAGTGAACTCGAGCAATCAGACTGATGTTCATAAGTAGGCATATGCGGACGTAATCAAGGTGTGTATGTATATTGTGCGATTGGTCTATGTGAGCTTCAGATGAGTATGTGAGTAGTTGAGTAGTTAAATAGGTGAGTGGGTGACAGTTGAATCAGATGACATAAGGTATTTTCATATGTGTAGTGTTTGATCCAGTCGTACTATTGTGATGGAAGTAGTAGGCGAATGGTGGAATAGATGACACGAGTAGACTGGGAGACGAGGACGTATGGTAGGAAATAGGTGAAGGGCATAGGCTAGTTGATTGTGCATGCATTGATTTAGGTGTGCATTTATGCTTGTGTTCAATCGCGTTCTTTCTCATTGGTGGTTGTGATGCGCGATCGATTGAAATGCGATGCATGTTTGGTTAGCGATTGAGACTACTGATATGAATGGTTTGAGTAGTTTGATGGAGAGATTTGTTTGTTTAGATTGTTGTTGACGGTTTGCAGTTTGTGTCTGTGTAATTTTGCATATAGTTTATATGTTTGTGTGTTGATGTATGGTTTGGCAGTTGGTATTTTTGGTTGATTGGGTGTATTTTAGTTTGTTTTGGTTTTTATATGATCAAATGAGTGATTTGGTGTGGATTGAATTGTTTTGGTTGGTTCAATGTGATAGTTTGTTAGTTAGATTGTCACTCTGGTGTCTCCTCATTTGCGGATAAATCTTTCGCCTTTTACTAAAGATTTCCGTGGGGATGCACAACACAATGAGTCTGAACTCATTTTTTACAACCCCATCCCTCGGATGGGGCAGATCAAATCAAACAAAATCCACAACACAAATACTATCAACCATCCGTACACAACCGCAACCGCATCCGTATCCCCAACAAATTTACCCACTAAATAGAATACGTATCACTGGAAGGTAGTCGCATTCACCAGGACTGGAATGTCACTGTTCAATCGCCTTGTTCCTCATACGTGATCAGATTAGAACAGATCAAATCAGATTAGATCAGGTCGGATCAGATCAGATCAGATCAGATCAGATCAGTTTCATTTACGTCGAACAGGATTCGATGAGTTCAAATAAGATGAGGACAGGTGATGTGACTAAGATGGAGTGGGCTGCGCTTCACATCACACACAGGGATCAGAATGAGATGGGCAAAACGAAGGAAACGAACAGACACGAAGATTATCATATATATATATATATATATATATATATATATATATATATATATATATACATATAGATATGTATGAGCATGAGAGAGCGAGAGCGAGAGGGAGAGAGGAATAACGAGAGCAACAGAACAGCGAGGGAGTGAGGGGGGGGGGCGAGAGAGGGAGATTTAGACATAGATTAGTGGGTCATGTGAGGGTAGATAGGGTGATGTGAGGAAATGAATATCTCGGCGAACGGTTTGAAGAGGGTGGATGGGGCTGAGTTGTGACCGTGTAAATTAGATGCACTCAGTGAACTCGAGCAATCAGACTGATGTTCATAAGTAGGCATATGCGGACGTAATCAAGGTGTGTATGTATATTGTGCGATTGGTCTATGTGAGCTTCAGATGAGTATGTGAGTAGTTGAGTAGTTAAATAGGTGAGTGGGTGACAGTTGAATCAGATGACATAAGGTATTTTCATATGTGTAGTGTTTGATCCAGTCGTACCATTGTGATGGAAGTAGTAGGCGAATGGTGGAATAGATGACACGAGTAGACTGGGAGACGAGGACGTATGGTAGGAAATAGGTGAAGGGCATAGGCTAGTTGATTGTGCATGCATTGATTTAGGTGTGCATTTATGCTTGTGTTCAATCGCGTTCTTTCTCATTGGTGGTTGTGATGCGCGATCGATTGAAATGCGATGCGTTTGGTTAGCGATTGAGACTACTGATATGAATGGTTTGAGTAGTTTGATGGAGAGATTTGTTTGTTTAGATTGTTGTTGACGGTTTGCAGTTTGTGTCTGTGTAATTTTGCATATAGTTTATATGTTTGTGTGTTGATGTATGGTTTGGCAGTTGGTATTTTTGGTTGATTGGGTGTATTTTAGTTTGTTTTGGTTTTTATATGATCAAATGAGTGATTTGGTGTGGATTGAATTGTTTTGGTTGGTTCAATGTGATAGTTTGTTAGTTAGATTGTCACTCTGGTGTCTCCTCATTTGCGGATAAATCTTTCGCCTTTTACTAAAGATTTCCGTGGGGAGGCACAACACAATGAGTCTGAACTCATTTTTTACAACCCCATCCCTCGGATGGGGCAGATCAAATCAAACAAAATCCACAACACAAATACTATCAACCATCCGTACACAACCGCAACCGCATCCGTATCCCCAACAAATTTACCCACTAAATAGAATACGTATCACTGGAAGGTAGTCGCATTCACCAGGACTGGAATGTCACTGTTCAATCGCCTTGTTCCTCATACGTGATCAGATTAGAACAGATCAAATCAGATTAGATCAGGTCGGATCAGATCAGATCAGATCAGATCAGTTTCATTTACGTCGAACAGGATTCGATGAGTTCAAATAAGATGAGGACAGGTGATGTGACTAAGATGGAGTGGGCTGCGCTTCACATCACACACAGGGATCAGAATGAGATGGGCAAAACGAAGGAAACGAACAGACACGAAGATTATCATATATATATATATATATATATATATATATATATATATATATATATATATACATATAGATATGTATGAGCATGAGAGAGCGAGAGCGAGAGGGAGAGAGGAAGAACGAGAGCAACAGAACAGCGAGGGAGTGAGGGGGGGGGGCGAGAGAGGGAGATTTAGACATAGATTAGTGGGTCATGTGAGGGTAGATAGGGTGATGTGAGGAAATGAATATCTCGGCGAACGGTTTGAAGAGGGTGGATGGGGCTGAGTTGTGACCGTGTAAATTAGATGCACTCAGTGAACTCGAGCAATAAGACTGATGTTCATAAGTAGGCATATGCGGACGTAATCAAGGTGTGTATGTATATTGTGCGATTGGTCTATGTGAGCTTCAGATGAGTATGTGAGTAGTTGAGTAGTTAAATAGGTGAGTGGGTGACAGTTGAATCAGATGACATAAGGTATTTTCATATGTGTAGTGTTTGATCCAGTCGTACCATTGTGATGGAAGTAGTAGGCGAATGGTGGAATAGATGACACGAGTAGACTGGGAGACGAGGACGTATGGTAGGAAATAGGTGAAGGGCATAGGCTAGTTGATTGTGCATGCATTGATTTAGGTGTGCATTTATGCTTGTGTTCAATCGCGTTCTTTCTCATTGGTGGTTGTGATGCGCGATCGATTGAAATGCGATGCGTTTGGTTAGCGATTGAGACTACTGATATGAATGGTTTGAGTAGTTTGATGGAGAGATTTGTTTGTTTAGATTGTTGTTGACGGTTTGCAGTTTGTGTCTGTGTAATTTTGCATATAGTTTATATGTTTGTGTGTTGATGTATGGTTTGGCAGTTGGTATTTTTGGTTGATTGGGTGTATTTTAGTTTGTTTTGGTTTTTATATGATCAAATGAGTGATTTGGTGTGGATTGAATTGTTTTGGTTGGTTCAATGTGATAGTTTGTTAGTTAGATTGTCACTCTGGTGTCTCCTCATTTGCGGATAAATCTTTCGCCTTTTACTAAAGATTTCCGTGGGGAGGCACAACACAATGAGTCTGAACTCATTTTTTACAACCCCATCCCTCGGATGGGGCAGATCAAATCAAACAAAATCCACAACACAAATACTATCAACCATCCGTACACAACCGCAACCGCATCCGTATCCCCAACAAATTTACCCACTAAATAGAATACGTATCACTGGAAGGTAGTCGCATTCACCAGGACTGGAATGTCACTGTTCAATCGCCTTGTTCCTCATACGTGATCAGATTAGAACAGATCAAATCAGATTAGATCAGGTCGGATCAGATCAGATCAGATCAGATCAGATCAGTTTCATTTACGTCGAACAGGATTCGATGAGTTCAAATAAGATGAGGACAGGTGATGTGACTAAGATGGAGTGGGCTGCGCTTCACATCACACACAGGGATCAGAATGAGATGGGCAAAACGAAGGAAACGAACAGACACGAAGATTATCATATATATATTTTTATATATATATACATATAGATATGTATGAGCACGAGAGAGCGAGAGCGAGAGGGAGAGAGGAAGAACGAGAGCAACAGAACAGCGAGGGAGTGAGGGGGGGGCGAGAGAGGGAGATTTAGACATAGATTAGTGGGTCATGTGAGGGTAGATAGGGTGATGTGAGGAAATGAATATCTCGGCGAACGGTTTGAAGAGGGTGGATGGGGCTGAGTTGTGACCGTGTAAATTAGATGCACTCAGTGAACTCGAGCAATCAGACTGATGTTCATAAGTAGGCATATGCGGACGTAATCAAGGTGTGTATGTATATTGTGCGATTGGTCTATGTGAGCTTCAGATGAGTATGTGAGTAGTTGAGTAGTTAAATAGGTGAGTGGGTGACAGTTGAATCAGATGACATAAGGTATTTTCATATGTGTAGTGTTTGATCCAGTCGTACTATTGTGATGGAAGTAGTAGGCGAATGGTGGAATAGATGACACGAGTAGACTGGGAGACGAGGACGTATGGTAGGAAATAGGTGAAGGGCATAGGCTAGTTGATTGTGCATGCATTGATTTAGGTGTGCATTTATGCTTGTGTTCAATCGCGTTCTTTCTCATTGGTGGTTGTGATGCGCGATCGATTGAAATGCGATGCGTTTGGTTAGCGATTGAGACTACTGATATGAATGGTTTGAGTAGTTTGATGGAGAGATTTGTTTGTTTAGATTGTTGTTGACGGTTTGCAGTTTGTGTCTGTGTAATTTTGCATATAGTTTATATGTTTGTGTGTTGATATATAGTTTGGCAGTTGGTATTTTTGGTTGATTGGGTGTATTTTAGTTTGTTTTGGTTTTTATATGATCAAATGAGTGATTTGGTGTGGATTGAATTGTTTTGGTTGGTTCAATGTGATAGTTTGTTAGTTAGATTGTCACTCTGGTGTCTCCTCATTTGCGGATAAATCTTTCGCCTTTTACTAAAGATTTCCGTGGGGAGGCACAACACAATGAGTCTGAACTCATTTTTTACAACCCCATCCCTCGGATGGGGCAGATCAAATCAAACAAAATCCACAACACAAATACTATCAACCATCCGTACACAACCGCAACCGCATCCGTATCCCCAACAAATTTACCCACTAAATAGAATACGTATCACTGGAAGGTAGTCGCATTCACCAGGACTGGAATGTCACTGTTCAATCGCCTTGTTCCTCATACGTGATCAGATTAGAACAGATCAAATCAGATTAGATCAGGTCGGATCAGATCAGATCAGATCAGATCAGATCAGATCAGATCAGTTTCATTTACGTCGAACAGGATTCGATGAGTTCAAATAAGATGAGGACAGGTGATGTGACTAAGATGGAGTGGGCTGCGCTTCACATCACACACAGGGATCAGAATGAGATGGGCAAAACGAAGGAAACGAACAGACACGAAGATTATCATATATATATTTTTATATATATATACATATAGATATGTATGAGCACGAGAGAGCGAGAGCGAGAGGGAGAGAGGAAGAACGAGAACAACAGAACAGCGAGGGAGTGAGGGGGGGGGGCGAGAGAGGGAGATTTAGACATAGATTAGTGGGTCATGTGAGGGTAGATAGGGTGATGTGAGGAAATGAATATCTCGGCGAACGGTTTGAAGAGGGTGGATGGGGCTGAGTTGTGACCGTGTAAATTAGATGCACTCAGTGAACTCGAGCAATCAGACTGATGTTCATAAGTAGGCATATGCGGACGTAATCAAGGTGTGTATGTATATTGTGCGATTGGTCTATGTGAGCTTCAGATGAGTATGTGAGTAGTTGAGTAGTTAAATAGGTGAGTGGGTGACAGTTGAATCAGATGACATAAGGTATTTTCATATGTGTAGTGTTTGATCCAGTCGTACTATTGTGATGGAAGTAGTAGGCGAATGGTGGAATAGATGACACGAGTAGACTGGGAGACGAGGACGTATGGTAGGAAATAGGTGAAGGGCATAGGCTAGTTGATTGTCCATGCATTGATTTAGGTGTGCATTTATGCTTGTGTTCAATCGCGTTCTTTCTCATTGGTGGTTGTGATGCGCGATCGATTGAAATGCGATGCATGTTTGGTTAGCGATTGAGACTACTGATATGAATGGTTTGAGTAGTTTGATGGAGAGATTTGTTTGTTTAGATTGTTGTTGACGGTTTGCAGTTTGTGTCTGTGTAATTTTGCATATAGTTTATATGTTTGTGTGTTGATGTATTGTTTGGCAGTTGGTATTTTTGGTTGATTGGGTGTATTTTAGTTTGTTTTGGTTTTTATATGATCAAATGAGTGATTTGGTGTGGATTGAATTGTTTTGGTTGGTTCAATGTGATAGTTTGTTAGTTAGATTGTCACTCTGGTGTCTCCTCATTTGCGGATAAATCTTTCGCCTTTTACTAAAGATTTCCGTGGGGAGGCACAACACAATGAGTCTGAACTCATTTTTTACAACCCCATCCCTCGGATGGGGCAGATCAAATCAAACAAAATCCACAACACAAATACTATCAACCATCCGTACACAACCGCAACCGCATCCGTATCCCCAACAAATTTACCCACTAAATAGAATACGTATCACTGGAAGGTAGTCGCATTCACCAGGACTGGAATGTCACTGTTCAATCGCCTTGTTCCTCATACGTGATCAGATTAGAACAGATCAAATCAGATTAGATCAGGTCGGATCAGATCAGATCAGATCAGATCAGTTTCATTTACGTCGAACAGGATTCGATGAGTTCAAATAAGATGAGGACAGGTGATGTGACTAAGATGGAGTGGGCTGCGCTTCACATCACACACAGGGATCAGAATGAGATGGGCAAAACGAAGGAAACGAACAGACACGAAGATTATCATATATATATATATATATATATATATATATATATATATATATATATATATATATATATATATATATATATATATAGATATGTATGAGCATGAGAGAGCGAGAGCGAGAGGGAGAGAGGAAGAACGAGAGCAACAGAACAGCGAGGGAGTGAGGGGGGGGGGGCGAGAGAGGGAGATTTAGACATAGATTAGTGGGTCATGTGAGGGTAGATAGGGTGATGTGAGGAAATGAATATCTCGGCGAACGGTTTGAAGAGGGTGGATGGGGCTGAGTTGTGACCGTGTAAATTAGATGCACTCAGTGAACTCGAGCAATCAGACTGATGTTCATAAGTAGGCATATGCGGACGTAATCAAGGTGTGTATGTATATTGTGCGATTGGTCTATGTGAGCTTCAGATGAGTATGTGAGTAGTTGAGTAGTTAAATAGGTGAGTGGGTGACAGTTGAATCAGATGACATAAGGTATTTTCATATGTGTAGTGTTTGATCCAGTCGTACCATTGTGATGGAAGTAGTAGGCGAATGGTGGAATAGATGACACGAGTAGACTGGGAGACGAGGACGTATGGTAGGAAATAGGTGAAGGGCATAGGCTAGTTGATTGTCCATGCATTGATTTAGGTGTGCATTTATGCTTGTGTTCAATCGCGTTCTTTCTCATTGGTGGTTGTGATGCGCGATCGATTGAAATGCGATGCGTTTGGTTAGCGATTGAGACTACTGATATGAATGGTTTGAGTAGTTTGATGGAGAGATTTGTTTGTTTAGATTGTTGTTGACGGTTTGCAGTTTGTGTCTGTGTCATTTTGCATATTGTTTATATGTTTGTGTGTTGATATATAGTTTGGCAGTTGGTATTTTTGGTTGATTGGGTGTATTTTAGTTTGTTTTGGTTTTTATATGATCAAATGAGTGATTTGGTGTGGATTGAATTGTTTTGGTTGGTTCAATGTGATAGTTTGTTAGTTAGATTGTCACTCTGGTGTCTCCTCATTTGCGGATAAATCTTTCGCCTTTTACTAAAGATTTCCGTGGGGAGGCACAACACAATGAGTCTGAACTCATTTTTTACAACCCCATCCCTCGGATGGGGCAGATCAAATCAAACAAAATCCACAACACAAATACTATCAACCATCCGTACACAACCGCAACCGCATCCGTATCCCCAACAAATTTACCCACTAAATAGAATACGTATCACTGGAAGGTAGTCGCATTCACCAGGACTGGAATGTCACTGTTCAATCGCCTTGTTCCTCATACGTGATCAGATTAGAACAGATCAAATCAGATTAGATCAGGTCGGATCAGATCAGATCAGATCAGATCAGATCAGATCAGATCAGTTTCATTTACGTCGAACAGGATTCGATGAGTTCAAATAAGATGAGGACAGGTGATGTGACTAAGATGGAGTGGGCTGCGCTTCACATCACACACAGGGATCAGAATGAGATGGGCAAAACGAAGGAAACGAACAGACACGAAGATTATCATATATATATTTTTATATATATATACATATAGATATGTATGAGCACGAGAGAGCGAGAGCGAGAGGGAGAGAGGAAGAACGAGAACAACAGAACAGCGAGGGAGTGAGGGGGGGGGGCGAGAGAGGGAGATTTAGACATAGATTAGTGGGTCATGTGAGGGTAGATAGGGTGATGTGAGGAAATGAATATCTCGGCGAACGGTTTGAAGAGGGTGGATGGGGCTGAGTTGTGACCGTGTAAATTAGATGCACTCAGTGAACTCGAGCAATCAGACTGATGTTCATAAGTAGGCATATGCGGACGTAATCAAGGTGTGTATGTATATTGTGCGATTGGTCTATGTGAGCTTCAGATGAGTATGTGAGTAGTTGAGTAGTTAAATAGGTGAGTGGGTGACAGTTGAATCAGATGACATAAGGTATTTTCATATGTGTAGTGTTTGATCCAGTCGTACTATTGTGATGGAAGTAGTAGGCGAATGGTGGAATAGATGACACGAGTAGACTGGGAGACGAGGACGTATGGTAGGAAATAGGTGAAGGGCATAGGCTAGTTGATTGTGCATGCATTGATTTAGGTGTGCATTTATGCTTGTGTTCAATCGCGTTCTTTCTCATTGGTGGTTGTGATGCGCGATCGATTGAAATGCGATGCATGTTTGGTTAGCGATTGAGACTACTGATATGAATGGTTTGAGTAGTTTGATGGAGAGATTTGTTTGTTTAGATTGTTGTTGACGGTTTGCAGTTTGTGTCTGTGTAATTTTGCATATAGTTTATATGTTTGTGTGTTGATGTATTGTTTGGCAGTTGGTATTTTTGGTTGATTGGGTGTATTTTAGTTTGTTTTGGTTTTTATATGATCAAATGAGTGATTTGGTGTGGATTGAATTGTTTTGGTTGGTTCAATGTGATAGTTTGTTAGTTAGATTGTCACTCTGGTGTCTCCTCATTTGCGGATAAATCTTTCGCCTTTTACTAAAGATTTCCGTGGGGAGGCACAACACAATGAGTCTGAACTCATTTTTTACAACCCCATCCCTCGGATGGGGCAGA
The DNA here is from genome assembly GCA_948099385.1 of Fasciola hepatica. Classification (NCBI taxonomy): domain Eukaryota; kingdom Metazoa; phylum Platyhelminthes; class Trematoda; order Plagiorchiida; family Fasciolidae; genus Fasciola; species Fasciola hepatica. Next base: position 12,093,470 of record CANUEZ040000048.1, on the reverse strand, counting down.
TCAAATCAAACAAAATCCACAACACAAATACTATCAACCATCCGTACACAACCGCAACCGCATCCGTATCCCCAACAAATTTACCCACTAAATAGAATACGTATCACTGGAAGGTAGTCGCATTCACCAGGACTGGAATGTCACTGTTCAATCGCCTTGTTCCTCATACGTGATCAGATTAGAACAGATCAAATCAGATTAGATCAGGTCGGATCAGATCAGATCAGATCAGATCAGATCAGTTTCATTTACGTCGAACAGGATTCGATGAGTTCAAATAAGATGAGGACAGGTGATGTGACTAAGATGGAGTGGGCTGCGCTTCACATCACACACAGGGATCAGAATGAGATGGGCAAAACGAAGGAAACGAACAGACACGAAGATTATCATATATATATATATATATATATATATATATATATATATATATATATATATATATATATATATATATATATATATATATATATATATATATATATATATATATATAGATATGTATGAGCATGAGAGAGCGAGAGCGAGAGGGAGAGAGGAAGAACGAGAGCAACAGAACAGCGAGGGAGTGAGGGGGGGGGGCGAGAGAGGGAGATTTAGACATAGATTAGTGGGTCATGTGAGGGTAGATAGGGTGATGTGAGGAAATGAATATCTCGGCGAACGGTTTGAAGAGGGTGGATGGGGCTGAGTTGTGACCGTGTAAATTAGATGCACTCAGTGAACTCGAGCAATCAGACTGATGTTCATAAGTAGGCATATGCGGACGTAATCAAGGTGTGTATGTATATTGTGCGATTGGTCTATGTGAGCTTCAGATGAGTATGTGAGTAGTTGAGTAGTTAAATAGGTGAGTGGGTGACAGTTGAATCAGATGACATAAGGTATTTTCATATGTGTAGTGTTTGATCCAGTCGTACCATTGTGATGGAAGTAGTAGGCGAATGGTGGAATAGATGACACGAGTAGACTGGGAGACGAGGACGTATGGTAGGAAATAGGTGAAGGGCATAGGCTAGTTGATTGTCCATGCATTGATTTAGGTGTGCATTTATGCTTGTGTTCAATCGCGTTCTTTCTCATTGGTGGTTGTGATGCGCGATCGATTGAAATGCGATGCATGTTTGGTTAGCGATTGAGACTACTGATATGAATGGTTTGAGTAGTTTGATGGAGAGATTTGTTTGTTTAGATTGTTGTTGACGGTTTGCAGTTTGTGTCTGTGTAATTTTGCATATAGTTTATATGTTTGTGTGTTGATGTATGGTTTGGCAGTTGGTATTTTTGGTTGATTGGGTGTATTTTAGTTTGTTTTGGTTTTTATATGATCAAATGAGTGATTTGGTGTGGATTGAATTGTTTTGGTTGGTTCAATGTGATAGTTTGTTAGTTAGATTGTCACTCTGGTGTCTCCTCATTTGCGGATAAATCTTTCGCCTTTTACTAAAGATTTCCGTGGGGAGGCACAACACAATGAGTCTGAACTCATTTTTTACAACCCCATCCCTCGGATGGGGCAGATCAAATCAAACAAAATCCACAACACAAATACTATCAACCATCCGTACACAACCGCAACCGCATCCGTATCCCCAACAAATTTACCCACTAAATAGAATACGTATCACTGGAAGGTAGTCGCATTCACCAGGACTGGAATGTCACTGTTCAATCGCCTTGTTCCTCATACGTGATCAGATTAGAACAGATCAAATCAGATTAGATCAGGTCGGATCAGATCAGATCAGATCAGATCAGATCAGATCAGTTTCATTTACGTCGAACAGGATTCGATGAGTTCAAATAAGATGAGGACAGGTGATGTGACTAAGATGGAGTGGGCTGCGCTTCACATCACACACAGGAATCAGAATGAGATGGGCAAAACGAAGGAAACGAACAGACACGAAGATTATCATATATATATTTATATATATATATATATATATATACATATAGATATGTATGAGCACGAGAGAGCGAGAGCGAGAGGGAGAGAGGAAGAACGAGAGCAACAGAACAGCGAGGGAGTGAGGGGGGGGGCGAGAGAGGGAGATTTAGACATAGATTAGTGGGTCATGTGAGGGTAGATAGGGTGATGTGAGGAAATGAATATCTCGGCGAACGGTTTGAAGAGGGTGGATGGGGCTGAGTTGTGACCGTGTAAATTAGATGCACTCAGTGAACTCGAGCAATCAGACTGATGTTCATAAGTAGGCATATGCGGACGTAATCAAGGTGTGTATGTATATTGTGCGATTGGTCTATGTGAGCTTCAGATGAGTATGTGAGTAGTTGAGTAGTTAAATAGGTGAGTGGGTGACAGTTGAATCAGATGACATAAGGTATTTTCATATGTGTAGTGTTTGATCCAGTCGTACTATTGTGATGGAAGTAGTAGGCGAATGGTGGAATAGATGACACGAGTAGACTGGGAGACGAGGACGTATGGTAGGAAATAGGTGAAGGGCATAGGCTAGTTGATTGTGCATGCATTGATTTAGGTGTGCATTTATGCTTGTGTTCAATCGCGTTCTTTCTCATTGGTGGTTGTGATGCGCGATCGATTGAAATGCGATGCATGTTTGGTTAGCGATTGAGACTACTGATATGAATGGTTTGAGTAGTTTGATGGAGAGATTTGTTTGTTTAGATTGTTGTTGACGGTTTGCAGTTTGTGTCTGTGTAATTTTGCATATAGTTTATATTTATTTGTGTGTTGATATATAGTTTGGCAGTTGGTATTTTTGGTTGATTGGGTGTATTTTAGTTTGTTTTGGTTTTTATATGATCAAATGAGTGATTTGGTGTGGATTGAATTGTTTTGGTTGGTTCAATGTGATAGTTTGTTAGTTAGATTGTCACTCTGGTGTCTCCTCATTTGCGGATAAATCTTTCGCCTTTTACTAAAGATTTCCGTGGGGAGGCACAACACAATGAGTCTGAACTCATTTTTTACAACCCCATCCCTCGGATGGGGCAGATCAAATCAAACAAAATCCACAACACAAATACTATCAACCATCCGTACACAACCGCAACCGCATCCGTATCCCCAACAAATTTACCCACTAAATAGAATACGTATCACTGGAAGGTAGTCGCATTCACCAGGACTGGAATGTCACTGTTCAATCGCCTTGTTCCTCATACGTGATCAGATTAGAACAGATCAAATCAGATTAGATCAGGTCGGATCAGATCAGATCAGATCAGATCAGATCAGATCAGTTTCATTTACGTCGAACAGGATTCGATGAGTTCAAATAAGATGAGGACAGGTGATGTGACTAAGATGGAGTGGGCTGCGCTTCACATCACACACAGGGATCAGAATGAGATGGGCAAAACGAAGGAAACGAACAGACACGAAGATTATCATATATATATATATATATATATATATATATATATACATATAGATATGTATGAGCACGAGAGAGCGAGAGCGAGAGGGAGAGAGGAAGAACGAGAGCAACAGAACAGCGAGGGAGTGAGGGGGTGGGGCGAGAGAGGGAGATTTAGACATAGATTAGTGGGTCATGTGAGGGTAGATAGGGTGATGTGAGGAAATGAATATCTCGGCGAACGGTTTGAAGAGGGTGGATGGGGCTGAGTTGTGACCGTGTAAATTAGATGCACTCAGTGAACTCGAGCAATCAGACTGATGTTCATAAGTAGGCATATGCGGACGTAATCAAGGTGTGTATGTATATTGTGCGATTGGTCTATGTGAGCTTCAGATGAGTATGTGAGTAGTTGAGTAGTTAAATAGGTGAGTGGGTGACAGTTGAATCAGATGACATAAGGTATTTTCATATGTGTAGTGTTTGATCCAGTCGTACTATTGTGATGGAAGTAGTAGGCGAATGGTGGAATAGATGACACGAGTAGACTGGGAGACGAGGACGTATGGTAGGAAATAGGTGAAGGGCATAGGCTAGTTGATTGTCCATGCATTGATTTAGGTGTGCATTTATGCTTGTGTTCAATCGCGTTCTTTCTCATTGGTGGTTGTGATGCGCGATCGATTGAAATGCGATGCATGTTTGGTTAGCGATTGAGACTACTGATATGAATGGTTTGAGTAGTTTGATGGAGAGATTTGTTTGTTTAGATTGTTGTTGACGGTTTGCAGTTTGTGTCTGTGTAATTTTGCATATAGTTTATATTTATTTGTGTGTTGATATATAGTTTGGCAGTTGGTATTTTCGGTTGATTGGGTGCATTTTAGTTTGTTTTGGTTCTTATATGATCAAATGAGTGATTTGGTGTGGATTGAATTGTTTTGGTTGGTTCAATGTGATAGTTTGTTAGTTAGATTGTCACTCTGGTGTCTCCTCATTTGCGGATAAATCTTTCGCCTTTTACTAAAGATTTCCGTGGGGAGGCACAACACAATGAGTCTGAACTCATTTTTTACAACCCCATCCCTCGGATGGGGCAGATCAAATCAAACAAAATCCACAACACAAATACTATCAACCATCCGTACACAACCGCAACCGCATCCGTATCCCCAACAAATTTACCCACTAAATAGAATACGTATCACTGGAAGGTAGTCGCATTCACCAGGACTGGAATGTCACTGTTCAATCGCCTTGTTCCTCATACGTGATCAGATTAGAACAGATCAAATCAGATTAGATCAGGTCGGATCAGATCAGATCAGATCAGATCAGATCAGATCAGTTTCATTTACGTCGAACAGGATTCGATGAGTTCAAATAAGATGAGGACAGGTGATGTGACTAAGATGGAGTGGGCTGCGCTTCACATCACACACAGGGATCAGAATGAGATGGGCAAAACGAAGGAAACGAACAGACACGAAGATTATCATATATATATTTATATATATATATATATATACATATATATATATATATATATATATATATATATATAGATATGTATGAGCACGAGAGAGCGAGAGCGAGAGGGAGAGAGGAAGAACGAGAGCAACAGAACAGCGAGGGAGTGAAGGGGGGGGGGCGAGAGAGGGAGATTTAGACATAGATTAGTGGGTCATGTGAGGGTAGATAGGGTGATGTGAGGAAATGAATATCTCGGCGAACGGTTTGAAGAGGGTGGATGGGGCTGAGTTGTGACCGTGTAAATTAGATGCACTCAGTGAACTCGAGCAATCAGACTGATGTTCATAAGTAGGCATATGCGGACGTAATCAAGGTGTGTATGTATATTGTGCGATTGGTCTATGTGAGCTTCAGATGAGTATGTGAGTAGTTGAGTAGTTAAATAGGTGAGTGGGTGACAGTTGAATCAGATGACATAAGGTATTTTCATATGTGTAGTGTTTGATCCAGTCGTACTATTGTGATGGAAGTAGTAGGCGAATGGTGGAATAGATGACACGAGTAGACTGGGAGACGAGGACGTATGGTAGGAAATAGGTGAAGGGCATAGGCTAGTTGATTGTGCATGCATTGATTTAGGTGTGCATTTATGCTTGTGTTCAATCGCGTTCTTTCTCATTGGTGGTTGTGATGCGCGATCGATTGAAATGCGATGCATGTTTGGTTAGCGATTGAGACTACTGATATGAATGGTTTGAGTAGTTTGATGGAGAGATTTGTTTGTTTAGATTGTTGTTGACGGTTTGCAGTTTGTGTCTGTGTAATTTTGCATATAGTTTATATTTATTTGTGTGTTGATATATAGTTTGGCAGTTGGTATTTTTGGTTGATTGGGTGTATTTTAGTTTGTTTTGGTTTTTATATGATCAAATGAGTGATTTGGTGTGGATTGAATTGTTTTGGTTGGTTCAATGTGATAGTTTGTTAGTTAGATTGTCACTCTGGTGTCTCCTCATTTGCGGATAAATCTTTCGCCTTTTACTAAAGATTTCCGTGGGGAGGCACAACACAATGAGTCTGAACTCATTTTTTACAACCCCATCCCTCGGATGGGGCAGATCAAATCAAACAAAATCCACAACACAAATACTATCAACCATCCGTACACAACCGCAACCGCATCCGTATCCCCAACAAATTTACCCACTAAATAGAATACGTATCACTGGAAGGTAGTCGCATTCACCAGGACTGGAATGTCACTGTTCAATCGCCTTGTTCCTCATACGTGATCAGATTAGAACAGATCAAATCAGATTAGATCAGGTCGGATCAGATCAGATCAGATCAGATCAGTTTCATTTACGTCGAACAGGATTCGATGAGTTCAAATAAGATGAGGACAGGTGATGTGACTAAGATGGAGTGGGCTGCGCTTCACATCACACACAGGGATCAGAATGAGATGGGCAAAACGAAGGAAACGAACAGACACGAAGATTATCATATATATATATATATATATATATATATATATACATATAGATATGTATGAGCACGAGAGAGCGAGAGCGAGAGGGAGAGAGGAAGAACGAGAGCAACAGAACAGCGAGGGAGTGAAGGGGGGGGGCGAGAGAGGGAGATTTAGACATAGATTAGTGGGTCATGTGAGGGTAGATAGGGTGATGTGAGGAAATGAATATCTCGGCGAACGGTTTGAAGAGGGTGGATGGGGCTGAGTTGTGACCGTGTAAATTAGATGCACTCAGTGAACTCGAGCAATCAGACTGATGTTCATAAGTAGGCATATGCGGACGTAATCAAGGTGTGTATGTATATTGTGCGATTGGTCTATGTGAGCTTCAGATGAGTATGTGAGTAGTTGAGTAGTTAAATAGGTGAGTGGGTGACAGTTGAATCAGATGACATAAGGTATTTTCATATGTGTAGTGTTTGATCCAGTCGTACTATTGTGATGGAAGTAGTAGGCGAATGGTGGAATAGATGACACGAGTAGACTGGGAGACGAGGACGTATGGTAGGAAATAGGTGAAGGGCATAGGCTAGTTGATTGTCCATGCATTGATTTAGGTGTGCATTTATGCTTGTGTTCAATCGCGTTCTTTCTCATTGGTGGTTGTGATGCGCGATCGATTGAAATGCGATGCATGTTTGGTTAGCGATTGAGACTACTGATATGAATGGTTTGAGTAGTTTGATGGAGAGATTTGTTTGTTTAGATTGTTGTTGACGGTTTGCAGTTTGTGTCTGTGTAATTTTGCATATAGTTTATATGTTTGTGTGTTGATGTATTGTTTGGCAGTTGGTATTTTCGGTTGATTGGGTGTATTTTAGTTTGTTTTGGTTTTTATATGATCAAATGAGTGATTTGGTGTGGATTGAATTGTTTTGGTTGGTTCAATGTGATAGTTTGTTAGTTAGATTGTCACTCTGGTGTCTCCTCATTTGCGGATAAATCTTTCGCCTTTTACTAAAGATTTCCGTGGGGAGGCACAACACAATGAGTCTGAACTCATTTTTTACAACCCCATCCCTCGGATGGGGCAGATCAAATCAAACAAAATCCACAACACAAATACTATCAACCATCCGTACACAACCGCAACCGCATCCGTATCCCCAACAAATTTACCCACTAAATAGAATACGTATCACTGGAAGGTAGTCGCATTCACCAGGACTGGAATGTCACTGTTCAATCGCCTTGTTCCTCATACGTGATCAGATTAGAACAGATCAAATCAGATTAGATCAGGTCGGATCAGATCAGATCAGATCAGATCAGTTTCATTTACGTCGAACAGGATTCGATGAGTTCAAATAAGATGAGGACAGGTGATGTGACTAAGATGGAGTGGGCTGCGCTTCACATCACACACAGGGATCAGAATGAGATGGGCAAAACGAAGGAAACGAACAGACACGAAGATTATCATATATATATATATATATATATATATATATATATATATATATATATGTATATATATACATATAGATATGTATGAGCACGAGAGAGCGAGAGCGAGAGGGAGAGAGGAAGAACGAGAGCAACAGAACAGCGAGGGAGTGAGGGGGGGGGGGCGAGAGAGGGAGATTTAGACATAGATTAGTGGGTCATGTGAGGGTAGATAGGGTGATGTGAGGAAATGAATATCTCGGCGAACGGTTTGAAGAGGGTGGATGGGGCTGAGTTGTGACCGTGTAAATTAGATGCACTCAGTGAACTCGAGCAATCAGACTGATGTTCATAAGTAGGCATATGCGGACGTAATCAAGGTGTGTATGTATATTGTGCGATTGGTCTATGTGAGCTTCAGATGAGTATGTGAGTAGTTGAGTAGTTAAATAGGTGAGTGGGTGACAGTTGAATCAGATGACATAAGGTATTTTCATATGTGTAGTGTTTGATCCAGTCGTACTATTGTGATGGAAGTAGTAGGCGAATGGTGGAATAGATGACACGAGTAGACTGGGAGACGAGGACGTATGGTAGGAAATAGGTGAAGGGCATAGGCTAGTTGATTGTGCATGCATTGATTTAGGTGTGCATTTATGCTTGTGTTCAATCGCGTTCTTTCTCATTGGTGGTTGTGATGCGCGATCGATTGAAATGCGATGCATGTTTGGTTAGCGATTGAGACTACTGATATGAATGGTTTGAGTAGTTTGATGGAGAGATTTGTTTGTTTAGATTGTTGTTGACGGTTTGCAGTTTGTGTCTGTGTAATTTTGCATATAGTTTATATTTATTTGTGTGTTGATATATAGTTTGGCAGTTGGTATTTTTGGTTGATTGGGTGTATTTTAGTTTGTTTTGGTTCTTATATGATCAAATGAGTGATTTGGTGTGGATTGAATTGTTTTGGTTGGTTCAATGTGATAGTTTGTTAGTTAGATTGTCACTCTGGTGTCTCCTCATTTGCGGATAAATCTTTCGCCTTTTACTAAAGATTTCCGTGGGGAGGCACAACACAATGAGTCTGAACTCATTTTTTACAACCCCATCCCTCGGATGGGGCAGATCAAATCAAACAAAATCCACAACACAAATACTATCAACCATCCGTACACAACCGCAACCGCATCCGTATCCCCAACAAATTTACCCACTAAATAGAATACGTATCACTGGAAGGTAGTCGCATTCACCAGGACTGGAATGTCACTGTTCAATCGCCTTGTTCCTCATACGTGATCAGATTAGAACAGATCAAATCAGATTAGATCAGGTCGGATCAGATCAGATCAGATCAGATCAGATCAGATCAGATCAGTTTCATTTACGTCGAACAGGATTCGATGAGTTCAAATAAGATGAGGACAGGTGATGTGACTAAGATGGAGTGGGCTGCGCTTCACATCACACACAGGGATCAGAATGAGATGGGCAAAACGAAGGAAACGAACAGACACGAAGATTATCATATATATATATATATATATATATATATATATATATATATATATATATATACATATAGATATGTATGAGCACGAGAGAGCGAGAGCGAGAGGGAGAGAGGAAGAACGAGAGCAACAGAACAGCGAGGGAGTGAGGGGGGGGGCGAGAGAGGGAGATTTAGACATAGATTAGTGGGTCATGTGAGGGTAGATAGGGTGATGTGAGGAAATGAATATCTCGGCGAACGGTTTGAAGAGGGTGGATGGGGCTGAGTTGTGACCGTGTAAATTAGATGCACTCAGTGAACTCGAGCAATCAGACTGATGTTCATAAGTAGGCATATGCGGACGTAATCAAGGTGTGTATGTATATTGTGCGATTGGTCTATGTGAGCTTCAGATGAGTATGTGAGTAGTTGAGTAGTTAAATAGGTGAGTGGGTGACAGTTGAATCAGATGACATAAGGTATTTTCATATGTGTAGTGTTTGATCCAGTCGTACTATTGTGATGGAAGTAGTAGGCGAATGGTGGAATAGATGACACGAGTAGACTGGGAGACGAGGACGTATGGTAGGAAATAGGTGAAGGGCATAGGCTAGTTGATTGTGCATGCATTGATTTAGGTGTGCATTTATGCTTGTGTTCAATCGCGTTCTTTCTCATTGGTGGTTGTGATGCGCGATCGATTGAAATGCGATGCATGTTTGGTTAGCGATTGAGACTACTGATATGAATGGTTTGAGTAGTTTGATGGAGAGATTTGTTTGTTTAGATTGTTGTTGACGGTTTGCAGTTTGTGTCTGTGTAATTTTGCATATAGTTTATATTTATTTGTGTGTTGATATATAGTTTGGCAGTTGGTATTTTTGGTTGATTGGGTGTATTTTAGTTTGTTTTGGTTTTTATATGATCAAATGAGTGATTTGGTGTGGATTGAATTGTTTTGGTTGGTTCAATGTGATAGTTTGTTAGTTAGATTGTCACTCTGGTGTCTCCTCATTTGCGGATAAATCTTTCGCCTTTTACTAAAGATTTCCGTGGGGAGGCACAACACAATGAGTCTGAACTCATTTTTTACAACCCCATCCCTCGGATGGGGCAGATCAAATCAAACAAAATCCACAACACAAATACTATCAACCATCCGTACACAACCGCAACCGCATCCGTATCCCCAACAAATTTACCCACTAAATAGAATACGTATCACTGGAAGGTAGTCGCATTCACCAGGACTGGAATGTCACTGTTCAATCGCCTTGTTCCTCATACGTGATCAGATTAGAACAGATCAAATCAGATTAGATCAGGTCGGATCAGATCAGATCAGATCAGATCAGTTTCATTTACGTCGAACAGGATTCGATGAGTTCAAATAAGATGAGGACAGGTGATGTGACTAAGATGGAGTGGGCTGCGCTTCACATCACACACAGGGATCAGAATGAGATGGGCAAAACGAAGGAAACGAACAGACACGAAGATTATCATATATATATATATATATATATATATATATATATATATATACATATAGATATGTATGAGCACGAGAGAGCGAGAGCGAGAGGGAGAGAGGAAGAACGAGAGCAACAGAACAGCGAGGGAGTGAAGGGGGGGGGGCGAGAGAGGGAGATTTAGACATAGATTAGTGGGTCATGTGAGGGTAGATAGGGTGATGTGAGGAAATGAATATCTCGGCGAACGGTTTGAAGAGGGTGGATGGGGCTGAGTTGTGACCGTGTAAATTAGATGCACTCAGTGAACTCGAGCAATCAGACTGATGTTCATAAGTAGGCATATGCGGACGTAATCAAGGTGTGTATGTATATTGTGCGATTGGTCTATGTGAGCTTCAGATGAGTATGTGAGTAGTTGAGTAGTTAAATAGGTGAGTGGGTGACAGTTGAATCAGATGACATAAGGTATTTTCATATGTGTAGTGTTTGATCCAGTCGTACTATTGTGATGGAAGTAGTAGGCGAATGGTGGAATAGATGACACGAGTAGACTGGGAGACGAGGACGTATGGTAGGAAATAGGTGAAGGGCATAGGCTAGTTGATTGTCCATGCATTGATTTAGGTGTGCATTTATGCTTGTGTTCAATCGCGTTCTTTCTCATTGGTGGTTGTGATGCGCGATCGATTGAAATGCGATGCATGTTTGGTTAGCGATTGAGACTACTGATATGAATGGTTTGAGTAGTTTGATGGAGAGATTTGTTTGTTTAGATTGTTGTTGACGGTTTGCAGTTTGTGTCTGTGTAATTTTGCATATAGTTTATATTTATTTGTGTGTTGATATATAGTTTGGCAGTTGGTATTTTTGGTTGATTGGGTGTATTTTAGTTTGTTTTGGTTTTTATATGATCAAATGAGTGATTTGGTGTGGATTGAATTGTTTTGGTTGGTTCAATGTGATAGTTTGTTAGTTAGATTGTCACTCTGGTGTCTCCTCATTTGCGGATAAATCTTTCGCCTTTTACTAAAGATTTCCGTGGGGAGGCACAACACAATGAGTCTGAACTCATTTTTTACAACCCCATCCCTCGGATGGGGCAGATCAAATCAAACAAAATCCACAACACAAATACTATCAACCATCCGTACACAACCGCAACCGCATCCGTATCCCCAACAAATTTACCCACTAAATAGAATACGTATCACTGGAAGGTAGTCGCATTCACCAGGACTGGAATGTCACTGTTCAATCGCCTTGTTCCTCATACGTGATCAGATTAGAACAGATCAAATCAGATTAGATCAGGTCGGATCAGATCAGATCAGATCAGATCAGATCAGATCAGTTTCATTTACGTCGAACAGGATTCGATGAGTTCAAATAAGATGAGGACAGGTGATGTGACTAAGATGGAGTGGGCTGCGCTTCACATCACACACAGGGATCAGAATGAGATGGGCAAAACGAAGGAAACGAACAGACACGAAGATTATCATATATATATTTATATATATATATATATATATATATATATATATATATATATATATATATATATATATATAGATATGTATGAGCACGAGAGAGCGAGAGCGAGAGGGAGAGAGGAAGAACGAGAGCAACAGAACAGCGAGGGAGTGAGGGGGGGGGCGAGAGAGGGAGATTTAGACATAGATTAGTGGGTCATGTGAGGGTAGATAGGGTGATGTGAGGAAATGAATATCTCGGCGAACGGTTTGAAGAGGGTGGATGGGGCTGAGTTGTGACCGCGTAAATTAGATGCACTCAGTGAACTCGAGCAATCAGACTGATGTTCATAAGTAGGCATATGCGGACGTAATCAAGGTGTGTATGTATATTGTGCGATTGGTCTATGTGAGCTTCAGATGAGTATGTGAGTAGTTGAGTAGTTAAATAGGTGAGTGGGTGACAGTTGAATCAGATGACATAAGGTATTTTCATATGTGTAGTGTTTGATCCAGTCGTACTATTGTGATGGAAGTAGTAGGCGAATGGTGGAATAGATGACACGAGTAGACTGGGAGACGAGGACGTATGGTAGGAAATAGGTGAAGGGCATAGGCTAGTTGATTGTGCATGCATTGATTTAGGTGTGCATTTATGCTTGTGTTCAATCGCGTTCTTTCTCATTGGTGGTTGTGATGCGCGATCGATTGAAATGCGATGCATGTTTGGTTAGCGATTGAGACTACTGATATGAATGGTTTGAGTAGTTTGATGGAGAGATTTGTTTGTTTAGATTGTTGTTGACGGTTTGCAGTTTGTGTCTGTGTAATTTTGCATATAGTTTATATTTATTTGTGTGTTGATATATAGTTTGGCAGTTGGTATTTTTGGTTGATTGGGTGTATTTTAGTTTGTTTTGGTTTTTATATGATCAAATGAGTGATTTGGTGTGGATTGAATTGTTTTGGTTGGTTCAATGTGATAGTTTGTTAGTTAGATTGTCACTCTGGTGTCTCCTCATTTGCGGATAAATCTTTCGCCTTTTACTAAAGATTTCCGTGGGGATGCACAACACAATGAGTCTGAACTCATTTTTTACAACCCCATCCCTCGGATGGGGCAGATCAAATCAAACAAAATCCACAACACAAATACTATCAACCATCCGTACACAACCGCAACCGCATCCGTATCCCCAACAAATTTACCCACTAAATAGAATACGTATCACTGGAAGGTAGTCGCATTCACCAGGACTGGAATGTCACTGTTCAATCGCCTTGTTCCTCATACGTGATCAGATTAGAACAGATCAAATCAGATTAGATCAGGTCGGATCAGATCAGATCAGATCAGATCAGATCAGATCAGTTTCATTTACGTCGAACAGGATTCGATGAGTTCAAATAAGATGAGGACAGGTGATGTGACTAAGATGGAGTGGGCTGCGCTTCACATCACACACAGGGATCAGAATGAGATGGGCAAAACGAAGGAAACGAACAGACACGAAGATTATCATATATATATTTTTATACATATATATATACATATAGATATGTATGAGCACGAGAGAGCGAGAGCGAGAGGGAGAGAGGAAGAACGAGAGCAACAGAACAGCGAGGGAGTGAAGGGGGGGGGCGAGAGAGGGAGATTTAGACATAGATTAGTGGGTCATGTGAGGGTAGATAGGGTGATGTGAGGAAGAATATCTCGGCGAACGGTTTGAAGAGGGTGGATGGGGCTGAGTTGTGACCGTGTAAATTAGATGCACTCAGTGAACTCGAGCAATCAGACTGATGTTCATAAGTAGGCATATGCGGACGTAATCAAGGTGTGTATGTATATTGTGCGATTGGTCTATGTGAGCTTCAGATGAGTATGTGAGTAGTTGAGTAGTTAAATAGGTGAGTGGGTGACAGTTGAATCAGATGACATAAGGTATTTTCATATGTGTAGTGTTTGATCCAGTCGTACTATTGTGATGGAAGTAGTAGGCGAATGGTGGAATAGATGACACGAGTAGACTGGGAGACGAGGACGTATGGTAGGAAATAGGTGAAGGGCATAGGCTAGTTGATTGTCCATGCATTGATTTAGGTGTGCATTTATGCTTGTGTTCAATCGCGTTCTTTCTCATTGGTGGTTGTGATGCGCGATCGATTGAAATGCGATGCATGTTTGGTTAGCGATTGAGACTACTGATATGAATGGTTTGAGTAGTTTGATGGAGAGATTTGTTTGTTTAGATTGTTGTTGACGGTTTGCAGTTTGTGTCTGTGTAATTTTGCATATAGTTTATATTTATTTGTGTGTTGATATATAGTTTGGCAGTTGGTATTTTTGGTTGATTGGGTGTATTTTAGTTTGTTTTGGTTTTTATATGATCAAATGAGTGATTTGGTGTGGATTGAATTGTTTTGGTTGGTTCAATGTGATAGTTTGTTAGTTAGATTGTCACTCTGGTGTCTCCTCATTTGCGGATAAATCTTTCGCCTTTTACTAAAGATTTCCGTGGGGAGGCACAACACAATGAGTCTGAACTCATTTTTTACAACCCCATCCCTCGGATGGGGCAGATCAAATCAAACAAAATCCACAACACAAATACTATCAACCATCCGTACACAACCGCAACCGCATCCGTATCCCCAACAAATTTACCCACTAAATAGAATACGTATCACTGGAAGGTAGTCGCATTCACCAGGACTGGAATGTCACTGTTCAATCGCCTTGTTCCTCATACGTGATCAGATTAGAACAGATCAAATCAGATTAGATCAGGTCGGATCAGATCAGATCAGATCAGATCAGTTTCATTTACGTCGAACAGGATTCGATGAGTTCAAATAAGATGAGGACAGGTGATGTGACTAAGATGGAGTGGGCTGCGCTTCACATCACACACAGGGATCAGAATGAGATGGGCAAAACGAAGGAAACGAACAGACACGAAGATTATCATATATATATTTATATATATATATATATATATATATATATATATATATATTTATATACATATAGACATGTATGAGCACGAGAGAGCGAGAGCGAGAGGGAGAGAGGAAGAACGAGAGCAACAGAACAGCGAGGGAGTGAAGGGGGGGGGGGGCGAGAGAGGGAGATTTAGACATAGATTAGTGGGTCATGTGAGGGTAGATAGGGTGATGTGAGGAAATGAATATCTCGGCGAACGGTTTGAAGAGGGTGGATGGGGCTGAGTTGTGACCGTGTAAATTAGATGCACTCAGTGAACTCGAGCAATCAGACTGATGTTCATAAGTAGGCATATGCGGACGTAATCAAGGTGTGTATGTATATTGTGCGATTGGTCTATGTGAGCTTCAGATGAGTATGTGAGTAGTTGAGTAGTTAAATAGGTGAGTGGGTGACAGTTGAATCAGATGACATAAGGTATTTTCATATGTGTAGTGTTTGATCCAGTCGTACTATTGTGATGGAAGTAGTAGGCGAATGGTGGAATAGATGACACGAGTAGACTGGGAGACGAGGACGTATGGTAGGAAATAGGTGAAGGGCATAGGCTAGTTGATTGTCCATGCATTGATTTAGGTGTGCATTTATGCTTGTGTTCAATCGCGTTCTTTCTCATTGGTGGTTGTGATGCGCGATCGATTGAAATGCGATGCATGTTTGGTTAGCGATTGAGACTACTGATATGAATGGTTTGAGTAGTTTGATGGAGAGATTTGTTTGTTTAGATTGTTGTTGACGGTTTGCAGTTTGTGTCTGTGTAATTTTGCATATAGTTTATATTTATTTGTGTGTTGATATATAGTTTGGCAGTTGGTATTTTTGGTTGATTGGGTGTATTTTAGTTTGTTTTGGTTTTTATATGATCAAATGAGTGATTTGGTGTGGATTGAATTGTTTTGGTTGGTTCAATGTGATAGTTTGTTAGTTAGATTGTCACTCTGGTGTCTCCTCATTTGCGGATAAATCTTTCGCCTTTTACTAAAGATTTCCGTGGGGAGGCACAACACAATGAGTCTGAACTCATTTTTTACAACCCCATCCCTCGGATGGGGCAGATCAAATCAAACAAAATCCACAACACAAATACTATCAACCATCCGTACACAACCGCAACCGCATCCGTATCCCCAACAAATTTACCCACTAAATAGAATACGTATCACTGGAAGGTAGTCGCATTCACCAGGACTGGAATGTCACTGTTCAATCGCCTTGTTCCTCATACGTGATCAGATTAGAACAGATCAAATCAGATTAGATCAGGTCGGATCAGATCAGATCAGATCAGATCAGTTTCATTTACGTCGAACAGGATTCGATGAGTTCAAATAAGATGAGGACAGGTGATGTGACTAAGATGGAGTGGGCTGCGCTTCACATCACACACAGGGATCAGAATGAGATGGGCAAAACGAAGGAAACGAACAGACACGAAGATTATCATATATATATATATATATATATATATATATATATATATATATATATATATATATATATACATATAGATATGTATGAGCACGAGAGAGCGAGAGCGAGAGGGAGAGAGGAAGAACGAGAGCAACAGAACAGCGAGGGAGTGATGGGGGGGGCGAGAGAGGGAGATTTAGACATAGATTAGTGGGTCATGTGAGGGTAGATAGGGTGATGTGAGGAAATGAATATCTCGGCGAACGGTTTGAAGAGGGTGGATGGGGCTGAGTTGTGACCGTGTAAATTAGATGCACTCAGTGAACTCGAGCAATCAGACTGATGTTCATAAGTAGGCATATGCGGACGTAATCAAGGTGTGTATGTATATTGTGCGATTGGTCTATGTGAGCTTCAGATGAGTATGTGAGTAGTTGAGTAGTTAAATAGGTGAGTGGGTGACAGTTGAGTCAGATGACACAAGGTATTTTCATATGTGTAGTGTTTGATCCAGTCGTACTATTGTGATGGAAGTAGTAGGCGAATGGTGGAATAGATGACACGAGTAGACTGGGAGACGAGGACGTATGGTAGGAAATAGGTGAAGGGCATAGGCTAGTTGATTGTCCATGCATTGATTTAGGTGTGCATTTATGCTTGTGTTCAATCGCGTTCTTTCTCATTGGTGGTTGTGATGCGCGATCGATTGAAATGCGATGCATGTTTGGTTAGCGATTGAGACTACTGATATGAATGGTTTGAGTAGTTTGATGGAGAGATTTGTTTGTTTAGATTGTTGTTGACGGTTTGCAGTTTGTGTCTGTGTAATTTTGCATATAGTTTATATTTATTTGTGTGTTGATATATAGTTTGGCAGTTGGTATTTTTGGTTGATTGGGTGTATTTTAGTTTGTTTTGGTTTTTATATGATCAAATGAGTGATTTGGTGTGGATTGAATTGTTTTGGTTGGTTCAATGTGATAGTTTGTTAGTTAGATTGTCACTCTGGTGTCTCCTCATTTGCGGATAAATCTTTCGCCTTTTACTAAAGATTTCCGTGGGGAGGCACAACACAATGAGTCTGAACTCATTTTTTACAACCCCATCCCTCGGATGGGGCAGATCAAATCAAACAAAATCCACAACACAAATACTATCAACCATCCGTACACAACCGCAACCGCATCCGTATCCCCAACAAATTTACCCACTAAATAGAATACGTATCACTGGAAGGTAGTCGCATTCACCAGGACTGGAATGTCACTGTTCAATCGCCTTGTTCCTCATACGTGATCAGATTAGAACAGATCAAATCAGATTAGATCAGGTCGGATCAGATCAGATCAGATCAGATCAGATCAGTTTCATTTACGTCGAACAGGATTCGATGAGTTCAAATAAGATGAGGACAGGTGATGTGACTAAGATGGAGTGGGCTGCGCTTCACATCACACACAGGGATCAGAATGAGATGGGCAAAACGAAGGAAACGAACAGACACGAAGATTATCATATATATATATATATATATATATATATATATATATAGATATATTTATATACATATAGACATGTATGAGCACGAGAGAGCGAGAGCGAGAGGGAGAGAGGAAGAACGAGAGCAACAGAACAGCGAGGGAGTGAGGGGGGGGGGCGAGAGAGGGAGATTTAGACATAGATTAGTGGGTCATGTGAGGGTAGATAGGGTGATGTGAGGAAATGAATATCTCGGCGAACGGTTTGAAGAGGGTGGATGGGGCTGAGTTGTGACCGTGTAAATTAGATGCACTCAGTGAACTCGAGCAATCAGACTGATGTTCATAAGTAGGCATATGCGGACGTAATCAAGGTGTGTATGTATATTGTGCGATTGGTCTATGTGAGCTTCAGATGAGTATGTGAGTAGTTGAGTAGTTAAATAGGTGAGTGGGTGACAGTTGAATCAGATGACATAAGGTATTTTCATATGTGTAGTGTTTGATCCAGTCGTACTATTGTGATGGAAGTAGTAGGCGAATGGTGGAATAGATGACACGAGTAGACTGGGAGACGAGGACGTATGGTAGGAAATAGGTGAAGGGCATAGGCTAGTTGATTGTCCATGCATTGATTTAGGTGTGCATTTATGCTTGTGTTCAATCGCGTTCTTTCTCATTGGTGGTTGTGATGCGCGATCGATTGAAATGCGATGCATGTTTGGTTAGCGATTGAGACTATTGATATGAATGATTTGAGTAGTTTGATGGAGAGATTTGTTTGTTTAGATTGTTGTTGACGGTTTGCAGTTTGTGTCTGTGTAAGTTTGCATATTGTTTATATGTTTGTGTGTTGATGTATTGTTTGGCAGTTGGTATTTTTGGTTGATTGGGTGTATTTTAGTTTGTTTTGGTTTTTATATGATCAAATGAGTGATTTGGTGTGGATTGAATTGTTTTGGTTGGTTCAATGTGATAGTTTGTTAGTTAGATTGTCACTCTGGTGTCTCCTCATTTGCGGATAAATCTTTCGCCTTTTACTAAAGATTTCCGTGGGGAGGCACAACACAATGAGTCTGAACTCATTTTTTACAACCCCATCCCTCGGATGGGGCAGATCAAATCAAACAAAATCCACAACACAAATACTATCAACCATCCGTACACAACCGCAACCGCATCCGTATCCCCAACAAATTTACCCACTAAATAGAATACGTATCACTGGAAGGTAGTCGCATTCACCAGGACTGGAATGTCACTGTTCAATCGCCTTGTTCCTCATACGTGATCAGATTAGAACAGATCAAATCAGATTAGATCAGGTCGGATCAGATCAGATCAGATCAGATCAGTTTCATTTACGTCGAACAGGATTCGATGAGTTCAAATAAGATGAGGACAGGTGATGTGACTAAGATGGAGTGGGCTGCGCTTCACATCACACACAGGGATCAGAATGAGATGGGCAAAACGAAGGAAACGAACAGACACGAAGATTATCATATATATATATATATATATATATATATATATATATATATATATATATATATATATATATATATATATATATATATTTATATACATATAGACATGTATGAGCACGAGAGAGCGAGAGCGAGAGGGAGAGAGGAAGAACGAGAGCAACAGAACAGCGAGGGAGTGAGGGGGGGGGGGGGGGCGAGAGAGGGAGATTTAGACATAGATTAGTGGGTCATGTGAGGGTAGATAGGGTGATGTGAGGAAATGAATATCTCGGCGAACGGTTTGAAGAGGGTGGATGGGGCTGAGTTGTGACCGTGTAAATTAGATGCACTCAGTGAACTCGAGCAATCAGACTGATGTTCATAAGTAGGCATATGCGGACGTAATCAAGGTGTGTATGTATATTGTGCGATTGGTCTATGTGAGCTTCAGATGAGTATGTGAGTAGTTGAGTAGTTAAATAGGTGAGTGGGTGACAGTTGAATCAGATGACATAAGGTATTTTCATATGTGTAGTGTTTGATCCAGTCGTACTATTGTGATGGAAGTAGTAGGCGAATGGTGGAATAGATGACACGAGTAGACTGGGAGACGAGGACGTATGGTAGGAAATAGGTGAAGGGCATAGGCTAGTTGATTGTGCATGCATTGATTTAGGTGTGCATTTATGCTTGTGTTCAATCGCGTTCTTTCTCATTGGTGGTTGTGATGCGCGATCGATTGAAATGCGATGCATGTTTGGTTAGCGATTGAGACTACTGATATGAATGGTTTGAGTAGTTTGATGGAGAGATTTGTTTGTTTAGATTGTTGTTGACGGTTTGCAGTTTGTGTCTGTGTAATTTTGCATATAGTTTATATGTTTGTGTGTTGATGTATGGTTTGGCAGTTGGTATTTTTGGTTGATTGGGTGTATTTTAGTTTGTTTTGGTTTTTATATGATCAAATGAGTGATTTGGTGTGGATTGAATTGTTTTGGTTGGTTCAATGTGATAGTTTGTTAGTTAGATTGTCACTCTGGTGTCTCCTCATTTGCGGATAAATCTTTCGCCTTTTACTAAAGATTTCCGTGGGGAGGCACAACACAATGAGTCTGAACTCATTTTTTACAACCCCATCCCTCGGATGGGGCAGATCAAATCAAACAAAATCCACAACACAAATACTATCAACCATCCGTACACAACCGCAACCGCATCCGTATCCCCAACAAATTTACCCACTAAATAGAATACGTATCACTGGAAGGTAGTCGCATTCACCAGGACTGGAATGTCACTGTTCAATCGCCTTGTTCCTCATACGTGATCAGATTAGAACAGATCAAATCAGATTAGATCAGGTCGGATCAGATCAGATCAGATCAGATCAGTTTCATTTACGTCGAACAGGATTCGATGAGTTCAAATAAGATGAGGACAGGTGATGTGACTAAGATGGAGTGGGCTGCGCTTCACATCACACACAGGGATCAGAATGAGATGGGCAAAACGAAGGAAACGAACAGACACGAAGATTATCATATATATATATATATATATATATATATATATATATATATATATATATATATATACATATAGATATGTATGAGCATGAGAGAGCGAGAGCGAGAGGGAGAGAGGAAGAACGAGAGCAACAGAACAGCGAGGGAGTGAGGGGGGGGGGGGGCGAGAGAGGGAGATTTAGACATAGATTAGTGGGTCATGTGAGGGTAGATAGGGTGATGTGAGGAAATGAATATCTCGGCGAACGGTTTGAAGAGGGTGGATGGGGCTGAGTTGTGACCGTGTAAATTAGATGCACTCAGTGAACTCGAGCAATCAGACTGATGTTCATAAGTAGGCATATGCGGACGTAATCAAGGTGTGTATGTATATTGTGCGATTGGTCTATGTGAGCTTCAGATGAGTATGTGAGTAGTTGAGTAGTTAAATAGGTGAGTGGGTGACAGTTGAATCAGATGACATAAGGTATTTTCATATGTGTAGTGTTTGATCCAGTCGTACTATTGTGATGGAAGTAGTAGGCGAATGGTGGAATAGATGACACGAGTAGACTGGGAGACGAGGACGTATGGTAGGAAATAGGTGAAGGGCATAGGCTAGTTGATTGTCCATGCATTGATTTAGGTGTGCATTTATGCTTGTGTTCAATCGCGTTCTTTCTCATTGGTGGTTGTGATGCGCGATCGATTGAAATGCGATGCATGTTTGGTTAGCGATTGAGACTACTGATATGAATGGTTTGAGTAGTTTGATGGAGAGATTTGTTTGTTTAGATTGTTGTTGACGGTTTGCAGTTTGTGTCTGTGTAATTTTGCATATAGTTTATATTTATTTGTGTGTTGATATATAGTTTGGCAGTTGGTATTTTTGGTTGATTGGGTGTATTTTAGTTTGTTTTGGTTTTTATATGATCAAATGAGTGATTTGGTGTGGATTGAATTGTTTTGGTTGGTTCAATGTGATAGTTTGTTAGTTAGATTGTCACTCTGGTGTCTCCTCATTTGCGGATAAATCTTTCGCCTTTTACTAAAGATTTCCGTGGGGAGGCACAACACAATGAGTCTGAACTCATTTTTTACAACCCCATCCCTCGGATGGGGCAGATCAAATCAAACAAAATCCACAACACAAATACTATCAACCATCCGTACACAACCGCAACCGCATCCGTATCCCCAACAAATTTACCCACTAAATAGAATACGTATCACTGGAAGGTAGTCGCATTCACCAGGACTGGAATGTCACTGTTCAATCGCCTTGTTCCTCATACGTGATCAGATTAGAACAGATCAAATCAGATTAGATCAGGTCGGATCAGATCAGATCAGATCAGATAAGATCAGATCAGTTTCATTTACGTCGAACAGGATTCGATGAGTTCAAATAAGATGAGGACAGGTGATGTGACTAAGATGGAGTGGGCTGCGCTTCACATCACACACAGGGATCAGAATGAGATGGGCAAAACGAAGGAAACGAACAGACACGAAGATTATCATATATATATTTATATATATATATATATATATATATATATATATATATATATATATATATATATATGTATGAGCACGAGAGAGCGAGAGCGAGAGGGAGAGAGGAAGAACGAGAGCAACAGAACAGCGAGGGAGTGAGGGGGGGGGGCGAGAGAGGGAGATTTAGACATAGATTAGTGGGTCATGTGAGGGTAGATAGGGTGATGTGAGGAAATGAATATCTCGGCGAACGGTTTGAAGAGGGTGGATGGGGCTGAGTTGTGACCGTGTAAATTAGATGCACTCAGTGAACTCGAGCAATCAGACTGATGTTCATAAGTAGGCATATGCGGACGTAATCAAGGTGTGTATGTATATTGTGCGATTGGTCTATGTGAGCTTCAGATGAGTATGTGAGTAGTTGAGTAGTTAAATAGGTGAGTGGGTGACAGTTGAATCAGATGACATAAGGTATTTTCATATGTGTAGTGTTTGATCCAGTCGTACTATTGTGATGGAAGTAGTAGGCGAATGGTGGAATAGATGACACGAGTAGACTGGGAGACGAGGACGTATGGTAGGAAATAGGTGAAGGGCATAGGCTAGTTGATTGTCCATGCATTGATTTAGGTGTGCATTTATGCTTGTGTTCAATCGCGTTCTTTCTCATTGGTGGTTGTGATGCGCGATCGATTGAAATGCGATGCATGTTTGGTTAGCGATTGAGACTACTGATATGAATGGTTTGAGTAGTTTGATGGAGAGATTTGTTTGTTTAGATTGTTGTTGACGGTTTGCAGTTTGTGTCTGTGTAATTTTGCATATAGTTTATATGTTTGTGTGTTGATGTATGGTTTGGCAGTTGGTATTTTTGGTTGATTGGGTGTATTTTAGTTTGTTTTGGTTTTTATATGATCAAATGAGTGATTTGGTGTGGATTGAATTGTTTTGGTTGGTTCAATGTGATAGTTTGTTAGTTAGATTGTCACTCTGGTGTCTCCTCATTTGCGGATAAATCTTTCGCCTTTTACTAAAGATTTCCGTGGGGAGGCACAACACAATGAGTCTGAACTCATTTTTTACAACCCCATCCCTCGGATGGGGCAGATCAAATCAAACAAAATCCACAACACAAATACTATCAACCATCCGTACACAACCGCAACCGCATCCGTATCCCCAACAAATTTACCCACTAAATAGAATACGTATCACTGGAAGGTAGTCGCATTCACCAGGACTGGAATGTCACTGTTCAATCGCCTTGTTCCTCATACGTGATCAGATTAGAACAGATCAAATCAGATTAGATCAGGTCGGATCAGATCAGATCAGATAAGATCAGATCAGTTTCATTTACGTCGAACAGGATTCGATGAGTTCAAATAAGATGAGGACAGGTGATGTGACTAAGATGGAGTGGGCTGCGCTTCACATCACACACAGGGATCAGAATGAGATGGGCAAAACGAAGGAAACGAACAGACACGAAGATTATCATATATATATATATATATATATATATATATATATATATATATATATGAGCACGAGAGAGCGAGAGCGAGAGGGAGAGAGGAAGAACGAGAGCAACAGAACAGCGAGGGAGTGAGGGGGGGGGCGAGAGAGGGAGATTTAGACATAGATTAGTGGGTCATGTGAGGGTAGATAGGGTGATGTGAGGAAATGAATATCTCGGCGAACGGTTTGAAGAGGGTGGATGGGGCTGAGTTGTGACCGTGTAAATTAGATGCACTCAGTGAACTCGAGCAATCAGACTGATGTTCATAAGTAGGCATATGCGGACGTAATCAAGGTGTGTATGTATATTGTGCGATTGGTCTATGTGAGCTTCAGATGAGTATGTGAGTAGTTGAGTAGTTAAATAGGTGAGTGGGTGACAGTTGAATCAGATGACATAAGGTATTTTCATATGTGTAGTGTTTGATCCAGTCGTACTATTGTGATGGAAGTAGTAGGCGAATGGTGGAATAGATGACACGAGTAGACTGGGAGACGAGGACGTATGGTAGGAAATAGGTGAAGGGCATAGGCTAGTTGATTGTCCATGCATTGATTTAGGTGTGCATTTATGCTTGTGTTCAATCGCGTTCTTTCTCATTGGTGGTTGTGATGCGCGATCGATTGAAATGCGATGCATGTTTGGTTAGCGATTGAGACTACTGATATGAATGGTTTGAGTAGTTTGATGGAGAGATTTGTTTGTTTAGATTGTTGTTGACGGTTTGCAGTTTGTGTCTGTGTAATTTTGCATATAGTTTATATGTTTGTGTGTTGATGTATGGTTTGGCAGTTGGTATTTTTGGTTGATTGGGTGTATTTTAGTTTGTTTTGGTTTTTATATGATCAAATGAGTGATTTGGTGTGGATTGAATTGTTTTGGTTGGTTCAATGTGATAGTTTGTTAGTTAGATTGTCACTCTGGTGTCTCCTCATTTGCGGATAGATCTTTCGCCTTTTACTAAAGATTTCCGTGGGGATGCACAACACAATGAGTCTGAACTCATTTTTTACAACCCCATCCCTCGGATGGGGCAGATCAAATCAAACAAAATCCACAACACAAATACTATCAACCATCCGTACACAACCGCAACCGCATCCGTATCCCCAACAAATTTACCCACTAAATAGAATACGTATCACTGGAAGGTAGTCGCATTCACCAGGACTGGAATGTCACTGTTCAATCGCCTTGTTCCTCATACGTGATCAGATTAGAACAGATCAAATCAGATTAGATCAGGTCGGATCAGATCAGATCAGATCAGATAAGATCAGATCAGTTTCATTTACGTCGAACAGGATTCGATGAGTTCAAATAAGATGAGGACAGGTGATGTGACTAAGATGGAGTGGGCTGCGCTTCACATCACACACAGGGATCAGAATGAGATGGGCAAAACGAAGGAAACGAACAGACACGAAGATTATCATATATATATTATATATATATATATATATATATATATATATATATATATATATATACATATAGATATGTATGAGCACGAGAGAGCGAGAGCGAGAGGGAGAGAGGAAGAACGAGAGCAACAGAACAGCGAGGGAGTGAGGGGGGGGGGCGAGAGAGGGAGATTTAAACATAGATTAGTGGGTCATGTGAGGTTAGATAGGGTGATGTGAGGAAATGAATATCTCGGCGAACGGTTTGAAGAGGGTGGATGGGGCTGAGTTGTGACCGTGTAAATTAGATGCACTCAGTGAACTCGAGCAATCAGACTGATGTTCATAAGTAGGCATATGCGGACGTAATCAAGGTGTGTATGTATATTGTGCGATTGGTCTATGTGAGCTTCAGATGAGTATGTGAGTAGTTGAGTAGTTAAATAGGTGAGTGGGTGACAGTTGAATCAGATGACATAAGGTATTTTCATATGTGTAGTGTTTGATCCAGTCGTACTATTGTGATGGAAGTAGTAGGCGAATGGTGGAATAGATGACACGAGTAGACTGGGAGACGAGGACGTATGGTAGGAAATAGGTGAAGGGCATAGGCTAGTTGATTGTGCATGCATTGATTTAGGTGTGCATTTATGCTTGTGTTCAATCGCGTTCTTTCTCATTGGTGGTTGTGATGCGCGATCGATTGAAATGCGATGCATGTTTGGTTAGCGATTGAGACTACTGATATGAATGGTTTGAGTAGTTTGATGGAGAGATTTGTTTGTTTAGATTGTTGTTGACGGTTTGCAGTTTGTGTCTGTGTAATTTTGCATATAGTTTATATGTTTGTGTGTTGATGTATGGTTTGGCAGTTGGTATTTTTGGTTGATTGGGTGTATTTTAGTTTGTTTTGGTTTTTATATGATCAAATGAGTGATTTGGTGTGGATTGAATTGTTTTGGTTGGTTCAATGTGATAGTTTGTTAGTTAGATTGTCACTCTGGTGTCTCCTCATTTGCGGATAGATCTTTCGCCTTTTACTAAAGATTTCCGTGGGGATGCACAACACAATGAGTCTGAACTCATTTTTTACAACCCCATCCCTCGGATGGGGCAGATCAAATCAAACAAAATCCACAACACAAATACTATCAACCATCCGTACACAACCGCAACCGCATCCGTATCCCCAACAAATTTACCCACTAAATAGAATACGTATCACTGGAAGGTAGTCGCATTCACCAGGACTGGAATGCCACTGTTCAATCGCCTTGTTCCTCATACGTGATCAGATTAGAACAGATCAAATCAGATTAGATCAGGTCGGATCAGATCAGATCAGATCAGATCAGTTTCATTTACGTCGAACAGGATTCGATGAGTTCAAATAAGATGAGGACAGGTGATGTGACTAAGATGGAGTGGGCTGCGCTTCACATCACACACAGGGATCAGAATGAGATGGGCAAAACGAAGGAAACGAACAGACACGAAGATTATCATATATATATTTTTATATATATATACATATAGATATGTATGAGCACGAGAGAGCGAGAGCGAGAGGGAGAGAGGAAGAACGAGAGCAACAGAACAACGAGGGAGTGAGGGGGGGGGGCGAGAGAGGGAGATTTAGACATAGATTAGTGGGTCATGTGAGGGTAGATAGGGTGATGTGAGGAAATGAATATCTCGGCGAACGGTTTGAAGAGGGTGGATGGGGCTGAGTTGTGACCGTGTAAATTAGATGCACTCAGTGAACTCGAGCAATCAGACTGATGTTCATAAGTAGGCATATGCGGACGTAATCAAGGTGTGTATGTATATTGTGCGATTGGTCTATGTGAGCTTCAGATGAGTATGTGAGTAGTTGAGTAGTTAAATAGGTGAGTGGGTGACAGTTGAATCAGATGACATAAGGTATTTTCATATGTGTAGTGTTTGATCCAGTCGTACTATTGTGATGGAAGTAGTAGGCGAATGGTGGAATAGATGACACGAGTAGACTGGGAGACGAGGACGTATGGTAGGAAATAGGTGAAGGGCATAGGCTAGTTGATTGTCCATGCATTGATTTAGGTGTGCATTTATGCTTGTGTTCAATCGCGTTCTTTCTCATTGGTGGTTGTGATGCGCGATCGATTGAAATGCGATGCATGTTTGGTTAGCGATTGAGACTACTGATATGAATGGTTTGAGTAGTTTGATGGAGAGATTTGTTTGTTTAGATTGTTGTTGACGGTTTGCAGTTTGTGTCTGTGTAATTTTGCATATAGTTTATATGTTTGTGTGTTGATGTATGGTTTGGCAGTTGGTATTTTTGGTTGATTGGGTGTATTTTAGTTTGTTTTGGTTTTTATATGATCAAATGAGTGATTTGGTGTGGATTGAATTGTTTTGGTTGGTTCAATGTGATAGTTTGTTAGTTAGATTGTCACTCTGGTGTCTCCTCATTTGCGGATAGATCTTTCGCCTTTTACCAATGATTTCCGTGGGGAGGCACAACACAATGAGTCTGAACTCATTTTTTACAACCCCATCCCTCGGATGGGGCAGATCAAATCAAACAAAATCCACAACACAAATACTATCAACCATCCGTACACAACCGCAACCGCATCCGTATCCCCAACAAATTTACCCACTAAATAGAATACGTATCACTGGAAGGTAGTCGCATTCACCAGGACTGGAATGTCACTGTTCAATCGCCTTGTTCCTCATACGTGATCAGATTAGAACAGATCAAATCAGATTAGATCAGGTCGGATCAGATCAGATCAGATCAGATCAGTTTCATTTACGTCGAACAGGATTCGATGAGTTCAAATAAGATGAGGACAGGTGATGTGACTAAGATGGAGTGGGCTGCGCTTCACATCACACACAGGGATCAGAATGAGATGGGCAAAACGAAGGAAACGAACAGACACGAAGATTATCATATATATATTTTTATATATATATACATATAGATATGTATGAGCACGAGAGAGCGAGAGCGAGAGGGAGAGAGGAAGAACGAGAGCAACAGAACAACGAGGGAGTGAGGGGGGGGGGGCGAGAGAGGGAGATTTAGACATAGATTAGTGGGTCATGTGAGGGTAGATAGGGTGATGTGAGGAAATGAATATCTCGGCGAACGGTTTGAAGAGGGTGTATGGGGCTGAGTTGTGACCGTGTAAATTAGATGCACTCAGTGAACTCGAGCAATCAGACTGATGTTCATAAGTAGGCATATGCGGACGTAATCAAGGTGTGTATGTATATTGTGCGATTGGTCTATGTGAGCTTCAGATGAGTATGTGAGTAGTTGAGTAGTTAAATAGGTGAGTGGGTGACAGTTGAATCAGATGACATAAGGTATTTTCATATGTGTAGTGTTTGATCCAGTCGTACTATTGTGATGGAAGTAGTAGGCGAATGGTGGAATAGATGACACGAGTAGACTGGGAGACGAGGACGTATGGTAGGAAATAGGTGAAGGGCATAGGCTAGTTGATTGTCCATGCATTGATTTAGGTGTGCATTTATGCTTGTGTTCAATCGCGTTCTTTCTCATTGGTGGTTGTGATGCGCGATCGATTGAAATGCGATGCATGTTTGGTTAGCGATTGAGACTACTGATATGAATGGTTTGAGTAGTTTGATGGAGAGATTTGTTTGTTTAGATTGTTGTTGACGGTTTGCAGTTTGTGTCTGTGTAATTTTGCATATAGTTTATATGTTTGTGTGTTGATGTATGGTTTGGCAGTTGGTATTTTTGGTTGATTGGGTGTATTTTAGTTTGTTTTGGTTTTTATATGATCAAATGAGTGATTTGGTGTGGATTGAATTGTTTTGGTTGGTTCAATGTGATAGTTTGTTAGTTAGATTGTCACTCTGGTGTCTCCTCATTTGCGGATAGATCTTTCGCCTTTTACTAATGATTTCCGTGGGGAGGCACAACACAATGAGTCTGAACTCATTTTTTACAACCCCATCCCTCGGATGGGGCAGATCAAATCAAACAAAATCCACAACACAAATACTATCAACCATCCGTACACAACCGCAACCGCATCCGTATCCCCAACAAATTTACCCACTAAATAGAATACGTATCACTGGAAGGTAGTCGCATTCACCAGGACTGGAATGTCACTGTTCAATCGCCTTGTTCCTCATACGTGATCAGATTAGAACAGATCAAATCAGATTAGATCAGGTCGGATCAGATCAGATCAGATCAGATCAGTTTCATTTACGTCGAACAGGATTCGATGAGTTCAAATAAGATGAGGACAGGTGATGTGACTAAGATGGAGTGGGCTGCGCTTCACATCACACACAGGGATCAGAATGAGATGGGCAAAACGAAGGAAACGAACAGACACGAAGATTATCATATATATATATATATATATATATATATATATATACATATAGATATGTATGAGCACGAGAGAGCGAGAGCGAGAGGGAGAGAGGAAGAACGAGAGCAACAGAACAGCGAGGGAGTGAGGGGGGGGGGCGAGAGAGGGAGATTTAGACATAGATTAGTGGGTCATGTGAGGGTAGATAGGGTGATGTGAGGAAATGAATATCTCGGCGAACGGTTTGAAGAGGGTGTATGGGGCTGAGTTGTGACCGTGTAAATTAGATGCACTCAGTGAACTCGAGCAATCAGACTGATGTTCATAAGTAGGCATATGCGGACGTAATCAAGGTGTGTATGTATATTGTGCGATTGGTCTATGTGAGCTTCAGATGAGTATGTGAGTAGTTGAGTAGTTAAATAGGTGAGTGGGTGACAGTTGAATCAGATGACATAAGGTATTTTCATATGTGTAGTGTTTGATCCAGTCGTACTATTGTGATGGAAGTAGTAGGCGAATGGTGGAATAGATGACACGAGTAGACTGGGAGACGAGGACGTATGGTAGGAAATAGGTGAAGGGCATAGGCTAGTTGATTGTGCATGCATTGATTTAGGTGTGCATTTATGCTTGTGTTCAATCGCGTTCTTTCTCATTGGTGGTTGTGATGCGCGATCGATTGAAATGCGATGCATGTTTGGTTAGCGATTGAGACTACTGATATGAATGGTTTGAGTAGTTTGATGGAGAGATTTGTTTGTTTAGATTGTTGTTGACGGTTTGCAGTTTGTGTCTGTGTAATTTTGCATATAGTTTATATGTTTGTGTGTTGATGTATGGTTTGGCAGTTGGTATTTTTGGTTGATTGGGTGTATTTTAGTTTGTTTTGGTTTTTATATGATCAAATGAGTGATTTGGTGTGGATTGAATTGTTTTGGTTGGTTCAATGTGATAGTTTGTTAGTTAGATTGTCACTCTGGTGTCTCCTCATTTGCGGATAGATCTTTCGCCTTTTACTAAAGATTTCCGTGGGGATGCACAACACAATGAGTCTGAACTCATTTTTTACAACCCCATCCCTCGGATGGGGCAGATCAAATCAAACAAAATCCACAACACAAATACTATCAACCATCCGTACACAACCGCAACCGCATCCGTATCCCCAACAAATTTACCCACTAAATAGAATACGTATCACTGGAAGGTAGTCGCATTCACCAGGACTGGAATGTCACTGTTCAATCGCCTTGTTCCTCATACGTGATCAGATTAGAACAGATCAAATCAGATTAGATCAGGTCGGATCAGATCAGATCAGATCAGATCAGTTTCATTTACGTCGAACAGGATTCGATGAGTTCAAATAAGATGAGGACAGGTGATGTGACTAAGATGGAGTGGGCTGCGCTTCACATCACACACAGGGATCAGAATGAGATGGGCAAAACGAAGGAAACGAACAGACACGAAGATTATCATATATATATTTTTATACATATATATATATACATATAGATATGTATGAGCACGAGAGAGCGAGAGCGAGAGGGAGAGAGGAAGAACGAGAGCAACAGAACAGCGAGGGAGTGAGGGGGGGGGGCGAGAGAGGGAGATTTAGACATAGATTAGTGGGTCATGTGAGGGTAGATAGGGTGATGTGAGGAAATGAATATCTCGGCGAACGGTTTGAAGAGGGTGGATGGGGCTGAGTTGTGACCGTGTAAATTAGATGCACTCAGTGAACTCGAGCAATCAGACTGATGTTCATAAGTAGGCATATGCGGACGTAATCAAGGTGTGTATGTATATTGTGCGATTGGTCTATGTGAGCTTCAGATGAGTATGTGAGTAGTTGAGTAGTTAAATAGGTGAGTGGGTGACAGTTGAATCAGATGACATAAGGTATTTTCATATGTGTAGTGTTTGATCCAGTCGTACTATTGTGATGGAAGTAGTAGGCGAATGGTGGAATAGATGACACGAGTAGACTGGGAGACGAGGACGTATGGTAGGAAATAGGTGAAGGGCATAGGCTAGTTGATTGTGCATGCATTGATTTAGGTGTGCATTTATGCTTGTGTTCAATCGCGTTCTTTCTCATTGGTGGTTGTGATGCGCGATCGATTGAAATGCGATGCATGTTTGGTTAGCGATTGAGACTACTGATATGAATGGTTTGAGTAGTTTGATGGAGAGATTTGTTTGTTTAGATTGTTGTTGACGGTTTGCAGTTTGTGTCTGTGTAATTTTGCATATAGTTTATATGTTTGTGTGTTGATGTATGGTTTGGCAGTTGGTATTTTTGGTTGATTGGGTGTATTTTAGTTTGTTTTGGTTTTTATATGATCAAATGAGTGATTTGGTGTGGATTGAATTGTTTTGGTTGGTTCAATGTGATAGTTTGTTAGTTAGATTGTCACTCTGGTGTCTCCTCATTTGCGGATAGATCTTTCGCCTTTTACTAAAGATTTCCGTGGGGATGCACAACACAATGAGTCTGAACTCATTTTTTACAACCCCATCCCTCGGATGGGGCAGATCAAATCAAACAAAATCCACAACACAAATACTATCAACCATCCGTACACAACCGCAACCGCATCCGTATCCCCAACAAATTTACCCACTAAATAGAATACGTATCACTGGAAGGTAGTCGCATTGACCAGGACTGGAATGTCACTGTTCAATCGCCTTGTTCCTCATACGTGATCAGATTAGAACAGATCAAATCAGATTAGATCAGGTCGGATCAGATCAGATCAGATCAGATCAGTTTCATTTACGTCGAACAGGATTCGATGAGTTCAAATAAGATGAGGACAGGTGATGTGACTAAGATGGAGTGGGCTGCGCTTCACATCACACACAGGGATCAGAATGAGATGGGCAAAACGAAGGAAACCAACAGACACGAAGATTATCATATATATATATATATATATATATATATATATATATATATATATATATATTTATATACATATAGACATGTATGAGCACGAGAGAGCGAGAGCGAGAGGGAGAGAGGAAGAACGAGAGCAACAGAACAGCGAGGGAGTGAGGGGGGGGGGCGAGAGAGGGAGATTTAGACATAGATTAGTGGGTCATGTGAGGGTAGATAGGGTGATGTGAGGAAATGAATATCTCGGCGAACGGTTTGAAGAGGGTGGATGGGGCTGAGTTGTGACCGTGTAAATTAGATGCACTCAGTGAACTCGAGCAATCAGACTGATGTTCATAAGTAGGCATATGCGGACGTAATCAAGGTGTGTATGTATATTGTGCGATTGGTCTATGTGAGCTTCAGATGAGTATGTGAGTAGTTGAGTAGTTAAATAGGTGAGTGGGTGACAGTTGAATCAGATGACATAAGGTATTTTCATATGTGTAGTGTTTGATCCAGTCGTACTATTGTGATGGAAGTAGTAGGCGAATGGTGGAATAGATGACACGAGTAGACTGGGAGACGAGGACGTATGGTAGGAAATAGGTGAAGGGCATAGGCTAGTTGATTGTGCATGCATTGATTTAGGTGTGCATTTATGCTTGTGTTCAATCGCGTTCTTTCTCATTGGTGGTTGTGATGCGCGATCGATTGAAATGCGATGCATGTTTGGTTAGCGATTGAGACTACTGATATGAATGGTTTGAGTAGTTTGATGGAGAGATTTGTTTGTTTAGATTGTTGTTGACGGTTTGCAGTTTGTGTCTGTGTAATTTTGCATATAGTTTATATGTTTGTGTGTTGATGTATGGTTTGGCAGTTGGTATTTTTGGTTGATTGGGTGTATTTTAGTTTGTTTTGGTTTTTATATGATCAAATGAGTGATTTGGTGTGGATTGAATTGTTTTGGTTGGTTCAATGTGATAGTTTGTTAGTTAGATTGTCACTCTGGTGTCTCCTCATTTGCGGATAGATCTTTCGCCTTTTACTAAAGATTTCCGTGGGGAGGCACAACACAATGAGTCTGAACTCATTTTTTACAACCCCATCCCTCGGATGGGGCAGATCAAATCAAACAAAATCCACAACACAAATACTATCAACCATCCGTACACAACCGCAACCGCATCCGTATCCCCAACAAATTTACCCACTAAATAGAATACGTATCACTGGAAGGTAGTCGCATTCACCAGGACTGGAATGTCACTGTTCAATCGCCTTGTTCCTCATACGTGATCAGATTAGAACAGATCAAATCAGATTAGATCAGGTCGGATCAGATCAGATCAGTTTCATTTACGTCGAACAGGATTCGATGAGTTCAAATAAGATGAGGACAGGTGATGTGACTAAGATGGAGTGGGCTGCGCTTCACATCACACACAGGGATCAGAATGAGATGGGCAAAACGAAGGAAACGAACAGACACGAAGATTATCATATATATATTTTTATATATATATACATATAGATATGTATGAGCACGAGAGAGCGAGAGCGAGAGGGAGAGAGGAAGAACGAGAGCAACAGAACAGCGAGGGAGTGAGGGGGGGGGCGAGAGAGGGAGATTTAGACATAGATTAGTGGGTCATGTGAGGGTAGATAGGGTGATGTGAGGAAATGAATATCTCGGCGAACGGTTTGAAGAGGGTGGATGGGGCTGAGTTGTGACCGTGTAAATTAGATGCACTCAGTGAACTCGAGCAATCAGACTGATGTTCATAAGTAGGCATATGCGGACGTAATCAAGGTGTGTATGTATATTGTGCGATTGGTCTATGTGAGCTTCAGATGAGTATGTGAGTAGTTGAGTAGTTAAATAGGTGAGTGGGTGACAGTTGAATCAGATGACATAAGGTATTTTCATATGTGTAGTGTTTGATCCAGTCGTACTATTGTGATGGAAGTAGTAGGCGAATGGTGGAATAGATGACACGAGTAGACTGGGAGACGAGGACGTATGGTAGGAAATAGGTGAAGGGCATAGGCTAGTTGATTGTGCATGCATTGATTTAGGTGTGCATTTATGCTTGTGTTCAATCGCGTTCTTTCTCATTGGTGGTTGTGATGCGCGATCGATTGAAATGCGATGCATGTTTGGTTAGCGATTGAGACTACTGATATGAATGGTTTGAGTAGTTTGATGGAGAGATTTGTTTGTTTAGATTGTTGTTGACGGTTTGCAGTTTGTGTCTGTGTAATTTTGCATATAGTTTATATGTTTGTGTGTTGATGTATGGTTTGGCAGTTGGTATTTTTGGTTGATTGGGTGTATTTTAGTTTGTTTTGGTTTTTATATGATCAAATGAGTGATTTGGTGTGGATTGAATTGTTTTGGTTGGTTCAATGTGATAGTTTGTTAGTTAGATTGTCACTCTGGTGTCTCCTCATTTGCGGATAGATCTTTCGCCTTTTACTAAAGATTTCCGTGGGGAGGCACAACACAATGAGTCTGAACTCATTTTTTACAACCCCATCCCTCGGATGGGGCAGATCAAATCAAACAAAATCCACAACACAAATACTATCAACCATCCGTACACAACCGCAACCGCATCCGTATCCCCAACAAATTTACCCACTAAATAGAATACGTATCACTGGAAGGTAGTCGCATTCACCAGGACTGGAATGTCACTGTTCAATCGCCTTGTTCCTCATACGTGATCAGATTAGAACAGATCAAATCAGATTAGATCAGGTCGGATCAGATCAGATCAGATCAGATCAGTTTCATTTACGTCGAACAGGATTCGATGAGTTCAAATAAGATGAGGACAGGTGATGTGACTAAGATGGAGTGGGCTGCGCTTCACATCACACACAGGGATCAGAATGAGATGGGCAAAACGAAGGAAACGAACAGACACGAAGATTATCATATATATATTTTTATATATATATACATATAGATATGTATGAGCACGAGAGAGCGAGAGCGAGAGGGAGAGAGGAAGAACGAGAGCAACAGAACAGCGAGGGAGTGAGGGGGGGGGGCGAGAGAGGGAGATTTAGACATAGATTAGTGGGTCATGTGAGGGTAGATAGGGTGATGTGAGGAAATGAATATCTCGGCGAACGGTTTGAAGAGGGTGGATGGGGCTGAGTTGTGACCGTGTAAATTAGATGCACTCAGTGAACTCGAGCAATCAGACTGATGTTCATAAGTAGGCATATGCGGACGTAATCAAGGTGT
Source organism: Fasciola hepatica (assembly GCA_948099385.1). Lineage (NCBI taxonomy): Eukaryota > Metazoa > Platyhelminthes > Trematoda > Plagiorchiida > Fasciolidae > Fasciola > Fasciola hepatica. Next base: position 12,057,490 of record CANUEZ040000048.1, on the reverse strand, counting down.
GTATGTATATTGTGCGATTGGTCTATGTGAGCTTCAGATGAGTATGTGAGTAGTTGAGTAGTTAAATAGGTGAGTGGGTGACAGTTGAATCAGATGACATAAGGTATTTTCATATGTGTAGTGTTTGATCCAGTCGTACTATTGTGATGGAAGTAGTAGGCGAATGGTGGAATAGATGACACGAGTAGACTGGGAGACGAGGACGTATGGTAGGAAATAGGTGAAGGGCATAGGCTAGTTGATTGTGCATGCATTGATTTAGGTGTGCATTTATGCTTGTGTTCAATCGCGTTCTTTCTCATTGGTGGTTGTGATGCGCGATCGATTGAAATGCGATGCATGTTTGGTTAGCGATTGAGACTACTGATATGAATGGTTTGAGTAGTTTGATGGAGAGATTTGTTTGTTTAGATTGTTGTTGACGGTTTGCAGTTTGTGTCTGTGTAATTTTGCATATAGTTTATATGTTTGTGTGTTGATGTATGGTTTGGCAGTTGGTATTTTTGGTTGATTGGGTGTATTTTAGTTTGTTTTGGTTTTTATATGATCAAATGAGTGATTTGGTGTGGATTGAATTGTTTTGGTTGGTTCAATGTGATAGTTTGTTAGTTAGATTGTCACTCTGGTGTCTCCTCATTTGCGGATAAATCTTTCGCCTTTTACTAAAGATTTCCGTGGGGAGGCACAACACAATGAGTCTGAACTCATTTTTTACAACCCCATCCCTCGGATGGGGCAGATCAAATCAAACAAAATCCACAACACAAATACTATCAACCATCCGTACACAACCGCAACCGCATCCGTATCCCCAACAAATTTACCCACTAAATAGAATACGTATCACTGGAAGGTAGTCGCATTCACCAGGACTGGAATGTCACTGTTCAATCGCCTTGTTCCTCATACGTGATCAGATTAGAACAGATCAAATCAGATTAGATCAGGTCGGATCAGATCAGATCAGATCAGATCAGTTTCATTTACGTCGAACAGGATTCGATGAGTTCAAATAAGATGAGGACAGGTGATGTGACTAAGATGGAGTGGGCTGCGCTTCACATCACACACAGGGATCAGAATGAGATGGGCAAAACGAAGGAAACGAACAGACACGAAGATTATCATATATATATTTTTATATATATATACATATAGATATGTATGAGCACGAGAGAGCGAGAGCGAGAGGGAGAGAGGAAGAACGAGAGCAACAGAACAACGAAGGAGTGAGGGGGGGGGCGAGAGAGGGAGATTTAGACATAGATTAGTGGGTCATGTGAGGGTAGATAGGGTGATGTGAGGAAATGAATATCTCGGCGAACGGTTTGAAGAGGGTGGATGGGGCTGAGTTGTGACCGTGTAAATTAGATGCACTCAGTGAACTCGAGCAATCAGACTGATGTTCATAAGTAGGCATATGCGGACGTAATCAAGGTGTGTATGTATATTGTGCGATTGGTCTATGTGAGCTTCAGATGAGTATGTGAGTAGTTGAGTAGTTAAATAGGTGAGTGGGTGACAGTTGAATCAGATGACATAAGGTATTTTCATATGTGTAGTGTTTGATCCAGTCGTACTATTGTGATGGAAGTAGTAGGCGAATGGTGGAATAGATGACACGAGTAGACTGGGAGACGAGGACGTATGGTAGGAAATAGGTGAAGGGCATAGGCTAGTTGATTGTCCATGCATTGATTTAGGTGTGCATTTATGCTTGTGTTCAATCGCGTTCTTTCTCATTGGTGGTTGTGATGCGCGATCGATTGAAATGCGATGCATGTTTGGTTAGCGATTGAGACTACTGATATGAATGGTTTGAGTAGTTTGATGGAGAGATTTGTTTGTTTAGATTGTTGTTGACGGTTTGCAGTTTGTGTCTGTGTAATTTTGCATATAGTTTATATTTATTTGTGTGTTGATATATAGTTTGGCAGTTGGTATTTTTGGTTGATTGGGTGTATTTTAGTTTGTTTTGGTTTTAATATGATCAAATGAGTGATTTGGTGTGGATTGAATTGTTTTGGTTGGTTCAATGTGATAGTTTGTTAGTTAGATTGTCACTCTGGTGTCTCCTCATTTGCGGATAAATCTTTCGCCTTTTACTAAAGATTTCCGTGGGGAGGCACAACACAATGAGTCTGAACTCATTTTTTACAACCCCATCCCTCGGATGGGGCAGATCAAATCAAACAAAATCCACAACACAAATACTATCAACCATCCGTACACAACCGCAACCGCATCCGTATCCCCAACAAATTTACCCACTAAATAGAATACGTATCACTGGAAGGTAGTCGCATTCACCAGGACTGGAATGTCACTGTTCAATCGCCTTGTTCCTCATACGTGATCAGATTAGAACAGATCAAATCAGATTAGATCAGGTCGGATCAGATCAGATCAGATCAGATCAGATCAGATCAGTTTCATTTACGTCGAACAGGATTCGATGAGTTCAAATAAGATGAGGACAGGTGATGTGACTAAGATGGAGTGGGCTGCGCTTCACATCACACACAGGGATCAGAATGAGATGGGCAAAACGAAGGAAACGAACAGACACGAAGATTATCATATATATATTTATATATATATATATATATATATATACATATAGATATGTATGAGCACGAGAGAGCGAGAGCGAGAGGGAGAGAGGAAGAACGAGAGCAACAGAACAGCGAGGGAGTGAGGGGGGGGGCGAGAGAGGGAGATTTAGACATAGATTAGTGGGTCATGTGAGGGTAGATAGGGTGATGTGAGGAAATGAATATCTCGGCGAACGGTTTGAAGAGGGTGGATGGGGCTGAGTTGTGACCGTGTAAATTAGATGCACTCAGTGAACTCGAGCAATCAGACTGATGTTCATAAGTAGGCATATGCGGACGTAATCAAGGTGTGTATGTATATTGTGCGATTGGTCTATGTGAGCTTCAGATGAGTATGTGAGTAGTTGAGTAGTTAAATAGGTGAGTGGGTGACAGTTGAATCAGATGACATAAGGTATTTTCATATGTGTAGTGTTTGATCCAGTCGTACTATTGTGATGGAAGTAGTAGGCGAATGGTGGAATAGATGACACGAGTAGACTGGGAGACGAGGACGTATGGTAGGAAATAGGTGAAGGGCATAGGCTAGTTGATTGTCCATGCATTGATTTAGGTGTGCATTTATGCTTGTGTTCAATCGCGTTCTTTCTCATTGGTGGTTGTGATGCGCGATCGATTGAAATGCGATGCATGTTTGGTTAGCGATTGAGACTACTGATATGAATGGTTTGAGTAGTTTGATGGAGAGATTTGTTTGTTTAGATTGTTGTTGACGGTTTGCAGTTTGTGTCTGTGTAATTTTGCATATAGTTTATATTTATTTGTGTGTTGATATATAGTTTGGCAGTTGGTATTTTTGGTTGATTGGGTGTATTTTAGTTTGTTTTGGTTTTAATATGATCAAATGAGTGATTTGGTGTGGATTGAATTGTTTTGGTTGGTTCAATGTGATAGTTTGTTAGTTAGATTGTCACTCTGGTGTCTCCTCATTTGCGGATAAATCTTTCGCCTTTTACTAAAGATTTCCGTGGGGAGGCACAACACAATGAGTCTGAACTCATTTTTTACAACCCCATCCCTCGGATGGGGCAGATCAAATCAAACAAAATCCACAACACAAATACTATCAACCATCCGTACACAACCGCAACCGCATCCGTATCCCCAACAAATTTACCCACTAAATAGAATACGTATCACTGGAAGGTAGTCGCATTCACCAGGACTGGAATGTCACTGTTCAATCGCCTTGTTCCTCATACGTGATCAGATTAGAACAGATCAAATCAGATTAGATCAGGTCGGATCAGATCAGATCAGATCAGATCAGATCAGATCAGTTTCATTTACGTCGAACAGGATTCGATGAGTTCAAATAAGATGAGGACAGGTGATGTGACTAAGATGGAGTGGGCTGCGCTTCACATCACACACAGGGATCAGAATGAGATGGGCAAAACGAAGGAAACGAACAGACACGAAGATTATCATATATATATTTATATATATATATATATATATATACATATAGATATGTATGAGCACGAGAGAGCGAGAGGGAGAGAGGAAGAACGAGAGCAACAGAACAGCGAGGGAGTGAGGGGGGGGGGCGAGAGAGGGAGATTTAGACATAGATTAGTGGGTCATGTGAGGGTAGATAGGGTGATGTGAGGAAATGAATATCTCGGCGAACGGTTTGAAGAGGGTGGATGGGGCTGAGTTGTGACCGTGTAAATTAGATGCACTCAGTGAACTCGAGCAATCAGACTGATGTTCATAAGTAGGCATATGCGGACGTAATCAAGGTGTGTATGTATATTGTGCGATTGGTCTATGTGAGCTTCAGATGAGTATGTGAGTAGTTGAGTAGTTAAATAGGTGAGTGGGTGACAGTTGAATCAGATGACATAAGGTATTTTCATATGTGTAGTGTTTGATCCAGTCGTACTATTGTGATGGAAGTAGTAGGCGAATGGTGGAATAGATGACACGAGTAGACTGGGAGACGAGGACGTATGGTAGGAAATAGGTGAAGGGCATAGGCTAGTTGATTGTCCATGCATTGATTTAGGTGTGCATTTATGCTCGTGTTCAATCGCGTTCTTTCTCATTGGTGGTTGTGATGCGCGATCGATTGAAATGCGATGCATGTTTGGTTAGCGATTGAGACTACTGATATGAATGGTTTGAGTAGTTTGATGGAGAGATTTGTTTGTTTAGATTGTTGTTGACGGTTTGCAGTTTGTGTCTGTGTAATTTTGCATATAGTTTATATTTATTTGTGTGTTGATATATAGTTTGGCAGTTGGTATTTTTGGTTGATTGGGTGTATTTTAGTTTGTTTTGGTTTTTATATGATCAAATGAGTGATTTGGTGTGGATTGAATTGTTTTGGTTGGTTCAATGTGATAGTTTGTTAGTTAGATTGTCACTCTGGTGTCTCCTCATTTGCGGATAAATCTTTCGCCTTTTACTAAAGATTTCCGTGGGGAGGCACAACACAATGAGTCTGAACTCATTTTTTACAACCCCATCCCTCGGATGGGGCAGATCAAATCAAACAAAATCCACAACACAAATACTATCAACCAACCGTACACAACCGCAACCGCATCCGTATCCCCAACAAATTTACCCACTAAATAGAATACGTATCACTGGAAGGTAGTCGCATTCACCAGGACTGGAATGTCACTGTTCAATCGCCTTGTTCCTCATACGTGATCAGATTAGAACAGATCAAATCAGATTAGATCAGGTCGGATCAGATCAGATCAGATCAGATCAGATCAGATCAGATCAGTTTCATTTACGTCGAACAGGATTCGATGAGTTCAAATAAGATGAGGACAGGTGATGTGACTAAGATGGAGTGGGCTGCGCTTCACATCACACACAGGGATCAGAATGAGATGGGCAAAACGAAGGAAACGAACAGACACAAAGATTATCATATATATATATATATATATATATATATATATATATATATATATATACATATAGATATGTATGAGCACGAGAGAGCGAGAGCGAGAGGGAGAGAGGAAGAACGAGAGCAACAGAACAGCGAGGGAGTGAGGGGGGGGGGCGAGATAGGGAGATTTAGACATAGATTAGTGGGTCATGTGAGGGTAGATAGGGTGATGTGAGGAAATGAATATCTCGGCGAACGGTTTGAAGAGGGTGGATGGGGCTGAGTTGTGACCGTGTAAATTAGATGCACTCAGTGAACTCGAGCAATCAGACTGATGTTCATAAGTAGGCATATGCGGACGTAATCAAGGTGTGTATGTATATTGTGCGATTGGTCTATGTGAGCTTCAGATGAGTATGTGAGTAGTTGAGTAGTTAAATAGGTGAGTGGGTGACAGTTGAATCAGATGACATAAGGTATTTTCATATGTGTAGTGTTTGATCCAGTCGTACTATTGTGATGGAAGTAGTAGGCGAATGGTGGAATAGATGACACGAGTAGACTGGGAGACGAGGACGTATGGTAGGAAATAGGTGAAGGGCATAGGCTAGTTGATTGTCCATGCATTGATTTAGGTGTGCATTTATGCTTGTGTTCAATCGCGTTCTTTCTCATTGGTGGTTGTGATGCGCGATCGATTGAAATGCGATGCATGTTTGGTTAGCGATTGAGACTACTGATATGAATGGTTTGAGTAGTTTGATGGAGAGATTTGTTTGTTTAGATTGTTGTTGACGGTTTGCAGTTTGTGTCTGTGTAATTTTGCATATAGTTTATATGTTTGTGTGTTGATGTATGGTTTGGCAGTTGGTATTTTTGGTTGATTGGGTGTATTTTAGTTTGTTTTGGTTTTTATATGATCAAATAAGTGATTTGGTGTGGATTGAATTGTTTTGGTTGGTTCAATGTGATAGTTTGTTAGTTAGATTGTCACTCTGGTGTCTCCTCATTTGCGGATAAATCTTTCGCCTTTTACTAAAGATTTCCGTGGGGAGGCACAACACAATGAGTCTGAACTCATTTTTTACAACCCCATCCCTCGGATGGGGCAGATCAAATCAAACAAAATCCACAACACAAATACTATCAACCATCCGTACACAACCGCAACCGCATCCGTATCCCCAACAAATTTACCCACTAAATAGAATACGTATCACTGGAAGGTAGTCGCATTCACCAGGACTGGAATGTCACTGTTCAATCGCCTTGTTCCTCATACGTGATCAGATTAGAACAGATCAAATCAGATTAGATCAGGTCGGATCAGATCAGATCAGATCAGATCAGTTTCATTTACGTCGAACAGGATTCGATGAGTTCAAATAAGATGAGGACAGGTGATGTGACTAAGATGGAGTGGGCTGCGCTTCACATCACACACAGGGATCAGAATGAGATGGGCAAAACGAAGGAAACGAACAGACACGAAGATTATCATATATATATATATATATATATATATATATATATATATATATATATATACATATAGATATGTATGAGCACGAGAGAGCGAGAGCGAGAGGGAGAGAGGAAGAACGAGAGCAACAGAACAGCGAGGGAGTGAGGGGGTGGGGCGAGAGAGGGAGATTTAGACATAGATTAGTGGGTCATGTGAGGGTAGATAGGGTGATGTGAGGAAATGAATATCTCGGCGAACGGTTTGAAGAGGGTGGATGGGGCTGAGTTGTGACCGTGTAAATTAGATGCACTCAGTGAACTCGAGCAATCAGACTGATGTTCATAAGTAGGCATATGCGGACGTAATCAAGGTGTGTATGTATATTGTGCGATTGGTCTATGTGAGCTTCAGATGAGTATGTGAGTAGTTGAGTAGTTAAATAGGTGAGTGGGTGACAGTTGAATCAGATGACATAAGGTATTTTCATATGTGTAGTGTTTGATCCAGTCGTACTATTGTGATGGAAGTAGTAGGCGAATGGTGGAATAGATGACACGAGTAGACTGGGAGACGAGGACGTATGGTAGGAAATAGGTGAAGGGCATAGGCTAGTTGATTGTGCATGCATTGATTTAGGTGTGCATTTATGCTTGTGTTCAATCGCGTTCTTTCTCATTGGTGGTTGTGATGCGCGATCGATTGAAATGCGATGCATGTTTGGTTAGTGATTGAGACTACTGATATGAATGGTTTGAGTAGTTTGATGGAGAGATTTGTTTGTTTAGATTGTTGTTGACGGTTTGCAGTTTGTGTCTGTGTAATTTTGCATATAGTTTATATGTTTGTGTGTTGATGTATGGTTTGGCAGTTGGTATTTTTGGTTGATTGGGTGTATTTTAGTTTGTTTTGGTTTTTATATGATCAAATGAGTGATTTGGTGTGGATTGAATTGTTTTGGTTGGTTCAATGTGATAGTTTGTTAGTTAGATTGTCACTCTGGTGTCTCCTCATTTGCGGATAAATCTTTCGCCTTTTACTAAAGATTTCCGTGGGGAGGCACAACACAATGAGTCTGAACTCATTTTTTACAACCCCATCCCTCGGATGGGGCAGATCAAATCAAACAAAATCCACAACACAAATACTATCAACCAACCGTACACAACCGCAACCGCATCCGTATCCCCAACAAATTTACCCACTAAATAGAATACGTATCACTGGAAGGTAGTCGCATTCACCAGGACTGGAATGTCACTGTTCAATCGCCTTGTTCCTCATACGTGATCAGATTAGAACAGATCAAATCAGATTAGATCAGGTCGGATCAGATCAGATCAGATCAGATCAGTTTCATTTACGTCGAACAGGATTCGATGAGTTCAAATAAGATGAGGACAGGTGATGTGACTAAGATGGAGTGGGCTGCGCTTCACATCACACACAAGGATCAGAATGAGATGGGCAAAACGAAGGAAACGAACAGACACGAAGATTATCATATATATATATATATATATATATATATATATATATATATATATATATATATATATATATATATATATATACATATAGATATGTATGAGCACGAGAGAGCGAGAGCGAGAGGGAGAGAGGAAGAACGAGAGCAACAGAACAGCGAGGGAGTGAGGGGGGGGCGAGAGAGGGAGATTTAGACATAGATTAGTGGGTCATGTGAGGGTAGATAGGGTGATGTGAGGAAATGAATATCTCGGCGAACGGTTTGAAGAGGGTGGATGGGGCTGAGTTGTGACCGTGTAAATTAGATGCACTCAGTGAACTCGAGCAATCAGACTGATGTTCATAAGTAGGCATATGCGGACGTAATCAAGGTGTGTATGTATATTGTGCGATTGGTCTATGTGAGCTTCAGATGAGTATGTGAGTAGTTGAGTAGTTAAATAGGTGAGTGGGTGACAGTTGAATCAGATGACATAAGGTATTTTCATATGTGTAGTGTTTGATCCAGTCGTACTATTGTGATGGAAGTAGTAGGCGAATGGTGGAATAGATGACACGAGTAGACTGGGAGACGAGGACGTATGGTAGGAAATAGGTGAAGGGCATAGGCTAGTTGATTGTCCATGCATTGATTTAGGTGTGCATTTATGCTTGTGTTCAATCGCGTTCTTTCTCATTGGTGGTTGTGATGCGCGATCGATTGAAATGCGATGCATGTTTGGTTAGCGATTGAGACTACTGATATGAATGGTTTGAGTAGTTTGATGGAGAGATTTGTTTGTTTAGATTGTTGTTGACGGTTTGCAGTTTGTGTCTGTGTAATTTTGCATATAGTTTATATTTATTTGTGTGTTGATATATAGTTTGGCAGTTGGTATTTTTGGTTGATTGGGTGTATTTTAGTTTGTTTTGGTTTTAATATGATCAAATGAGTGATTTGGTGTGGATTGAATTGTTTTGGTTGGTTCAATGTGATAGTTTGTTAGTTAGATTGTCACTCTGGTGTCTCCTCATTTGCGGATAAATCTTTCGCCTTTTACTAAAGATTTCCGTGGGGAGGCACAACACAATGAGTCTGAACTCATTTTTTACAACCCCATCCCTCGGATGGGGCAGATCAAATCAAACAAAATCCACAACACAAATACTATCAACCATCCGTACACAACCGCAACCGCATCCGTATCCCCAACAAATTTACCCACTAAATAGAATACGTATCACTGGAAGGTAGTCGCATTCACCAGGACTGGAATGTCACTGTTCAATCGCCTTGTTCCTCATACGTGATCAGATTAGAACAGATCAAATCAGATTAGATCAGGTCGGATCAGATCAGATCAGATCAGATCAGATCAGATCAGTTTCATTTACGTCGAACAGGATTCGATGAGTTCAAATAAGATGAGGACAGGTGATGTGACTAAGATGGAGTGGGCTGCGCTTCACATCACACACAGGGATCAGAATGAGATGGGCAAAACGAAGGAAACGAACAGACACGAAGATTATCATATATATATTTATATATATATATATATATATATATATATATATATATATACATATAGATATGTATGAGCACGAGAGAGCGAGAGCGAGAGGGAGAGAGGAAGAACGAGAGCAACAGAACAGCGAGGGAGTGAGGGGGGGGGGCGAGAGAGGGAGATTTAGACATAGATTAGTGGGTCATGTGAGGGTAGATAGGGTGATGTGAGGAAATGAATATCTCGGCGAACGGTTTGAAGAGGGTGGATGGGGCTGAGTTGTGACCGTGTAAATTAGATGCACTCAGTGAACTCGAGCAATCAGACTGATGTTCATAAGTAGGCATATGCGGACGTAATCAAGGTGTGTATGTATATTGTGCGATTGGTCTATGTGAGCTTCAGATGAGTATGTGAGTAGTTGAGTAGTTAAATAGGTGAGTGGGTGACAGTTGAATCAGATGACATAAGGTATTTTCATATGTGTAGTGTTTGATCCAGTCGTACTATTGTGATGGAAGTAGTAGGCGAATGGTGGAATAGATGACACGAGTAGACTGGGAGACGAGGACGTATGGTAGGAAATAGGTGAAGGGCATAGGCTAGTTGATTGTGCATGCATTGATTTAGGTGTGCATTTATGCTTGTGTTCAATCGCGTTCTTTCTCATTGGTGGTTGTGATGCGCGATCGATTGAAATGCGATGCATGTTTGGTTAGCGATTGAGACTACTGATATGAATGGTTTGAGTAGTTTGATGGAGAGATTTGTTTGTTTAGATTGTTGTTGACGGTTTGCAGTTTGTGTCTGTGTAATTTTGCATATAGTTTATATGTTTGTGTGTTGATATATAGTTTGGCAGTTGGTATTTTTGGTTGATTGGGTGTATTTTAGTTTGTTTTGGTTTTTATATGATCAAATGAGTGATTTGGTGTGGATTGAATTGTTTTGGTTGGTTCAATGTGATAGTTTGTTAGTTAGATTGTCACTCTGGTGTCTCCTCATTTGCGGATAAATCTTTCGCCTTTTACTAAAGATTTCCGTGGGGAGGCACAACACAATGAGTCTGAACTCATTTTTTACAACCCCATCCCTCGGATGGGGCAGATCAAATCAAACAAAATCCACAACACAAATACTATCAACCATCCGTACACAACCGCAACCGCATCCGTATCCCCAACAAATTTACCCACTAAATAGAATACGTATCACTGGAAGGTAGTCGCATTCACCAGGACTGGAATGTCACTGTTCAATCGCCTTGTTCCTCATACGTGATCAGATTAGAACAGATCAAATCAGATTAGATCAGGTCGGATCAGATCAGATCAGATCAGATCAGTTTCATTTACGTCGAACAGGATTCGATGAGTTCAAATAAGATGAGGACAGGTGATGTGACTAAGATGGAGTGGGCTGCGCTTCACATCACACACAGGGATCAGAATGAGATGGGCAAAACGAAGGAAACGAACAGACACGAAGATTATCATATATATATTTTTATACATATATATATATATATACATATAGATATGTATGAGCACGAGAGAGCGAGAGCGAGAGGGAGAGAGGAAGAACGAGAGCAACAGAACAGCGAGGGAGTGAAGGGGGGGCGAGAGAGGGAGATTTAGACATAGATTAGTGGGTCATGTGAGGGTAGATAGGGTGATGTGAGGAAATGAATATCTCGGCGAACGGTTTGAAGAGGGTGGATGGGGCTGAGTTGTGACCGTGTAAATTAGATGCACTCAGTGAACTCGAGCAATCAGACTGATGTTCATAAGTAGGCATATGCGGACGTAATCAAGGTGTGTATGTATATTGTGCGATTGGTCTATGTGAGCTTCAGATGAGTATGTGAGTAGTTGAGTAGTTAAATAGGTGAGTGGGTGACAGTTGAATCAGATGACATAAGGTATTTTCATATGTGTAGTGTTTGATCCAGTCGTACTATTGTGATGGAAGTAGTAGGCGAATGGTGGAATAGATGACACGAGTAGACTGGGAGACGAGGACGTATGGTAGGAAATAGGTGAAGGGCATAGGCTAGTTGATTGTCCATGCATTGATTTAGGTGTGCATTTATGCTTGTGTTCAATCGCGTTCTTTCTCATTGGTGGTTGTGATGCGCGATCGATTGAAATGCGATGCATGTTTGGTTAGCGATTGAGACTACTGATATGAATGGTTTGAGTAGTTTGATGGAGAGATTTGTTTGTTTAGATTGTTGTTGACGGTTTGCAGTTTGTGTCTGTGTAATTTTGCATATAGTTTATATTTATTTGTGTGTTGATATATAGTTTGGCAGTTGGTATTTTTGGTTGATTGGGTGTATTTTAGTTTGTTTTGGTTTTTATATGATCAAATGAGTGATTTGGTGTGGATTGAATTGTTTTGGTTGGTTCAATGTGATAGTTTGTTAGTTAGATTGTCACTCTGGTGTCTCCTCATTTGCGGATAAATCTTTCGCCTTTTACTAAAGATTTCCGTGGGGAGGCACAACACAATGAGTCTGAACTCATTTTTTACAACCCCATCCCTCGGATGGGGCAGATCAAATCAAACAAAATCCACAACACAAATACTATCAACCATCCGTACACAACCGCAACCGCATCCGTATCCCCAACAAATTTACCCACTAAATAGAATACGTATCACTGGAAGGTAGTCGCATTCACCAGGACTGGAATGTCACTGTTCAATCGCCTTGTTCCTCATACGTGATCAGATTAGAACAGATCAAATCAGATTAGATCAGGTCGGATCAGATCAGATCAGATCAGATCAGTTTCATTTACGTCGAACAGGATTCGATGAGTTCAAATAAGATGAGGACAGGTGATGTGACTAAGATGGAGTGGGCTGCGCTTCACATCACACACAGGGATCAGAATGAGATGGGCAAAACGAAGGAAACGAACAGACACGAAGATTATCATATATATATTTATATATATATATATATATATATATATATACATATAGATATGTATGAGCACGAAAGAGCGAGAGCGAGAGGGAGAGAGGAAGAACGAGAGCAACAGAACAGCGAGGGAGTGAGGGGGGGGGCGAGAGAGGGAGATTTAGACATAGATTAGTGGGTCATGTGAGGGTAGATAGGGTGATGTGAGGAAATGAATATCTCGGCGAACGGTTTGAAGAGGGTGGATGGGGCTGAGTTGTGACCGTGTAAATTAGATGCACTCAGTGAACTCGAGCAATCAGACTGATGTTCATAAGTAGGCATATGCGGACGTAATCAAGGTGTGTATGTATATTGTGCGATTGGTCTATGTGAGCTTCAGATGAGTATGTGAGTAGTTGAGTAGTTAAATAGGTGAGTGGGTGACAGTTGAATCAGATGACATAAGGTATTTTCATATGTGTAGTGTTTGATCCAGTCGTACTATTGTGATGGAAGTAGTAGGCGAATGGTGGAATAGATGACACGAGTAGACTGGGAGACGAGGACGTATGGTAGGAAATAGGTGAAGGGCATAGGCTAGTTGATTGTCCATGCATTGATTTAGGTGTGCATTTATGCTTGTGTTCAATCGCGTTCTTTCTCATTGGTGGTTGTGATGCGCGATCGATTGAAATGCGATGCATGTTTGGTTAGCGATTGAGACTACTGATATGAATGGTTTGAGTAGTTTGATGGAGAGATTTGTTTGTTTAGATTGTTGTTGACGGTTTGCAGTTTGTGTCTGTGTAATTTTGCATATAGTTTATATTTATTTGTGTGTTGATATATAGTTTGGCAGTTGGTATTTTTGGTTGATTGGGTGTATTTTAGTTTGTTTTGGTTTTAATATGATCAAATGAGTGATTTGGTGTGGATTGAATTGTTTTGGTTGGTTCAATGTGATAGTTTGTTAGTTAGATTGTCACTCTGGTGTCTCCTCATTTGCGGATAAATCTTTCGCCTTTTACTAAAGATTTCCGTGGGGAGGCACAACACAATGAGTCTGAACTCATTTTTTACAACCCCATCCCTCGGATGGGGCAGATCAAATCAAACAAAATCCACAACACAAATACTATCAACCATCCGTACACAACCGCAACCGCATCCGTATCCCCAACAAATTTACCCACTAAATAGAATACGTATCACTGGAAGGTAGTCGCATTCACCAGGACTGGAATGTCACTGTTCAATCGCCTTGTTCCTCATACGTGATCAGATTAGAACAGATCAAATCAGATTAGATCAGGTCGGATCAGATCAGATCAGATCAGATCAGTTTCATTTACGTCGAACAGGATTCGATGAGTTCAAATAAGATGAGGACAGGTGATGTGACTAAGATGGAGTGGGCTGCGCTTCACATCACACACAGGGATCAGAATGAGATGGGCAAAACGAAGGAAACGAACAGACACGAAGATTATCATATATATATTTTTATACATATATATATATATATACATATAGATATGTATGAGCACGAAAGAGCGAGAGCGAGAGGGAGAGAGGAAGAACGAGAGCAACAGAACAGCGAGGGAGTGAGGGGGGGGGGCGAGAGAGGGAGATTTAGACATAGATTAGTGGGTCATGTGAGGGTAGATAGGGTGATGTGAGGAAATGAATATCTCGGCGAACGGTTTGAAGAGGGTGGATGGGGCTGAGTTGTGACCGTGTAAATTAGATGCACTCAGTGAACTCGAGCAATCAGACTGATGTTCATAAGTAGGCATATGCGGACGTAATCAAGGTGTGTATGTATATTGTGCGATTGGTCTATGTGAGCTTCAGATGAGTATGTGAGTAGTTGAGTAGTTAAATAGGTGAGTGGGTGACAGTTGAATCAGATGACATAAGGTATTTTCATATGTGTAGTGTTTGATCCAGTCGTACTATTGTGATGGAAGTAGTAGGCGAATGGTGGAATAGATGACACGAGTAGACTGGGAGACGAGGACGTATGGTAGGAAATAGGTGAAGGGCATAGGCTAGTTGATTGTGCATGCATTGATTTAGGTGTGCATTTATGCTTGTGTTCAATCGCGTTCTTTCTCATTGGTGGTTGTGATGCGCGATCGATTGAAATGCGATGCGTTTGGTTAGCGATTGAGACTACTGATATGAATGGTTTGAGTAGTTTGATGGAGAGATTTGTTTGTTTAGATTGTTGTTGACGGTTTGCAGTTTGTGTCTGTGTAATTTTGCATATAGTTTATATTTATTTGTGTGTTGATATATAGTTTGGCAGTTGGTATTTTTGGTTGATTGGGTGTATTTTAGTTTGTTTTGGTTTTTATATGATCAAATGAGTGATTTGGTGTGGATTGAATTGTTTTGGTTGGTTCAATGTGATAGTTTGTTAGTTAGATTGTCACTCTGGTGTCTCCTCATTTGCGGATAAATCTTTCGCCTTTTACTAAAGATTTCCGTGGGGAGGCACAACACAATGAGTCTGAACTCATTTTTTACAACCCCATCCCTCGGATGGGGCAGATCAAATCAAACAAAATCCACAACACAAATACTATCAACCAACCGTACACAACCGCAACCGCATCCGTATCCCCAACAAATTTACCCACTAAATAGAATACGTATCACTGGAAGGTAGTCGCATTCACCAGGACTGGAATGTCACTGTTCAATCGCCTTGTTCCTCATACGTGATCAGATTAGAACAGATCAAATCAGATTAGATCAGGTCGGATCAGATCAGATCAGATCAGATCAGTTTCATTTACGTCGAACAGGATTCGATGAGTTCAAATAAGATGAGGACAGGTGATGTGACTAAGATGGAGTGGGCTGCGCTTCACATCACACACAGGGATCAGAATGAGATGGGCAAAACGAAGGAAACGAACAGACACGAAGATTATCATATATATATTTTTATACATATATATATATATATACATATAGATATGTATGAGCACGAAAGAGCGAGAGCGAGAGGGAGAGAGGAAGAACGAGAGCAACAGAACAGCGAGGGAGTGAGGGGGGGGGCGAGAGAGGGAGATTTAGACATAGATTAGTGGGTCATGTGAGGGTAGATAGGGTGATGTGAGGAAATGAATATCTCGGCGAACGGTTTGAAGAGGGTGGATGGGGCTGAGTTGTGACCGTGTAAATTAGATGCACTCAGTGAACTCGAGCAATCAGACTGATGTTCATAAGTAGGCATATGCGGACGTAATCAAGGTGTGTATGTATATTGTGCGATTGGTCTATGTGAGCTTCAGATGAGTATGTGAGTAGTTGAGTAGTTAAATAGGTGAGTGGGTGACAGTTGAATCAGATGACATAAGGTATTTTCATATGTGTAGTGTTTGATCCAGTCGTACTATTGTGATGGAAGTAGTAGGCGAATGGTGGAATAGATGACACGAGTAGACTGGGAGACGAGGACGTATGGTAGGAAATAGGTGAAGGGCATAGGCTAGTTGATTGTGCATGCATTGATTTAGGTGTGCATTTATGCTTGTGTTCAATCGCGTTCTTTCTCATTGGTGGTTGTGATGCGCGATCGATTGAAATGCGATGCGTTTGGTTAGCGATTGAGACTACTGATATGAATGGTTTGAGTAGTTTGATGGAGAGATTTGTTTGTTTAGATTGTTGTTGACGGTTTGCAGTTTGTGTCTGTGTAATTTTGCATATAGTTTATATTTATTTGTGTGTTGATATATAGTTTGGCAGTTGGTATTTTTGGTTGATTGGGTGTATTTTAGTTTGTTTTGGTTTTTATATGATCAAATGAGTGATTTGGTGTGGATTGAATTGTTTTGGTTGGTTCAATGTGATAGTTTGTTAGTTAGATTGTCACTCTGGTGTCTCCTCATTTGCGGATAAATCTTTCGCCTTTTACTAAAGATTTCCGTGGGGAGGCACAACACAATGAGTCTGAACTCATTTTTTACAACCCCATCCCTCGGATGGGGCAGATCAAATCAAACAAAATCCACAACACAAATACTATCAACCAACCGTACACAACCGCAACCGCATCCGTATCCCCAACAAATTTACCCACTAAATAGAATACGTATCACTGGAAGGTAGTCGCATTCACCAGGACTGGAATGTCACTGTTCAATCGCCTTGTTCCTCATACGTGATCAGATTAGAACAGATCAAATCAGATTAGATCAGGTCGGATCAGATCAGATCAGATCAGTTTCATTTACGTCGAACAGGATTCGATGAGTTCAAATAAGATGAGGACAGGTGATGTGACTAAGATGGAGTGGGCTGCGCTTCACATCACACACAGGGATCAGAATGAGATGGGCAAAACGAAGGAAACGAACAGACACGAAGATTATCATATATATATTTATATATATATATATATATATATATATATACATATAGATATGTATGAGCACGAAAGAGCGAGAGCGAGAGGGAGAGAGGAAGAACGAGAGCAACAGAACAGCGAGGGAGTGAGGGGGGGGGGCGAGAGAGGGAGATTTAGACATAGATTAGTGGGTCATGTGAGGGTAGATAGGGTGATGTGAGGAAATGAATATCTCGGCGAACGGTTTGAAGAGGGTGGATGGGGCTGAGTTGTGACCGTGTAAATTAGATGCACTCAGTGAACTCGAGCAATCAGACTGATGTTCATAAGTAGGCATATGCGGACGTAATCAAGGTGTGTATGTATATTGTGCGATTGGTCTATGTGAGCTTCAGATGAGTATGTGAGTAGTTGAGTAGTTAAATAGGTGAGTGGGTGACAGTTGAATCAGATGACATAAGGTATTTTCATATGTGTAGTGTTTGATCCAGTCGTACTATTGTGATGGAAGTAGTAGGCGAATGGTGGAATAGATGACACGAGTAGACTGGGAGACGAGGACGTATGGTAGGAAATAGGTGAAGGGCATAGGCTAGTTGATTGTGCATGCATTGATTTAGGTGTGCATTTATGCTTGTGTTCAATCGCGTTCTTTCTCATTGGTGGTTGTGATGCGCGATCGATTGAAATGCGATGCATGTTTGGTTAGCGATTGAGACTACTGATATGAATGGTTTGAGTAGTTTGATGGAGAGATTTGTTTGTTTAGATTGTTGTTGACGGTTTGCAGTTTGTGTCTGTGTAATTTTGCATATAGTTTATATTTATTTGTGTGTTGATATATAGTTTGGCAGTTGGTATTTTTGGTTGATTGGGTGTATTTTAGTTTGTTTTGGTTTTTATATGATCAAATGAGTGATTTGGTGTGGATTGAATTGTTTTGGTTGGTTCAATGTGATAGTTTGTTAGTTAGATTGTCACTCTGGTGTCTCCTCATTTGCGGATAAATCTTTCGCCTTTTACTAAAGATTTCCGTGGGGAGGCACAACACAATGAGTCTGAACTCATTTTTTACAACCCCATCCCTCGGATGGGGCAGATCAAATCAAACAAAATCCACAACACAAATACTATCAACCAACCGTACACAACCGCAACCGCATCCGTATCCCCAACAAATTTACCCACTAAATAGAATACGTATCACTGGAAGGTAGTCGCATTCACCAGGACTGGAATGTCACTGTTCAATCGCCTTGTTCCTCATACGTGATCAGATTAGAACAGATCAAATCAGATTAGATCAGGTCGGATCAGATCAGATCAGATCAGTTTCATTTACGTCGAACAGGATTCGATGAGTTCAAATAAGATGAGGACAGGTGATGTGACTAAGATGGAGTGGGCTGCGCTTCACATCACACACAGGGATCAGAATGAGATGGGCAAAACGAAGGAAACGAACAGACACGAAGATTATCATATATATATATATATATATATATATATATATATATATATATATATATATATATATATATATATATATATATATATATATATATATATATATATATATACATATAGATATGTATGAGCACGAAAGAGCGAGAGCGAGAGGGAGAGAGGAAGAACGAGAGCAACAGAACAGCGAGGGAGTGAGGGGGGGGGGCGAGAGAGGGAGATTTAGACATAGATTAGTGGGTCATGTGAGGGTAGATAGGGTGATGTGAGGAAATGAATATCTCGGCGAACGGTTTGAAGAGGGTGGATGGGGCTGAGTTGTGACCGTGTAAATTAGATGCACTCAGTGAACTCGAGCAATCAGACTGATGTTCATAAGTAGGCATATGCGGACGTAATCAAGGTGTGTATGTATATTGTGCGATTGGTCTATGTGAGCTTCAGATGAGTATGTGAGTAGTTGAGTAGTTAAATAGGTGAGTGGGTGACAGTTGAATCAGATGACATAAGGTATTTTCATATGTGTAGTGTTTGATCCAGTCGTACTATTGTGATGGAAGTAGTAGGCGAATGGTGGAATAGATGACACGAGTAGACTGGGAGACGAGGACGTATGGTAGGAAATAGGTGAAGGGCATAGGCTAGTTGATTGTCCATGCATTGATTTAGGTGTGCATTTATGCTTGTGTTCAATCGCGTTCTTTCTCATTGGTGGTTGTGATGCGCGATCGATTGAAATGCGATGCATGTTTGGTTAGCGATTGAGACTACTGATATGAATGGTTTGAGTAGTTTGATGGAGAGATTTGTTTGTTTAGATTGTTGTTGACGGTTTGCAGTTTGTGTCTGTGTAATTTTGCATATAGTTTATATTTATTTGTGTGTTGATATATAGTTTGGCAGTTGGTATTTTTGGTTGATTGGGTGTATTTTAGTTTGTTTTGGTTTTTATATGATCAAATGAGTGATTTGGTGTGGATTGAATTGTTTTGGTTGGTTCAATGTGATAGTTTGTTAGTTAGATTGTCACTCTGGTGTCTCCTCATTTGCGGATAAATCTTTCGCCTTTTACTAAAGATTTCCGTGGGGATGCACAACACAATGAGTCTGAACTCATTTTTTACAACCCCATCCCTCGGATGGGGCAGATCAAATCAAACAAAATCCACAACACAAATACTATCAACCATCCGTACACAACCGCAACCGCATCCGTATCCCCAACAAATTTACCCACTAAATAGAATACGTATCACTGGAAGGTAGTCGCATTCACCAGGACTGGAATGTCACTGTTCAATCGCCTTGTTCCTCATACGTGATCAGATTAGAACAGATCAAATCAGATTAGATCAGGTCGGATCAGATCAGATCAGATCAGATCAGTTTCATTTACGTCGAACAGGATTCGATGAGTTCAAATAAGATGAGGACAGGTGATGTGACTAAGATGGAGTGGGCTGCGCTTCACATCACACACAGGGATCAGAATGAGATGGGCAAAACGAAGGAAACGAACAGACACGAAGATTATCATATATATATTTATATATATATATATATATACATATAGATATGTATGAGCACGAGAGAGCGAGAGCGAGAGGGAGAGAGGAAGAACGAGAGCAACAGAACAGCGAGGGAGTGAGGGGGGGGGGGCGAGAGAGGGAGATTTAGACATAGATTAGTGGGTCATGTGAGGGTAGATAGGGTGATGTGAGGAAATGAATATCTCGGCGAACGGTTTGAAGAGGGTGGATGGGGCTGAGTTGTGACCGTGTAAATTAGATGCACTCAGTGAACTCGAGCAATCAGACTGATGTTCATAAGTAGGCATATGCGGACGTAATCAAGGTGTGTATGTATATTGTGCGATTGGTCTATGTGAGCTTCAGATGAGTATGTGAGTAGTTGAGTAGTTAAATAGGTGAGTGGGTGACAGTTGAATCAGATGACATAAGGTATTTTCATATGTGTAGTGTTTGATCCAGTCGTACTATTGTGATGGAAGTAGTAGGCGAATGGTGGAATAGATGACACGAGTAGACTGGGAGACGAGGACGTATGGTAGGAAATAGGTGAAGGGCATAGGCTAGTTGATTGTCCATGCATTGATTTAGGTGTGCATTTATGCTTGTGTTCAATCGCGTTCTTTCTCATTGGTGGTTGTGATGCGCGATCGATTGAAATGCGATGCATGTTTGGTTAGCGATTGAGACTACTGATATGAATGGTTTGAGTAGTTTGATGGAGAGATTTGTTTGTTTAGATTGTTGTTGACGGTTTGCAGTTTGTGTCTGTGTAATTTTGCATATAGTTTATATTTATTTGTGTGTTGATATATAGTTTGGCAGTTGGTATTTTTGGTTGATTGGGTGTATTTTAGTTTGTTTTGGTTTTTATATGATCAAATGAGTGATTTGGTGTGGATTGAATTGTTTTGGTTGGTTCAATGTGATAGTTTGTTAGTTAGATTGTCACTCTGGTGTCTCCTCATTTGCGGATAAATCTTTCGCCTTTTACTAAAGATTTCCGTGGGGAGGCACAACACAATGAGTCTGAACTCATTTTTTACAACCCCATCCCTCGGATGGGGCAGATCAAATCAAACAAAATCCACAACACAAATACTATCAACCATCCGTACACAACCGCAACCGCATCCGTATCCCCAACAAATTTACCCACTAAATAGAATACGTATCACTGGAAGGTAGTCGCATTCACCAGGACTGGAATGTCACTGTTCAATCGCCTTGTTCCTCATACGTGATCAGATTAGAACAGATCAAATCAGATTAGATCAGGTCGGATCAGATCAGATCAGATCAGTTTCATTTACGTCGAACAGGATTCGATGAGTTCAAATAAGATGAGGACAGGTGATGTGACTAAGATGGAGTGGGCTGCGCTTCACATCACACACAGGGATCAGAATGAGATGGGCAAAACGAAGGAAACGAACAGACACGAAGATTATCATATATATATATATATATATATATATATATATATATATATATATACATATAGATATGTATGAGCACGAGAGAGCGAGAGCGAGAGGGAGAGAGGAAGAACGAGAGCAACAGAACAGCGAGGGAGTGAGGGGGGGGGGCGAGAGAGGGAGATTTAGACATAGATTAGTGGGTCATGTGAGGGTAGATAGGGTGATGTGAGGAAATGAATATCTCGGCGAACGGTTTGAAGAGGGTGGATGGGGCTGAGTTGTGACCGTGTAAATTAGATGCACTCAGTGAACTCGAGCAATCAGACTGATGTTCATAAGTAGGCATATGCGGACGTAATCAAGGTGTGTATGTATATTGTGCGATTGGTCTATGTGAGCTTCAGATGAGTATGTGAGTAGTTGAGTAGTTAAATAGGTGAGTGGGTGACAGTTGAATCAGATGACATAAGGTATTTTCATATGTGTAGTGTTTGATCCAGTCGTACTATTGTGATGGAAGTAGTAGGCGAATGGTGGAATAGATGACACGAGTAGACTGGGAGACGAGGACGTATGGTAGGAAATAGGTGAAGGGCATAGGCTAGTTGATTGTCCATGCATTGATTTAGGTGTGCATTTATGCTTGTGTTCAATCGCGTTCTTTCTCATTGGTGGTTGTGATGCGCGATCGATTGAAATGCGATGCATGTTTGGTTAGCGATTGAGACTACTGATATGAATGGTTTGAGTAGTTTGATGGAGAGATTTGTTTGTTTAGATTGTTGTTGACGGTTTGCAGTTTGTGTCTGTGTAATTTTGCATATAGTTTATATGTTTGTGTGTTGATGTATGGTTTGGCAGTTGGTATTTTTGGTTGATTGGGTGTATTTTAGTTTGTTTTGGTTTTTATATGATCAAATGAGTGATTTGGTGTGGATTGAATTGTTTTGGTTGGTTCAATGTGATAGTTTGTTAGTTAGATTGTCACTCTGGTGTCTCCTCATTTGCGGATAAATCTTTCGCCTTTTACTAAAGATTTCCGTGGGGAGGCACAACACAATGAGTCTGAACTCATTTTTTACAACCCCATCCCTCGGATGGGGCAGATCAAATCAAACAAAATCCACAACACAAATACTATCAACCATCCGTACACAACCGCAACCGCATCCGTATCCCCAACAAATTTACCCACTAAATAGAATACGTATCACTGGAAGGTAGTCGCATTCACCAGGACTGGAATGTCACTGTTCAATCGCCTTGTTCCTCATACGTGATCAGATTAGAACAGATCAAATCAGATTAGATCAGGTCGGATCAGATCAGATCAGATCAGATCAGATCAGATCAGTTTCATTTACGTCGAACAGGATTCGATGAGTTCAAATAAGATGAGGACAGGTGATGTGACTAAGATGGAGTGGGCTGCGCTTCACATCACACACAGGGATCAGAATGAGATGGGCAAAACGAAGGAAACGAACAGACACGAAGATTATCATATATATATTTATATATATATATATATATATATATATATATATATATATATATATATACATATAGATATGTATGAGCACGAGAGAGCGAGAGCGAGAGGGAGAGAGGAAGAACGAGAGCAACAGAACAGCGAGGGAGTGAGGGGGGGGGGCGAGAGAGGGAGATTTAGACATAGATTAGTGGGTCATGTGAGGGTAGATAGGGTGATGTGAGGAAATGAATATCTCGGCGAACGGTTTGAAGAGGGTGGATGGGGCTGAGTTGTGACCGTGTAAATTAGATGCACTCAGTGAACTCGAGCAATCAGACTGATGTTCATAAGTAGGCATATGCGGACGTAATCAAGGTGTGTATGTATATTGTGCGATTGGTCTATGTGAGCTTCAGATGAGTATGTGAGTAGTTGAGTAGTTAAATAGGTGAGTGGGTGACAGTTGAATCAGATGACATAAGGTATTTTCATATGTGTAGTGTTTGATCCAGTCGTACTATTGTGATGGAAGTAGTAGGCGAATGGTGGAATAGATGACACGAGTAGACTGGGAGACGAGGACGTATGGTAGGAAATAGGTGAAGGGCATAGGCTAGTTGATTGTCCATGCATTGATTTAGGTGTGCATTTATGCTTGTGTTCAATCGCGTTCTTTCTCATTGGTGGTTGTGATGCGCGATCGATTGAAATGCGATGCATGTTTGGTTAGCGATTGAGACTACTGATATGAATGGTTTGAGTAGTTTGATGGAGAGATTTGTTTGTTTAGATTGTTGTTGACGGTTTGCAGTTTGTGTCTGTGTAATTTTGCATATAGTTTATATTTATTTGTGTGTTGATATATAGTTTGGCAGTTGGTATTTTTGGTTGATTGGGTGTATTTTAGTTTGTTTTGGTTTTTATATGATCAAATGAGTGATTTGGTGTGGATTGAATTGTTTTGGTTGGTTCAATGTGATAGTTTGTTAGTTAGATTGTCACTCTGGTGTCTCCTCATTTGCGGATAAATCTTTCGCCTTTTACTAAAGATTTCCGTGGGGAGGCACAACACAATGAGTCTGAACTCATTTTTTACAACCCCATCCCTCGGATGGGGCAGATCAAATCAAACAAAATCCACAACACAAATACTATCAACCATCCGTACACAACCGCAACCGCATCCGTATCCCCAACAAATTTACCCACTAAATAGAATACGTATCACTGGAAGGTAGTCGCATTCACCAGGACTGGAATGTCACTGTTCAATCGCCTTGTTCCTCATACGTGATCAGATTAGAACAGATCAAATCAGATTAGATCAGGTCGGATCAGATCAGATCAGATCAGATCAGATCAGATCAGATCAGTTTCATTTACGTCGAACAGGATTCGATGAGTTCAAATAAGATGAGGACAGGTGATGTGACTAAGATGGAGTGGGCTGCGCTTCACATCACACACAGGGATCAGAATGAGATGGGCAAAACGAAGGAAACGAACAGACACGAAGATTATCATATATATATTTATATATATATATATATATATATATATATATACATATAGATATGTATGAGCACGAGAGAGCGAGAGCGAGAGGGAGAGAGGAAGAACGAGAGCAACAGAACAGCGAGGGAGTGAGGGGGGGGGGGCGAGAGAGGGAGATTTAGACATAGATTAGTGGGTCATGTGAGGGTAGATAGGGTGATGTGAGGAAATGAATATCTCGGCGAACGGTTTGAAGAGGGTGGATGGGGCTGAGTTGTGACCGTGTAAATTAGATGCACTCAGTGAACTCGAGCAATCAGACTGATGTTCATAAGTAGGCATATGCGGACGTAATCAAGGTGTGTATGTATATTGTGCGATTGGTCTATGTGAGCTTCAGATGAGTATGTGAGTAGTTGAGTAGTTAAATAGGTGAGTGGGTGACAGTTGAATCAGATGACATAAGGTATTTTCATATGTGTAGTGTTTGATCCAGTCGTACTATTGTGATGGAAGTAGTAGGCGAATGGTGGAATAGATGACACGAGTAGACTGGGAGACGAGGACGTATGGTAGGAAATAGGTGAAGGGCATAGGCTAGTTGATTGTCCATGCATTGATTTAGGTGTGCATTTATGCTTGTGTTCAATCGCGTTCTTTCTCATTGGTGGTTGTGATGCGCGATCGATTGAAATGCGATGCATGTTTGGTTAGCGATTGAGACTACTGATATGAATGGTTTGAGTAGTTTGATGGAGAGATTTGTTTGTTTAGATTGTTGTTGACGGTTTGCAGTTTGTGTCTGTGTAATTTTGCATATAGTTTATATTTATTTGTGTGTTGATATATAGTTTGGCAGTTGGTATTTTTGGTTGATTGGGTGTATTTTAGTTTGTTTTGGTTTTTATATGATCAAATGAGTGATTTGGTGTGGATTGAATTGTTTTGGTTGGTTCAATGTGATAGTTTGTTAGTTAGATTGTCACTCTGGTGTCTCCTCATTTGCGGATAAATCTTTCGCCTTTTACTAAAGATTTCCGTGGGGAGGCACAACACAATGAGTCTGAACTCATTTTTTACAACCCCATCCCTCGGATGGGGCAGATCAAATCAAACAAAATCCACAACACAAATACTATCAACCATCCGTACACAACCGCAACCGCATCCGTATCCCCAACAAATTTACCCACTAAATAGAATACGTATCACTGGAAGGTAGTCGCATTCACCAGGACTGGAATGTCACTGTTCAATCGCCTTGTTCCTCATACGTGATCAGATTAGAACAGATCAAATCAGATTAGATCAGGTCGGATCAGATCAGATCAGATCAGATCAGATCAGATCAGTTTCATTTACGTCGAACAGGATTCGATGAGTTCAAATAAGATGAGGACAGGTGATGTGACTAAGATGGAGTGGGCTGCGCTTCACATCACACACAGGGATCAGAATGAGATGGGCAAAACGAAGGAAACGAACAGACACGAAGATTATCATATATATATATATATATATATATATATATATATATATATATATATGTATGAGCACGAGAGAGCGAGAGCGAGAGGGAGAGAGGAAGAACGAGAGCAACAGAACAGCGAGGGAGTGAGGGGGGGGGGCGAGAGAGGGAGATTTAGACATAGATTAGTGGGTCATGTGAGGGTAGATAGGGTGATGTGAGGAAATGAATATCTCGGCGAACGGTTTGAAGAGGGTGGATGGGGCTGAGTTGTGACCGTGTAAATTAGATGCACTCAGTGAACTCGAGCAATCAGACTGATGTTCATAAGTAGGCATATGCGGACGTAATCAAGGTGTGTATGTATATTGTGCGATTGGTCTATGTGAGCTTCAGATGAGTATGTGAGTAGTTGAGTAGTTAAATAGGTGAGTGGGTGACAGTTGAATCAGATGACATAAGGTATTTTCATATGTGTAGTGTTTGATCCAGTCGTACTATTGTGATGGAAGTAGTAGGCGAATGGTGGAATAGATGACACGAGTAGACTGGGAGACGAGGACGTATGGTAGGAAATAGGTGAAGGGCATAGGCTAGTTGATTGTCCATGCATTGATTTAGGTGTGCATTTATGCTTGTGTTCAATCGCGTTCTTTCTCATTGGTGGTTGTGATGCGCGATCGATTGAAATGCGATGCATGTTTGGTTAGCGATTGAGACTACTGATATGAATGGTTTGAGTAGTTTGATGGAGAGATTTGTTTGTTTAGATTGTTGTTGACGGTTTGCAGTTTGTGTCTGTGTAATTTTGCATATAGTTTATATTTATTTGTGTGTTGATATATAGTTTGGCAGTTGGTATTTTTGGTTGATTGGGTGTATTTTAGTTTGTTTTGGTTTTTATATGATCAAATGAGTGATTTGGTGTGGATTGAATTGTTTTGGTTGGTTCAATGTGATAGTTTGTTAGTTAGATTGTCACTCTGGTGTCTCCCCATTTGCGGATAAATCTTTCGCCTTTTACTAAAGATTTCCGTGGGGATGCACAACACAATGAGTCTGAACTCATTTTTTACAACCCCATCCCTCGGATGGGGCAGATCAAATCAAACAAAATCCACAACACAAATACTATCAACCATCCGTACACAACCGCAACCGCATCCGTATCCCCAACAAATTTACCCACTAAATAGAATACGTATCACTGGAAGGTAGTCGCATTCACCAGGACTGGAATGTCACTGTTCAATCGCCTTGTTCCTCATACGTGATCAGATTAGAACAGATCAAATCAGATTAGATCAGGTCGGATCAGATCAGATCAGATCAGATCAGATCAGATCAGTTTCATTTACGTCGAACAGGATTCGATGAGTTCAAATAAGATGAGGACAGGTGATGTGACTAAGATGGAGTGGGCTGCGCTTCACATCACACACAGGGATCAGAATGAGATGGGCAAAACGAAGGAAACGAACAGACACGAAGATTATCATATATATATATATATATATATATATATATATATATGTATGAGCACGAGAGAGCGAGAGCGAGAGGGAGAGAGGAAGAACGAGAGCAACAGAACAGCGAGGGAGTGAGGGGGGGGGCGAGAGAGGGAGATTTAGACATAGATTAGTGGGTCATGTGAGGGTAGATAGGGTGATGTGAGGAAATGAATATCTCGGCGAACGGTTTGAAGAGGGTGGATGGGGCTGAGTTGTGACCGTGTAAATTAGATGCACTCAGTGAACTCGAGCAATCAGACTGATGTTCATAAGTAGGCATATGCGGACGTAATCAAGGTGTGTATGTATATTGTGCGATTGGTCTATGTGAGCTTCAGATGAGTATGTGAGTAGTTGAGTAGTTAAATAGGTGAGTGGGTGACAGTTGAATCAGATGACATAAGGTATTTTCATATGTGTAGTGTTTGATCCAGTCGTACTATTGTGATGGAAGTAGTAGGCGAATGGTGGAATAGATGACACGAGTAGACTGGGAGACGAGGACGTATGGTAGGAAATAGGTGAAGGGCATAGGCTAGTTGATTGTCCATGCATTGATTTAGGTGTGCATTTATGCTTGTGTTCAATCGCGTTCTTTCTCATTGGTGGTTGTGATGCGCGATCGATTGAAATGCGATGCATGTTTGGTTAGCGATTGAGACTACTGATATGAATGGTTTGAGTAGTTTGATGGAGAGATTTGTTTGTTTAGATTGTTGTTGACGGTTTGCAGTTTGTGTCTGTGTAATTTTGCATATAGTTTATATTTATTTGTGTGTTGATATATAGTTTGGCAGTTGGTATTTTTGGTTGATTGGGTGTATTTTAGTTTGTTTTGGTTTTTATATGATCAAATGAGTGATTTGGTGTGGATTGAATTGTTTTGGTTGGTTCAATGTGATAGTTTGTTAGTTAGATTGTCACTCTGGTGTCTCCTCATTTGCGGATAAATCTTTCGCCTTTTACTAAAGATTTCCGTGGGGAGGCACAACACAATGAGTCTGAACTCATTTTTTACAACCCCATCCCTCGGATGGGGCAGATCAAATCAAACAAAATCCACAACACAAATACTATCAACCATCCGTACACAACCGCAACCGCATCCGTATCCCCAACAAATTTACCCACTAAATAGAATACGTATCACTGGAAGGTAGTCGCATTCACCAGGACTGGAATGTCACTGTTCAATCGCCTTGTTCCTCATACGTGATCAGATTAGAACAGATCAAATCAGATTAGATCAGGTCGGATCAGATCAGATCAGATCAGATCAGATCAGTTTCATTTACGTCGAACAGGATTCGATGAGTTCAAATAAGATGAGGACAGGTGATGTGACTAAGATGGAGTGGGCTGCGCTTCACATCACACACAGGGATCAGAATGAGATGGGCAAAACGAAGGAAACGAACAGACACGAAGATTATCATATATATATTTTTATACATATATATATATATATACATATAGATATGTATGAGCACGAGAGAGCGAGAGCGAGAGGGAGAGAGGAAGAACGAGAGCAACAGAACAGCGAGGGAGTGAGGGGGGGGGCGAGAGAGGGAGATTTAGACATAGATTAGTGGGTCATGTGAGGGTAGATAGGGTGATGTGAGGAAATGAATATCTCGGCGAACGGTTTGAAGAGGGTGGATGGGGCTGAGTTGTGACCGTGTAAATTAGATGCACTCAGTGAACTCGAGCAATCAGACTGATGTTCATAAGTAGGCATATGCGGACGTAATCAAGGTGTGTATGTATATTGTGCGATTGGTCTATGTGAGCTTCAGATGAGTATGTGAGTAGTTGAGTAGTTAAATAGGTGAGTGGGTGACAGTTGAATCAGATGACATAAGGTATTTTCATATGTGTAGTGTTTGATCCAGTCGTACTATTGTGATGGAAGTAGTAGGCGAATGGTGGAATAGATGACACGAGTAGACTGGGAGACGAGGACGTATGGTAGGAAATAGGTGAAGGGCATAGGCTAGTTGATTGTCCATGCATTGATTTAGGTGTGCATTTATGCTTGTGTTCAATCGCGTTCTTTCTCATTGGTGGTTGTGATGCGCGATCGGTTGAAATGCGATGCATGTTTGGTTAGCGATTGAGACTACTGATATGAATGGTTTGAGTAGTTTGATGGAGAGATTTGTTTGTTTAGATTGTTGTTGACGGTTTGCAGTTTGTGTCTGTGTAATTTTGCATATAGTTTATATTTATTTGTGTGTTGATATATAGTTTGGCAGTTGGTATTTTTGGTTGATTGGGTGTATTTTAGTTTGTTTTGGTTTTTATATGATCAAATGAGTGATTTGGTGTGGATTGAATTGTTTTGGTTGGTTCAATGTGATAGTTTGTTAGTTAGATTGTCACTCTGGTGTCTCCCCATTTGCGGATAAATCTTTCGCCTTTTACTAAAGATTTCCGTGGGGATGCACAACACAATGAGTCTGAACTCATTTTTTACAACCCCATCCCTCGGATGGGGCAGATCAAATCAAACAAAATCCACAACACAAATACTATCAACCATCCGTACACAACCGCAACCGCATCCGTATCCCCAACAAATTTACCCACTAAATAGAATACGTATCACTGGAAGGTAGTCGCATTCACCAGGACTGGAATGTCACTGTTCAATCGCCTTGTTCCTCATACGTGATCAGATTAGAACAGATCAAATCAGATTAGATCAGGTCGGATCAGATCAGATCAGATCAGATCAGATCAGTTTCATTTACGTCGAACAGGATTCGATGAGTTCAAATAAGATGAGGACAGGTGATGTGACTAAGATGGAGTGGGCTGCGCTTCACATCACACACAGGGATCAGAATGAGATGGGCAAAACGAAGGAAACGAACAGACACGAAGATTATCATATATATATTTTTATACATATATATATATATACATATAGATATGTATGAGCACGAGAGAGCGAGAGCGAGAGGGAGAGAGGAAGAACGAGAGCAACAGAACAGCGAGGGAGTGAGGGGGGGGGCGAGAGAGGGAGATTTAGACATAGATTAGTGGGTCATGTGAGGGTAGATAGGGTGATGTGAGGAAATGAATATCTCGGCGAACGGTTTGAAGAGGGTGGATGGGGCTGAGTTGTGACCGTGTAAATTAGATGCACTCAGTGAACTCGAGCAATCAGACTGATGTTCATAAGTAGGCATATGCGGACGTAATCAAGGTGTGTATGTATATTGTGCGATTGGTCTATGTGAGCTTCAGATGAGTATGTGAGTAGTTGAGTAGTTAAATAGGTGAGTGGGTGACAGTTGAATCAGATGACATAAGGTATTTTCATATGTGTAGTGTTTGATCCAGTCGTACTATTGTGATGGAAGTAGTAGGCGAATGGTGGAATAGATGACACGAGTAGACTGGGAGACGAGGACGTATGGTAGGAAATAGGTGAAGGGCATAGGCTAGTTGATTGTCCATGCATTGATTTAGGTGTGCATTTATGCTTGTGTTCAATCGCGTTCTTTCTCATTGATGGTTGTGATGCGCGATCGATTGAAATGCGATGCATGTTTGGTTAGTGATTGAGACTAATGATATGAATGGTTTGAGTAGTTTGATGGAGAGATTTGTTTGTTTAGATTGTTGTTGACGGTTTGCAGTTTGTGTCTGTGTAATTTTGCATATAGTTTATATTTATTTGTGTGTTGATATATAGTTTGGCAGTTGGTATTTTTGGTTGATTGGGTGTATTTTAGTTTGTTTTGGTTTTTATATGATCAAATGAGTGATTTGGTGTGGATTGAATTGTTTTGGTTGGTTCAATGTGATAGTTTGTTAGTTAGATTGTCACTCTGGTGTCTCCTCATTTGCGGATAAATCTTTCGCCTTTTACTAAAGATTTCCGTGGGGAGGCACAACACAATGAGTCTGAACTCATTTTTTACAACCCCATCCCTCGGATGGGGCAGATCAAATCAAACAAAATCCACAACACAAATACTATCAACCATCCGTACACAACCGCAACCGCATCCGTATCCCCAACAAATTTACCCACTAAATAGAATACGTATCACTGGAAGGTAGTCGCATTCACCAGGACTGGAATGTCACTGTTCAATCGCCTTGTTCCTCATACGTGATCAGATTAGAACAGATCAAATCAGATTAGATCAGGTCGGATCAGATCAGATCAGATCAGATCAGATCAGTTTCATTTACGTCGAACAGGATTCGATGAGTTCAAATAAGATGAGGACAGGTGATGTGACTAAGATGGAGTGGGCTGCGCTTCACATCACACACAGGGATCAGAATGAGATGGGCAAAACGAAGGAAACGAACAGACACGAAGATTATCATATATATATTTTTATACATATATATATATATATACATATAGATATGTATGAGCACGAGAGAGCGAGAGCGAGAGGGAGAGAGGAAGAACGAGAGCAACAGAACAGCGAGGGAGTGAGGGGGGGGGCGAGAGAGGGAGATTTAGACATAGATTAGTGGGTCATGTGAGGGTAGATAGGGTGATGTGAGGAAATGAATATCTCGGCGAACGGTTTGAAGAGGGTGGATGGGGCTGAGTTGTGACCGTGTAAATTAGATGCACTCAGTGAACTCGAGCAATCAGACTGATGTTCATAAGTAGGCATATGCGGACGTAATCAAGGTGTGTATGTATATTGTGCGATTGGTCTATGTGAGCTTCAGATGAGTATGTGAGTAGTTGAGTAGTTAAATAGGTGAGTGGGTGACAGTTGAATCAGATGACATAAGGTATTTTCATATGTGTAGTGTTTGATCCAGTCGTACTATTGTGATGGAAGTAGTAGGCGAATGGTGGAATAGATGACACGAGTAGACTGGGAGACGAGGACGTATGGTAGGAAATAGGTGAAGGGCATAGGCTAGTTGATTGTCCATGCATTGATTTAGGTGTGCATTTATGCTTGTGTTCAATCGCGTTCTTTCTCATTGGTGGTTGTGATGCGCGATCGGTTGAAATGCGATGCATGTTTGGTTAGCGATTGAGACTACTGATATGAATGGTTTGAGTAGTTTGATGGAGAGATTTGTTTGTTTAGATTGTTGTTGACGGTTTGCAGTTTGTGTCTGTGTAATTTTGCATATAGTTTATATTTATTTGTGTGTTGATATATAGTTTGGCAGTTGGTATTTTTGGTTGATTGGGTGTATTTTAGTTTGTTTTGGTTTTTATATGATCAAATGAGTGATTTGGTGTGGATTGAATTGTTTTGGTTGGTTCAATGTGATAGTTTGTTAGTTAGATTGTCACTCTGGTGTCTCCCCATTTGCGGATAAATCTTTCGCCTTTTACTAAAGATTTCCGTGGGGATGCACAACACAATGAGTCTGAACTCATTTTTTACAACCCCATCCCTCGGATGGGGCAGATCAAATCAAACAAAATCCACAACACAAATACTATCAACCATCCGTACACAACCGCAACCGCATCCGTATCCCCAACAAATTTACCCACTAAATAGAATACGTATCACTGGAAGGTAGTCGCATTCACCAGGACTGGAATGTCACTGTTCAATCGCCTTGTTCCTCATACGTGATCAGATTAGAACAGATCAAATCAGATTAGATCAGGTCGGATCAGATCAGATCAGATCAGATCAGTTTCATTTACGTCGAACAGGATTCGATGAGTTCAAATAAGATGAGGACAGGTGATGTGACTAAGATGGAGTGGGCTGCGCTTCACATCACACACAGGGATCAGAATGAGATGGGCAAAACGAAGGAAACGAACAGACACGAAGATTATCATATATATATTTTTATACATATATATATATATACATATAGATATGTATGAGCACGAGAGAGCGAGAGCGAGAGGGAGAGAGGAAGAACGAGAGCAACAGAACAGCGAGGGAGTGAGGGGGGGGGGGGGCGAGAGAGGGAGATTTAGACATAGATTAGTGGGTCATGTGAGGGTAGATAGGGTGATGTGAGGAAATGAATATCTCGGCGAACGGTTTGAAGAGGGTGGATGGGGCTGAGTTGTGACCGTGTAAATTAGATGCACTCAGTGAACTCGAGCAATCAGACTGATGTTCATAAGTAGGCATATGCGGACGTAATCAAGGTGTGTATGTATATTGTGCGATTGGTCTATGTGAGCTTCAGATGAGTATGTGAGTAGTTGAGTAGTTAAATAGGTGAGTGGGTGACAGTTGAATCAGATGACATAAGGTATTTTCATATGTGTAGTGTTTGATCCAGTCGTACTATTGTGATGGAAGTAGTAGGCGAATGGTGGAATAGATGACACGAGTAGACTGGGAGACGAGGACGTATGGTAGGAAATAGGTGAAGGGCATAGGCTAGTTGATTGTCCATGCATTGATTTAGGTGTGCATTTATGCTTGTGTTCAATCGCGTTCTTTCTCATTGATGGTTGTGATGCGCGATCGATTGAAATGCGATGCATGTTTGGTTAGTGATTGAGACTAATGATATGAATGGTTTGAGTAGTTTGATGGAGAGATTTGTTTGTTTAGATTGTTGTTGACGGTTTGCAGTTTGTGTCTGTGTAATTTTGCATATAGTTTATATTTATTTGTGTGTTGATATATAGTTTGGCAGTTGGTATTTTTGGTTGATTGGGTGTATTTTAGTTTGTTTTGGTTTTTATATGATCAAATGAGTGATTTGGTGTGGATTGAATTGTTTTGGTTGGTTCAATGTGATAGTTTGTTAGTTAGATTGTCACTCTGGTGTCTCCTCATTTGCGGATAAATCTTTCGCCTTTTACTAAAGATTTCCGTGGGGAGGCACAACACAATGAGTCTGAACTCATTTTTTACAACCCCATCCCTCGGATGGGGCAGATCAAATCAAACAAAATCCACAACACAAATACTATCAACCATCCGTACACAACCGCAACCGCATCCGTATCCCCAACAAATTTACCCACTAAATAGAATACGTATCACTGGAAGGTAGTCGCATTCACCAGGACTGGAATGTCACTGTTCAATCGCCTTGTTCCTCATACGTGATCAGATTAGAACAGATCAAATCAGATTAGATCAGGTCGGATCAGATCAGATCAGATCAGATCAGATCAGTTTCATTTACGTCGAACAGGATTCGATGAGTTCAAATAAGATGAGGACAGGTGATGTGACTAAGATGGAGTGGGCTGCGCTTCACATCACACACAGGGATCAGAATGAGATGGGCAAAACGAAGGAAACGAACAGACACGAAGATTATCATATATATATTTTTATACATATATATATATATATACATATAGATATGTATGAGCACGAGAGAGCGAGAGCGAGAGGGAGAGAGGAAGAACGAGAGCAACAGAACAGCGAGGGAGTGAGGGGGGGGGGGGGGCGAGAGAGGGAGATTTAGACATAGATTAGTGGGTCATGTGAGGGTAGATAGGGTGATGTGAGGAAATGAATATCTCGGCGAACGGTTTGAAGAGGGTGGATGGGGCTGAGTTGTGACCGTGTAAATTAGATGCACTCAGTGAACTCGAGCAATCAGACTGATGTTCATAAGTAGGCATATGCGGACGTAATCAAGGTGTGTATGTATATTGTGCGATTGGTCTATGTGAGCTTCAGATGAGTATGTGAGTAGTTGAGTAGTTAAATAGGTGAGTGGGTGACAGTTGAATCAGATGACATAAGGTATTTTCATATGTGTAGTGTTTGATCCAGTCGTACTATTGTGATGGAAGTAGTAGGCGAATGGTGGAATAGATGACACGAGTAGACTGGGAGACGAGGACGTATGGTAGGAAATAGGTGAAGGGCATAGGCTAGTTGATTGTCCATGCATTGATTTAGGTGTGCATTTATGCTTGTGTTCAATCGCGTTCTTTCTCATTGGTGGTTGTGATGCGCGATCGATTGAAATGCGATGCATGTTTGGTTAGTGATTGAGACTAATGATATGAATGGTTTGAGTAGTTTGATGGAGAGATTTGTTTGTTTAGATTGTTGTTGACGGTTTGCAGTTTGTGTCTGTGTAATTTTGCATATAGTTTATATTTATTTGTGTGTTGATATATAGTTTGGCAGTTGGTATTTTTGGTTGATTGGGTGTATTTTAGTTTGTTTTGGTTTTTATATGATCAAATGAGTGATTTGGTGTGGATTGAATTGTTTTGGTTGGTTCAATGTGATAGTTTGTTAGTTAGATTGTCACTCTGGTGTCTCCTCATTTGCGGATAAATCTTTCGCCTTTTACTAAAGATTTCCGTGGGGAGGCACAACACAATGAGTCTGAACTCATTTTTTACAACCCCATCCCTCGGATGGGGCAGATCAAATCAAACAAAATCCACAACACAAATACTATCAACCATCCGTACACAACCGCAACCGCATCCGTATCCCCAACAAATTTACCCACTAAATAGAATACGTATCACTGGAAGGTAGTCGCATTCACCAGGACTGGAATGTCACTGTTCAATCGCCTTGTTCCTCATACGTGATCAGATTAGAACAGATCAAATCAGATTAGATCAGGTCGGATCAGATCAGATCAGATCAGATCAGTTTCATTTACGTCGAACAGGATTCGATGAGTTCAAATAAGATGAGGACAGGTGATGTGACTAAGATGGAGTGGGCTGCGCTTCACATCACACACAGGGATCAGAATGAGATGGGCAAAACGAAGGAAACGAACAGACACGAAGATTATCATATATATATTTTTATACATATATATATATATACATATAGATATGTATGAGCACGAGAGAGCGAGAGCGAGAGGGAGAGAGGAAGAACGAGAGCAACAGAACAGCGAGGGAGTGAGGGGGGGGGGGGGGCGAGAGAGGGAGATTTAGACATAGATTAGTGGGTCATGTGAGGGTAGATAGGGTGATGTGAGGAAATGAATATCTCGGCGAACGGTTTGAAGAGGGTGGATGGGGCTGAGTTGTGACCGTGTAAATTAGATGCACTCAGTGAACTCGAGCAATCAGACTGATGTTCATAAGTAGGCATATGCGGACGTAATCAAGGTGTGTATGTATATTGTGCGATTGGTCTATGTGAGCTTCAGATGAGTATGTGAGTAGTTGAGTAGTTAAATAGGTGAGTGGGTGACAGTTGAATCAGATGACATAAGGTATTTTCATATGTGTAGTGTTTGATCCAGTCGTACTATTGTGATGGAAGTAGTAGGCGAATGGTGGAATAGATGACACGAGTAGACTGGGAGACGAGGACGTATGGTAGGAAATAGGTGAAGGGCATAGGCTAGTTGATTGTCCATGCATTGATTTAGGTGTGCATTTATGCTTGTGTTCAATCGCGTTCTTTCTCATTGGTGGTTGTGATGCGCGATCGATTGAAATGCGATGCATGTTTGGTTAGTGATTGAGACTAATGATATGAATGGTTTGAGTAGTTTGATGGAGAGATTTGTTTGTTTAGATTGTTGTTGACGGTTTGCAGTTTGTGTCTGTGTAATTTTGCATATAGTTTATATTTATTTGTGTGTTGATATATAGTTTGGCAGTTGGTATTTTTGGTTGATTGGGTGTATTTTAGTTTGTTTTGGTTTTTATATGATCAAATGAGTGATTTGGTGTGGATTGAATTGTTTTGGTTGGTTCAATGTGATAGTTTGTTAGTTAGATTGTCACTCTGGTGTCTCCTCATTTGCGGATAAATCTTTCGCCTTTTACTAAAGATTTCCGTGGGGATGCACAACACAATGAGTCTGAACTCATTTTTTACAACCCCATCCCTCGGATGGGGCAGATCAAATCAAACAAAATCCACAACACAAATACTATCAACCATCCGTACACAACCGCAACCGCATCCGTATCCCCAACAAATTTACCCACTAAATAGAATACGTATCACTGGAAGGTAGTCGCATTCACCAGGACTGGAATGTCACTGTTCAATCGCCTTGTTCCTCATACGTGATCAGATTAGAACAGATCAAATCAGATTAGATCAGGTCGGATCAGATCAGATCAGATCAGATCAGATCAGATCAGATCAGTTTCATTTACGTCGAACAGGATTCGATGAGTTCAAATAAGATGAGGACAGGTGATGTGACTAAGATGGAGTGGGCTGCGCTTCACATCACACACAGGGATCAGAATGAGATGGGCAAAACGAAGGAAACGAACAGACACGAAGATTATCATATATATATTTTTATACATATATATATATATATACATATAGATATGTATGAGCACGAGAGAGCGAGAGCGAGAGGGAGAGAGGAAGAACGAGAGCAACAGAACAGCGAGGGAGTGAGGGGGGGGGGGGGGCGAGAGAGGGAGATTTAGACATAGATTAGTGGGTCATGTGAGGGTAGATAGGGTGATGTGAGGAAATGAATATCTCGGCGAACGGTTTGAAGAGGGTGGATGGGGCTGAGTTGTGACCGTGTAAATTAGATGCACTCAGTGAACTCGAGCAATCAGACTGATGTTCATAAGTAGGCATATGCGGACGTAATCAAGGTGTGTATGTATATTGTGCGATTGGTCTATGTGAGCTTCAGATGAGTATGTGAGTAGTTGAGTAGTTAAATAGGTGAGTGGGTGACAGTTGAATCAGATGACATAAGGTATTTTCATATGTGTAGTGTTTGATCCAGTCGTACTATTGTGATGGAAGTAGTAGGCGAATGGTGGAATAGATGACACGAGTAGACTGGGAGACGAGGACGTATGGTAGGAAATAGGTGAAGGGCATAGGCTAGTTGATTGTCCATGCATTGATTTAGGTGTGCATTTATGCTTGTGTTCAATCGCGTTCTTTCTCATTGGTGGTTGTGATGCGCGATCGATTGAAATGCGATGCATGTTTGGTTAGTGATTGAGACTACTGATATGAATGGTTTGAGTAGTTTGATGGAGAGATTTGTTTGTTTAGATTGTTGTTGACGGTTTGCAGTTTGTGTCTGTGTAATTTTGCATATAGTTTATATTTATTTGTGTGTTGATATATAGTTTGGCAGTTGGTATTTTTGGTTGATTGGGTGTATTTTAGTTTGTTTTGGTTTTTATATGATCAAATGAGTGATTTGGTGTGGATTGAATTGTTTTGGTTGGTTCAATGTGATAGTTTGTTAGTTAGATTGTCACTCTGGTGTCTCCTCATTTGCGGATAAATCTTTCGCCTTTTACTAAAGATTTCCGTGGGGAGGCACAACACAATGAGTCTGAACTCGTTTTTTACAACCCCATCCCTCGGATGGGGCAGATCAAATCAAACAAAATCCACAACACAAATACTATCAACCATCCGTACACAACCGCAACCGCATCCGTATCCCCAACAAATTTACCCACTAAATAGAATACGTATCACTGGAAGGTAGTCGCATTCACCAGGACTGGAATGTCACTGTTCAATCGCCTTGTTCCTCATACGTGATCAGATTAGAACAGATCAAATCAGATTAGATCAGGTCGGATCAGATCAGATCAGATCAGATCAGTTTCATTTACGTCGAACAGGATTCGATGAGTTCAAATAAGATGAGGACAGGTGATGTGACTAAGATGGAGTGGGCTGCGCTTCACATCACACACAGGGATCAGAATGAGATGGGCAAAACGAAGGAAACGAACAGACACGAAGATTATCATATATATATTTTTATACATATATATATATATATACATATAGATATGTATGAGCACGAGAGAGCGAGAGCGAGAGGGAGAGAGGAAGAACGAGAGCAACAGAACAGCGAGGGAGTGAGGGGGGGGGCGAGAGAGGGAGATTTAGACATAGATTAGTGGGTCATGTGAGGGTAGATAGGGTGATGTGAGGAAATGAATATCTCGGCGAACGGTTTGAAGAGGGTGGATGGGGCTGAGTTGTGACCGTGTAAATTAGATGCACTCAGTGAACTCGAGCAATCAGACTGATGTTCATAAGTAGGCATATGCGGACGTAATCAAGGTGTGTATGTATATTGTGCGATTGGTCTATGTGAGCTTCAGATGAGTATGTGAGTAGTTGAGTAGTTAAATAGGTGAGTGGGTGACAGTTGAATCAGATGACATAAGGTATTTTCATATGTGTAGTGTTTGATCCAGTCGTACTATTGTGATGGAAGTAGTAGGCGAATGGTGGAATAGATGACACGAGTAGACTGGGAGACGAGGACGTATGGTAGGAAATAGGTGAAGGGCATAGGCTAGTTGATTGTGCATGCATTGATTTAGGTGTGCATTTATGCTTGTGTTCAATCGCGTTCTTTCTCATTGGTGGTTGTGATGCGCGATCGATTGAAATGCGATGCATGTTTGGTTAGTGATTGAGACTAATGATATGAATGGTTTGAGTAGTTTGATGGAGAGATTTGTTTGTTTAGATTGTTGTTGACGGTTTGCAGTTTGTGTCTGTGTAATTTTGCATATAGTTTATATTTATTTGTGTGTTGATATATAGTTTGGCAGTTGGTATTTTTGGTTGATTGGGTGTATTTTAGTTTGTTTTGGTTTTTATATGATCAAATGAGTGATTTGGTGTGGATTGAATTGTTTTGGTTGGTTCAATGTGATAGTTTGTTAGTTAGATTGTCACTCTGGTGTCTCCTCATTTGCGGATAAATCTTTCGCCTTTTACTAAAGATTTCCGTGGGGAGGCACAACACAATGAGTCTGAACTCATTTTTTACAACCCCATCCCTCGGATGGGGCAGATCAAATCAAACAAAATCCACAACACAAATACTATCAACCATCCGTACACAACCGCAACCGCATCCGTATCCCCAACAAATTTACCCACTAAATAGAATACGTATCACTGGAAGGTAGTCGCATTCACCAGGACCGGAATGTCACTGTTCAATCGCCTTGTTCCTCATACGTGATCAGATTAGAACAGATCAAATCAGATTAGATCAGGTCGGATCAGATCAGATCAGATCAGATCAGATCAGATCAGATCAGTTTCATTTACGTCGAACAGGATTCGATGAGTTCAAATAAGATGAGGACAGGTGATGTGACTAAGATGGAGTGGGCTGCGCTTCACATCACACACAGGGATCAGAATGAGATGGGCAAAACGAAGGAAACGAACAGACACGAAGATTATCATATATATATTTTTATACATATATATATACATATAGATATGTATGAGCACGAGAGAGCGAGAGCGAGAGGGAGAGAGGAAGAACGAGAGCAACAGAACAGCGAAGGAGTGAGGGGGGGGGGGGGCGAGAGAGGGAGATTTAGACATAGATTAGTGGGTCATGTGAGGGTAGATAGGGTGATGTGAGGAAATGAATATCTCGGCGAACGGTTTGAAGAGGGTGGATGGGGCTGAGTTGTGACCGTGTAAATTAGATGCACTCAGTGAACTCGAGCAATCAGACTGATGTTCATAAGTAGGCATATGCGGACGTAATCAAGGTGTGTATGTATATTGTGCGATTGGTCTATGTGAGCTTCAGATGAGTATGTGAGTAGTTGAGTAGTTAAATAGGTGAGTGGGTGACAGTTGAATCAGATGACATAAGGTATTTTCATATGTGTAGTGTTTGATCCAGTCGTACTATTGTGATGGAAGTAGTAGGCGAATGGTGGAATAGATGACACGAGTAGACTGGGAGACGAGGACGTATGGTAGGAAATAGGTGAAGGGCATAGGCTAGTTGATTGTCCATGCATTGATTTAGGTGTGCATTTATGCTTGTGTTCAATCGCGTTCTTTCTCATTGGTGGTTGTGATGCGCGATCGATTGAAATGCGATGCATGTTTGGTTAGTGATTGAGACTACTGATATGAATGGTTTGAGTAGTTTGATGGAGAGATTTGTTTGTTTAGATTGTTGTTGACGGTTTGCAGTTTGTGTCTGTGTAATTTTGCATATAGTTTATATTTATTTGTGTGTTGATATATAGTTTGGCAGTTGGTATTTTTGGTTGATTGGGTGTATTTTAGTTTGTTTTGGTTTTTATATGATCAAATGAGTGATTTGGTGTGGATTGAATTGTTTTGGTTGGTTCAATGTGATAGTTTGTTAGTTAGATTGTCACTCTGGTGTCTCCTCATTTGCGGATAAATCTTTCGCCTTTTACTAAAGATTTCCGTGGGGAGGCACAACACAATGAGTCTGAACTCATTTTTTACAACCCCATCCCTCGGATGGGGCAGATCAAATCAAACAAAATCCACAACACAAATACTATCAACCATCCGTACACAACCGCAACCGCATCCGTATCCCCAACAAATTTACCCACTAAATAGAATACGTATCACTGGAAGGTAGTCGCATTCACCAGGACTGGAATGTCACTGTTCAATCGCCTTGTTCCTCATACGTGATCAGATTAGAACAGATCAAATCAGATTAGATCAGGTCGGATCAGATCAGATCAGATCAGATCAGTTTCATTTACGTCGAACAGGATTCGATGAGTTCAAATAAGATGAGGACAGGTGATGTGACTAAGATGGAGTGGGCTGCGCTTCACATCACACACAGGGATCAGAATGAGATGGGCAAAACGAAGGAAACGAACAGACACGAAGATTATCATATATATATTTTTATACATATATATATATACATATAGATATGTATGAGCACGAGAGAGCGAGAGCGAGAGGGAGAGAGGAAGAACGAGAGCAACAGAACAGCGAGGGAGTGAGGGGGGGGGGCGAGAGAGGGAGATTTAGACATAGATTAGTGGGTCATGTGAGGGTAGATAGGGTGATGTGAGGAAATGAATATCTCGGCGAACGGTTTGAAGAGGGTGGATGGGGCTGAGTTGTGACCGTGTAAATTAGATGCACTCAGTGAACTCGAGCAATCAGACTGATGTTCATAAGTAGGCATATGCGGACG
Source organism: Fasciola hepatica (assembly GCA_948099385.1). Taxonomy (NCBI): domain Eukaryota; kingdom Metazoa; phylum Platyhelminthes; class Trematoda; order Plagiorchiida; family Fasciolidae; genus Fasciola; species Fasciola hepatica. The sequence goes on along the minus strand of CANUEZ040000048.1, from coordinate 12,015,066 downwards.
TAATCAAGGTGTGTATGTATATTGTGCGATTGGTCTATGTGAGCTTCAGATGAGTACGTGAGTAGTTGAGTAGTTAAATAGGTGAGTGGGTGACAGTTGAATCAGATGACATAAGGTATTTTCATATGTGTAGTGTTTGATCCAGTCGTACTATTGTGATGGAAGTAGTAGGCGAATGGTGGAATAGATGACACGAGTAGACTGGGAGACGAGGACGTATGGTAGGAAATAGGTGAAGGGCATAGGCTAGTTGATTGTCCATGCATTGATTTAGGTGTGCATTTATGCTTGTGTTCAATCGCGTTCTTTCTCATTGGTGGTTGTGATGCGCGATCGATTGAAATGCGATGCATGTTTGGTTAGCGATTGAGACTACTGATATGAATGGTTTGAGTAGTTTGATGGAGAGATTTGTTTGTTTAGATTGTTGTTGACGGTTTGCAGTTTGTGTCTGTGTAATTTTGCATATAGTTTATATTTATTTGTGTGTTGATATATAGTTTGGCAGTTGGTATTTTTGGTTGATTGGGTGTATTTTAGTTTGTTTTGGTTTTTATATGATCAAATGAGTGATTTGGTGTGGATTGAATTGTTTTGGTTGGTTCAATGTGATAGTTTGTTAGTTAGATTGTCACTCTGGTGTCTCCTCATTTGCGGATAAATCTTTCGCCTTTTACTAAAGATTTCCGTGGGGATGCACAACACAATGAGTCTGAACTCATTTTTTACAACCCCATCCCTCGGATGGGGCAGATCAAATCAAACAAAATCCACAACACAAATACTATCAACCATCCGTACACAACCGCAACCGCATCCGTATCCCCAACAAATTTACCCACTAAATAGAATACGTATCACTGGAAGGTAGTCGCATTCACCAGGACTGGAATGTCACTGTTCAATCGCCTTGTTCCTCATACGTGATCAGATTAGAACAGATCAAATCAGATTAGATCAGGTCGGATCAGATCAGATCAGATCAGATCAGATCAGATCAGATCAGTTTCATTTACGTCGAACAGGATTCGATGAGTTCAAATAAGATGAGGACAGGTGATGTGACTAAGATGGAGTGGGCTGCGCTTCACATCACACACAGGGATCAGAATGAGATGGGCAAAACGAAGGAAACGAACAGACACGAAGATTATCATATATATATTTTTATACATATATATATATACATATAGATATGTATGAGCACGAGAGAGCGAGAGCGAGAGGGAGAGAGGAAGAACGAGAGCAACAGAACAGCGAGGGAGTGAGGGGGGGGGGCGAGAGAGGGAGATTTAGACATAGATTAGTGGGTCATGTGAGGGTAGATAGGGTGATGTGAGGAAATGAATATCTCGGCGAACGGTTTGAAGAGGGTGGATGGGGCTGAGTTGTGACCGTGTAAATTAGATGCACTCAGTGAACTCGAGCAATCAGACTGATGTTCATAAGTAGGCATATGCGGACGTAATCAAGGTGTGTATGTATATTGTGCGATTGGTCTATGTGAGCTTCAGATGAGTATGTGAGTAGTTGAGTAGTTAAATAGGTGAGTGGGTGACAGTTGAATCAGATGACATAAGGTATTTTCATATGTGTAGTGTTTGATCCAGTCGTACTATTGTGATGGAAGCAGTAGGCGAATGGTGGAATAGGCTAGTTGATTGTGCATGCATTGATTTAGGTGTGCATTTATGCTTGTGTTCAATCGCGTTCTTTCTCATTGGTGGTTGTGATGCGCGATCGATTGAAATGCGATGCATGTTTGGTTAGTGATTGAGACTACTGATATGAATGGTTTGAGTAGTTTGATGGAGAGATTTGTTTGTTTAGATTGTTGTTGACGGTTTGCAGTTTGTGTCTGTGTAATTTTGCATATAGTTTATATTTATTTGTGTGTTGATATATAGTTTGGCAGTTGGTATTTTTGGTTGATTGGGTGTATTTTAGTTTGTTTTGGTTTTTATATGATCAAATGAGTGATTTGGTGTGGATTGAATTGTTTTGGTTGGTTCAATGTGATAGTTTGTTAGTTAGATTGTCACTCTGGTGTCTCCTCATTTGCGGATAAATCTTTCGCCTTTTACTAAAGATTTCCGTGGGGATGCACAACACAATGAGTCTGAACTCATTTTTTACAACCCCATCCCTCGGATGGGGCAGATCAAATCAAACAAAATCCACAACACAAATACTATCAACCATCCGTACACAACCGCAACCGCATCCGTATCCCCAACAAATTTACCCACTAAATAGAATACGTATCACTGGAAGGTAGTCGCATTCACCAGGACTGGAATGTCACTGTTCAATCGCCTTGTTCCTCATACGTGATCAGATTAGAACAGATCAAATCAGATTAGATCAGGTCGGATCAGATCAGATCAGATCAGATCAGATCAGATCAGATCAGTTTCATTTACGTCGAACAGGATTCGATGAGTTCAAATAAGATGAGGACAGGTGATGTGACTAAGATGGAGTGGGCTGCGCTTCACATCACACACAGGGATCAGAATGAGATGGGCAAAACGAAGGAAACGAACAGACACGAAGATTATCATATATATATTTTTATACATATATATATATACATATAGATATGTATGAGCACGAGAGAGCGAGAGCGAGAGGGAGAGAGGAAGAACGAGAGCAACAGAACAGCGAGGGAGTGAGGGGGGGGGGGCGAGAGAGGGAGATTTAGACATAGATTAGTGGGTCATGTGAGGGTAGATAGGGTGATGTGAGGAAATGAATATCTCGGCGAACGGTTTGAAGAGGGTGGATGGGGCTGAGTTGTGACCGTGTAAATTAGATGCACTCAGTGAACTCGAGCAATCAGACTGATGTTCATAAGTAGGCATATGCGGACGTAATCAAGGTGTGTATGTATATTGTGCGATTGGTCTATGTGAGCTTCAGATGAGTATGTGAGTAGTTGAGTAGTTAAATAGGTGAGTGGGTGACAGTTGAATCAGATGACATAAGGTATTTTCATATGTGTAGTGTTTGATCCAGTCGTACTATTGTGATGGAAGTAGTAGGCGAATGGTGGAATAGATGACACGAGTAGACTGGGAGACGAGGACGTATGGTAGGAAATAGGTGAAGGGCATAGGCTAGTTGATTGTGCATGCATTGATTTAGGTGTGCATTTATGCTTGTGTTCAATCGCGTTCTTTCTCATTGGTGGTTGTGATGCGCGATCGATTGAAATGCGATGCATGTTTGGTTAGTGATTGAGACTAATGATATGAATGGTTTGAGTAGTTTGATGGAGAGATTTGTTTGTTTAGATTGTTGTTGACGGTTTGCAGTTTGTGTCTGTGTAATTTTGCATATAGTTTATATTTATTTGTGTGTTGATATATAGTTTGGCAGTTGGTATTTTTGGTTGATTGGGTGTATTTTAGTTTGTTTTGGTTTTTATATGATCAAATGAGTGATTTGGTGTGGATTGAATTGTTTTGGTTGGTTCAATGTGATAGTTTGTTAGTTAGATTGTCACTCTGGTGTCTCCTCATTTGCGGATAAATCTTTCGCCTTTTACTAAAGATTTCCGTGGGGATGCACAACACAATGAGTCTGAACTCATTTTTTACAACCCCATCCCTCGGATGGGGCAGATCAAATCAAACAAAATCCACAACACAAATACTATCAACCATCCGTACACAACCGCAACCGCATCCGTATCCCCAACAAATTTACCCACTAAATAGAATACGTATCACTGGAAGGTAGTCGCATTCACCAGGACTGGAATGTCACTGTTCAATCGCCTTGTTCCTCATACGTGATCAGATTAGAACAGATCAAATCAGATTAGATCAGGTCGGATCAGATCAGATCAGATCAGATCAGATCAGATCAGTTTCATTTACGTCGAACAGGATTCGATGAGTTCAAATAAGATGAGGACAGGTGATGTGACTAAGATGGAGTGGGCTGCGCTTCACATCACACACAGGGATCAGAATGAGATGGGCAAAACGAAGGAAACGAACAGACACGAAGATTATCATATATATATTTTTATACATATATATATATACATATAGATATGTATGAGCACGAGAGAGCGAGAGCGAGAGGGAGAGAGGAAGAACGAGAGCAACAGAACAGCGAGGGAGTGAGGGGGGGGCGAGAGAGGGAGATTTAGACATAGATTAGTGGGTCATGTGAGGGTAGATAGGGTGATGTGAGGAAATGAATATCTCGGCGAACGGTTTGAAGAGGGTGGATGGGGCTGAGTTGTGACCGTGTAAATTAGATGCACTCAGTGAACTCGAGCAATCAGACTGATGTTCATAAGTAGGCATATGCGGACGTAATCAAGGTGTGTATGTATATTGTGCGATTGGTCTATGTGAGCTTCAGATGAGTATGTGAGTAGTTGAGTAGTTAAATAGGTGAGTGGGTGACAGTTGAATCAGATGACATAAGGTATTTTCATATGTGTAGTGTTTGATCCAGTCGTACTATTGTGATGGAAGCAGTAGGCGAATGGTGGAATAGGCTAGTTGATTGTGCATGCATTGATTTAGGTGTGCATTTATGCTTGTGTTCAATCGCGTTCTTTCTCATTGGTGGTTGTGATGCGCGATCGATTGAAATGCGATGCATGTTTGGTTAGTGATTGAGACTACTGATATGAATGGTTTGAGTAGTTTGATGGAGAGATTTGTTTGTTTAGATTGTTGTTGACGGTTTGCAGTTTGTGTCTGTGTAATTTTGCATATAGTTTATATTTATTTGTGTGTTGATATATAGTTTGGCAGTTGGTATTTTTGGTTGATTGGGTGTATTTTAGTTTGTTTTGGTTTTTATATGATCAAATGAGTGATTTGGTGTGGATTGAATTGTTTTGGTTGGTTCAATGTGATAGTTTGTTAGTTAGATTGTCACTCTGGTGTCTCCTCATTTGCGGATAAATCTTTCGCCTTTTACTAAAGATTTCCGTGGGGATGCACAACACAATGAGTCTGAACTCATTTTTTACAACCCCATCCCTCGGATGGGGCAGATCAAATCAAACAAAATCCACAACACAAATACTATCAACCATCCGTACACAACCGCAACCGCATCCGTATCCCCAACAAATTTACCCACTAAATAGAATACGTATCACTGGAAGGTAGTCGCATTCACCAGGACTGGAATGTCACTGTTCAATCGCCTTGTTCCTCATACGTGATCAGATTAGAACAGATCAAATCAGATTAGATCAGATCGGATCAGATCAGATCAGATCAGATCAGGTCAGTTTCATTTACGTCGAACAGGATTCGATGAGTTCAAATAAGATGAGGACAGGTGATGTGACTAAGATGGAGTGGGCTGCGCTTCACATCACACACAGGGATCAGAATGAGATGGGCAAAACGAAGGAAACGAACAGACACGACGATTACCATATATATATATATATATATATATATATATATATATATATGTATATATATATATATATAGGGATATGTATGAGCACGAGAGAGCGAGAGCGAGAGGGAGAGAGGAAGAACGAGAGCAACAGAACAGCGAGGGAGTGAGGGGGGGGGGCGAGAGAGGGAGATTTAGACATAGATTAGTGGGTCATGTGAGGGTAGATAGGGTGATGTGAGGAAATGAATATCTCGGCGAACGGTTTGAAGAGGGTGGATGGGGCTGAGTTGTGACCGTGTAAATTAGATGCACTCAGTGAACTCGAGCAATCAGACTGATGTTCATAAGTAGGCATATGCGGACGTAATCAAGGTGTGTATGTATATTGTGCGATTGGTCTATGTGAGCTTCAGATGAGTACGTGAGTAGTTGAGTAGTTAAATAGGTGAGTGGGTGACAGTTGAATCAGATGACATAAGGTATTTTCATATGTGTAGTGTTTGATCCAGTCGTACTATTGTGATGGAAGTAGTAGGCGAATGGTGGAATAGATGACACGAGTAGACTGGGAGACGAGGACGTATGGTAGGAAATAGGTGAAGGGCATAGGCTAGTTGATTGTCCATGCATTGATTTAGGTGTGCATTTATGCTTGTGTTCAATCGCGTTCTTTCTCATTGGTGGTTGTGATGCGCGATCGATTGAAATGCGATGCATGTTTGGTTAGTGATTGAGACTACTGATATGAATGGTTTGAGTAGTTTGATGGAGAGATTTGTTTGTTTAGATTGTTGTTGACGGTTTGCAGTTTGTGTCTGTGTAATTTTGCATATAGTTTATATTTATTTGTGTGTTGATATATAGTTTGGCAGTTGGTATTTTTGGTTGATTGGGTGTATTTTAGTTTGTTTTGGTTTTTATATGATCAAATGAGTGATTTGGTGTGGATTGAATTGTTTTGGTTGGTTCAATGTGATAGTTTGTTAGTTAGATTGTCACTCTGGTGTCTCCTCATTTGCGGATAAATCTTTCGCCTTTTACTAAAGATTTCCGTGGGGATGCACAACACAATGAGTCTGAACTCATTTTTTACAACCCCATCCCTCGGATGGGGCAGATCAAATCAAACAAAATCCACAACACAAATACTATCAACCATCCGTACACAACCGCAACCGCATCCGTATCCCCAACAAATTTACCCACTAAATAGAATACGTATCACTGGAAGGTAGTCGCATTCACCAGGACTGGAATGTCACTGTTCAATCGCCTTGTTCCTCATACGTGATCAGATTAGAACAGATCAAATCAGATTAGATCAGGTCGGATCAGATCAGATCAGATCAGATCAGATCAGATCAGATCAGTTTCATTTACGTCGAACAGGATTCGATGAGTTCAAATAAGATGAGGACAGGTGATGTGACTAAGATGGAGTGGGCTGCGCTTCACATCACACACAGGGATCAGAATGAGATGGGCAAAACGAAGGAAACGAACAGACACGAAGATTATCATATATATATTTTTATACATATATATATATATACATATAGATATGTATGAGCACGAGAGAGCGAGAGCGAGAGGGAGAGAGGAAGAACGAGAGCAACAGAACAGCGAGGGAGTGAGGGGGGGGGGGGCGAGAGAGGGAGATTTAGACATAGATTAGTGGGTCATGTGAGGGTAGATAGGGTGATGTGAGGAAATGAATATCTCGGCGAACGGTTTGAAGAGGGTGGATGGGGCTGAGTTGTGACCGTGTAAATTAGATGCACTCAGTGAACTCGAGCAATCAGACTGATGTTCATAAGTAGGCATATGCGGACGTAATCAAGGTGTGTATGTATATTGTGCGATTGGTCTATGTGAGCTTCAGATGAGTATGTGAGTAGTTGAGTAGTTAAATAGGTGAGTGGGTGACAGTTGAATCAGATGACATAAGGTATTTTCATATGTGTAGTGTTTGATCCAGTCGTACTATTGTGATGGAAGTAGTAGGCGAATGGTGGAATAGATGACACGAGTAGACTGGGAGACGAGGACGTATGGTAGGAAATAGGTGAAGGGCATAGGCTAGTTGATTGTGCATGCATTGATTTAGGTGTGCATTTATGCTTGTGTTCAATCGCGTTCTTTCTCATTGGTGGTTGTGATGCGCGATCGATTGAAATGCGATGCATGTTTGGTTAGTGATTGAGACTACTGATATGAATGGTTTGAGTAGTTTGATGGAGAGATTTGTTTGTTTAGATTGTTGTTGACGGTTTGCAGTTTGTGTCTGTGTAATTTTGCATATTGTTTATATTTATTTGTGTGTTGATATATAGTTTGGCAGTTGGTATTTTCGGTTGATCCCTGTGTGTGATGTGAAGCGCAGCCCACTCCATCTTAGTCACATCACCTGTCCTCATCTTATTTGAACTCATCGAATCCTGTTCGACGTAAATGAAACTGATCTGATCTGATCTGATCTGATCCGACCTGATCTAATCTGATTTGATCTGTTCTAATCTGATCACGTATGAGGAACAAGGCGATTGAACAGTGACATTCCAGTCCTGGTGAATGCGACTACCTTCCAGTGATACGTATTCTATTTAGTGGGTAAATTTGTTGGGGATACGGATGCGGTTGCGGTTGTGTACGGATGGTTGATAGTATTTGTGTTGTGGATTTTGTTTGATTTGATCTGCCCCATCCGAGGGATGGGGTTGTAAAGAAATGAGTTCAGACTCATTGTGTTGTGCCTCCCCACGGAAATCTTTAGTAAAAGGCGAAAGATTTATCCGCAAGTGAGGAGACACCAGAGTGACAATCTAACTAACAAACTATCACATTGAACCAACCAAAACAATTCAATCCACACCAAATCACTCATTTGATCATATAAAAACCAAAACAAACTAAAATACACCCAATCAACCAAAAATACCAACTGCCAAACTATATATCAACACACAAATAAATATAAACAATATGCAAAATTACACAGACACAAACTGCAAACCGTCAACAACAATCGAAACAAACAAATCTCTCCATCAAACTACTCAAACCATTCATATCAGTAGTCTCAATCACTAACCAAACATGCATCGCATTTCAATCGATCGCGCATCACAACCACCAATGAGAAAGAACGCGATTGAACACAAGCATAAATGCACACCTAAATCAATGCATGGACAATCAACTAGCCTATGCCCTTCACCTATTTCCTACCATACGTCCTCGTCTCCCAGTCTACTCGTGTCATCTATTCCACCATTCGCCTACTACTTCCATCACAATAGTACGACTGGATCAAACACTACACATATGAAAATACCTTATGTCATCTGATTCAACTGTCACCCACTCACCTATTTAACTACTCAACTACTCACATACTCATCTGAAGCTCACATAGACCAATCGCACAATATACATACACACCTTGATTACGTCCGCATATGCCTACTTATGAACATCAGTCTGATTGCTCGAGTTCACTGAGTGCATCTAATTTACACGGTCACAACTCAGCCCCATCTACCCTCTTCAAACCGTTCGCCGAGATATTCATTTCCTCACATCACCCTATCTACCCTCACATGACCCACTAATCTATGTCTAAATCTCCCTCTCTCGCCCCCCCCCTCACTCCCTCGCTGTTCTGTTGCTCTCGTTCTTCCTCTCTCCCTCTCGCTCTCGCTCTCTCGTGCTCATACATATATATATATATATAAATATATATATATATATATATATATATATATATATATATATGATAATCTTCGTGTCTGTTCGTTTCCTTCGTTTTGCCCATCTCATTCTGATCCCTGTGTGTGATGTGAAGCGCAGCCCACTCCATCTTAGTCACATCACCTGTCCTCATCTTATTTGAACTCATCGAATCCTGTTCGATGTAAATGAAACTGATCTGATCTGATCTGATCTGATCTGATCTGATCCGATCTGATCTAATCTGATTTGATCTGTTCTAATCTGATCACGTATGAGGAACAAGGCGATTGAACAGTGACATTCCAGTCCTGGTGAATGCGACTACCTTCCAGTGATACGTATTCTATTTAGTGGGTAAATTTGTTGGGGATACGAATGTGGATGCGGATGTGGATACGGATGCGGATGCGGATACGGACGCGGATGTGAACGGATAGTTGATAGTATTTGTGTTGTGGATTTTGTTTGATTTGATCTGCCCCATCCGAGAGATGGGGTTGTAAAAAATGAGTTCAGACTCATTGTGTTGTGCCTCCCCACGGAAATCTTTAGTAAAAGGCGAAAGATTTATCCGCAAGTGAGGAGACACCAGAGTGACAATCTAACTAACAAACTATCACATTGAACCAACCAAAACAATTCAATCCACACCAAATCACTCATTTGATCATATAAAAACCAAAAACAAACTAATATGCACCCAATCAACCGAAAATACCAACTGCCAAACAATACATCAACACACAAACATATAAACTATATGCAAAATTACACAGACACAAACTGCAAACCGTCAACAACAATCTAAACAAACAAATCTCTCCATCAAACTACTCAAACCATTCATATCATTAGTCTCAATCACTAACCAAACATGCATCGCATTTCAATCGATCGCGCATCACAACCACCAATGAGAAAGAACGCGATTGAACACAAGCATAAATGCACACCTAAATCAATGCATGGACAATCAACTAGCCTATGCCGTTCACCTATTTCCTAACATTCGTGAATCTCACCTATTTTCTGCGATCTATCTTTCTTATCTCTTTCCTCTTTTCACATCAATATTATTCAGACTGATGAATTACATTAACTCGAAAGCGGCAGTGGGATTATCGTTCTAATCAGTCTACCATAAGTGATCCACCTTCTCTCACACAGTCCAAACCTCAACTGCGGAATACAATGCACCAAAATTAATTTTACCAGAGCACAGACTACGAGAATTTTGTTGCTCGTCATCCGCCAATAATGTTGCCTCGAAATATCATCAGTCAGTAATATTCCAAGACTACACAAATCCACTCTGAACTTGAATCAAGTTAACTCGGTTAAACTCGGTTCAGCGCTGACAACCACAAATTCGAGGGAAACGTAGTAAAACCATAGGCCTACTAATGTGGTGAGTGTATATACTACTTGGTAAGTAGTTGATGGTTGCGAACGGAACTATCGTCAGTCGTGGATTACCAACGCCGCTGTGCCCAGGAGACTGAATGCAATAAGGTGAACAACAACAGGCGAACCACACGACTGCTTCGCCGTCGGATGATGACTGCCTTCGAGTGAAGGGTACAGCAACTTTGCAAACAAGTATGTTCGTAACGTTTGGTTTGTTTTGTTGATATCCGAACAAGCTGTCTACGGTAAGCGGCGTACTATCCAGGCGCGTTTGGGGATTACAACGCTAAGACCCGCTCATCATTCTAATGCCGAATAGGTAATCTGCTCTGGCTAACTGAACTTCTGTCAGGATTACCAATTCCCTTGTTATGAGATAACGAAACAGGATAAGAACTGACATTAAGTAACTGATGGTCTATCTGTCTATCTGTCTGTCTGTCTTTCTGTCCGTCTGTCTTTCTACTTGTCCATCTGTCTGATTGACTGACTGACTAATAAATTCGGTAGCTAAACAAGGGATAAACTTATCAAAGGCGCGAACGGCAAGCCCTTGATGCGTCCAGCCTTCCGAACAATATTGCCGTGTGTCATCCACTGGACGCACTGTTTTGAAATGAGCAGAGCAGTTTCTTCCGTAGCTACGGATATTGCTTCAGTAAGCAGTAAAACTGAACTCAATCGCTAATCTAACATTCCCGGCAGCTCTTTGCCACTTAGAAGTGTTCGAATGTAGACGATATATTTCCTTTTTAATTTTCCCCACCCATACATAGGTCCCGTGTTATTCACGTCGAACTGTCTTCAAAATTCCTCTACGTGAGCAAGTTCCGAATTTACCATCACCGTGGCTTGTACGGATTATTTTCATTCTTCGTACAATAGTTTGGGAAAGAATGCCCGATTTTAGGACAAGTCCGTGATTTTGATAAATGACATCAACGGGGAATTAGCATTGTACCTGACACGTTCAGGAAGCGAATCCGAACGAAAATTAATCGGCTATTTCTGCTGTAAGAATACAACCTGCCACTCAGAGACACGGGACTAAGGATGAACCTGTACAGGCTCAAAGTTAGGACTGGCCAGGAGTATGAGACAAAAGTTCTGTCACCGGAGCCTATCCATAATAAAAGAAAAGCAACGAGCGAGGAGCAATCCTAAGTCACTTGTCTCATTTGGGTCTAATTGGGCCCGATACAGTGTAGTTGTTGGGCGTGTTGTGAAAAAATGTCTGAAGCGGAATGACTACCTAAATTCCCCAGAAGTATGTGAGTAAATTTCACATAAGGGCAGAACCACAGTATGGTGACTGAAAAACTTAAGTCCGGGAGGTATCACAGAGAAAGGAAAATAGAGCAAACTCATGTCAGAATTGCGGTTCGAATCATCTAAAGGGATCCCCGTTCTGCCTTTTCAGATAGCGATTCACAACCCGCGGTGGTTAAACCGGCATCGTGGTGGACTCGTGACACTTCCGTCCCGAGTTCGAATCCTGCTTCCGCCACCGACCACTGTCAAAGTAGCAGCCTCTGTTTGGCTGCGATCCCGTTCCTGAAATATGGTACCATTATTATATAATTGAAAGAAGCAAACTGAAAGATGAAATACGGAAAGATAAGAGAAAATCAACACGAATAAAATGATCTTTGGATAGTATTATTGATCATAGTGCTTCATTTCCTTTAGATGACTGCAAAAAGTGGTAACAAGATATTTCGCGAAAGGTTTTGCTAACAGTTAGAGATTTCTGAAACAGAAGTGGCCGGCAAAACCTGGACTCGAACCATGCAGAAAGCGTGCAGTGACTGAATCCCATAGACAGGCTAAGTTCACAGTGACAGGCATCATGGGACCTATTACTTCACGATCCATCCAAATGTGACTGGCTGCCATAGGGAAACTGTCCACGAGTATCGGGAGTGCTACTAAAACACACTTCGAATCCTTAGATACGTAAGCGGAATTGTGACGGAATGTGTCAGTTCTAAAATTTTTGACAAGTTTGAACAGCACTTCACAGTTGCTTCTTTTGAAAGCACCAAAGCTGGGCTGCAAACTGACGTTCCCCTTAGGCAAACCTGATTCTTTTGAAAAATACAAAGTGCACACGATTGTTCTATCACCAATCACAGTGTGATCATCATTAGTGGGCATGGACCAGGAGACAGCTTATGAAACTCAGCAATTTGAACTATGAACAACGCCAGAGAGGATTGAAAATGCCGATGTACGACGAATACGGCCATTGAATGAGTACTCTCAAAGAATCACATCTGTTTAGAACAATAGCTGGGGGCGGGAGAGGACAAAATGCGAACAGCTTGCTAAGTCTCCTCAGGAAAAGACCATTGAAAATAATAGCTCACTTCACTTTATATAGAACGGTCACACATGATCCAAAGAATTGGACTGGTGAAGCACATAACGTCCTACGTCTTAGGCTACATGGGATGAAGAACCGGGTGACAGAGGATTTGCTGGTTGGTACTAAAAGTGCTCGGTAATAATGTGTTTGCAGATCGTAGTTCAGGTGTACTTGTTGACCGCATTTACGGTAGACGACCAAGGATTGTACAGTTTATTAATGAAACCGGGAAAACTTAGTGCAAGCAACTAATCAGCTGAACTAAATTTACGTCCATCAAAAGTGCGCCTAACCTTTGGTAAATGTATATGAATTTAACTTACCTCTCTCTCTGAATCGTGCTTCTTTTTCACTCAATATATTCGTGAAACCTGGATAGCAGCAGTTATCTCGTTTGTCAATGGTTTTCCGGGTGGGTAAAAAGGTTTTATGAGGTACGTGAGAAATTCTGACCCACTGCACTTCAGTTTGAGATCAATCAAACACCGATTCTCTTGAACCACAACATCGATAGGTTCGGAAACAATCCATGGGGATCGCGTTACCAAACAGACACACGCACTAAGTGAACTACAACTCAAAAAGTTCTTTATCTTTTCCGTGCAAATAAAGAATGGAAACGTGGGCCTTCTATCACAACAGTGCTACGATCCTGTTAGCGGCAACGAGCACATTCGGGAAGCTTTGATGTGTGTGTGTGTGTGTGTGTGTGTGTGTGTGTGTGTGTGATCTGCTTGGGCGTTACGTGTGACCCGGTGGTGACCTCACGAAATGGTCTGCCCTCGATGTACTTTCCGGGAGCATCGTATGGTCCCACTGAATCGTGCAATCCGTGTGAATAACGTGGTAGCATAGAACGCTGTGGGCACTGTGCTCCTGTTGAGAAGAGTCACGTAACGGTAAGCTGCGGATCACGATCTTCATTTTTGTTTGATTTTACTGAGTAAAGGTAATTGTTACACTTATTCAGCTGTGCCTCCAAAGATGTAACACGTGCATCCCCATCAAAAAGTATCATCCCAGTCTGTAAGACGGCAAAAACGCCTCAGTTTGAATACGCCTAAATGGATTTACCCATTTTTATTCACAAAGACGAAATAATTTGCCAACATATTCCAGCAAATCAGAGAGTGGATCGGCAAACTAGTTTGTTGGCTAAACTGCAAGCAAGCGGCGGTCAAGGCACAGGTCAAGGCACTCAAAAACGATCGATAGCATCCACTAAGATCGATATAATAAGTTGAGGAATGAATAGACATAAAGCAATCTGGCCGAAGCGAATGTGGATGAAGACAGATGATACGAACCGATCACAGCAGCAGTCAATCCGATTAAAAAAAGAAATCATTTCATTACAAATGTGGATTGTAAGATTGGAGTGTTGTGAGAAGAAGAACAATCTACACTGATTGCATCCGTATTTTGGTTGTACTGCCCAGCTGGAAGATAAACAATCCAAATTCCTCAGATTATGTCCTCATGAAAAAGACCAAGACTGTTGAAACTAAAAACACTGATCCCCGTGATTAGGAATGTTGTGTATGAAGCCAGACTGGGTTGGGGAACCTAAGGCACATATGCTGCCCCAACGACCTCGGGCTCCTGTTAGAGAGATGGTTGTACAACGAAGCTGTGTGCAGAATTTTATTCAACGCTTGGAAGAACAGCCGTTCCTCACTGAAGATGTTCAGCGGCGCCCCGCATTTAGTGAACAAAGTCTCCGAAGCGTGCATTATGTTCACTGGGAATGCCACGTGAGCAACTATCATGTTCTTCGCCGTACTTTGGTTGGGGATACTGCCCTCGCCTCCCGCACTTAGAGAGACTATCGGAAAGAATCTATGAACAGAAGAGTACCGGATACGCATACTTGACGAGTGGTATTAACCCCGTAACTGGTCGCGTGCTTCCAAGAAACTTTATCCAACCAACTGTAGATGTGACCCATATCGAAAATTCCAACTCGTGTCATCAGTGCCGTCGTTCTCGAGGTTTTCTGTAACTAACCCACGTGGAACTATCAGCGAATAACCCTAGTGGTTCTTTATCGTAAAGCTTCTAAGCGAGGCATTCACCAGCACACTTCTGATGCATAAATTATATTGTTATGAGAAAGAGCCAGCGAATATACGCAGCCCCTTCAATTACGCTCCGTTCAGTTCCTTTCACTTAATCTTAATTTACTTTGTACGGTGTATAGTATATAGTGCATAGAGAACTGCGTTACATTATGACGAAAACGGACAAGTGCCGGCAGGGTCTGCAAATGACACCAGCCTTGGTCCTGTGAACTTGTCTGGCTGTTGTCAAATTATATCTGGTTGGTCAACTCCACTAAGGCCAACTTTGTGTACGTGCACGCACGCGTGTACAAGCATTTGTGTGCGTCTGCGTGGAAAGAGATTGGCAGACAGACAGAGAGAGAGAGAGCGAGGGAGGGAGAGAGAGAGAGAGAGAGATTGGAAGAGGTTCACTAGGATTGGTCTATGTGACCGTATTTTCTCGATGTCATTTGATTCAAGCACCGTGGTGACTAGATGGGGCATTCTTCCAGACAGATATTCTATTAACTACTAAACAAAATTTGCTCTTATTTTCGTTCTCACATCCGTTTTAGTGTTGCATACCAGCAACCATTCACAGCCCACTACGTGTCCCATTCCTACCGTGAAGATTCCATTCTTGTGACTAACATCTAATTATTCAGTGGTAATAATTTTAATCACCTTCATTTCTGACTGGTGTCCCGGAAGCGACCTATTTTAGGCAGTTGACAAACTCATCCTGTTACAAAGACACTAGGTAAGCGTGAACGAGTCACGCTGGGTCACTCAGCTGATTCCCAGTATGTACACCGCTACATGTGTGTGTTCAAGTTCAACGTAAGATTGGGCCCGCATGGGCACTCTACGGAATGGAGCATGAATCAAACAGTTACGTTATCTGACACCATATCAATCGAGTCACCTCAAAAACGATGCAAATCCGATTAAGGTACATGTGAGAAATTCTGGATTGTGCTAATTTTTATTCAAACAATATACTGTTACGTTTTGATTCAAGTAGTGTCTACCAACGGGCGGAGAAAGATTCTCTGAAGCACACGGTGGGTTTCGCCGTTATTTCCGCCCATCAGGTATGCATATCCGATGCTCATCTGTCCATCCACTTGTCCTGATACTCATACACTCCGTAGGTGCTTTTTCACGACAATCTAATTTCTGTATCACGAGTGCGATTGGAAGTTCCTGTCCAGATAGTTCACCGAGGAACCAAAACGGTGTTTCGCTGCTCCCGAGAATCTTTGTCCACTCATCTGCAGATACTACTTAAATAAAAATAATACGTCTAACCCATACAGAAATATCAACGAATCATCAGTCTGTTTCCTCAGTCGATTCTCCGAACAGGACCTTACACTCGCACTCCTGACCTACAAATTAGGCTGTTGTGAAGAAATATACTGATACTTTTTCAGCACGTTGTACTGATGCAATCTGATTTTGACTAGAGGGTTGGTGTGCAAGGCGATTGCAGGTGGAGTTCGTGTGCTGATGCTGTCCCGTGGGAAACAGCAACTAGTGCACGAGTATTGCAACATTCACATGTTCTCTATTCGTGGATTGCCACGTAGCGAGGTTTGAAATTTCTCCTCCGGCTCCACTGGCGAATCGTCCAATTCACAGAAGCACCTAGATTGGACAGAAACTGAAACGGAACGTACGAAACAATCTCCATTCGGTTTTGAGATATTTGTGAACATTTACCTGCATCTCTTCCACTAATCTGTCCAATTGGTTCAATCCCTCGAATTTTCGTGCATACTGCACCGTAATGCCGTGAAAAGGATTACCTGAAATGAACTTGCTTTTCAATGTGTGTTCATGTATTAGCAATTTGGTTGATGATCGTCGAGTGGCCAAGTGAACGAATTACTAGTCCGGCTCGTTACCACAGTTGGGACTTAGTCCCAAGATCAAATTCGAGATTGTTATTATTTCTCCGAGATATTGCAAATGGACATAAGCGGTTCATGGAGTCAACTAATATCGCTGTCCTAATAAAGTGTACGGAATAAAAGGTAACAAATCAGTCTTTGCTGATGGTGTATCACAGTGATTTTTCACACGCAATCGATCATATGTTCACCTTTCTGCACAATTTCAACGTTTTACATGTAACAATGTTCGACTGACTGATCTGAAACAGGCACGCCCTTTGAATAGCTTCTTCAATAACTAAACGTGTTTAGAAATGTCTCACCACTCTGGAAGTCTCATTAGGAAGTTTTCCGTTGCAGTTAAGTTATTCAGTTCACGTGACCGGATATGTGCTCATGTTTCACGTATCAGGTAAAATGCACCACCGTGAAAGCAAACGAATTCAGTCGAGTGCACAGCTGATACGAAAGCACCCCCTCAATAGAAATCAGTGTCAGTCAGGAAGATACATGGGTGCCGCGTTTTCGGAATGGAGGGGAGGTTACGCGTATGAGTATGACGCGAATGAAATATTATCTCGAATGATCGACATCTTTAGGCCTCAGGAGCGCAAATCACATGACAGGTAGTCTGCGAGTTACTGTTTTCCCGAAGCGATCCGCGAATTGGGTTGGGTGAACACAGCCCACTTATTCGATGCAGTCTGTCAATCCGTTTGCAATCCCATTCTATTTCTTTTCTTTTTTAGGCCGATTCGAAAATCCCATTAGGCTTTTCTTATTCGGGTCATTATATACATATATCATTGTAAACGATGCTGTTATTACTATTACTAATATAGCTCATAGAATAATTCACCTTGCAGCCGTAAAGCTCTACTCACTACTGAGAACAATGGAAGTGCTCGGTATACAGCTTACACCTAATTACTGCATGACGAATTATTTGTTAATCAAGCCCGATCTCCTACTACTGAAATTGATCAAGTAGCTAAGCTCTGTAGGTCGCTTCGAACCATGAGCCTTTGTTGTCAACTGAGCTTCCTACCGTAAAGTCGTCCTTCGTAGGAGTCGATCGCTGTGTGATCAGTGGGGTTTCGGCCTTTAAAAGTCAGTAACGACAAGATGATATATCGTGTAGTGATAAAATTAAATAAACCGTTGAGAGCCAACTCTGATCACCTGGTGTTTAGGTATTCGACTCACAATCGTTCACCCGGGTTCGAGTCCCCATTGGGGCTAGGTGGATCTGGACTTTTTGATGATTCTTAAACAGGGGATTGAAAAGCTATATGGTGCTCCTATGCTTTTCACTGGTGAGTAAAAGGTTTTTACTACATAATGAATCATTTCCTAATCAAATCTAATTTCTTACTACTTATATCATTTTACAGGTTTAATCAGTATCAGCAGGACGTTCAGACTTTATGTAGGTTTTCGGTTTTGTTTGACTGAGAAATGACCAAACAGTTTCGAGGTAAATTCCTATTAAAGAGACCTTACAACAAATTATCAGCACTGTTTGTTGTCACGTGCTCTGTTGTAATGGTCTAATTCGATGAAGGTTTCGAACCGGTGATAGTCAGTAAAAGCGATCGTGCCACGAAGGTGGAGATGATGTCCACAGAGATTACGCTTTGTTTAGACAAATTTCAATGACCTCACGCTGTTTCCGCTCGGTCGGTACTAAGTTACAAAACCTATCGCTAAACAGATAGGTGCTGTCCGATCAGTCGATCACATCCCAAGCACAAATATAGAATAGTCCAATCACAGTTTTAGTGAAGATGTAGATTCATTTTCAACCACAGGTGTGGAGGGAACCTGCAAGTAGGATAAATCTGCATTCACACTGAACTGTTTGAACTGTCTGACTGGCGGTAGTCGAGTGATTTAGAAAGTTTGATTAAAACCTCGGGCATCCGAGGTTCGAGTCCCAGCTATCACCGGCCACTTAGATCATAGACATTAATCTCCACTGTCTTCCTGTTCGTTACCACAGCTAACCTATTGGGACCTAATGCGGTTCTCCACTCCAAATTTCTAGGTCCGGAGGCCGGTTATCCCTAATAGTGAAGCAGGCCTTTGTTTATAGTGTAACAATCTACAAAGATTTGACCAAGTTGTACTCTAATAGAATCCATTTAACTGGATGGTGCGTCACCCACAGGAGTGGAAGAATGTATAGCAATCGTATACACAGCTGTATTTGAGTTATTTAATCAGAAAAGATATCCGGAACCGTTTGAAAGTGACTTTGAATCATCAGGTATACTAAAGAATGGCACCCATAAGTTCTGCCTTACAGCTTGCCCATTCATTTAGTCAAATGTGTTTGAAATAAAACTGCTGCAGAGGAATATACCTAGTTTGGACCCTTGAGAAGTAACTGTTCAACATGGGCATGGTTATCGTTAAAAAAATGCAGTAATGGTGGAGCAGTATACAGCACATATTGTTCATGTGGAACCAACCCGAATAGCTTGGTGAGGAATTGTTCGACTCACAGCCCCCCACTCCGGTTTTGCACCTAAAAGAACACTCAGCGAGTTTGCATTGCCGAAGATTTCTAACAGCTGGGTGAAATAGATTTTACAGGACGCTCATGATTTTCAATGGTGAGATGATAGTTAATGCAACGGCGTGATGAATTACCTGATATTCAATTCAAATCACCTGCAACTAAGACTAAATGATACTTGAAACATTCATCAGGCGAGACGACCATCTTTAATCCCTTATCAACATGGATATCATCACTGCTCATAATTCAATTCAGTTCAGTTCAATCAGTCACTTCATTCAGTTATGGATCTCTTTGTTTATTCGTAGATTTATCAAACGGATCTGGAAAACAAAGAAGGGAGATGAAACGCGTAGAATTGAATCGCACAAATTTCGGACATGTGAAGTCTCGTGACGTGTTTGGTGAAACATGCGCCTGCCTACCCGTGCGTTTTCGCACGTATGCATTGACGCACGCACGCACGGAGGTACACAATCACGCAAGGCAGTTCGCACACACACACGCACACACACACACACACACACACACACACACAGAAATTCCCCAGTGAACGAAACAATCAAGATTTCATGAAATGCGATAGGTTATATCCTAATTTTCGATTTCTTTTCTTCGTGGTTTCGAATACTAATGGATAATCATCGCAACAAGGAATGCTATCTCACGCAAAAGGGTGAAACTTTGATAGTTATTGGCCTATCCGCACATACACACACACACACACACACACACACACACACGAGTTCGAGCACTTCAGTCTGAATGACTTGCTTGGTGGTGTTCGGTTTTCTATCAGCCTCTTCCTGAATGAAAAATGACTCTCGTGTCGGTTCAGATAGTTGGAGTATTCAAATTGTTGTCCGTGAACGAATGATGCTCGTCCACCACGTGTTGCCTTGAGGATAAACTGTTATACTTTTCAGTCGTTACATGCAGTAGTGCCTTGTGGCTTGATCATTTCGAATAAGAGGAGTATTTTTTAATGTTTATCGTGTCTACTTTCAAACAATCACTGAAAAGCGTGGAAACACTCCGGAACTTTCACTACTTTCGTTTACAGGACAGGGGTGAAAATTCTGAGACCCATAGACAAAGTATTTCTATGACAGATGTTGTATGGAGCCTTTTCGTGAAAATGGGATAACTGGGAATTACACTCGAGTAGTTTAACTATTCGCAGTGAAATGAGGAGCACTCCGTCCCAGAATATGGTCGATGACGGTTGGGGTTCGAACCTCGAACATTCGAGGTGGTAACCAAACGCCCTAAACCATTAGGTCACCACTAGTCGTTATGCGTTTCATTAAGTGATGTTCAACCTTATTGGGGGAGGGGTTGTTATTTTATCAACGGCATCCTAAAACATGCAGGATTTATCGGATTCAAACCAGACGTTTGTTTAGGAAAGCAGTCTTGCTTCCGAGGAATATACTGTGTCATGTGTCACAAAAAGTCGGATAATATAAAGCCCTGGGACGTATCTACTCATTTAATTGTTATATGCTTCTGCAATGATGAAACCGCGGACACTTCAGAGGTTCAATTCAATACAATACCACATAAAAGCTTAGATTAGCCGGTCGTTGGAATTTTTTCTCAATTCTCAGTGTTGGAGAAGGGAGTTTAATTGTTTCCTTGAATTTCGAGTGTCACGGCTACCAGCAGTACGAACTTATTCCGAAAAACTACCATGGGACTCGAATTTAGAGGCTACTTCCAAATATACAGCTAACTTGTTTAAAAAGATCAGTAACTCGTTTTGACCAGAAAGTGGAGGGTTTTAATTGTTAACAACGTTTTCTGATGCCGTTTTGATCCCACGAGGGTTCTGATCAAACAAGACAGAAAACACAGGCTGCGAGTGGAATTTCTTTCGTATGCACATAACACTGAGGATATGAATCGATTTGTTTGGAAAAGGGATATCAACAGATGCTAATCAGTGTGTACGTATATATATATATATATATATATATATATATATATATATATATATATGTATATATATATATATTATATATATATATATATATATATATATATATATATATATTATTGTCGTTATGAAGAATCAAAGGAACACTGAAAATCTGTGGAATAGCATCACTGTTCACAGGGTTCTTCCTGGTCGTCAACATCTTAGAGCACCATTTTGCACTGCATCCTGATTTCCCAGTTCGTAAATTGAAGGAGCCATCTTATGGAATGAATAAATCACAACGGATAATAAAATAAAAATTCAATGCCTAATTTAAAGTAATAAAAAAAAGAAGGAGTAAGCCTATTTTGGGAGAAATCAGTTTATATAAATAGTATGATTAAACAGCGAAAAAAATATCGGGCGATGACTATGATCCGCACGAAAATTGAGGAAGTTTTGAAATCAATTTGGGATTCTATCGTTTGGCTTGATGATCTTTATCCCAAGCGATCAATCAACTCTCAGATTCGCGCCTGAGACTTAGCCCGATACTGTTTGAATCATGTGATCGCGTGCACGCGGACATACCCACGCGCTAAGATAAACGGCGTGTCGATCAATGCTTCCCTTAAACGTACGCACACAAACCCTTGTGCGCACGTACACAAGGCGTTAGTCAAGCTTCGATCCTAGTCAAACCAATCCATCGGATGCCAGCCTGTGATCTAGCTGCTTGCCTGTTCGTCGTTAATTCGACAGGTTTGCAGCAAATAGTCTTGCCATTGGAAGTGATGAAGGAACTTCTGTTGCACCGTACTCTTCCAATTAAATTCTAGGTAACATACCATTGAAAATCAGAGATTCTTCTGAACCGGAAGGAATCAGCAGGAGCTAATGCACAGAACACGCTTCCCAGGTTTGGAAGTCAATTTTGCATCTATAGTTTTACTTCTACCGATGTGGATGAACAGGTTATACAACTCAGCAAATTGCTTGTACTGGTTCAATCAACTCAGGAGCACAAAACCGTGTGCAACACTCGAAACCAGCGACGTATGGCTTCCATATTATATGATATTGCACTGGACTGACCTGTTGAGAGTTAGACCGGGAAAGTACTTAGTGGTTAATGCGTGTGACTCACTATCCTGCATGGTATCAGGGTCCAAGTCCTATTGGAGAACTCATTGGTTATGAAGTGACGATGATTTCAAACAATGATAAAACAGCTCAATGATGGCATTTTTCACGGTCTACGATTATAAGCATTGATACACCAAGTTGTCTCATTTTGTGGAAGATTTACACACATACACATTCAATGGGGTAAGTATGCGATTTATCCTCTCGCACTTCCTGGTCACTGAAATGATACAACTCAGACAGGGTGCATTAATCACCCAAGGATCAGTTTCGCCATCCAAGTCAGGTAGTTTTCTGCCCAGAGGATCTTCTTTTCATATATCTTTTAACATATGTTCTGTACCAGTCTAATGCGAATTGAAATTTCCCTCACGTCTACCATTTGCGGTGGCAATGTGTAACCAGATATCAGGGGATTCGACTCAATTTTTTCGAATATTGTAACGAAAACATCGTGCCAAGTTTGACTGTCCTTTTCTTTTGAGGGTGTTTGACGATAGGCGTAACCACAGCAACACAATGGGTGGGTTGACTGAACAACTAACCAATATCTGGGATATATGTAGATGAAAAAAGGAAGGCAATGGGGATATGAAACGATTTCTAGGGTGACCAATGAACAGACAAATCATGGTTATGTAAGAATTGAAGCCTACACCCCACCCCACGTTAGTCCTGAGTGAACAGCTCAATTCATGATCATCAGTGAGAAACAGGACAATGTCATGTCTTAGATGTTTCCAAGGATAAAAATTGTGAGTTTCCGAAAAGGATGGGAGGCAAAATTTTCTGAAATTATTTTGTCTCATTCCTTCTTTGCACTTACAGGTGATAACTGCGATTTGTCTTGAAAAATCACTGTAAGGTGAGGAGTTTGTGGTAGGGTGGCTGAAGGAGTATATTTTTTGCCAATAAACAACGCAACGATAACAAATTACACTATCTAATTAAAATTCTTAAGATTCGTTGTTAATTATGACGACCCCGGAAGATTCAAAGAAACTACTGATTGTGAACTGCATTTAAGGAGGAATTTCATGGAGTCCATGACACAGACCGATTGGGTTCACGAGCCTCTGTCTTCGGAACAAGTCTGATTGGCAGAGTTCTGTAATAATAGAAGAAAAGGATGCGACTACGCACTGTGCTCCGTGCAAAGGCACTTTGAGCCTCATAATGATCTAGCTGCCATATCGGAAGAAGATCGGAAAGCAGTTCGTCGATAAAATCTATGAAAATATCGGTCTTGTTAAGTGATACAAATTCTCAACTAAGAACTGAGAACCATGGAAGCCCTCGATGTGCGACTGTTTCAACTGGCTTGTTAGGCGTCAGCAGTAAAGCACATTCACCGTGTTCATGTTCCAACATGAACCAGGACAGGAATGATTGCGAATCGAACCCCCAACCACCAGACTTCTCAGTCTGTCTCTCAAAGATCTATTTGGCATCAAGACTATATGATATAGCGTCCTACCGTCAGTGGCTCGGAAAGGTAACTGTCCCTTTGCTCGCACAGGGATTATCTCTTGTGATGGAGGCCTTGTCACTCTGGAAGCTGAATTTTGATGACGACAATCGACTATAATAAATCCACAGAGATTAGTTACTATTTAGATGTAAGTAGCAGGAGTTTGGAGTTTCATAATACAATCCACGGTGTAGTTTCAGCTACGCGTGAATGACAGTTCAACAATGATGTATAGTTCTTTGACTGACTGTCCTTTGAACTCCTTTATAGCACAAACCCCAGGCCATCCAACCAACCGTGCACTCTGAAGCACTATACTCAAATTTCGTTCTTGTTAGAGCTCAGAAGTAGTGCCTAACCTCGGCCATACCCAGGGTATGAACCCAAGCCCTTTCACCGCGAAGGTGTGTTACCACTGCGCCACCCCGCTCTCGGGCCCGGGGTCAAATTCCGGGTGTGGTCGAGGCTAGGCACCACTGAACAGAGGAACTGAAGTCTGGTGTTTCTGAGTGCAGGATGGTCGGATGACCTGAGGTTTGTGCGTGAAAGTGTGAAATCCTAGTGCAGTAAATAAATAGATGCAGTTATCCCAAGTCTGGGTGAACAGAAGAACACAACAGTTTGAAGTACGAATCACCGTTATTTATCTACACAATCCAAGTCCACATCTATACGTGTGTGTAACGATACAAAAGCATGATAATGAATAACTGTATTATGGACAATCGTCACAGAAAGGTTGAGTCCAAAAGACAGTCAGCCAAGCAAAGTATCGTCAATCCCACACACTACTGGTGAGTAATTTCACGATATATAACATTATATAGATCTGTTCACTGGGTTCTCACTCTTGAGTGAAATAGCAACATTTTACAAGGTTTTCATGCGGAAATGGCAACAGAGGGTTTATAAAAAGTGTATCTCATCAATAACGATATCTTCTCTGTTCTGAATTGATAGAAAATGTATCATTCTGTCCCACTATATTTCGATAGATCAATTAATCCTGAGTATTTCACCAATAACACCCATCTAGACGCGGCAAATCAAATGAGCATGTCTTTGTCTGAAAATTCAGGTATCAGCGTTTTAGATCAGTAACAACTTTATTCCTCACGGAGTCAATACGTTGTTCCATTTAATAAGGACGGGAATAAGTCTTATACTGCGAGATGCAAGTAATGCGATCACTCTAGTCCATCGTGTACCTGGAACGGGTCTTTTACGTATGATACGGTACCTATCGTACACAATGAAAACTGAGGAAAACAATTATCACAGCTAAATGAACAATTCTTGTGGGTTTGTATGGCCCGTACCAGGTAAGAACTTCTGCCATAGTTCATTTGTGCACAGAGAAGTTTCCTTCCATCGCCATCAGTCTTGCATTCCGATTGCGTAATTTCATCTTGAGCAACCGGGCCACGTTGACACGTAGACCTGTTGAAAGCAGATAACTCACAGTAGATACAGTTGGATTTCAGCCCGGAATTTGTCCTGTGCGGTCCAATCAAGCTTTTGAGGGCAAAAGCCTTTTTGGGATGTGTTCAATCACTCACTGAGCTAAGTATCGTTCTGTACCGTTTATGTACGTGTCACCGCAACAGCAAAAGAACTGGTAGACAACACGGAAGGTTTTAACTGCAGTATGCCTGTCAGAGGGAATTTTGGTGATCTACTGGCACGCACTATGCGTAATTTAGGATTGGAGAGTAGCTTTTCTGTAAATGGTCTGTTGTTGTTCGCTGTCCGGACGACTTCTGACTTGAGTATCTAATGGTAAACTCTCGTTGGATTCTTTTTCTGTGTACAAGTTAGCCGTTACACAACAGGGAAGCAAAATTGCTGGTGTTTAGTGAGGCTATACTGATCAAGACAGAACACCACTGTCTTTCGAAACTTTCTACCTTCTCCGGCGTTAACCACACAACCCCAAAAATAATTGTTGACTTATTTGTGGTAAACATTTTCTTCACATTTTCATTGTGTAGCCCGTATACAGTTTCACATAAAAAAATGACATGTTTTACGTACGCGAGTGACAAGAGTAAAAAAAAATGTCTGCATCTAGCTATATATATTTTCTTCCCCTCTAATTAAATGGAAGTAACTAGGTGTAGTTGAACGGAGAATCTCAAAATTATGGAAGACAGTATTCACGCCACTTTCAAATAACACTTAACAACAAACGTGTTGATTAGTTTTGTTTAGTCAACGGTTGAGAAATAATCAGCCATGGTCAGAAGCTTATCATCATGAAATTTGGACAACAAAGACCCAATTTGGGTTCCGGTCATCACGGGTCGCTTCTCTGTTTGACAGCCTTCGAATGACCGCAGCCTCCTTCGTGAAATGGTGTCGTGCTCGGACAGAGCCTATCATATCCATTTGTTGTTGATATAAGTGTTGGTGTCTGTTTTCACACTCACTGAGTTCCCGTTCACCGGGGATTCTTTCTTTCTTTCTATGTCCTTGCAGATCGAACACATGCAACCCCGACGTCCACCCACTTCCTAGAACAGCACTGTATCCATTTTACTGAAGGAAGGAATTATAGATAATGCTCTATTGTCAAATGAAATGTTACTGAAAAGTCCTACGAATGACTTTCTTCGGTGTAATTTTAAGAGAAGTGTATGCCAGATGGAATTTTACTAATGCAAGTATATGAAAACGAGTATTTTATTTCCACAAGCTGATATCTGTGATTCTCATATCTTATCCCAATATAAGTGGTGAGCTAATTGAAAAATTTATTATTGTGCAGCAACATCATCATCGCCCAATTTGTCAAAGGGATAACCACTAAGCTATCCGTGCCGACTGACACTCAACGGATTGATTCGCATCAACGTCACGTAATATAGTGCCCACCCGTCCCTGGTTTTTCACGTGAATAAGTGGATACACAAACGCTACCGAGAAAGTGCTGAAGACTTTCTGTTACGAATACTTTGGCGAACGTCCACTGGAGACGTTTGGCACGAAAGGCCTCTCACTGGGAAAGCAGCAAACTACGCACCACAAAAACCCAAAATTCATCGACCGTTTTAATTGTACTGAGTTTCTAGGTAACCGAACTGACTCTACTGAGGGTTGTGAGTGGGTTCTGGTTGATGCCCATGCGGATAGCCATAAGAATTCACGGCCTCTTTCCAAATCGGTTCCATTCCGCTGCAGCATTGTCCGTTGGGCATTTTTTGCCCAGATCAAGGTTGTGAATCATACTCAAAAGACCACGACTGCATTCTATATGAGTGATAATTCAAAAAGAGATGCAGACTTTTGTTCGGGTGGATGTATGACAAAGATACCTGGGAATTCAGCGACTGCTTGCCGCAAAACGTGATTGAATGCACCGTTCGAATAAATTCAATCGGAAAATCGTTAATACTACTGATCGTGGTAGTATAAACTGTGTTGGATATGTTTTGTTTTACCACATCAGTGGTGTTTTCTGACTGGTCAGAAAGTGACTTTTGTTTGGCACATTTCAAATCGAACAGTCTGACTGGCTCAAAAGGCTTTGTAAACCAACGAATAATGAACTATAATGGAGACTTCCTTGTTGCACGCTGTAACGCTATACTGATAGCATTTCCCGAAGAACTGACTGTTGACACAAACCACCCACAGTTTTCGATACACGAGTGGTACAAGAGAACAAGAATGGTATTCGAGGGTCAGCTTCGCTCTTCCAAATAACACGGATATTCTAACGGAATTCCTAATCCAGCTGCGACCAAACGGACAATATTGTGATTAGAATTAAGGCCTCTATCTCCCGAGCTCGACTTCCAGCCATCACCGGTCATTCCACATTCGGAAACCTCTACTTGGCCACGGCCCTTTATCAGAAATAGTACGCATCGTTGTATAACAGCTATAGTAACTAATCCAAATTATATAAAACTGAACGGTTAAAGATTCGTGCAGGTAAGACACATTCCGTTTGCATTTTTCGTATCCATAAGTTCACGCGATGAACCCGGGAACCGATCCGGCAACTTTCCGCTAGAAATACATCTAAAGCCGCAGTTACCTGCTTCATAGTGATTAGAGTGTCATCTATAGATTTTCCATCCTGCATCACTGGCGGAACCTCGTGGCGGACTTAACTTTTCAGGGGCTTCTCGAATCTGTCCACCAGGACTGAAGTTGGTGGTCTTCTCTTGGTGAATACTTTGTAATGTCAGTTCTTATTACGCCGGAGAGAAAAAAAGGTACGTTTTGTTTTGTCTGTGATAATAACAGTCGATCATCACATGGTATCAGTGCAGCTAATGCAATCTTTTCTTCTCTTTCTCTGACCATTTCGCAAGTCAAATCGATTGTTTCAGGTTGTCTAACTCTCTGGAGTGCTTACAGTAACTGGCTAATTCAAAAGTCTCACTGTTATGTCCGGATTAGACGTTCAAGAATGCTACGCGGAAAATCGATCAACATCTCCCTCATATATTGGTATGAGCTTGTTGGTGTTTATTCATGCTTTGTTCGTTGACTGAACGATTTCGCTATGTCGCCATTAATTTTGCTCGACTTGATGTGAAAGTACGCTAGCGGATGGAAATAGCTTACCTCACTGACATTACTCTCACAACTTGTGCCTGCTTGCTACTTTGCTCGCCGGTTAGGGTCGGGTTTTGTGGTAACGCCTGTACAAATAAATGGAGTGTCACTAATACGTGTTTCGCTGGTAACTAGGAACACAACACTTACCCAATGAGTGGCAGCAGTCCCAGACTATTGCCAGTCACGTAGATGCACTTCGCGCTTAGGTGAGGCAAAGCACGTAACATATCTAGACACGTCAACTGTCTAACGGTCCAAAACACGCGGCATTCCCCGTGCAATATCAACCAGTCAATCCCCGTTCCTTGAGGTGAGTACAAATCTACCGTTCAATGTCTGACGATGGGCATGTGAAGATTGAACAACCTGGTCGTAGTTCACCAGCAGAGACAACCTTATACTCGACCTGGGTCATAGCAAGGGTAGAACTCTTTAAGGATGGAAGCCTACTTTTCAGATAGTCCACTTTTCATTACCGCTCATTATTTGATCAAGAGTACAACACGCGGCTAATCTGAAATGAACTGTAATTAACGAATGCAGTCTTGTTGCTAAAAGTACCGAGTCTCAGTTCCAATTGAACCACGATTTACTGTGTACTGAGTGTGGCTGTTCCGGTTCGTATTTCAATCGAATGTGTGAAAAAAATGTTAGGGGAAAAGCCACTCAAAAAGCTAACAAATTGGTGAATAAAGGACAGTTATATAAGCACTTTACTGATCGCAAAATGAAGCTATGTTCTCGAGTTCCTTTCATCAATGGACTGAGTAAGTGGATCCGTTGAACTCTACAGAGGATGCCTAACACACAGTGTGTGACAGAATCCACCGGTAGTGTCTTTCATGCCTTCGTTTCACTTCTTTAATAAGACTGGCTAATTTCTTTCACTGACTAGAATGTTTCCTATTCACCAGCAAGTTTTTGACTGGCTTAGCAGGTCTTTTTGCCAATTCAATTGTCGGGAGATGGATCCAAGCAGAGAGGACAACGAGCCACAGATATTTCTTTCATTTAGGAAAGGGGTAAAATTATTGCAAGAACACTAGCAGGTGATAGATCGTTACTTTAGCGGAATATGAAACGTTTACGGGTGTTCTAAACTGACGGTCCAGACAGCTTCAGAGTCTGCAAATATTGGCTCAAAAATACAGAATACCAGAATAAGATACAAAGTGAATTCCCCGCTAGACAAACTGTTATTTTAGTCTTAAGACAGAAGTGGACCCCAGGATATTCTTATTAGTATTCGTTAGTTCACAGTCTAAACTGACAAGACACAAGTTCCAGAATAAGCTTCAGTGAGACATCGGTGTTTTCAAGCCTAGTTCATTTGACTGGATTTTATTTCGTGCAGAGATGTTGTCCGTATGAGGTAACAAAATGCGTGAACAAGCAGTGCATATAATCACTAAAAAATCGACAACTGTTTCGTCCAAAGCAGTCACATTATTTGGAACCTTAAGTATGATGAATTCTGACATTCTTAACAAATATGTTTTTTTTCAACGGCTTCTGACCACTGTGTTTGGTTTTTAGGTCGCAAACATTTCATCATCGGTCAAAGTGACATCGTCAGTTGCCTACCGACAAAATACAGCTAGCGAGCAGTTATTTCTTCTCCAAGAATGCCTCAGGTGATATATCTCACCATTAAGTGTAGACCACAAAACCCCAATTGATTATCCACAAGCATGGACGACAGCAAAGCTAAAACGGCAAAAGCGTGCTTTGTATGCTGACTAGTGAGCTGACAATGTCACCTCAACCGGTGATAAAACGTTTGTGACCGAAACGTCAAGCTCAGCTTTCAGAAATTGTTGAAATCTACCAGCGTGAGCTACAACCAACATCAATTTTCAAAAGTATTGAAAAATATTTGGTATGTCTGATTGAATATATGTGCAACTCATTTCTAGCAGATTGTCAAAAATCCAAGTGACACTTATTCTGGTGACCGCACGCAATACGACATCTTTCAGCAATAGTTGCTTTTGGGCAGAAAACCAACTTCAGGCTAGATAATTGGTCACGGTGGAGATTGGTTATGAAATCTTGACACGTGATCTTGGCTTCTAGAGCGCGAACGTTTCATCACCATTCGGACGGATATTACTAATGAGCAGATCCGAAGATCATAAAGAACGTGACCTGAACTGCAATCACCACTGCCATTCAGGGCCATTTACCTACGGAAGACCAATCGATTGATGCACACGTTGATATATAGGTCGGTCGTGGTTGCATATAAGTAGTATAGCATCAGCACGGAGATTTGTTATCTAATCCCAGTGAAGTAGAATAAAATGATCCAGGATGTGCAGGGAATACAGGAGTTCGCGGGTTCTCACTGTACTTACTCGATTTTTGCTACAGTCTTCTTTGGTGGGCTGATACAGTAAGAGCCATAGGGTTGGTGACTGTGTTAGAACTGGATTATACTTCAATTTTATATTGATTTATTATGAGAGACAACTGGGACCTCAATTATGCGTCATTCCTCCGGATTTCGCTGTGTTCTTTTGGACAATAACCTCATTTTTGGATGAGAATATCAGACTCGTAACTCTGAGATCACGGTGTTATCTACAGATTTTCAACTCATTACTCAGCATTGTTACGCCGGTACACTCACCCTTGCTTACTAAGCCTAGTCAAATCACTTCTTCGTTTTGTACGACTATTTTTCTGGAGTACCCCAGGGACCACCTTTTGTACCATAGAGTTTGAAAGTAGATGTGTCAGAGGACTTGTCCTGGACAACGGAAATACCATCAAAATTGGTTTAGTTAGCACGCATTGACTCCTTCTTTCACACTGGTAGACGCGGACGACCAATTCACTTTCCGAATAAAGTTCATCTACCGTAAGTTCAGGTATTTCGCTGTAAAGCAGAAAAATCAAGCTCTTTTGGCTGTAATATGAATCAAGTGTGTGTAAGGAGTAGGAGAATAGTTTTGTAATATATATCATTATATGATATGGTTCATTATCAAGCCGAGTCAACTGTGTGCTTTATACACCCAAAGCTGAACATTCAAAAGCTACATAATAGCTTCCAATTCAAAATGAAACAATGAGTGAAATATAATGTCAACCCGGCACTGAGTTCAGTTTTGTGGTGATAACATCAGAGTTAGCCGGAAACCGGGTAATATATTGTACCGTAGCCAACTTGTAGGTCTTAATATTAGTATAAGCGTGTTCTTTGCGGAATCAAGTGAATAGTGGGGAAACTAAGTTCACCAGGATCGAGGTGACAAGGCTGAGATCTGTCATGAACATTATCATACAATATCGATACTTAACTCAACAACGAAAACCACTGAACCACCTAATGTATATTTACTGTAAGTAGTATGATCTTGCACCTGGATGGCAGGATGGAATTTATCTGATGGATAGTTCCTTCACATAATTAGTAAGAATGATCAGCAGTGCACTCCCAACTAGACTCACTGGGTCTCGAACCCGTGACCGAATGATTTTGAGTGGAACACTATCTGCACTGATCCTCGACGGTTTATAGAACAACTCCACCACGTGATCTAGCATCTTCCTATCACTTCTTTTCGTGGTAAAAGACCGTCTCTCACACGGCAATCGATTCCTGTGATGCAGGACTCTTCACTATAGGAGCCTAGGCTTGACAAGAGCATTCCCTTATAACCAATCCACTGAGCTTGGTTACTGTGTGAATATTAGTATTAGGAGTTTATATTTATTCAAAACGATCAGTCATGCAGTATCAGCGCTTTGTCAATGGGTGCATTGCTCAGCTATCGCATAGATGAATACCGTTTACGTCACTAATCACGACAAACAGTTGACAAAAATGCAAAAATCTTCCATGCCAGATGCACGACAAAACTCTTCCGACATGAGTAAGTTACCAAATCTACAGGTATTGCCAAAATTCGAATGAAGATACAGTTTTCGGAATTAATAGGCGTTTGAAATGAAAAGACACAACAAGATACAACCGTTTTATGCCATTATGAAAAACATATGTCAACTTATTTCATCAATATTCTAAAAACTCGCCGTCATTAGCCATCAAGTCAGGGCTTTTATACGTCAACTGTTATAGCCCAACCTTTTAAAATTTCCGCGGTTTTTCTACTTCGAGATCATGTACCATATGAATGGGCGTTGCCATGGCAATGAAATAAACATTTCCACGGAAGCCAAACCTATTTCATTACCTGGTAGAAAAGTATTACTTCCAGAATAATTTCCCTATTGATAGACCGGAAAAACGCATTGCTTCAGTCCATGGGGTTTTCTATTGTTCACAGTATCGTAGATATTAAAAACCCGATGCACTGTAATGACTTCCTTTTCGCATTTCATATCATGGATAAAATTTTTGTGGGCCCTCCAGGTGGATCGTTGTAAAGTATAGGAAATAAATCGAAAGTCAGCAAAAGTCACAAGGAAAATCGAGTTTGATGTAAGTAGTACTTTACTGTATCTGGATGACAGCACAAAATTTTCCCTGAAGCAC
Organism: Fasciola hepatica; assembly: GCA_948099385.1. Taxonomy (NCBI): domain Eukaryota; kingdom Metazoa; phylum Platyhelminthes; class Trematoda; order Plagiorchiida; family Fasciolidae; genus Fasciola; species Fasciola hepatica. Next base: position 11,982,093 of record CANUEZ040000048.1, on the reverse strand, counting down.
GCCTGGTTTCGTGGTGGTTCCCGCTCTTCAGGTATGTGTTTGGCAATTATTCTCCTGCCCAATCATCCCTATACTTGGGCACACCACATTACTCTCATCACCCTAATCTCATTTGAATCGTGAGGAGCATGCACGAAAGAAGAGTCTATTTTTAGAATCACAAGGTGGTTCTTCAAAGTTATTTCTTCGGTCTTTGGACAAGTAGTCCCAAGTCTTGGCTTTTGATGTAAGTAGTACCTTATTACATCTGAATGACACAACAAACCTCCCCGGAAGCACACGACCCGATTCAAAAGAGATTAAGAAGATGAACCTAATGTGGAGCGCTCAAGTATAGGGATGGATTTGGCAGGAGAGTGTCGGGTACGCATACATGAAGAGTGGCAACAACCGCTAAAAAGGTCGTATGCTTTCGGGAATATTTCGTCCTATCATCCAGGTACGATTACATACTACTTACATCATTATTCCAACCAGAATCATGACACTAGAGACTGTTAGTTCCTTACCTTCAAAAGCAATCGGGGCAATGACCTACGCGTTTTGTGGGAGTATCGTTGAAAACGCATTATCAGGATTTCAAAGTATTAAAGGGCCTATCCTAAGTGTCCTTGTTTTTCGAAGACATCCTAGCTGACTGTGAGACGACGAAACTTCTACCATGTGGGACGTGGTCTATGAATCACTGAGAGACATAGAATCAATGCAGAAGAATGGTTCAATCTATGAAGTGGTCATTCCCATATTATTATGGGACAAAAAATGTGATCAATGGTGCTCTTCGAAGAGATCGAACTTCGAAAAAAACCCACGCCATAGAGACAAGTTAAATAATAGAGCTTTGAAAAGACGTGGTACCTACTCGGTGGGACGGCATTGGTCAGTGTACGGTACTCAAAGCGATGGTATAAACCGATAGGATTTTCGAGATTACAATGCCTTGGAGAAGGCCGAAATCTGCCCAAATATTAGATGACTAACATTATTGGGAAATACTCCACTTCTGATTTGGGCTTTAAAAGTTCTGGTCTGGGTGTCTGGTTGCAATGTGTGGAATAGGCAGAATGACAGAGATGGAAAGGTACAAAATGTTGATTAGATAATGCAAAACATTCCCCAATCGTGGTTTTTCTCCTTTTTTGTGCACAACACCTCCGGCTCTGGTTTAATGCATTCAAAATTGGGCGTATGCACTGATGCATTTCTTGAAAATCTACTTCACATTTCGTCGTCGTCATCATATCTGTTATCTGAGTGATAGGTGTTGTGAGGTCTGCTCGACGCCTGGGATGTGCTACATACATACATACATTCGTACATACATACACACACACATACATACATACATACATACATTCGTACATGCCTACACAGATACATCCATCCATCCATCCACCCATCCATCCATCCATCCATCCATCCATCCATCCATCCATCCATCCATACATACATACATACATACATACATACATACATACATACATACATACATACATACATACATACACAAACACACAATTCCGTGAATGCGTGCATTTACCGTTTTATTTGGGGGCTTATATTAGATGGCCGAAAGCCGTCACGTGTTGTTTGCATTCTTATAGGCGAACGAAATAATTTGCCCTCACATGAAAAGTGGATCGAATTTCAACACACTTGGAACACGGAATGATTGATGGATGAAAAGTGAAACCGTAATACAGTTCCATTGCTGACAACTTCGTTTGTTATTCTTTGTACTGAAAAACACCTCGTGAAAAAGTCTTCCGGTGGTCCGAAGAAACACGTACCAGTCAGTCTGTATGAATCTTCGATGTCTGGGATTAGTACTATCAGGCATAGCCATCAAATTTCAACACAGCGAGAATCAAATCTGGCGGTGGGCAGCGATCGCAACGACAGAAGTCAAACACGGACATCCCGCGTTCAAATCCCGCGGCTGCCAGTTTCGCTGTTCAAAAGCCTCAAAGTGGCCGCAACACTCCTTTCAATACGTAATATTTCTATTTGTGGTTAGTTAAAGAAGTGATTGAGCCGTTATTATTATAGACAGTCAAATGCTGTTCACTAGCCAAGTCACTAGTATAGTGATTCTCCTACAGACGATGTTTAGGGCTATGGAATTTCTAACTATCTTTGAACCCAAGCGTACCTTAAAACTGTATTGATGTCCACCCACTCTTTACAAGCCCTCATAACCATAGGTGCCTAAGGGAAACTACAAGAAAATTGGTGTTGATTTTAGCTCGTATTGGTGGTGTTCAGTGACTTCTGATCGCTGAGCTTGGCGTTTACGTCGACCAAGAGGTCGGGTTTGCCAAACCGGAGGGCATTGCTAAAGGTCAAGTTACTGAATTCAGAATTTTGCCCTGCAAGGTCGAAAAATTAACTTTCTATAATTAGTAACTCGCTAAGGTCAAGGTCATTCCAGCAGTCAAGTTTGAACCAAGGGGTGGTCCACATATGCAAACAGATGAGCACGGGGATCGCCACCTGCACACTGATGATTTCACCTCGACTGGTGGTTAAACGTTTGAGACCTAAACGTCAAGCTCAGCGATCAGAAGACAGAAAAAATAACAAGAAGATTTTGGAAATATCCTTGTGATCGGTGGAGGATTCCAGCCTAAGCGTGGATGCGATCCATCCAAATTGTGTTTTGTATGTGCGATACTTTAATTGATGCTCTCAAACTAATGGAAACGGACACGCGTAGGTCGTCAAACTGTCAACAAACTCAGTGGACTGAGGTGATGAAAGCCTCATACTCGTGCGTAAAATTTAATGGTGCACGCCTTCCCTATCTCATGTTCTACGATGATATATATATATATATATATATATATATATATATATATATATATATATATATATATATATATATATATATAACAGAGATCACAGTTGTGTTTGATTTGTGGACTCTTCTCTAAAGGGAACCATTCATACTCCACACGATTCAAATTAGATCCTAGTGAAGATATAACATCGTAGTGTACAAGTACGAAGATGAGTTGGCAGACGAGTACCTGGCAGGCATTCCTGATGAGCGGCAACAACCACGAAACCGGTCGTGTGCTTCCTGGAGAATTTCTTCCACAAGCCTAGATACGAATTATTATGAATATATATAGTAACTACTTGCGAGTGGTGTGCGGAAATGACGGCACTTCGCTTCGTAATATAGATGCCTTCAGGATGAAAAGGCCCGGGTGAGGCAGAGGATATGTAGCACTGATGCGCTCGAACAAGAGCAAAACCGGAGTCTGGCGCTTCAAGTTTGATTGGGTGACCTGAAGGTTTTTCGTATAAAATTGAATCCATATCATTGTGCTGGTTGGCAAATCACATCCAATGAAGGTGAATTTGTCGTTAAGAACTCAGTCTAGGCAACTAGCTGCTAAGCTAAGCTAAGCTACTTGAAAGCACCACTAATGTGCGCGCATTATTTGGGGCAGTTGATGGAATATGTCTCGGCCAGGAATACCGAATCGCCCAACATTCTCAACAGAACACATTACCCACATTGTCCCACAGTCAGAAAACTGACACAAGTCTGTCGGTATATCTTGCAATCGAAGTCATAAGTCACATCTTTCATATCTTCTACCTCATGGAAATAGTTTCACCCAATCTGAGGAGCGCGATCTTATCCTTTTTAAAACTGGCGCGGAGAAAAACCTCGTATAACCATAATCTAGTCAGTGTAATATTATTGACAATAACAATGTGATCCGCTTTATTGTAGCTGTAATCTCACTTTAAACCTATGGTGAGTGCATGGACGAAGAGTCCATTTTTAGAACCACCAAGTGATTTTTCCAACGATTTTTCGTCGGTCAACACGGGTAATCTTCAAGACAAGGACTCATGCTCTCAAGTATGGATTCTCGATGTGAATATTGGAGTACTGTACCTAGATAACAGGACGCAATTCTCCCAAAAGCACAAGACCCGTTCCACGGTTGTTGCCGCTCTTCGGGTATGCGTATCCGATATTCTTACGCCCAATCATCCATATAACGACCGGCAAAACCGGTCGTGTGCTTCCGTAGAAATTTTGTCCTGTCATCCACATACTACGTCGTAATACTCATATCGAAAATTCAACTATATTATGTTTTCTCATGACGGGATTTTAGGCGGGAGTTATCAGGGGGAAAATCCACACTACTGTGATAGACTAGCCAGTTCATCCTCAGTCAACCTTTCTTCAGGCACGCAGTTGCCGTAACCCCTGTACCGCACTTCAGTAACTAACTTCGAAGATGAAGATATAGCAGCAAAAGAATGGGAGGGAAGATGATCCACTCCCTCGGACGCCAAGAATTTTAGTTCTCAAGCAAGAAATCAAGGAAACCTCCTTAAAAATGTCGTGCTGACGTTATGTCGTACATTATGGACATGAATCAACTCACAGTGTCTTAGGTCGGGTTCAGCGTTATGTCGTTTTCCTGCCACGGGGGATTTGACTTTAGCTTGCCGCCTCGGAGTGTGAATTCCTGATTCAGTCCCCGTGCAAGGTGCTGTCAGTATAACGTTAGTAAATGAGATACAAATCTTATCCGAGACACACCGATTTGTTTCCACAATAAAATTATTCCGTTTCGAGATCAACGCAGTCTAAGAATAGTTTATCAGCCAATCAATCAATCCCTCAATTCACTCACCCACTCGCTCACTCACTCACTTATCCCTTTATTCATTCACGAATGCAATTACTCACTCGCCTAATCAATCAATGAAGTACGTATTAAACTAATCAATCAATAGTCAACCAACCAATTGATAAACCCATCAACTAGTTGTTCAGCCGGCCAGTTAATGAATTTGTCAACAAGTCAACGAATTATTCAATCCAAAAGTATTCCCAACTCAGTCATCTGCATACTGCAGTGTAGGACAACGAAAGCTAGTCCATTCATTCTGACTTGCATGATCCCTGCGTTGATTAACCCAGTGCGCCATAATCATAGCGGTAAATTTCGCTGGTAATTAGGGTTCACAAACTTGCCACGAAGAAGGAATTCAGTAAGAAGCGGCTAATCCAACCAAGTACTTATCACATTTCTTTTGAAAAGTTACTGGATGTGGATCAACGTCATTCATGACACCGGATCGCGGACTTGATAACCGAGAAAATGGAACAGTCGGTTGACTCGATATACGGTCCGCGTACGTTTTTAGCGTATTCCTGAAGCTGACTGCAGCCAGATGTTGTTTGGTGGAATAGTCTGCAATAAAAATGAGTGGCCAATTTTGAATAGTACTACTAATAAAAATAATGATAATGTTTTCCGAATTAGCACACGCACGTATGACGGGCACGCTGTTCTCTGTCTCGTATCCAGAAGATCACTCATCCAGATTCCGTTGCCTATTGGTTGTTTCCATCTCCGCCTCCAGTTGACCTACGATGACCATCACTCATCAGTACTCATTACAATTAGTTATCTGTAAATTACGGTTTTCTGCTTGCAAGTCAACTGCGCCGTCGGGTACGGAAGATTCTTTTACATGATCGTTATGCTGATGGCGTATTTGTTGTTGTTGAAGACAGGGAACACGCGCAAAGCATGCTGAGAACTTTGAGCCGCGGACAGTTAAATAACAGATTTAGCGCAGAACACGAATCCGATTATTCTTCCCATTTCTTGAGCTGCTGAATCACAAGGAAGATGATGGATCTGTCATCAGATATACTTTTCCTCAACCAACGTGGGCGCGGCAGTACCTGGACCTTAGAGGCTTCTGTCCAATACAATATAAACGAGCCTTGGTAAAAGGTCTGTTGAGCAGAGCAAAGATGTTTCGTTGCACGAAGCACAGGATGGTGATATTCATCTCACTTACTCTGCACTCTAAGACGAGAGTTAAGTCAAGGATGCACTTTATTTGTCCGAAAGGAGAAAGTTTTCTGTAAAACGTTTTCAGTTACATGATTTGACAATGACGACAAGTAAATGATAAAAAGGAAAAATGGCGATGACTGAATCGGGCTGATCAAATCGCTTTCCAAAAAAATAGTTGAAATTACCTACAAAAGAACCCGACAAAGGATCGATGCACAATCCGGGAACAACAGAGGCTGGCTTTTAGTGTAATCTTCTGCTTCCAAACAGTGCGTCGTGTTCCTCAATGAACAATTTGATGGAAAATAAACAATCGTCATCAAGCGAGATTTTCTCGCACGTCATTCACAAGATGGTCTTTTGAAGCAAGCAGTCTAGCTAGATATGGAATAATCGAGTCATCGAACATTTTGCTTTGGAATATATCAACTGAAATTTATTAAGTGTAGCACAGTGGAAATTACCGCGAGTAAGAGGTGAATGTAACGGGTGCGTGTCATCAGATAGTATAGAGTTGCACAACCGTTCACATGCATAGATGCAGATTTATGACCGAAATTCAATAATTCTGAGTAGGGTACTTCATGGCTCTCATAAATTCATTTAAGGGAGCGTTTGATCAACACAAAATCTTCGACAAGTGAACCATGAGAAATGACGGGGAAGCTATTTAACGAATGACACAACACATGTAGATGAGTAAACTTCGAAATGCTAGGTACACACAGTACGGTAGTCCTTTTCGCTGGTCTTCCTTTGCATTCGTTCGCGTGCACAACATTCAGACACTACGGTCACTGAACCTGCGCGAACGGTTTATATGTGCAACAACAACCTTCTTATCACTGGTGTGACCTAACTGCTCCTTTGGCAATAAGTTGAATGTACTTCCTTCATCCAAGAACTAAAGGAAAAGTTAGGAGCTGAAACGGTTGCTGCTTGGGTTACGAGTCGGTGACCTTCTGATACCCTAGGCGCGGGACAGCTGGACTGTTTACCAAAAGCCTTTGAAGTTCCGGATTGATCTTGGTGACCTCGTCCAAATGTGACACGGGATCTGCCTGAAACGCTGAAAGATTTTATGACCCATCTCCGACAATGTGCGCGTCTTTGTGAATACCATTCGGTGACAAAGGACAAATTGGAAAGTGTAATGTTTACGTAACAATTAATTTCTTGGGATGCGACAGCGGTATACGCAAATGTGTGCCTACCGAAGAAACCAGTACACTCACATAGGAACAGGCTGTTTATATCGTTCGTGTAAAAGTGCTTGCTATGGAGAAATTTGGGTACTGTCGTTCCTAGAACAAAGCTCTTTGAGATGTCGCGAACTCATGCGTTGAACTGGAATTCCATAGTATCTCTAAAATATTTCCACCTTGGAAGATCCAATCACAACACCAAATCGGCTTCATTCCCAGTCCGTGAACTCAACTGCCAAATCAAGTCAAGTCAGTAGTTACTTTATTCACCAAAAGAGATGGATTTTCAGCCTTTCACATCACTTCTCTGGATAAAACAATGCAATACATGCGCGATCTCAACGAAGGAAAAAATAGTAAAAACGGACTATTGTTCGACGTTGAAGCTGATTCATATTTCGCAGAAAACCTTCTTCAGATCAACAAGTGAACGGACGAGATATGACCAAACAGAATTACGATATGTAGAAATGTGGATAAACAACAGTTCGGACTTTGAGCTTATGGAGGATGTAGATGGAGCCTTTGTGGAGTTCATCGCGTGGAGGGATGATGGAAATCAGAGAGGATTTTGGAAGTGAAACTATTGCGAGCACAAAAGTGTTTGTATAAGATGATGTCTAAAAGTGTAATTGTAGATATGCCACCATATCTGGAGAAGTGTTTTACGGATCTTATGATCAACTGGAAGTCCTTTTCCAGAGAATCAGGGGAGGTTACCAGTATGTATGTATATCAGCTTGAGCTAAGTTTTTAAGTGCTTTTCAGCAAGAAAATACCGCCAAAGTAAGTTACAGAGCAAAATGGGATCTCATTTCAGATAGAACGACATTTCTGTTTGTCAGGACGCGTGCTAAAATCGGAACAATGGAGTTCCTGTACAGAGACAATCTCCAGGAAAGCAATGAGCGCCTTGGCCGGGCCAATGCATTGAACTGGCAAAGAATAAGATCGGAAGGCTATCGATGAGAAGTCTCAGAAAGGATTTTCTGTGCAAACACCACGGATGCTGTTAAATGCCTAGTCCATAGCTCCAAGACTAGGTCATTCAACGCTATAACAGAAACAAGACTAATGATGCGTGGGCCTCTGCGAAGAGTCACGATGTCCTTCTTTAATAAACCTGGGAAAATATTAAGGGAACAATAAAGAGTGATACGTAACATACATTGTTTTACAAAAGTGGAAATAACAGACTGTGAGACATTGAACTGCCGTAGTTTTCTAATTTGATACGACAAGCGACGTAGCTTTCCTGTCGTGATTTCAATGTGCAAAGACCAATGCAGATTATGCTGCAGCGTAACACCAAGATATTTCGTGTGGTTTATAGGTGCGAGGGGAATAGAATTATTGGTGAAAGTGTCTTCAATGAATCGGGAACAAGCGGCGGAAAAGTAACACTCCTGACATTTATTACTGTTCAACAGAAGACCAAGTTGATGAGAAAAGCTCTGGAAATGTGAAAGATTTGCCATGGATTCGTCCAAGTTTGGTCTATTTGAGACAGACGTAGCCAAAACAACGTCATCAGCATATTTAAAGAAGCGGGCTGCGTGGGGGACAGGCAAATCACTAATAAATGTTGAAAATATAATACGGAGAAGGAACAACATCTTGAATTATATCTGCACTGGGTAGAGGATGTTCGGAGACTTTTCTGTTTACTTTGGTGCATTGTATTCATTCAGCGAAGTAGTCTTTCAATCAATTTAGTAAATATGCAGGGGCTGCCAAAAGATTCTAGTTTTCTGAGAAGCAAGGATCGTACAGTGCCGAAGGCCGACATGTAGTCAAGAAAAGCACATCTAACTGATTGGTCAGAATCTTTGAGGGATTTGGCAATATGGTGAACAATGAACTGTACGGCATCAGCTGTAGAGCGGTCGGGTTTGTACGCAAATTGTAACTCGTCGGTTGTACTTCGTACTGTGGTTTGAGAGACGACGCAGTACCACGCGTCGTGCATGTTTCAACGCTAACGAAGGTAGAGTAGTAAAGCCGATGTGGAAAATGCAAGCGCTTATCAATTTTAAAATGCATCTGAGATACGGAGACCAGAAAAAGGACAGCTTTCTAACTTTGTAAAACACCTCACTGTCGTGCATGGACCAGGACAGATTTTGGGCAGGTAAAACACCAAGGTATTCAACCGTGGACGGTGCAGGAACGTTTCCGTTGTGTACAGAAAATAGTAGGAGTCTGTCAATACTAATTTGATCTGACCCCGTGGACGATAAATAAAATGATTCATATAGTGGCATTTAGATGCACTCAAATTTAGAGAACTCGAAGTGGAAAAATTTCCAATATCGTCTAGTCTGTTTTGGATTACGGGAGTGACCCCTGGTCTGGAATGCTCACGTCCAAAACTGACGTTGTCTACATATTTAGATGAAATGATTAAAGATGGAATAGATGATTGTTTTGCCTATAAGTAGGGCGAAAAGACAACGCCCTGTAGGAAACTATCACTGACTGGATGTGAAGAGGATGTCATTTCATTAAAGAACGTACACTGAGTCCGATCTCTGAAACAGTCACGAATGAGTCTGCATATGCCCTGGTTGACTGCTGATTCGGATAATAGACTGAGCAACAATAACCTATCGAGAGTGCCGAAAGCACTTTTATAGTTCAGGAATAGCATTCTAACCATTGTAAATTCCTTGTCTAAAGCGGCCGCAACATAGTTCGCTAAGTAGGCCATGGCGTCGAGAGTGGATAGGGGGATCGATTTGAAAACTGACAGATATCTTCCGCAACACTCTCAGTGACAATACGTGGTGGTAGGATTTTCTCCAGCGTCTTGAGCGTCACATATGTAAACAAAATGGGGCGGTATGTACCAGGCTCCTATTTTGGGACAGGCCATATCTTTGCAGCACTTCATATGTTGGAAATCATACAGCTTGTCAAGAAACAGGTGAAATTATCTGCCAAGGGAGCCGACAGAGAATCGGCGTACAATCTCAGGACAACAGAGGATGGACCATAGGGGCCTGAGGCTTTGCTGGTTTTCTGAGTACTTAGCTACTTCCAAACAGCCGTGGGCTTCACTTGAAGAGGCTCAGTAGTGCTGCTGTGGAGAGGCAGACAGATATTCTGGGGCAGCGAACCAAAATCCTTGATGAGTTTTCCGACGTCAACGGAATGGTTCCCGATCCTTGAACTACTCCCAGAAATTATTGTCATGGAAAATGCACTTTCATTTTTCCCATCGAAAATTCAAACACGGCGAGCCCGAATCTATTCGGAGACACTCCTCCTACCGGGCAGATGCGTTGCTCTCGTTCTTTCTCTCTCGTGCTCATACATATCTATATACACATATGATTATCTTCGTGTCTGTTTGTTTCCTTCGTTTTGCCCGTCTCATTCTGATCCCTGTGTGATGTGAACCGCAGCCCACTCCATCTTAGTCACATAACCTGTTCTCATCTTATTTAAACTCATCGAATCCTGTTCGATGTAAATTTGCTCATCTGATTTTGGAAGTTGCGGTTGTAAATAGCGGTGTTGTTCGGAAAGCTAATTTATCAAATGCTGTATGCCGCGTCCTTTTTGCTAGTTCTTTAGTTTGTTAGTTTTCGGAGGTTTAATGGGACAGGTCAGTCAGTTCGTACGCCTACTCATCATCACGCGATGGGAGATTTTTTTTACTTAATTCGAGTTCTGCTAGATCTGTATACTATCCTTGTGAGATACTCACAGAGACATGAGTTCATCATCGATCATTTTTCCTGTACTGACCACCTAAATCGCTGTACCTGCCTTCGGGTCATCCTCATCCCTCTTTCACGTCAGTCGAACACAACTCCATCTGGGTATCATCAATTCTTTCGTCCTTTATGATTACTTTGAATCTCTCTCTATCTAATTTAGACTCACCCGTTCTCGGTCACACTGGACGGCAGTGAACTGAGTAGAACCGAGCTGAACGGCACATTTAATTCGTTGACGTGCGTGAATCGTGGCCGATTCATCCATGGCAATGCGATAACTATACGTTTTTCACCACCTGGAAATAATTGTGAATGATTTCAGCAGTTCTGCCAGTTATTATCGTCCTCTATTAATTACGTTTTTGTAATATCCCAGGGTTAGGAGTACAAATAATGCCATTCGTATGGGAAAAATCTTATCGCTAAGTTGTCTCCATGATCTCTGCTGCTTGCATATCCCAGTATCTTGCCCTCTCTAAATAAAGCTAGTCGTATTTATGCCTTTCGAATTCGTAAATGTATACTAACGTCCCTTATTTCGTATTTCGACGGCCATTCATGTGGTCCACTACACGACTTCCTTAGAGCAAGCTCGGTGTCTTAGCAAAGTGTCAGTAAGCTATGCCTGCGACTTCGACCGTACACTTTTTTCCCAAGTAGTGAAAAACATTCAGACTTGTCCACGTTCTTTTAAACTGCACTCCCGTAAAGGGCTACTTTTATACTCCGCAGTAGGCAAATGGTCACAGAATCCACTTAGGCTGAGTACAACATTCAAGAAAGTGCAACTCCGGTTTATCCAACGAAGCAATCTTGATATCCTCACAATTGCTTCCCTTTGGTCAGGCTTACGAAGAGATTCCGGTGAATGTGGTTATATCGAGCAGGAAAACCAGTATCACGTCTGCACTAGACTGCTATCATCACAGAGATTGTGCCAGTTCATGGTCGTGCGTACATGTATGCACGATCGCGTAAGTATTTACCCAAGCGCGACTCGAAAGAGAAAAGCCTGCGTGCCACTGAGTGATTGGTGATACGATACGAAGATCTTTCACTAAACAATGGGAACAAAACAGAAAAGTATCTGTAGATTGTTCGGTTTAACCTCATTTAGATCACAGTTTCGGTCGCCCATGGGATGGGTAAACAAGATCAAATGAAGCTAGGGAAAATACACAAACATGGGCTGAACGAATGTTAGCCTACCCCTTCATCGTGTTTGTGATGGCTGAGGGCATCGTTCGCTGACCGGATAATGTGGTAAAAACAATAATGGAAGACTCCATTGGTCATGTTCACAACGCAGTTGATTGTTTCTTGTTAGAAAAAAGCTAAACTGCACACTTGAAATTAAGTAAAATAATCTGTGACCAACGAACGAGAAATCACTGTGAGCTCGTGGGCCCTGATAATCTGTCAAAACTACAAAGGTGAATGAAAGTGATTGAAAAACGAGTACACGACAGAATTGTGATCTATGAAGAATAAGAACAACTAAATGACGGGGAACTCCACATCACATAGTTGGTCAATACCGACACGAATCACATCACCAGCACGAACTGGACCTACTCCAGCAGGAGTTCCAGTCAGGATAAGGTCACCCGGTTCCAAACGCATACAATGAGAAATAAATGAGATCAGACGGACAGGGGGATGAATCATGCAGACCACTGAGCCACGCTGTCTTTCCTGACCGTTCACCTGTAACCAGAGACCAAGAGTTTGACCTTGCGGATTAGGCTGCTCTAGGAATAGGTTGGACGGTAGTAAGGAGCTGGGCAGAACCGGCCCGACCGGACATGAGGTGTCGAAACATTTGGCCAAAGTCCATGGGAGTTGGAGAGACTTCAGTCTGTTTTGTCTTGCACGATCAGTCATGTCCAAAGCAACCACAAATCCACTAATGGCATCGGCGATCTGCAAGACAGATAGAAAAAAGACAATCGAAAGGCAAGTGTGATTATACAAACAGAGAGGAAATAATAATAATAATACAAATGTAATGAATTACCATTTTGACCGTAAGTCTGTATCGTTGATTACATCCGTGGATTAACATGGTTGTGGGCTGAATCATCCGAATAAAATGAACCATGCTTTGTCTGCGTCAGTAAGGGCAGCTGCTCCACAAACAGTCTCTAAAACACCACTGTGAACCTTGCACTTTAGCCACAAAAAAGGCGAAAACGGTCCACTACATTAAAAGCGAAGAGATAAAAATGGACGTGTAGACGATCAGTTCAGTCTATCAAGATGTTCTGTTCTTAGATATCTTATCACATGAATAATCTCGGATTCTAACAGTGAGATCTATTGTCTAAGTGGGTTCACTAAACTGTCCTTTAATGTTTCAGACGCCGTTCCTAAGAGTGACTCGATGAGCAGTCGGACTCTCTGATTACCACATTTAGATCTAATTTCCGTAGGCCGGTACTTCTAATCGAACTAGGAAGGTTGTGTCTACAGTACCTTTTCATCCCGTTACGCTTCGTAATACACCACTGACTGGAGGTGGTCAGACGGTTATCATCTTGGACTTTGGGCAATAACGATCAGCGTTCGATTCCCGCCACCGCCGGTTATTTCCCCACTTGAAAGATATTCATTGGCCGCCGCCCCGTTCCTGAATTGTTGTACTTTGTTGTAAAATAAATAAAAAAGTAAAAAGAGCAGAGAGAGAAATGCTTGTGATCATTCTTCTAGCTCCAAATCAACTGACACTCTACGGATCCGGCGCATCTGATTGTATTGATAACGGCGTTGAACTTCCTACCTGGAAAGCAGATTGTCGGTCAGCATATAGAAGCAGCAATGTGGGGCGAGTGGCTTTAGCGTTGGTGAGATCACAGGCGAGATAAACAAAAGTGAACAACCTTCAATACATAATCAGAGTCCACAGCGACGGACTAGAGTGAGCGATAATTTTCGACCGATTGACGCTACCGGTGACCAATGACGATATGGTGTATTTGAGTCGAAGGATGTGGCGGCGTAGAAGGACACCACTTTTCATGGCACGAGTATATACTCGCCGGGGGCAGTCTTTGTTTAGGAAACTGCTGGTCACAGTTGTCGGTCCGGCCGACTAGGTTAGAAAATGGGCCTCCCGTGTGCATTTTTGTTCCAGTGAAACACGGAATTCGGACACTGGAATCGCTAGCAATAACGACTACGTCCAAGTTCGAAGCAATTGAGAAAAAGCCCGGTATAATTTGTCTACGGTTTCAAGACAACTTCGATCAGTGGGCGCACGCGAATACAGGACGAGAAGCATCCAGACTTTAGTCTGTTGTTGATAACACGTACAGAACCATCAAATTGAACCGCACACAAACAACTACTGACAAGAATATAGTCAAACAGTACCCAGTTTCCTAAAGCGATCGTGACGGCAGTCTGAGCACAGACACTAGACATCAAATCACCTGACACCTGCCAGGGCAGCCTATGGCTCGGTTTCGTAAAGTGAGCGAAGGTTCCAGGCAGTCAACATTTGGGTTTAAGAAGTTCGTTAAATTTCTGTCATGCTTTTAAACCGTCAATCACAAGAAAAGCTTCAGCAGACGCAGCTATAAGCTGACCATCCGGAAGAATTGTTAGAAGCGATGTTTTTGATAGAAAAAGCGTGTGCCCCTTCGTATATCTGAACATGTCGTGGTCAGTTCGAACAGTTAAATTATTCCACAGCATTTCGACTTTTACCGAAGGCTAAATGCTGCTCCTTCAAAATTGCTTTTTGTACCTTATCATTAAAACAAAATGCGGATAATTCTGAAGACGATCTCTTACGCTCCTTTTTTTAATATATGCTTGCGCATGAGTGCAGTGGAAGGAGTGTAAACCTCATAGCCACAAAGGCTCACTGCACTATTAGGGATAACCAGCAATCAGACCCTGAGACTTGTAGCGTCTGAGAACCACGTAAGGTCCCAACAGGTCAGGTGTGGTAACGAGTCGGATGACAGTGGAGATTACCGTCCACCACCACTAGAATAACCAGCTTTTCGGGCGACTTCCTATTCAGAAGTACTTTTTATATGCATCTGAATTCATGGAATTCAATCCTGACATCACCTTTCAATAAAACTGCTTAGTTTTCGAGTAATTCGCATTACCATTTTAGTACAAAATTCAAACTTCTTTCCCGCCAATTGCATACTTTCATGGTGACGGTCAATTGTTGTTTTTCTGCTGCCCACGTGACTTCGCTGATTGGTTCATCTGATTTTTGCAAGGTCGCCCGTACGGACTACATAAACAGTAGAGTCGAAATCTCAGTTTGACTAGTGTTGGTCGTCACCACTAAACGCGTGGTGTCTTGTTGTGTCTAGCTTCTCACTCTAGCCAGCGGTTGGGTTAGCATCATTGAGGTTCAAGCTTTGGGTTTGAGTTACTGGCCAGTCGAGGGTCATTTTCGTTGTGCGACTACGGGTTAGATCAACAAGAGAGAAGAATTCGTGGCCAAAAAGCCCCACTAACACAATCTCATTAAAAAAAATCGCAAGACTGATAGTGAGAGTAAACTTTGCCAAGCGCGAACGCATAGAGTGAACACTGAACTCTCGTCGGTTGCATGGCTAGAGAACAAAAAGGTGCTCCGATTTTGTGTACACTCTGGTGTCAGTCGATGTGTTCAATGGGATTACCGTGCAGTCACATCAGTGTGAAACTTTTCAATTCCAGCATGACTTACTAAAATAGCAAGCAGCAGTTAAGTTTGAGTGGAAATGACGGAGAGGTGAAATCCACTCAACGACCTCAAGCATGCCCCGAATAAGGATGACGTTTGACAGAAAAGTTCAAGGAAATCATTTACGGACGATTCAAGTTGGCTGCGTTATACAACAGGTGATTCAGATCTGGTCAGTGCTGCATTGTTTTCGAAGGAATAGCACTCAATAACTGTTGTTATATTTGCAACACGTTTTTATATAGACACCTTCTTGTACCGCCTTATTTTCCACGTAGACGGCAAACCACTCGTTTGCGATCTGCGTTGGCTTGTCACTCGAACAGACGCACCCGAGGTCGATACAATTTCAGATAGTCCCGTTTCCGGTAAGTAGTGTGTGGTTATTCGAGGTGAATTACCAACGGTCTCAAGCAAAAAACATCGCCTCTGGGTGAACCAAGCGTAAAAAATGGCCAGATTCAAGATGGCCGACCAGTCAGAACAAAGATCAAAAGAACTGATCAACAGGATTAAAGAAAACGTGTGTTCCAGTCATCGTCTGACTACTGAAACAGTAATCGGTAGCAAAACGCGGAAAACGGAATCACGTGAATAGCGCTACAATTTATTCAAATCTTTGCTGTAAGCGAACACTGATGAATGAGTTGAGCAATGAAAGTTTAAAAAATTCGGTCCAAATACCAGCACGCATGTTGCGCGAATATTGATCACACAGTCGGATAGTAAAAACATGAACTGATGAGGTTTGGCTCATCTGGACTACATATTAGTTATAGTTCATGTCGAATAGATAAATGAATTTTCCAAGCACCTTGGGCTTTACATTCCCATCGCCATTGTATTCCGCTTCTTAGGCGTATCGAATGGATCAGAATATCAATCACATTGGATCGACAGTTACGAACGAGAACTGTTCAGTTCGGACAACCACTAACGGTGCAGTGGGTGTGACAATTGCTATTTTCCAACGGGAACCTCGATCGGAAATCATAAAATAAACTGTGGAACAGTATAATGCAAACTAAGAACACCAGTGTCAAATTGAAAAAGAAGCACGTGAATACAAGAGGGGACCACTGATCGGGAGACCTAGCCATATTATCCAATGTCTCTAACCACTGACTGACCGCATTTTTTGGGCCCCACCTAGAAAACCTAACACACCCTACATTTGTGGGCCATATCAAACAATTTTCATGCGACTTGAATGAAAAATACACAAGGGGAGTGCTATACACTTTCTATCTAGGGAGAGGAAGAGCACCTTTTTGCTCATGAACATTCTCGTTTTATTAGCGTAAAACCTAATGTTTATATAAGGCGCTGATCATTGTACCCAGTCATTGCACAAAATGTATTGATCCGACTGATGCGGACGACCAAGTTTCCTAATGGGTTGGTGTTGAAGCTAAAAAACGCTTGGCCTGATTTATCTCTCGTTCTATCGATCCACTCCATTGATCGACTATCCTGTCGCTCGTATTTCCGTTGTCTCCAGCCTTGGGCTCGGTACTGTACAGGTGCGGACTGCTAACAAACCTTGACTGTCCACTAACGATGAGTCAGTCCATACCCTCACAGGGAGTCACAATGTTCGATCAGTGTAACACATATTGGGGTATGAAGAATGATGGAGACGCCTTTCAACCACAACTACTGAAGGGCCTGTTCTCTCCCTCACTGGTTTCTATCATCTGTGGGTCTTGGATGCTGTCACACCGAACCGCGTTGAATCGGACCATTGCCTTCTGGCGATCACCTTCCTGTGTGAACTCCGTCACCAGCCCCGCACGCACTTCCCGATAAGTAAAGCTTGTTTTTCCTCCTGTCTTCAGATTATACACCGCCTAGGCACGTACAGCCAGCAATGCCCCAAGCGCCACCAGAAAACGTGTCTCATTTCACTCCGTTGTACGCCGCTATCGTTTCGAAATCTGTGATCTATCCTTTCGCATCACCATCCGCGAACGGAACAGGCCAATGGAACTTCATTGCGTGAGTGTGGTCACGGCACCAATGTAACAAGGACGACAACACAGGGTAGGACACTTGTATTCCAACGGCCAAACAGGTCAAGTCATGAAATACACAATCGTTTATACAGGCTTTTTTCCAAACTGCGCGGCACCAACATTGCTGTCGCGGCTGCTTGAGTGCTTGGGCTACGTTCTGGCCAGTTGCCCGAGGCCAATAGCTTGCTTCTCTTGGGCGGCATTTCTATTCGGTTGATCTGATTGTCTCAATTGACGGCTTGATCGGCAGCCCCTCACTTGGGCTATCTTGCTGGTTGCCGGAGATCCCGTTACTTCCATTTTGCTAGTCCGTATGTCTCCTTTTGTCTGCTTCGGAAAGCCTCCGATACATTCGCCGTCTGTTCTTTTGTCTGTGGCCCTCGTTTGGTTCGTCCGTTCGCCTTGATATTCACGTCGTTCCCCTGCCCTAGCTTTCTCCGTCTACCAATTGACTGTTGGGTGGTGACAAACTGTTGAAATGCAACCGAGCCACCACCAAACCATGGTTGGACAATTTGACCACAAACAACATAAGTCCGTATTGTTATATCAACCAATGGGCTCTCTTATTTCGACGAGATAGATTATTTCTTTTCCGTTCTGTAGCATGGTTAGGTTCAGCATCTTGATCAAGGTATTATTTCACCAGATCTCTAAGTACTTGATGGAGACGCGCTCACTTAGGAAAGCGTTTCAAAAGGTTAAAACTGGATGAGGGCACTCGAATTAACAAGATGAAACCAATCTAAGACGGTAAAACGTCTTGCAACGGGCCAGCAAATCTATCAGAGATGAATGTGGCTGACAACAATCGCTGGTTAGTAACGGTAATAAACTGGCTTAATGACCTTGTTTTGGGTGGCGGGGGGGGGGGGTAACAAATCACCCGTGTTTGTTTGAACCCATGCCATTTTTGGCGAATAGCAATCACGCGCACACGATTTTAAGCACTAAAGTGGTCCAAAATAGGTCAGACACGGTAGTCAGCCAAGCAGTAGCGGATCGCTGTCTTGAAAATAAACTACATTTAGTTAACATAGTATATATATATATATATATATATATATATATATATATATATATATATAACGAGTGGTGTACGGTTATCGAACGTGCATTTTGGGCTGCATTGATAATGATCAGGCATATAAAGTACGGAAGACAAAGGGTGAACGACTGGTTTTTGTGGTGCGGTGTTCAAATAGAGTCTTAGCTGTATCGAACATCAAGCATCGTGTGCTTTTCCGAAGAAAACTGACCAAGTGGCGGTGATTTATTCAGCACTTTCGGCATAATCTGTGCTAGATCATTCTCGTGGAAGTGACGGTGAAACAGTATGGGGTCCCAACCTCCACCATAAAGATGAGTGGAGAACAGGTCTAACGTCAATATTATCCAATCCTCAGTTGAGTATTTCTGCGCGAGAAAAATCTTGCATAGAACATGCGCACGACGTAGTGCTTCTCAAGTGCAAACTCAGACAAGCTGCAGGTTCGCTAAATAAATGGAGCAGTGTTTGGGGTATATTTTACACCCTACATAGCATGTAAAACGAGGCATCCGGACCGGGCTAGTTTAACACCGAAGCTCAGCCAAGAAGGTCAATTACTAGACCAGTTTTTCACCTAGCCCAAGCGCATTACACTTAAGGATTGGATATCGAATGAAATCTGGTGCCGCCTACAGAAGCCCAGCTGGGCTTTTGCCAGTCGCAGATATTCGTTTACCTAACAAGAATCAAGTAAACGTTACAACAGTTCAGTCCGTCTGAAGTTAACCGTTGCGCGGAGACGCCCGTGAACTGTCGATTTTTGACCATTAATGTGTTCACACTTGTGTTTGCATACGGTGGAAACAAGACCGGTATCCGTAGACAGAACACCTAGTTCCAGCACACCCCGTTTTTCGTATGCCGGCTGCATAGAATTTCTCTGCAATTTGTATCCACACCCCCTACGGAAGACACTGCATGCAGAGTACTAGAAAAGGTATGAATATCTGAAACCAAAGATGTTCTAGGCATCGTGGCCTGAGTCCAAGAAATCCGGTCACGCTGAGTGAAAACACTAGGCGATATGACACCCTGGGTGAAGATCAGTTTCACAGTTGCATTTGGAGTTGATTCTCATACACTGGCGACAAAAGTACAGGACCCCCCTGAGTTGGCTTTTTATGGTAACTGATCAAAATCGCGCGCAACCACCATTCTGCTTGAACACCTCGAGACATCCCAGCATACTTCTCACAAGACCTGTGATCGTCTCTTGGCCAATATTCACTCGTTCTCATTTCAAGGCGGATGTTAATTCTTTGACTGGTAGATCATGGAATCCTTGTACATCTGGCGAGTAACTATGCCCACAAGTTCTCAATCGGGTTTAGATCTGGGCTGCAGACCACCGCATAACCTTGATCCCGCGGAACACCAACCAACACTTTACAGCGCATGAGCAGCAGACAGAAGCATTATCGTGTTGGAATATGACGTCACTTTGTAATCTGCTGATCAGTAGCGGAAGTGAAAACTGTTCCAAGGTACGAGTATACGCAACAAAAAGTTGTATACCCTCAAGTATAACTAGTTCACTTTGGCGGTTGACTCAGAATGCTCCCTGAACTATTACCGAGCTCCTGTCGTTGTTTCTTGGACTGAAAATTATTTATTATTTTCTGATATCATGTCAGTAATATTGCCAAGCACCTCGTCCAGTCAAATTAAATTTCCTTCACCAATTAGGCAGACATATTCCCACTTATTTTATCACACTATGTGTATTTCGACCCATGATGAACGTTGTACTTTACGCGTCACAGCATCACAGCAATATACCTCTTTATTTTTGCTCTGTATTTCATCCACGACACAGCGTTCAGCGTTTTTTGTAACGTTCATTTCGAAACGCTGATTCTGCTCAAAGCTATTAATGGCGACATGAACTATGAGTTATTGGGGGCCAACCGAATTAATATGCGTTCGTCCGAATTTGGTGGTTTTTCGGACCCATTCGCTTTTTAGGCGCACATTACTCGTTACATTCCGGACACCATCGTACATTTCTCGATCTTTTGCATTACCATTTCCACCATGAATTCCCTTTACATGAATAGTCGAAGACGAGTTTCGGCTTATGGTGATCTTTCCTCCGAGTTTACCACGAAAAGTAGTGTACGTCAGGGTCGCCCCTCTCTCCTTTGCTCTTCAACTTTGTGGTTGATATGGTCTTAGGGACCGCATTTTGTCAGAGGAGGACAGTGGTATTGAATTTTTCCCGGGTGGAAAAGTGTCGGACCTTGAATATGCGGACGACACAATTCTTCAAGTAAAGATCCAGGTAAGTTGCAAGCCTTTCTGGACAGCTTACCCGACAGCGTATGCGTTTACGCTTTAAAAGTGCCAGATGCTGTTGCAGGGCTGGGTCGGTCCAACCTCTCAGTACCCGGAGTGACTACAGATCAGACAGACAAGCTCTGTTATCTGGGCAGCTGAATTTCGCCCGGAAGTCGGATATCGGATGAGGTGTCTTTGCGTATACAGAAGGCTCGTTTGGCTTCTGTCAACCTGAGTTATCTGTGACTTCCACAGGACATCCGTTTATCTATCAAGGGTCGAGTGTACACTGCAGCAGTTAGGCCAGTGCCGTCGTAGATTCTGAAACATGACAACTGTGGGTGGGGGATATTGTCGGTATTTGAACACTGACGTATTCCTAGCATTGCGCGAATATGGTGGAAACACCGTATCAGCAATACTGAGGTCCGATGGAGAGTCTTAGGTTCGCGAAACAAATCATTAGATGAAACACTTTAGCTCACTACGCTAAGATGGTTGGGACATGTATTTCGCATGTACCTTGATGGGATTCCTCAGCGCGCAATGTTTCCTGAGGCGAGTAACGGTTGTCAATCCATGATATGGAAGAAAGACATGAAAAACCTAACCATTGGACTTAGCCATGTAGGGCATGTTAGACTTCCTGGGTGAGGTCCAAGAGACCCTTCCACTCTATCGGTAGACATGGGAGAATATGGCTAGGTCTCGCGATCGGTGGCGTTTTTGTATCCACAAACTTTTTTTTATCAATTTGATACCAGTCTATGTAGTTCTCCTGGTACTCCTTTGATACTTATGTTCTTTTTCATAATTTCCTACTAATGTTGCCACTAAAAGATAGCGACCAAAACCACCACGCCCAATGCATGTGTAACGTCCAGATTGGAGGCTGCCATCTTGTTGATCGTCTAACGTAAGTATTGGTCCCTGTTTTCATATACTTACTGAGCCTCGGCTCATTGAGTTTCTCCCCCTTTTGTGATTTTGCAGACCACACACGTGCAACCCTCGTCGAAAGAGCATTGCCTGCTGCATGTTATACATGGTTAATAGTTGTCTGAACTGAATGCGCATAAAACATATATCTGTGATGTCAACCATCGAAATAACAGATCTCTTCGCTTTACTTATGTAGATTTGGCAAGACAGCTGTACAGATATGGTACTTCTACGTTCATTTCATGCGCTTTGTTAAACCAGTGTTATCTTATATTCATACACTTGTCTGAATTATTAATCAGACTGATTCGTTACCTACAACTAACACTCCTTAACTGTAAATCACATTACAGGGCCTAAAAACTCATCTCCGAAAGCCCAACATACATGATTTTTCTTCTCTGCATTGGTCTTTGAATGAAATCCTACATGAGATCACTGGCTAATCGTTTTTTTTTTAAAAAAAACGCAACTGCTGCCTGCTCCTTTGTCAAATTTCAAATCTAGGTCATATTTTACCTACTAAGCAGCATTACAATAGTCAGTTCGATCCATATGGGGGTGTTTCTGTGTTTCTGAACGCACTGCACAACTGACATGTTGATAAAAGAACTATCGCCAGGAGAAGTTCTTATTCTACGATTGTTACCAGCCCCTTGTCGCTCATTCACTACAATTTACCCAACTTGTCAAGTGGACCGAGTGCTTCAATCAGAGTGACTTGGTACCGATCCTCATTTATCAGATGCAACCAATCTCTGGATTTATTAGAAAACTCTCGACAATTACCTGGCCAGAATGATAGATCTGGATCTGGAAATACCTGCCACTCTGACTAATCTGGTTTCGCTCTTCGTATAAAAACACATTACCGAATGTACAAACTTCGATTCTGCCATGGAAACATTGACAAACCTCTACATCTAACCCAACAATGAGATTTACGCTCGGCACGTTCTCTCGACTGCTCGTCAAGCAAGCGGTCGGACCTTGACCAATTATTTTTATATCTAAAATCTCATGTTGTTCACTGTAACCTCAAATCAGCTATATATGAGGTAAACAATGGTGAGTGTAGTTGTGATTCCATTATTAGCGGTATACTATCTGGGGAAGCTCGCCAAAGACTGCTGGGAAATGAACAACCAATCGCAAAACAACATTTGACCTAGCCGAACAACTGGAACTAGATCACACTCTCTTTATCGTGCAACCGTGATTTGTTCAGCATCACAAGCAACGCAACCTCCAGAACCTGTCACACCCCAAACGCCGACTTCGAAAGACGTAATCCCAGCTGTGAGTCATCTGCCCTATTATTTCTGCTACAACAGCCGTCATTCGTGCACTGGTTGCTCTGCGAGGAAAGCTGTGTGTAAGGCGTGTGAAAAGACGGGACACTTTCAGAGTGTCGTGCATACTCCCCTGACGAGAAAAAAAAATAATGATAGCGGTGTTTTTACCGCAAACTCAATTTTGTGTAGTGCAACAACACCTACAGTGCAGCACATATATGCACTCATATGTGAGGTTTGTGATGAGTCAAACAAGCGTCAAGTAAGTAGATCGGTTAGGGTACATTACGTGCACCACAAAAATCAACATCTCGCTTACCTCAGAGGGTTTTGCTTCGTGCAACTCCTTGCCGATAATCAGGCCCAATTCCACCTCGTGATGTACTTCTGTAGCTCCATGTGGGATCTTGAAAAAATTGTGATCACTGATGCAACGAAATGGGGAAAACTCAGACTTACTCGTATTTTTTCACCCGGCTCAATAATGGAACTGGACGGCTTCAGGAAAACAACTGGGTCATGGCTGATCACATTGCCTAATTCCCTAGCATGTTCACTACAAATGATCAAATCCATATTAGACTGGATGAGACTTAACTCACATGTAGTTTCGACCAACCGCCACAACTTTTCGACATATTTGTCGTAGGCTTTGGCTCATCCGTACGTGCGATCAGCAGATGGATAGCCCGAGTAATTATCTTGCTGAAAGAAGTGGTAGAAAGTGTCCAACGGACCGAGAGGATTAACGATCAGAAATTAGTGTGGAGTTCAAAAGTGAACGGGTTAAAACAGAAAGCGTTCGCAACATGCAGAAAAGAACTCTGGTTCAATACCTTAGGAAATGGTCAATCCGAGTGCATGAAAGTAAAGTAGAAACCGGGAGAAAAACGCTTACTTGCAAGAGATCTGTTCAGTATAAGCCACTTATGATGAAAACAAATTCACACACATAAGGGAGGACTTTGGAACCTCGTATCAGAAATTTATGGTACTTGCTAGGGCATCTTTTCCCTTTGTATTCATAACATATTAAATGACCAGTGATAAGGAACCTGTCAAAAAATACTGTAGACCGAATCGAAACTTCCCGTGAAATTTGATTTGCTAAATTCCAGGGGTTTTACACATTATAATACTAAGCACCAGGGCAGGAAGTGCTTTGGAGCCTAGAATACAAGGGGAAAAGTGTTCGTGTTCGAACTGGCTTCACAAAATACACCGCGTGTCGAGAAGTTGAACTCGTGAGCCACAGCTACCCACCTTAATAGAGCACGACATTTCTTGATGATTCCTTCCTTGAAAAGTATTACGCTCTAGTCTGGAGTGATTCTCACTGTTAATGGTCCAAAGCTTTCCCCGACGCGACTATCATTATACAACTTATCAGTGTACTACAAAATTCTTCCAGTTTGGAGAGAGAGAGAGAGAGAGAGAGAGAGAGAGAGAGAGAGAGAGAACCTACGGCGCATGCGACTGACAACGGCCTACAGTTCTGTTCGGATTAACTGAAGCATTGTCTTGGCGAAAACATGTTATTAATTACAAACACCAAACCGACATCCACGTCCAGAATGAGGTGACGAGAAATTTGTTTTAACTTTTTAAACTTCGGCGAGTTTGCTGACAACACCGACGTTCTTTGACCCTGATACATTTTTTTGATGATCCTCCAGTGGCGAGGCCGTAGGCAGCCATTTCGGTGTTCGAATAATGTAGGTGTAGGATTCGGTTGATGAACATATTGAGCTTTTGTGCTCATGGAGTTTTCTGCGTTCTTTGTATTTTGCAGATCGAACACCAACAACCACCCGCGAAGGAACATCGGTTCTTGCATACCACAATCGCATTAAATTAATGGGACTTTATTCACGCCACTAGTAAAATTCTCTGAAGATGCCATTCTAAACCACTCCTTTTCATATCCCACTCCCTGCTATGCCACCGCCAACATCGACCATGACATCGCCTAGTTCGGACCTTGAACAAATCTTCTCTTGTGGCCCTCGAAATCGTGTTCTCTTCAATGCTTCTAAGACATCTCTCCTCCCGATTTCTCTCAAACACCATTTCTTTTCTCCCCATTTAAATTTTGATTCGAATCCCCTTCACGCCGCCAATTTGATGCCTTCATAGGGTCTTTTGGTCATCTCTATATCATGATCGTTATACATGTGTTTGTTTACTTTTTGTGTTGCGCACGGTATTAGTTTTCTGTTCCGCGTGAGACGTTTCTTCAAAACATCGCACCTCCTCTTCCTGAGCAAAGCTCACATTTGTCTCGAAATTGAATACTGCTGTCACGTGCGGGGTGAAGTTACATTTTCTTCTTTATCTCTTCTCCACTAGGTCCAAAGTAAAGTCATTCGTCTCGTAGATGACCCAGTTTTAACATCTAATTTGCAGTCGCTTTCCGATCGCCCGGCAGTTGCTTCATTGTCCGTATTTTACTGCTATCGTTTCGGGTTTCGTTCCTCCGAGCCTGCCTCAACTGTACCTATTCACATTAGTTGTCAACGCCAATCCCAAGCACAAACAGCTAGTCACGCTTATCAGGTTTCTGTCCCTCGATCTCAAACCTCGGTCTTCCAGTCTTCTTTTTCCCCCGGACGGTTAAGTTATGAAACACTCTTCCCCTCTTTGTCTTTCTAGCTACCTACAACCTTTCTCTTTTCAACGGCGGAATCAACAAATTGGTTTTGACGTGAATGTTCCCCAAAAACTCCTCTTACAGTAAGTTTTCGAACTGTAGGGTTTACCCCTTTTACTGTAATTCGTTTGGTGTGTATTAAAAAAAGTGCAAGGAGCTTTTTCAAGACTGAGAGGAGCTCGTGCTTGGAATCACCCTATGTGGTGATCAGCTAGAGTTATTTGATAGCGTAAAGCATCTCAGGAGCTTGATTTCAACTCAGAACAGCTTTCAATGATCTACGACGCCTAAGGTGCCACTGTGAAGTCCGATTTTTTACTTAAGAGATGAGTGTACAACGCCGCGATTTGTAGTATCGTACCTTACGGCCACGAGAACTGGTCAATCAACGTTCGGGATCCTTGGTCACGTTCTGTGTTCGACAACCGATGTGTCCGAAGCATTGTTCGCTTCTGGTCGGAACATAGGTTGAATATCGATGAGGTTCTTCATCGTGCATTGGTGCGGATAACCACCTTTTGGCAGAACCACCACCACCAATGGATTTGACATACTTTGTACATGCTTATCTGCTTATCGTTCCGTGTTGCGTTTACACGCGTTAGGCAAGGCTGAAAAAGCAACGCAGCGGTCAGATGAACTGACGTAAAGGTATAGGGAAGCTCGCATCGACACGGGCTTTGCTTGGTGTTCCAGGACTTCTCCATCACGAAGAAACTACACTTTGGAGTGGTGTGATGGCTTGCGTGCCTCCATGATCCCAAAAAGCTATGCAGGATGGTTTCCTTAAGCCGGAGATGCAATCACGCATGACAGGTTGATGGGTAGAGAACAAACGAAGTTCAGTCTCTGAACTAGCTGATGGGTGGCATCTGATTTTAGTTACTATGTCCCTGGAGAGGACACTTCAACCGATAAACACGGACAGAAACAGGTTGCCGGTCAAAAAGCCTCTACAACATGGATGTGGGAGTGAAGTATCTGGGGTTTCCCTCGACGGTGCGAGAGGTCATCGCACTTTATTGGGCAGCTATCGCCTGCCTAAACTGGGTAATGCACATGTTTCAAAACAGATAAGGACAGCTTGGTCGATAACGAGAATTGTTGTCAGGAACGTTGGGTCTCATTCGACTAATAAAGGAGGCACTTATGGGGGGCTCATCGATGAGGGTGAGCAGATATCAACCGCGGCTCGGTGAGGACAATGGAACTTGGAAGTCGATACTGTCTTGCAAATGGTTGGGTGATTTTAATAAGATGACACCCAGGCGATCTTCACAAGTGTAGTTTCACTTTAGCACAGAGAGCACACCTGAAAATAACGTTTTTGACTACCTCAACCGAGTATGGCAAATCCCTGGAATGCACAAAGTAAACTATATGGCTCATTCCTGGATGACATAACGAATCATGCCCAATTTTGGACGAGCTCCGATGAAAAGTGGTTGAAAAGCAGCAGTGAGACAAAGCATCAACGATCTCACTGTCCTTTCCGACCATAAAGATTATATCGCAGTGTTAAGCAGACTAATACAGTTGTCGGTTATGGACCTTATCACTTTTTACCTTCCTACATTATTTGCCAACATGCATACCTTACATCCATCTTTATGCGGCTAGCCTCTGCGACAGAATGAGCTAGCCTCATGGATTTCCTAAACTGCACCTGCCTTTGAGCAGCGTGTGTAAATAACTATTCAAGATAAGTCTTGGAAAATAGGTACGAAATGGCGTCCCTAGTGTTACCCGACATTTTGTTCGAGATAACTATACCAGCCCGTGCATAACCAAGTGCTACCTGTCGCTAATAGGAGAGAATGATCCAAATCTAAACCGTGTTTTCTGTTTCACTAGATGGTCATTGCTGAACCCCCATCCTGTACCTTACCCACACAGACACTCATAAAATCTCTATAGTGATGCATCGATCCCACTTTCTGAAAGGCATGGTGATGATTTTTCTCTTATCATGTGACATCGTGAATTACGATAGATCAGGGTTATCATCACTGTAAATGGTCAAGCAATCATCGCTCTACATGGTGGCGGGCATGGTCAAGGCTGAATGAACGCACTGCACTGCATCTTAACGACCTCGTCCACGTAAACGAAGCAGTCGCATCATTCAACTTTAGGCCACCGCACACATTCACGTTTAAGCACTTTTGGTTTCCTGGCCATACACACTCACACCTTCGGGTGTAGGAAACTCACCCAAGGACTGGGTCTACCCGGCTATCCCCAAGACTATCTCACCGCTGTCCTTCTACTGCAGTCAGATCACACATGCCTACACTCATCCATGCACCCACAAATGCACACCATTACTATCCCGAATGAAAACTAACGAACCCATCGGTAATGAACTTGACTAACAGTAAAACGTAGTTAATTATGAAATGGGCAATCAATTTGTTTTGGATTTGAAAAAGAGCGAGTAATCGTTCTCTAGTTCTGAGAAGAACCGGTATATCGTTCTCCGTGAATAATGGTTTGGTGTTCGTGCTCGAGTGGATCACTTTGAACGCCCGACTTACGATGATGCAGTCCTTGGTCTCGAAAAAGTGTCGAGCAATTGATGACTTAATTGACCTTTGTTCGTTTGATGATACAATGTGGTGATTTTACTGTTCATTATCTTCTGAAGCCACGCTGGAACGTGTTTAGCCATTCCATAACGTAACTGCCCTTCCGTTCTGCTTATGAAGCGCACATTTTTTGTCTGCTCACGTTTGACATACACCCACAGATACCACACATTTTTGGTGTTTGTGTGTGTATACACACATATCGCGCATGCGTGGTGTAGATATGGTCCACTCATCCACGTGAATTCAACTCAAACTGGATATACGGATTATTCTTTGACTGGCAGACTGTCATGTCAAACGTGGCTTATGAATCGCTCGTTCGGTCACTGACTCCCAGCATACAAAATTGCTGTTACCCGACAGGTAGCACTTGGTTATGCACGGGCTGGAATAGTTATCTCGAACAAAATGTCGGGTAACACTAGGGACGCCATTCCGTACCTATTTTCCAAGACTTATCATGAATAGTTATTTACACACGCTGCTCAAAGGCAGGTGCAGTTTAGGAAATCCATGAGGCTAGCTCATTCTGTCGCAGAAGCTAGTCGCATAAAAGTAAAAAGCAAGTATGTGGTAACAGCGTAGTCGGATTTCCGTGGTAGCCGTGACTGACTTCGCATCGTTTAGTGTTATGCCGTATTTGGTAACAGCATTCAAAAAGCATTCGAGGTTCTGTCCTCTGTCAGTCCCTGTAAAGCCACAAACTGCATTATCAAAGTAGGTGGAAATATCCTCGAGGTTTTCTGTTCTCAGGATCTAGTTGAGAGTGCACTAGAAACACGCTACGCTGACCAAGAGGAGCACAAAATCCCACCGATGGTTCTGGCAGATCAGGATACCTGCGACGAAATTCCTAACGTACTTCGTAGACTGAGGCCCCCTATCCTCAGGGTAGCTAGCCCGACCATATCAAAGGCAGACCAAGCCACGTGAATACAAAGGTGCTCAAATGAAAACTGATTACGGTATCAACCGTGGAATAATCCGTATATCCAGTTTGAGTTGAATTCACGTGGATGAGTGGACCATATCTACACCACGCATGCGCGATATGTGTGTATACACACACAAACACCAAAAATGTGTGGTATCTGTGGGTGTATGTCAAACGTGAGCAGACAAAAAATGTGCGCTTCATAAGCAGAACGGAAGGGCAGTTACGTTATGGAATGGCTAAACACGTTCCAGCGTGGCTTCAGAAGATAATGAACAGTAAAATCACCACATTGTATCATCAAACGAACAAAGGTCAATTAAGTCATCAATTGCTCGACACTTTTTCGAGACCAAGGACTGCATCATCGTAAGTCGGGCGTTCAAAGTGATCCACTCGAGCACGAACACCAAACCATTATTCACGGAGAACGATATACCGGTTCTTCTCAGAACTAGAGAACGATTACTCGCTCTTTTTCAAATCCAAAACAAATTGATTGCCCATTTCATAATTAACTACGTTTTACTGTTAGTCAAGTTCATTACCGATGGGTTCGTTAGTTTTCATTCGGGATAGTAATGGTGTGCATTTGTGGGTGCATGGATGAGTGTAGGCATGTGTGATCTGACTGCAGTAGAAGGACAGCGGTGAGATAGTCTTGGGGATAGCCGGGTAGACCCAGTCCTTGGGTGAGTTTCCTACACCCGAAGGTGTGAGTGTGTATGGCCAGGAAACCAAAAGTGCTTAAACGTGAATGTGTGCGGTGGCCTAAAGTTGAATGATGCGACTGCTTCGTTTACGTGGACGAGGTCGTTAAGATGCAGTGCAGTGCGTTCATTCAGCCTTGACCATGCCCGCCACCATGTAGAGCGATGATTGCTTGACCATTTACAGTGATGATAACCCTGATCTATCGTAATTCACGATGTCACATGATAAGAGAAAAATCATCACCATGCCTTTCAGAAAGTGGGATCGATGCATCACTATAGAGATTTTATGAGTGTCTGTGTGGGTAAGGTACAGGATGGGGGTTCAGCAATGACCATCTAGTGAAACAGAAAACACGGTTTAGATTTGGATCATTCTCTCCTATTAGCGAGACTGAGGATATATTTATGATCTACAAATAAAACATTCGTAGTGCTAAAACGCTATCTTCTCCGCCAATAATTTTTCCCTTTTCATAGATCTTGCACAACTGTTGTTTCATGATCCTTTTTCATTCACTAGTCACTCCTTATTAGTGTTAGTCTATTCACCAGTACTCTGACGGCAGCTTGTCACCTCTGTTGCACTGCAGAAACCATTTTGTGTCCAATGGCAGATTAGAATCATTACATCAAAAGTCTCTATTTGAGCTGAAGAACTGCATCACAAATTCCATGGTACTGGCGTGAACAATCAATCAAATTTGTTGGACGTTGTGGGTCACGTATATTTCGTCACGTTCCTCTAAGGGTGAATGAGAAATGCCTTGCGGTGAACCACGTCAAAGGTTAACACGATGTGGGAACGATTCGAACATGTAAGTTTTAGATGGTGAATTACAACTAAATGATGAAAGGAAAGAGACCGGTCAATAAGTTACTCACTGATGTCTAAAATTAGACTTCAAAAAGGGTAGTATATGTGGGATAGAAACAGAGTGATAGAATGAAACCCTGAAGAACTTCTGTCGTTGAAAGTATTTAAAACGTTGAAACCATGACCACGTGTTAATTGTTCGCGATTGGTGAAGAACTCAGATAAATGACCTCCAGTAGACAGCGGGCTACCAACTTCACCTAATATATCTGGAAATCTTTCTCCCGTTACACATCATCATTGCAGCTTCAACTACAGATACTGGCAGCTTTGCATATCCTATAGAATGAAAAGCAAGATAGTGTGACATATTGACATCAAATGGGACACTCAGGTGACGATAGCCAAACTGACCGGGCCACTTTTTTTCTTATCTCAGAGGGCGTTCGATGCAATAAAACTCTTTGAACACACAAGTCCTGAGTATCAGAATGTACGATACATCTTCCAGGCAGTGAACATGCACTCGCGTCATGGATGCCACTCTAGCATAATCCAGCGAAATTTTATGGAACAAAAGTTGACTGTATAAGCATGTTAACGCTTAGGACGAAGTGAGAGCAAGTTCAGTTTGCAGCCTTGGCGACAACCCGTCTGAACCACTGAGCTTATCACAATTCATCTCCATTAGTACCCCATATACTTAAAAGGAACGTCACATATGAACTCTTTTTTTTGAGGCTAGTGTGGAGCCCAGAGCCATTATTCGACATTAAATATCAGTCAAGATCACTAATTTGCTCCACTATCACGCAATTTCCGCATACACTTTTCTAACTGGTTTTATCATTTACTTTGTGACATTTGATTCACTTTGTCTACTAACAACGTTTTGGGTAGTAGGTTGAGAAATTCGACCTCCCCAGGGTGTATACACATTTTTTGTCCACACTGTAAAGACATGACCCCCGCTACCGGAATCGACTGTTTTTGTCAGCAACTCTCAATCAGTGGAATGTCGCTTTACATCCACACCGATCGAGATTCGTGCTCCATGTTGCAGGAACTGTGACAGTTTCTCAATGGTAAAGGCATGTCGGTTAGCAGAACAACTCTCTGTAATCCTCGGTGTAACGGCAGGTAGAAAGAATGAACGGAATTATCTGGAAGACTCTCTCGCCCGGAGGTTCAAGGATATGCAGGTCTCTCGGTGGGAGAGTGCTTTGCTAGACGCCCTCCACTCGGTTTGCTCTTTACTATGTGGTGCCACGAATGCCACTCCCCACGAGCGACTGTTCTATGACCGAAAGTCACTACCTAGCTGACTTACTACACCAGGTCCCGTACTTCTCCGTCGTAATGTGCGGCAAACAAAATTCGATCCATTAGTTGGCGAAGTACAGCTAGTGGAATGCGATCCTCAATACACAGTTGTTTGTCTTCCCGACGGGAAGGAAAACACAGTCTCACTTCGTAACTTGGTACCAGCTGTTCAGAGTCAACCAGTACCTCCCCAAGATGAGGACTCCGTTGATAATGTGCGGACTCCACTCAATGACAGTATGACTGATTCAGATTTTCATATATCAAATGACGAACATATAACACAGACAGATATCCCTTGTACCCCAGACCCGTCATCTCATTACATCCAGCAACAGAGAACACGATCATATAGCCTTAAGAACAGAATCCTATTAGACTGCATTCCGGTGAAGAGTGCGTCGCAGATAGCGTCATCACGATATTTTTCGGCGGGCACCGAGCAGAATTCCCAATTCCTCACCAATGACTTGATAACCTGAATGTGCTGATCAGTGTTTTTCCCGAAATCCTGCGAGCAGATACCGGGTGAAGATTACACTTTTGAGGTGCGCACAAGGACTGGAAATTGAAATGGCCCTTTCAAAGACGTTTCACTCGTGGACTGGCAGCGGAAGAAAGCTGATGATTATACCGAGGTTCCTAAAACTACCTGAAAGTACCCGTCTAAAAAAGGCATTGAAAGTAAGGAGCCGCTTGGAAGCGTCCGGAGTTTTGATATCGGTGTCAAATTAGTCCAGTCGAAAACAGCAGTTGATGACTTTATTAGTCGAGTAAATTGATACGTATGCTTCACGAAAGTAAAGGATAGTCTCATCAACAGGAACGAGAATCGATAGGAGGAGCATTTTACTCGACCAGCAACAGAGGTACATGATATCAAATAGAGACTGGTACAACCTAATATATGCATTGAAAACGAAGTAGCCGGAAGCTGGGAAAATGATACGACGTTGGGCAGCCCCTGGCCCAAGGGATGCCGCCCCATCCCCATTTGCGCGCTCTATTGGGTGCGTGGGGCTGAGAATTGAATCCGAAAACAGGATCGGTAATAAAGCACCAGCGAAGACAACATAGAATGCGTACAACAATCAGGTCCCTGTGAAAAACTAGCAGAGGTCCCTTCATGGGTGCTTCGAACAGTTTCAGTCCAGTCTATACAACCACTAACCTCGCACTTCTGTGCTCTGGTTTAGGTTGCTACCTTCAAGCATCGCCTAGTAAAGGGCAGAAAACATAGAAGCATTAGGTGAAAAAAATCCAAAGATCGAATAATAAGCGGAACTCACGAAGACAATGGAAAAGTTCGAATGCAACTACGTCACTGACCGCGACACCTGGCCATACCACTTAATGTTTCCAACCATTTGGTAGACGGGTCACGTGAACCCCAATCAGGAAGCCTAATACGTCCCACTTGATCAAGTCCACTAGTCAAGGTTTTCATCCACCTTCCTCATGTCATGGACTGACCACAGCGACCTACGTTCCAACTACTACCTGCCTCGGAGAACAGCATACACCGAGGAAGTCTATCGATGGAGGACGATGGTGGATTACAGCCAAACCCTAAATAGATTAACCAACCTGGGTGCTCATCCGTCGTCAAAAACAGATGACTGAGAAGATAGCTTGATATGACACCCTTACCACGTTAGACCTCAAAAGTGTCTACCGCCAAATACCTATTCATGGTCCTCCAGGTTTGGGATTCATTTGAGCTGGTAATTCAGCTGGCAAAATTAGTGGAAGAATAATTGATCTAAACACGTGGGCTTCCACGGAGCCATCCCGCTGCCTTGCGGATAGGTTCTTGTTAGAACTATAGGCATTGGTTGAGAACCCTAATCGTCCTCCTGCTTTGCGGCTGGCACCCCAGTAATACCCGTCTAACATCTCCCATGAACTGCACGAATACAAAGAATTCCATACTGTATCGGTCGTCGCTCAGGATAATCAGGACCGTGCTGCCCATTGCATCCAGCGGGGCGGGTAGTGATAAATGGACTACTGCTCAGAGTTCTCTCTTTTATTCAACGTTTGTTTTTTTGTCCCTAACCACTTCTTTTTGCCTCCTCTATCCACCCGTAGTGCTCCCACTGACAACGCGGCCGATACTCGCAACGGTTCGTTGTCAAGTAGTCGTAAATAGTCCTCTGTCTGGTAACTCACATTTTCTCAAGCCTCGTCAGCCTCTGAATCTCAACTCCCTCAACGTGCATACTCTCATGCAGACCGGTCAGCAGGCGTGCCTAGCCCTCACAACTAACTCTCCGAAGATTGATGTCTGCTGCGCAAGTGAAACGCGTATCCAGGATTCGAGCAGTGTAATTCAACTAACTACTCCGGACATCCCATTGAGATATTTCCTGTGCGCTTCAGGAGATAAAGCAGCTAGAGCTGTGGGTCAACGTCGCGTATGGATAGTCTTGACTGACAAGGCTGAGGCTACCCTTTTAGACTGGATACCAGTTAACAGTCTTTTATGTTCAGTGAGACTCGAGGGGTCAGTCGGCGTTCGAAAGAATAGTTGTGTTAAACGCAGTTTGTTTGTGTTCTCAGCATACGCTACCACAGACTGCAGCCCTGACACACAGAAGGACGAGTTCTATGATGAACTCGCCACCCTCGTTCGCAGCAGCTAAAGTTCTGACACTGTAGTGCTAATCGGTAATTTTATTGCACAAGTTCGCAAACTAAGTGCGTTAGAAGCTTGTTTAGGTGGCCGTTGTGCCTTACCCACTCGGCGCACAGATAACGGGGATAGACTTCTCCAGTTTTGTGCAGACAATCGGTTATTCCTATCGAGTACAAATTTCCGACACAGCTCGCGTCGTACAGCGACAAGGAGCTCTAACACTACATGTATTCTGAGCCAGATCGATCATATCGCAGTAAGCTACCGGTGGCGCAGTTCTGTTCAGAACTGTAGATCCTACTGTTATACGTACGTAGAGTCGGACCATGCATGTTTTAATGAGATTATCGCTTCAGCTCATTGGTCATGGACGCAAATCCGGTTAGTCGCACAACGTTTGTGTGATCTAGAAGTTCACAGCACTTACGAACAGAAATTATCACATCAGCTAGGATCTACGACGAACGGAAACGTAGATAAGCATTGGGCTCATATCCAGCAGACAATGCACATGGCAGCAGGTTTCGCCTGTGGTCCTAGAACCGATGTCCATCAGAGACACGGGATTTCTCAAG
Source organism: Fasciola hepatica (assembly GCA_948099385.1). NCBI lineage: Eukaryota > Metazoa > Platyhelminthes > Trematoda > Plagiorchiida > Fasciolidae > Fasciola > Fasciola hepatica. The sequence goes on along the minus strand of CANUEZ040000048.1, from coordinate 11,946,794 downwards.
AGTCGATCAGTTTAATGCAGCAAAAACGTCAGTTCTCGACACGTAAGGAGATGAATAGGATACGTGTAGATCCACAGAGGCCAGTTACAAAATCCTAAAGAGGGATGGCGAAAATTAGTAGGCCAAGGTAGTCGAAGAAATGGTAAGAGCAGCTGTTTCAGGTAACAGTCAAAGATTGTTCAAACTTATTCGCGAAACCGGTGGACGGCGAATCCCGGTCAGTAAAACGATATGCGATCGAGATGGAGGGCGTATTCATAACAAAGATCAAAGACTCAACCGTTAGGCCGAAAACTTCAAGCAATTTAGTTGACCGCGTGCTGATATAGCTACTTCGACAAGTGCGATTCCTTGGGAAGCCCATCGGAAGTGAAAGTATAGTTGAGTATTCGATTACTAAAGCGAGGGAAAGCGGCCAGTCCCGGCGGAGTCTCTCCAATTCCTTTCAAAATCGATGGTGGTGCGTTGAAAAAATCATTCACCATCTTGGTCCGTGAAGTCCGGAATGAGGAGCGTATTCCGTTACTCTCGGTTGAGTCACTGATTATACCCATCTTCAAAAGGGGAATAAGCAACGACTGTAGTAACCATCGTGGGATCAACTCAATTCCGATAGTCTCCAAAGTATAAGCCTCGATTTTGCTGCGCCATCTTACACCGGCTCGCTAGAGGAATACCCGCGAACACACCGTCGATCGACAATGATGGTTTTCCTCGATTCAAACAGTGCCGGGGACACCGCCTCGTATCATATTCCCGTGAATCTCTCTGGATAGTTTCGAAAACATGCACTCTGATCATGCTACAGCGTCCTCGGCAAGCAACGCGCCTCGTGCTCCAACGGCCGATGTGGCAAGACAACAAGCTGGAATACTCAACTGCAGGAAGCATGCTTGTATTGCTTGTTGGAATGTACGGGACACTATTAAATGTGGACAGCCATAGCCTCACAATGAGGACACTACACAACTACAACATCGACATAGCCTGGCTCTCAGAAGTCCGCATACCTAACTCCGGCACTCGGTACATAAAAGTTCCAGGAGCACAGGCAACTTACTGAACTTATCATAGCGGCCCAGCAGACAACTCCGGGTGCCACGGCGTCACATTCACCATTAATAATAAAGCCAACAGCGCCTGGAAGCCGATTTCAACAAGACTTGCTTTGGTACATTTCAAGGGCTGTCCGCAGAACTTCACTGTGATTGCGGTATGTGCTATGACCAACGCAGCGGATAGTGGGACAAAAGATGAATTCTACGGTAGCCTACAAGAGTTAACCAATCGGGTCCAGAGAAGTGACGTTCTGTTCATTACCGAAGACTGGAACGCTAGCACATGTCCATCGAATTCGTCAACGGGGCACGTCCTGGGAAAATATGGTCTTGGTCAACGCTGTGAGAACGGTGACTGTCTGGTCAGCTTGGCCGACTCCAACAGAATGATCGTTTGCAGCACACGGTTGCAGCATCCTAAAAAGCACTTACTGACGTGGTACTCCAACGACGGTCGCACTTCGCATTAAATCGACTATATCCTGACGAAGTCTCACTGAGCTTCGCCAGTAGAAGACTGTCGAGTGTACCACGGCGCAGAAACGGGAAATGTAAACGATACAGACCACGTTCTTGTTCATGCGCGCCTCAGAATCCATCTATCCGCACACCTTAAGGCCTCTCCACCGACCCGCATAAATGTCGCAGCCCTAGAAATGTCAGAGAAATGCCAAGAGCTGTTAAGTGCGGTCGCCACCCAATTACCCACAGTAACCAACGTACCACCGGATTCAACTCCAGTAGAAGAGTGATTGGCAATCAACTAGACGGTTAGAGAAGCTGCCTTAAAAGAACTTTACTTACTTACTTTTACTTTTACACGACTACCTCTTACCAGAGGATAAGTCGGCTCTGTGGATAGCGCAGATCATCGCCGACCATGCGTGGTGGTTGGCTGCGAGCTCAGCGCAAATCGTCATCCAGTTTTTCTTGCAGTATCGCAAGCCATAGATCGTATGTTGTCCGGGGCGCTCAACGTCTTTCTCGACGGTGATCAACCACGTTTTCAGTTGCCACCAAGGCTACAATGCCATCCCGTACATGGCACAGGGTAGAGTGTTTGTCTGGGCAGTTCTGTATCAAGTCGCCGGAGTATGTAACCGAATCACTGCAGGCGGCGGCGTTGAAGAAGGACGAAACGTTGGTCAATGTCGCAGCACCGCCTCCTTATTTCGGCGTCTGATAGCATTTCCTGTCAGTTTGTGCGAAGAATTCGGCGCAGACACCAGTGGTCGCACACCTCCAGCCTCCTGGTATCTTCAGCTCGTAGTGGCCAGGTTTCACACTCGTGTGTTGGCTATTAGGACGTTCTTTCCTTTTCCCACTCCAGTAGATCCACTCCTTGTCTATCTTGTACAGTCATTCTTTCTATCTCTAAGTGCAACACGGTAAGAAAGGCAGTGATCAGTGGGGTTTGTCCTGCTGTTTAACGCTGTAAGATGACGATGATGATGATGATGATGATGATAATGAGGAGGAGGAGGAAAAGCCACTCACTGATTCCGAACCTTGCGGACGGTCGTATCAATTTTGTCGCATCCCTTTTAAAATAGCCGATGGAGAATAGTTTCCAGAGTACAACTGATCAAACCATTTCCACAGAGAAACTCAAAGATATCTTTGCATACGTTGTTAATATAACTATTTGTGGGAGCACTGCTAGTGAGCACGGTTGAAACCTTCGGAATGTCCTGAACGTAATCAACAAAAATAATCTCACTTTTAAGGGAACTAAAAGCATATCTGAAACTAAAGAAGTCAATCTGCTTAGCTATGAGGCCTTGAAATGCAGCATCAAACCTGATCCCCATCGTTTAAAACCCTTATTGGAGCTACAGCCGCCAAGAGACTCAAAGTCACAACGGCGAGTTGCAGAATCCTTTGCTTACTATTCACCTTGGATTTCCAACTTATCTGATAACATTTACTTACTTATGCATAATCAAACGTTTCTATTATCCGAATCCGTGAAAACTGTTTTGCCAATGTCAAGGAAGATTTAGAAACGGCAAGTCTAACCACTATTCACACAAACATACAATTTTTGTAGAAAGTGACGCTCCTGACATCGCCATCGCTGCTACACCTAACCACGATAGACGCCCGTTTTTGTTTTTCTCCCAAACGCTGAATCCGAGAAAAAGACATTGTTCGGCAATTGGAAAAGAGAATTGATGTTGATCAAGCCGTGTGAAAGTGGAAACACTTGCCATTTTGAAGCCATTTTAAACTTGTCACTGGCCAACGATCCATTTCTTCCATATTCGTAAACCATCGACAGGGTCGGGTCATGAATGATAAATTATGACGTTCAAAAATAGAAATATCACTCTATAGTTATATATATATATATATATATATATATATATATATATATATATATATATATATATATATACATATATACGTACGTAATCGTTGGCTGATGTTACAATTTACTCAACTAGTAAGACGAAAAAACAAACAAACAAGTGAACCGTTATCTGCTCCCGGATGAATTTGACACTGACATAAACGCTCCTGATGCACCCAAACAGTAGACATATTGTCTGCAGACCTTCAATGCGATTCTGAAACGAGTGCAATTCGAAGAAGCCGGCAAACTTGACATACTCGTTAATTTTCTCTCCAAATACTTACGAACATGCTTCCGAATGTCTGACTTTTAAGTGTTATTTTAACCCTTCAGTCCCTGTACGTCCGCCTCAAAAATGTGGTTTCCTCCCGTTATCTCCTTACTACATGCAAACAAGAGGTTAGGCAAAGCAAATACTAGTTCGTTCAGAACATCAAAACACTCGCAAAGGACTGTGACTTTCGTCCTGCATTTGCTGAAGAATGTCGTGACGATTCTATGCGCGATGCATTCATTACCGGTCTTCAATCCAACTCCATTCGAACAAGACTACTAGAACAATCTGCCCTAAATTTTCAAACGGCCCATGATATAGCTAAACCATTAAAGGCTGCTTAGAAACAATCACAGTCTTACGCAACTGCGAACGCTTCCTGTCTTTCTGCTACCCCGGTGTGCTCTCCACTAGTGACAAAACCAGTCAATCCAACGATCGAGACCGAACCAATTGTGTTTGCTGTTATAAAGATAACTGCTATTTTTGTGGTTATTCTAAGCATCCTCGTGTAAAGTGTCCTGCCAAAGATGCCATTTGCAAGGCCTGTGGGAAAACAGATCATTTCAAGCGTGTATGTCGTCCAAAACCAATTAACACATCCGTTACCTCGGCTGTCCGTCCACTACTGTCCTCTGTTTTGACGGCTGCTGTACCTTCTTGTCTATCACGCGCGACTACTCGAGTCTACGTGAATAATGTCCAATTTCAAGCACTCATAGACACTGGTTGTTCTGACAGCTACATTTCCCGGTCTGTTGTAGACTCCCATCGCTGGGAGGTTCGACCATGTGACTCTCGAATAAAAATGGTCTCTACGTCTCTGTCGTATGCTATTACAAAATACTGCTAGGCAAACTTCCGTTACCAAAACGTTTTGTATGACAATTTCAAACTTTCGTCATGAGTAACCTTTGCGTTGATATTTTACATGGTCACGATTTTCTCGGGTTACATGATAAGGTGGAAATACCATTCGGCGGCAAACACGGCACGTTTTTTCTGTGCGGTCTGGATGCCGCCAAGGTACAGTCTCCTCCTCTATTTGCTTACGTGTCGCCTGATTGCAAATCCATCGCTACAAAGTCTCGCTGACATTCTGCTGAGGATGAATACTTCATACGGGCTGAGGTTCAGCGTCTCCTGAATGATGGCATCATTGAACCGTTCAACTCCCCTTGGAGGGCGCAAGTCCTTGTAACTAAAGATGCGACCCATAAGAAAAGAATGGTTGTAGATTATAGCCAATGTATCACTCGGCTGGATGCCTATCCGCTACCTCGAATCGACCAAACGGTTGAGGCTATATCTCGTTATGCAATACCCTGGATTTAAAGAGAGTATATCACCAGGTTCCTATCGCGGAGCACGAGAAGCCATATACTGCATTTGAAGTATGTGGCGCTCTCCATTAATTTAGGCGTATACCGTTTGGGGTTACCAACGGAGTTTCCTGTTTTCAACGCACCATTGACGAAATCCTGAGGGCTGAAAGTGTCATACATCCGTTCGCCTACATAGACAACGTGACAGTATGCGACGTGACCAAGGAAGACCACGATCGAAGCCTTGAGCGTCTCCTGAAGGCCGCCGCAAGATACTGCACAAAATACAATACGGCCAAAACTGTGACTGTCGCGAACAAAACACAACTTTTGAGTTACCTGATATCGCAAGGAAAAGCAAGACCTGACCCTGACCGGATGAAGCCCTTGTGCGGGATTCCACCACAAAACGACATGAAGTCCCTGCGCCGTGTCACTGGCATGTTTACTTACTACTCGCAGCGGATATCATCGTTCTCGGACAAGATCAATCCACTTGTAGAAAAATACAACTTTTCCTTCGCCAGAAAATGTGAAATGTACCTTTGAACTCCTCAAAAAGACAATAGAAAGCGCTATGGTTGTAACGGTGGACCAAAGTACCCCGTTAGTGGTTGGAAAGGGTGCTTCGGACGTTGCAATAGCCGCGTCACTGAGCCAGAATAATCGCCCCGTAGCCTTTCTCTCTTGTACCCTAACAGACAGCGAAAGGCATCACTCTGCTATTGAAAAAGAAGCATGTTTAATTGTCGAGGCCCTTTGTAAGTGGCGACATTATCGACTAGGCAACCACTTTAAACTTATCACTGGCCAACGGTCTGTGGTCTTTATGTACGACGGAAGACAGACAAGCAAGATCAAAAATGATAAGATTCAACAATGGAGACTTGAACTATCTGAGTATTGTTATGACAATTTTCAGGCCCGGGAAATACAATGCAGTTTCTGATACGCTATCTCGCAATATATGTGGCTCTCTTTTTGATGCGGCTAGATTAAGAAAACTGTACGATTCGCTATGCTACCCCGGAGTCTTCCGAATGGTCCACTTTGTGCGACCTAAAAATCTATCCTATTCGATTGAAGAGATTGAACACATGATCTAGCGGTGCAGCGTTTGTGCGTAAATAAAGCCACGGATTTAGAATCCCCTCCCCATCAGTCACCTTATCAAGGCAACACAACCGTTCGAAGGACTGAGCATCGACTTCAAAGGCCCTCCGCCTCCGACAACTCGTAATTAATATCTGCTGACTATTGTTGATGAATACTTGCGATTTCCCTTCGCATTTGCTTGCACGGATATACACTCATCTGCTGTTATCGATTGCTTATGCCAACTTTTCACCACATTCGGCATGTCGACATACATACAATCTGATCGAGGGGCGAATTTTATGTCGACTGAGCTGTCTGAGTTTCTGCGAAATAGGGGCATGGCTCTGTTACACCACTGCATATAATCCCCAATGGTAATCCTATTCTTGGACATCCGAGTAGCTTTTGATTCCGCTGATAGGACAGCCCTCTGGGATTTTCTCGTCAGACAGGGAGTGCCTGATAAGCATGTGAAAATCATCCAAGCTTTTTACCATCAGATTTCAGGCAGAGTACAAGTATATGGCTCATCGTCACCTTACCTTCCAGTCGGAAGTGGCGTGCGTCAAGGCTGCCCACTCTCGCCCTTCTTGTTCAATTTTGCAATCGACGACGTCCTGAGAGAGGCACAGAGAAGTCAGACGAACAAAGGCGTTGAGCTCCTACCCGGTAACAGACTTTTAGATACCCCCGCAAGAGCGTCTGTCCACCAGGTTGAGGGACACAACGCTTATTTGGGTGTGATAGATGCATTCAGCCAGGATACTACACCTATGGTAAAATGACATTCCCGTCTATAACGGCCAAACCAAGGACAGACAAAAGCTTCCGCGCAAAAAGGCACGAGAAGCACCACTTACCGGAGTCCCACAGTCCATTTTTGGCTCTAAACATAAACATGGTTCGCACATTCTACCATGGCTATGTGCATCTGGTATGCTTGGGTGTAATGAAGATGTTGCTTCAGTCCTGATTTAATGGTCCCAGGGATAGGTTTGCCGGTATTAGTCCATCTGTCGCCGAGGAACAAAAGAATCGCATTCTACAATCACGTGTTGGTATTGCATGTGATTTTCCGCGAAAATGTCGACATATCAGCGACATGGAACGCTGGAAAGCCAACGAATACCGAAAATTCTTACTGTGCCTGGGACCCGTATGTTTGATATATTTACTACCGAAAGATGCGTACCACCATTTTTGGCACTACCAATGGCGGTGTCTATTCTGTCATCCCCGTTTGTATGTTCGTTACCAGCAGTTCGCAGCTGATCTTCTCTCCATGTTTGTCCAACAATCTGAACTTTTTTACGGCTCGAAAGAACTCGTTTATAATGTTCACAATTTGATTCATTTGAATGATGATGCACTTCTACACGGAACGTTGGACTACTTTTCCGCCTTTCCTTTCGAGTCCTATCTTGGTTATTTGAAATTTCGTATCAAAGGACCCAGAAATCCTGGCCAACAATTGTACAAGCGATTGATTGAGGGCCGATCTCCTCCTCTTCCATTACAGCGGAATTCCTGTGTGGATGACACTGGTTCGCCAGTAATTCGAACACCAATGTGTGATAACTTTTTCTTTCTTAGGAATGCTTTTTCCCTGATCCACTTCAGGACAATTTAATCATTGTACACGGGTTTCCTGGTGTCATTGTCAACATTTCGGATAATATCATTCGTTTCAAACGATTTGTAAACCCACAACCATTTTTCACAAAGTACTTGCCACCTACTTATTTGTACGTTTCCTCCGTCGATAAGCTGGGCGTGGATGTTTTCTCTGCTACAAGTGTTGATATTGTGTGTAAATGTTTGTTATTGTTATGTCCAACGTACTTTGTAGTTATCCCTGTCTTGCATACTTTTTCAAGAATTAAATACCATTATTACCAGTAAATTTCCTTTTCAGGTGTTTCGGCTCGTACTTTTCCCGAAGGACGGTTCAGTTGGAATTAAAAATCGCAGCTGGCTGGTGGATTCCAAACACATAAGATGGCCAAGCGTGAAACGTGCTTCGGAATATCGAAGCATGTCAATTTTGGGTAAACAGTTGCCTGACGACATTCCCGTTTATGAATACCGTGAAGTGTTTAGTTCAAATGCGAGTACATTTAAAAACGTCAACGCTTGCACCAGAAAGTTTCCATGAGATTCACGAGTGTCAGTCGCAATGTCTGCGGGATGCCACTTCAGAGGCCTCTGATGCGACAGTACCAATGACACTGTTTGCAACGAGGTATACAACACGCAAAAGGTATTCCATTGGTATTTCCTTACTCCTGCAGACGACCAGTCACTTTTAGCAGTGACTCAGAAGATACCGATTGCGAATCCAACGCGAAAAACGACCTCTAGAGCCGACAGTTGTTCCAAGTCTACCGGAACAATGTCTTACTACCAGCCAGACAGCGGAGTATGTCAAGCAACCTAACTAAATATTTCCTATCATCCAGACCTCCTCCACGCCATAACCAGTGTCCCCATGTTGTCCCCTACATCGTAACTCAACCAGTTTTTACTATATTCATCTACACTATCATGTGGTTTTGGAAATGCTAGTTCCACTAGTTTCAACGAAAAGTTCGTTGAAACGACACATACAACCATGGAACAGTTGGAAAAAAGGTGGACAAATTGCAAGCGTTCGTGGCCGCCATGGTGGGAGATGAGTATAAAATTCTCCACCATCATCGCACTGCTGAACCCTGGGTTCGAGGCATTACAGAGCCCAATAAACGATTTATCCAGCTTAAGACCAACACCTGGTGTGCAATCATTCTACGAACCGACAACAGCCATCCCGTTGGAGTTGTTAAAAACCATGGACGGTAATTTGGATGTTCTGTCAAACTACGAACACCTGACAAGATCACAATATTGCTCATTACTGTTCCAGGTGTCCATGCTTGTAAGGACTGAAACAAATGACCTCAGGGGATCGGTCCGAAAAATGTTGCCCCTGATGATCAGCGATGAGCTTGCAAAGCAGTGTTGCTGGTCAGGCAGTGCTACGAAGACCGCCGTTTCACAGCTGCGACTAATGAGCGTAGTTAAAGGCAGGTTTTCTTTTCTTATCACACAATTCATATGACTTTAGACGCCATTAACAACGGTGAGCGGCTGAAAGATATCTCCGACGGGGATATCGAGAAGCATGTGCAACACTGGTTTAACAACGCCAGGGACCGCGGATCGTCGAGCAGGAAACATAGGTGAAATATTGCATACGCTTGTGTTTTGAAATTCAGTAAACCACTGCTTTACGTGTAACTCTACGAGACACATTATGAAGCACATTTATCAAGTATATAATTTCGATACTTTCTTTTACGGATTTCCATTAAAAAACCACTTTTCATCAATATCACTATACATGGGTGCACGTGATTAATAATTTTTTCGTCACTTTCCGGTACCATTTTAGAGGTCAGTTGAACTTTCCTGGAAGAAAATAACAAAGGAATAATTCCCTGGATTTACCTGTACATTGTTTGACAACTTTTTTGCAAAACAATCCCACGTATGCATTTCGCTACTTGGTTTCGTTCTTTCCGGTGGTATACGAGGGAAAGTACATGAACTGGGTACTATAGATCGTTTACCGAGATTCAATTGATTGGATTGGGAAAAGGGGTAAATTTAGGAAAGCATGTCAAGGCTACCAGGAAGTTGGGCTATCCCCATCGGGGACCCATTAAAGCCCCATCGTGATGCGTTTCCTATCCCAACCAAAACCCAACCTTTCGGCTAGGGTGTCCCAACCAAAACCCAATGCATCCCAATCTCCAAAAGGGACCCCATCGGGATTTGGTTGGGATTTCTACATGGGATGCTGCTCTCCTGACAGAGAACCGAGTCCTAACCTTGTTGTTCCACAGATACGGGATTACAAACAAACGAAAAAAGTTATATCCCGGTAAAAATCAACTGACGCTCGCTGATGCAAGAGAGTGGACTGATCTACAGGTCCGAACCTCAAGTCCTGTGACCCGACATGACTTGAATTGCTTCAAAAGTTGCGTTGCATATATATATATATATATATATATATATATATATATATATATATATATATATATATATACCAGTTTTATATACGTGTCAAATTGTTTTATTTCTTAAGCTAGAAACAGTATATAAACACTGTTGTTAACCATTTTTTATATACACGGAGCCCTTGTAGCACCCAACCCGTTCATAACAGCGGTTTGCGATCGGCTTTCGGTCGGTTTTCGGTCGGTTTGTTTATTAGCCATTTTACACGGATGAACAATGAATTGATACGAAGGAAATTGAGGACCGAAGTAATACGCAATGCTTGGTTAGCGTTTTATCTAAATGTATTGGTTCAATTCATCGAGATGTCCTGAAAACCTCGGTATAAGTCGTTTTATTTTATTCCCTCGAAATGGGTGAAATAAGGACAATCATTTGGAGACGTATAGAATAGGAAATAAAGATAAACATCGTAATATGTAATTGGGGTTGTAGAAAGAAATCAACAGAGCATATCATGTATCTCAAAAGATTCGCAAAACCGCTTGAAAACCGGCCAGAGACCGCTCTGAAACCGATCGGTTTTCGGCCGGGTTTTGGCCGATTTTTAATCGGTTTTTACCATTACGCCGATCGATTTTCGAGCGGTTTCGGAGTGGTTTGCGACCGATTTTCTGGACGGTTTCTGGCCAGTTTCCGATCGGTTTACGCGAACCGTTTGAAGTACGTCATATACTTCGTTCATTGATTTCACTAACCTAAATTACGCATTACGATGCTCTTCTCTATCTACTAATTTGTAATTTACCGAATAATTGTCCTTATTTCAGCCATCTAGAGGGAATAAAATAGAGCAATTCATACTGACGTTTGCGGGGCATTTCGATGGGTTAAACCAATACATTTCAGTAAAACGCCAACCGAGTATTGCACATTACTTCGGTCTTCAATTTGGTTCGTATTGACTCATTGTTCGTCCGTGTAAGATGGCCACTAAACAAACCGACAAAAAACCGGCTGGGAACCGATGGGCGCAATAGTAAAAACCGATCGAAAACCGGCAGAAAACCGATCGGTTTCGGAACGGCGTTGCTCCGGTTTTGCTACAAGGGAGTGAAAATATTTTTCAAACATCACTCTAAATACGAAAAATGTGACTTCAGCCCCACGTAATACCGTATGTGATATAAAAGCTGTTAACCAAGGAGAAATACTTGCATAAATTAAAAATCGACGGTTAATAACAAATCACAGGAAGCGATAAGCCCAACCACAACTGACCTTGTGAGTTGCCGCGTGGTTTGAATTTTCGAATTGCTCTCAGCGTTAAGCATTTTTGCATTGATTGGTGGAATAACACACGTTATTTCGCCAAACTAACGTATCGTAATTAGTATTTCGGTACGCGTACTTTTTGAAGAGTTCACTCTCTTCAGAAGAGTTTATTCTCTTCAAAAACTGAGTATACCTTTTGGTGTCCTTTTTGGTGTTTTTTTGTTGGTGTCAGTGCAACTGATACCGGCTAACATCTTTTTGTGGCGCTTTTTCTAGTGTACTGTTTTTGTGGAACTTTTTAGTGTGCGGGTTTACTGCACCTGCCTTAGTGTACCGTTTGTGTCAGTTCAAAAGTTGTGTTATTGTCCCACGAGTGTTCGAAACGAAATGAATGGGACAAAGGTTGATCCCATTGGCCAGGCAGTAAGCTGTGGGAACAAGGAATGCACGGACCTAGTGCAAGATGAGGGAATTCAATGCGACCAGTGTTGCATTTGGTTTCATCAAAAGTGCTCCAAGCTGGAAGAGAAAGACTTCGAGCTGCACATCAAGTACCCATCGCTCAAGTGGATATGCGCCCATTGCTTTGCGTTTGCAAGGGAGTGCTCGCGTATAATTCGGGGCGAGCTGGGGAAAGGGGACACGAAAGTGGAGCTGGAACCAAGACTAGAGAGAGCCGTTTCGATCCATAGCCTAGAGGGAAAGGAAAACCGGGTGCCAGAGCGCAAAAATAAAAAAAGGCAACCCAAGCCAAAGGGCAAAGAAGGAAAAGAGGTAGCAGGATTCACCAACGTGGGGAAAAGCCTCCTGACGGAAGTGGAAGCCCTCAAGGAGCAGGTCAAACGCCTATAGGCTGAGGTGCAGCGCATGAAGCGTGACACTGAGGTCATGGCAGACAGAAGTAGAAGACTGCTACTTCATAACCTTAGGGAGAACATTGTAAAAGACGGTAGAATCAGGAAGGAGGAAAACCGCCGGCATGTGACTGAGGTTTTTAGGATGGCTGGCCTACCTCCCACGACACCAATAGTCAAGTGCCATCGAATAGGACTATGGCGTGGAGCACAACCAGCGCCGCCACGACCCCTGGTAGTTGTATTCCACAGTGTCTACTGGAGGGATATGCTGCTGTCCAGGGCGGGAGCAGTTGAGGGCAACACGCAGGGAATGGTTGGGGTTACACCTGACAGCCCAGCATTTGTGAAACCGGCTAATGCCATAGTCTCGCTGAGAACGGGCACACCTGATCTTAAGAGGCCGAAGCTACATATAGCGAAACTGGAGATGACTCCTCTTGGGAAGTCAACACCTAAGGCCCAAGGAGTAATCCAGATACCAAAGGTGGCTTCAGGCTCCGGTATACAAAAAGCCAAAGATCAGAAAGTTCGAAAGACCAAAAACAAGGGGACTCACAGGGCATTTAGTCCGGTTGGTGTTGAGAACGTGCAGCCAGCCAGCCCGATTCTAAAGGATACCCCCAAGAAGTCCTCTCTGGTGCACCCAGCGAAGTTGGAGGTATCAGAGGGAAAAGCCGAGGAAACCAGTTGGGCTAAGGTGGTCGCAAGACCATCCCGGGCTATCGGTATGGCGACTCAAAAGGGGGTAACGTCCTTTGTGCATGTCGAGCCTGACACTGGGGCGACGGGTGGAAAAGAAAAAGCCACGACACTCAGAGTCTCACTCGATATGCAAGATGCTGCACCGCCGACACCCTTAGAGGCAAAAAACGGGGCATCACCTCGGAGATTGCGCCCGAGGATACCCTAGCCCTAGAATTAGCAATGAAGTCAGTAACGAGGACCAGGGAACCGTCAATATGGTACACCAATACCTGCAGTCTCCCGGGAAAAAGAGGGGAGTTGACGGCTAGGATCGCAGAGTCTGAGGTCGTTGCGTTGACGGAAACTTGGATAAAGCCATATACTGACATGCGCTTCCAGGGATACGCTGCCTACAGACAGGATAGAACAGATGGAAGGCAGGGGGGCGGAGTGGCACTTCTAATACGGACCGACATAGGCCATTGGGAGGCTCCGTTCAACTTAGTCTCCGGTAATGTACAGGTCAGATCCTGCTTTATTAGGATCGAGGGGCGTACAGTATGCATTATCTGTATCTACAGGGCACCGCTAGCCACAGATGAGGAAGATGTTGAGCTTTTCCAAATGCTGGATGCGGTGCTGGCACAGACAAAGGAGTTCATCTTATTAGGGGATCTCAATCTACCCGAAATTAACTGGGAAAACGGGATCGCACCAAGGGGATCAACGGGCGACAAATTTCTGCAGTGGGTCCAATTACATGCACTTACGCAGCATGTGACACAGGCCACTAGACACAGAGGTGGACAGCACCCGTCTCTCCTTGACTTAATCATAACGCGGCACCATCAGGACGTTAAGGAAATTAAGTGGGAAGAGCCACTTGGAAAAAGTGATCATGTAGTCCTAAGGGTCACACTAAGACTAAGCAAGGCGCCGAAGGAAATCGTGTTACGTCGGCGCTATGGGAGAATCAACATAGGTGAACTGAAGAAGGCGGCGGAGGAAATTCAGTGGACACCGAGACACACAAATGCCTCCGTAGAGGAACGTTGGGAGACCATCAAGATGGGGCTACTCGAACTTACAGATGAGTTCGCACCCCTGATGGTGGCAAGCAGTAGAAGTCTACCCCCATGGTGGAAGTCGAAGGTCCGCAAGGCCATAGTTATTCGTAGGCAACGATGGGCGGCGTACAAGCTGTACAGAACTCAGGGGGCATGGAATAGCTATAAGATGGCTAGGAACAGGGCTCAAGAGATCCAAAGAGTGGAGAAATATGCTTTCGAGCGTCGGTTAGCGGCGTCGGTCCGCACAAACCCAAAGCGATTCTACGCCTACGTGCAATCTCACAAACGTATGAGAGAGAGCGTAGCAACTTTGGAAGGAGCACAGGGGCGACTAGCTCTAAACGACGAAGACAAGGCTGACACGCTCTTGGAATTCTTCAAGAGCATATATCGACCAGAAAATAGTTTGGAGGAAAGAATGGAGGGCCCACAGGCGCCTCCAATACCCGAACTTACTGTAGGAGAAGAAGAAGTGTACGCGGAGTTGCAAACTTTGAATAGGAACAAAGCAGCAGGTCCAGACGGGATTCATCCAGCAATCGTTCAGCCTCTGGCCGAGGTCCTGAAGGCTCCGGTGACGAAGCTGTATGAAACGTCACTAAGAGAGGGAACTGTGCCGGGAGACTGGAGGAGAGCAACAGTGGTAGGCATATACAAGAGTGGGCCCCGGCAAAAGGCGGAAAATTACCGGCCGGTTAGCTTGACTTCGGTACTGTGTAAGTGCCTGGAGCGAATAGTCAGGAAGCAGATCTCTAGGCATTTGGTTCAACACAACCTCATATCAAATGCTCAGCATGGGTTTGTGGCAAAGCGATCCTGTCTGACGAATCTCCTGCTGTTCCTCGATGAGGTAACCAAGCGTCTGGACGAAGGGCAATCGATTGCGGTCTGTTACTTGGACTTCAGCAAGGCATTTGATTCCGTGAACCACAGATTTCTGGACGTCAAACTGCAGTCCATGGGAATTGTTGGAAAGGCCAGACAATGGATAAGTAGTTTCTTAGCAGGGCGAACCTTTAGTGTTAAGGTGGGGAACCATGTTTCAAAACCGGAAGGTGTAACGAGTGGGGTGCCACAGGGCTCGGTGCTCGGCCCTCTGCTCTTCCTCATCTTCATCAACGACCTAGCACGTGGGCTTACAAACCCCACCTTTATGTTTGCCGATGACGTCAAGATAGCTGGAGTAGATATAGAACTTGACGTGTTAGCAGTACAAAACTGGGCACGCAAATGGGACCTTCCACTAAACCTCACCAAGTGTCAATGCTTGACCACAAATACAGGGGCTAGTGAGAATAGTGTGGGTTCGTTGCAAGTGGTCTCGCAGGTCAAAGACTTGGGCGTTATAATGGACAACAGCTTTAAGCCGTCAAAGCAGTGCACCTCAGCAGCCAATACGGCCAGGAGGGAACTCTTTCGAGTTAGATCCATTATGTCGTGTAGAGATCCGGAGATATTCGTTCCGATATATCAGGCCATAGTTAGGCCGCATATGGAGTACTGCGTGCAGGCCTGGGCACCGTACTACCAGAAAGATATCGACTGTCTGGAGAAAGTGCAAGGGCTAGCCACTAGAATGGTGGCTGGGCAAAGGGGGTTTAACTACACAGAGCGTCTCCGTGCCCTAGACCTATTCTCGATGGAAAGACGGCGCATTCGCGGGGATTTGATAGAAACCTTCAAGGTAATAAAAGGACTGTCAGGAATAAGTCGAGAAGACCTTTTTTCGCTGATCCCCGAGAGAGGCACAAGGGGGCATAGCCTTAGATTACAAAGGAAACATTCGAGGCTCCAAATTAGGGCGAAGTACTTCTCAAATAGAGTGGTACCCTATTGGAATAAGCTCCCGGAAGAGGTCATAAATACCACAACAGTGAAAGCCTTTAAGAAAGCACTAGACATATGTTGGGTGGCGGTATACCCCGAGTTATGCTAAGCAACTTTTAGGGTCAGATGCAATTTACTTATTGTTTCCACCTTACTCTGCCAGGGCTGATACTGCACAAAATTTCTGCCTTTCAGAAAAAGAAAATCACACAGTGTTGGGAGCTACGGAAACGCGCCGACAACACAACTATCTGGACACACGATTGGCTCTAGCCACACCAAGTCCTGTGCAAACTGAACTGAACTGAACTGAACAACTCAGCGGCGAAGAGAAAAGCGTAAGCGCACAATTGGTTCAGGGCAGATCAGGTCTTGAAGTCATGAAGTTGTAGTGACCTCGATTGTTTTGGAAAATGACTATTTTCTGGACACCATTTTGGATCCATTTTCTCCACGATCTTTTCTGACGTTTGACATTGACCGCAGTGTTCTCCGGTTGCCTACGTTTTAGCGGACTGACTTTTCCGAGGTTTCCGTCGACCTCGTTTTAAATCACTTTCACTTTCGGTCGTTCGCTCGCGGTTCGCTGTCTGCATAGCCGTCGCTTTTCGTTCCGTTTTCCGTTCGGTGTACCTCTCGTATCGGTACTGTTTCGGTGCCACGATATATAGAATACACCTCGCATCTGTAAACCGACTTACGTCTTCTCTATTCGTCCGATAGAGGGGATATCGTCGGTATTCGCTGCTAGACCCGATAGGAGACACGTTCGCCAGCCGCTGTCGAACGTCTTCTATAAAGTACTGCACGGGTTCGAGGCTTTGAGCCCAACTGTCCCCGTTCTCAAGGAAATCTTTCATCTTCTGTCGGATTCACCGAGCTGGAACGAGAGTAAAATGAAGCGTGGAGGGGCGCGGGTGGCAGCAAAATCAAAATACTCATAAAATCATGCAGTGTCTTCAGTTCAGTCTAGTTCAGTTTGCACAGGACAGTTAATGGCCACGGCCAATCGAGCGTCCAGAATTCCTTCGATGGAATGCACACCAGGTATGCACCCCCCACTGCCGAATGTGTTTCTTCAAATCCCCACTAAAAATGAGGAAACCGAAAACCTCGTCGCACATCAACTGCGAGAGACATTGTGCATTTTGAGTCTTCATTGAGACAGTATACAATGATCGAAAAAGTCGATTAAACCATACTCCAGAAGGTCCACATTGCTACCCGTCATCCATCTAGTTGGCCTATCCAAGGCTCACTACGAGGAGACGTCTCGCACCACTTGCGATCTAGGGCACCTTTGACGGATTGGACGGAATGCAGATCTACCATTCCACCAGGCAGACCGTTCCAACTGTTCACCACCCTGTTGCTGAAGAAGTGCGATCTAGCCATCAACCTAGCTCGGGCTTTATCAGCTTCTGTTTATGTCCCCTTGTTCTGGGATTTACGGCCACTTAGAATAGACTGTCTGGTCTAAGGCCATAAAAGCCCTTCATTGCCTTAAACGTTTCTATGAGATCTCCTCGACTTCTCCTTCCTTCCGACGAGAAGAGATTCAAATCACTGAGTCTCTGCTCATACTTCTTGGCCCTATGTCCTTCAACCATTCGTGTGGCAAGACGTTGGACTTTCTCTAGGCAGGCGGCGTCCTTTTTGTGGAAAGGTGATCGAGCCTGCACGATACCTTCTAAGTGAGGTCGTACTATAGCCATGTAAACAGGTACGAATACCTCCAGCTGCCGGCAAGATAAAGCCGAAAGCAGTCTGAAGAGCTCACCACGAGCCCTTTGTGCAGCGGCGTTGCACTAGCCCGACCATTCAAATTCACTTCTCATGATGACCCCAAGGTCTTCAACCCTACTGACGGCTTCTATGGTGAACAGCCATTGATCACGAGCGGCTGTCAGGCTTCTGTTGCCCTCGGCAACAAACGGCTTTTTCATCGTTCAGAGGTAAGTCCCATTTGTATGCCCAGTCCAAGACGGTACCTATTTCCCTGCCCAAGTCTGCCCTACCGTCAGATCCAACGATCTTCACATCATCCACAAAAGTAAAGCTGGACGATTGAAGAGCGGATGCCAGGTCATTAATAAATAACAGGAATAGGACCGGGCCTAGGACGGACCCCTGATTTACACCACTAGTGACGTACACCAAACAGGGGCACCTATCCCATACTTTGACGTAAAACGTCCTGTGGGAGATAAATTCCTCCAGCCACCTAAATACTGGCCCACCTATGCCGAACGTCTTCATCTTGCATAGCAAAAGACGATGATTAACGGAGTCGAACGCCTTGCTAAAGTCGAGGTAGCATACCTCAACTTCCTTACCTTCGTCCAGTCTTCGAGTTACTTCATCCAAGAAGCACAGGAGATTGGTCAGACGAGATCGCTTTTTCAGGATTCTATGCTGTGCCGGACTTAACACTGAATGCTCCAGTAAGTGCTGGCAGATGTGGGCACGAATGATCTTCTCCAGGACCTTACATAGGATGCTAGTTAGGCTTACCGGTCTGTAGTTCTGCACAGCCTACTTAGGCCCACTCTTATGTATTGCTACGACTGCCACGACTTTCCAGTTGTAACAGCCGGTCGTGGAAAATCCCCCTTTTTCCCTCGCAATTCAATGTTTTTCCCAACATCACTCATTTCCATACACTATTGACTTGTCTTTACGAACTGGTTGTTTTTCTGGACCAATTGTTGCTTGTTCGCGCCCAGAGCGCTACATTGGCACATCCTTGTTCAGGACCTGCGTGACGCACGTGCTGTTTGCTCACACGCTGCTATTCGGTTTCTCGTTGTTGAGTCCTTGTGATCGTATTATTGAGGTTTGTATATTTTTTATGTCACTGTTTATTGTAATAATCTAATATCGTATAATATCACGGATAATCGTCTTTTGATTTCGGGATCCGTTGCGAATTTGGCTACGCATTGCTCAAACGTTCGTTACAATACTCAATAGATCAATTTGGAACGAGGAAAAACACGCAAAATGCCAAGAAAAGGATCAAAAGCAGTCGAATCCAGACAGGAAGTAATACGGCAAGTCTCTGGGGAGGTTTTGGGTACATATGATTCTTTAGTTAATGCTAGATCGCCTAGTCCTGTCAGTGCTAGTTCATGTGTTTTTAAAACAATATTGATCGCAAGGATGTCGATTTATATAAGCTGAGGATACTAGACCTAGAACAACAGTTACTATCAGCTAGACTACAGGCGCAGGAGGCAGAGAAGTGTACACAGAAGCAGCGAGAGCATGAGACCAGCGACTTCGACACTTCCGATAGATCAGGGTGCAATAAGATAGGGAACCCCACGCCGGTCGCCAACTACAAACCACCATCGATCGATCTGCCTAGAGTGGAACTAACGGTTTTCGACGGGCGAGCTGAGCAATACTGCAAGTTTGTCAAGCAGTTCGAGACGTTCGTTGAAAATAAGGTAACCGACCCCGGGCAAAGGCTCCTCTACCTTACTCACTACCGCCGAGGCCGAACAAGAGAAGCTATCGATGGGTGCACCATGCTGGACCGGGAACAAGTCTACACAAGAGCAACGAAGATTCTAAGGGACTTGTTTGGCCAACCGTTCAAAGTAGCCCGTAACCTAATAGAGGGCTTGATGGTAGAGGCAAAGAGAACCAAGGGCGACGTCTACACCATGGCCGACCTGGTGATCAAGACGCAGAACTGCTCAATAGCCCTCGACCATTTAGGTTACAAGGCTGACCTAGACGCCATGCACACTTTGGAAGGCATAGTCCGTCACCTTTCTCCCGAACTACAGGGTCGGTGGGCGGAAGAAGCAGAACGGATAAGCCGAAGCGACAGAGAAGCCAACTTCGAAGACCTGACCGAATACTTGGACAGGCAAACGAAGATAGCTGACAGCAGGTTCGGCCAACTCATCCGGGACAGCAACCGAGCAAACAAGCCCAGAACTAGCCAGGCTCAAACCCCTGCACGTGAACATCCAAGATACCAGCCTTGGACCAATACACATGCCATTTCACGCGATGCTACTGCGCAACCAAATTGCAGATCCTGTGGTACTAGCCATGGACTACCAGAATGCCCCAAGTTCGGCAACGCCACAGTAGACGAACGGTGGGGAATGGCGAGGATGGCAGGAGCATGTTTTATCTGTCTCAACACCACGCACCGGGCAGCAGCCTGTAGGACAAGGAATCGATGTGGTTACGAGGGCTGCACGGGCAGACACCATCGGCTGCTGCATCAGGCGAGAGTAACCTTACCCGAGAAGAGTACCAAACCCAGCGTTATTTGTTCAACGTCACGATCTGCCAGTAAACCGATACGTTTAGGCGTAGTGGCCGTGGGAGTAGTGACCCCGACTGGGTTGGTCAAAGCGTTGGCTTTCGTCAATAGTGGATCCGACACCACTTTAGTGAAAGAGCGGTTTGCCGACAAACACCAACTGGCTAAAGGTGCAACGTCGTTAGCAGTGAGCACGGTGGGCGAAACACAAGTAATGACTGCCGGCCGGTTGAGGTTGCTACTCATCTCTCTAGACACTAACGAGCAAATCGAATCAACGAAAGCATTCACATTAGCTGATCTCCCTATGCTAGCGCCAAGGTCGGTGAACGCAGTCTTGACTAGGTGGCCCCACCTGCAGGATGTAACCGTTGTAGACTGGGAGGATGATGAAGTGGATCTCCTCATCGGCTGCGACGTGCCAGAGGCGCATTGGGTGCTTGACCAGAAAGTGGGCGACCGCCAGGCACCTTATGCCGTACGCACGGCTCTGGGATGGATGTTATACGGTCCAGTAGGGGTACGTGGTTCCGTGAATTACTTATCCGCCGAAACGGACTGCATAGAGTACCATTTGCAGCGGCTGTATAAAAAGGAGTTTGATGACATTGGAGGCGAAAGACATTGGAGGCGATGACCACTCCGCTGTACAAACGGTGTGGCAAGGCACTAGAGGCCTCAAAAAACAGTTCGAGGTTCCCCTCTCATGGCGCACATCGGTCGACCCGTGAACTGACAACAGAAATTGTGTTCTCCAACGATTACTACGACTAAAAGAACACTTCATTCGAGACCAGAATCTGTGGGAACGATACGCGGATTTGATGAAGCGAAACGAGGCCCTCGGTTACGTTGAAAAGGTGCCTGCCAACACCGACGGCAAAAAGGGTATCTGGTATCTGCCTCACCAACCGGTTATCAACCCCAAGAAACCCAACCACCTGCGGGTGGTTTTCGACTGTGCGGCCAAGTTCCAGGGCAAGTCGTTAAACGATCGCCTACTACAAGGGCTTGACTGGACCACACCACTGATCGATGTTCTGTGCCGTTTCAGAGTGGGTTAAGTGGCTTTGTCTGCCGACATCAGGGAAGTGTTTCAACAGGTGAAGATTCCGGTAGGAAAACGAGATGCTTTGCGCTTCCTGCGGTGGGAAGGGAGCGACCGGGACAACGCAGTGGTGAACTATAGGATGACCGTCCACCCCTTCGGAGCCATATCGTCACCATTTTGTGCCAACTACGCCCTCCGAGAATCAGCGAACAAACATGGCGATCTAGTACATCGGACGGTGGTAGAAAGCGTCAGCAGAAACTTCTACGTCGACGACTACCTTGAGTCATTCGATGATGTGGAATCAGCTCTAGAGCAGTTCAGGGGTCTGACGAGATTGCTGGAAGAGGGCGGCTTCCATCTAACTAAATGGATGTCGAACGCTTCAGAAGTGCTGAAGGTCATCCCGTATCACGAAAAGGCCGAAAGGGTAAGAGATTTGGATGGATCTCTACTTCCTATCGAGCGCACCCTAGGGATACAATGGGACGCGGAAACGGACGATTTTGTTTTCGAACTGAACGTTCCCCAGCTGCCAATAACCCGTCGTGGCATACTATCTGCCGTCTCAAGTTTGTTCGACCCGCTCGGTTTCGTCTCACCATGGCTGCTACCCGGAAAGATCTTGCTGCAGCGGTTGTGCCGTAAGAAAGTTGATTGGGACCAGTCACTGGACCGAGAGGACCGGTTGGACTGGGAAGAAGTTTTGAACACCTTGAAGAAATTAGGGGACATAAGAATCCCACGACGTTTGACTCCTGGCCATACGACACGGACTGGGGAACTACATGCCTTTTCCGATGCATCCGAAGTCGGTTATGGAGCTGTGGTGTACGGACGATGGTGCGCAGGAGATGGACAATATACCACGAGGATCCTGTTCGCCAAAGCCCGCGTTGCTCCACTAAAGTCGGTCTCAGTTCCGCGCCTTGAACTTAGCGCAGCCGTGTTGGCAGTCAGGGTGGTGCAAGCTGTGAAGAGATGTTTCGATCTCTACAATTGGTCGGTGAGCTTCTGGACGGATTCAATGATAGTACTTTACTATATCAGCAACGTCCGGAGCCAGTTTAGTACTTTCGATGCTAACCGGCTCACGATTATCCACGATGAATCAGCCATGAACCAGTGGAATCATGTCCGGTCTGGCGATAATCCGGCCGACCTGTGCTCTCGAGGTGCGACCAACTTCAGGCAACTAGACACGTGGACGAGAGGGCCAAACTTCCTGCACTTGCCCAAACAGGACTGGCCCGTGTTCGAATTAAAACCCCCTACGGAAGTGGAACTGGAGATCAAAGGCGTAGTGATAGCAACCAACGTCGTCGAAGCGTCATCCATTCTATCGCGACTGGTCAGGTTTTCTTCCCGGGTGAAGACTCTTCGTTCGCTAGTTTGGTTAACCAGGTTCAAGAGAAATTTACTAGTAACGAAAGGGCTACGGCCCTCAGGCCGGATACGGGTCGGCCCGATAGGTCCCGATGAGCTACTAGCGGCAGAGTACGATATTTTCAGAATGATACAACGCGAGGCTTTCGCCCGAGAACTCAAGAGGGCGGAAGAAGTGGGGCCATCTCCAAGAGGGAGCTGAAGCGTTTAAACCCCGAACTCATCGACGGACTGCTGCGGTCGGATGGTAGGCTGACCAACGCCCACCTGAACTTCGACACAAAATACACTTTAATGCTGCTGGCTCGACAACCTGTAGTAGAGCTAATGATTCAACACGTCCACGCCGTGGAGGGACATGCCGGGGAAAGTCACATGACGAGCGTCATCCGAAAGCGCCTTTGGTTGTTGAGAGGACGAGAGACTGTAAAACGCGTAATCCGACGGTGTGTGCAATGCAGGAGACGCAGTGCCACAGCAAGCAAACAACTCATGGCCCCACTACCAGAATGCAGGGTGACTACGGGCTGGTGGCCGTTCAGTGACACCGGGTTGGACTATTTCGGGCCCTTGTGGATCAAGTGCGGGAAAAGATTAGAGAAGCGATATGGATGTATCATGACGTGCATGAAGTCACGTGCGGTACACCTAGAAGTCGCACATTCGATGACGGCCGATTCGTTTCCACGGGCCTTGCAGAGATTTATCAACCGAAGAGGCGTACCGGCCGATATATACTCAGATAATGGATCGAACTTTGTGGGCGCTTACCGGGAATTGCAGCGTTGGCACAAGAACATACGCAGGGACGAACTGCAGGATTAAACCGTGGCCTACGGCATACGATGGCATTTCAACCCCCCACAGGCCAGCCACCGGGGCGGCGTATGGGAACGCACGATCCGGTCCGCCAGACGGATATTGCTGTCAATCATGGAGCAGCAGCCGCCCGACGACGAGACGCTGAACACCGTCATGACTGAGGTGGAGCGAATCCTGAACAACCGCCCCTGGTTCCAGTATTGAACGGCGACCCCACCCACCTGGCGCTCACCCCGAACGACTTATTGACATTAAGGTCGAACGAGGGTTTCCAAGGGCCGGTAAACCTTCGCGAGAGCTACCTCCACGGATGGAAGCAAGCGAACTATCTGGCCAAGGTCTTCTGGAGGCGATGGCTGCGGGAGTACCTACCGGCTTTGCAGACTCGACAGAAGTGGCTGGCAAAAACAAGACCATTCAAAGTTGGGGACGTGGTTATGATCGCCGACGAACGCGCACATTTCAGCACTTGGTCTTTGGGAGTAGTTACGGAAACCATCAAAAGCACTGACGGAATGATAAGAACGGTGAAAGTGAAGACAGCTAACGGAGTGCTAATTCGTGAGCTACGCAGTATTAACCTACTCGAGAGCGAAGACGGAGGAGCTGATAACCCTGAGGCCCAGTAAACCTTTTTCACACCAGTAATCGAGGTGGAAAAAGAAACACCATATATACCACACGGTCTCCGTCAAACACGTTAACGTGCTCGCGGTCTTTTGTTGACATTACAGAAGGTTCTTTCCGATATGTGGTGATGAGTGCGATTCCATTGTACATCCCGATACATACAAGCATGCACGACGCACTCTACACCCCGTAACCCCATCAGACATGTGACAGTGTTCGTTGTTTTTCTTTTTGTTGACGTTACCGAATGCTCCTTGCATATGTGGAAGTAGCGGAGCTCAGGTCACACATACATGCTACATTTACTCGTTTTCTTGCCACGCGGTCTTTTGTTGACATTGCAGAAAGTCCTCCTTTGATGTGTAGTCATACCTGTGATTTCATTGTAACCCCGGCACACACACACACGCACACACACACACACACTCTAGCACGTACATCCAGGACCGGACGGCCCCTTACGAGGACAACGTCTATGTGACCATTCACGCCCGCCATCGGTCATTTGGTCTTGTGGAAGATGTAGACTAGCCTCACGTCTACGTATCCAATGGATTAGGTGCCACCAGTAATAGAACGTTGACGACGAGCGTTAGGCGCGCGCACTGACAGCAGGGCCTAGGCAGGTAGAAAGAATCAACACCTTTATACCGAACCTTTGACTCTGTTAAGGATCCAGGAGGATTTTGGTGGGCGGTGTAACAGCCGGTCGTGGAAAATCCCCCTATTTCCCTCGCAATTCAATGTTTTTCCCAACATCACTCATTTCCATACACTATTGACTTGTCTTTACGAACTGGTTGTTTTTATGGGCCAATTGTTGTTTGTTCGCGCCCAGAGTGCTACTTCGGCTCATCCCTGTTCAGGACCTGCGTGACGTACGTGCTGTTTGCTCACACGCTGCTATTCGGTTTCTCGTTGCTGAGTCCTTGTGATCGTATTATTGAGGTTTTTTTATGTCATTGTTCATGTAATAATCTAGTATCGTAGAATTTCGCGGATAATCTTCTTTTGATTTCGGGATCCGTTGCAAATTTGGCTACGCATTGCTCAAACGTTCGATACAGCTGTTGTAGTCGCTAGGAGACCAGAAGAAAATGAAATCCTAGCTACCGATTGTAGTTTCTCAGTCCTGTTGGTCGGTAAATCCATGGTGAACTTCCCAACTTATTGCTAACAGTCGGTTGTAAATATTGTCACGAAATCTGCGAAGTTTACGGGATTTCGTAGTTGGCGACCGCGACGGCTACTTCGCGTTGCGGGTACGGTTGTAGAATCTGATGGACTAGCTGCCGAGCCCTCGCCAGGCGAAATTGTGGGTGGTTTGAGTAATCACTCGCTCGATGTAGGTAACTGAGTGGCTTGAGCAGGTGTAAACTGGCTGGGCGGCTCGCACTCCATGACGGCAGGCTTGAAGCTGTCGGCAGACACGGTGTCGTGTCGTCCGCTGATGTCTGTGATAAATGTTTTTGCCCTACGTTTTGTCACCCGAAACGGGTCAGTGTATGACGCTTGCGGTGGTGACCTAACGCCATCGACGCGAAAGAATACGTGAGTAGCGGTTTCTAACGCAGTTGGGACATAACTTGTAGGCTGTTGTTCACGCGGCGGACTGGCCTTGAGCACTCGCATGTGCTACGTAAGGCGTTGAGCATAGTCGCCGTTGTCGAACGTCACGGTTGGTGAGGGACTACCAACTCCCCAGGCAGACGAAGTGTACAGCCATATACTAGTACGGCCGGTGTTGTGTGCAGTTCCTCCTTAACAGTACTACGCAGGCTTAAGAGTGCTAATGGTAGTGTTTCACTCCAAAAGGGGTTACCCTCTGCTCGAAGGGCGGCTTTTAATTGTCGGTGGAAACGCTCAGCCACACCTTCGGCCCGAGGGTGGTAAGCTATCTTCTTAACGTGTTGGCAACCGATCGTAGCGAGTAGGCTGCCGAAAGCGCCGTACAAGTGTGGACCACGATAGGTGGTCACTATTGCCGGGCAACCGAAATGACTAACCCAACCGGTCACAAAAGCTTTCGTGGTCTCTTCCGACGTGGGACGAGGGATAAGAATGGCCTGTGGCCAGAGAGTAAAACGATCCACGCCTGTGAGTATGTAAACGCATTCAAGCGAAGGTGGAAGTGGTCCTACGAGGTCGACGTGCACATGATGAAAACGTGTTTCAGGTTCTGGGAACCTGGCTAACGCCGTCCTAGTGTGCCTATGGATCTTAACACGTTGACACTGCAGGCAAGCACGAGCCCATTGGCGGACATCTCGTTTGCCATTGTGCCAAACAAAACGCTCAGTTATCAGTTTCGACGAGGCCGTCACATCCGGGTGAGCCAGACTGTGGAGTGTCAGGAAAGCAGGATAACGGTGGGCAGCAGGAACCACCGGACTAGGGTGACCTTGCGACACATCGCACACGATGGTATTTGGGGAAGTTGGGATAGGTACTGTAGTCAAGCTCAAGGAACCGTTTTGTCGAAGTTGTTCGATGTCAGGGTCCATGGTTTGGGCCTGTGCCGTTGCATCCAAGTTGATGTTAGGCGTCGGTGACAGACTTAGTTGATGTACGCGTGATAAGGCGTCGGCGACGGGATTAAGTACCCCAGAGACGTGTTGTATGTCCGCAGCAAACTGTGAGACAAAGCCTAAGTGGCGAATCTCGCGTGGTGAGTTTCGGTCGGGAGCTGACTTTAGTGCGTAAGCCAAAGGCTTGTGGTCTGTAAACACCGTAAACGAACGGCCTTCGAGTGTATGTCGAAAATGACGGATTCCCTAGTAGATGGCTAATAACCCCTATCCAATGTGCTGTACCTACAGTCAGCGGGTTGTAGGCGCTTGGAGAAGAATGATAACGGTTGCCAGGAGTCGTCTACGAACTGTTGCAGTACGGCTCCAACCGCTGTATCCGAGGCAACCGCCACTATCGATATAGGGGCCAAAGGGTCGTGGTGGGTGAGGAATGTTGTCTTGGCGACAGCATCTTTGACCAAGGCGAATGCGGCTTGTGTCGTGTCGGGAAACACGAACTTCCGCTTACCTCCGCGCAACAGGTCGGTGAGGAATCGCATCATTTCCGAGCAGTGGAGAATAAATCGGCGGTAGACATTCAGCAGGCCGGCAAACTGACGCAACTGGCGAAAAGTTTGGGGTTCAGGGTAGTCGCGAATAGCGGGAACTTTATTTGACAGAGGGCGGATACCCGAGGATGAAATAGAATGTCCTATGAAAGTGATATCAGACCGGCCTAATTTGCATTTCGCGATATTGATCGTAACGCCGTGCTGGCTAAGGCTTTCGGAAAGTGCTCGTAAATGTACGGCGTGCTCTTGCTCTGAAGAACTCGCCACCAAAACATCATCCAGGTATACGTAGACATTTTCTAAACCACGAGTTGCCTCGTGCATGAACCGTTGGAATGTCTGGGCTGCATTGCTGAGTCCAAACGGCATTCGCAGACACTGGAACAGCCCGAAAGGCGTAGTGACGACAGTTTTAGGGATATCGGCCTCTGCTACCGGGATCTGGTTGTACGCCCGAACCAAATCGATACGGCTGAAGACGGAGCAACCTGATAAAGACGAAGTAAGGTCCTGTATATGGGGAATTGGGTATCAGTCAGGGACGGTGACTTTGCTAAGTGCTCTGTAATCACCACAGGGTCGCCAGTCGCCGCTAGATTCAGGAACCATACAAAGAGGGTAGCCCAAAGGCCACAAGAAGGGCGAATTATGCCCAGTTCTAGCATGTGTTCGAATTCAGCCTGTGCAACACGAAGCTTGTTTGGTGCTGACCGACACTGTCTACTGAACACTGGGGTCCCTTAGTGTCGATATAGTGAGTGACGTTGGTGGTCACTGCTAGGAGAGGCCCGGCCTGCCGAAACATCGTCGGGTAGGCGGCGCTGAGTTTGCTATAAGGTTAGTATGCCGGTGATTGAACATGAAAAAGGCGTGACATGATTCACTCGCGAATTATAACCAGCAAAAGCGAGAGTGGTCTGACGATCCACCACTCTGCGGCGCCGTGCATCAGCTAACAAGCCAAAGTGTTGCAGGAAGTCAATGCCTAGAATTGGGTACGGGACGTCGGCGATGGTGAGTACCCAACGAAAATTACGCTTTAAACCTAAGTTTAAAGTGAGCGACCGCTGGCTAAACGTTGGGATGGCCGTGCCATTGGCAGCGCGTAGTGTTTGGGCCTGCGGTGTGCTATTGTCGTCTTTCGCTCGGACGAGGATGCTCATTTCGGCACCGCTATCTACAAGGAATAGACTATTTGAAATGATGTCCTCTACGTTCAAAAAGCGACTGTTGGTCTGATACTCGGTTTCGTGGGTCGCCACCACGGGTCTGAAGTCTAGTTTCCCTGATGAGCAACGGGAAACGTACACCCTGGTTCGCATCTTTTGGCTCCCTCACCAAAGCGACTGTGGTATTTACAATACCCTTCTTTTGGAGGGCCTAGACGTCGTCGCAATGACGGGCTATGGAGCTTAGGTGAGCGTGCGCGGTGCCGCTCCTGTGACCCACTTCTTCTAACTGCTAGGCGTTGCAGGCTCGCGTCAATTGTAGACAAAACTGACGCGAGGTCGTTAGATGTTGGCAAGGCAGGCACCATTGTGAGGAAGGACCTGGTTACTCCAGCCACAGCGGGGTTGAATCGTGACATAATATCATCAGCTGTTGCTGCAGTTTCCTCCAGCGAACACTTGTGCGTGGCACTTAGTAAAACTGGAATTGTATGCGGCAAACGCTGCAACCAAAGTTCCCTCAAGAGCGGGTCATCGCCTACCATCGGTCCTCTCAAGCGCTGCATCTCACGCAGCAGTTCGGAGGACTTCCTACATCCAAGCTCAACTTTTTGAAGTTGTTGCATACGTTCATCCTGCCTTGGGGTCGCGCGGGCAATGACGTACTCCTTCAAAGCCTCGTAGCTTCGGGAAGATATTATTACGTCCCTAACTTGCATTGTGACCTCCGGCGGGAGGCGGCCTGCTACCCACCTGAAACGGCCGGCGTCACTGGTTATGCGGCAGTTTTCGAATTCTAACTCGACCAGCATGAACCAGAGTTCTGGATCAGCAGGCGTGAGTGCCGGTATGTGCAGTTTGATCGCCCCAACGGTGGGGTCTGAGCAGGGTTTCCGTTCAGCAGACACAGCGATGACTTTATCGAATACAGAGGGGGGGGGGAAATCAACGAAAAGTTTGGCAATATAATCTTAGAAAGAAAGAAATTCACTACGAACTAGACACCAAAATTACGTATGGATAAAAAAATTATTTGATAAACCGACCAACAACAATAATCAGCAGATAGGGAAACAGTAAATCACACAAAAACATACGCAGACGGGACATTGAACGGTAGAAAACAAGGAGACTCTTGTGACCTGGGGATCACTTCGGGCTCACCAATTATAAGGGTGATTAGACCTTACCTCGCGGTCTCCTTAGTAAACGCGTTCTTCGGTCCTTTGTACTGCATGGACCACCTGTACGTTACTCTAATGTGCGGCACTGTATGAATATGTTAACCAGAACAGTATTCTCCACGACCCGTGAGAACGAGAAGACGATTGGGAGAGATGGTGGTTAGCGTGTATTTGGGAGCGTGCGTGAGAGCGTACGCAAGGGCAACGGTCAAATGGCAACCGCGCTTGGCATTCAGCGTTCAGTTAAACAATAAACGGGTAAAAGTATGAACGAAGATGGCCACGGCCACAGTCTCACTGTGGACAGGGCCTTATGCGGAGTGGGGCTGCGACGTTCATGAACATATATGCAATAAAAGACATCTGTTTCTTTTTTTTGACAAACAGTTGTTGGGAGAGACCTAGGTAGAGGTCTAGCTTTTTCTTGAAGATAGTTTCGTTCTGCGAGAGAACAATAACTTCCGGAAGTGCGTTCCACAGATTAACAACCATGTAGCCAAAAACGGTAATCCTTGGTGAAGTGCCTGGCCTCGGTTTGAAAACCTTTCTGCTGTGACCACAGAGAGAAGAGGCTGGACTGACGGAGAAGAAGCAATCGCTTTGACTTGAGTCGATAAGTTGGAACGTTAGAAAAAGATCACCCCTCACAAGTCTTAAGTCTAGGGGATAAAGATTGAGGAGAGAGAGGCGGACGGGATAAGGTAGGTGGGATGGACCTCCTACTCCTTTGGTGGAGGCCCTCTGAACTCTTTATATGGTCTCACGGTCTCGGACAATACCAGAGTGCCCTATCTGACTAACGCATTCCAGCCGAGGTCTGATACACGTGCCGGAAATTATGGGGAAATCATCCCTAAATATGCGCGGGAAGGCCCTTCGAGTCATATTTAGGTCTGGAAAGGCACACTTGCACGCATGTTGATGATGATGAGAGAAGGACAAGCTACAATCTAAACAGAAACCGAGCACCTTGTGTCGGCCAACCCTAGGCAGTGTGGTTGCTCCATTAATGGAAAACGTGCGACCCGTCTCTCTACCGAGAGACAAGTTCACGCATCTGTCATCATTAACTGGGAGGTTCCAATCCTCGGACCAGCGCTTTGTTTCATGGACTGCAATTTTCAGGTCTTCAGCGTTTGAACTTCAGAGAGTTACATCGTCTGCATACACGACAGTGTTCGCATGAAGGGCTGTCGGAAGATTGTTTATGTAGATCAAGAAAAGAAGAGGACCTAAGACCGACCTTTGGGGGGGGCCCAGTTGGTACTGGGAAGGGTTGAGACAAAACATTCCCGACTTTGACCACAAAGGTGTGGTCGGTAAGGAAGCTGCATAGGATGGCAAACATGGGGCCCATAATCCCGTACGTCTGCAGCTTATAAAGAAGAGGAGCAAGGGGGACCTTATCGAAGGCCTTAGCAGAATCGATGAGTAAATCTTGTGAGAGCTGGCCATCATCATAGGCTTCCGTTAGACTATCCATGGCAGTAAGCATATTGGTGATGCACGATCTGCCAGGAAGAAACCCATGTTGGGACGAGAGAGGATCCTATTTCTATCCAGATGGGAAAGGACCTTACACTTAGGAATTCCCTCGAAAATCTTGCTGGTGATCCTAGTGAGACCTATGGGTCTGTAACTAGAAGCAAGATGTCTACTACCCTTCTTACAGATGGGTGAGATATCTGCTTTCTTCCAGATACTGGGGAAAACTCTATCGTCAGCACGTCGCTGAAAAAGCGAGGCATAAGGAGCAGCTAATATGTCCGCGGCTTCCTTGAGGATACCGGGGTGGATTAGGTCAGGACCCATGAAAAAATATTAGTTGAGCCGTCGGAAACCTTGTGCGACTGCACCAATGGGAATAGTGACGTGGTTAACGGTAGTGGTCAGAGATATCACGTGCATGATAGGGTTGAATGATACGGTATAGAGCTCAAATTGTACGGAAGTAGGAGCTGAATGCCTCGGCTACTTGGCTAGGGGCAGTGATTGGAGATCCGGCACTATCTTTGAGAGCTAGCGGCGTCGGAGCTTTGCCCCTTAGACGGTGAATGTACTGAAAGAAACATGCCTTATTGGTCCGTGATCGATCAAGTACGGATATTTGGAAGGCTTTCTGATAAGACCTAATCTTGTCTTTGCATATGTTCCGTATGATTCTGAGATCTTCTGCATCACGAAAAAGGCCTGTGGCTTTATACTTGGCAAAGAGACGTGCGCGCTCGTCTAGAATGTGCCTAATGGGGCAAGGGCGGGGTCGCTTAGCGGTCTGGGGAGAACGAGTTCTGGGAACAAATAGTCCATCAGCTAGGGAGAAGAATTCTCTGAGATTCTCTGCCATTTCATCGGCAGAGTTACCCGGGTTAGTCGAATTTAGCTGGGAGCGGATAAATGCACAGACTTGGTCAAAATTGGTCCTTTTGAAGGACCTAAAAATTATGGTTTCTGAGGGAAGAGGAGGCCATTCCACATTATAATCGAATCCGATGAGAATTTGATCACTTTTGCCGAGGGGCGGCAAGTAGTGCACCACATCTATTTGGGACCAATCACCAGTGATGTCCAGGCCTAGTAGGAACTGGGCGTGTCCTGTGCGATATCTAGTCAGATTTCTTAAGTTCTGCACCCATGAGGTTTTCAGTACGAGATCAAGGAGGGGTTTACCGAAAGTGATATCCGGGGCATCAGCTCTTTGCCAGTTAGTACTGGGAGAGTTGAAGTCACCAGTGACTAACAGATGGATGAAGTCTGTGTAGCTTCTCAGGGAGCCTAATAAGTCTATGAGAATTAGGCTATCAGTTGAATTGCACGCGGGAGAACGATAGACAACACTAGGCAATAGGGAGTCTGTCCTGGAGAGGGCAAACACAGCCCACAGACAATCAATACATGAAAAGGTAGGGGTTGTCAGTAAAGTGGGAGGAGGGATCGAATTATCGTAGTACATGATGACCCGGCCGGCACGGCCTCTACTGGAGTCCCGCTTTACTGTGAAGTATCCCGGAGTGAATATTTCGGCATCAAGAATGTCAAGGGTGAGCCAGGTTTCTGAGGGGTCTATGATCTAAGGCTCCTTATCCAGTGCAAGCTGCCGAAGCTCCGGGATCTCATTCAACACACTCAGGCAATTGCTGTAAAAACACTTGAGCACATGCTCAGGAGTTGTTGCGGAATCACCGGAGACAACTGATTTTAGGACTTAGGGGTGGGAAAGAGGGGAATTTGGGGGGTGAAAAGGAGGCCCTGGGGGAGTCATGGGCTGTGGATATTGGGGAGGGGGGGCTAGAGAGTAGGCAGACTGTTGGGAGGACCAGTAAGTTTCGACGTCTAGTAACCAGGGGGGGGTAACATACCAGGTCAGTTTATTTCGGTTCAGCCTAGTTCAGTTCAGTTCAGTTCAGTTTGCAATGGACAGTTAATGGCCACGGCCAATCGAGCGTCCAGAATTCCTTCGATGGAATGCACACCAGGTATGCACCCCCCACTGCCGAATGTGTTTCTTCAAATCCCCACTAAAAATGAGGAAACCGAAAACCTCGTCGCACATCAACTGCGAGAGACATTGTGCATTTTGAGTCTTCATTGAGACAGTATACAATGATCGAAAAAGTCGATTAAACCATACTCCAGAAGGTCCACATTGCTACCCGTCATCCATCTAGTTGGCCTATCCAAGGCTCACTACGAGGAGACGTCTCGCACCACTTGCGATCTAGGGCACCTTTGACGGATTGGACGGAATGCAGATCTACCATTCCACCAGGCAGACCGTTCCAACTGTTCACCACCCTGTTGCTGAAGAAGTGCGATCTAGCCATCAACCTAGCTCGGGCTTTATCAGCTTCTGTTTATGTCCCCTTGTTCTGGGATTTACGGCCACTTAGAATAGACTGTCTGGTCTAAGGCCATAAAAGCCCTTCATTGCCTTAAACGTTTCTATGAGATCTCCTCGACTTCTCCTTCCTTCCGACGAGAAGAGATTCAAATCACTGAGTCTCTGCTCATACTTCTTGGCCCTATGTCCTTCAACCATTCGTGTGGCAAGACGTTGGACTTTCTCTAGGCAGGCGGCGTCCTTTTTGTGGAAAGGTGATCGAGCCTGCACGATACCTTCTAAGTGAGGTCGTACTATAGCCATGTAAACAGGTACGAATACCTCCAGCTGCCGGCAAGATAAAGCCGAAAGCAGTCTGAAGAGCTCACCACGAGCCCTTTGTGCAGCGGCGTTGCACTAGCCCGACCATTCAAATTCACTTCTCATGATGACCCCAAGGTCTTCAACCCTACTGACGGCTTCTATGGTGAACAGCCATTGATCACGAGCGGCTGTTAGGCTTCTGTTGCCCTCGGCAACAAATGGCCTTTTCATCGTTCAGAGGTAAGTCCCATTTGTATGCCCAGTCCAGGACGGTACCGATTTCCCTGCTCAAGTCCACCCTACCTTAGGCCTGCTGCTTGGTCTGCGCTACACCGGGCCTCCATTTTCCTTAAGTTATGTTTGGATTTTATGTTTATAAAGCTTATAACCTTCTGCCATTTAGCTAGAAAGGCTTAGGAAAAGTGGTAGAGTTTTTTTGCTCAATAACACAGCGCAGTCGAAATCGTTGGTAGGTTGTCGACGTTTCGGTCACAATGGGTAACCTTTTTCAAGAACGGTTTTACAACCGAATGAAACTGAAATAATAGCTTAGAGCAACTGGGTGTTAGTCACAGTGTGTTCGTGTGTTGGTTTGTGTGTTTGTGATGTCGTTTTAGTCTAAGCGGTGGGTGGGTGGGTTGAATCTCCGTCCATACTATGTGTCCGTGTTGGTGGGGTCATTTGAAGTCAACAAGGTGCTATGACCCGTTTTGCTGTTTATCCATCCGCGTCGTAAGTGCCATCCATATGCTTGAAGCCTCTGCCCCATCGTTGCGGTTGAGACATTCCTGTCATTGTTTTTTCATCTCTAATACTCTCGACTTTCATACTTAGAATATGTGAACATTTCATCCTATTGAGTAACGTGTACACCATGATCATGCTTTAGCGCGTGTGTCTCGACCATGGCCGAGAAATATACCAATATTTAACATTTAACATTTAATTGCCAGAGCCTCCGCGTAGAATCGTTCGGCGTACTTACGGAACCCATATTGGAGGATTCTGATGTTTTCGTAGTTGATGATGTGGTTTTCGGATATGGCATGAAATGCGATTGCAGAGTCGCGTTCTAACTTTCTTAAAGCCATTTGGTCCCTCGGTCTGCATTTTTCTTTATTTTTGTGTTCTGCGATTCTGGTTTTGACCTGTCTGCATGTTTGTCCAATGTACTGAGCGGGGCATTCTTTGCCGCTGATCATGTAAACACAGTTGTTCTGTTCGTGTATGTGTTGAGTGGCATTGGTTCTTGTGAGATGGCGTCGCAAAGTGTTATCTATTCGGAAGAAAACGCGAACACCATACGCACCAAGTATTTTCCTGATTGCCTCTGATGTGCCCGATCTGTACGGGATACTAACGGAGGAAAAATACCACAAATTTTCTACGTAGCTTTACACTCCCGAAAAGTTCAACTTACTGACCCATAATCTTTTCGCCTTCTTCACATTACCTCCTGAACCACTTATGGAAGCTCCAAACGTCCTCCGCAAACATGCCAATGTCCCTGGTGCAAATCAGGCAATTCTTACAGTCAGGCTCCGAAAAACCAGGAAAATTCAACCTCAGTCTGCACTTAGTCCACGCTCGGTAGCTCTCGTTGCTGTTTTTGACTTAGTCGACGAGAAGATTAACGAAATGGATCAAAGGGTGGCGCACCTGCATAACCAAATCCAGCCTATCGATGATATTCTATTAAAGATATCCCCTATACCTGGCATAATGGAACCCGCCCCTATAGCTAATCGCCAAAGCCCAGCCATGGCTGGCCGTTTCTTGGAATCAGTTGCGACTGAAGTTCATGAACGTATGGCCAACACCAAAAAAGCGATAGTTTTCAACATCCTTGATGTACTGCCCCTGCCGTCAGCCAAACTTTTTATACTGAAAGCTTGCAACATGGCACACCACCGGTGCTATAGACTCGGCTGCGCAAAAGGTTACAACGCAATGACTGTCCTATGAAGTTCCAATTCGATGACGAAATAACAGCTAGAGAATTCATAACCTTTTGGCAAATGACTGCTAATGCCAACTCATTCAAAAGAATTAGAATATTACAGGATATAAACCCCTCTAAGGAGAGGTTTCTTGATCACTTAAAAGTACTTAGCTTCACCAACGTAACCTGTGGCTGAAATACCTGTTGCAGCGTCCTCTCGCCGCCCTGCAACATAAAAGCCCTCAGCTGCCCGCACTACGCTAGTTGACCTAGACCTGACCATCACCCCATCTCCAGCACATCCTCCTATTAAACAACCCTGACTTCTACCATCAACCCCAGCTCCCACAAACGGCAACGATGTTCATGCCAAACCCACTATTAGCTCAGAGCCATAAAAGCCCGTGCATCCAGGCCCGCCGCTGCTTACGTCAACCTACTGCTCACCTTCTCATCACCGAAAAAGACTCCGGGGAAGTCTGCTGCCAACAGCCCGTCTTGCCCTAACTCATGTCCCACCGTCTTGCGGACGCAAACCGTCCATAAAAGCTATGATCTACTACATAGCCAATCGTCCCATCAGCCGACAGAATACTGTCACCCCACAGCTTTCAGCTACTCCGGCTACGCCGGTAATCCCCCCGTAAGTCTTCACAGAGCCCCATTTAGAACACCCACAAAGCACTCTAAGTATACTCTGGACAATCCGTGCTTATTGGCGAGCAGGAAGCAACCCTGCATCACCCTCAAGCAGCCAACCCCTCCTCGCTGTATAAGCGTGGTACCTCGGCTAACCGACAAAATCCTACTAACGTCACTTTACAATGCAGGCAAAAAAGGCCACCGAGTAATGCATCTTCATGCATCGGGACCAAACATACCGTATTCTACAAGTATCCCGAGACAGTTTCCCAATCATCTGGCTGAGCGCCAGCGCCTCCCGCAGAACCTCTGTAACCAATTTCCCTCTTCTCCAATGATACAAATAAATAACCCACAGTTGAAATATAACCGACGGCCTCGGTTCCCATGCTCCACGCTCTTTCCTGAACACAGGATGGGCCAGCCCAAACAACTACAGTTATTTCGTCGGTCCTGGTCGAGCGATAACTACACGCCCCTGCGTATCCCGTTGAACCCAGTCACCACTACTCTCTACCATCTCACTTGCCCTTACCCATCACTTCAGCATCCAACCCCCACCTGGTTACTTCAACCACCCCGGAAATCCCACCTTCGCAAGCGACCAATTTTTTCTTGACAGCACCTCCCAACCCAGCCTCACCCCTTCTTCACATAGCCGGCTCCCCACTTTTAACCCCTGTTTAGACTCCGTCGCTTCCATACATGACAATCTTGACGTTATGAGTCCACTTAATTATGTTTACCACCTCGGTAGTGTTAGCCACCCACACCCGCCGATAGTTGTTCCTACTCCACGCCATGACGATACAGTTGCGATTGCCTTGCTCCTCGTTAAGGCTTGCTCATTACTGAATAAAACCCACACTCTCCATAATATAGTACTATCTTCTGACTTCGACAACATTGTCATAACCGAAACCTGGCTAAATGATTCTGACCCATCGGACCAAATTTCTATTGCTGGTTATCAAACCTTCATGAAAAATCGTCGTCGTCAAGGAGGAGGCTGTCTAATCTACATTAAAAACAGCTTGTCTACCACTCATCTCTCTGATCCAATACTGGACTCAATTCAGGACTCAATACTGGTAACGGCTCTTCTGGCCAACACTCCACTCCATATCGACTACGTTTATCGACCACCTAATTCAAACATCAAGGACCCCGGTCACGTGGTCAGTGCTTTTGGCCACTTTGCTCTATTACCCTCTTCGCCAAAACTCATTGCCGGTGATTTCAATGCACCTGATATCTGCTGGGCCACCATGTCATCACCCCAATACTCCACGAGCTTCGTTTCGACCGTACGCGCAGGGCGCTGGGTTCAGCACGTAATGACACCAACGAGAGGAAACAGCACACTTGACCTGATATTTTCTATTGGCTTATCAGATGTGATAACTACCGCCCTCAACCTCTTCCCAGGCAGAGATCGCAGAATGGTATCTTGCAGATTCACAGCCGGACCCAGAGACCCCATGTGTAGCTCACCTCAACAGCCCCTGCACACGATCAACCGGATAAACCTTAAGCCCATGCTTTGATCCCTCAACTGAGATGACTACTTCCTACAGCAATACCTTCAGCTCGCCAGTGAAGTGCTCTACTATAGGCTACGTAGCTGCTTGTCAGCAATCACCACCATCGGGACCAACCGCTCTCAAGCCCGCAGCTTTTACCAAACAGGGCGGCAAAATAAACATGCAAAACTGCAGAAGGTCTATAATAAAACCAGAGACTTCTCCATATTATTGCAACTCCATTCCCTCTGTGTAACCATCAGTCTTCGGACTAATGAACTGCTGAGAAAGCAGGAGCTTTCGGCCCTGAATTCTCTCGACAGATCGTACCGATTGTCCCGACAGCTAAAGGGCAGAAATCAGAGAGAGTCTTCCGGGATACCCTATTTAATTTTGGGGAACAACACACAGATTAAATCTGCAGCCGAAATCGCTGGGGCGCTGAACACTTTCTTTTCAGAATCCATGACCAATGACGTCACTTCAAATCCGCCACCCGTACCCCTCATCACCAAGCAAGTTCTCTCTGACGCTGAATTCAGTTTGAATGACATGGCCCACCTACTGCTGCGTGTTAGACCCTCCTCCCGCCCTGACTATGACTGCATCCCCCCAGAACTCTTTTGTCTTGGCGGAACTGAGGTGGCTGCTATCTTTATGAATCTCCATAACTTATCCCTTAAACATGGCATTTTTCCATCCCACTGGAAAACTTCAACCATTGTTCCTATTCACAAAAAAGGTCCAGTGCATGACCCTTCAAATTATCGTTCTATTATTCGTACCCTTTTAGCTGCCAGAATAATGGCGTGTTTGAATAAACAGCGGATTTCCGAATATCTAATTTCCCGTAACCTAAATCACAGCTGTCAACATGGCTTCCTAAGTCACGCTCTTGTACCACATGCCAGTTTGATTTCTTCAAACTACTGACCACGGCAGCTGACGACGAAAAATCTATGATTATCATCTACCTCGATGTGACCGAGGCATTTGACTGAGGTCCTCACCCCCGGTTGTTAACGAAACCCCCGGCCTACTGTATCCATGACCCGCTTTTATCATGGATCACTTCCTACCTGTCGGACCGAACCCAGGTTGTATATGCTAATGGTCATCTATTGCAGCCGGCGCCTGTCACTAGTGGAGTCATACAAGGAAGTGTACTTGGTCCGCTATTTTTCCCACTCTATTTGGACGACATTTTCTCCAGTGTGCAGCACGGCAAACCCCTCCTCTTCGCCGAAGACATCAAAATAGTTTGGGGGTTCCGCCATCCCGGCTGTCTGAAATAGACAGTGATCTTGAGAAACTTGATCAATGGTGCACTTCATGGCCGATGTGCTTCTCGACATCCAAAAGCTTCTTCACAACCTAC
Source organism: Fasciola hepatica (assembly GCA_948099385.1). Taxonomy (NCBI): domain Eukaryota; kingdom Metazoa; phylum Platyhelminthes; class Trematoda; order Plagiorchiida; family Fasciolidae; genus Fasciola; species Fasciola hepatica. The sequence continues at coordinate 11,907,730 of CANUEZ040000048.1, read as the reverse complement.
AGATGTCAAGCCCCTGCCAGAACTCTGTCACTGAACCGGGTACCCATCGTCCCAAGCTCGTCGGTGAAGAATCTTGGGCTTCGATATACTAACAATCTACAATTTTTGGAATATGTCTCATTTCAGACGGCCAGGGCCAGACAGATAATAATAATAATAATGGTTTATTTCGGTGAAGCTCGAATCATGTGCATGATCTTGTTGATACAGGTGATGGAATGGACAGATTTAATTCATGGAAATATGGAAACTCTCATGAAAATATTGGATAAAGAGGCTCAGAAGGGGGAATAAAGTAGGATGAAAATAGGATAGATGTATGCACACCATAGAGATTGTGTGGAGTTTAAATGAGCTCAAGAGCGGATTTGAATGGACGCCCGGTGGGTTTGAAAGTCAAGGTCAGATGGACTGAAGAGCTGGTCCGGGTGATTAAATATGGAGGCCAACTGGCAAGCATGAGAAAGGCTAGAAATTGGTATAAGGAACTGCAGTAGCGAGGGACGATGGAGAAAAAAGTGAGGTGCACTGCAGTGGATTAGATATCAATGAAGCATTGGTACTCTGCAGTGGATTGTCGGCGGACAGGACACAAAACTCATCGTAAAACAGGCAGCGAGCGATGCAAGACGTAGAGGGTTAATCCGATGAAAAAACAATTTCGAAGGATTGGACACGGTAGATGTGAGGCACAGACGTGGAGTTGATGGATGCCTATGATGCCGAACGTTGGGATGATAGCAAGAGAAATGGCCGGTGAGGTACTGCAAGATGCAGAGCGCGTGCATATAGATATATTTGCCCTTAGTTTATATATATATGTAGATATTGTATATATATATATATGTATAAGAGAAGCAGGAGCAATAAAAATGGGGTCCTAGGAAGAAATTATCAGTCATTGGGAGTGGTGGGTAAGGTTAGATCAAACGGTTGTAGGATTAACTTTGGAATACCTTGGTGGACTAACTTCATGACAAGTGCACGTGGCAGCCCAACGGAGAGAAAAATAGAATGCGGAGGCACAGAAGTGATGAAGACTGTGGGGAGCAGTTCATCGAAGAGTGAAGATCAAAGACAGGATCAAGGAAGACAGGTAAGAATGGGTCTAATTATTTGATCAATGCAGGTGCGACATGTAGTGACGGACCAGAGGAATCGGGCAGTGACAGTTCAAACGATTTGGAACTGTAAAAGAACATCGTGAGGTAAAGTTGTCATTACAATGGTGGAACATGGAAATGCAGGCCAAACTGAAAGGCACGCAAGAAATGCTTAAATGGGGACATCTGAAAACCGTCGGGCATGCATGGAGGAGGCTAGAAATTGATATGGGAAAGAGCGGTAGCAGGAGACGGTGGAGAAAAAAGAGGGATCCATTGCTGGGGATCATATAGTAATAAACCTGTTCTACACTGCGGTAGATGTTCAGCGAACTGGGCACAAAACTCATCGTAGAACAGGTAGCGGACAGCGGAATAAGCAAGGGGTGGCGCGGATGGCAAGAATTATCTGTAGGGAATTCATATGGTAAATATGAGGTGCAAATGTAAAAAGAGTGGAAGCATATCATGAGGGTCAGCGGGATGGTAGCATGAGAAATAGCCGGCAAAAAAGTGCAGGATGCAGTATATATATATATATATATATATGTACATAAATATATATGCGGGGAGCAGAAGCAAAGTGCAGTGGAGTACCGAGAGAAAAAAAGTATCGGTGATTGGAAGGGGGAGGTAGGATTGGATCAAAGTGTGCAGGATTGACTAGGGAGAATTCAGACGAAGTTTTTCATGATGGGATAACATAGTGGATCGTCAGATAGAGAAGACTGAAGAAACCTAAACGTGAGGCCGGCCGTAAGGAGCAGATCACAAACGAGGGAAAATGAAGGATAGGATCGAAGAAAACAGGTTAGAATGGGTCTAATTATTTGATCAATGCAGGTGCGAGATGTAGTGACGGACCAGAGGAATCGGGTAGTAACAGGTCAAACAATTTGGAACTGTAAAAGAACACCGTGACGTAACGTTGTCATTACAATGGTGGAACATGGAAAAGCGGACCACACTGGGAGGTACAGAAAAATGCCTGTGGCGAGCAATAAACGGATCAAGGGATGAAAGCAATGACCGAGGAGGCACAGGTAAGAAATCACCAATCAGATCATTTTACTGCAGGTGAAACACGAATTAGGCGGACAAGAAAGCGGGACGCCCCGAGATAAGTGAACCAGTAATGGAACAAAAAGGCCACAAAAAATGAATGCGCAGCGGAGTTGGGGCAATGGAGCTGGAGAGCTGTGTGCTGGCATACAATTGAACTGGTGGATACTAATCAGGACACTGGAAAGAACCACAGAGGAACCGCGGAGCCAAGTGAGGAAGATATGGTGGTGGTGATTAGATAATAAATACGACTATAAAAGATGCGAAGTTTGGAGCTGCAAGTTCTAATATGGGGATTGGTCATGGGTGCGGGTGCGATTGGTGCATCATGGCGTTGGTCATGAGGAGGGAGAACAAGGAGGGATTTAACAGAACGACAGGTATGCGTGCTATCAATGGGCGTTCTGAGCAGAGGGTAATACCAAGCGCATAGAGGATAGAAGCCAGCAATGACGGCAGGTGGGAAAAGAGATATTGGCGAGCGTCGACAGGGAAGAGTGGTTAGGACGATAGTGACTCAATGCAGTGAAAGCTGATGTAGAGAGAGACGATAGGAGGAAGGACAAAACGGGTAGGTGTGCACACCGTGGTAGGGCGACAAAAATGGGAAGTGGTAACAGATGATAAGAGCTATAGGTGAACAAGCTGGGGCGGAAAAATGATGAGGAGCATGCAATTTTCAACCGACAGCATTGGATTCGGTAGTCCGAGAAAAGTTAGAGCGTGCCATCCACAACCGGTGCCAGTGGGTGAGACTGGCCGTGCGCTGGGAGCCAAACCTGAAGAACCCCTTTGGCTCCGACGGATAAAGAACAACTTTTTTCCACTCACTATTAAAATATAGATCCTGCAAAGCCTCCCCTGTGGTACGAGACTAATTAGGCCTAAGGTATTCGTTACGACACAGCAGTCATTCGGTCACTGTGCCGTCCCCGAGAAGCAGCCTACGGTCCAATTTCTTTATTATTAAATATTCATAAATGTGGAATAAACTTCCACAAAATGTCCGTGTAATAAGCCAAGTGTCGAGATTTAAAGAGGAATAAAACAAACGGCTCGATGTCCTGACACTCGTATCAAACAATGATCCATGCACTTCGGAGGAACGAGCGTACGAAGTTGGTTTGGGTTACCGACACGCGGGTCTGAGTCGGGGGCCACAAGACCTACGTACCACACGAGTCGCCGTATATACCACTCAAGTTTTATTATTCTTTCGTGTACAACCTTGGGTTTTGCAAAGTCGAACCATCCCCCAAGTAGTTCCAGTTTCTAGACACTAGAGGTTTCTCTTTACTACTGACCGTTGATCCTCAGCTGGGAGCACCCCAGATTGCGTTCTTCTATTTTTACCTTTCCAGACAACCGCTGATGGTGCCTTCCCTTCGATGGCTTGGCATAATACCTGGCCCACATTTCCCGCTGAAAACTCGATACCTGCTCGTCGTTTCGTCACTACCAAATCGGCCCTGCTCTCCAGGACCCCTCGCAACCTGGTCGCAAGCTCCTGGGTTATTCGATCTCTACGTGACAACGCCAATATCACTCAAGCGGAGCCCCCCGGTGTGGGCCGCGGTCAGATCCACCGCTTTGGCCGGCGTACATCGGGCGAGCAGGACTTCTGCAACAATGTGCGGACGCAGCTAGAATGGCGGATGGCACCTGTCAACAAAAATGGTTTTCAGGCTGGGTGTTCCGCGCACGGTCAGCCCCACCCACCAGCACCGGTTGCGGCAAAAAATCATTTATTTACCCGAAATGCTGCAAATATGGAATTATCTTCCCCAGTTATCGCTTATTTTTCATCGTACTTGTCTCCATCTTCGCCACCTTAATCTACCGCTTCTTACGCCCGGAAAAATCTACTTTTCCTAGCACATGATTGTCGCGGGGTTTAAAGACCGTTTCCTTACTCGGCTTACCGTTCATAATCCTTTTTCCCGAGGATTCGTTCCAAACTACCCGCTTTTCCCATTTGCAAACTTAACCAATCCCCTAGATAAAACTCGCTCTTATTTTATCAGTTATCGATATATTTGCAAAAGTCATTTATTGCTGCCATACACTTCAGTGCCACAATGTCCGGTTTTCTATCTTGGCAAAGCCTCTCAGACAATTTTGATTCTTGCATCTCTCTGGTCTTCATGTTTGGCCCTTAGATAACGATAATCAAACGTAAATACCTACCCGTCATTTAAATTCTCATCTGTGCAAACCGTGTATCTGCTACTATCATGGCAGCGCATCACAAACCGATTTGTCGCCCAGTTACCATTATTATTTTGGTGCATGACATTCCACCTTTATGAAAGTAAACAACGTGCTCAACGATTACATGTTTGCATCCGGCCACTTCTTCCACCATCACTCCAGCGACTTCGCCAGATGTGATGTCCATTTGGTTTATCACGGACTCCACCCACATCCAGCCACCCAACTTCGCAACTGTATTCAGCGTTTGTTGGTGCTTTTTCATATCCGGTATTCTATCTTGGTAAATCCTCTCAGACAATTTTGATTCTTGCATCTCTCTGGTCTTCATGTTCAGCCCTTAGACAACGATAACCAAACGTAAATACTTACCCGTCATTTAAATACTCATCCGTGTAAACCGTGTATCTGCTACTATCATGGCTACGCATCACAAACCGATTTGTCGCCCAGTTTCCATTTCCATTTTGGTGCATCACATTCCACCCTTAGGAAAGTAAACAATGTGCGCAACGAATACACGGTTACGTCCGGCCACTTCTTTCATCATCACCTAGGCAGTCTCTCTCAACAAATGAGCCCTTCACTGGGCATTTAACTGACTCAGCCGATATTTGGCGGCTGAATGTTACAAGGGTAATATTCGAAAGATTTTGATTTTTCTCTGTCTGCAAATTCATTCCTTTCATCGTCTGATTTCCAATCCAAATCCGCGCTATACTCCGCGGAGCGCTACAGCTGGTTCACGTCTCCCTTGGAAACTTCTTTGTCCTCAAGGTGAACAAAGCTTTCGTCAATTCTGTTTAATTCTGTCGTTGCATAGCATTTCGTTTTGTACCATTTCAGGAAGAGTCAACTAACTCCGACCAGCTCTACCCTGACTTGGCCGGGTTAGCCACTCGACCTTGAGTTCAAATTTGCTGGGAGCCGCCCTAAAGATGACTTGAATACTTTTTCCTGCAAAATATCGAGTGCATATACCTTAATTATCCTCTTGGAATTCGGACTCTACGTCCAATTGTACAGTTTGATCCTGCGTTAAGGCATGCCTGGGGTCACTCGAAATAAACCATTATCATTATCATCATTAACACTTCGTGAAGTGAACGCAGGAGGTGTGATCCACCAGTCTAGCTGCGCTCGCACATCGTTGCAGACGGCCTGCAAGCCAGATGTGCGCCGGCCATAGAGGTGGATCTGACGGCGCCCCGCACTGTTGGGAGTGGCACGAGTGTTCATTGAAAATTGTACAGGGGCAAGGCGACCGCGATAGGGGCGCTTGATCCAGGATCAATTGGCCAAGACGTGAGACCATGGACAGGAGAGCCAACAGGAACAACGAGTGGTAGGAGACCGTTTAGAAATATTATCCAGGTGCGCCTGCCAGGGAGATGGTAAGTATAGTGCCCGAAGTGATCGGTCGCCACTGAGGATCACTGGAAAGGGAAAGGGGATAGAGAAGCGGAGTCTGGGTGTGTCCCAGCTGAGAATCAACGGATACTGAGAATAAAAAAGGTGAATATGATGGATAGGAGATGAACGTAGGTGAGCAATAGGGTTATCTTATGATGGCAGGAGGTAGGTTCGCTGTGGATCAGTGAAGGCAATGGCCTTAGTTCGCGGCACTAGAGAGTAGGGAGGTATCGGGCATGGGGTGTACCTAGTGACTTAGTTATCGGATCATTTAAAATGAAACGTGGTATTCTCCTTGCATACCAATCCCATGCTAGACCTCACCTCGCATACTGTCCAATAATCTTATCTGAAATGTCTAAATCAGAGAGAATACGCATTAGGAAAGTCTAGCATACCTTCACCAAGAAGCTATTAGGATACTCTTCTCCACTGAGCTATAGAGAGCGATGCATTCTACTAAAACGTGACCGCGTATGGCTTAGACATGTCAACCTTGACTTATGTTTTCCATGTAGACTTGTGCATCGCTCTGCATTCGCTTCCACCAACTCTATACAGTTTTCGCTACCCTCATCTTACCCTCTGTGCCACAGAGACTCCAGTCTGACCATCCCACAGTCGAGACTGGCAACAAGATCCAACTTCTTTCTCGTTAATTATTCAAAGCCTTGGAATAAGCTACCCCTGACTATTCGCAAATGTGCGTCAATAACCCAGTTTAGCCACGCCTTAAAACCAAAACTTATCTTTAGTCACATGTTATCTTTGACTAACTCCAGCATATCTGAGGATCAAGCCTATGAAGAAGGCATCGAACTTTAGAACCCTAGCTTCCGTCTCTCCTCCCGCTCTCTGCCATCCTTCGAGCTGGCCTTCGAAAACGGGTTCCACTACTAGGATCATGGCACCATATCCCAAACTTACCATTTCCTGCTAACGACAGACGCCAGGCTTACCATTCACTATCATTTTTTACGTACACCGCACATAACCCACACAGCAGTAGGATACAATTTTGACGTTTACAACTATAACTAGCTAGATTCCTGCCGGTTCTCGCTACTCACCCACGTTCACCTACTATCAACTAACCCCTATACGACCCCGCCTTATCTAATTCACTAGTCGGTCTTCACAACTATGTCTAGACAGTTACTGCCTTCCCCTGCCATATAGTACTGGGGAAGCCATGTAAAACAAATTTTCTTTATCTCAAGGTTTTTAGCCATTGATGTTTTCCCCTAGCGCCAAATGGTTCAGTCGTGCTGGATCCTAGGACATTAAGTTCCACTGCCCACCACTTCACTCCTCGATCCTTCGATTCTTCTCTTATTTATTCTGGCTTCCGCTCCTCTCAGCTTCTTTGCCCGGCCGTAATTTGCTTTCCTTAACCATCCCGGTTGTAAATTTTTCATCCCACATGTCCACCTTCCAATAGCTACCTGTTGGTCTCAATTTCCTCCTTTCATATTCCCCTACATGAACGCTAGTCTGTGTCACCAACATTTCTGGATCCATCACCTACCTTAGACTGCTATCCTCTCTCCGTGTGTGCAATAAAATACACTGACGCAGCCTAACTCAACCACACCAGAAAGGCCTCTGGCATTTTTAGGTACGGTCTGGCGCTGTACGAGACTGAAACATATATGCAGGCTCGCACATTACAACACTCGTTGTCCTACTCCGTGTGTCTGCTTAGCTCCACTCCGTTTTTCCTCAGCCCATGCAAGCAAAACCCCTGATGTCAACGGCACCTTCACCACAGCTGCCTCCGGACGTGATGAAAACAGACCACCCCCAGCAGTTGCAAAAAACGACAATCGGAAAATTACGGTCGGGAGGAGGGGCTATGGAGAGTTTATATAGGGGCCCAACCACTCCTCTGTTAGAAAAAAGCGGAGGACAAAAAGGACCTAGTGGGATCGATTTGATCTATATATACCAATAATATCGGGCTGTAAAGGAAATGGGAAAACTCCAAACATGGGTGTCTCCCATCAGCTTAGACCTCACACGGCCCTTGTCCGCTTGACATATTTTTGGTTTCTACGCACGAGGCTGACTGGAGTGATAGCGAACTGGTCTCTCCATACATGCTTACCCACCTCCCAATCTAACTTTCAACCAACTGGTACCCTCCTACGCGTGCCTGGCATGTTTGTTGATGTCAGTTACAAAACCACCGTGGCTGTGGACAACAAATCGATACATCAGATGACAGACACGTCTCATCAAAGCGCTAATTATATCCATGTAGACATTGTTGTATATATAAACATACATGTAAGAAAGTAGAGAGAAGCGCCCGTACTTTTCATCCACTTATCTATTCTTTCTCCTTTTCGTAAGAAAACGGCTTTCCTCTAGTCCCAGAATCCAGCTTACTCTCCAGTCTACAGCCCTGCCTCAAAGCAACCTGCAGCATTAGATCTGTAGATACCCCACTATAGGATTTGTCGTACATCTGTATTTATCATATAAACTTGCCATTCGGGTTCTCCGTGTTGCCCAGCTGCTTTCTCACGTAGCCCTTAGACCCTAGTCCAAATGCGCCTCCACGGCCTCATTAACCCTTAAGGGTAAGACGTCCCGGTGAACAGCCGAATCGGCAATCAATAACTTTGCGTATTAGTGCAAGCCCAGTTAGCCCTCACGAACACCAAATCACAATACCAACGACTCCTCATTTCACTGAGACCACTGTGCCACATTTCCAACCTCCGTACTCCTATCCCTTATTCCGCTCACTCTAACCCTCAGCTGGAACATCTCCCAGACTGCGATCCTCCTCTTTTCAATTTCAGAACCACCCGGCCATCACACTGCCTGGCTGTAACATATCGTACGGACTGCCTATCTTTTTCTCTGCCCGCCTACAACGGCATCAAAGGCCGGCTACAGCGAATACGATCTAGCCACCGGGTTCTACCCAGGAGAAGTCATGTTATTGCCGCATACACCACTCTGAGGCTTGCTGAAGAATGCAACTAAAAGACTCTCGGATGTTGAAGCCACCGTGCGAGGACTTGTAACTAAATAGTGATCGGTCCAGATCCGGCGTTGCCCTCCTCCTTTCCGTGATGAAACAGCGAACAAAGACCGCAGCCAACCCTCGCCCAGAAAGCCCAAGAAGGACAAAGAAAGACCACAGGAAACTAAACAAAATGATGTATTCGCCAATTTACCAGCAAAGCCTGGCCTATTGTAAAGATTCTCACCCTGGTCTTGCCTTTTTTTGTTCCTCGTGGACACGGCATTCCGATTGCTGATTATTACCTGCTGGAACTTCATCCATCTTCCACCATCGGTGAACTGCCGACACCGGATGACACACACTACTTCTCACGGGAATCGTCTCACCTTTTCAGGAGGTACTATTCCTTTTCATGTCAACGGATCTCTAAAATTAGTATTCCTCTGCGAACCTTCATGAAATTCTTCCCTGCCTCCTTTGTCTCAACGCCAATTACCTTTTTAAGTGAACGTGATTATGCATTACTGACCATTTTCTTACATCGTTCTTGTGAATATTGTATTTCCTGCGTCCCAAGCCAATGTCCGTCTGAACATTCGTACATCCGGCCGATTCATCACTATTGCCGCGGTTGACCCGAAATCAATCCATACTCACCGTGTTTTCTCTTGTCGCTTTGATTCATTTAAACTCTCCTCAGCCTTATTTCATTGTTGCTGAGATGTGCGAATCTCTCTTTGGAGTTTGTGAATTTTCCATCTCGTTCAGTGATATTGCAAACTCCGATCATGCTTACACGAGAGCCTCTCGAACATGGTTTAGAAATATACAGCTATTATTACTATTATTAATAAAAATCTTCACATCGTCCGCAAAAATAAAGCTGGGCGATTGAAGGGAGGATGTCAGGTCAGTAAGTACCAACAAGAGTAGGACCGGGCCTGGGACGGATGCCTGAGGTACACCACTGGTGACTTTCACCAAACTGGAGCTCTTGTCCCTCACTTTGACGTAAAACGTCCTGTGGGAGAGAAGGCCCTCCAACCACCTAAATACTGGCCCACCTATACCAAATGTCACCATATTGCACAGCAAAGGTCGATGATTAACGGAGGCGAACGCCTTGCTAAAGTCGAAGTAGCATACCTCAACTTCCTTACCTTCGTCCAGTCTTCGAGTTACTTCATCCAAGAAGCACAGGAGATTGGTCAGACAAGATCTATTTTTCAGGATTCCATGCTGTGCCGGACTTAACACTGAATGCTCCAGTAAGTGCTGGCAGATGTGGGCACGAACGATCTTCTCCAGGACTTTACATAGGATGCTAGTTAGGCTTACCGGCCTGTAGTTCTGCACAGCCGACTTAGACCCACTCTTATGTATTGCCACGACTGCCACGACTTTCCAGTCCTGAGGTGGCTTACTCTGGTCCAACGTGGATCTGTACAGCCTGCATACCGATGGAGCTATGATATCCGCCAACGGCTTGATGATAGCTGGATGAATGCCATCTGGGCCCGCTGACTTGTGGCTGTTTAACTCCTGTAGGTACTTACGCACGCTCTCCTCTGAGAGGTCTAGCTCGTTTAACTGAGGAGAAGGATGCACCAGAGCCAGATCTACTCGTACCCCACTATCCATTCTATGTACACTACCAAAGTATTCCCCCAGGGCGTCTGCTTTGCCCTGGTCATCAATGACAATACCATGGTTTCTAGTGGATAGCGGACCTACGGCATTTCCTGTTGAGCCTTTAGACTGTTCATAGCTGTAGAATTTCTTTGGCTGTTGTCTTACAGACTGGGCCAATTTGAACTCAAACTCCCTCTTGGAGGTTCTCAGAAGGCCAACAGTCTCGTTTCTCAGCTTTGTATAGCGGCTCCAGGCTAGCTGACTGCCGGAAGCTTTGTACTGGTTCCAAGAGCGGTTTCTGCGTCTTATGGCCTTGGCTATTGCAGCCTTCCACCACATGGGTTTACCCTCCGCACTCCTTCGTTTTAAGGGTGTGAACTCATCCTGTAGGGTAACCAGGGATCTGTTTATGACCTGACAGCCATTCTTGACAGTAGCCCCCTCTATCGCGGCTCCGGTTAAACCCATCGCCCTATTACGAGGCCCATCTTTGTCCATACCACCGAAATGTACCTTGGGTTGCCGCATGCATAGGGCGATTTTGACATACGCACGGTCGTTCTTGCCCAGCGGTGCACTTAATGCAGTCCAGACACATCGTTGGGGAAGTTCTTTATAGCTAGATCCAGCAAGGATGGAACGCATCCAGTCCTGTATCTGGTATTTTCCCTAAAAGGTTGTGCAACGCATTGGCGGGCAGCCATTCTAATTGGGTTTTCTCCTCCGATCCCGGCACGCAGACCTCAGCCACCCAGTCGATGTGCCGAAGATTGAATTCACCAACTATGAGGGTCTTTTGTGTGTCCTTAACTAGTTCAGTCAAAGCCCGCAGTGGACAAACGTCCTCTTCGTGGTTTGTGCTAGGTGCCCTGTAGGCACAGACAGCGTCTACATGTCTACCTGGAAGAATGATCGTAACGGCTCACTACTGGGCAACGCAAGCGCACATCTTGGCCTGAGACTCAAGATGGTTTTTACCTGGCCTAGTGAGGATGGCTACTTCTCCACCAAGACGATCGTGTTCTCTATCCTGGCTATAGACTGCAAAACCGTTACTTATTGGGCTTGGCACATGGTCTTCTGTAGAAAGCTACGTTTCCTTAACGGCAAATTTTGACGCGTTGTTCTCCCCAGCGGTTTTGGCGAGTTCCATCCATTTGTTTCTAATACTACACGCGTTAGTATGTAACATCACCGCTTTTGCCCTGTCAATTAGGTGTCTCTTACTATATACTCCAGTCTGGTTCTCAGGGGCAACGCCTGAGGTGAAAAATTGTTTGCATGGGTAGTCCCCACTGGCAGGCACGACCGCGGCTGATGATCTAGGACTTCCGACGATTCCCAATCCATCTCTATGGGAGTTTCCATAGCATCCAGACTGGCAAGGATCGCGCGGTCCTCTACCTTCGGGCAGTACTGCTAATTTTCACCTCCGGGCTCTTCTTCAATTACGACTATTCCCGACCACGCACACGGCCTCCTTACTGCTGTCAGGGCCGGGGCCTGAGGGCCGAGTGCGCCACTCTGCTTAACTCGTTTGTTTCTCACCAGCATCCTGGCTGGTTTAGTCAAGTTATCTTCTGTGCTAGACCACCAAGTCGCGCAATTCAGTGCAGTTCAGTCGAGTTCAATTCACTTTGCATGCGACCAGTGTTGGCCGAGACCAATGGAGAGTTCAGAATTCCTTCGACGGTACGCCTTCTGTTCAGTTCCCAATATTGCGAATTCGGTAAGTTCTGCCTCTCTGTTTGGTTTGATAGAATCGTCCACTAGACCAGTTTCGCTGGAAAAGAAAAGAATGGATGCATCTTTTCACCTTCCAAGCGACAGCCATCCGATACGTGAGCTTGCCCTCATAAACAGAAAATCTCGCTTTGACTTGCAGGGATCCTGGCCCAACTTCAATCACGGTGTTCCCTTTGGCTGTATGTTCAGCCTCGGAAAATATAACTTCCCATTCATTTTCTAGCATATTTCGTGAAAGATTCCACATTTTTCGAACTAACCAGATCTCCCGTCAGCCATTTCCACTATCCAACTGCCTTTACGCAGAAGAAGTTGGTCTTGAACGAGCCTCCCATATTTCTATGCAGTTTCCACACGTTCTTTCTTCGGGAGCCTTCAAAAAAGTATCTCCGGTCTTTATCCCCCTCAAGCCCCCCAGAATTTTGAAGTCTACGACGAGGTACTCCACCAGCCTTCTTTTTAGAGAAAACGGCGAAATATTCTGCAGTATCTGGCCGTAGGTCTTACCTCAACGACCCTACACCTTCCTTAGGGCTAGAAGCTGGATTTTTGAATTGTATTTCTTGACCGTGGTTCATACGCATGCACAAGGCATGATCAGAGGATACGGCAGTACACGTCAATGTGAAGTATTCACAATTTCTAAATTTATGAGTCAAACAGCAGCCGAAATAAACCAGTAAAGTAATGTGGTGTTTGAGTGAACTAGAGTCGTGATGGTTGAAGCGGGAATTGCAAATCGGTGTCGAATTCGGTGAGGGCATTATGGATGTCTGAACGAACGTGGGATTGCTGGTATAAGCGATAATTGGGCAGTCACTGACGAGTAAACGGGCGGAAGAGACGCCAAAGAACAAGACTAAAAGCGGAGTACGCGTAGGGTTATCAACTTGCAGTCAGAGATACCAGCGAAATATAGAACACTGATCCAGCATTGTGTAACTGATTGTGGAGAAAGCATGTGAAATAAGTGCGAGTGAGTCAAAGGTTATAATAAAACGGACCTTTTGTGCAGGTGATTTCGGTGTCATATGGAAATTTACGTGAAGGCTAAAAGCTTCACGGGGATTTCAGTGAACGTTTGAAGAGCGTGAGTGGTGAATGGACGCGTAAAGGTTCTTCAAACAAGATCCGTCAAAGAAACGGATTAGAGGAGACAAAAGCTATTGGCGCGACTGGGCGGAAGTTGGAAGAGTATAAAGAATAAAACAAAAACTTTTTTGTATGTGATGAAATATTATTCGCCAAATTCTGGTTGGCTGCAGATGGCGGGCATTGTGATTAATGGAGACCTTGGTTACAGGTGATGGCAGGTGGACTGTTGAGGGTAGCAGGTATGAAGGTGCTGGTTTGACAGAGTGGACAGTGGCTGGGGCTGGGTTTCGTACGGCAGAGCGGAAAGTATTGAACTGCTGGAATGGTTTATTGGGAATAGACGTTGAGCGGATGAGGGTTTTCAAGTCAGGCTACATCTATTTGAGGAAAGGCGCCCAAGCCCGTGCACAGAAGTGGAAGTGAGGCCTCTCTATTTACTTGCACACGAGAGGGATCGCTTTTGCTTGTCTGCAGGAAACTGTTAGCCTTTGTCCGAAGGGCCCCTTACGAGCCCTGTGGGTAGCCAGGCTGCTCTGCTCAATTCTTTTGAAATCTGCTCTCATTAAAAAGCCTGAGGTATACACCTACTGTGGCGCATAAATCGGAAACGGTCCATTTTCAACCATTACCGTAAATCCAGTGAGGCTCCGGTCAGCAGATTACTTTTGTCTTCATCGAACGGCACGTCCCATGTGTTTACTCAACTGAGAAACTCCTCGACATTGCTAACTAGTAACTCCCGCTGACCTGATCCAGAAACCCTCAAGTCGCCTACCAATATGAAACAAAGAAGCTTTATAGCTTTAGCCGAGTTATTTATATAAAGGAAGTATAGATGTGGTCCCAAGACAGGTCCTTGATGGACACCTCTTGTCACGTATACCGGCTCAGATTTTGCAACACCGACTATAACACAAAAGCCCCGTTAGTCCTGAAGTTAGTGGTCCCACTATGTAGCTGCCCGTTTACCCAGCCGTAATCAGTGCCTCACTGATCTGAAGGCCCTGTTGAAGTCTGGGTAGCGAAATTCCACCAATACTCATCCATCCAAATGTGTTGTGACTTCACTCGGGAGCCCGAGATAGCCTGAAAGGGACGACCTTCACTCTGAAAACTCTGGCTTTGCTTCATTAAGCAGATTGTATTCTGCAAAATTCTAACAAGATTCTTCCCTTAACAGGTACTCTGGCATCTGCGAAGGAGACAGGGAAGGCCTGCTGGCCGATAGTTTCGCCCCTGTGGGCGCGGTCTACGTTTGTGGATAGTCACTCCCGCCGCCGCCTCCCGGTCCGTTGCTGTAACCTTGCGCAATGGTGGCAACGAAAGCCGACAGACATGTCCACCCACTTTAGCAGTCTGGGGTGTCGCTGTGGTTGGATCTATGTCAGTGGGCCCCGCTGACTATTTACTTTCAACCCCACTAGCATTGCCCTTGCTGCCTCCCCCGTCAAAGACATGTGAGGATTGTCAGGCTCTCCCAGTGGGTCTTCCGGTAGCCACCGAAGCTCCACTTGCCTTTGTTGCATACCTTCTAATTATATGCTGAGCGCCTGCACGTTGCCCTGATTTTAGCAGATCTCCTTTCCATCGCTTGATATTCCGACTCCCCTGCCAAAGGCATATTTTGATTGAGCCCATCTAAAGTATTCTCTGGGGTTTACCGTATATGCCCCTGCCAAAGCCAGCTGGGGAGTTCTGTTGAACATCTTCGTAACTTGGCATCCGGCTTTTGGCATCCGGCTCATCGTCGCTACTCTCTCTTACTTCCGACTGCATCACAAGTCTGACAACCCCCATCTCTTCTGCGGATGGATTTTCCAAGAGCTGCCATCCATCGTTCAGACTCGTTCCTGTGTTTGTGTCCTTTCAGTGGGTGCAAAGCATCGATACTGAAATTCCTTCTAGATGTCATACGCGTTCCGCGAATTTACCTGTAATCGACAATACTTTGATAAGCCCGTCAATAAATAATACTCTTGCACGCACGCTTGTTTACGCGAGACCTTCGAATTTGGCCTTGAATCCTTTTTCACCATCATGCTTGGCCTACGGGGCTTTGGACGTTTGAAGTTTACTTTTCAGTCACTTGGGTCACATACTTCAAGCTTGCACATATATGCTTTCTTTGCGTTTTTCAACTTAGCATCTTAGAAACTACTAATCAACGTTGTTCTGGTTTTTGGATTCATGTGAAATGACCACTCGTTCCTCAAATTTCGTTTTTACGTGCGGCAAGCTCGTCCGGATTTACCAGTGGCTTTCGCTCAGATGTTTGTCACTTTTAGCCTCCTACAGCGGTTCCGTCGTCTGTCGCGAGCTTAGTTTAGTTGCTTCTTCATTCGGTTCCGCGTCATTCAGATATTCGAAATCCCCGAGTGGTTTCTGTGTGACCTTAGAAAGCTTGAGGCGGGATGAAACCTTAATCAACATGTGATTGCTGGCTAAATTGGGCTAAAGCTGAGCCCATTTATATTTCTTTCACTTTGTGACCACCAGGTCTCGAAGGGATGGTTGGCTTCCATAACCTTGTCCGATGTTTTCTTTTGTGCTTTAAAATAAGGCTCTGCTGTGGAACCGTTGGATGTTGTACCCCACCACTTTTCCATAAATACAGTTTTACTGGTCCCGTTCCACTGCTGGCAAGTTAAAACCTTAACAATTGGCATTGCATTTGCCCCTGCCTCTAGCTCTTCTAGAGCGTGTGTGATTTCTGTGTCCTCTTCCGTTCCCGAGTTTGGACCCCTGTACACATACACAGTTAAAGTTTTCTCGCGGGTGTCTTCACGATGACCCGAAGTCCAATTCCATGAGAACCAAAACCTCCCCATTGACACGACTTACCCCGCCGCCTAACGTAGCCCCGTGTGTGTCTCGTCGGTGTACCAGGTAATGGTTTTCGGCTCCCTGAAGGATTTGATCATCCTCAGAAAACCATGTCTCGGGTACTGCGGCTACAGATTCCAGCCCCTTCTGTCTACTCTGCCCATTTGTTCCTGATGCATAACACTATGGCTGCCTTTTCTGGTGGAATATCCCTTCCCTCCTTTAATTTGTGTCCCGCCTCAAGCGGAGTGTGAAGGACAAACACTAAAATCCTTCAACAGGTTCTATGTGTTTTGTGAATTTGACTAAATTTGACATCACTTTGAAAGCTCTTCCACACACCACACTTTTGCACGCTTGTTTATTCATGTGAGAATTTTGAATTTGTGCTTGAACCTCTTCTGACTGCCGCCCTTGAGCCACGTGGTTTGAACCTTTGAGTTTTACCGTTCAGTCTTTTTGGCCGCATACTCGAGGTTTGTATGTGGTTGTACCTTTTGTGAATCTCAATTTATTACCGTAGAAACTACGAATCCTTCTTGCCCTGTCTTTGGGAGTTCTTTTAAGTTGGCTACGCGCTGTTCCATTTGCGAGAGTCGACTTATAGTACTGAAGTAAAACTTGGACAAAAAAGCTAATTGCAAATGCCCATGCGAGGAAACAAGGACCTTATGAGGCAGCAAAAATTAACTCGGCAGGTCTCCTGAGATGGTTTGGGTGCTACTGATTCCCTGGACAATACTAAGTCTACTGTTTCTGTTAGTGCCACGTCACATATTTTTAACCGCGATGAGTTTGATGATATCAGTATTTGTAGAATAAGAGTGATGGAATGAGAAAATCAGCTGCGGTAAGCCAGAAAAGAAACTAAGCTTCTTAAGCGAGGACCTAGTCCCAGAGATCCAGAAGAAAACCTGTGTAGTTCACGATATCAACATCAAAATGGTGGTATTATGAACGCATGTAAACTCTTGAGACCGCCTGAAACTACCGAGGCTTTTGATTTCGACCTGCCGAGGGTGAATCTAGCTCTTTTCGACAAACGCCCCGAGAAATACTGCATATTCATGAAGCAGTTAGAAAATTTGGTTGAGTGCAAAGTTGCAGATCCTGGGCAGAGGTTTTTGTATTCAATAAATTACTGTCGTGGGAGGGTCAAAAGTGCTATCGAAGGCTGCGCGAGGCTTGACCCACCGGGGGGCATATCGGGCATGCAGAATCCTGAAAGATTTGTTTAGATAACCATTCAAGGTGGCTATAAGCTTCATTGATGCTGTTTTATCGGAAGCAAGAAGGACTGAGGGCAACGCTGAATTACCGCCATATTTGGTGATAAAAATGCAGAATTGCAGTATAGCATTGGAGCACTTAGGGTACCAGTCTGATTTGAATGCTTTGCACACACAGGAATGCGTTGTCCGATATCTACTCATTGATTTAAAGAGCCAACGGTCAAGGAAAGCTGGGAAAATAAATATGACTGGGTGAGAATCTACTTTCAACGATTTGACGGGGTTCATATGTCGTCAATCCCACAAGGCCAACAACCGATTTGGACAAACAGTAAGCGAATGGCGCAGTCTGGATTGGACGGAACTCAATCGGCTCAAATTTTAGGGTACGACTGTAGCCGAATCCAGCCTTTGGCTAACAAGCACATGATAAGTCCATACCCCGAGACGTCAACTGAATTCTGGCTATGCAACTCACTGCATCGGTTACCAGATTGTCCAACCTTTCATGGGGTGAGTGTGGCCCATCGGGGGTCTGCAGCAAAAAGGATCGGCCATTGCTTTGCTCGTTTAAACAACTCTCATCAGGCCAATGGATGCCGCCTTAGAGTGAAATGCGACCAAGACGGATGCGTGGGCAATCATCAACCGTTACCACATGGCTCTCTAAACGATAGGCCTACTCAGCCGGATGAACCCAGGATTGTGTGTACAACGTGACAAGGTAAATTCAAACCGGCGAGATTAGGCGTCGCAGCTGTCAGCATCGTTAAACCTGAAAGATTGAGGAGGGTCATGGCATCTTTGGACACGGGGTCGGATACTTTGCTGATTACGCGGGAGCTCATAGGAAGCTGTGAACTAGCCGGCGAACCTACCTCTTTGACTATCAGCACGATTGCAGGGGTTCATGTTAACAGTTCTATGAGGCTGACCCAACAGTTTACATCCTTAACTGATGAAGGGACCATAGACATCCCGGAAGCCATTGCAATAGATAGAGAGGTTTGTTTTTACTTTCACGCTTTGTGGATTTCATTTTGTTACCCTAGAAACAACGAACCAATCTTATTCTGTCTTTGGGGTTTCGTTTGAATTGGCCACGCTTTGCTCGATTTGCGACAATTGACTTACACGGAGCTCCCGAGTTACTGCTAAGCTTTTAAACCTGGCAGGCAGACGTCTCAGTGTCCCGATTTACTTGTACGACGGTCTGGTCCAAAAGCTCCTACCTTTGTGTGAGCCTCACCAGCATCAGTATTTTGCTTCCTTTGTCGTCTGCTTAATTGGCCCTACCGGAAGAGGCAAGCTCCTATCTTGTAGTGGACAGCTTTCCCACGCGTCATCCTCTATCACACCTACAATTAGTACCACTCGCTGTGTCGAAAGTTCTTTTCCTAATTCCAGCCCTGCTCATTCACCAACTTCAACTTGTGCCACGTTTGAACTTGTTTCGATATGTTTGTAACTCATTAGGCGTTGAGCATATGGCAGAAACTTTCTTATTTCTCGATGTTACTCCTCTCTGTCAAGCTTTGCACGTTTGTCACGCACACAATGAACACCACCCTCCGGTTTGACTTCATCTGGACTAGAAAGTTTGATTTGTAAGCTGAGTTCCAATAACCCTCACTCGGCAAGCTTGTATGAGCACAAGAACGCGCCCACACTCACACTGTCAGAAGGACTCTGCCACCTTTTGACCCTGTGACTAATCGTCTCTTCGCTGGCCGGAAGGAACGCCTGCCTTACTCGCCGATTGGTCGGCCTACCATTCACCGTTTGCATGTTCGCCTTGCTCTTCTTTTTGTTTTATAGGCAATTATTCTTGCGTTATTCGTCGTTCTTGTTCTCCTTCTATAACCAACTTGGTGGCTTGTGTTCCTCTGCCGAATGGCCCTAGTTCGTGTAATTTTTCCTGAACCGTACGGAACATCAGTTACCGGCGATTCCACTGAGGATGCCAAGTTTTGAGGTTTGTATATTTAACACTTTGACTGATTATTGTTTACAGTAACACTAATAAGCCCCGGCCAGTTTATTTGGTTTCTGAGTGGGGCGCACCACTCTAACTTGGTCTAGACACAGGATAGACTTGGCAACAGTTCAGGCGTTGAACGCGCGTATTTTACGGCCCGCTTCTATGGCACCTGATTCCGTGGCTTCCTATTACCCAAGCTATTGGCACCCAGAACTTTGGCTTCACTTCCATTTACATTTGCTACCAATTGTTTTCCAAAGCCCCCTACATTCTTGTTCCTGTCCTCAAGACATGCTGCGCAACGCGGCATCTCCCTTTGGTGGGGTGAAAGACGTTTCTAGCCCGTGCTAGCAGCTGCTGCTTAAAGTTATGGTCCATAAACCCCAACATAACCTGCTAGGCTGGGTGCATTTTTCGCCCCAAACCGGGTTGCTTCCAAGCTCGCAAGCTGCAAGCTTCTCTCAGCCCAGTCGCACAGTTCCGTTCGGTTCAGTCCACAAGACTTGTACAAGGGGGGGGGGGGCTCAGAATCCCCCTGTTTCCTGAATACTGAGCTTCTTGGATCTTCCGGTGATGCGACGAGCAGAAGGGCCAAGCTTTATTCAATCTAAATGCTGGAGAAAGTGAACGAAAATGACATCCGGCCACTGGGAATCAATCCAAATTGTGTACGTGGTCCTTGTTGAAAGCCACAAGCAGCTAGTGGAGTTCTACCTTGAGGCTACGCGCTACAGGAGGTGACTGAAAGCCTACGGGCTCTAAAGTGATAAGGAAGGGGAAACGATAGATTTAATGACAGTGAATGTTGAGGTTTGGGAGGGAACTTCAGTGAACGGGGAGCCTTAGAGAAACGTTGCGTCAAACACTGCCTCCCTTCGTTAAGCAAGTTGTTCCATTTTCCACCAAGCCGTTTTTTGAAGTCCTTTCATCGTCGATACCGAAACCTCTTCTCGCGGTAGTACCTCCCAACAGTAGTATCACCTAACGGATGGAGTGTGTGTTCTGATTTGGGTCCATGATCCTTACTTCCCAAAATTGAGTGTTGCTACAAGACGTAAATAAAGGCCTCACTCCTCCTTTCATGTTGTCCGCTTCCTTCAATATTTCGAAAGTTTCCATGAGGTCACCTTGTCACCTTCTGCTTTCCAGCGAGTACAGGCTCGGTTTTTTAAGAGCTGTTCATTACTGAAACCAAGCATGCAAGCAAACCAGCTCATGAAACTTATCTACACTAGCCCCATAACCTAAATGTCCTTCTCCAAGTGCTGCCACCAACAAGGACAAAACCTATTGGATGGGAACACAAGAAAGTTCCGCACATTAGCAACATATCCCTAGACACCTAGTCTCCAAGGCTCTTTTGGCCGCCAGAGGGCCCTAGAGACTTTCTAGGCAGCCATGTGACATTGCTTACCTGGTTTGGAATCACCAGTGATCACAACCGCTGGGTTTTCTACTCAGCTCAAAGGTGACATTGCCCTCCCTTATCCCGGTGGTCCCAGCCGCTTCAGGGTGCGTATCCGCCTGCCATTCGGTAAACGCAGGCATTTTCTAGCATTCAGCGGCAGGCCTACTTCTACAGACCATTGGCATACCACATCCATGTCTCGACGAATGGAATCGTCCGGTATGGGTGCATCCATTTTGGCATCGCCCCCAAGTGCGAACACTGGGACTCCTAACCACAAGGCGAGTTCTTTTTCGGATACAGGCTTAGGGGCTCCAGTGCTGAACCCTGGGGTGCGCAGCTGTGCAAGGAGCCCACTCGAGAAACTCTCATTTACTCTAACCTGGAAGCTTTTTCCTGTTAAGTAGTTCCCCATCCAAGCTATAATTTAGAGGGATAAACGAAAAGCCGCTAGTCCGGCAAGCAGCAGTAGGTGATTCACTGAATCCAAAGCCTTTTGGTTATCAGGATAACATTTCTACTTTGGCCCTAGTACCTAGTCTATCGATCACCTGGTCAAGGACTCTCAGCTGGTTGGTCGGGCGAGAACGACATCCCGCTAAACCATGTTGGCTCGGTACCACTGGATAACTTACCTCTATGTGTTTTGGTATCTTGTCTCGCAAAATTCTTTCCAACACCTCAACAACTACGGAGATGAAACTCATCAAAAGGTGGGTTGAGCCACTCTTCGTGTCTTCGCGTTTGTGAACTGGGCATACTATGAACCTCCCTTGATCCCCGGGGTGACACTTCCCCCCGTCGATACTTTAGATGGTGCTACGAGGTTCCGCAAGTACTTCGGCTGGCGGCTTCAGGCTGGCCAGGTGGATATCACCGGGCCTTGCCAAGTTGGACTTCTTTAATCTGCTCAGGTGGTGGCTGCCTCTGAGATGCCTAGTACAGTAGTCTTCATTGTCGGTACAGGGGTCAAGTTGTTTAAGGGCCGACCCGGTATACAGCTATCCTCTCTGTAGACCTGTTGGGAGAAAAGCATGAGCACATCCGCCTTAGCAAAGCTGGTTATGGCGTGCCTTACTTGGTCTTCGTTTACGTTGCTTCTGATACCTTTAGGGCTGACCTAGGCCGTGCGTAATTGACGCATGACTTGGGGTTTATTTTGGCATTCCTCGCCAGTTTTACCTCGTGCTTCTGTTGACCAGCTATCCGCACAGCAGACAACCTAGTCCTCACGGATTTGTGCTGTAGGAGGTGTTGATGGCCACCACTGTCCCTATACTTCGCTCAAGCCTCTTTTTTTCTGGAGTGTGTTGCGGACTGGACTGGTCTACCACGGCCGGTCTTGTCGCCTCCGCAACCGTCCGAGTGGGCCACCTGGTCTTTCGAACTTCGTTTACCGTCCCTAAAGCAAAAACAACTCTCCACGTAGCTCTCCCCTCCGTCCACCCACGAGTCTATTGACTCTCCTTTCGCCCGACGAAATCCTGGACCAACTTGGTGGAAGTGATGCGGGAACTTGTCTGGAGCACAGGACCCCAGAGTGTTGACCACCAACCTTAGCACCCCTTGGTGGCTGTGACCCAGCGGACCCTCCATGGTTAGATTTTCAATGTCCCCTGGGTATTTGGGGATTGCCAGATCTAGGTTGAGAGCCGTCTGCCCATGGCTCTTCCTTGCTTTTTCCCTAAGATGTTAGCTTTGATCTTTTCTGCTAGGTGAGATCACCAATATTGATCCAAGTGTCCCCCCGGCTGATAATTTGTTAATCCAACCCTATATATGAGTGGAAAAACCTCCCAGTTCTGGGATAGCAGGGGCCAAGTTCATCAGGTTACGAATTAAGCGAATTAGCTCGACATTCTCCTCATCTCTCGAGGAGGAGCTGCTGTATATACGGTCTAGTGTTATGTCTATTAGGTTTCGAATAATTTAAATCGTCACGGCTTGCATTCTTGGAGGATTGGGTCGTACCAGACCACGCTTAGCGTACTACTCTGCTGTAAGCAAAAACTCGCCTCTACCTTGTGCTTTCAGCCTGTTCATGCTACCCAGAACGTAGTTTGTTGGGTAGAACCTCCCGATGTCCCAATAGAGGCTCAACTATATACTCCAGTTTGCATTTGCGTTGACTTTACGCTTACGGGCTCCAGTTGTGATCACCTTTTTCCTGAGATAGTTGCTTTCGAGTAAGGTGCAATTATGTTTGATGATCCCTGGCGAATTATCAGCTAACGGAGGATGCAGCCTTCTAGGAACTCATGTATATACTTGCATTCCGCCCGGCGCCATAGGTGGTTAAGTTAACCCCTTGTGAGAGTTCACGGAAGGCTGATTTCTTCTCACCAATTATTTCTACCCAAGGACTGAATGCAAACGTCGCTGCTTTCTCTCGTCGACAGTGCACTAAGCCAGCTTCTAAAAATTGGGAACAATAGGGCCTTTTGTCGAGTTGCTTAAACCACTGACACCGTAGTTTACTTGGGAAGTTGCACCACCCTTGTTTAGCATATCCTGTCCATGCTCGAGAGGTGATGTCAGACCAGAGTTTGTTTGAAGGGCACTTAAGGCTTTGCTTTGGAGCCCTGTGCAAAGAAAAACCAAACAGTTAAACCTCTGTGTCTGCGGCGCAGACGACGATGCAGTTCGGTTAGATCCTCACAATAAAAATGGCACCCAGATTCGCATATGTCAAACCAGATACCGCGCCATGCCGGCAGGTTCTGTTTACACAAGCACTTTCTG
Source organism: Fasciola hepatica (assembly GCA_948099385.1). NCBI lineage: Eukaryota > Metazoa > Platyhelminthes > Trematoda > Plagiorchiida > Fasciolidae > Fasciola > Fasciola hepatica. The sequence goes on along the minus strand of CANUEZ040000048.1, from coordinate 11,884,299 downwards.
GCTTACCGTTTTGAAGGGCCGACGATCTTTTACCTGCGTTTAGAATTGCTCTGGTCATATTGAGAGAGCATATTGCCGGTTATCTTGGTCGACTGTTTAAAGATGGAGGGGGAGATATAAGTAATAAAACTTTTCTGTCCTGTGAGCCTGAGGGTGAGATGTTGTTCAGGCAAGCTGCAAGGTGAGATAAATTAACATAATTCTGAGCAAATATATGCCCTTGTGAACGCAGAGTCTGACAGCTGTCGGGGCTAACTGGGGGTCCAAATTTCTTTCGCAGGTATACACAGATATCGGAAACCCCCTCCTGTGAATTTGTCAAGCCCTTTCAGAACCTTTGCAACTTGTGGTTCTCTTCCTCAGATTAGCATAAAAGGTTGTAAAAGCTCTTCTCAGCATCCAGGCTAGAGCAAACCTTGCATGCACGTTATTCGCAGTTACTGCCCCGGGTTGTAAACACGGGCATAGAGTAACCGGTGAGCTAATAGTAAAACATTGTTTTCCCCTAAATGTTTTCCGTAAATATCTGGTACAAGTTAGCATAAAGCACCTTTTGAAAAGCACCACACCATGCACGCAAAACGCTCATTTGGGTAATTTATTCCGATTCCCCAGTTTTTGCTGCCGATGAAGTTCTCCCGTACAATTAGCCTAGAGCATAGTTTTTGCAATTTTATGCCGTTGTCTCTCGTTCTCTCATCAGTGGCTTGCATGAGCGTGTCTCCAGCACTTATTCCGAATAAATCCCTAATATTTAAAACGCCTCAATATGGTCGTTTCTAGTCATCTGCTCCAAGTGAGAAAAGTTCCATAGCCCGCAGTATTTCTTCACGTGGTTTCCCTTGTTGTACAACATCCATCCGGATGGCTAGTCACTGAAACATCTGTAGGCAAGCTGCACCCCCTTCAACAAAGTTGTCAAAGTTTTGCAACTTCCTGAGCCCCCTTTCCCGAAAGTGGACCCCGCGAATTCAGTCGACAAGAACAAAGACTGGTAGAGCCGGATGAGGCTTATCATCAGCCCAATTGAACTGACGGATCTGAGGAGGCTAGGTAGTTGGAGTCGGACCAATGAGTCGGTTATGCGCCACAACTGTGGAGTGGACGAGACGGGAAATGGCTATTGGCCCTAGCCGGAAAACCTTAAGTCCGCATGAACAAACATCATTCAAATGGTTAGTCCCTTTCTTAGGGTAAAAGCATTCATTGTTGTGCATGCGTGCGGAGCCACCAATCAGTTCTCACTGATTGGTGACGTGCACAACAGAATGGTCAATGAAATTCACCGAAGCAAATTTGGCACTCCATGAAGAAGCTGCCTGTGGCTTAATTATGCTGACGAGTGCTTTGCACCTGATTCTGAGCCACTTTCTAAATCAAGTAACCTGTTGATTCTAGCTGGGGCGAGGTCACATATGCTACTGGTAACTGCTTACTCGACGGTCAATCTCAATGGGCACCCGGGGCACCTGAAGTCCGTGTGCAATTACAACAAACTGGATGGCAAATATGAATAATTGCTTTTGGTTTTCGTGTCTCCGAGGAGAAGCTGCATAGCCACCTACACAGCGTTATAGGAGTGGCTTCTTTACTGCCTTGTACATGGGTATGAAAGCTTCTAACTTTCTGCTGTAAAAGGCTGAGCCCAGTCGGAGGAGATCCCTCTTTGCCCTGTGAGCAGTCCTCTTGCATTGTGCAGCCCATTGTAATTCCGCGGTCATTTTGGCACCCGAGTCCCTCAGGACCCGGGCCGCCTGAACTATGAATAGTCTACTGTCTTCCGTAACCGTCAATATCACTACAGATCTGGTTGATAGATGACCTTTGCTTTCGTTTCAAGGCGCGTCCCATTTGTTTCCCAGCCAACTGCCCGAGTAATGTCCATGGCAGCTTCATCACGATATCTAACTTCTACAAATTGTACGCAGTCTGAAAAAGTGAAACACTGTAGTGATAGGTTTTTTGCTGGTTCTTTTAGGCGAGGAAGCGGTGGGTCTAAGGCTGGCTATTTAGGTGCTTTGCTGGTTACATCTGATGCTTTTGAACAGCCGGTTTCTACTCTAGCGTGATACATCCCGTTGGTCATGGAGGCTGATATCCTTTTGTGTAATTGCCCTGCCATCTCAGAAGTCTGCAGTTTCCCCGTCCATAGGCGATGGTTTTTTGAATCAAAGGCCTTGATGAAGTCTCAGTACCGAATTTTGACCCTCTTAACCTCATGCAGTTGGATACTGACTCAGTCGTAGAATGCTATAAGTTTCGAGAGTCGACGTTTGCTTTTCAAAATCTCATTTTTACTTTGCAGAGTAACACGTGATTCATTAGGTGTTCACGGGCGTCTTCTTACTGATCGCTGTAAACACTTACGGGGAACAGTTTCAAAGCTTTTGAAGAAGGTGATTCCCCTCTTATGGCGGCGTCTAATCCTTGTGGTTAGGCACGACTGTCGCTTACTTCCAGTCCAACAGTAATATCCCTTGATTCAGTGCAGAGCGGTGATAAGCAAACACTTCCACTGAAGGATGCTAGACGAAGGCTGGGTGTTTGACATCAAGCCATTCCCTTCCAATAATTCCCCTACCTCCGCTACCGTTACTTGCGTGTTTCAAGCGGTGGAAGCACTCATTTTTGTTTGGTCGAAGCTCATTATTCCCCGTAGCGTCTGTGTACTCTCCCAGCCTATTAGCCCAAGGGGTGGGCTTTGCTTTGATCATCTTGACGTAGCTCACCTCTATATTGCTGACGACCAGAGACTTCGCTCTATTCATATGCGAAGACTGTGACTGAACGCATTTTGGCCCTTTTGATCGGTACCAATTCAAAGTTCTCTGCCCTTCAGTAAAAACTTGCTGCTGGGTGTCTATCCACCTTGTACTGTAGCAAGGCTCTTTCGCTACCTGCTGCCTTGAAGGTCTGCCGATCTTTGTTTTTCGTCCGCCCGCCCGCCGAACTGCCGGTGGACGTCAAATTGGCCCGCCTCTACTCTTGCACTCCTGAAGTAGGCAGATTTGTTCTATAGCTCTAAACGGTTTCCCTTAAGTCCCTGTTATATCATTTGCACTCAAGCTTCTTCTTCCTATGTAAGCATACTACCTGTTTTGCCTTAGTTCTGAATTTCGCCTTGTTTAACCTCCGAAAGTTTGTGCGTAACATTCCCTCGGCTTCCGCGAGGCTGGGTGAAGGATGATATTTGATCGTGGCATGATCTTTATGACTCAAAAAAGGAAGCAAACCTAAACCATTTATAACACTTCCGAGCTTTGTGATCACTAGGACCAGGAGTAAAGGCCACTACTGAGATCTGGATCCTGCGCCTCTAGTAAGCTGAACCAGGGCCATGTGACTTGCGAAGTCCAGGAAGCCTTCCCCTGCCCCGCCCGGGGTATTCCTACCCGAGTCACCCATACTTATGAACGACACACCATCTTACCTTCGTACGCTCTATGACTGAATTAGGACTGCTTTTTTCCAACTTCATTCTTGCCGTCGCTGTTTTGTGGTCGACCCCCAGTCTACGCCGGGCGTACTGATTTTCCCCCTGAAGATCATGCTTTCCCATTGGAAAATAGAAATGCGGACATCTGTTGTGATAGTGGGCTGCACTAATTCAGAATATTTTGTTATTTTGCGGTCGGTTTCACTTTCTCGCTCGCGTTAACCGGTGGTAGATGTTCACTTCGTTCACACTGAATTTTGGCTGCTACAGTGAGGAAATTGTTTTTGGGCCTGTGTATGAGTGCTGAATTTACTGATTACAGCGCAGGTATTTCTCGTTTATTCTTTTTGATCACCTATTCCTTCGGTATGGACTTTCCTTCTGTTTTTGACTGCCTATTGACTAAGAGTGACTAAGACTCACTCTCAAGTGTATGATCATCAAGAGCTTGCATTTTAACTCATGAACACTACCGTAGAACGTTCAAACCGGTCGTGTTTCCGATTTGGGTTCTGCATCAGTTGGCACTACGCGTTGCTTTGAGGTCCGAAAGTGCCATCCAGAAAGAGTAACGATTGTTATTTCGGACTTAACTCCCACCTGGACTTGCGAGTTTGGTCGTTACTGTACTACGACATCTTGTCCGGAACCATGCATACAACAAAGTGCAATAAGACATCCACAGAACCCATTGTAACTGCCGGTAGTGAAAAATCCCCCTAAAACCTTTGCAGTTCCACGTTTTTCTTAACATCACTCACTTCCTTGCACTATTGATGTGTCTTTACGAACTGTTTGTTTATATGGACCAATTGTTGTTTGTTCGCGCCCAGAGCGCTAATTTGTCATATCCTTGTTCTGGACCTGCGTGACGCACGTGCTCCTTGCTCGCACGTCGCAATTCGGTTTCTCGTTTTTTGAGTCCTTGTGATCTCATTATTGAGGTTTGTATCTTTTTGGTGTTATTGTTCATTCAATAATCTGGTATCGTAAAATGTCACGGGTAATCGCTTTTTGATTTCGAGATCCGTTGTGGATTTGGCTACGCATTGCTCAAACGTGCATTGCAACACTCAGTGGATCAATTTGGAAAGAGGAAACACTCAAAATGCCAAGGAAAGGATCGAAGACTTTGGAATGTGGGCAGGAATCAATACGGCAATTCAATGAGGAGGTTTTGGGAACCTTTGATTCTTTAGTTAATGTTAAATCGCCTAGTCCTCTCAGTGCTATTTCATGTGTTACAGAGGACAATATGGATTGCAAGGATGTCCATCTATATGGGCTGAGGATATTATGCCTAAAACAACAAATATTATCGCCTTGACAAGAGGCCCTGGAAGCAGGACAGAAGGGTAGAAAGAGCTTGAGCATGAGACCAACGACTACGACGCTTCAGATTGATCACGGCACAACAAAATAGGAAACTCTACTCCGGTCGCCCTCTATAAAACACGAACGGTCAATTTGCCAAGAGTAGAACGGACGGTTTTCGACGGACGATCTGAACAATACTGCCGGTTCGTCAAGCAGTTCGAGACGTTTGTCGAAAATAAGATAACCGACCCCGGGCGAAGGCTACTGTATCTGACTCACTTCTGTCGGGGCCGAACAAGAGAAGCTATCGATGGGTGTACCATGCTCGACTCGGAGCAAGGCTTCATTTGAGCAAGGAACATTCTAAGGGACCTGTCTGGCCAACCTTTCAAAGTAGCCCGTAACCTAATAGAGGGCTCAGGAACAGCCGAAATATCAGCCTTGGACTAAAGTGCACGCCATTTCACGTGATGCTACGGTGCAACCAAGCTGCAAGTCCCGTGATGCTAGCCATGGGCCACCAGAATGCCCCAATCTCGTCAACGCCACAACAGACGAACAATGTGGAATGGCGATGATGGCAGGAGCATGTTTTATCTGTCTCAACACCACGCACTGGGCGGCAGCTTATAGAAAAAGGAACAGATGTGGGTACGAGGGATGCACGGGCAGACTTCATGGATTGCTGCACCAGGCGAGAGTTTCTTTACCCGAGGCGGGTACCAAGCTCAGTGTGATTTGTTCAACGTCGCGGTCTGCCAGTAAACCGGTACGTTCAGGCGTAGTAGCCGTGGGAGTAGTGACCCCGACTGGGTTGGTCAAAGCGTTGGCTTTCTTTGACAGTAGATCTGACACTACCACAGTGAAAGAGCGGTTTGCCGACAAACACCGACTCGCTAAAAGTGCGACGTCGTTAGCAGTGAGCACGGTGGGCGAAACACAAGTAATGACTGCCGGCCGGTTGAGGTTGCTACTCATCTCTTTAAACACTAACGAGCAAATCGAATCAACGAAATCATTCACATTAGCTGATCTCCCTATGCCAGCACCAAGGTCGGTGAACGCGATCTTGACTAGGTGGCCTCACCTGCAGGATGTAAGCGTTGTAGACTGGGAAGACGATAAAGTGGATTTTTTCATCGACCGCGACGTGCCAGAGGCGCATTGGGTATTTGACCAGAGAGTGAACGACCGCCAGGCACCTTATGCCGTACGCACGGCTCTGGGATAGATGTTATACTGTCCAGTAGGAGTACATGTTTTCGTGAATTATCTGTCCTCCGAAACGGACAGCACAGAGTATCACCTGCAGCGGCTGTATGAAAAGGAGTTTCATGACATTGGAGACGAAAGACTACCCCTGTCTCAAGAGGATCATTCCGTTTTGCGAACAGTGCGGCACGGCACCAGAGGTCTTAAAAAGCAGTTCGAGGTTCCCCTCCCATGGCGCATACCTGCCGACCCGTGGACTGATAAGAGAAATATGTACTTCAACGACTACTACGACTGAAAGAATGCTTCATTTGAGACTAGGATTTGTGGGAACGGTAAACAGAATTAATGAGGCGAAACGAAGCTCTCGGCCACGTTGAAAAGGTGCCTGCCAACACCGACAGCAAAAGGGGTATCTGGTATCTGCCTCATCACCCGGTTATCAACCCCAAGAAACCCAAAATCTGCGGGTGGTTTTTGACTGTGCAGCCAAGTTCCAGGGCAAGTCGTTAAACGATCGCCTACTACAAGGGCCTGACTGGGCCACGCCACCAATCGAAGTTTTGTGCCGTTTCAGGGTGGGTAGAGTGGCCTTGTCCGCCGACATTAGGGAAATGTTCCATCAGGTGAAGATACCGGCAGAAGAACGCGACGCGCTGCTTTTCCTTTGGTGGGAAGAGAACGACCGGGACGACGCGGTGGTAAATTATAGGATGACCGTCCACCCCTTCGGAGCCATATCGTCACCGTTCTGTGCAAACTACGCCCTTCGGGAAGCTGCGAAGAAACATAGAGATTTGGTCCATCTGTCGGTGGTAGGTGGCTTCAGCAGAAATTTCTACCTTGACGACTATATTGGATCATTCGATGATATAAAACCAGCTCTAGCGCGGTTCAAAGGCCTAACAAGAATGCTAAAAGAGGGCGGCTTCCATCTAACTAAATGGATGTCGAACGCTTCAGAAGTGCTGAAGGTCATCTCGTATCACGAAAAGGTAGAAAGGGTGAGAGATTTGGATGGATCTCCACTTCTTATCGAGCGCACTTTAGGGATACAATGGGACGCGGAAACGGACGATTTTGTTTTCGAGCTAAACGTAACCGAGCTGCCAATAACCCGCCGTGGCATACTATCTGCTGTCTCTAGCCTGTCCGATGCGCTCGGATTCGTCCGCCCTGGCTGCTACCCGGGAAGGTACTGCTGCAGCGGTTGTGCCTTAAGAAAGTTGATTGAGACCGGTCACTGGACCGAGAAGAACGGCTGGACTGGGGAGAATTTTTGAATACCTTGGAAAAATTATGGGACAAGGATTCCACAATGGTTGACTCCTGGCCATACAACGCGGGCGGGAGAACTACATGCTTTTTCCGATGCATCCGTAGTCGTTTATGGACTTCTGGTGTATGTATGATGGTGCGCAGGAGATGGACAATATACCACGAGGATCCTGTTCGCCAAAGCCCGCGTTGCTCCACTAAAGTCGGTCTCAGTTCCGCGCCTTGAACTTAGCGCAGCCGTGTTGGCAGTCAGGGTGGTGCAAGCTGTGAAGAGATGTTTCGATCTCTACAATTGGTCGGTGAGCTTCTGGACGGATTCAATGATAGTACTTTACTATATCAGCAACGTCCGGAGCCAGTTTAGTACTTTCGATGCTAACCGACTCACGATTATCCACGATGAATCAGCCGTGAACCAGCGGAATCATGTCCGGTCTGGCGATAATCCGGCCGACCTGTGCTCCCGAGGTGCGAACAACTTCATGCAACTAGACACGTGGACGAGAGGGCCAAACTTCCTGCACTTGCCCAAACAGGACTGGCCCGTGTTCGGATTAAAACCCCCTACGGAAGTAGAACTGGGGATCAAAGGCGTAGTGGTAGCGGCCAACTTCGTTGAAGAGACATCCATTCTATCGCGATTAGTCAGGTTTTTTTCCTGGATGAAGACACTTCGTGCGTTAGTCTGGTTAGCCAAGTTCAAGAGAAATTTACTAGTGATGAAAGGGCTACGGCCCTCAGGCCGGACGCGGATCGGCCCGATAAGTCCCGATAAGCTGCAAGCTGCAGAATACGGTACTTTAGGAATGATACAACGCGAGGCTTTCGCGAGAGAGTTCGAGAGGGCGGAAGAAGTGGGGCCAATCAACAAAGAAATATCATCTCCAAGAGGGGAATTGAAGCGTTTAAACCCCAAACTGATAGACGGACTGCTGCGAGTGGATGGTAGGCCGACCAACGCCCACCTGAGCTTCGACACAAAATACACTATAATGCTGCTGGCTCGACAACCTGTGGTAGGGCTAATGATCCAGCACGTCCACGCCGTGAAGGGATATGCCGGGGAAAGTCACATGACGAGTGTCATCCGAAAGCGCCTTTGGTTGCTGACAGGAAGAGCGATTGTAAAACACGTAATCCGACGGTGTGTGCAATGTAGGGGACGCAATGCCACGGCGGGCGAACATCTCGTGGCCCCGCTACCAGAATGCAGGGTAACTGCGGGCTGATGGCCGTTCAGCGAGGCCGGGTTGGACTATTTCTGGCCCCTGTGGATCAAGTGCGGGAGGCGATTAGAAAGGCGATACGGGCGTATTATGACGTGCATGGAGTCACGTGCGGTACAACTAGAGACCTTGGCTTAAGTTATTCTTGCTCTTTCAACTTCTCGGAACATGCTGTCCTCCAAACGGCGAAGGCTAGAAAGTGTCTTGGTCTTCTATTCAGATCCTTTCAGCTTAGGCAGAGCATTCTCTACATGTACAAAGTACATGCCAGGCCCCTTCTCGAATATTGTCCCCTAATCTTCACTAGCATGAGAAAATCCGACAGGATTATTATCGAATGTGTTCAAAGAAGATTCACAAAACAGCTTATCGGTTGGTCGTCCAACTTAAACTACAGGGAACGATGCTTATCTCTCAAAATCGAACCACTATGGCTTCGTCGCATCAAGCTAAATTTGATATTTCTGTATAAGCTATTGACTAAGCAGTCCTATTCCTCCAACCAGTTGTGCTTCTCCCCGGATACTGGATATTCACTCCGGAATAGACAGTATACTATTACCACACCCTCCGCGAGGACTGTTCTACGCTCTAAGTTCTTTCTCTTCGCGTACTCCAGAATCTGGAATAAACTTCCCTTGCACATCAGATCTTCTCGGTCAAAGTATGCATTCGTGCGTGCTATTGATAAATTCCTTACTGTCCCAACTGTTTTGCGCTTATTCAACGTTCACGTAACCGAACGTCAAGCTTACGAGATAGGCCTTGACTTTTAAGCCATTGCTCTGCTTCCTCTCTTTACCTTACCTTCCAAAATAACCTCACCGCTTTAAAAATTCTGATTGCTTTGTTTGACCGCTTCTCCTAGCCTTCGCCATCGACATATGTAAGCATGTCTGCGTCCACTAACTGTTTATCCATACCAACTTATAGGATCCTGCTAATTCAACTTTGAAACAAATCCTTTCAGATGCGCTCGCATTTATAGAGACCACCGTATTACTCCCCACAGGTTGTCAATATCTCTCACTCGCTCCACGATTTATTAACTTTATTTAGTTATATTGCGTATGCGGCCCTGAAACCAACCTCAACATTGCCATAAAAACTGCTTCAGTATCCAACCCCTGGTTGGATTTATATATATATATATATATATATATATGTATATATATATACATATATACTCATTACTGTCCTATAATTATTAACAAAATCATGGTGAGTAACCCAACGGTCCTCGATATCTCTTAGCTTATAATGCCTCTCTTCCGCACCAGGTCCCACCGCTCATACTTCGCTCACCACCTCTGCGATTTCGAACTGGAAAATCCAGTCTGATTCATCGCACTTAGCGTGACTCACTAACTGAACTCAACACCCAGTTATGACGTTACCATTTCTGCTCCCACCCTATCCCCCAGCTAAGGTTCTTCTGTAATTTCATGCAGAACTTGGTCTTTACTCCTGCTCAATGACCACTCTAGGCGAAATACTAACTTTCCCATTGAAAGTTCTATAATAATAATAATAATTGTATATTTCGGATGCGCCCGAAGCATGCTAGAATGCATGATCAGATGATTATAGTGATGCCGGAATGACAATTCACAAAGGGGTACAACAAGTGCATGCAGAGTATCAGAGAGAGTGTTACAGTGAACTAAAACTGTAGTAATGCCCGGCAAATTTGAAGGTCAAGGTCGAATGGTGTCAGTTGGTCCGAAGTACATGCATAAGTGGTATATGAAATAATTACCACTAGTGGAAATTCGAACATATTGAAAGGAAATGTTTTTGGTGCGCTACAGAATATGAGAGGCATATGGATAGAAATCTCGTCGAAGCGTTCGGTGAATTATTCACTTTACTACTACAGGCATGTCAAGAAGTATTAACATGGAAATATTTCAGTCTGCAAAGATGGTAGTATATAAAGTGGTGGCTGTATAATGGAGGAATCATATATGTTGCAAACAATTGCGTATTTCTTGGGAGGGATACTACCAGAGTGATGGTGGCAGGGAACGGCCGGAGTAAAACAGGTGAGCGTGCGGCAAGTTGTTAACTTTATGTAGGGTTGGTATGAAATGTCAAAGCGGAAGTGGAAGACCAATCAATATTGACCGTGTGGTTACATCCATTATACAGGTGTTCAGTTCTGCGAGAGGAAAGGTAAAGTAATCCACAGATAAGTGAACGTCAATAGATGAATGCTGTGTGGTATGTACCATGCAAAAATGACAGATCAATAAAACTGCACAGGTATATCGCGGGAAGCGGCCGTGGATCAACGAATATAGAAATAAAATGTATCGGCCGGTGCAGATAGTGGCGTGATTTAGAGGCTGCATACGGGGTCAGTTTCGGTAATATAACACGAATGCAACATCTGGAAAATCAAAGGTCTCGATAACGGTGATGGTATAGTAAGTAGACGGTGAGTGTCACATTTCTAATGACCAATTTGACAGGTGTAACAAATGATGGGAACGGAGCGGCGATGCAGCATGGGAAGTGTATCGAAGACGTTCAATCGTGGAGGGAACGCAGTGATCTACGGAGCCCGAACACTCGATGCAACAGCATTGCGGATGCGATCGGATGGACCGATGAAGAGTGCAGGTAGTTACTAATTACTTCGCTGCCCACTGGAGGACTACTGAAAGATATGTCAGCGCCGGACGTTTTTTTTTGGTGACCGATGAAGCAATGAACAGTGACAATAAAGGTGCCAGTGTTTGAACAGTATTAGCAGGTTCTAACACGGAACGGGCATAATGACATATGGGATTAAAATGAGTTGTATGAATGCAGTGAGATCGAGTAGTCCAGGTTCAAGAAGTCCGATGGCGGGAATCTTGGGGAAAGCGATCGTGAGACGGGCGAAAATGAAGTTGTGTGTAAATCTCGTTTGTCCTGTCCAGCAAGAGAGGGTCCAAGTTATTCCTGGGAAGTGGACGGCGACAATCGTCCTTAGGGTGCAGGTTCTGAAAACAAAACGGAGAGGGCTGCAGTCTGGCCATTCTACCAGCTGTGGGTTAGGGGAGAAGGACAGAACACCAATATCATGCCAGTAACAGAAATGGGTGGTCGCGACGTTGAGGTCTTGTTTTTTGGATTAAACAACATACGGAAAGCGGAGAAGACCGGTACTAGCGACTAATTCTTGTGAGGCTTAGTGAGAGTTACCAAAAAAGCAAGGAAGCGAGAATAGGCGACACTGGGGGCAAATACTTATGTGTAGTTCGACGAATGGTTTATGGAAGACCACATCGATTGTGGCGATTCGTTCATCAGAACGAGGCCTGGAATCTTGTGTTGAAATAGGGTCTCAATGAGTAAGTAGTTGAAGCGTGGATGAGACTGGTACCTTGAGGACCATATTATATATGCTGCTATGTATTTTCTAGCATTATAAATGCTCTTATACCTGGCGGAAGCTGATAAAAAAAGAAGAACCTAACCGACTATGGTAAAATCTGACAGCATGAAAAAAGAATCATCGGAGTAACGGTGGCCAGTAGGGGGTCGTGGTCAGAAGCGTTGAAAATAGGAAGTGGCTAGACAAACACGTGGAGTGTGCTGTTGACAGTCATGGAGTATAGGTTGGACTGCTTTTATTTGCTATCTATGATACAGAATGCTCCTTACCATCCGTTGGTACTGAACAAAGTTGTTAAGCTTTTGGTTAGTATCCCAGGCCCAGTTCGTAGGCTCGGGTAATAGACATGTAGGGATCATGCATACGGATCAGTTTTTGGACAGTTAGATGTTTATTTATTTCTTTTTTGAATAATAAAGAGGCCGAAGACATTGACCTAAGTTGAGGTGGGAGTTTGTTCCAGAGGGAAGAATATTTAACAATAAAGAAGTTTGACCGCATCGCAGTCCTGGATACTGGAATCAAGACCATAGAGTCCCTATGTCGTAAAGAATAGTTGGAGGGAGTTTTGACCTGGGGGGCTGAATTGCAAGATGTACGTTTTACAATATTGCAAAAGAACGACAGGTTCATTCGTAGACGGCGCAGCCATAGGGGCTCTAGGTGCAATATTTCACACCTTTCCATATAATTTAAAGGCGAGGAATATCCTAGTAGTTGTTTGGTAAATCTACGTTGTACATTCTCAATTGCAAATCTGTCAATCTGCCGCATGTTAGAAAAGACGACAGTGCAATATTCCAGAAGTGGTCTGACATGAGTTTTAAAAATGCTTAGCTTGCTCTCTGTAAGACTGAAGGTTCTATTAATCAGACCAATTAGCCGTCTAGCTTTAGCAACCTGCACGGCCGAATGTTCGGAGAAATTAAATGTACAAGAATATTGTAGTCCCAAGTCCCTTACCTCCGGACTGTTGGGGATGAACTGATCATTAATTTTAAACGTTCCTGCGGGAACCTGACACTTATACATAAGGATACAACTTTTGGCAGCGGAGAATTTCATCAACCATTGGTTGCTCCATGAGTCTAGCGATAGTAAATCGCTCGTTATGCTAGCAATGGCAGAAGCTAAGGCGTCAGGTTCAAAGGAGTACATAATTTTTATGTCATCTGCAAAAAGGAACGCAGCCCCGTGTGTGATGACGTTGAAAATGTCATTAACATATATAAGAAAAAGTAAGGGACCTAGTACACTACCCTGAATAACTCCACTAGTAACTGGTCGAGGTGATGATAAACTGCCATCAACGTCCACCACCTGCTTTCGGGATGTTAGATATGATGAAAACCAACTCAGGATCGGGTCAACAATTCCGTAGGTTTTCATCTTCGCCATGAGCCTATTGTGGGATACTCGATCGAAAGCTTTAGTCATGTCAAGGAGGATTACAATCACTGATTTACCACTGTTAGTGGCCGTAGTTATTAGGTTAAGGAAGTCACACATACAGGTGGCACAGGATCTTTTTTGAAGAAAACCGTGCTGTCCAGTGTTAATGAGGTTATTGTTTAGTAAATGAGTTGTCAGCTTATTTTTTATCAGTCTTTCCATAATTCGGGAAACTATAGGGGTGTGGTTCACTGGTCGATAGTTGGTTAGGTCCTGGCGTGAACCTTTCTTAAGAATTGGGATAATAACTGATGTTTTCCAATGGGAGGGGAAAACGCTACTGCTCATAGATAAATTAAAAACCTTTGATAGCAAGAATGGGATATCAGTGCCACCTAGACTAAAAGTAGCCGGTGGTACGGCATCTGGCCCGGGGTGGTATGACCTCCTAATTTTAGTTAGCTGTACTGTTAAGTCGTTCGGGTGAAATGTAACCGCTGAGAACTGTGCAGATGTCAGCGGCTCAACGTGATATAGGCATGGGGAGTCATCGGTCGTTAGAGACGAAGCAAAATAGGCACTGAATGCCTCGGAGATCTCTTGGGAGTTCGTTATATATTTGTTGTTATATATAACGGATGAGATAGGAGAACTGCACTGGCTGTTTCTCAGCTTCATCAGCTTAGATAAAGCTTCGGACCTCTTGGGGTGACTCAGCGCCCTTAATTCCTGTTTTTTACTGCGGGACATTTCAATCAATTTCATAGAATTAGATAAACGGTTCATTTGCAAGAAGAACGAAAAGTCTCTCGACCTAAGGAATTTGCGTTGTAGCATAGAAAGCTTCTGCGTTTCCCCTTTAGTCTCACGTTTCATGGCCTCAATGTGCCTTTGGGATCCGCCGCACCGATGAGCCCGTGCTTAACTTTTGTTCTTCTTTCCGTTAACCGTTGATCCTCGGCTGCGTCACTCTATCTCACTTTTCTTGCCGTAGTCTTTTGCGTCCGATGATCGCACCCACGTATACATATATATATATATATATATATATATATATATATACATATATACCTTGGGTATGCTCCACTCACTTGTCCCCCTTCCTAACTAGATTGTGCCATTTTACTACACACAATTTGCGTATATATAAATTAAACCGTTCCGTCCTTTAGCGATGAGTGCTCGCTCTTAGTTAATTCCTGGCTCAGGCTAGAACTCAGCCGTCCCATCCTGCTTTTTTTGTGCCTTTCTCGTACTTGCCACACGGATTACCATTCCTTAGTAACTAGGCTCCACTTCTCTACGCACATGCTCATGGTAAGTTAAGACCCCATTCCAACCGGAATCCGTATGCCCCTGCCGAATACCAGCACGTTTGCCCCCACATGAAAAATCCTCATTTTAACACTGTGTTTTCCCCCCTTTTTACTGTTTGCAGTCCTTTACCACAGCTGGTGAACTGACCAGACTGTTTTCTTCTTATTTTCTCATTCTTCGTCCAGACCATACCATCTACTATTGTTTTATTCCTGGTTCCCAAACGGACACCCTCTCCTCATCCACTGCCTACCTGATATCGCCCCAAATACCCTAGAAAGCTACCAGTCTCCATCTAGGGATCCCTAATAGACCTGTCCACTAGCCAAACGATAACTAACTGTTCGGATATCAAAATGTTCATTTTCTTGCTTCCATATAAACGATAATCTTAACCCACAGCTGGAACACTCTCCAGACTGCCGCATTCCTGATCTCTTCCAGATTGCATTGGTTACTTGGGTATCCATCGGCTAAATCGACGTTTATTCCGGATTACCGTAAGGACTGGGCGATTTGATCAATGGTTTAAACCTATACTCTCGCCTGCTGACGTTACATGGGGCACCGTACATGGATTAACAAAACCTCATGAAAGTCTCACCGGATCGCAGAGTACGAAGTCAATGGCCGGAACCCAGCCTTCGCAGCTGTCAACTTCGTCAAACCAGCCCTTTTTTACCTGCTTCCCACAACATTCTGCCTGCAACCAAGGTCTTAACGGAACAGAATACCAGCCATCTGCAGCCAACCATAATTTGATTACCAATTTTCTATCAAATACAAAAAAAACATTTTACACTCTTCCAACTCCTGCCTAGCCGAACCATTGACGTTTGTCTCCACTAATCCGTTTCATTGACGGCTTTTCTTTTCTTTAATAGTCCGTTATATGTCCATACACCATTCATGCTCTTCAAAAGTTCACTGAAGTCCCTGCGAAGCTTTTCGCCTTCATTTGAATTTCCATATGACACTGTAATCACCTGCACAAAAGGTCCGTTTTATTATCACCTTTGAATCACTTGCCTTTGTTTCACATGCTTCCTCCACAATTAGTTACCCAATGCTGGATCAGTGTCCAATATCCCGCTGGTATCTCTGACTGCACTTTGAAAGCCCCACGCTTGCTTTACTTCTAACAATGTTCTTTTGCATCTCTTACGCCCGGTTACTTGTTAGTGACCGTCCATTTGTTGCTTATATCAGCAATTCCACGACTGTCCAGCTAACCACACCGCGCCCCAGCGATTTCGAAACCGATTCGAAATTCCCGCCTCAACCATTGCCACTTTAGTTTACTCAAACACTACATGACTTTACTGTTGTATTTCGGTTGCTGTGATTTATAAATTTAGAATTTGTGAATACCTCACATTGACATGTATTGCTGTATACTCTGATCTTGCCTTGTGCATGTGTATTGACCACGGTCAAGAAATATACTATAACTATAACTAGAAGTCGCACATTCGATGACAACAGGTTTGTTTCTACGGGCCTTGCAGAGATTTATCAACCGAAGAGGCGTACAGGCCGATAAGTACTCAGATAATGGGTCAAACTTTGTGGGCGCCCACCAGAAATTGCATAATTGGCGCAAGAGCATAAACAGGGACGAACTGCAGGACCAAACTGTGGCCTGCGGCATTCGACGGCATTTTAAACCCCCGCAGTCCAGTCACCGCGGCGGCGCATGGAAGCGCATGATCCGGTCCGGCAGATGGATATTGCTGTCGATCATGGGGAAACAGCCGCCCGACGACGAGACGCTGAACGTCGTCATGACTGAGGTATAGAGAATTCTGAACAACCGCCCCCAGGTTCCGGCAATGAACGGACACCCGACCCATCTGGCGCTAACCCTGAACGACTTATTGACGTTAAGTTTGAATGGGGGTTTCCAAGAGCCTGTGAACCTTCGTGGGAGCTACCTCCACGAATGAAAGCAGGCGAATTGTCTTGCCAAGGTTTTCTGCAGGTGCTGGCTGCGGGAGTACCTACCGGCTCTGCAGACTCGACAGAAGTGGCTGGTGAAAACAAGACCATTCAAGGTTGAGGATATGGTGATGACCGCAGACGAACGCGCACTTTTCAGCATCGGGTCCTTGGGAGTGGTTATGGAAACCATCGACAGCACTGACGGAATGAAAAGAACGGTGAAGTTGAAGGCAGCTAAAGGAGCGCTAATTCGCGACACACTTGGTGTTAGCCTTCACGAGGGTGAGGGCGGAGAAGCTGACAACGCTGAGGCCCAGTGGACTATTATGCGTTCATCTTCGAGGTGGGTAAAGAAACCCCATATATGGGAGCATTCACGACCAACTGAAGTACCGAGCGATCATACAACCTGACGCACACTCACGTACATTGTACTTGTTATGCCACCTGGTCTTTGTCAAACACGTTACAGTGCTCACATTCTTTCGTTTTTTCCGATATGTGGTGAAACATGGGATTCCACTATACATCCGGACACATACGCACATACCCGATGCACTCTACACCTCGAAATCCCTATCAAACATGTGACGGTATTCGCAATTTATTTTTATTGGCGTTACTGAAATGTCTTTTGCATATGTGGAAGTAGCGGCGACCACATCATACATACACCAACTCACTCAAGCACATACAGCCAGGGCAGGACGGCCCTTCCAAGGACGGCACCTATGTTTCTCCTTCACACTCGCCATCGATCAGCTGTTCTCGTGGAAGATGTAGAATAGCCTCACGTCTACGTGACCAACGGATTAGATGCAACCATGAGTAGAACGATGACGACAGGCATCAGGCACCAGCACCGACAGCAAAGCCTAGGTAGGTAGGAAGAATCAGTACCCTTATTCCAAACCTTTGGCTCTGCTAATTATTCGGGAGGATTTTTATGGAAGCTGCAACGACCGGTTGTAGAAAATCCCCCTAAAACCTTTGCAGTTCCACGTTTTTCTTAACATCACTCACTTCCTTGCACTATTGATGTGTCTTTACGAACTGTTTGTTTATATGGACCAATTGTTGTTTGTTCGCGCCCAGAGCGCTAATTTGTCATATCCTTGTTCTGGACCTGCGTGACGCACGTGCTCCTTGCTCGCACGTCGCAATTCGGTTTCTCGTTTTTTGAGTCCTTGTGATCTCATTATTGAGGTTAGTATCTTTTTGGTGTTATTGTTCATTCAATAATCTGGTATCGTAAAATGTCACGGGTAATCGCTTTTTGATTTCGGGATCCGTTGTGGATTTGGCTACGCATTGCTCACACGTAGGTTACACCGGTCCCCTCTGAAGATTAAATTTAATGGCATCATCTCATCATCGGACCCCCGATGAGTTCGTCGTGATACATTTTCTGTTCATTGGTCCTAGATTATAGGATCTACTCGGCGAAGTTATTGTTCTGAGTCCAATTTGCCCTTGTTCAACTTAGAATACCTCATTTCAAAGGGAAACTGGCACGAGATTTGCAGGTTTAAACAGAATCAAAAGGGAGTTTTCGAGATCTCAGAAAGCGCAGGAGATTACCCATTTCTAAATGGAGCTAGAGAAGTGCGTCTCTGCGTCTCTCAGACTCAACAGGATACGATAAAAGAGTGCGTGGATGTGTTCAAGTACACGTGAGGTTAATTTGTACCAAGTTCATACAGTCTGGTGGTCAGGGGAGCATCAGTGCCAGTAGGCGGGACTTCAGCCATAGGTGATCAAATATGACCTCCCACTTCATCATGGGCGGGGTAGATCTACGTAAATTGGAGGTTTTTTTTAAAATATTGGTATATTTCTCGGCCATGGTCGAGACGCACGCGCTTAAGCATGATCATGGTGTACATGTTACTCAATAAGATGAAATGTTCACATATTCTAAGTATGAAAGTCGAGAGTAATAGAGATGAAAAAACAATGACAGGAAAAGTTTGAATGGATCATTCTGATAATGGTTTGCGAGGCAGTTTTAAACCAGTTTCGAATCTTGATCAGGCAGTGGCGCGCGGTGGAAATATCGAGAAAATCGTTAACGCAGTGCTAAGGAGGCATTATTAACAAGAATGATGCAATCCCAGGAAACCAGAGGCCAACTAAGGTTCTGCAGATGGAATAAATTTTGAACAAGAAAAAAAGGGGGGAAAATCGACGCGTGCGAAGAGGATAGCTATCCATGAAGAAAATGCAGACCCTGAATGACGGATTTACCGGAGTTCTGTAAACGGAATGAGATTTGAAGCAGGGGGACATGAGGCCAGTTTCGTGAAAGTGAACACCGGTGGATGTGGGAGAAACAGCAGTCCATAAAAAGGTGAGTTTAGATTCAGGGCCAGTAACATGTACTATTCAGAAATAAGAAGGCGCAACTGGAGGGTCCTCGAGAAGTGGAGAGTCAAATTCCAGCCGGCTACTGTTCGGAGGAAAGATAACCTGTGTTAACGGATAATAAAGTGGGAAAATCTTCGCATGGACTTCAGCGTTATGCTGTTTCAATGACAAATATATATGTATGTGATGACGCATTTGCCTTCAGTGTTATTCTGGTAACGTACGACATCGAATGCGTAAGTTTCGTCTGGCAAGGCAAAGTATGTGTCAGTCAATCGGCCGAGTGTGGCTGTATGTTAGCGGCATGCGCGTGAGCTGGAATTCGTGTTGGTTGCGTTAGAAAATGCTGAACCATCTGATAAGCAATTAGGGGTATCTCCTGTTGTGTGGTTGGATTTCGGTCCCAGTTGCCATGGTAGGTTCCACTTGAGTCTCTGTCCGTACGAGTCAACGCGGCGGAGACAACGACCTGAAATAAAGGGAGATTGCAGTCTGGACGTGGTTCCAGCTGTGGGTTATGATAATATATGAAGACAATAAACAATGGATTGGTTAGGTCTATGTGAGTGGGGCATGGGTAAAATAGGCTCGCAGTGGATTTGAGCTATACTGCTGCAGGCTAACGAAGTTGCGTACACAGGCTTGGTAACTGCATGCATTTCAAAGTATTTATGATTTGCCCGTGGTTGGTAATGATAACCCTCAATACCGTTTGCTTACGCAGAACGCAGTTTGGCACGAGGCGATAAGATAGGTTTGAAATAACAGACAGAGCAAGTAGGAATAACATGCTGTTTGCGTGGCGCTACGCTGTAACTGTCTCTTTCGGTAAAGTGGTTGTTCTGTGCTGAGTATTTTCTGGGGAGTTAAAGTAGAAGGAACTATTGGGGTGACAGTGGTTATAGATTAAAAGTAATTGGTCACTTGCCTTGGAACATTGACGTGAGTTCATCTATGCTCTTCCTCGGTAGTGCTATTGTACTGAGATTAGGCTCCAATGTGAGCAAGGAAATCTGATGTGGATATGATTGCATGGCTACCGTGGTATCTTCTTCGTTGTTATCGTACTGCAAAGCAGGACTACACCGATGTGAGGACTGGTTTGGGGAACCGTGTGAGGTGGGTCCGAATTTTCGTCATGGAAGCAAACTCTAACGACCTACATTCGGTGCTCATGGTAGGCGGCACAAGGGCCTGCTTCAGATAGGGAGGTAGCACGATACACAACTACTGGCATCCAGCACGTGGCGCTCCAAGAATGATCCACACTTTTTTAGACGTTCTTATTATTGTTATTATTGTTATTTTTAATGGTTTTATCACAGTCAGGTATATGGCTATCAGAGAAGGCAGAGCTGCTTTTGGTGGGCGACCACAGCTCCCACGCCCCGGCCGAAACATGGACCGCATGTAACAAGCCGCTTTGGGAATAGGTCAACCACACCAGTCGATCGGTAGCAACACTACAACCCGGAGACATGAGTCACATGTGACAAGGCTGGCGTGCCTGGAAGACAAAACAGTGGGGTATTTTTTCTCACTTTTTTGTGCCAATCTCTTACATTTTGGTGTTCATGTCTTATTGGTGGTCAACTCTGTGCAGGGAGACCATCACGGCCGAGAATGTTTGCAGAAGTGCCGCGCTAACACTCGCCTTATCCGTGAAGTCAGAACACCCAGGCCGTTTACATGGGACAACAAATGCAGGGGGAGGTAGAGTCAACCACGGCCTGCGATTATTCGATGGGGTTTATGTTCAACACCACGCCAGTCTGCACAAAGATGGGGTACAACTTCCAGCACTAACAACGTGATTCGTCGGTACGATCCACAGATGGTTAGTAGTTTTGCTGGCTAAGCATCAAATGTTGTATAGGCCAATCGTGGAGGATGCTAGAGTTCTGTGATAGGGACGGAACTCGAGCTGTGAATGTCTAATGGTGACTACTGGATTGAGGTTGAAAAGTGTGACAGGTGCTGCGTTTTGGATTAGAGATAGAGGCAAAAACCTAATAATAATCGGCACTGGAATTGTTCAAAGACTATCTTTCATGCTTCCAGTGGTATTTCATATAATCAAATACGACTGCTGAAGCACTGGCCTCAGTCATGAGAGTTATTCTGTTTAGGCATTGTAAACTGGTAGGTTTACGCTTAGGTGATGGCAACTGCGGCGTATGGTGTGGCACATCCTAGATTATCAAGGGTTCGGGTTAGTATCCAGCGTTTTCCTCATAAGCTCTGTCAAAAGACATATAAAGATTCATAAGAGCGATCAGTTTTTGGATGTGCAGAGCTACGTGTAGTCCAGACTTAAACATAATTAGGGAATCTACTGAACGGACTTCAGCTGGGAGTTTATTCCACAGAGTTGCATATTTCAGGAGGAAGAAGTTGATGGTAAAAAGTTGGGATTGTTTTGCAGTCCTAGATCGTATGAATGAACCGCTGAGTTCCGTAATTGCTGCAGCGGTGGGGCCAACCCTATGCGGGTCTACTTGAGCCTAGGTTGCTCAGAGCGGTTATTCGGTTTATTAGTACCTTATACCTACCTCAAAGGCCTGAGCCCTTGAAATATACGGATTGTATAACCTAGTCAGCGTGTCCACCGTTAGGGCTATGCTTATTTCCTGTTTGAAAGCCACCGATGTCGGTGATAACGCCCGAATTCTTTGTGGTAGCTTATTCCACAATGAAGCGTAATTGTTAATGAAGAAGTTTGACCGAAGAGCAAGCTTCGGCAAAGGGACAGACACCAAGAACTCATTGTTACGTAAGGGATAAGTAGAAAGGGTTCTTACCTGCCGTGCTGAACTACATGATCTATTCTTCAAGATATTGTGAAAGAATAGAAGGTTATTTCTTATGCGGCGTAGCCATAAGGGATCGATTTTTAGCCGCTCACAACGTTCCATGTAATTAGAGGGCGAAGAAAAACCTATAAGCTCTTTCGTGAATGCCCGTTTTACGTTCTCAAACGCTATGCGGTCCCTTTGTCTCATGTTGGAACAGATGATTGAGCCGTATTCCAGAAGAGGTCTAACATGGGACTTAAAAATGTTTAGTTTACTTTCTGGCAAAATAAATGTTTGATGTATTAGCCCGATCGTACGGCGTGCTTTAGCCACCTGGATGGCTGCGTGTTCCGAAAAGTCAAACGTACATGAGTAGTGTAGACCCAAGTCACGTACCTGAGAGTTATTGGGGATGAATTCGCCGTTCATACTAAATCTTTCAGTGTGGACGTGACATTTATACGTAATAATATTACTTTTTTTGGCGGAAAAACTCATTTTCCAATCATCACTCCAGGAGCTGAGAGCGAGCAGTTCCCTTGTAATGTCGTCTACGGTAGAGGCTAACGCCGCGGGCTCAAAAGTGTACACGATTTTGATATCATCTGCGAACAGGAAGGGAACTCCCCGTTGGAAAATGGTAAATATATCGTTAACGTACATTAGGAACAGTAATGGGCCCAGTACACTACCTTGTATCACCCCACTGGTTACGGGACGGGGTTCGGACAAATTTCCACCTATACTTACAACCTGGTCTCGGGATGTTAAATAGGACGCAAACCAAGCGAGCATTGGGTCCACGATTCCATATGTTTTGATCTTCTGTAGTAACCGGACGTGGGATACTCTGTCAAAAGCCTTGGTCATGTCCAAAAAGATCACGATTGCCGATTTACCAATATTGACAGCTTCTGTGACCAGATTGAGGAAGTCGGTCATGCATGTCGCACATGATCTGTTTTTCAGAAAACCATGCTGACCAGCGTTGATTAGATTATTTTTAAGAAGATGACGTGTCAGCCTTCCCTTGATCATTCTCTCCATGATTCTGGACACGACCGGGGTGTAGTTCACCGGCCGATAGTTAACCGGATCTAGACGTGATCCTTTTTTGTGCATCGGTATGATAGTTGAAGTTTTCCATTGGGAAAGGAAAACACTGCACCTGAGTGACAAATTGAATATGTTTGTCAGCAACATTGGAACACCTTCGCCACCTCGACTAAAAATGGCCGGTGTTAATGCATCTGGACCTGGCCTGCAGGACGGTCTTGTTCTTGCAACATGGACTGAAACCTCATCAGGGTAGAACACTACCGTCGAGAAAGTTACTGATGTCACCGGATCTAGAACGGGGAAGGATGTGGCGTCATCCGTCGTTAAAGAGGAGGCAAAATAGGTGCTGAAAGCCTCCGTAATCAAAAGAGGGTCATGCAAGCATTTTTATTATAGTTCAAATATAGGATGTCTTGGTTAGGTTTCTTGTTTCTGACCTTCATTAGCCTGGCCAGTGCTTCCGCCTTGTTTGAGTGGCTTAAGGCATCTGGTTCCTGTTTCTTCTGAGAAGAATCCAAGCGCAATTTAATCGTACGGGATATAAGTATTATTTGAAGATACGGCGAGAAGTCCCTCATCTTAGTGAATCTTCGTTGGAGTTTGGCTAGGTTACCGTTAAGACGATCTAGAGAGTTCCGCTGTTTGCGTATGATAGGCCCCGAGGATGGATTGATTTTGTCGAGGCAGTAGTGAAGATTAGTATACAGTTGGGCAGCTGCTATCTCTAGGTCATTAGATAAAAACGATTCGTCCCAGTTTAAGGAACGGATAAAAGAGGGTAGACTATTCCAGCAAGCTTTATGGTATTGCTTATTGGAGGTCGGAAGGTGTGTTTCTGCTGACTTATCAGTGTGAGGCCAAGGTGCAGTAAAAACACAGGATACCATCTTATGGTCACTACCAGTGAAGCGACTTAAGATTTGGGTATCTAAATTCTTGATACCAACAGTGAAGATAAGGTCTAATGTATTTCTCCCTCGAGTGGGGGATAAAACATGCTGTACCTAATTACCCACATGGATACACGAAAGGAAATCATGAAGTTTTGTGGGCGATGTCATGGAATGCCAGCATATTTCAGGCACGTTGAAATCACCAGCTAGAATTTTAGCGGCTACCAGGAGGTCAGGGAGACATAGTTGAAGGCCTCTATTATTGCTGTCAACTCGTGCATGCCATGGTTTGGAGGATGGTAGAGACATCCTAGGAGAAGTAGTTGTTGATCTTCTTTGATAGTGAGCCAAACCGAGTCTGGAATGTTGTCTAGAATAGGATGATGGAACCCACTCGCCGTGAATATGTGCCTGGTATAAATGATGCAGCCGCTTCCTCTTTGGTCAGATCTACTGTTGGCGGTGGCTTGATAGCCGGGCATAGATACGTGGTTTAATGGGGTGTGATCTGTCAGCCACGTCTCGGTAACTAGTAGGATGTCAGGGTGTAGGTCTAATGCAAGCTCTCTAAGCAGGGGCAATTTTGGGAGGAGAGAGCGGACGTTAAGTAGTAAGAGAGACAAGGTGTTTCTGGATAGGTTCTCAGTAGATAGAGCCGTAATTTCATTGTGATGAGGTGATGAAGGATCGTCAAATAAGGCGTGGCTTACGATGGGCAGTCGCAGCTCGACCCATTTTAACCGCGTTTCAGATGGAGAGTTTGTGCCTGTGACTAAATGCGCCGCTGGGCTTTCAAATTGGGCGTAATTTGAAGAGCGATTAGGGGGTTCTAATTGAAACGGCCGAATCCTGGAGGGGGTAAATGAGGCGCGGAAGGAGCTAGGGGGGGATAGAGGTGGTAAGGACTTATGAACCGGCCTTTATCAATTAGAGGTTCATCCGACAATTCTACGTACATTCCACCTCCAACGTCTTGGACCACGGCCGATGCTTGACGTATTTGCCTCGTCACTATAAGTGTAGGACACTAGAAGCGGTTAAGGAATGCTCGATGCTGCCTCTCAGAGAGGGATATAATAGGGCCTGTGAGATACTGAAGAAGTTATTCTACCTCCCGCAAGGGGTAGTGCATTAACTCCTAGATGGCCTGTAAAAGGGTTCAACTCCAGCAGCTCCGACCTGCACTCACCACCGACAGTAGCCTTCACAACTGGAAGCGGCATGGTTATTCACGGGTGGACGATATCTGCATCCCGTCTCATCTTACTGGCCACCCTGGTTTTCTGTAGGTCCTGTAAAATAATCGAACTGAGAGAGTTTGTTGGTTGCCACAAAACGGTTGGAAGCAGTATTTAAAAAAATGACGGAGTCGGTGTCTCCCACGGCCGGGTTCGCTGGTAATCACCCCGGATAGCTGGCAAACCCAACTGGGACTGTCGTCCGGATTAACCAAGCCATTGGGAACCCGAGTTTGCGTCAATCTGGGTCTAGTTGGGCCTTAACACAGTGCAGCACGACAAGAGACGACTTCGAACTTATCCAGTATGTGGCAGGAGCCATCCGGTAGCGGAAGAGCAGAAAGTCTCGGCTCTGGACACACATGCGAAATAGACGGGTGCTCGAAGGGGGCTTTATGCCTTATGAGTCTAAGACCATAAATCCGGTGACTGCAGGTCACAGTTCGTCAGCGGTACTGAAAGTTATGGCGGTCGGCATTACTACCCATTCCATATGGCAATGCCAAATCGCCGGTACCACCCAAGGCAGAGAGGTAGAATCACCGTAAAGTTAATAAGACGTAGCGCAATGGCAATCGCCTTGGATTAGTGACCGTGAGAACTAAAACCCTAGAGTGGGAGGGTATGGGATATAGTTTTCCTGACAACGGATCCGACGCTGCCCTCAGTCAAGCCGAGACCAGACAGGGCCTGGGTCCAGGCTCGAGAAAGAGTCATCCGGCAACAAAGATTCTGGAGAGGGATCCAGGCAGTCATTACCGTCAGTGACGCATTAGGACCGATTGCACTGTATGAAACCGAGTCCCTTAGCATAGAGCGGGCTGTAATTGTTGAGGTATTGCCTGTACACAAGCCCAGTTCCAGTAAGGAGTGCAGAAGGTGGCCCCACATGAAATACTCGCTTGTCGAAACCATAAATCAAGAGGTGACATCGCTCATTGGACGTGATGTACCCAAAGTTCTGCGGATTTTGGCCAGAGGCTGGTTGGTCGTCAGCACTCCCACGTAGTTTGTGCACTGGAATGCTCGGTAGTACTTGGTTCCCTCGCCTTCAAAAAGTATCACCCCTCACCAGTTAACTGGGTAGCTTAGAGCGGATTGCTACCAAAAGAGCTAACCAAAACGCTCAAGTCTTGTTCCGGGTGAAACCTGACCAACGATTCAGTTATCCATTTACCGACTGATAGGCCTCACTCGTTCTGGATAGCATTTTGGGGCCTAAGAGCAACGCGTAGCCCAAATCGATGCAGAAACCAAATCAAGAACACGATTGCTCTGCAAATTCTACGGTACTATGAGCGAGTAAAAATATAAGTACAAACACGATCATACCTTTGACGGTGAGCCTCAGTCATTATCCAGCCAAAAAGGAAGTCAAAAACAGGACAAAATTCCGTAAAAGAGGGAACGGTTGACCAAAAGGAGTAAATAATAAATACCTCTCCTGAAGTTCAAACAAATAGACCAAGTTTTCCACGCCTAACCAGGCCCAAAAGAAACCGTTTCCTGAGCGTGGCAGCCAAAAATCAGAGTAAACGACCTGAAAGTCTACGATCAGTAGACGTGAGCGAGAAAGTGAAACCGAGGAGTAATGAAACAGAACTGTGTTGAATCAGTGCATCTCACTGCTGTACCAACTGTCCTCAAAGTAATCTCAGCAAGAAAGCACAACCATAAGAATAAAAGGTAGGTGCATCAAGAGTAGATTAATTGTCGACCACAAAACAGTGTCAGCGTGAATTAGGTTAGAAAATGCGGTCCAAAATTGGCCATGGAGTATAGGAATGCGAGCAGAAGAGGAACTTTTCAATCAACAGAGACATTTAAATGCATGATGCGGAATTAGGGGCATGAAGCTAAGAGGCAAATGTCTTTCGATGGAGAACATAGAGGCCGAAAAATTAGTGAATTCGGGGACGGTTCATACGGCGAAGCTTCAAGATGTCCCTACCAAGGAGGAAGAATGCAGCAACAGTTTAGGGCCATTCAGGGTCCGCAAAACGAGGTTACGCAGCTTGAAAAGTGGCTTGATAGGAGACAAAATCTACGGGTAGGATACACAAAGCAGCGCAACAAACTCTAGCCACCATATACGCGATAAGCTTAGCGATGTGGCATTTGAGTGGTGATTATGGACCTCGGTGGGGTTTACTGCATCAGGCTGTCTTAAAACCGAAGAAACCAGAGGAGTGGTGCGCTGTCCCGGATCGCGCAGCCAAACATAAGGGACGGTCACTTAATGATATACTTTGTCACAGCTCTGATACCACAGCTAGTCTTGTGAGCATAACTTGGCGGTTCCGAAAGCAAAGGGCGGGCTTTTTGCTGGGAATGAAGAGGATGTTCTTGCAAGTGAATATATCAGGAATCGATGGAGATGGTGTACGTGATGTAGCTTGCCTCTGAAAATAATGAGCCCCTTCTCACCGGGTTTCCATTCTGTTTTTGCAGAAAGCGCACTTGTGACCCTCACGGAAGAGTACTGCATTAGGGTACTGCAAAACTTGAAACTCAGATAGTTGAATTGCATGGAATTCCAGACTGGGACAGCGATTCTAGAATACCGAAGGGAAGCATGTTCCTAAGACCACGGTGGACAAGCAGGAAAAAGGGTGACGGCAGAACCGATTTACTTAGGGCGATGGGGACAGCAAAGGACCTTGTTTGAAGATGATCAACTGTTCGAAGAGAGAAGCTCGGTAGCTTTGAGGCATGCAACCACCTGCGAAGCAATTTTTATACCAACAATGAATCAAGTTTCCAGCCGCGGAGCCTTAGTGGTCCAGAAACGAACGTTTTAGTGTCCTGCGTATAAAAGTGGGCGTGGGAGGTCACAGCCTAAAACCATAGCGAAGTCTGAAGCATTTAGGGGAGCTGGGACAAACTTATTCGAGCACTAATTGATAGAATCGTAGACCGAACCCACGGAGAAGGGGGTACCTTCTGGCACTGTTACAAGTTTTATGACTAACTTGGACGAGTCAAAGCTGACGACATTCCTTACCGTTTTCAATACTCGGTCACTTGCATCGTAACTTCTCCTTCCTCTCATTCATTTTTTTACTGTGGCACATTTCTTATCGGTACCCTTCTCTATCTTCAGCTCAGCCAGGTGCAGCTTATTACGGAAGTGCCCCTAGTTTTACCCTCCGAAGAAGTAACCAGAGTAAGTTTTCGGTCAGTAGGATCACGGTGAGATGCCATGGTTGAAGCACGGAAGAAGCTGGACTATCTTTGACTGGGCGGCACGTCCTGTGATCCAACTAGACCACGAGCCGTTGGAAAGCTTCGCTTCATAATAAATTCTGAAGTGAACCGTTGATTACTAAGGTCAGTTCCCGCCAGCGAAACCCCAAGGCAAGCTGTTCATAAGGATAACCTATGTGTTCGCCTGCGATTTTTTAAGTTTCAAACACTCTGTTGCTGAGCAAACATTTTTTCTCTTGGTTAGGGTAATTCAGAATTATTCAAGCACTGTGCATAAATCGGAAACATTGTTAAAATGTTATTTCTTCTGTGTGATGCTTACCGTTCCTTGTGTCGTAAAGCTGCCTGGCCACCGGTTGCGGGAGGCGAACATCAGAAGGTATTGCCTGTGACGCGGGCAGGAGACGGTTTCGCGAAGATTGTTCTGGAATTCGTGGGGACTTGCATCAATTACACGGCCAGAAAATCCGGACCGAATGGACTTGCAGCCTCTGTGAGGGCACCGCTAGGTTAGCTCGTTTGAAGCAATCCGAGCAAAGGAAGATTCAGCTTTCTCCTGAAGCCTGCGGAACAGCTAGGTCCAGGGAGCTGCCGTATAGTGCGCCGGCAAGATTGCACGCAGAGATTGTAGGTACCTCCGAAAATACGGTCACTGAGTTATTGCGGGATCAGGCCGGCCGCTGCCATATGACAACTGCGCGGCAAACCGCCGCGGTTGAACGGAAGGAGCAAAAACCTTAGAGGAAATAACAGGTTAGGACTGAATTCAACACAAAACAAGCCACGGACAGAATTTAGCAGATGGACTACGCCACCAGCCGCGTTCTGGAGATCCAACTTATGGCCCAGCAAACGTAGATCCAGTCGACAGGAGGCACATAAACTCAGAGGATGCTATATTCAATGAAGAGAAGCAGTTACGCGTGTATCCAAGGGGAGCGAAGTAATTAGATTGTAGACAGCCAAGTGAAGTACTACGCACAGCAGTCAGTCTACCTCCTGCTGCCCTAAAGAAGTGAGCAGAATTGGGCCGTAAGTCTCCCTGAACATGAATGCGGGCACTTGTGTTGTACGACCAATACTGAATAAGTTCACTGCAGGCCTGTCAAGGAGGCTGCTATCGGGGCCACAGTGATAGTCCACACCGACAACGGCGGATGCCAGATTTTACCCAAGGGACGTTGGGTAAGGCCTAGTGGTCGGACAAAAGGTAAAACCTGGCTAAAACCGCGGGGCAATAAGGTAAGACCCACAGCCGGAACAGAACTTCGTCCCCGGCTTTTGTGTCATCGCTCCGACAGCCATGAGTAAATTAATGAAGTATTCCGGAATAGTCCTATTTGAAGACCTATTAGAAGATGAAACCTAGTGCGGCGGTCTTCAGGAGGAAGAACACGAAAAAGTTTTCGATTTGCGTGACAGTTACTCACATAGCAATCAACTGGGAAGCATCAGAATTCTGGGATCACCAACCATTTACACGCACCTGGGTGATTGAGACCGTTGTAAAGGCCTTGCAATCACCTGTGACTCCGCACTGGAGACTCAATCAGTCTTCAGGAAAAACAGACGTTTAGGCTTTTAAACAAAATTGGCCGTGCTATACTCCAAATCGTGTAGCCTTGGCAACTAAGGATGGATCTTTCTAGAGCTGTAAGTAGAAAATTGTGCCAAAAGATGCCTCTACCAGAGCCAGGCGCTATAAGAAAATGGGCCAGGAATAATAAACAACTTGTTCGCGGTTCTGATTAGATGAATTTTTTCGGAGTAATCGGTCATGAAGCTGTGCCTGAAAGGCTTCACATGTGACGCACACTAAATCTCCAAATGTAAACTCCTGCATTAGACGGGGCACAAACCTTCTAGAGCTTTGGACAATTAACTGTACTCAAAACTTTCATCTGCGCTCACTTATGATCATTCATCTTTGCAGGTGTGTAAAATTTGACTGAGACCCTGGTACAAACCGCGATGAGCGTATTTGATCGATGTGAACTCTAAATGGGCTAGTTAGGGAGCACATGAAATCCCCCATAGAGGTTGATCTCAGCGTACCAAGGACTGAATGGAGGCAGAAAGTTTAATTTTACGGGATTCCGGGAGGACCTCTACTTGGAATAACCGCATGCAGATTCACGGCACGAACACCTTGCTGTGTGATATCTCATATATACCTTGAGTTAATCTATCCTCCTAAATGAAGCACGAAATCTCCCGCACTGTGCACTACTAGGTAAGAGTGATCACAGGTGCGCACGAATCACAGTCCTCATGCGACAACCCTAGATGGAATAAAAACCCGGTATAGGTTTTGATAATATGGGCTTAGCCAATTCTAGCACTGGCGAGGTTAAAAAAAGGCGGAAGTGGTTTGTGAGGCTACCGCCGTGAAACACTGGAATGTTGTAAGTGGAACACTGACTGCGTTCCGGGGCCAGCTTTCTCCCTTCAAACGACGAGGTGGAGTAGGGTAAACCGGAGTGATAAGAGAACGCAACAGCCAAGACCGTCAAGCGCATTAACCGTAGCTGGAAATTATACAAATCTTTTAGCAGTCAAACCGCTTGGATTCGTCATGCCAAGCTTAGAAGTGAGACTGCGAACTTTCTGCGAACGCAACGCAACAAATTGGGCTAAGGCTGGCCGAATGCGCAAAAAGCAGTCAAAAAATCATATTTTTTCATAACCAAGGGGCTGGATAAATGACATAGTTGGCACATTGCCCCCCAAGAACTACGGCATCGCCACTGACGGCGGGAGAAAAGCAGACACTGCAAGACAAATTTGAGCAATACGTAGCCTCATTCGCAACGGATCACGAAATCAAAAGGCGATTATCCGTGAAATTCTACGATGACAGATTATCAAATGAACAATGATACGAAACAGATACAAAACTGAACTATGCAATCACAAGGACTCAAAAAACCAGAACCTAATTGCGGCTTGCGAGGAAGGAACGCGTACTTCACGCAGGTCCACAACAGGGATATGACAGAGCAGCGCGTCGGACGCGAACAGACAAACATTGGTTAGTAAAATTATAAAGTGCATAAAACAGGTCAGTAGTGTATATGAGTGAGTGATGTTAAGAAAACATGCAACCGCAGTGAGTATTGGGGGGAGTTTACACGACCGGTCGTTATGCCGCCCACCAAAATCCTCCCAAATCTTAGCAGATCCAAAGGTTTGGAATAAAGGTACTGATTCTTCCTGCCTATCTATACCTTGCCGTCAGCGCGCGTACCTAATACCCTTTCGTCACCGTTCTACTCAATATCACACTTGATCCGGTGGTCACACCGATGCGAGGTTACCATTATTCGTCCATTTAAACAACTGATAGATGGCGAGTGTGAAGGAGGAACATAGGTGCCGACCTCGGGAGAGCCGTTGTGCCTGGGCCGCGTGGGCTTGTGTTAGTGTGTGCGTGGGTGGGTGCCATTAGTGAGGACGCCATCTGGTACACAGGCAGGCAGTGGCAACCATCACTTACGGAGAGTGTCTTCCATATTTCCACTGAATAACGAGAAAAAATCAACCCTTCAGCAATTTTTGATGAAAGTCATAAAGTATAAACGCGTATAATGTAGGCGTGAATGTTGTGTGTCTGGGTGTATGATAAAATCACAGGTACTACCGCATATGTAAAACGCCTACTGAAACGTCAAAAAATGGTGAACATTGCAACGTGCTTCATGAAGGTCATGAAGTATAAACACGCCAATAGTGTATGTGAGCGAACGATGTCAAGTAAACATGGAATCGCAGTTTTCCTGGGAGGATTTTATACAACCGGCTGTTGGACCGCCCACCAGAATACGCCGAATCTTAGCAGAGTCAAAGGTTTGGGGTAAGGGTACTGATTCTCCCTACCTACATGGAACTTGCTATGAGTGCGCGTACCTAATAATTCTGAAATCAGCATTCTGCTCACTATCACATTTGATCCGGTAGCTACACCGATACGATGTTACTCTGCATTGTCTACGAGAACTGCTGATTGACAGCAAGCTAGAAGGGGTCGTGTAGGTCCGGAAACGTTCTGTCTTCAGGGGAGCCGTCAAGAATTGACAGCTTGTGCTAGTGTGCGTGTGTGTGCGTGTGGGTGTCATGGACGAGGTCGCCCTTTAGTAGGTGGGTAAATAGCAACAACTGCCACTTACGGAATACATCTTCCATTGTGTCACTGAGCAACGCGAAACCGTGGGCACTGTAAAGTGCTTGGTGGAGATCATGAAGCACAAAAGTGTCTCATGTACGTGTGTCATTCAGGGTCAGTGTGCCTGGCTGTATGAGCGAATCAGAGCTACTACCGCATACGGGAAACGCTCTACACAATGTCAACGACGAAAAGAATGGCGAGCACCATGGCATCCTGTTGGAAGTTATAGTGCAGGAACCTGTTTCATGCATGCACGAGTGAATCATAACTGCTACAGCAGAAAAAACGTCTTCTAAAAAGTCGATGGAAAACGAGGGAGGGTGAGCACTGTGATATGTTTGCTGGAGAGTAGTGAGCATGAACGAGCCTCATATGCATGTGTGGTTGGGTGTGATTGGACGTGAGCTCGTATTTCACAAATGCTACTAAACACGGGGAGATATTTTACCAGGTCAACGACGAATGATGAACCGCCTACCGGGGTTCCGTGGAGTTGACTGCGCCGTCTTCATTCTCGAGAAGGCTGAGACTGCATACATCACAGGTAAGTATTTCGTTGGCGGTCTTCACCTTCACAGTTCTTATCATTTCGTCAAAGCTTTCGGTGGTTTCCATAACCACGCCCAAGAAACAGGTGCTGCAATGAGCGTGCTCGTCTGCGATCATCACCAGATTCCCAACCTTGGACGGTCTTGCTTTGACCAGCCACTTCTGTCGAGCTTGTGGAGCCGGTGGGTACTCCTGCAGACACCGCCTCCATAAAATCTTGGCAGGATAGTTTTCCTGTTTCCATCCATGATGGTAGCTACTACGGAGGATTTTCGGCCCTTGGAAACCCTCTTTCGACCTTCACGTCACGCTCACGGGGTGAGCGCAAATGGGTGAGGTCGCCGTTGGCTACCGGAACCAGTGGGCAGTTCTTCATGATTCTTTCGGCCTCGGTCATGATGGTGCCCAACGTTTCGTCATCGGGTTGGTGTTGCTCGATGATCGACAGCGATATTCGCCTGGTGGACCGGATCAGGCGTTCCCATACGCTGGATTATATATCCACTGGTATGCCTCTTTGGTTGATGAAGCTTCGCAAGGCCCGGGAGAAAGAGTCGGTTGTCACCGAATGCGTGACTTCTAAGTGTGCTGCACGTGACTTCATGCACGTTGTGATACACCCGTGTCGTTTTCCAACCTCTGTCCGCACTTAAACCACAAAGGCCCAAAGTAGTCCAGCCTAGTATCACTGAACGGCCACCAACCCGGAGTCGCTGTAAACGCTCGCAGCAGGGTAATGTATTGTTTCTCAGCTACGGCTTTGCATCTTCTACGTTGTGCACAATGCTGGATTACGCGTTTCACAGTCGCCCTTCCTCTCAGTAACCAAAGGCGCTTTCGGATGACACTGGTCACGTGACTTTCCCCGGCATGTCCCCCACCGGCGTTGGAGTGTTGGATCAGTGGCTTTATCACAGGTTGTCGTGCCGGAAGCAATATAAGATATTTCGTGGCAATGCTCAGGTGGGTGTTCGTCAGCCTGCCATCTACTCGTAGTAGTCCATCAGTGAGTTTACGGTTCAAATGCTTCAAGTCATCTCTCGAGGATGATGTCCTTTTGTCGATAAGTCCCGATTCTCCGTCTTCCCATAATTCTCGGGCGAAAGCCTTTCGCTTCATCATCTTGAATTTATCGCGTTCTGGGGCTCGTAGTTCATCGGAGCTTGTCGGATCCACTCGTATCCGGCTGAAGAGGCGGATCTCTTTCAAGACTAGCAGAAGTCTCTTGAGTTTGAACAACCAGACTAATGGACGAAGTGTCTTCATCCAGGAGGAAAACCTGACTAATCGTGGCAGGGTGAATGCCGATTCGGCGATTGTGGCCGTCATCACTAGGCCTTTGAATCCCACTACTAACTCTAGAGGGGGTTTTAATTCGCACACGGGCCAGTCCTGTTTGGGTGTTTGCTGGAATCTCGACCCCCCGTCCACTTGTCGAGTTGCTGGAAGTTGACCGCACCTCGAGAACACAGATCAGCTGGGTTATGGCCAGACTTGACATTTTTCCACGAGCTCATGCCAGTTCCGTAGTGGATGGTCGTGAGTCGGTTAGCAGCGAAAATACCATAGCAACTCCTGAATTTGTTAATATAATACTGTACTTTCGTCAAATCCGTCCAAAATCTAGTCGACCAAATGTAGAAGTCAAAACATCTTGGCTGCTGTTTGACTCACAAAATTTAAAAATTGTGAATAAGTCACACCGACATATACTGTTGTATTCCGTTGTAAGTGCCGCGCGGTTTGAATTCATAGTGCTCTCGGCTTTGAATTGAGTTTCTAAATAGTTTTGTGAATTAACCTAGTTTAATTCACAATACTGAGCGTATCATAATTGCGTTTAAGGTGCGCTTTATCCGGAGAATATTTTTATTCTCCTTGTAGCATTGCCAAGTAGTGTTCGGTGTTTTTTGAGGCGACCTTTCCTCGCTTCTAGTCTTTCTTTTTGTTTTTGTTTTTTGTGTTAGCGGGATTTACCTGCTATTGTCAGAGTGCGTATTTTTTGTTTGGGTAAAGAGCTCTTGAGTTGTATTTTCCCTCGTTTTTGCGGTTTTCGGTATGACACGCGTTTTCGACCCGTGTCTAGCACCCAAGTGCGGAAAACGTGTGGTAAATGGTATAGAATGCGAGATATGCAAGAGATGGGCCCACCAAAGGTGTTCAGGGATAGCAAAGGACATCTATGTCCTTTATAAACAGAACCCATGGGCTGAATGGGTCTGTACCCCCTGCAAGGAGGTGGCCAGTCTGGCCTTTAAACTGCAGGACCAACGTCCACCAAGTAGTACCTCGATTGTAAGCCCCAAACCACCGCAAGCAGGTTGTAGTAAGTCGTTTGCGGAAGTGGTATCAACACCCGAGAGGACAATCATCCGAGCGAATGAACCAGTTCCGAAGGCTTGCCAGGCGGTCGTTGCCTCAACTCCTTTGAAGCAGACCGACGAGGGCCAGTGGACGGAGCAGAAGCCGAGAAGGGAGAGGCAGGTCAAAAAGAAGGGAGACTGTAATAGGGCGAAAGATGGGTTGGCTAGGGTGGATGACCCTGCTCTTCTGGTATTAGAAAACAAGGTGAAGGACCTGCAGAGGCGGGTCTTGTCGATGGGCAGGGTCTCAAGCCACAGGCTTCTGATCCTAAACCAGGAAGAACCCTTTATACGGGAATCGAAGGCCAGGAGAGACATTGACAGGAGGAGGGTCTGCGACATACTGCGAATCGCAGGTGTTCCGTACCCTCCTACTCTAAGAAGGGTGCACAGAGTGGGGACATGGAAGTCACCACTGGGGAACAAAGGCGAACTTCGTGCGAGACCAATACTGGTGGAGTTCGCTGATGAGGCTACCCGGGATAGACTACTGGCGAGGGCAGCGGTAGTGCCTCAGATTACCAAGGGCAGATACCAGATTGTGCCGGACGAGCATAGGGTAAGGCCTGGTGGTCTAGCCCCAAGAGGTATCCTTGCTCGACCAGCCAGGGCGCTGGTGAGAAATCTAAAAGTTCAGCGGAATGCCGTACTCGGCTCTCAGGCCCCGACCCCGGCAATAGTGAAGAAGCCACGTGCGGGGTCGCTAATAGTTGTAATTGAATATGCGCTGGAAGACGAGAATTGGCAGTGCTGCCCGAAGATAGATGACCGCGTGACCCCTGCCAGTCTGGGTGTTGTGGCCACTCCTATAGAGATGGATTGGGAGTCGTCAGAAATTCTGGACCATCAGCCGGCTTCATGCACCCCAGTGGGGACATCCGAAGCAAAAAACGTTCCATCATCTCAGGCGTTGCGCCTGAGAAACAGTCAGGAATGAATGACAAAAGACACCTAGGCGACGGAGCAAACGCGGTGGTCTTATATACTAACGCGTGTAGTATTGGAAACAAATGGGCGGAACTTGCCAAAACCGCTGACGAACAGAAAGCATCAATAGTTGCCGTCACGGAAACGTGGCTTTCTGAGGAAGACCATGTGCCAGGCCTAATAAGTAACAGTTTTGCAGCCTACAGGCAGGATCGGGAACAAGATTGCCTTGGTGGTGGAGTAGCCATCCTCGTTAGGTCAGGTGCAAACCACCTTGAGTCCCAGACCAAGATGTGCACTCGCAATATCCAGCTTTGCGCCGTTACGATCATCCTTCCAGGCAGAAGGGTTAACTTCGTCTGTGTCTACAGGGCACCAAGCACAAACCACGAAGAGGACGTTTGTTTGCTGCGGACTTTGACTGAACTAGCTAAGGACGCACAAAAGACCCTCAAAGTGGGTGACTTCAATCTTCCGCACATCGACTGGGTGGCTGAGGTCTGCGTGCCGGGATCGGAGGAGCAAACCTACTTAGAATGGCTGCATGATAATGCGTTGCATCAGCATATTAGGGAGAATACCATATATAGGACTGGATGCGTTCCATCCCTGCTGGATCTAGCTATAACGAACTTCCCCAACGATGTGGCTGGACTGCATTATTGTGCACCGCTGGGAAAGAGTGACCACGTGTGTGTCAAAATATTTCTATGCATGCGGCAACCGAAGGTACCCTCAAGGCTGATTAGGAATTTTGGTAGTATGGACATAGATAGGCTTCGTAATAGGGCGATGGGCTTGACCTGGGACGCGCCAGAGGAGGCTACTGTGGAGGAGCGCTGGCAGGCCATAAAAGGATCCCTGACTGCCTACAGGAAGAGTTCGCACCCCTAAAACGAAGGAGTGGGGAGGGCAAGCCCATGTGGTGGAAGGCTGCAATAGCCAAGGCCATAAGACGTAGAAACCGCTCTTGGAACCGGTACAAAGCTTCCGGCAGCCAGCTAGCCTGGAATCGCTATACGAAGCTGAGAAACGAGACTGTAAGCCTTTTGAGAACTTCTAAACGGGAATTTGAGCTGAAATTGGCCCAGTCTGTAAGACAACAGCCGAAGAAGTTCTACAGCTATGTACAGTCTAAAGGCTCAACAAGAAATGCCGTAGGTCCGCTATCCACTAGAGAATATGGTATTGTCATTGATGACCAGGGCAAAGCAGACGCCCTGGGGGAATACTTTGGTGGTGTACACAGGATAGATAGTGGGGTACGAGTAGATCTGGCTCTGGTACATCCTCCTCAGTTAAACTAGCTAGATCTTTCAGAGGAGAGCGTGCGTAAGTACCTACAGGAGTTAAACAGCCACAAGTCAGCGGGCCCAGATGGCATTCATCCAGCTATCATCAAGCCGTTGGCGGATATCATAGCTCCATCGGTATGCAGATTGTATATATCCACGTTGGACCAGGGAAAGCTGCCTCAGGACTGGAAAGTCGTGGCAGTCGTGGCAATACATAAGAGTGGGTCTAAGTCGGCTGTGCAGAACTACAGGCCGGTAAGCCTAACTAGCATTCTCTGTAAAGTTCTCGAGAAGATCATCCGTGCCCATATCTGCCAGAACTTACTGCAGCACTCCATGCTAAGCCCGGCGCAGCATGGATTCCTGAAAAATAGATCTTGCCTGACCAATCTCCTGTGCTTCTTAGATGAAGTAACTCGACGACTGGACGAAGGTAAGGAAGTTGAGGTATGTTACCTCGATTTTAGCAAGGTGTTCGACTCCGTTAATCATCGTCTTTTGCCATGCAAGATGGAGACTTTCGGGATAGGTGGGCCAGTATATAGGTGGCTGGAGGACTTCCTCTCCCACAGGACGCTTTATGTCAAAGTGGGGGACAGGTGCTCCAGTTTTGTGAACGCCACCAGTGGTGTACCTCAGGGATCCGTCCTAGGCCCGGTCCCATTCTCGTTATCTATTATTGACCTAGCATCCACTTTTCAATCGCCCAGCTTTATTTTTGCGGAGGATGTGAAGATTGTTGGATCTAAGGGTAGGGCGGACTTGGGCAGGGAAATAGGCACCGTCCTAAACTGGGCATACAAATGGGACTTACCTCTAAACGCTCAAGCAAGCCATTTGTTGTCAAGGGCAACAGAGAGTCTAACTGTCGCTCATGATCAAGGGCTGTTTACCGTAGAGGCAGCCAGTAGGGTTAAAGACCTGAGGATCATCATGAAAAGTGACTTCAAATGGTCGGAGCAATGCAATGCTGCTGCGCATAAGGCTCGTGGGGAGCTCTTTAGACTGCGATCAGCTTTGTCTTGCCGGAAGCCGGAGGTATTCGTACCTATTTACATGGCTATAGTACGACCTCACTTAGAAGGTAGCGTGCAGGCTTGGCCACCCTTCTACAAAAAGGACGCCGCCTGCCTCGAGAAAGTCCAACGTCTCGCCACGCGAATGGTTGAAGGGCAGAGGGGTAAGACTTACGAGCAGAGACTCTGTGACCTG
The DNA here is from genome assembly GCA_948099385.1 of Fasciola hepatica. Lineage (NCBI taxonomy): Eukaryota > Metazoa > Platyhelminthes > Trematoda > Plagiorchiida > Fasciolidae > Fasciola > Fasciola hepatica. The sequence goes on along the minus strand of CANUEZ040000048.1, from coordinate 11,845,725 downwards.
AATCTCTTCTCGTTGGAAAGGAGGAGACGTCGAGGAGATCTCATAGAAACGTTCAAGGTAATGAAGGGCTTTTCTGGCCTTAGACCAGATAGTCTATTCCAATTGGCCGTAGACTCCAGAACTAGGGGACACGAAAAGAAGCTGATAAAAGCCCGATCTAGGTTGATGGCTAGATCGCACTTCTTCAGCAACAGGGTTGTGAACAGTTGGAACGGTCTGCTTGGTGAAATGGTAGATCTGCAGACAGTCCAATCCTTCAAATGTGCCCTTGATCGCAAGTGGTACGAGATCTTTCCTTGTAGTGAGCCTTAAGAATATCAACTAGATGGATGACGGGTAGCACTGTGGTCCTTCTGGAGTATGTTTTAGCAGACATTTTCCCTCATTGCATAATGTCTCAGTGAACGCTCACGATGCATAATGTCTCTCGCAGTTGATGTGCGATGAGGTTTTCCGTTTCCCTCTTATTTTTAGCGGAGATTCGACGAAATACACTCGGCAGTGGTGGGTGCATAACTGGTGTGCATACCATCGAAGGAAATCTGGACGCTCGATTAGCCGTGGCCATTACCTGTCCTGTGCAGACTGAACTGAACTGAACTGAAATCACGCCTTGTGCATGTGTATTGACCACGGTCAAGAAATACAATTCAATTCAATTCAAATCTCTGTACCGCCTGTACCTTCTTGACTGCTAACACGGCTGCACCGACGTCAGAGCGCGAGATCGAATCCTACTTCAGTGGGGTAACGCGGACTTTGGCGAGCAGCATCCTCGTGGTATATTGCCCATCTCCCATGTACCATCGTCCTTACATCACGACCCCGTAACCAACTTCGGATGCATCGGAAAAGGCTTGCAGTTCCTCCGTCCCTATTTCATGACCAGGGGGCAAACATCGTGGAATCTTTATGTCCCCTAGTTTCTTCGGGTTGTTCAGAAATTCTTCCCAGTCCAGCCGGTCTTCTCAGTCCAGTGCCTGGGCTCAGTCGACGTTCTCACGACAGAGCCGCTGCAGCAGTATCTTTCCGGGTAACAGCCAGGGTGGGACGAAACCGAGTGCATTGGACAAGCTAGGGACAGCGGATAGTATGCCACGGCGGGTTATTGGCAGCTCAGTAACGTTTAGCTCGAAAGCAAAGTCGTCCGTTTCCGCGTTCCTTTGTATCCCTGGCATGCTTTCGGTAGGGAGTGCAGATCCGTCCAAATCTCCAACCATTTCGGCCCTCCCGTGGCCCGGAATGACCTAGAGCACTTTTGAGTCGTTCGACATCCCTTTTGTAAGATGAAAACCGCCCTCTTCTATCAATCTTGTTGGGCCTCTGAATTGCGCTAGGGCCGAGTCTACATCATACAATGACCCAAGATAGCCATCGACGCAGAGGCTTCTGCCGACTCTATCTACCGCCGACCGGTGGGCCAAATATCGGTGTTTGTTCGCTGATTCGCGAAGGGCGTAGTTTGCATAAACTGTGATGAAGTGGCTCTGAAGGGGTGAACGGTCATCCTATGATTTACCATTGCTTTGTCCCAGTTGTTCTGTTTCCACCACAGCAAGAATGCCGATCCATTTAAGTTGAGGATATCAGACGTGGAACAACAACTGTTGTAGACTACACAACAGGCCCAGGAAGCCTGTACTTTCACCAGGCAATTCGAAGCTTTCGTCGAAAATAAGATAACCGGCCTCGGACAAAGGCTCCTCTATTTGACTCATTACCGTCAAGGCCAAGCAAAAAGAAGCTAGCGGTTGGTGTATCTTGCTCGACCAGGAACAAGCTACGCACGGGCAAGGAAAACTTTGAGGGACATTTTCGGCCAGCCATTCAAGGTAGACCCTAATCTAATAGAGAGCGTGATGGTAGGGAACAAATAAACAAATAGCGACATCTAAGCAGTGGCCAACCTGGTGATCAAGATGCAGAACTGTACAATAGCCCTCGACCATTTAGGTTACGGGGCTGACTTCGATGCAATGTAAAACTTGGAGGGCATAGTCCGTTACCTCTCCCTTGAAATACAGGGTCGGTGGGCGGAAGGGGCGAAATGTATAAGCCGGAGCGACCGCAAGGATAACTTCGAAGACCTGACGGAATACTTGGACAGGCAAATCAAAATAGCCCACAGTAGATTTGGTCGACCCATCCGGGATAGCAACCGAGTAAGCAGACCTAGCAATACTCAGGCTCGAGCCACTGCTCGGGAACGCCCGAAATATCAGTTTAGGGCGAATTCACACGTCATTTTACGCGGAGCTGTAGAGTACCCAAGTAGCAGGTCCTGTGATGCTAGCCACGGGCTACTAGAATGCCCGAAGTTCATCAAAGCTACAATAGACGTAAGTTGTGGAACGGTGAGGACGAAAGCAGCGTGCTTTATACGCTTTACCACCAAGCACCGGTCGGCAGCATTCCGAAAGAGAACTAGATGTAGTCACGAGAGTTGCACTGGCATGCGCCATCGATTTTTACACCAGCCGAGAGAAACTACACCCGAGGAGAACGATAAGCCCAGTGTATTTTGTTCAACATCATGGTCTGCCAGTAAAACAATACGTTTAGGAGCAGTCGCCGTGGGAGTGATAACCCCAGCTGGAGTGGTCAAAGCGTTGGCATTCGTCGACAGTGGATCTGACACTAACCTAGTAAAGGAGCTGTTTGCTGATGAATACCGGCTCTCTCAGAGCAGGAAGTCGTTGGTGGTAGCACGGTGCCCGGGACACAAGTAATGACTGCCGGCCGGTTGATGTTACAGCCCATTTCCTTAGACACCCACTAGAAAGTCGAATCAACCCCTGCGAGCATCAAGGTAGGTGAATGCAATTTTGACCAGGTGGCCCACCTGCAGGATTTACCCGTCGTAGACTGAGGAGGCCACGAAATGGACATCTCCCTCAGCTGCTATGTACCAGAGGCACATTAGGTACTTGACCAGAGGGTGGGCAACCACCAGGCATCCTCTGCCGTAAGCACAGCTCTGGGATGGATATTACATTGTCCAGTAGGAAGACCCTGTTCCGTGGACCACGTATCGGCCAAAAACGGGCACAGTGGAATATCAATCGCGGCGGCTGTTTTAAAAGAAGTTGCAAGACATCGGAGAGGAAGGACTATTTTTGTCTCAATAGGACCACTTCGCTTCTGAAACAGTACGGCAAGGAACAAGAGGCATTAGAAAACGGCTCGAGGTTCCCCTTCCATGGCGCACAATAGTTGACCCTTGGATCGACTGAAAGAAAGCTTCGTTTGAGACCAGGATTTTTGGGAACGATATGCATAATTAATGACGCAAAACGAAGCTCTCCGTTAATTTGAAACCGTACCTGCTACCACCGAGGGCCTGGGGAGGATCTGGTATCTACCTCACCACCCGGTTAGCAACCACAAGAAACCTGAGAAACTGCGGGTGGTTTTTGACTGTGCAGCCAGGTTCCAATCAAGTCGTAAGACGATCGCCTACTACAAGGACCTGACAGGACCAAGCCACAAATCGACGTTTTGTGCCGTTTCAGAGTGAGTAGAGTGGTCTCTTCCTCCGATAACAGGGTAATGTTCCACCAGGTAAAAGTACCGGTGGAAAAGCGAGGTGCGTTGCTTTTCCTGTAGTGGAAACGGAAAAACTGGGACAAAGCAATGATAAATCATAGGATGACCGTTCACCCCTTCAGAGCCACTTCATCACAGTTTATGCAAACTACGCCCTTCGCGAATCAGCGAACAAACACCGATATTTGGCCCACCGGTCGGCGGTAGATAGAGTCGGCAGAAGCCTCTGCGTCGATGGCTATCTTGGGTCATTGTATGATGTAGACTCGGCCCTAGCGCAATTCAGAGGCCCAACAAGATTGATAGAAGAGGGCGGTTTTCATCTTACAAAAGGGATGTCGAACGACTCAAAAGTGCTCTAGGTCATTCCGGGCCACGGGAGGGCCGAAATGGTTGGAGATTTGGACGGATCTGCACTCCCTACCGAAAGCATGCCAGGGATACAAAGGAACGCGGAAACGGACGACTTTGCTTTCGAGCTAAACGTTACTGAGCTGCCAATAACCCGCCGTGGCATACTATCCGCTGTCCCTAGCTTGTCCAATGCACTCGGTTTCGTCCCACCCTGGCTGTTACCCGGAAAGATACTGCTGCAGCGGCTCTGTCGTGAGAACGTCGACTGAGCCCAGGCACTGGACTGAGAAGACCGGCTGGACTGGGAAGAATTTCTGAACAACCCGAAGAAACTAGGGGACATAAAGATTCCACGATGTTTGCTCCCTGGTCATGGAATAGGGACGGAGGAACTGCAAGCCTTTTCCGATGCATCCGAAGTTGGTTACGGGGTCGTGATGTAAGGACGATGGTACATGGGAGATGGGCAATATACCACGAGGATGCTGCTCGCCAAAGTCCGCGTTACCCCACTGAAGTAGGATTCGATCTCGCGCTCTGACGTCGGTGCAGCCGTGTTAGCAGTCAAGAAGGCACAGGCGGTACAGAGATTTGAATTGAATTGAATTGTATTTCTTGACCGTGGTCAATACACATGCACAAGGCGTGATCGGAGAATACAGCAGTACATGTCGGTGTGACTTATTCACAATTTTTAAATTTTGTGAGTCAAACAGCAGCCAAGATGTTTTGACTTCTACATTTGGTCGACTAGATTTTGGACGGATTTGACGAAAGTACAGTATTATATTAACAAATTCAGGAGTTGCTATGGTATTTTCACTGCTAACCGACTCACGACCATCCACTACGGAACTGGCATGAGCTCGTGGAAAAATGTCAAGTCTGGCCATAACCCAGCTGATCTGTGTTCTCGAGGTGCGGTCAACTTCCAGCAACTCGACAAGTGGACGGGGGGTCGAGATTCCAGCAAACACCCAAACAGGACTGGCCCGTGTGCGAATTAAAACCCCCTCTAGAGTTAGTAGTGGGATTCAAAGGCCTAGTGATGACGGCCACAATCGCCGAATCGGCATTCACCCTGCCACGATTAGTCAGGTTTTCCTCCTGGATGAAGACACTTCGTCCATTAGTCTGGTTGTTCAAACTCAAGAGACTTCTGCTAGTCTTGAAAGAGATCCGCCCCTTCAGCCGGATACGAGTGGATCCGACAAGCTCCGATGAACTACGAGCCCCAGAACGCGATAAATTCAAGATGATGAAGCGAAAGGCTTTCGCCCGAGAATTATGGGAAGACGGAGAATCGGGACTTATCGACAAAAGGACATCATCCTCGAGAGATGACTTGAAGCATTTGAACCGTAAACTCACTGATGGACTACTACGAGTAGATGGCAGGCTGACGAACACCCACCTGAGCATTGCCACGAAATATCTTATATTGCTTCCGGCACGACAACCTGTGATAAAGCCACTGATCCAACACTCCAACGCCGGTGGGGGACATGCCGGGGAAAGTCACGTGACCAGTGTCATCCGAATGCGCCTTTGGTTACTGAGAGGAAGGGCGACTGTGAAACGCGTAATCCAGCATTGTGCACAACGTAGAAGATGCAAAGCCGTAGCTGAGAAACAATACATTACCCTGCTGCGAGCGTTTACAGCGACTCCGGGTTGGTGGCCGTTCAGTGATACTAGGCTGGACTACTTTGGGCCTTTGTGGTTTAAGTGCGGACAGAGGTTGGAAAACGACACGGGTGTATCACAACGTGCATGAAGTCACGTGCAGCACACTTAGAAGTCACGCATTCGGTGACAACCGACTCTTTCTCCCGGGCCTTGCGAAGCTTCATCAACCAAAGAGGCATACCAGTGGATATATAATCCAGCGTATGGGAACGCCTGATCCGGTCCACCAGGCGAATATCGCTGTCGATCATCGAGCAACACCAACCCGATGACGAAACGTTGGGCACCATCATGACCGAGGCCGAAAGAATCATGAAGAACTGCCCACTGGTTCCGGTAGCCAACGGCGACCTCACCCATTTGCGCTCACCCCGTGAGCGTGACGTGAAGGTCGAAAGAGGGTTTCCAAGGGCCGAAAATCCTCCGTAGTAGCTACCATCATGGATGGAAACAGGAAAACTATCCTGCCAAGATTTTATGGAGGCGGTGTCTGCAGGAGTACCCACCGGCTCCACAAGCTCGACAGAAGTGGCTGGTCAAAGCAAGACCGTCCAAGGTTGGGAATCTGGTGATGATCGCAGACGAGCACGCTCATTGCAGCACCTGTTTCTTGGGCGTGGTTATGGAAACCACCGAAAGCTTTGACGAAATGATAAGAACTGTGAAGGTGAAGACCGCCAACGAAATACTTACCTGTGATGTATGCAGTCTCAGCCTTCTCGAGAATGAAGACGGCGCAGTCAACTCCACGGAACCCCGGTAGGCGGTTCATCATTCGTCGTTGACCTGGTAAAATATCTCCCCGTGTTTAGTAGCATTTGTGAAATACGAGCTCACGTCCAATCACACCCAACCACACATGCATATGAGGCTCGTTCATGCTCACTACTCTCCAGCAAACATATCACAGTGCTCACCCTCCCTCGTTTTCCATCGACTTTTTAGAAGACGTTTTTTCTGCTGTAGCAGTTATGATTCACTCGTGCATGCATGAAACAGGTTCCTGCACTATAACTTCCAACAGGATGCCATGGTGCTCGCCATTCTTTTCGTCGTTGACATTGTGTAGAGCGTTTCCCGTATGCGGTAGTAGCTCTGATTCGCTCATACAGCCAGGCACACTGACCCTGAATGACACACGTACATGAGACACTTTTGTGCTTCATGATCTCCACCAAGCACTTTACAGTGCCCACGGTTTCGCGTTGCTCAGTGACACAATGGAAGATGTATTCCGTAAGTGGCAGTTGTTGCTATTTACCCACCTACTAAAGGGCGACCTCGTCCATGACACCCACACGCACACACACGCACACTAGCACAAGCTGTCAATTCTTGACGGCTCCCCTGAAGACAGAACGTTTCCGGACCTACACGACCCCTTCTAGCTTGCTGTCAATCAGCAGTTCTCGTAGACAATGCAGAGTAACATCGTATCGGTGTAGCCACCGGATCAAATGTGATAGTGAGCAGAATGCTGATTTCAGAATTATTAGGTACGCGCACTCATAGCAAGTTCCATGTAGGTAGGGAGAATCAGTACCCTTACCCCAAACCTTTGACTCTGCTAAGATTCGGCGTATTCTGGTGGGCGGTCCAACAGCCGGTTGTATAAAATCCTCCCAGGAAAACTGCGATTCCATGTTTACTTGACATCGTTCGCCTACATACACTATTGGCGTGTTTTATGCACTGTATATTATCATGAACCAACATTTGTTTGTTCGTGTCCAACGCGCGCACAGTGACTGCACTAAACCGCGCCACTGTTCTCTCTAGAATGCGTTGGGTTTTTGTGTTCATAAACCTTATAACCGTCTGTAGTTTAGCTAGAAATACTTAGAAAAATGCCAGAAATTTTTTACGTGGTTTCACACTCTCGAAAATTCCAACCCACTGCCCCTCAACCTTTTCACCTTTGTCAGGTTATCTCCTGAATTACCCATGAAAACACCAAGGCAATTCATAGGCATGCTAAGGCCCCGGGTACGAATCAGGCAACTCGTACTGTCAGGCCCAGAAAGACGAAGAACACTCAACCTCGGCCCGCTGTCAATCCACGTTCAGTAGCTCTTGTTGATATTTATGATGCGGTCGACAGGAAGGTCAACGAAGTAGATCGAGAGGTGGAAGACCTACATAACCAGGTCCAGTCAAATGATGATATTCTAATAAAGCCATCCCCGATATATACATATTGGAACCAGCTCCTGCGGCTAATCGCCAAAGCCTAGCCGTGACGGGCCGTTTCTTGGATACAGTTGATACCGAAACTCGCAAGCGCATAGCCAACGCCAAAAACATTATAGTCTTCCACATTCCTGACCGACTGCCCCTGGCGTCAACCAAACTGGCCATACTGAGTGCTCACCACATGGTATACCACAGGTGTCATTAGATGCGGCTGCTCAAAAAGCCACAACGCAATGGTCATCCACTGAAATTCCAATTCACCGACCAAAAAACAGCCAGTTGGCAAATCATTGCCAAAGCCACTCCAATCAAAAACATCAGAATATTATCAGATAAGAAGCCTCTCCAAAAAGTGGTGTTTCGATCACTAAAAAGTACGTCAGCGTCATCAGCGCTGCCTATGGCTGAAGCACCAGTGGCCCCACCGCCTCGACACCCGTTGAGCAACCCCCTAACACGGACGTCCTTATCTGCCTGCACTGCGCCGGTTGACTTGGACCTGACCAACACCCCTTCGCCGGGAAGCCTTTTAAGTAAACGGCCGTGCCTTATACCATCAACCTCGGCTTCCACAAATAGCAAGATATCCAAGCCGAACCCGCTGTTGGTCCAGGGCCACCAAAGTCCCATGAGCTCATGTCCGTCGCTGCTTACATAAACCCACTGTCCGCTGTCTCAACTCAGGAGAAGACTCCGGGGACGTCTGTCGCCAACAGTTCGCCCCTCCCGACTCATGCCCCACGGTTTTGCGGACTTAAACCGTTCACAAAAGCAATGATCCACTAAATAGCCAAGCGGCCCATCAACCGACAGAATTCTGTGCCACTCCGCATGTTTCAGCCACTCCGGCTACTCCAGTAATCCCTCATACAAGTCTTCTCAGCGCCCCATTTGGAACATCCGCAAAGCACTCCAGATATAGTCCAAATAATCCGCGGCTCCCGGTGAGCGGGACACAACCCTGCATCGCTCTGAAGCAGCCAATTCTGCCTAGCTGTATTGGCGTGATACCCTAACTAATGGACAGGTCTTTGCCAACTTCACCTTGCAATACTTGCGAAAAATGCAGTCAAGCGAAAGCGTCATCATGAAGCGCGACCAAAAGCATCATATCCTTTAGGTATGCAAAACAGCTTTCCAGCCATCCGGCTGAGTGCCAGCATCTCCTGCCAAAAGTCTATTACCAACTTACCCTTCTTCCGGTGGTTCGTTTGAATAACCCCCGGTTGAATGATAATCAGTGGCCTCGATTGTTGAAATTCACGCTTTTCCCGAACAGACGATGGGCCAGCTCAGCCAACCACAGTTATTTCGTCGGTTGTGGCCGCCCATTGCATAACCCCTTGAATCTGGTCACCAGTACCTTCTGCCATCTCGCCTGCCACAACCCGCTAACTGAACACCCAATCTCCCGCCTCGTTTTTCCACCCACCCCGGAAATCCCATCTCCAAAAATGACCACTTTTTTTCTTGACCGCACCCCCTCCCAGCTCAGCCTCATCCGCCTATCAACAACCCTTACTCCGCTCTGTCGGCTCCCCACTTCTAGCTCCGATTTGGACTCTGTAGCTGCTATGCATGAAAACCCGGGTTTTATGTGACCGCTTACTAATGATTGCCATCGTTTTAATGTTAGCCACCTACGCCCGCAAATAGTAGTTCCTACCCCACACCACGGCAATGAAGATGCTCCTCCCTTGCTCCTCAATAATGCTTGCTAAGTACTGAGTAAAACTCACGCTCTCCCTGACATAGTACTATCACCCGACTTTGACATTACTGTCATAACCGAAACCTGGGTGAATGAATCTGCCCCATCAGACCAAATTTCTATTGCTTGCTACCAAGCCTTCACGGAGGATCGCCGCAATCTTGGAGCAGGCTGCCTAATAAATATTAGAAACAGTTTGCCTGCCGTTCCTCTCTCTGTTCCAACACTGGGAGCAATCCAGGACTCAATACGTTTAACGGTTTTTCTGGCCAATTCCCCACCCCATACTTGCTGCCTTTAGAGGCCACCCAGTTCAAGCATCACGGACCCCGCGCGTATAGTCAACGCTTTTGACCACTTCACACTACTACCCTCTTCGTCGGAATTCATAGTTGGCCACTTCACCAAGCCAAATATTGGCTGGGTCGCCAAGTCATCACCACAATGTTTCCCGAGCTTCCTCTCGGCCATGCGTGCAGGGCGCTGGGTCCAGCAAGTTATGGCATCAGTAGGAGGAAGCAGTTTACATGACCTGGTGTTTGCCATTGACTTACTGGATGTGACAACTACCGCCCTCGATCTCTTCCCAGACAGTGACCATAGGGTAGTTTCTTTCGGATTCACAGTCAGACCCATGGATCCCATATGTAGCTCACCTCAACAGCCCCTATGCACAACCAAGTGGATAAAACACGAGCCCATGCCTCGATACCTCACCTTCCTTCAGCACGACCCACAGCTGGCTACTGACGTACGCTACAATAAGCTACGCAGTTGCCTGTCATCAATCACCGATATCGAGACCAACCGCTCTCAAAATAGCAGATCTTATTTCACAAGGTTGCAAAATAAACAAGCAAAACTGCAAGACATTTATAATAAAACCAGAGATTTCTCCATGATTTTGCAATTCCACTCCCTCTCTGTAACCATCAGTCTTCGGACTGATGAAATGTTGAAGAAGCAGGAGCTTCCGGCCTTGAATTCCATCCACAGATCTCTCAGATTGTCCCGACTGTTTAGGTGCACAAATCAGGGAGATTTTTCTGGGATACCCTATATAATCGTTAGAGACAACTGGCAAATACACTCTGCAGCCGAAATGGCCGAGGAGCTCAATACCTTCTTCGCAGAACCTATGACTACCGACGCCACTTCTAATCCGCCCTCCAAAAGCCTCATCATCGATTAGGTTCTCCGTTACAGAACTCACTTTGAACGATGCGGTCCATCTCCTGCTGCGGGTTAGACCCTCCTCCCGTCCTGGCTATGAGGACATGCCCTATTCTCTCTTTCATCTTGGTGGAACTGATGTCGCTGCCATCCTTATGAATCGCTATAACTTATCCCTAAACATAACCTTTTTCCGTCCCAGTGGAAAACTTCAGCAATTATCCCTATCCATAAAAATGGTCCAGTGCGAGATCCTTCAAGTTATCATCCTATTACCCACACCCCTCTAGCTGCCAGAATGATAAAATGTTTGATTAAATGGCCGATGTCCGATTTTCTCCTGCCCATAACCTCCTTCACAGAGGCCAACGTGGTTTCCTAAAATCTCTTTCTTGTGCCACATGTCAACTCGACTTCTTCAACCCATTGGCCGCGGCTGCCGACAACGTTAAATCCATGATTATCGTTTACCTCTGTAAGACCAAGGCATTCGGCGGAGTTCCCAACTTCCGGTAGTTAGCATAACTCCCAGTCTAAGGTGTCTACGACTCACTTTCATCGTGGATCATTTCCTACCTGTCAGAACGAACCCTGGTTGTATGTGCTAATGGTCGCCCACCGCAAACGGTGCCTACCACTAGTGGAGTTACACGAGTAAATGTACTTATTCCGCTATTTTTCTTACTCGGTATTGACGACATCTTTCCGGTCGTGCAGCACGGTACTTCTTTTCTCTTTGCCGATGATACCTATTCATCCATGAGTTTTACCATTAAGATCTGAACACAGCGCGGTCTGACATGGGCAACATTCTTAAGAAACTTGATTACTGTTACACTTCATGGCAGATGTGCTTCTCGACTTCCAAAAGCCTCTATATAATTGGTGGATGTCAAGCCCCTCCCTAAACCCGGCCACTGAACCAGGTGTCCATCGCCTCAAATTCATCAGTGAGGGATCTTTCGCTCGGGTACACCAAAAATCTGCAATTCTCGGAACATGTCTCACTCCAGACAGCCGGGGCCAGATAGATAATAGGCCTAGTTCTCGGATCATTTAAAACGAAATGGTACTCTCCTTACATACCAATACCACACAAGACGTCATCTGGAATACTGCCCTAGTATCTCCTCCGGAATGTCTAAAGCGGATGGGATGCACCTCCAGAAAGTCTAGCGTACTTTTACCAAGAATCTAATAGGATACTCCTCCCTGTCTTCCCGCTCTACGAAAACCTGACCCCCTATGGCTTAGACACTTTAGGCCTAACCTGCATTTTCTATACAGGCTTATTCACTGCTCCGCTTTCGCTTCTACTCATTTTATGCGGTTTCCTCTGCCCTCACCTTACCCGCTGCGCCACAAGTACTTTACTCTGACCATCCCGTAGTCGAGAGTCGCAAAAAGATCTAATTTCTTTCTTATCAAATACTCAAAGCTTTGGAATAATTTGCCTCCAGCTATTCGCAATTATGAGTCAATAGCCCAGTCTAGCCATACCTTAAAATCACAACTTAACGTTAGTCATCTTTTATCTCCGATTAACACCAGGATATCTGAGGAGCAGGCCTATGCAGAAGGCGTTGACCTTTAGAGCCCCAGCTTCTATCTCCCTCCCGTTTTCTCCTATCCCTCGAAAACGGGTCCTACTACCAGGATCATAGCACCATATCCCAAAACTTCCATTTCTTGCCCAATGACAGAAGCCAGGCTGACTATGCATATATATATATATATATATATATATATATATATATATATATATGTGCGTGTTTTCTCACGTACATTGCACAAAATCTACATAGCTGTGGGATTCAGCCTGTCGCCGTAAGATGCCTGCTAGTTCTCGTCCTTCCAAGCAACACTCAAGTTCACCTACTTCCATCTAGCCCCGTCTTATCTCATTCATCGGTCGGCCTTTACAGCCGTCTTTTAGCCCTGATATTCCCCTCTAGCATCAAACAAATCATTGGTTCTGGATCCTAGGACAATAAAATCAGTCGTCTACTACCTTATTTCTTGGTTCTCCGACTCTTCTCCTACATATTTCTGGCTTCCACTTCCTCAGTTTTCTTGCCCAACCGTACCTTGCTTTCCTCAATTAAACCTCTCTAAAGTCCCTAGCCCATACATCCACCTTCCAATAGCTACCTGTTGGTTTCCACTTACTTGTCTATATTTCATTCATGACTGCTAATCCGTGTCTCCATGATTTATAAGCCTACCATCTAACTTCGATTGCTATCCTCCCTCTGTGTGTGCCATAAAATCTCCCAGGAGGGTAGCCAACCCGATCACACCGGAAGGGCCTCTGACAAACTTAGGCTAGGTCATACGCTGTACGAAGCGGATACATATGTGCAAGTATGTGCCTTACAACACTCGTTGTCTTCCTCCGTGTATTGCTTAGCACTAATCTGCACTCTTCTAGCCCATGCGAGCGAAATCTCTGATGTCAACGGCGCCTACACCATAGCTTTGTCCGGGCGTGGAAAAAACAGACCACCCCATCAGTTGCGAAAAAATGACTAACAAGCGGAAAAATGCGACCGGGCAGAAAAGCTATGGAACGTTCCTATATGGCCTTAACCACCCATCTGTCAGGAAAGAAAAATCAAAAATGCAGTGGGGAAAAAGACCCAAAGGAATTGATTTGGTCTCCAAATACCACCAAAGTCGGGCTGTGGGGGAAATGGACAACCTTCAATCATGAATAAGTCTCCTGCAATTTCAGACCTGACCTTGCGAAAGGAGAAACCCCACTTCGTCCTTGTCCACTTGGCATGCATTTTGTTCTTACGCACTACGCTGACTGGGGTGAAGGGGAACTGAATTCTCCACGTACGCTTCTCCACCTTCAGCTCTACGTTTTAACCACCCCGTACCCTCCCAAGCACGCCTGATGAGCACTTTGACGTCAGTCACAAAACCACCGTGGCCCTGGCTCTTACCCCAATGTTCCGGACAAAAGTTCGATACATCAGACGACAGACACGTTTCATCAAAGTACTAAATACATACAAGTAAATATGAATCCATATATAAACTTACGTGATAACTTATGGAAAACAGCCTCCGTTTTCTCCCACGCTTATCTATCTTTTCTCCTTTTCGTAAAATAGCCGCGTTTCCTATGCCCTAGCATCCAATCTACCCCCCAGTTTACATCCCAACCCAACAGCTACCTTTTGCATATCAAAACCTACCATCAACCTGAAGCACTAAACCTGCAAACACCACGCGATAAGATGTGTCACATCCTCTGGGCGTACTAAAGAAACTTGCCGCCTAGGTTCTTGGCATTTCCCAGCGGCCCCCGCAAGTAGACCCCCTGACACAATAGCACCAATGCGCATCCACGGCTTTATTAATCCAGAACGATGCGATTTACCGGAGCACTTCCGAATGACAATCAATAACTGGGCCCAGTAGTGCAGGTGTCGTTAGTGCTCACGAGTTACATTCCTATTCATGTCCACAAACCTATGGAAGTTTCTATCAGTATAGTATAGTATATTTCTTGACCGTGGTCAATACACATGCACAAGGCAAGATCAGAGTATACAGCAGTACATGTCAATGTGAGGTATTCACAAATTCTAAATTTATAAATCACAGCAACCGAAATACACCAGTAAAGTCATGTAGTGTTTGAGTGAACAAAAGTGGTAATGGTTTAGGCGGGAATTCCGAATCGGTTTCGAAATCGCTGGGGGCGTAGTGGATAGCTGGACAGTCGTGGGATTGCTGATATAAGCGACAAATGGACGGTCACTAACGAGTAACTGGGCGGAAGAGATGCCAAAGAACATTGTTAGAAGAAAAGCAAGCGTGGGGCTTTCAAAGTGCAGTCAGAGATACCAGCGGAATATTGGACACTGATCCAGCATTGGGTAACTAATTGTGGAGGAAGCATGTGAAATAAAGACAAGTGAGTCAAAGGTGATAATAAAACGGACCTTTTGTGCAGGTGATTACAGTGTCATATGGAAATTCAAATGAAGGCGAAAAGCTTCGCAGGGACTCCAGTGAACTTTTGAAGAGCATGAATAGTGTATGGACATATAACGGACTTTTAAAGAAAAGAAAAGCCGTCAATGAAACGGATTAGTGGAGACAAAAGTCAATGGTTCGGCTAGGCAGGAGTTGGAAGAGTGTAAATTATTTTTTTTGTATGTGATAGAAAATTGTTAACCAATTTCTGGTTGGCTGCAGATGACTGGTATTCTGTTCCGTAAAGACCTTGGTTGCAGGTGGTGGAAGGTAGAATTTTGAGGGAAGCAGGTAAAAAAGGGCTGGTTTGACAAAGTTGACAGCTGCGAAGGCTGAGTTCCGGTCATTGGTTTCGCACTGCAACGCGGGAAGAATTGAACTGTTGGGTTGGATTATTTGGGAATAGACGTTGAGCGGATGTTTTGATGGCTGGTGTCAGGAATCACCTCTGCGATCCGGTGAGACTTTCATGAGGTTTTGTTAATCCGTGTACGGTGCCCCATGTAACGTCAGCAGGCGAGAGTATAGGTTTAAACCACTGATCAAATCGTCCAGTCCTTACGGTAATCCGGAATAAACGTCGATTTAGCCGATGGATACCCAAGTAACCAATGCAATCTGGAAGAGATCAGGAATGCGGCAGTCTGGAGAGTGTTCCAGCTGTGTGTTATGATTATCGTTTATATGGAAGCAAGAAAATGAACATTTTGTTATCCGAACAATTAGTTATCGTTTGGCTAGTGGACCGATCTATTAGGGATCCCTAGACGGAGACTGGTAGCTTTCTAGGGTAGTTGGGCGATAGTAGAGACTTGGGGCGACATCAGGTAGGCGGTGGATGAGGAGAGGGAGTCCGTTAGGGAACCAGGAATAAAACAATAGTAGACGGTATGGTCTGGAAGAAAAATGAGAAAATAGGAAGATAACAGTCTGGTCAGTTCACCAGCTGTGGTCAAGGACGGCAAACAGTAAAAAGGGAGAAAAACACTGAGTGTTAAAATGAGGATTTTTCATGTGGGGGCAAACGTGCTGGTATTTGTCAGAGGCATACGGATTCCGGTTGGAATGGGGTCTTAAATTACCATGAGCATATGCGCAGAGAAGTAAAGCCTAGTTACTAAGGAATGGTAATCCGTGTGGCAAGGCTCCAGTGTACGAGAAAGGCGCAAAAAAAGCAGGATGGGACGGCTGAGTTCTAGCCTGAGCCAGGAATTAAGTGAGAGCGAGCACCCATCGCTAAAGGACGGAACGGTTTTATTTATATATATGCAGATTGTGTTGTGAAACGGCACAATCTAGTTAGGAAGGGGGACAAGTAAGTGGAGCATACCCAAGGTATATGTATATATATGTATATATATATTGATGTATACGTGGGTGCGATCATCGGACGGGTCATGCGAAAGCGGTCGGACGCAAAAGACTATGGCAAGGAAAGTGAGATAGAGTGAGGCAGCTGAGGATCAACGGTTAACGGAAAGAAGAACAAAAGTTAAGCACGGGCTCATCGGTGCGGCGGATCCCTAAGGCACATTGAGGCCATGAAACGTGAGACTAAAAGGGAAACGCCTAAGTGTGGCTAGAACTTTCAATGGTAAAGTTAGTATTTCGCCTAGAGTGGTCATTGAGCAGGAGTAAAGACCAAGTTTTGCATGAAATTACAGAAGAACCTTAGCTGGGGGATAGGGTGGGAGCAGAAATGGTAACGTCATAACTGAGTGTTGAGTTCAGTTAGTGAGTCACGCTGAATGGGATGAATCAGACTGGATTTTCCAGTTCAAAATCGCAGAGGTGGTGAGGGAAGTATATGTGGTGGGACCTTCAAGAAACTCTTACCTGTCTTCCTGCACCACAACCAATTATCTTTTTAGATAAACTTGAGTACGGACCACTGAACAGCTTGCGTCTTCAGTATAAGAGTCGTATTTTCTGCTTCTTAACACACTGTCCGTCTTACATCTGGCCGAATCCTTACTATTGCCTAAGCTGACTGTGAATTAAACCATACTTACCGTGTATCCCGTTTTCACTTTAGCCCATTTAAACTCTCCGCAGCCTCATTCCTCTGTTGCTGTGATATGCAACTCCCTGTTTAAAATTTTGTGAATTTTCACTTTTTAATGAGACCGTTAACTCTGATAACGATTTCAAGTGTGCCTCTCGACCACGGTCGAGAAATATACCGGCAACATCACTAGTATTATTATTATTATATCCTATTTTGGACCTGCTTGGCACTCGTTCTCCACTTTCATAGGCTGCAACTTGGTTTTCGTTTCCTAAGCCCCTGTGATCGCATAATTTAGGTTCAAATTTGTTTTATGTCATTGTTCATTTGATGGTCTGTTAAAGTAGAATTTCACGGACAACCACGTTCTGATTTCGGGATCCGTTTCGAATTTGGTTACGTATTGCTCAAAAGCGTGTTACACCGACTGGTACATCTGGTGAAGGCAGCTGTGTGTAACAAAATTGTGAAGGCAAGTTTGATCTGCTCAGTGTCCCAGTCCGCTCAAAAACCGGTTCGGCTGAGCGCAGTCGCCAAGGGGGTTGTTACTCTAAGTGAGATTACCGGGACTCTAACGTTTGAGAATGGCGGATCCGACGCTACTTGGGTGAAGGAGCTTTTCGCGAGGAAGCATCAGCTTGAGAGAACCCTATGTGTTTGTAGTAAGCACGGTGGGTGGACTCAGGTCACGGCTGCAATCAATTTCGACTGCATCTCGTATCTCGGAATTACTGAACACTTCGAAGCTACTGAGTTTTTACAGTGAATGACTTTCTGATGCAAACTTCGGATTTGGTTGATCCGACTTTGTCTGAGTGACCTCATCTTCAAGAAGTATAGATCGTAAGGTAGAAGGAGGATGGAGTTGATTTGCCGCTTGGTTTTGATGTACCTGAAGCACACTTGTGGTGAACAGAGAGTGGGAAACTGACAGGCGCAGTTTGCACGAGGCTTGATTTTCGGCCGCATTTTAAATAAACCTACGAAGAGACAAGGCTCAGTGGACTTGATGGGCGTGGAATAGGATAAAGAACGGCTATTTTACCGCCTCTACGATCACCAGTTGCACGGCGTAGGGGTTGATTGTTTGACTTTAACGATATACTTTCAACTCGGACGGGGAATAGAGGCCTGTCAGGTAGTTTCGAGGTGTCTCTCGCATAGCGCGCACCGACAGACCGCCTCATGGACAAAGGGGAACTACGTGCTTCTTAGGTTACTGATGTTGCAGGAGGAGTTTCAACATGAAGACCACCATTGGAAACAATACACAGAGGCAGCAATACGCAACGAAACTCTCGGCTGCGCAAAAAAGGGCGACTGCCGCCTTTAGAATCAGACGTGAGATATCTTACTCAGATTATCATCCGGTTTTCAACTCCAAAAGCCCCAAAACTCCGGGTTGTTTTTGACCTCGCTGCTTAGTTCCAGAGAAAGTCACCGAGCCACTGTTTTTTTACGTGGGCTAGACTAGGTGACGCCGTAAACTGAGGATCCGTCCCGGTTTCAGGCTGGAGAAGGTGGCCAAGCCGACAGACACACTCGAAGTGTTTCTATGGGCGAAGGCACCAGTAGGGGGCAGAAGCGTTATTTTTCTCGTGGCGGGGCGAAAACGACATGAACAAATACGCGGTGGAATACAGGATGGCTGTCAATTCTTTCTGGACGATGTCATCCCCTTTCTGTCTCATATATGCCCTTGTAGGGACGACCACCTCTTAGGGACCATTAGCTGCCAAGGGGATGACATGCAGTGTGAGCCACAACTTCTACGTTGTCGACTATCTTGGGTCGTTCGAAGACCTTACCACTGCAGTAACCCCTTTGGAGTGACTGACGGATTTGCCAATGAAAAGTGGGTTCAGCTCAAGAAATAATTATCATCCACTCGTGGGGCGTTAGATTTTATTTCAAACAATGGTAAGGCAAAAAGGGTTCGGGGTTTGAAAGGTTCATCTTTTCCGGCGGGGTGCACCATGAAACTACAGTGGGACGCTGAAGCCGATGTATTAATCTTCGAACTGGACTTTCCCGAACAGCCTATTACTCGTCCTGGAATGCTGTCCGCTTTCTCCAGTCTGCTCGATCCGTTCGGTTTCTTTTCCCCGTGGTTGCTCCCCGCAAAGGTTCTAATGCAGCTGCTTTGTCAGAAGAAAGTTGACTTGGACCAGCCACCTTACCCAGAGGACAGGCCTGACTGGGGGGAGATTATAGTCACGCTGAAGAAACTGAGGGACTCACGGGTCCCTCGTTGTTTAAGCTGCTATTGTACGAACCAAACAGCCAAGTTGCTCGCCTTTTTTGAAGCGGCTGAAGTTGGCTACTGGACCGTAATGTGCGGGATTTGGTGTCTGGGAGACTGAAGCTACTCCCCAATGATCCTGTTCGCCAAGGCATGCTCCACTCCCCTAAAGTCAGCCTCTATCCTACGACTAGCACTTATTGCTGCTGTGTTAGCTGCTATGGCCGTACAAGAGCTAATGATGTGTTTCGGCTTCAATAGCTGGTCAGCCAGATTTTAGGCAGACTCGACGGCTATGCTGTACTACATCAGTAACGACAAGAGCCGCCTCGGCAATTCCGCAGCTACCGAGATCAAAATTATACTCGGAGAACCCAATGTAGTCCAGTGACGGTTTGTAAAGCCTATGGATGATCCAGCGGACTTACGCTCCAGGGGAGTGATCAACATTCGAAGGCCAGACACGTAGAGGGGTCGGCCGAAATTCCTGTGAGTGCCCTTTTTACGCACGGACGACACCCCTTGAATTGGAAGTCGAAAGCAAAAGCACTATGATGACTGTATTTGTCGCCGAATCAATATCCATTCTGTCATGGTAGCCCGGATTTTCCTCTTGCACCAAGGAGCTCCGCCGGCCAGCAGGACTGACGAAGTTTGCGAAGCTTCTGTTTATCACGAAGGGTCTCCATCCGTTCAGTAGTGCACGAGTGGTTCCAATAACGGCTGACGGGTTACTAACTTCAGTGTGTGATCCCCTCAAGTTGGTGCGATCCGAGGCATTCAACCAAGAGATTCAGATTCCTGGAAGGCCGGGATCAAACAAGAAAAGAACAGTGGTCACAAAGATCAGGTCAAAAAGCCTAAGCTCCGAGCTCGTCAATAGACTACGAATACTAGGTGGTAAAATTACAAACTCCCGCCGAAGCTTCGACGTGAAGCCCCCGTAACCCTGCCTGCATGACAAGGGGTGGCGGACATATTAATTCAACACGTACACGCTGCGGAGCGAAGCTTCTGGGAAAGCCACGTCGAGAGAGTGTTCTGGAAGCGGTTTTGGATATACGGAGGAAGAGCGAGCGGGCAATTCCACATTTCGCACAATGTGAGGACGTACGGCTGTCCCGGGTAGCAGCATATGGCTCCACTACCGAAATCATGGTCACCTCGGGATGATGGCCAATCAGTAATACAGAACATCGCTTTTCAGACCTTCTCGAGTAAGATGCCGGAGGATCATGGAAAAAAGATACGGGTGCACCACGACTTGCAAGAAGGCTCGATCAGTACACCTAAAAGTTGGGCACTCCATAAAAACTGGCTCATTCCTCTGGACCCTGTGAAGTTTACAAATGGAGGGGGTTTGCCATCGGTTATCTGCTTGGACTTCGGGTCAAATCTTGTGGGTGCCCAATGGGAATTGCCGCGTTGGAACCAAAATATAGCTGGAAATGAATTGCAGGACCGACCCGCGACACGTGGCATCCGATGGGGCTCCCAACTCCCATGGGCCAGCCACCGCTGCGGACTAGGAAGGCGCTTAATCAGGTCCGCTAGAACAATACTGCTGTCTCACATCAGACAGCGACAGTCGAATAACGAGGCAATTAACATCGTGCGGACGGAGGTGGTGAGAATCTTGGATATTTGCCAGGTGGTTTCTGTCTTCTCCAGTGACCCCATTCATCTACAGCTTACCCTAAACTACTCGTTGGCAATGCGGACAAACACTGGGGTTCGAAGGCCGGTAAGTCCATAAGGCAATTACCTACGCGGGTGAAAGCCTTGGAATTACCTATCTAAGAAGTTTATAAAAGTGGCGGTCAAGCGATACCTACCGATCTTACAAACTGGACAATGACTGCGAACCAAGGACAGGACCCTCAGGGTCAGTGGCTTAGCAGTGATGTTCGGCAAGCACGCGCACTACAGAGCATGGCCTCTGGATGTTGTCAATAAACCTCTTTAATTTCCAGTGAAGCTGCGAGGAAGGTGGAGGGTAAAACCGCCAGGGAAACGATGATTCGTGACGTGCGTATCACCAGTCTCCCCGGAAGCAGAGACAAAGAGCTCGAAGCCATCGACTCGGCCGTCCAGCGGCCGCCTAACTGCAAAGTTAAAACCAGGGATACGTAAGCGAGCAACTTTACCCCGTAACACCATTTCATGGTAACAACTCCCTGCATATTTCACGCGAGCGTTTCCACTTCGACCAACTAGCACAGGCCGCAAATGTTAATTAGGTTTGTTACTGATTAGAAGTAGACCATCGTGGTATTCTAAGTTCCTAAATTTTGTTTGCTAATAATAAAAACGGTACAACATGGGGTAGCTGTTGTTGTTTTTTGCGCGAGTAAGCCCACCCATAAACACGTACTCATGCTTGGCAGTCAGCTCCACACTCCCATTGGAGCACGAAACTGTCTCACCAGCTCCTGTTTCGTTGCTGGCACCGGTGAGAACGATTCTGTTTGTGGTACCTGTATTTTTTTCCACGCGCGCGCAAGCTCAATTATATACAAGTGCACTTGAGGGATTATTTGCTCGAATTTGGCAGGCGGGCTTGAAACCCTCGCTCGCATTTGCCTCTGGCACAAGTAGACAGGCAGCCGCTGCCACAGGACAAGCTGCGATTAAAGATCGAAGAAGGATACAACCACCTTTTCATGCTGAGGAATGAGCCGCTAACTAGGACACTGGGTTGCATGCAAACGCGTACGTAGGTGAACAGGTTCCAGCAATAGCGGCCATGTGCACTGACTGCAAGGTTTAGGTAAGTAGGAAAAGACAGTACCTTCATTTCAAACCTTTGACTTTGCTAATATTGGAGGGATTTTGATGGGCAGTGTAACGACCAGTCGTGGAAAGTCCTCCCGGAACAATATCATACAGTGATTTCGTGAAAATACCCAACCGTATACATTATTTGTGTGTTTCATACCACTTATCTTTCTGTAAACTAACCCTTGTTTACTCGCTCCCAACGAATGACCTCGTCACATCCCGGTCGGATTCGTGTGACTCAAGTGCTCATCTGTCTGACACCTTGAACTCGGCCCTCACCTGGAGCATTTGTAATCACATTTCAGGTTTGCGTGTATTACGCGAGGTCCCTTATCTAACAATTCACTATGGTAGAATCCTCGAGCCAATCTTCCCCTGATTTCGAAGTTCGCGAGACTATAGTGAGGTACCGCTGAAAGGTGTTTTGCGGAAATTAAGGAGTGCCGTCAGCTACTAAAAGTCGACAGTGGACGGTCTACGACTAGTTATGCATGGCCTTAACACCCATTCCACCCAACCGATTCTGTCGATGATCCAGTACCTCTTGAGGATTGGGGCTGGTGTACGCGCGCCATCACTATGTCCCGCTCTACTGTGGTGGTGAAGGACAATGGGATCGTTCAGCGCGTGTCTGTTCCGCGAGATAACAGCATGTCTTAAGACCTCCGGATAATCAGCATAATCCTCTCGTCCGCTGACATTAAAGTCCCACTACATAACCGGCATATAATCTTTAAGGAACCCGGAGTATATTCGTGTAGCTCTTCTGCAAAACAGCCATTTTTGTAGAATCCCAATGAATGATCCCTTTGGAAGCACTGTTATCACTTTCGCTCTGCATTTTTCCATGTCTTCGGTGGGTAAGCTACCTACGTCCAACAGACTCTTGCTCCCCGGGGGTAAACTAACTTGAACATAGGAGGCGAACCTGGTGAGCCGGGCTGTAGCCTTGAAGAACATCAACCAATCTGACTGCTAAGACAACAGATAGACAAGTGGGGGAACACGTTGGCCATTTTTATCAATGCAGAGCCTTTCCCAGCTCCCAGGCTATCTGGCGGGATAGGCAATAAAACTTGTGGTGATTATAACCTTCAGAAGTGCAGAACTCCTCAACTTAGTCCTCTTCTCCCTTTGGTTTGTGTGCCCCTGAATGACGGACCGGCAAATTTACCTCCCGAACGCATGTGCCGCCATTTGAAGACACTGGTATATTGGTGGATAATTGCTGAACGGTCAGCAACAAACGTACTATACCGCGTACAGGTATTCTTTATGCGGTACCTGATGGTTACCGAGTCTGTTCATAGATGCGCTCCCTCGGAATACCCTGGTAGACTCCGTTTTACTGTCTCATTGTACCAAACACCTGAGATAGCCGCTGCCTAACCCAGCCTTTGGATAGCCACCGTTTTTTTGGGTGCTACTCACAACTCACCATTCAGTGGTACTTAGTGTGTGAACACTCCTTGCGCACGCTGCTGCAACCTATTTCTTTTCGTAAGCTTCTTAGTTTATGTGGTTTATACAGTATCCCATCCTTTTTTGGGTCTCATTACGTATGTTTTGGCGCCCTCGCTTTTCCGATATGGTTCTTGAATTATACCGAGTTATTCCGTAGCACGGTATCCTCTGGGTTAATTTCAATCTGCGTAACTTTCGCAGCAACTGTTTAGTCCGGCGAGGTAAAGTGGCCTTTAAGACCAGTAGGTCCAATAAGGAAATGAAGTTCGACAGTCCGCTTCGTCTTCTTGAAGGACTATCAAGCAATCGGGACTAAAGAGTAAATTCGTCCGTGACCTATTTCCGGGAAATCCCAGCCTTCTTTGATTGCTTTGTTCAGCTGGGGGCGGGGCTTAGCTAAACTGGTCCCCTTATCGGGGCACGGGGATAAGCAAGTTAACTCTCTCCAGTCGAAAGACGATTTTCCCAGCACGAGACTGGGGTAATCTTCCCTGGAATCGTGATAAGATACTTGTTAGGCTTTCGCGTCTTTAATTTCCCGGTACACAGCCCGACTCCAGTTATGCGTACATGGTAAAGCTGTCTCTTTATGGTGTGGTGGTAACCCTCCTAGATCCGATGTGGTCTTATATCACTAGAGTACTGCAAAACCACCTGGCAGTGGCTTGAAGATTGTAGAGCGAAATTTATCCGGCCCAGCAAGCCTGAGGTTCTGACCCTTCCGTATGCGTACCAACGGCTCGCTCTGTTGGATTTAGATCCATTAAACCGAAGTGGGAGTCGCCAACTAGAAGCTAGTTTGCGTCCTACCATCTGTAAAGTGCCTGCTGCCAAAATTATCACTCACAGCATCTCCTATGCTATGGCTTTCAGCCGCGACCTCATGGTCATGGGTTGATGGCGGGCAGAAGGCTACAACAAGCGGTGGCAATGTGGATATCATTCAATGATACTTCATGTGGGTACCTCGGAAGACTCAGGCGAATAAATCAACTGTATCTCCAGTCGGGGAACTGAACAAACGGACGAGTTCGCGGCACAAGCACAATACACCGCGGAGGTCATCGGAACGTTGAGCTTTGGTATGATAGCGAGGTCTGATAGCCTACATCCTGAAAACGTCAAGCCAATGGAATAAGTCAAAGCTGAACCCCCGAACCTTTTGTTCAACATGACTTTGGAAACTGCCGAGGCTCCTCTGGATTAGAAGACTGCCAAAGTTGTTCTTGTTCACGAATACTGCCCAGAACGGAAATTCTCTCACCGGCCTTACATAAGGTCCTGGAAAAGATCCTATGAGAAGACTGCACAGTTCATCCGTGGAAAGTGGTCTGTTAATGTAATACGCAAGTGGCAGTGGCCTTCCGCCGGGGGTTGAGCGTCTCTGATCTGAAAAAGCACAAGAGAGGGAGAAGCTCCACGAGCCGAAGCTGAGTAAGTTTATCAACGGCCATTATATTAAGAAACGGAAACAATAGGTCTATGATAAACCGGTCAGGCTTGTCAGGCTAACTTTCTTTGCTGCATGGGGTCTTGCCACTGTTGGAGGGCAGGGAATCGGTCGAAGTTTTCTATCTGGAAATGCCTGGCAGCATTACAGAATTGGAGGTAGGGCAGATGTGCACCTGGGAGTAAGCGCAGATGATTCACTTAGACCTGGGTCACCACAGATTGCTGTGACAGCAAAAGCTTCTTTAGCCCCGTACTGAATGGCCGGGAGAGTTCGCTCCAGATAGCCTTTGGTACTGGTGCCTAACCTTAAGGTGGTAATTAGACCACGGTTGGAGAATTTTGTGGAACATTGGTCATCGCCATTCACTTGCGACAAACGGGTACTAGAGCAGGTACAACGGTCTTTCACAACTTTCAGCGGGGAGCGAGAACTGCAGTAACCAGCCAGGTTGGAAGAACAAAACACGTTCTTGGTTGAGCGGAGGAGCAAAAGAGGAGAACTTGTGGGGGCACCTACGCCGGTAAAGAGATTATCTCAACCAAGCTCCGCTCCCCTGGAGCTAAACTACAACAGCGTTCTGACGGGGCCTGAGCCGAAGTTGGCCGAACAGCAGGCACAATGTAGTCTCGTGGCACGGCGCTCTGAGAGTCGTGTAGGGAAACCCTGGAACCAATTCCAGGGGATTTTTTGGCCGACCAAATTGCACGAGTGTTCAAGACCTGCCCAGGCCGCCTTTGGTCAGAAATCTTTTCTCAACGCTTCTAAAACCGCCTCCAGGAATATATCCCCTTGAGCAGCCTTCAACTTCAAGTTTTCAGTCACAACTTGCCTACAGATAGTGAGAAGTTGGTTTCTAGTCATTTTTTGCACTTTTCCTGTTTTCTATTATTCGCATCTCTTCCTCTTTTCTTTCTCTTTTCGCTTCCGCAACGGTACCTGTCCTTTTAACTACCTGAAGTTATGAGGGGTATCTGCAGGGACAGACATACTGGAGTCATGCTTACGTAAGCTAGTTTCAGGAGCGCCATTTGTTCCAGTGGTATGCAGAACCCTAATTCAGCGTTACAGGCAAATGGCTTTCCAAATCACGCAGTCGTCGCCGGAGTACATTACTCCGGTGCATGGGATTTACCGAACATTCATTGAAGCAGCAACCCGAACTTATCAGATAAGCCAAAACCGTTAGTCCTGTGGCCTGACCTCACCTGCGCGGAGAAAAACGTGTGACTCAGAAACGATTTTATCCAAGTCGGTGGAAAAAATGTTAGAAGCGCAATGCAGTCATTCAAGGAAAGCCATCCATGATCACCCTGCCGTTCCATCCACTCTGTACC
Source organism: Fasciola hepatica (assembly GCA_948099385.1). Classification (NCBI taxonomy): domain Eukaryota; kingdom Metazoa; phylum Platyhelminthes; class Trematoda; order Plagiorchiida; family Fasciolidae; genus Fasciola; species Fasciola hepatica. Next base: position 11,819,784 of record CANUEZ040000048.1, on the reverse strand, counting down.
GACCGTTTGTAGAAAACCTTCCCAGAAACACTGAAATTTCATGTTTACTTTACATCACTCTCTCACATACGGTATTTGAGCCTTGTTACGCACCGCATGTTTTCATGAACCAACATTTGTTTGTTCGCTTCTGACAAGCTACTCGATAATATCTTATTCTGGACCTGTGTGACACTCGCTCTTCTTTCTCATACGTCGCAATTTGGTTTTCGTTTCCTGAGCCCCTGTGATGGCACATTTGAGGTTCGTGTTTGTTTTATGTCCTCGTTCATTCGGTAATCTATTATCGTAGAATTTCACTGATAATCGCGTTCTGATTTCGGGATCCGTTTCAAATTTGGCTATGTGTTGCCCAGCAGCGTTTTACACACGCTTGTTCAAACTTCAGGATAAAACGGGATTTTTAACCAAGGCAGCGCAAAATCAGCTACAGACGCAAAAATCAGGATTTACCCTGTTCAAAACGGCAGTACCCTTACATTACTATTATACTTGAGGTAACCTACTCACTCTGCAGGACCGAGGCTCTGAAACTTCAGAAGTCGATGCTCCGGAGATTTCAGCAACCTCCATCATCGGCCAAGCCACCCCGGCGAAAGATGTGCGATTGGAGTATCAGACACGACGTAAATAAAACAGATTGATGTGAGTGGGTAAAGGTATAAAGGAAAAGATTAGAAGCTACCAAAATTCTGAAAAAAAGAACAGAAAAAGGGGTGATAAAGACCGATAGACAGCCAGAAGGTCCTGCCTTTTAGAGGACACCATAGTTTTGGTGTGTCCGAACCATTGTACGAGTGGAGAGAAGGGAGAAATCAATGTGAGAGAGACTCAGTATTCCTCTAGGAGAACGGACCTTCAACGGTAATACATGTGGAAACTACAAAGGTTAATGACGGAGGTTCCATAATGGCAAAGTAGGATAAAGTAAGCCCGGTGGCGGAAAAAAGTGGGAGCCCACGGATAAGGTTACTCTTCTAGAGTGGAAGCGAAGAAAGGCGCAGAGTTATGATTCTTTGAGGCTTTCAATGGGGGAAAGGAAGTGACACCAGGCAATATTCGGTCGATGATAGACGTCCTCGATAAGTTCAATGCCCCGGGACCAGATGGAATTAATCCAGCTTTTCTCAGACAGCTATCTTGGACTGTGGCAAGGGGCTTATCTACACTGTTCAACATACCACCCGGAGAGGCTGGGCTGCCGAGTGAACGGCTAACTGCGGAGGTTGTGCTAGTTTACAACGGAGGTTTAGTAGGTCGGTTAAAGAACTACTGGCTTGTTTGCCGGCTATCGATGGTACTGAAAAGAAATGGAAGAATAATACGAAATGCCTCGGTAGAACACCTGGAAAGAGGCAACAAATAGCTCTATGAACAGCGTGGATTCGGAAGGGGCAGGTTTCGCCCCAGCGACTTACTAAGCTTTTTTGATGAGCCAAACAGGAGGGTGGACCAGGGCCAGAATGTGGGGGCATGCTATCCGGACTTCCGCAAGGCGCTCAGCAGCGTGAATCACTCTGCTTCTGAGTACGCTGGGGAGACATTTGTAGAATCAGGGCTGATCGGATGGCTAAAAGCTCGCTTGGCTGACCGCCCATTCAGGTCACCCTACCTCATGTTTGCCGTTCGTGGTAAGCTTATGGGTTTCGCAGAATCCAACTAGGTTCAGGTGGTCCTAGAGGCTCCCTACTAGTTGCCTGTAGCACAAAGCTTGCTCCTGCATACGCCCAAATGCTACCTTTGGGGGGCCGAAGGATCGGGCGGAGTGCATTATTTGAACCCGGACAGCCCGGAACCACCGGCCCAGAGTTGCGAGAGCAGGGACTTAAATATAATCGGTTCAAGAAATTTCATACTCTCAGTTCAAAGACAGCGGGATGCTAACAAGGCAAACAGAACCACTTGCCAGCTGCACAGAAAGCCCACATCAAGAGACACTGGGGGCTGCTGCCGCTATATACAACCCCGTCCGACCCCACTTAGGGCTCGCATTCCAAGCCTCGGCTCCGAAGTCAGCAGGGACCACTCTTTCTCTGAGGAAGGTTGGAAGAAGGTTCACGAGCACGGCATTAAATCTACGAGGGTTACAAAGCAAAGATTGGCTGGAGGAGGGAGGGTTATTCTCAATTGGGCGCGGGAAAGCACGAGGTAATTGATGAGGCCAATGAGAAGACCAGATGGGTCGTCAGCCAGAAACAAGCCATGATTTATCCGCGGCGGAAGCCCCTTTCTTCGCGGACGAGAGCTGAAGCCAACCAAGTCGAGGGTCAACAAGATCGTCAGAGCTCAGTCGTTTGCTTGCAGGGTAATTACCAACTGTAATAAACTTTCTGGAGAAAGACTTGGTGGGTGCGAAACCTGTGGCGATGTTCTAGAGGAAGCTGGATGCTGCATGGGCTCATGCCTTTCCAGACTACCCGTGAGCTTGCGTCATGAGTCTAGATGTAGTACTTCAGACTGTTTCATTGTTCATCCTCTTCCACCTCATCCTCTTTCGGTCTAACTCAGTACCTCTTCCATATGAAGCCACATCAGACCAGATCACACAATACGAAGACTTGCGACAGATTTGCATCCAGTTTCTTACGCTCAGGGCCCTAATGACCTTCAAGTGTTACAACAGAAGGACGAAGCAGCATTCTTTTCGGTGGCCACTACAAGGCTGCGGGTTTCTAGCGGTCTGACAGTCTGTTTCCCCTTCCCCAAAACAAGAGAACCTCAGTAGATATACAACCAACCTCAGACCAAACTGAACTTTGAGGCGTGGTAGCAAGACAAGCAGGTGTCGCCGCAGGTGGTACGTTGACGCTCACTTTGTTCGGTTTCCTCATCAGAAAGCCGTGGAAGTGTTTTTTGGATGACACTGGAGGCTTTTTATCTTCAAACTGCATCTACAAATCAGCCTAGAGGTGTGATGGCGGATTTGAAGAAAGGGGAAATAAAGAAAAACAATAAAAATGATGGAGAATAAAACAATAACAAGCGAAAAAAGAGGCAACCGAGGGAGAAAAAACTTACAGGTAGGAAATTTGAAACAGCGGGTCCATTTTATTCATTTCATGAGAACAGAGAGAAGACATAAGTCGCGAGATGCCAGCACTTCGTTTACTCTTGTAAACCGTGGAAGTAAAACGTGTCAGTATATATACATGATACAGCAGGGGAGTAAGTGCAGCGGGTATCGAATTCCTTACTGAATGCGTGCTATCTTGTCGTTTTCCAAATCGATTTGTGAAACTTCTGTCGAAAGAGAATTTGCGAAGAAACAATATCAATTTTGTAGGAATCGCACATGCCCACATTGAAGCCGCACTTGAAGAGATATTGAAGCTGATCGAAACACAAAAGAGCTTCGTGACTGTTCTCGAGACGTTTTCTTTATTCTGTCGAATCAAATATGAGAACCTTTCAAGGGAAATGGCACGAAGGACCAGGGTGGAAACAATCAAAAGCCTTGAGGGCAGCATGTGCAAAACGCAAAGGTGGTCATTATTCCCGATAGACACAGGCGCTTCATTCACAATCTTTCCGGTTGTCAGTTGACCACAGCGCAACGTGAGGTGTTGTCGTTGGAATTAAATTTCAAAATGCTGCCCAAGCAAGTGAGCCAGCTACAAACACGCGTTCAGTTCGAGAACCTTTATGATCAATTTAAAGATCTAGAGCCCACGTCATCCGACAAAGCCGGCTGATTTAAGGCCAAGCTGATTGATATTTCTGAATAATACCTCTCTGCTGCCATACGTCAGTGGTGCTGTTTATCACAAGAACACCGGGTGGCGGTTAAACAACCTAAACAAATGAATGATTTCGTTGTTTCCCCGACCGGACAAAGGACCAGGATTCGTAATTATGGAGAAGAAAGAATGCGTGGAAAAGATGGAACAGATACTTTCCGATGCCCAGCGCCTCAAACTGGACACTATTCCAGAGAACAATATGCTGACAGAGGAACAAATATCAAGACAACTCCAGATTTTACTCCCACATGATTTCATTCCTGAAACTACATACAAGAGGCTAAAACCACTTGGAACACAGATGCCCTACCTGAGAGGATAACCCAAAGTACACAAGCCTGGAGTCCCTTTGAGGCCGATGTTATGCATGCAAAACTCGGCTTATCACAAACTTGCCCGGTGGCTTGTCGAGATTCTTACCCCCGTTCGGAAACATATTACACCATTTTGTCTACTAGACTCATTTGAACCCGCAAATTTGCTAAACAGTATTGCAGTGAGTTCGGATAAAATATATTCCGTCGATGTTGAGTCAATTTTACAAAGGTACCTCTTCGTGAAACAGTAGATTATATATGTGATTTTATTTATTCGCACAACTTCATTTGTTTATTTCCGCTGAATACCTCAAGAAACTCATTTTCTTATGCACAGAGGAGTTCATAAAAAGAACGCTGCTGGCTAACGGTTATCTTGAGAGCTTTATCAGACAACATCAAAGGTCGAGACTTGTGCGCGAGAAAACTTTGAAAGTTGAAACGAAGCAAGTTTTCATCACTTTGCCTTTTGAAGGAGATCATTTATTCAATCAAATAAATTGTAATCTCAATTTAGTTCTAAGGCACACATACACAGCGGCGCAGTTGCGTTTGCTGCAGACGACCAAAAGGTTATGTTTTCAAAATCACTCAAACAGTCTTGCTGATCCCAATGTCTCACATATTGTCTATCAGTTCACTTGTAGTGGCGGTGACGTATACAATGGCAGAACGGCTGTTGCTTGACTCAATGAGTGTCGGAACACATACCCAAATGGCCGTCAAACTTGATGAGGCAACCTGCTGGGACAATACACAACGACGTGAAACCGCCAGCTTCTTCGATTGCAAGAGACTTGATTTCATCAGATCACAAAGTTGACCTGACCCAGTGTTTCAAAGCATTGTTGCGTAATCCTACACCGAAGCTACTAGCTGTCAGTGAAGCTATTCCAATCATGATGCGTCGGCCAGCACTCTGTGCACAAAAACGATTGACCCAAAATATTTGTTTACCCTGGCGTTACCACGACAGACTTCACTCTCCCCAAAGTAAGTACTGTAAGGGCTTTCGATCGTGCTTACTTCGCTGTTGCACTCACCCCCCTACTGTACCATGTATATGTACTGACACGTTTTACTTCCGCGGTTTACAAGAGTAAACGAAATGATTGCATCTCGCGACTTATGCTTTCTCTCTGTTCTCACGAGTTGGGAAATTGGTTGGAGGTAGCAGGTATTACAGCTTCAGTGGTGGTTAAAAGGCTCTAACTTGAGATGTCAGACACGCGACACTTCACCGTACTAGGACTACACCCGCAAGACGATACAAGCCAATCCCTAATTCATAATCAGCCTGATTCCAAAAAGGGATAGGGACCAGTTACTCTTCGAGTGATTGTGGCTGATGTGTTGAGCCGAGTTCCCTGATGCCGTATGGTAGATCCCTGCGCATTTTTTCCCAAAAGCTCACCTTACATTTTTTCTTTCTCTGAGGTTTGATTTTCAGGTGTTAGGCTTTCTCAACATCTTCCAGGACTCTTTTCAAACGATATATTTTTTGGCAGTCTTGTATCAAACCTCACTTTTCGTCGGCTCTATGGCGTCCCCCATCACATCACATTTTGACTGCAATTTACTAAGGTGAGCGCCAACCGGAGAATACAACACGTCGGCCTTTATTTTGTGGTTTTTGAGGAGCCACCCGCCGGACCAAGGCTGAGTGCTTCCGCACAGCCGCTAATCTTGGGGGAAGGGGGCAATAGAATTAGTGTTTCGCTGCTTTGTGCCTCTGTTTATAACAATCTCTTTCTCTATAGAATTGCCTCACATGCTGCAGCGACTGGGCTGTGCATGAGGCATTTTAGACCGTAGTGGCGCCTTTCAAAAGTGCGAAAAACAGATGTGAAGATAGGCGTGTTCAATTTTGTCTTGCTGGCCTATGAAAATGATTTCCAGTTTGCCTCTGTAGGTTAGTGAAAGAAGTTAAATTTCAGTATCATCCACTCGCGAAAGTCGCTGCACGGTTCAGCTCCTTTTTACCTAGTAAAACCTTTTTTGTTGCAGCTCCAAGCGCTACTCCTAATATTCCGGGGGTCATGAGGTAGCCGTTCTATGCCAGGTCTAACCGAACGAGCGTTTGGGCCTCCACCATCGAGAACGGAAGTTTATTCCATCGATTTACTACTCGTGGAGCGGGGAAAACCGCCCTCAATACCGTATTGCAACGGCCCTCCGCAAGCTTCCATTCGTGTCCTCTGAGACTTTCCTCTGTGTTCCTTGGGTGCTACTGAGGTCCACCAAGTCTGAGACACCCCTCATAATCCCGAGGACCCCAATAAGATCCCTTCACCCCCGCTCGTTACGATCGAACAGCCTTAATTTTCCAAGCCACATTTCACAGGGCCTGTTTCAGAGTTCAGCAAGCAGTCGAGTGAATCTCCTTTGCAGTCTTTCACGTGGTTGCCTATGCCGAATAATATTTGGATGCCAAGCTTAGAAGGCGTATCCAGAATCGGCGTTGCAGGGCAGTGTAGGAAGGCAACAGCACCCACTGCCTCCACGAGGCAACAGTTCTCATCAACTGTGAGAGGGCATTATTACGTCTTCCTTGGGTTTCCAGTCATTGCCTCCGAGGTTTGAAATCCTCACGCATGCATAGTTCAAGATAATAATAATAATAATAATAACAATAATAATGGTATATTTCTCGGCCATGGTCGAGACGCACGCGCTAGCGCATGATCATGGTGTGACACTTTACTCAATGAGGTGGAATATTCACAAATTCGAAGTATGAAAGTCGAGAGTATCAGCGATAGATAGACATAGCCAACAACAGTTTGAATTGATCATTTTAATAATGGTTTGCGCGGCAGCTTCAAACCGGTTTCGAATCCGGGCTGGGCGGTGGAGATATCGAAAAACCGTTAGCGCAGTGTCAAGGACGCATTATGAACAAGAATGATGCAAGCTGGGGAAATGGAGGCCTGCTGATGTTCTACAGATAGAGTAAATTTTAAACAAGAAGAAAAGGAAGAAAACAAAGGAAAAAAATTCGTAAAGAAGTGTTCTCGGGAAAGTCGGTGCATGCGGAGAGGATAGCTATCCATGAAGACGATGCAGACCCTGAATGTCGGGTCTACCGGAGTTCAATAAATGGAATGAGTGTCGAAACGGTGCCGAGACCAATTTCGTGAAAGTGAACACTGGTGGATGTGGGAGGGACAGCAGTCCGTAAAAAGGTGAGTTTAGATTCAGGATCAGTAACATGTACCATTCAGAAATAAGAAAGCTCAACTGGAAGGTCCTCGAGAAGTGGAGAGTCAATTTCCAACCGGCTACGGTTCGGAGGAAAGGTGGACTGTGGTAACGGATAATAAAGTGTGAAATCTCCGCATGGACTTAAGCGTTAATATGCTGTTTCACTAACAAATATACATATACATATGTTGACGCATTTGCCTTCGGTGATATTCAGCGTCGTTTCTGGTAACGTACGACATCATATGGGTGTGTTTCGTCTAGCAGGGCAAAGTATGTGTCGGTCAATCGGCTGAGTGTGGTGGTATATTAGCAAGATGCGCATGAACTGGAATGTGTGTTGGTTGCTTTAGAAAAAGCTGAATGATCTGATAAGCAATTGGGAGTATTTCCTTCTGGTGGCTTGATTTCTGTCCCAGTTGCTATGGTAGGCTCTATTTGAGTCTCTGTCAGTATGAGTCGAAGTGGCGTCCTTGGTTATCTGATTTGGTGACTGCGATAGTGGGAGACAACAGACCTGAAATAAAGGGGGGTTGCAGTCTGGACGTGGTTCCAGCTGTGGGTTATGATGATATATGAAGACAATAGATAATGGACTGGTTAGATCTGTGTGAGTGAAGCATGGATGAAGTTTCATTTGAGCAGTCAATGGCACCTACTCCACATTCTAAGTAAAAATAGGCTCGCGGTGGATTTGTGCTATACTGCTGCAGGCTAACGGAGTTGCGTACACTAGTTTGGTAACGGTGTATGCATCCCAAAGTATTTATGATTTTGCGCGTTGGCATGGCATCGCTTGGATACTAATGAAATACCTAGGGTCTCACGGTTTAGAGCAGTTAGAAATGATAACCCTCAGTACCGTTTGCCTACGCAGAGCGCAGTTTGGCAACGATGCGATAAGATAGGTTTGATATAACAGACTGTGAGCGAATGGGACTGGAACGCTGTTAGCGTAGCCCTTTGCTGTTACTGTCTCTTCCAGCATAGTGGTTATTCTATACTGGGTAGTTTCTGAGGGGCCTTAAAGTAGAAGTAACTATTGGGGTGACAGAGGTGATATATCAGAGGAAATCGGTCACGTGCCTTGGAGCGTTAACGTGAGCTCATCTATGCTCTTACTCAATCGTGCTATCGTACTGAGATTCGCTGGAGTATGATCAAGGAAATCGGATGTAGACATGATTGCATGGTTATCGCGGTGTCCTTTTCGTCGTTATCGTATTGCAAAGCATGAAAACACCCATGTGAGGACTGGTTTTGGAGAGCCGTGAGAAATGGGAATGAGATGGGTCCGAATTTTCGTCAGGGAAGCAAACTCTAACGACCTACATTCGGTGCTCATGGTAGGCGGCACAAGGGCCTGCTTCAGATAGGGAGGTAGCACGATACACAACTACTGGCATCCAGCACGTGGCGCTCCAAGAATGATCCACACTTTTTTAGACGTTCTTATTATTATTATTGTTATTTTTAATGGTTTTATCACAGTCAGGTATATGGCTATCAGAGAAGGCGGAGCTGCTTTTGGTGGGCGACCACAGCTCCCACGCCCCGGCCGAAACATGGACCGCATGTAACAAGCCGCTTTGGGAATAGGTCAACCACACCAGTCGATCGGTAGCAACACTGCGACCCGGAGAGATGAGTCACAGGTGACAAGGCTGGTGTGCCTGGAAGACAAAACAGTGGGGTATTTTTTCTCACTTTTTTATGCTAATCTCTACATTTTGGCGGTCATGTCTTACTGGTGGTCAACTCTGTGCAGGGAGACCATCACGGCCAGGAATGTTTGCAGAAGTGCCGCGCTAACACTCGCCTTATCCGTGAAGTCAGAACCCTCATGCCGTTTACGTGGGACAAATAGTGCAGGGGGAGGTAGAGTCAACCACGGCCTGCAATTATTCAATGGGGTTTATGTTCAACAAAAAGCCAGTCTGCACAAAGATGGGGTACAACTTGCAGCACTAACAACGTGATTCGTCGGTACGATCCACAGATGGTTTGTAGTGTTGCTGGCTAAGTATCAAATGTTGTATAGGCCAGTCATGGAAGATGCTAGAGTTCTGTGATAGGGACGGAAGTTGAGCTGTGAGTGATTAATGGTGACTACTAGATGGAGGTTGAGGAGTCTGACAGGTGCTACGTCTTTGGTTAGAGACAAAGGCGAAGACTAAGTAAAGACAGCATTGGGAATGTTTAAAGACTACCTTCCATGCTTCCAGTGGTATTTCATATATTCAAATGCGACTTATGGTGCATTGGCCTCAGGCACGAGAGTTACTATGTTTAGGCATTGTAACCTGGTAGGTTTACGCTTAGGTGATGGCAACTACGGTGTATGATGTGGCACATCCTAGATTATCAAGGGTTCTGGTTAGTATCACGCTTTCCTCATAAGCTCTATCAAAATTCATGTAAGGATTTATAATAGTATATAGAGATCAAATCGATCCCCGGGTGAGGAAGCTGAGAGGAGCGGAAGCCAGGATAAATAAGAGAGTATCAAGGAGTGAATTAGTGGGTGGTGGGACTTAATGTCTTAGGATCCAGCACCACTGGACAATTTGGTGCTAGGGGAAAACATCCATGGCTAAAACCTTCATCTAGAGGAGGGTTGTTTTACATGGCTGCCTTATTACTATATAGCGAGGGAGGCAGTAATTGTTTAGACATGGTTGTGAAAACCGACTAGTGAATTAGTTGAGGCAGGGATGTATTAGGGTTAGGTGATGGTAGGTGATCGTGGGTAAGTAGCGAGAACCGGCGGGCATCTAGCTAGTTATAGTTGTAAACGACAAAATCTATCCTTCTGTAATGTGGGTTATACGTGAAAAGTGATAATAAATGGTAAGCCTGGCGTCTGTCGTTAGGCAGAAAATTGTAGGTTTGGGACATGGTGCCATGATCCCAGTAGTTGAACCCGTTTTGAAAGCCAACTCGACAGATAGCAGAGAGCGGGAGGAGAGACTGAAGCTAGGGTTGATAGTACTGGTCTTTTTCAAAACCACCCTGGCATCGCAGACCCTAAGCTACCTCTGGCTTACCTGGGGGTTTCCCTCGGTTAGCTGTCCGCATTATTTTGTTTAGTGGGAAATCACATCCTGCTCAACACCGACACACCTTATCGAGGTCGCCCTGGAGGACACTTTCCCTGGGATCTCCCACTAACTTAAAGTCGTCGGAAAACATGGTTTGGGCAATCCAGTTCATGGGCTAAGTCATTCATATTCAACAGAAACAAATGTGGCTAAAGCACCGACCCTTGTGGAACGTCATCGATAGCCTTACAAACACTGGACTGGTGTCCCCCTACCCCTTCATAAGGCCACCTTCCTCTGAGAAACTCCGCTTCCCAGTCTCCCGGCAATGGATCTACTTTACAGGCTCAAAGCTTGTGATTTACATAGTGGAAGGCTTTCTTGAAGTTCAAGTAACAGACCGACACCTTTTTGCCCTCGTCGGATCTCCTCGCAACTTCATCTAGTAAACACACAAGGTTCGCCCTGTATGACTTCCACTTCGTAAAGCCATGTTGGTGTATACTTACGGTTCCACTCCGGGATAGGAAGGCAGCAACCTGGTTTCGTTGAGCCATTTCTAGGACCCTAAACACCACAGATGTCTGGCTTGCTGGCCTGTAGTTGGGAGCTTCTTCTCTACTCACACCCTTATGGAATAACACCACCTGGGCCAGCTTCCAGTCTCTTGGCAGTTGACAGTCCCTCAGAGACTGCATGAATAGAAGTGGAAGAGGTTCGACCAGCAGGTTGGCTAATGGCTTTAGCAGGGTTCGACTAATTTCATCTTGGTCTGCAGCCTCACGTACTTCCAGTCCTGCTAGCTCCCGCCTAGCATCGTCTCCCTCAACTTGGAGGGGCGGCATTTCTATCCCACCAGATGGAGATGGAATAGGTGTGTTTCTACCACTAACGCTGCCATACACTCCTTCAAAATAGTGGAGCAATACACTGGCCTTGCCTCCATTCGTTTCAGCTCTTCCGCTCCTCGTTTTCTTTAAATTACCAACTGAAACCCGTAGAGCTGAATTTGGCAGAAATATATGAAAAAGGATTTCGGGTTAGGTTTCACCCCTCGAGCTAGCCTTTCGTCGTACTGGAGTCTGCGGTCCACTTGGGCTTGCAAAGCACTTCCACGAGCTGCCCCGTATTCCAGTAGTTTCTTTGGTCCCCCCCCTTTCCCCAAAAACTGCTCCAGTCTTTGCTTTTCCTAAAATGCGCATTCCTCTCCCTGGACTGCTACCATGGTGGCAAGCCTTTTCCCTTATTTTGAACCAACCGCGCGGAAGCATCCAGAAGTGCCATAAGGTGACCGCCGATGTGCTTCCACTTCTCACCTACATAGCAGTGAGCGAGTTTCAAGTTCGGTTTAGCAGCTGCCCCTAGCAGCAACCGGGATTTCAGCTAAGCAGGCTGCGATAATTGCCCGCATGTGTAATTCCGAAAGCTACCAGTTTGGTGTTCACTATCCTGTGTTAGCTCTTACTGGTGGTGCTGTGAGGGTCACAGGGTTTAAATCCTTTTCATGGTTCATCCTTGCTGGGTATTGCGGAGTTTTGTTTGATTCACTGGAGCCTTTCTTGCTGCACGTACCTGATTTGCCCTTCACTTTGAAGGACTTGTAGAAGTGCATCTCCGAGGGACCCCGTGTTACGAACGTTTGAGCAATGCGTAGCCAAATTCGCAACGGATCCCGAAATCAGAAGGCGATTATCCGTGATAATTCTACGATACTAGATTATTAAAATAAACAATGACATAAACAATATACAAACCTCAATAATACGATCACAAAGTCTCAACAACGAGAAACCGAATAGCAGCGTGTGAGCAGACAGCACGTGCGTCACGCAGGTCCTGAACAAGGATGTGCCAAAATAGCGCTCTGGGCGCGAACAAACAACAATTGGTCCAGAAAAACAACCAGTTCGTAAAGACAAGTCAATAGTGTATGGAAATGAGTGATGTTGGGAAAAAACACTGAATTGCGAGGGAAAAAGGGGGATTTTCCACGACCGGCTGTTACACCGCCCACCAAAATCCTCCTGGATCCTTAGCAGAGTCAAAGGTTCGGTATAAAGGTACTGATTCTTCCTACCTGCCTAGGCCCTGCTGTCAGTGCGCGCGTCTAATGCTCGTCGTCGACGTTCTACTACTGGTCGCACCTAACCCATTGGCTACATAGACGTGAGGCTAGTCTACATCTTCCACAAGACCAAATGACCGATGGCGGGCGTGAATGATCACATAGACGTTGTCCTCGTAAGGGGCCGTCCGGTCCTGGATGTACGCGCTTGAGTGTGTGTGTGTGTGTGCGTGCGTGCGTGTGTGTGTGTGCCGGGGTTTCAATGAAATCACAGTTATGACTACACATCAAAGGAGGACTTTCTGCAATGTCAACAAAAGACCGCGTGGCAAGAAAACGAGTAAATGTAGCATGCATGTGTGACCTGAGCTCCACTACTTCCACATGTGCAAGGGGCATTCGGTAGCGTCAACAAAAGGCGAACAAAGAACACTGTCACATGTATGATGGGTTTACGGGATGTAGAGTGCGTCGTGCATGCGCGTATGTATCGGGATGTATAATGGAATCGCACTCATCACCACATATCGGAAAGAACCTTCTGTAATGTCAACGAAGGGACCGCGAGCACCTTAACGTGTTTGACGGAGATTGTGTGGTATATACGGTGTTTCTTTATCCACCTCGATTACTGGTGTGAAAAAGGTTTACTAGGCCACAGGGTTATCAGCTCCTCCGTCTTCGCTCTCGAGTAGGTTAATACTGCGTATGTCACGAATGAGCACTCCGTTAGTTGTCTTCACCTTCACCGTTCTTATCATTCCGTCAGTGCTTTTGATGGTTTCCGTAACTACTCCCAAAGACCAAGCGCTGAAATGTGCGCGTTCGTCGGCGATCATAACCACGTCCCCAACTTTGAATGGTCTTGTTTTGGCCATCCACTTCTGTCGAGTCTGCAAAGCCGGTAGGTACTCCCGTAGCCATCGCCTCCAGAAGACCTTGGCCAGATAGTTCGCTTGCTTCCACCCATGGAGGTAGCTCCCACGAAGGTTTACCGGCCCTTGGAAACCCTCGTTCGACCTTAGCGTCAATAAGTCGTTTGGGGTGAGCGCCAGGTGGGTGGGGTCGCCGTTCAATACTGGAACCAGGGGGCGGTTGTTCAGGATTCGCTCCACCTCAGTCATGACGGTGTTCAGGGTCTCGTCGTCGGGCGGCTGCTGCTCCATGATTGACAGCAATATCCGTCTGGCGGACCGGATCATGCGTTCCCGTATGCCGCCTCGGTGACTGGCCTGTGAGGGGTTGAAATGCCAGCGTATGCCGTAGGCCACGGTTCGATTCTGCAGTTCGTCCCTGTTTATGTTCTTGTGCCAACGCTGCAATTCCCGTTGAGCGCCCACAAAGTTCGATCCCTTATCTGAGTATATGTCGGCCGGTACGCCTCTTCGGTTGATAAATCTTTGCAAGGCCCGTAGAAACGAATCGGTCGTCATCGAATGTGCGACTTCTAGGTGCACCGCACGTGATTTCATGCACGTCATGATACATCCGTATCGCTTTTCTAATCTTTTCCCGCACTTGATCCACAAGGGCCCGAAATAGTCCAACCCGGTGTCACTGAACGGCCACCAGCCCGTAGTTACCCTGCATTCTGGTAGCGGGGCCATGAGTTGTTTGCCTGCTGTGGCATTGCGTCTCCTGCATTGCACACACCGTCGGATCACGCGTTTTACAGTCTCTCGTCCTCTCAACAACCAAAGACGCTTTCTGATGACGCTCGTCACGTGACTTTCCCCGGCATGTCCCTCTACGGCGTGGACGTGTTGAATCATTAGCTCTACGACGGGTTGTCTCGCAGGCAGCAGTATAGGATACTTTGTGTCGAAGTTCAGGTGGGCGTTGGTCAGCCTACCATCCACCCGCAGCAGTCCGTTGATGATTTTGGGGTTTAAACGCTTCAGCTCGCCTCTTGGAGATGGCATGTCTTCATTGGTCAGCCCCACTTCTTCCGCCCTCTTGAGTTCTCGGGCGAAAGCCTCGCGTTGTATCATTCTGAAAATATCGTACTCTGCCGCTTGTAGCTCATCGGGACCTATCGGGCCGACCGGTATCCGACCTGAGGGCCGTAGCCCTTTCATGACTAGTAAACTTATCTTGAACCTGGTTAACCAAACTAGCGAACGAAGCGTCTTCATCCAGGAAGAAAACCTGACCAGTCGCGATAAAATGGGCGACGCTTCGACGACGTTGGTTGCTATCACTACGCCTTTGATCTCCAGTTCCAATTCCGTAGGGGGTTTTAATTCGAACACGGGCCAGTCCTGTTTGGGCAATTGCAGGAAGTTCGGCCCTCTCGTCCACGTGTCCGGTTGCCTGAAGTTGTTCGCACCTCGAGAGCACAGGTCGGCCGGATTATCGCCAGACCTGACATGACTCCACTGGTGCGTGGCCGATTCATCGTGGATAATCGTGAGCCGGTTAGCAACGAAAGTACTAAACCGGCTCCGTACGTTGTTAATGTAGTAAAGTACTATCGTTGAATCCGTCTAGAAGCTCACCGACCAAATGTAGAGATCGAAACATCTCTTCACAGCTTGCACCACCCTGACTGCCAACACGGCTGCGCTGAGTTCGAGGCGTGGGATTGAGACCGACTTCAGTGGAGCAACGCGGGCTTTGGCGAACAGGATCCTCGTGGTATATTGTCCATCTCCTGCGCACCATCGTCCGTACACCACAGCTCCATAACCGACTTCGGATGCATCGGAAAAAGCATGTAGTTCTCCAGTCCGTGTCGTATGGCCAGGGGTCAAACATCGTGGTATTTTTATGTCCCCTAATTTCTTCAAGGTGTTCAAAAATTCCTCCCAGTCCAGCCGGTCCCCTCGGTCCAGTGACTGGTCCCAATCAACTTTCTTACGGCACAGCCGCTGCAGCAAGATCTTTCCGGGTAGCAGCCATGGTGAGACGAAACCGAGCGGGTCGAACAAACTTGAGACGGCAGATAGTATGCCACGACGGGTTATTGGCAGCTCGGGAACGTTCAGTTCGAAAACAAAATCGTCCGTTTCCGCGTCCCATTGTATCCCTAAAGTGCGCTCGATAGGAAGTGGGGAGCCGTCCAAATCTCTTACCCTTTCGACCTTTTCGTGATACGGGATGACCTTCAGCACTTCCGAAGCGTTCGACATCCATTTAGTTAGATGGAAGCCACCCTCTTCCAGCAATCTCGTCAGACCCCTGAACTGCTCTAGAGCTGATTCCACATCATCGAATGACCCAAGGTAGTCGTCGACGTAGAAGTTCCTGCTGACGCTTTCTACCACCGTCCGATGTACCAGATCGCCATGTTTGTTCGCTGATTCTCGGAGGGCGTAGTTGGCACAAAATGGTGACGATATGGCTCCGAAGGGGTGGACGGTCATTCTATAATTCACCACTGCGTTGTCCCGGTCGCTCCCTCCCCAACACAGGAAACGCAAAGCATCTCGTTCTCCTACCGGAATCTTCACCTGATGGAACATTTCCCTAATGTCGGCAGACAAAGCCACTTAACCCACTCTGAAACGGCACAGAACATCGATCAGTGGTGTGGTCCAGTCAGGCCCCTGTAGTAGGCGATCGTTTAACGACTTGCCCTGGAACTTGGCCGCACAGTCGAAAACCACGCGCAGTTTATTGGGTTATTGGGGTTGATAACCGGATGGTGAGGCAGATACCAGATACCCCTTTTGCTGTCGGTGTTAACAGGCACCCTTTCAACGTAACCGAGGTCCTCGTTTCGCTTCATCAAATCCGCGTATCGTTCCCACAGATTCTGGTCTCGAATGAAGCGTTCTTTTAGTCGTAGTAATCGTTGGAGAACATAATTTCTGTTGTCAGTCCACGGGTCGACCGGTGTGCGCCATGGGAGGGGAACCTCGAACTGTTTTTTGAGGCCTCCAGAGCCTTGCCGCACCGTTTGTAGAGCGAAGTGATCCTCTTGAGACAACGTCGGTCTTTCGTCCCCAATGTCATGAAACTCCTTTTCATAAAGCCGTTGCAGATGATACTTTATGCGGTCCGTTTCGGCGGATAAGTAATTCACGGAACCGCGTACCCCTACTGGACCGTATAACATCCATCCCAGAGCCGTGCGTACGGCATAAGGTGCCTGGCGGTCGCCCACTCTTTGGTCAAGCACCCAATGCGCCTCTGGCACATGAGGAGATCCACCTCATCATCTTCCCAGTCTACGACGGTTACATCCTGCAGGTGGGGCCATCGAGTCAAGATTGCGTTCACCGACCTTGGTGCTCGCATGGGAAGATCCGCTAACGTGAATGCCTCCGTTGGTTCAATTTCCTCGTTAGTGTCTAGAGAGATGAGTTGCAGCCCTAATCTACCGGCAGTCATTACCTGTGTTCCGCCCACCGTGCTCACTGCTAACGACGTCGCACCTTTAGCCAGTTGGTGTTTGTCGGCAAACCGCTCTTTCACTAAAGTGGTGTCGGATCCACTATCAACGAAAGCCAACGCCTTGACTATCCCAGTCGGAGTCACTACTCCCACGGCCACTACGCCTAAACGTACCGGTTTACTGGCAGATTGTGAAGTTGAACAGATCACGCTGGGCTTGGCACTCGCCTCGGATATGGTTATTCTCGCCTGATGCAGCAGCCGATGGTGTCTGCCCGTGCAGCCCTCGTAACCACATCGATTCCTTGTTCTACAGGCTGCTGCCCGGTGCGTGGTGTTGAGACAGATGAACCATGCTCCTGCCATCCTCGCCATTCCCCACCGTTCGTCTATTGTGGCATTGCCGAACTTGGGGCATTCTGGTAGGCCATGGCTAGTACCACAGGATCTGCAATTTGGTTTCGCCGTAGCATCTCGTGAAATGACGTGTGTGTTGGTCCAAGGCTGGTACTTTGGATGTTCCCGTACAGGGGTTTGGACTTGGCTAGTACCGGGCTTGTTTGCTCGGTTGCTGTCCCGGATGAGTCGGCCGAATCTGCTGTCAGCTATCTTCGTTTGCCTGCCTAAGTATTCAGTCAGGTCTTCGAAGTTGGCTTCTCTGTCGCCTCGGCTTATCCGTTCAGCTTCTTCCGCCCACCGACCCTGTAGTTCGGGAGAGAGGTGACGGACTATGCCTTCCAAAGTGTGCATGGCGTCTAGGTCAGCTCTGTAACCTAAATGGTCGAGGGCTATTGAGCAGTTCTGCATCTTGTTCACCAGGTCGGCCATGGTGTAGACGTCGCCCTTGGTTTTCTTTGCCTCTGCCATCACGCCCTCTATTAGGTTACGGGCTACTTTGAAAGGTTGGCCGAACAAGTCCCTCAGAATCTTTCTTGCCCTAGTGTAGCCTTGTTCTGGATCGAGCATGGTGCATCCGTCGATAGCTTCTCGCGCTCGGCCTCGGCAGTAGTGAGTAAGGTAAAGAAGCCTTTGCCCAGGGTCGGTTACCTTGTTTTCAACGAACGTCTCGAACTGTTTGACAAACTTGCAATATTGCTCAGCTCGCCCGTCGAAAACCGTTAACTCCACTCTAGGCAGATCGATCGATGGTGGTTTGTAGTCGGCGACCTGCGTGGGGTTCCCTACCTTATTGCACTCTAACCTATCGGAAGTGTCGAAGTCACTGGTCCTATACTCTCGCTGTTTCTGTGTACACTTCTCTGCTTCATGCGCCTGTAGTCTAGCCGAAAGTAACTGTTGCTCTAGTTCTATTATTCTCAGCTTATATAAATCAACGTCCTTACGATCAATATTGCTTTCAATAACACATGAGCTAGCACTGACAGGACTAGGCGATCTAGCATTAACTAAAGAATCATAAGTACCCAAAACCTCCCCAGAGACTTGCCGTATTACTTCCTGTCCGGGTTCGACTGCCTTTGATCCTTTCCTTGGCATTTTGCGTGAATTTTCCTCGTTCCAAATAGATCTATTGAGTATTGTTACGAACGTTTGAGCAATGCGTAGCCAAATTCGCAACGGATCCCGAAATCAGAAGGCGATTATCCGTGATAATTCTACGATACTAGATTATTAAAATAAACAATGACGTAAACAATATACAAACCTCAATAATACGATCACAAAGTCTCAACAACGAGAAACCGAATAGCAGCGTGTGAGCAGACAGCACGTGCGTCACGCAGGTCCTGAACAAGGATGTGCCAAAATAGCGCTCTGGGCGCGAACAAACAACAATTGGTCCAGAAAAACAACCAGTTCGTAAAGACAAGTCAATAGTGTATAGAAATGAGTGATGTTGGGAAAAAACACTGAATCGCGAGGGAAAAAGGGGGATTTTCCACGACCGGCTGTTACACCCCGGCCGTGCTTCCTTCACTTCTCAATCTCTCTTCGGGGAGCTCACATCCCTCATGATGAAAGCTGCTCCACCTTTACCAGCTATCAGTTACAGCCCGTAGTTCACTGTTCTTCATACCGGTGGAGGATGAGGTCCGGTGAAAGCGAAGGAGAGTCACAAGGCCTTATTTTGTTCCAAACACACAGCTTATACACTGCATATTTCGAAATCCCGTATCTACTATTTCTAGCTGACACAAGGGTTTGGCAGCCAGCGACGGCATTCCCCCTCCTAATCTGTCATTGATCCTATCTTTTCTGCCTTGTACGGAGTTCACCACGCAAGCCATCCAGACGAAACCCTGCGATGTAAGCCACGCTTTGGTTAGGGTGACGATCTGCGCATTGCCCGAAGTAATCCCCAACTCGTCCCACCTGTCGCGAATGCTACAGACATTTTTGTGTATAATCTGCTAGCGTTCAAAATGCGGCAGCATTTTCTTTTTAGGCCATTTACGGGGACATTTTTAGCTCCCTAGCCCTTAAATGGGGAGCTGCCCCAGTTTTCTTCCGTTTCACTGATCTCATTTTCCCCAGCAGTGCTCACCGGCTTTACGGAAGAACCTTCTGTGCTCCTTCCAGCACCCCACTACCAGCGAGATTTTCCTCATCTTCCGGTTTAGGGCACTCGTTGTCCACCGTAACCCTTTAGTCCATGGGCATTACAGCTCGTATTGTTGCAAACTTCGGAGATTTCAGACTGGCAGACCCTATAACCATCTTCAGAACTGTACGGGCAGTATGCTTGCGGGTAGCATCATCCGGCTGGAGGAGGGCTCGACCTTTTGAGAGCATCCTTATTTGGTCTGAGGCAGCCAAAACCCTGTCTCTGAGCCTTGGGTTTGTGAATTGCATGAAGGTGGGTTTTAGCCTTCTGTCACATTTTGATACGTCCACCCTCCATTTGCCTAACGGCAGGGTTGTTTTCATCGTGGCCTGGTCAGACAGATCAAAGCATCTTAGCCAGTTTACAGTATGATATCTCACGGCAATGATCTTCATTCTGTTCTCCATCATATGCGGTTCCGGAATCCGTGAATCACTACACTTCTATGCTTTCCTCAGCTACTTCACAGGTCCATTTCAGGGTCCCGATCTGCCGAAATAATTTCTTCCTGTCGTCAAGTAGGCCGTTTAAAGATTCGCCGTGATCCAGTGGTTTTGTAGTGATCTTTAGAGGAAGCTCCCCATCGCTAGCCGGTTTAGTCACCTCAATGTTTTGAACGATGGACCAGTGTCTTCCCTGGTTAGTTTCTTAGTCCGCTTCCGTTTCACTCATTTTTCAATGTACCTCCACCCCAGTCCGTCTTCGATTTTACCGTCCAGTCGACTCTTTCTCATCCATTTCTTCCCCGGCATTGCGCAGTCGTCTTCGGAAAGAGTTGGTGAGTCTTTCGTACTAGTTTTCACGCCTACAACCACCCTTACTATACCGGAACCCGTTTTGGTAGTAGTGGACCAGTAATCCACGCAGAACCACTTAATATACCTAGGTTTCACTTAAATATCTTATGCTGTCCTAGCCGTTTTACAGCATGCACCGTGGTACCACCTTTTGCAGGCATGGCAGAGTATCCCTTCATTCTCTACATTGGCCTTACATTTCTTGTCTCCGCATGATACCTCACTTTCCATTCGGACATCTTCTCCCTCCTAGTCCTCCTAGTTACAGCAGGCACCGTTTCAATGAAAGGCAATAAGCATCTCTGCCTTCGTTGCCAGCTATTGAAAGTTACGCCCCATAATGGAAGCAGCTGAGGCTGGTACGGGATCCAAATAAATATTCTCAAGACTAAGCAGCTGCAGGAAAGAGGGAAAATAACCTACAAAACGAAAGAACCCAAAAATGATGACCTAAATTTCACCGCACGATGACTTCCGGTAATCCGATGATTCGACTAAAATCTGCAGCCTAAAAACTTTCCCGAGATTTTCCGGGCAGTTTTTGTTGCATCTTCTCCATAGATGAGGTCTCTGTGTGATTTTACATCATGGGGTGGCGCACTGCTACCTCATATACATACTTCCTGACCCTCTTAGATCCTCTTTTCCTTCTTCTATTTCATGGGAGTTGATAGCCTGAGGCCTAGACTTATGCATGAAGAGTGGACTCGCTTGTTTCCGAGGCATGTCTTATTCAAATAATACTCTTTGATACTCCATCAGAGGGCTATCCCAGAGGTCCCGCTTCCACACACCGAACAATAAAAGGCAACAGGAGGTCGAAGCAAGTCGAGACCCAAAGGATCTTGAGCGCAAGAAACCGGGTTGCAGTTGGCTTGAGCCGAGAATCCCGTGCTCTGGTCTGATCTGATTGGACCAAGCTTGGGCAACCCCATACAAAAAGGATGCCGCCTGCTTAGAGAAAGTTCAGCGTCTTGCCACGCAAACGGTTGAATTGTGGGAGGGCTAGAGGCATACGCGGAGATTTTGTGATCTGAGCTTCCTCTCTTTGGAGAGGAAAGAAAGTCAAGGGGATCTCATAGAAACGTTCGAGGCAATGTAGGGTTTTTCTGTCCCGAGGCATGGCTGTCTATTTTAATTGGCTTCAGAATCAAGAATAAATTATCGAGTGCAAAGTATGCGGTGGGTGGGACTATGAGGGCTGTCCTGGGATTAGTAAGGACGTGTATCCGTTTTGCTGTAGGAACAGCTGAGTGGAATGTGTGTTTGGTCTCTGCAAGGAGGCTGCAAGGCTAGACCACCTAGGACAATGTGCACGGGATGAGGTCTAACTCCTTCCTGAAGATTGCAGAGGCGCTGGGCTCAAGTCACCGCCGCGAGGCTCGTAAATGAGGTCATATGCAGAAGTCCTGGAAGAGCCTGAGAGAACGGACCTCGAGGTAAAAGTAGGCCAGGCAAGGGGTTGACTCTACCAGCTACGCCCAGTCCTGTGCAGCAAGCTATTACCCATGAGTGGGTGAGGCAGATACCTAAGAGAAAAACGAGGTAAGAAAAAGAACACCACGAAAAAGGCAGCGGAGAACATCGCGAAGGCAGACGATTCCGGATATAGAGATTTCGAATTCCAGTTGATGGTCCTGCAGAGGCGTATCCCGTTGCTGGGTCAGGCACCAAGCCATGGGCTACTGATACTGAATCAGGGGGAAACATTTATCTGGGAATCGAAGGCAAGATGGGACACAGATGGGAGACGGGTGTACGATATGCTGCGGCTTTCAGACGTACCAGGTCCTGTGTCTCAGTAGAGTTCACAGAGTGGGGAAGTAAAAATCTCCGTGAAGGAAAACAGGGAAGAACGTCCCACGGCCAATACTGGTAGAATTTTTGGGACAATGCAGAAATATGTTGCTGGCCAAGGCGGCACAGATGGACAGCATCGCTGAGGGCAGATGTCAGGTTGCACCTGACGAGCATAGAGTAATAACGGGTGGTTTGCCCATAGGTGGAGACGTGGCTAAACTCGTGGGGGTGCTAAAGAAATTTAATAACGATAATATGATAATATTAGTATTATAGTATTGGTCCATTTCGGAGATGCCCGCAGCATGCCAGGTGACTGGTCATGTTTATAAAGGTGATGGAATGGACGGATATGATTCATGGAAATGTTGAAATTTGCATAAAAAAGTAGGATAAAAAGGCTCATATGGGGGAATAAAGCGGGATGAAAGTATGATACGTGTATGCACACCATAGAGAACGTGAGGAAATTAAATGAACTCAACGGCGGATTTAAATGGACTTTCGGCGAGTTTAAAAGTCAGAGTCGGATGGGGTAATATCTGGTCCAGGCGGAGACATCTGGAGGCCGACTGATATACATGATAAAGGCCAGAAATTGGTTTAAGAAACCGCAGTAGCGATGGATGATGGAGAAAAAGGTGAGATGCACTGCAGGGGATTAGGTAACAATGAAGCATTGTTACTCTGCAGTGGATGGTTGATGGACAGGGCACAAAGCACACCGTAAAACAGAAAGCGAGCAGTATAAGACATGGAAGGTGGACGAGATGACAGAAACGATTCAGAAGGATTGGATACGGTAGATGTGAGGCACAGATGTAGAGGGCCGGATGTGTATCATGAAGGTCGGCGGGATGATAGTAACAGAAATGGCTTGTGAGAGACAGCAAGATGCAGAGCGAGTGCACATATACATATATGCGCAAGTATATATATATATACATATTATATACATATGTGTATATGTATAGATACAAGAGCAGAGGGAGCAGTAACAACGGGATCTCAGGAGGAAATTATCAGTCATTCGGAGGGGTAGGTATGGTTAGATCAAATGGTTGTAGAATCAACTATGGAATGTCGTGGTAACTTATCTTCATGACAGGTGGGCATGGCTGCCCAACAGAGAGAGAGAAAAGAGTGCGGAAGCACAGAAATGATGACGACTGTGAGAAGCAGTTCATAGGAGAGTGAAGATGAAGGATAGGATCGAAGAAAACAGGTAAAAATGGGCCTAATTATTTGTTCAGTGCAGGTGAGACATGCGGTGACGGACCAGAGGAATCGGGTAGTGGCAGATCAAACGATTTGAAGCTGTAAGAGAACATCATGACGTACAGTTGTCTTTACAATAGTTGGAACGTGGAAAAGCAGGCCAAACAGAAAGGCACATAGGAAATGCCTGTGGCCCAATCGGGGATATCTGAAAACTCTCAGGCATGCACAGAATGGGCTAGAAATTGATATGGGGAAGTGTGGTAGCGGGAGACGGTGGAGAAAAAAGAGGGATCCATCGCTGGGGATTCGATAGTAATTAAGCTTTCTTACACTGCAGTAGATGGTCAGCGGACATGGCACAAAATTCCTCGTAGAACATGCAACGAACATTGGAAGAAGTAAAAGGGTGGTTCGGATGGCAACAATTATATGTAGTGATTTGATATGATAAATATGAGGTGCAGATGTAAAAAGAGTGGACGCATATCATGAGAGTCAGCTGGATGGTAGCATGAGAAATAGCCGGCAAAAAGGCGCAGGACGCAGAGCGAATGTATGTGTGCGATAAGAGGTGATATAGTGAGAGGCAACAGGAAGAAGGAAAGAATAGGTATGTGTGCATACCGTGGTAGAGCGACAAAAATGAAAGGTGGTTGCAGATGATAAGGTGATAGGTGAACGAACTGTGGCAGAAAAAGGAAGAGGAGCATGCAATAATCAGCCGATAGTATTGGCTGCGGTAGTCCGAGGAAAGTTAGAACGTGCTACCCACAACCGGTGCTAGTGGGTGAGACTGGCCGTACGCTGGGCACCCAACCTGAAAAACACTTCGTGAGGTAAACACGGGAGGTGTGATCCACCAGTCTAGTTGCGCTCGCACATCGTTGTAGACGGCCTGCAAGCCCGATGTGCGCCGGTCATAGCGGTGGACCTGACCGCGCCCCGCACCGTTGAGGGTGGCACGAGAGGTCATTGATAGTTGTACAGGGGGCAAAATGACAGCGATAGGGGTGGGTGATCCAGGACCCGTTGGCCAAGGTGTGAGACCACGGATAGCAGAGCCAACGGGAACGGCGAGTAGTAGACGACCGTGTAGCAATATTATCCGGGTGGCCCCGCCAGGGAGATGGTCAGTACAATGCCCGAATTGGTTGACCATCATCGAGGATCACCGAAAAGGGAAAAGGGTTACGGAAGAGCAGTCTGGGTGTGTCCCAGCTCTCCCGGGGATAGTAGAATGCATTATAGAGCGGTCGGGTTACTTAGCCGACAGCTAAAAACAAGCCTTCCAAGCCGTCGGGGTTTGTGGTGTTCGAGTAAGTACCAAATGATGAAAATTGGCGGTGCTGTCCAGTGGAGGAATACAAGGCCTTCGTTAACTTAGGCGCCAATATAGCGCCCATAAAGATGGACTAGAAAGGTTCGGTAGTCCCGGACGACCAGCAGACTCCATGCGCCGCGGTGGCGGACGCCACTGCTAAAAACTTGCCGCCACCTCGGGCGTTGAGCCCGAGGCCCAGCCAACACTAACCAATAAAAATCCAGTAGGCGTCGAATCAAATGCGATGGTGCTGTAAACTCAAGCATGTATTATTGGAAACAAATGGGTGGAGCTCTTCAGGGTAGCAGAGGAGCAAGATGCCTCCATCGCCGCCGTTACGGAAACATGGCTCCTTAAAAATGACCGAGTACTGGCAACCATACAAACTGGGTTTGCCGTCTATAGACAGAGCAGGGAGCACGACTGTGTAGGGTAAGGAGTGGCCGTCCACATTAGGGCGGCCCAGACCATCTGGAATTCTAGACCATTGTTGGCGCTCTAAATATACAACTGCGCTCGGTTACGCTCACACGCCCGAACAGAAGGGTAAGTGTGGTCTGTGTGTATAGGGCCCTAGGTACAGGCCGAGATGCGGATATTCAATTTCTCCACGTACTTAGGATGATGGCTGATGAAGCTGATAGAACCCTCATAGTAGGAAACATTAACCCACTTCACATAGACTGGGTGGTCGAGGCACGTACCCCGGGAACCCACGAGGAGGGATATATACAATGGCTGCACTCAAATAATCTGACCCAACACGGGGGAAAATACCAGGTACAAAACTGGTTGTACGCCGTCCTTGTGGGATCCAGTGATAAAAACCATGAGAACGATGTAGCGGAACTCCAGATTCACTCTCTTTTTTGGCGAGAGCGACCAAATGAGTGTCGCAACCACTCTTTGCATGAGTTAACCAAAAGTAGCCTCGAGGTTGGTCAGAAGCTTCGCAAATATGGACGTTCTTAGTGCTTCGAAATGGAGCAGTCGACCTAAGAAGGGATATAGCGGACGATACTTCTTTGGAAGAACGCTGGCAGGTGAGTGAAGAATTTCTACTTACCCCACAAAACTAGAGTGTTCCTTTGAAGCGCGGGAGGGATGAAGGCAGGCTGGTGTGGCGGAGGGCTGCAATCGGAAGGTCAGTTGGGGGTAGAAATCGCAGTTGGGCTCTCTTCAAGGCTTCCGGGAGTAGCCAGGTTTGAATCCTTTACATGAAGCACAGAAATGAGGCGGTGGACCTTTTGCGATCTGCTAAGCGCATGCATGAAGTGAAGTTGGCCCAATGTGTCAAAATGCATCAGAAGAAGTACCATAGCTAGGTGCACTCTGGGGGTTCTTTGAGAAATGCAGTGGGACCGCTGACGATCCATGATCACGGAGTGGCAACAGACAACCAAAGCAAAGCCGATGCTCTACTTGGGTATTTTAGTAGTGTGCATAGAATAGATAACAGTGTGCAGATAAGTTTTGAGGCCAAGACTCTTCCAGCGGGCTCAGCAGATTTGAATCTTACGGAGGAGATCTTGCGCAAATACTTGGAAGGGATGGACATCCATAAGTCTGCCGGGCCAGATGGTATCCACCCAGCTATCATTAAGCCGTTGGCTGATATCCTATTCCTTCCTGCATATAAGTTACATAGGGCCCCCTGACAATGGTAAGTTGCAGTGATAGCTATACATAAGGGGAGGGGCTCTGAAATGGGAAACTACAGACCTGTTAACCTATCCTGCATTCTATGCAAAGTGTTAGAGAAGATCATCCGGGAGCAAGACTGCGAGCACCTACTGGGGAGTTCTTTGCCTTCCCCAGCTCAGCGTGGGTTTCTGAAAAACAGGCCGTGCTTGACCAATCTATTGAGATTCCTAGACGGAGCCACTCGGAGAGTGGATGAAGGGAGACAGGTAGAAGTATGGTACCTTGACTTTAGCAAGGCATTTGACTCGGTGAACCACCGGATTCTACTAATCAGATAAGGTCATTTGTCATAAATGGGCAGATTCGGGAATGGTTAATGGGCTTCCTTACCGGTAGAATGTTCTGCGTTAGAGTAGGTGAAAATAACTTTAGATTAGAAAAGGTCACCAGTGGAGTACCGCAGGTTTCCATACTAGGCCCACTTTTGTTTTTTTCTGTTTATCAATGATTTAGCCTCAGTCCTACGGTCACCAAGCTTCTTCGCAGATGATGTGAAGGTAGTGGGATCTCAAGGGAGAGAGGAGCTGAGCAGAGACATACTTGCCGTCCTCAACTGGGCACAGCAGTGGGACTTACCCCTCAATGCTGGGAAGAGCCACTTGTTGTCATGGCCAGCGACAAGCCTGACGGTTGCACACGACCAAGGCCCCCTTACTAAAGGGGCAGTATGCAGGGTGAAAGACCTCGGAGTTTTGGTGACTTCTGACCTAATGTGGTCGGATCAGTGTGCAACGGCTGCAAAAAAGGCACGCGGTGAACTCTTCAGGTCGAGATCAGCGCTTTCGTTCAGACAGCCAAGGGTTCTCATGCCAGTATACATGTCTATAGATAAACCTCTTTCAGAAAACTGTGTTCATGCATGGTCACCCTTCTATAAAAAAGATGCCACCTGTTGAGGGATGTACCACGTCTTGCAACGCGCACGGCTGAAGGCCAGAGGATAAAGACATATGAGCAGAGACTCCAGGACTTCAGGCTTTTTTCTATGGAAAGGAGGAGGCTACGAGGGGATCTCGTAGAAACATTTGAGATAATCAAAGGCTTTTCCGAGCTTAGACCTTAGGGTCGATCCCAAGAGGACACGGGAAGAAGCTGGCGAAAGTTCGATCCGGATTCATGGCTAGATCTCACTTCTTTAGCAATGGGGTGGTCAACTACTGGAATAGACTGCCGGAAGAGGTAACTGAACTGGGGACTGTCCGGGCGTTCAAGCGGGCCGTAGATCGTAAGTGGAATGAGATAATTTCTGACAGTGAATTGTGAGCTTGTCACAAGACAGGGTGTATGATGTGTTTAACTATTGAACGTTTCCATTTGCTGCGTAACGACCTAGTAAATGCCCACCATGCATAATGACTTTCGCATTTGATGTGCGATGAATTTTCACGTATCCCATCTTTTTTATTGGGGCTTCAAATGTATAGACTGCGTAGTGGTGGGTGCCTACTTGGGAATTCTGGACGCTCGATTAGCCGTGGCCATTATCTGTCGTGTGCAAACTGAACTGAACTGAATTGATTCCTTGTGAATCTTATCCTCGTGGTGGTAATTTAAATTCAAGGCCGGGTGGAGGTTGCTGTTGCGGGTTGGGATGAATCTCGCCTCCTACTTGATAAAGGGTGAAATAAACAGATTTGAATGTGTACACCCCTATATTTATGCTTCATATGATATACTTGATGGAATGCGCGATGTGGAACTTTCAAACAGGATCAGGGATCATCTAATATCTATTGAAGATGCTTTCGTCCACAGTCAGGAGTGGACTTTGAGCCGAAATGTTTCGGAGATCAAAATAGTAATTCAAGTTGGATAGTTCGAAAATTTTTAGGCTTTTCTGGGTTCACCTAATAGTGGAAAGTCCGGACTGATCCACTTTTTTCTAACCGGTGTTTATGTGCAAGATGATTCACCAGAAGGTAAGCCCAGTGGGGTTTGACGACAGTAATATCACACAATTAAGTCCCAGTTCCTTGGAGGTCACCCCAATTATAATAGTAAACCGTCATCGAGCTGTCATCCTTGATTTTATGTTTGTGTCGTTCTCATTTGGAAGGAATCCGAAACGTTGGTTTGAGCTGATAGACCTTCCCACCTTATAAAATAAGGCTGATTTAAGATTTAGTTTAAACGGAAATTGTAGGTTTCTAAACTTGCGTAGTTGTTCCAAGCTCTTGTTGGCTTTTTAAATCTCAAAAGTAAAATTTGGTGCTGAATAAAGTTTGACCAGCTGACTGTTCTAAAGTGGTGAATTCTCATCAATAAACTGAATGCAATATTGTGAAGAACATTCCAAAACTCCACTCCTATCCCGTCCCATCCTTATTATTGTACTTTTGAAACCTTGTTTTCGCCATACTTTCGGTGATATTCGTTATTTGTTCTATATAGGCGGCCGATTCAAAAAACTCTACTTCAGTCACTCACTACCACAGCTGTTACTTATTCGAGATGAAGCTGGCGCACCCGATATCCAGCTGGCAAGTTGGGCCGACGCACTGGTTGTGGTTGTTAGCTTGGCGGACGTGGAGTCTGTAAGGATAGCCAGTGAATATTATGCCATGTTTTGTGGACTACGTGACAAACTAGACATTCCAACAATGCTCATTGCAACCCAAGGTAAATTGTTTAAATCATATGAACTGGTCTAGTTCTCAACCACTTTTTTGACACTATTTTTGTCTAGTGGTGGTGGTGGTGTTACATTTTGCGGACTATTCTCATGCATGGGATACACGGTCGTAACGTAACGGAGAGCACAGCAGATGTGGTCCATAATAATTGCTGAAAAATTAGTAAAGCTGGACCTCTCGCGGAATCCCAGTTAACCCATCGAATATCGATTGTGAATGTGTTGTGTCGACGTCTAAAGATAATTTGTTTTTATCATCTTATACAGTACCGTGTTTGCTACCATTAGGTCATACACACGGTGAAATTTCATTCTAAACAAATTGTACATTTTAACGAGACGCAGTATATTGAAAACCAAAGGCAACATAAATAAGAACTTTGGAGGATACAGTAGCATTGCTTAATTCAGGTCGAAGATTCCTTTCCTTCCCTTTTTCTTTTTTGCCATGGTTTTATTTTCAACCCTTTTCGGTGTACTAAGTGAGTGATTTCCTGTCAGGTGATTAGACAGCGGATGATTTACAAACAGTCGGACTGGACTTCTATCGCACCAGGCAAAAGCCTTGTAAATTCGTATGTGTGAAGAGTGTGATTTATTCGCATGAGGATCGTTTTGGGTCTTGAAACTAAGTCGAAACGTTGTTTAATTGAATCACGTCTGTGATTTCATGCTTCTCAAAATAGTAGTTAGCGTATTATTCATGAACCACTGACTAAGGGATCACACCATGTTGATATTGGCTTACTGATATGCTGTTGGAGGCGAATACTTATTACAAATCAAAACTAGTCATTCAGACAATTTCCCACACCATAATTTAACAAACCATCTTTCTCATGCAGATGGTTTAATCAGTGGTTCTTCTGTCCCGGCTATTGAGTTGCACGTGCGGCACTTATTGAATTCTATGAACTGGTGCCCCTATCATGAGACGTGTGCAGTCTATGGATTGAATGTTGAAACGGTCTTCCAAGAAAGTAAGTTCTTCCCGAAACATTGCCGTTCACATGATTTCTAGTCTTTTAACAGGTGATATCTAAGCCTCGAAATTTATTTGTTTCACGCGTATAATGATCAGTCATGCACTACGTTTCCTGTTTTTATTCGAATTAACTGGAACTATTCCAGAATGCCTCATTAGTTTATAATGAAGATGGTATCGTAGTTTTAGTGCACAAGTTTATAGTAATGCCCCATTCACAGAAAAACGATTTATAGCGCTTCTGCTCTGATCCGTTTTGATTCTGCGTATGCTATTCACTGGGATTTTACCAAGGTCTATCTGATATTAACATGTTTTTCATTATGATTTGTAAACTAACTAGAACAGTAATATAATAACATCTCTGTGATAAGTGTATACTCGTAAAACCGTAGTTTGCTTACCCGGAAGTGGTTTGGAATCAAAAAAAGTTGTAGAATGTAAATTTTCTGGGGTTATAAGTTCTCAGCACAGCAGTGTTTGCCTGTCGTTTTCAGCAGACGGCATTACCAGTAAATGTTGCACAATAAGTTATGTATAAGTGTCCGGTAATGATATGTACTCATGTTAAATCAGCCAATTCACGTCAAGTGTAAATCTGTCCCTGTGTAAATGTATGCCAGTGTGCATGACGATGAACTGTCATGCCAGGTCAAGTCAGGTCATAGGGCTTGTGGCTTTGTCCAGTGGACATCAGGATTCTTACACTTATGACATGCAAATTTCCCACTGTACTTCGACCGAAGGGTGATGAAAATATTATGGCGTTGAATGATGGGAACTGCAATGAAGGAATTGAAAAGGTTTTGTTCTCGGAGAGCCAGCCACATAGTTAGGTTCAAAAGATTTAGTGCCCCAGCTGGCTGCAATACCTACAGCACAGGCTCCCTGTAAACGTAATTATATCAATAAGCCGGTAAAGATAAATTAGGTTAAGGTATTATTTTGTTGGTTTGTCGTGAGAATGAATATTTATTGTGAACTAACAAGCTACTATATTAATCATGAGTTATCTTGGCCGTTTTGGTTTGTGGAACGTTAAATTTCCGATACAATTCATCATACATCCACTGCGTGGCTAATGGTAATTTGAACTGAACCGAACTAAATTTTGACAAGATACACGGTCTGATAAAAAGTTGAAAACATTGCTATGCGGTTCGGACCGCCGCTCAATATTTTCGCAGTTATGTTTCAAGCATTATTACTCTTAGGTATTGTGACTGCTGCATCTCTTGATCCTCAGTGGCTCTGTTTTACGTTTGCTTGGTTTATTTGATGAGTACAGTAATCCTGGCGGTAAATGTTGTTTTCAGTCGGGTATGTGCTTCATATGTTGCACTTTCTCACCGTCAGAATAACGAACTCTGATCGAAAGGAAATTTGGAGTACACAAGTGGTTTATCGCACCAGTTTTACGCTACACGCATGCTGAGCTAAGTGCATTCAACCACCTTAATCACATTTGAATCGCGAGGAGCGTACCTGGATGGAGAGTTCATTTTTAGAATTACAAGGTAATTTTTCGAAAGTTGTTTCATCGGTTAGTCAAGGGCAACCTTCGGAATGAGGACGCATGGTCCCAAGTGAGATTAAGGTAATAAACCTAATGTAAAGTGCTCAATTACGGAGATACTTGGGAAGGAGAGTACCGGGTACGTATATCTGATAAGCGACAACAACCGCGAAACCGTTCGTGTGCTTGCGGAAATATTTTGTTCCGTCATCCAGATACAGTAACATACTAATTATGTCATCAATTCAACCAGACATACCATGAGGCTGTGATAGTACCTTACAGGTGTTTGATCCTCCTAATATATATTATTGTAGTTTTTGGTTCTGATGCTAAAAAACATGGAAAATAAAATTGGAAATAGAGAATCACGTGCATTGTTCATGGTTGTGAATTGTTCAGAATTGTACAACTCAGTTAGAAAGCTAACCACTGGAGTGTTACTGCGAGTCAACAGTTTGAATTACAGACAGTAATCTACTGTCGTCCGGATCGTTACCACACCCGAACTGTTGAGGCCTTATGTGGTTCTTCAGTTCAAGTCTCAGGACCTGGTTGCCGGTTATTCCTAACGGTACAGTAGGCCTCTGTGGCTATAGGAGGTATGCCCTTCCACTGCACTCATGCCCAAGCACGTAATAAAAAAATATCCACGATCTGTTAGGACCCATTGCGGTTCTCCACTCCAATTCTCAGAGTTGGGTCAACTTACCGGCTTCCTTAAGCTGTAGATGCAATCATGTCTGATAGGTCAATGGGTAGAGGCCAAACGAAGTCCAGTTTCAGAACCGGTTGATAGGCAACATCTGATTCTAACCACTATGCCCCTGGAGAGGACACTCCAGCGAATAAACGGAGAAAAGCAGTTTACCGGTTTGAAAACCTTCACTAGCTGGACGTAGGAGTGGAGTACCTGAGGTTTCTCGCAACGGTGGAAGAAGTGATCGCACTTCATTGGACAGCTATCTCCCACCTAAGCTGAGCAGCCCCAGGGCCAAAGGATGCTGCCCCATCCACGTCCCACTTACTCCACTGGGTGCATGGGGCTGAGGACTGAATCCGAAAGGCGGATCGATAGCAAAGCTCCAGCGAAAGCAAAACAGGTTGCTTGCAACAACCAGGTCTCACGTGATAGACCAAAAGTTCCTTCACGGGTTCTTCGGTCACGTTCCCGTGCTGGGTTAACGCCCCACTGCCTTGTGGGTCAGACTTTTGAGTCAAAGGCTCCGGCTAGGGTTCCCGGAGGAAAACATCTGTGGTGTGGGCACCCGCGAAGTACGATTTTCCCAGAAATCTCCAGTATCTCTTTTGTAAAGGGCCCTAAAAACTTCCCCTCCCTTTATTCAAGACTGATGCAAAACGCCACGGGTTATTGCGGCTCTGAGGAAAGTAGTAGTTCGGGAGTTGTGTATAAATCAAATGCACTCCTTAAACCATGTTCAGTTCACTTGGCTGCCTTTAACGTCCGCACACTGTGTCAGATAGGGCAACAAGCTGCCCCCGCTAGAACTATACATACTTCCAAAAAAGATGTGTATTGTATCTCCAAGACATGCGCACGAGACCCTACATCTGCGATCACGCTTCGCGCCCCACTTACAACCTCAATCTCTCGCTTCACTCGTCGTATGTTGGGTGACTCGGTATCTAGTGCTCGTAATTAGGCCGGCTTTGGGATTGCTTTGATCATGAAAGCTGAACGTGCACTGCTAGACTGGATTTCAGTCAGCAGTTATCTGTGTTCAGTTCGATTGGATGGTTTTGTGCGTGTCAACGACAACAAGCTGAAGCGCCGATGCTTGTTCATCGTACCTGTATATGCGCCGACTGGCTGAAGTTCCCCTGAAACCAAGGACAAATTCTACGAGCATTTGTCTTAGCTGCTTCAAAGCGCACGTTCAACGGACGTGGCGGTCATTGCTGGGAATTTCAACGCCCGAATTCGCCGTTTGGGAGATTCCGAAAGGCACATTCGAGACCCGTTTTCTATCCCGTGCAATCGTACCGATAACGGCGATCGTCTCATTCGGCTGTGTTCTAACCACAGATTGTTTCTGGCAAGTACGAACTTCTGCTATAAGAAGCGGCATAAACTTACATGGCGTCTTCCTACGTCTTCACAACTTTGGACTCAATTTGACCATATTGTGATTGTTCATCGCTGGCTTGGATCACTTGAAGATTGTCATTCATTTTGGTCTACGACTGTTGACTCAGATAACGCCTTGGTAAGTGCTCGCTTCCGTTTACGTCTCGTCCATGGTCGCACCAACGTAAATGCCACCCGTACCGCGCAGTTGCTTCTGGATGACAACGGGCGATATAATTTCCAGACGGAGCTATCTACAGGATTATCTATGCAGCCGGATGTTCGGGACCCAGGTGAACGCTGGGAACAGATCAAGGAAGCTTTATATGCCACTGCAAATGACACCCAGAGCTCTGGTTCAAGTCAGTCTCACAAACAGTGGATATCTTCGACATCAGTTGCTCTGTTGGACGCTCGCAGATCCGTCCCTCCTGATACCACATTCAATGAAGTGAGCAAAACCCTGAGATACCAACTGACTAGGAGCCTGAGAAATGACCGTGAGCAATGGTGGATTGTGAAATGTAAGGAAATTGAAAAGGCTGCGTCCATTGGCAATGCTCGCAACCTTTTCCGTTTGATCAGAGGTACCGGTCCACGAAAGCCTGATGTAAGTGAGTTAATCAAGGAATTCGACAGCTCACTGGTTCACTCTCAGGGACGCCGTCTGGAGCGCTGGGCGGAGCACTATAAGGAACTATTCAGTTGGCCCACTTCAATACTGGACCCTCCAAATATACCTGCCAGCGAAAAAATGCAGGTGGATATCAGCCCTTCATCAGAGACGGAGATTATGCGGGAGATCGGGTACTTGAAAAGGTACAAAGCCGTTGGACCAGATGGGTTGTTTCCATCTTTTTTCAAGGTTGGAGGCGAAGGTTTGGTTTTGGAGTTAACAAAACTCCTCTGTATTATTTCGGATAATGGGCCGATTCCCAGGGAATGGTATGAATCGGTGATTGTGTCAATTTACAAGGTGACAGGTACTCTTGTGAAAACCACAGAGGAATTAGCTTGGTACGTATCGCGTCTAAACTGCTTACCGGTCTTATTCTCCACCGATTATCCAGTGTCCGCGAAATGTGTACGCGTGAAAATCAAGCCGGTTTCAGACTCGGTCGGGGTTGTATCGACCACATCTTCACTCTTCGGCGAACCTTAGTGCACAGACACATCTTTTGTCGGCCCACAATCCCTGTCTTTCTTGATCTGCACAGTTCTATGACGCTACCTTTCACTAGAGGATATATCAGAGAAGTTTATTTCTTCCTATGTTTTTATGTGAGTAGCCGAAGCTGAGTTCGTGCTTATGGCGATCTTTCCCCCGAGTTCACCACGGGAAGTGGTGTTCGTCAGGGTTGCCCTCTTTCATCCTTCCTCTTCAATTTTGTGGTTGAATTGATTCTTGAGATAGCCCTATTCTCGTGTGAGAATAGCGGCGTCGATCTTTGCTCAGCCAGTAAACTGACTCGGAATATGCAGACGATATTGTTCTTTTGAGTGAAGATCCAGATAGATTGCAAGCTCTTTTAGATAGTCTTAACAACAGTGTAGCAATGTTTGGGATGCGTTTTGCACCTAAGTGTAAAATGCTGCTGCAGGACTGGGTTGGCTCAATACCAAACCTTGTGTTGGCAGGGAAAACTCCAGCTGAAGTGGATAAATTTTGTTACCTGGGCAGTTACATCTCACCAGGTAAACAGATGACGGATGAGGTGTCATCGCGTATACAGAAGGCGCGTTTGGCTTTTGCCAACCTCCGTCATCTGTGGTGCTGACGTGACATCCGATTATCTGTTGAGGGTAGAGTGTACACTGTGGTGGTTAAGTCCGTACTTTTATACGATTCGGAAACATGGCCATTCAGAGATGATAGACGAAGACTGTCGGTGTTCGAGCACCGATGTCTCCGTAGCATTGCCCGAGTATGGTGGGAACACCGTATCAACAATGCTGAGGTTGGGCGTAGAGTATTGTGAACCAGAGGTAAGTTTCTGGATCAAGTACTAAATCTAAACACATTAATGTGGTTGAGACATGTGTTATGCGTGTCCACCGATAGACTTCTTCAGCGTACACTGTTTTCTGAGGTAGGTAGTGATTGGAAAGTAGGTCGAAGTGGTCAGTCCATAACATGGCATGAAGGTATTAGGGCCTTGACCAGTGGGCTTGGCCACATAGGACGTGTTAGACTTTCAGGCTGGGGTTCACGCGACCCACCTTCCAAATGGTTGGAGACATTAGGTGATATGACTAGATGTGGCGGCCAGTGGCGTATTTGCATTCAGACTCTTTCTTGAATATTTTGATTTTTTTTTAATATTTATAACTTATACTTCTATTATTTCTCCCCTTTTATTTACGATGCTGGAATGTAGCAACCGAAACCAGAGCACAGAAGTGCGAGGTCAGTAGTTGAAGAAATTGAAACTGAAACTGAAACATGGGTATGTCCAGAAATGGCCGTCAGAGTGCGCACGGTTACCCAGCTTTTGCACAGATCGTGCTGGAGAAAAATAAATATGTTCCCCTCAAAACCACCGAGAGGACAAGCCTCAATTGACCTGAGGAGACGATATTGTCTCCGTAGTCACGCTTGTAATGGGACTGCTTGTCGTTTACAAATCCGGTTAACCGAACGAGATGAATAGCACAAGAGCATGCACCAGATGCGGGAACTCTCTGGTGCTCACGTAAACGTCGGCAGATCATCAAAGTGAATATCGATCGAGGGTTTTCTCAGCAAGACGGAAAACTGATCATGCTGACCACCGTTTGTTTTTCTACTCTTGGCTGCGGCAGTGGGAAATAGTGGTTGTGACTAGTTTGTTGTGAAGACTCAACAAAAGTGGGGAAATACGCGATAAACTGCTCAAACGAGAGCAACGAATTGAGCTCGTTTCTTTATACGTGGGATGTGAACGGAATTTGTCAGAAACGTGTAGGCGGTTTAATGCCCGTTACCATTGTGTTCGACGAGTAGCACAATCGGCCGTCAGCGCTTTGATCAATAGGTTTGAGGAGATGGGCAGTGTGAATGACGAAAACCGCAATGGTGGACTTCGAACTGCAACCAACGAATACTGCGCTGACGAGATCATTCGTAAAATCGGGGAACATGTGTAATATGGCACTCAACGACTGGCACAACAGTGTGGCGTGCGTTGTAGTTACGTCGGTCGCGTTTTAAAAGAGCACGAGACATGATACTTCCGAGGTTCTGACTCAGGAATTGAAATGCACGGGTTTCACCATGAGAGAACCATTTCGCTCCTGGTTTCTCTCTGGAAGGGACACATTTTGGACTCCATTCAGTGATGAAGCGATTTTTTGTTTGCACGGATCGAGTGAACGATGCTGTCAAACCCCGACGGCACACTGCGTCCCAGACACAGTATGACCAAAAGCTGGTGGTGTGGGCCGTAATTCTAGTCAAACAAATTGTTGGTTGTAAAACCAGTCTTGAAAAAGGTTACACGTGGTGACCGAAACGTCGACAACTTACCAATGATTTCGACCACGCTGTGTTATTGAGCAATAAAGTTCTACGAATTGTTGATCCCTTTGTTCTTTCAGAAGCATGTAACAGGAGAATAATATATACATTTTACAGAGCATTTTTCAGGACTATCTCACAAATAACTTCTGCGAGAAGTGCTGGTGCTGGATTCTCGAAGAGTACGTGGAAGGATCTGGTTCCAACAGGATGGCGATGCACCACAATACGCACGAATAGTACGAGACTACCTAGATGAGGTATTCCTCGGGATCGGCTGGTGATGTTCGCACGAATGATCACCACACTCACCAGATTTTACGCCAATAGATTTGTATTTGTGAGGATTTGAAACTGAAGGTCTGCTCGAAGTGGCCACAATCAGTACAACAACTGGAAGTAGCTATTGTGGGAGAATGTCGCAAGATACCACAAAGTACTTTGACCAGAGTACGAAAACGTGTCTGAAGCGAATGCTTCTGTGTAAACAGAATGCTGGACAACATTTCAAACGCTTAATGTGACGTTAAAACCTTTATACATACAATGAATTTCATTTGCCGTGTTCTGGAGATATTTTCGATAGAGGCAGACTGGATTACCGGTTTCGGATAAATTCTATTATCTGTGATAACATAATGTGTAACGCAGTAGCATAAGTGACCCGTGATTAAACATTCATCGCTTAGATCTGTTGAAATACTTAGTAATAGTTTATGGGACGTCATTTAGCATTACGCATAACGCTAGAGGAGTTCTGTTATTCATCCTCTTACTCTGGACTGGGTGATCGACTAGTACAATAATGATGTGTAGATTATTTGTGAATTCGTATGTCCTTGTTATTATAATGTTGACACTGCCTGCTCTAAAAGCCGTGGATAAATAGATAAATATGCAGCGAAATGGAATGTTTTATAACATTTGTGAAGAACAATCCACCTAATGGCTCAACGTACCAATTGACAGGGCATGTTCACGCGAGCAGCAGGTCTGTGTGATAAGTTCCGTCTGCCCCCTTTTTGCTGTAGGTTGTTATTCCTTGTTATCTTCTGTTCGAAATTTTTGGAAGATAATGACAGCGCTCAGCCGCAACTATAGTGATTGTTGAAATAAAATAAAATGAAGCCATCACAAATTGTGAGCAGTGTTTGACCCATTAATAGTGAACAGGTGAACATGTTGGTTGGTAAACTTTATTTTCTTGCCAGGTGTACCATCATATTGTTCAATCGGAGATAAAGTGCGGGGAAAAACGGCCGGGAATTTCTTTTAAAACGCTTAACATAACAATTTGGATGATCAGAAGGAAATTCTGATCGATGACAAAAGCGTACACTCTTTCTGGTTTCGCAGTGTAAGGTTTGGCAGATACGGTTA
Organism: Fasciola hepatica; assembly: GCA_948099385.1. Taxonomy (NCBI): domain Eukaryota; kingdom Metazoa; phylum Platyhelminthes; class Trematoda; order Plagiorchiida; family Fasciolidae; genus Fasciola; species Fasciola hepatica. Next base: position 11,781,572 of record CANUEZ040000048.1, on the reverse strand, counting down.
TGCGCTGAGGGCTGTATTATGAAAAGATGTTAGATCCAATGGACGAGCTGGAAGTATCGTGGCGATATATTCGAGAGAAGCTCTAATCAACTTTAACGGCCTTACGCGGGAATTGTGTCAGATAGTGGTGCGGATTTATTCTTCATTTTACTGACAATGGATGCAGATTGCTGCACCGAGGCACACCTAAGAAGCATTAGAGGAACAGTGTGGTGCAACTGTCCCATATGGAACATAATAATTTTAAGATATCTAGGTGTATGAGGTTTTTTAACTTCTTCTTTTCCGTTCTTCTCGTTCAATGACTCGTTAAGGTTAGCCCCAATTATTGTCTAGATTTTAGCACATCATTATCGTTCAAGTCCTAAGCGAACTTGAGAATCTAGGGGTCACCCATCCGAGTGCTTATTAGTTGGCGCCGTGACCTTTTCAGGACCCATTGAGCGAGAGTTACAACATGCAGTCACCATCTTCTACTCCTAAGTTGACGAATTGCAGACTTTGGACGCTGGGAATATTTACTTTGCTTTTACTTTTACGCGACTCTTCTGCGGGAGGATAAATGGTCTCCATGGATATTACGGACCATTGCTGACTACGAACCACAGTTGGAAGCGAGCCCGGTACGGATCGCAATCTCGTTCTTTTTCCATCGCCGGACTCCATAGACCAGCCGAAGACCTAGAAGCTCCACGTCTTTTTATATGATACTGGTTCACGTTTTTGACTGCCCACCGAGGTGACAACACCAACCAGGGCAATGAGCAAAAGAGAGTGTTTGTTTGGTTAACTCTGACACGGGTCACCGAAGGATATGGCTGAATCACTATAGCCGTCGACGTTGGGGGAGGACGGAAAGTGCATCGACGTCTGAGCATTGTATCCTTACTTCTTCATTGGGCACCCTGTGGCGGTAGTTGACTTTGTAAGCTTGCGGCATGCGTCGGTGATCAAAAACTTCCAGCCTTCAGGTATCCTCTCCTCGCAGTGGTTGGGTGGATAGCTGCAAGGTTAACACATATTTTAGTCCTTAAGTTGATTTAGCTGCGATTCCACAGCGTCCGTCTTAGCTGGATGAAGGCTTTTCTGGCGCTTTCGATCCGTGATACCACTTCATCTTTTGCTTGGTCTTTTGGAAGCAGAGTTGAGCCTCGGCATTTGAATGAACGAACTTATTCCACTGGTGCGTCGTTGGTGAACTGTTGTTAAATTGTTCAACCTAGATGGGCTCTGAGAACTTTGTTTTTGGTTATATTCACTTCTAGCCCGACGGACTTTGCGAAAAAATTGACTCGGTCGAGAACTGGTTGGAGCGTAGCAAAGGAGTCTTCTAGCACGACCATATCATCCGCGAACTCCAGGTCCGAGATGTGTATTTCCTGGTCAAGCTGGACTCAGTGGTAGTTATGTAATACCTCACTTGCTGTCCAATCAGTGGCGTAATTAAACAACACTGGTGGGAAGGGGTCAGCATTGTCTGACTCCGATAGTGAATGGCGAGCTCACAGTATTCTTTATCGTACATACAAACCCTAGAACCAGTTGTCGAGTAGTACCCTCTCAACAACCTTAAAAGCTTATCGGGCATCCCATCGGATAGAATTATGATCCAAAAGGACTTTCGGTTAACGGAACCGAAGGCGGCCCGGAAGTCGATAAAGCAAGCTATCGTTGGCTGCTGGAACTTTTAGCGGTGCTCCAGTATTCGGTGTAGTGTAAAGATTTGATCCACACGGTCTCTGCCACGGCGAAAGCCCCCTTGGTTCAGGTGAGTGCGTCGACCTCTTGCCTTGGAGAGACGGTTTAGTAACAACGCACCAAAAATCTTTGCGGCAACATCGATCATGCTAATCCCTCGGTAGTTTTCACATACCGGTTTATCATCTTTCTTCGGAATGGGGAACAGAATGAACATGCCCCAGTCGGGTGGAAATACTTCCTTTCGTCAAATGGAGCCAAAAAGTGTTCATAACCTGTCAATCAAGGACAAGGAACAGGCTTTATGTAATTCTGGAAGGATGCTGTCGTCCCCAGCAGCCTATTCGTTCTTCAGTTTGGTAATTATTTCCGTGATTTCTGCGGTGCTGGGCAGGTTGCAGTTACTTTCGTACTGAACTGGAGGAGTTGACATCGGTTGGTCCGTCGGGTGGTTTACGGGCCGGTTGAGCAGCTGACCAAAGTGTTCGACCCATCGGTCCATTCTCTTTGTTCGGATATTCGATTTCCTGTTGCGTCGTAAAGAAGCGAATCTTGCTTGTAGTACTCATTTGAGGCTTTGCGAATGAGGCGGAACAGTTTACCAAAGGTACCAGTTCTTGAAACGGTCACCAGTTTTTCAGCTGGTAACACCTAGTTTCTCTTACGATCGGCCTTAACGGGGCTTGTGCCATTTCGCTTCAATCTATGGCGTTCAATAGTACCTACGAGCCGGGTTTCATATGCTTTGATTGACGACTGGAGTGTGCTCTCAGAGAACCAATCCTTTGTCTGCCTTTCTTTTCTCCCGCGTTCCATCCATGCAGCTTCCTTGATTGCTTACTTTATCGGAGTCCACTGCGCTTCCACAGAAATTTCGTCTTGTTATGCATTGGTTGTGAGGATCAGTCAATTAGTGATTGCTCATGACAGAGCCTGTTGCTTGTCTGGGTTTTCCAGGGCTGCAACGTTTATCCGAGAGGGTGCAGAGACCCTAGCACTTATATACATGAATTTTGAAGCACGCACGTAAGAGAACATGGTAAGTGCCGTCTGCATTGTCCGTCTTTGCTTTTTGATGCACTGGGAAGTCCTCTGCACACGAGGCCCAACGGCATTTCACCAGCATGTGGTCGAGTTGGTGCGGCTCATTTGTATCCTTCGAAATGCCGGGTCGGGTAGGTTGGACAATTTTCTTTTGTGGCCATTGGATCAGTAGATCTCGTCCGCCCATTCCGGAGTGTCCTTGTTTGCGTGTCAAATACCGTCTTACCGAGGTTTTTTGAGACCTTGGTTACTTTGATCCTGGTTTATCCCTTTTGTTGAGTGGTTTGCCGGGGTGTAGCCGCTGATGCATGCTTGAACTTAGTGGAGCCACAGATGAGATCTGTGTATGTGATATAGACCACGGATATGGAGGATACCCCAAAGAACACAACAGTCTACGAACTCAGATGTGCTACTCCTATCAGACACCCCACACACACCCACACTAGGAATTACTTTAAATAAATATCTGTCAAAGGTTGAGTATACGCTGTAGCAGTTAGACCAACCACTACGAGCAAAGAATACACGACTGTTGGTATTCGGACTTGAATGTATTCAGTAGTATTACTCAAACCTGATGGGAACACTTAATCAGCAATGCTGAGGTTGAGAGTAGAGTATTAGGCACATGAAACAAATCATTTGGTGGAATATCAAAAGCTCATCGAGTTAAGGTGATTGAAACAAGCGTTACACACACTTCCAGTCAGAATTGTTCCTCGGTGTGCTATGTTCACCAAGTCTGGTAGGCGTTATGAGACGAATATGGTTAACCCATTCATGAAATAGAAGAAAGTTAAACAAAGCCTGACCATTGAACTTTGCCGTATAGGATATGTTAGCCTTCTGGGTGAGATTCAACAGATCCATTCACTCAGGGTTAAATACACCGGAAGACGTGGTTAGGTGTCGCAACCAGTAGCACTCTTGTATTCACACCACTTCCTCATCTGATCGGTACTACTATTTTTCAGTTCTGTCTATTTTTTCCCGTGCTCACCGCACCCAGTACATGACTGATAGACATTCAGACTGTACCAAAGTTTCAGTTTGTTATTTGTTGGGTTAAAAAACTGACCGCGTTCGCTTGGAAGATAATTATAAGAACTCCCATGCATCCCTGTTGATTGTTAGATAGCTTACGTTTCTGTTTGCCCTTTGTACTCGGCTTCATTTTTTTCTTGTAATTTTAATGCAGATATTTCATGATATGCGAGAGAGAGAGTTTTGCTTTGTGCATTTTCACAGCCAGTGGCGGTGGGACGTCGTGCGGTTTAACGTCCTTGTGTGGCACCACTCCAGTCTGTGATACTCAGCTCTCATCTGCCGCTCCAATATACAGTAACGTCCCGCTTAAGCACGTATCCCAGTTAGCTACGCATATTTTTTCTCAGAATTCCAGCTTCATCATGTTTTATTTGAATATGCATATTTGTCCAAAAATTTCGTATACATTTTACTTAATTATACGTAGTTACTTAAACGTCATGAATCGTCATTTGGCACTGGTTTTGAAGTTTTTTCACCTGGCTTTTAGGGAGACTGCGCGGATCTTTCTCTGAAATGATTCAAACGATGTCTCAAGATTATCATCATCATCAGCTTCAGTTTTTAATTCAGAGCAGGGAAGCTGATCCTCAGTGTCAAGTACCTGCTTATAAACGGATTCGACTCCCTGAAATACAACTCCAGTTTGTAAACCCACATTCAGGTCTTAAGGATCAGGGTCGTCATTATCAACATCAATCACCGGTTCAACAATTTTCATCGGCTCCAAAAGCTGTTCGACCTCTCCGAATACCGCAGCAGCATATTCTTCGTTGTTCTTGTCATCAACATGAACGAACTCCTTAAGTTCTGATAGAGCGATAAATAAACTTAGAATTTCCCAAGTCTTCGCAGCTTCACTGACCACATCTTCAACATTGCTTTCTCCCTTCAATTCTGGTTCTAAAGTCATAAGTTCGGCTTCGACGAAGGCATGCTTGATCGAGCTTAGCAAAAGGGAATCCCAGGCTTCCTTCACGTAATTTGCAGCACTGAGCAGGTGCGCTGGGTTCTCCTTCGAAGTACCTCATCGCGATCTTCACCCCTGAGCTTTTTTCGTTTTTCTGCCTAGTTAAATTCAAAAAAGGTAGAAACCCCTGAGAGGCTTAAGGTAACTATATGTCGGAAGCAGTCGAAAAAACAAGCCAGTCTCGTCAATGTTATAGACGTTTTCAGGGTCATATTGCACCATAATGGAGTAAAGATATTTTAAGAAAGCTACCAATTCCGGATCGTTCTCCTTGACTTTTGCTCCCTTTCCGTGAAGAAGCACCTTCTGCAATTCACGCCGAACTCTGAATTGACTTAACCATTGCCAAGATGCCTAGCAATCTAATTTCGGAGTTGACAGGCTGGAAGCAATGCTTTTTGCTTTTGGAAAAAACAGGTTGGCGAACAAGCTCGTTTTCGATGATTCTTAATCATGACAATACAACACAATAAATAGAACTAGATGCACAAGGGATAGTCAACAAAAATCGTGTCAGGGATCATCGTTCACACCTAGTGTGGTACAGGGTTATCCGGAAACCAGGTGTGAATGGACTAACACGTTCTCAACATGTAAGCTTTCGGACATTCCTGGACCTGACGTTGGGTGGTGAGTGGGCCAGTGCTTTGGCTGGCGCGACGCGTGCTGTCAATCCAGACATAAAGTACGTCTTCGGGCCCAGTGAATGGTCCAACTGAAGCTCAAAAAGTGTTTTCCCTTAGCCTCTTCAGTCATCAGGGCAGATCGCTCTTGGATCGCGTAACTAACTTCCAAATCTTCGGGGAAGCGCCTTCACTAACTTTGTACTCCCGCGTTAAGGCCCTCTTATTGGGAGTACACGTTTTTCTTAGCTGCGATATGATTTCGCAGCGTTGAGACTCATTGAAACGCTTTCCGTTTGGTTTCGTTGATATCGTAATGAGTGAAATGCAAGCTTATGTGAAGTGGCGGCTGACACGCATAAATTGCGCAGGTTCCAGCTGTTTTTGGAGTGGCCAATCTGAGGTACGCACCTACTGGCTAGGTACGCATAAACCTCGCAGTTTCAAGTGGTGTGCTTAAGCTGGAGACTGCTGTACTCTTATGTACAGTGAGCATATCCTGACGAACGGGTCAATCCTGTTGGAGAAAAGCTGTAGCCTTTGACTTTCAGCAGAACAATTCCCTTAAAGCACGTGAACACAGCTTTGCGCACATTGACGGTGGAAATCGCATCATGATTCAATGGCCATGCACAAGATACCGTCATTAAGTTTTGAAGTACTTCGCTATCCTGAGTTTTCTGATTGTTATTAAGCAACACGGGTGCTGCTGTGTTGCATTCCACGTTTGGTTGTGCAAGAGTCAAAGATGCGCGCCCTAATTAAATGGCCGGAGTGAGATCCCGGTGATCAACCTGGGCGTCTGATTGACGATGAACTCTCATGTGATTTTGACTGTAGAGTTTACTGATTCTGCGATACGTCTGCGATCCGCTGGTCCGAAAATAGGTATTTGAGAAAAACGTCTACTTGAAGTTTCCTTACGGTTGATACTGAATTTCAACATTCCATTTGATAGTTGTAATAGAGTATGCATTACCAGAACTTATTGTGTTTTAACTCATTAGCACACGTCACCACCTGTTCCGCAGCTCGTGTATGGTTCATCTTTTCCGAGTTTCAAGTTTTGGGTTGTCAATTCTCCTCATCTTTTTGTTCCAGCGAGCCTTTGCCTTTGTGGGGATTCAATCTCTGACAAAGCATCCACTCTTAGGTTTAGATTTAAAAAGAAGAGTTCTGATTTCGCCAAATCACTTGAACGGATTTGGTGATATAACCGATTCGAATCCTTGATCCGGTTCACCGAATCGACCGAAGCTACAGAGCAGACGTGTTTGTAACCGAGCTTTCAAAATAGTAGGTATAACACTTCAGTATGCGACAACGGCAGTGGCTCAGACTACCATAATACCTCGAAGTGGCACGACTTAGAAGTGTTCTCCGCCGTTCAGACCAAGTGACAAGGCCACATGGTACTTCTGCTTGCTATTACAGGTTGGTTTGGTGGTCAACAAATGCCTCCAAATAGTAATGCTCCTGCGGATGATGATACTTGTGATTGTACGAATGATATTTTAAGAGGCGAAGACAGCGCGTAGCTACCAATTCCTGTCTGCTGGCTAAACAAATAGCTGAACTTCAACCTGTGAAGTTTTCCGATTCTTATTTGAATCAGCAGCAAGCAGTGAACTAGTTTGGTGAAAGGTGTGAAGGTGCTAGGTTTGGAACTTCATTATTCGGGTCTCCCTTGATTTGTGTTGTACAAATCAATTCCGTACCGGACGGCTGGTCTGATGAATTGGATGGTTTACAACGTTGTCTTTCTATGGTGTGTTATGCTTCCTGTTAGAGGCTCACGGGATCTTCCTACCGGCTGACCGAGGATCGTAGGCGACACGTCAAATTGTTGCGGTCGTTACATTCAAAATCCTCCTACCATATTCCTCAGGTGCATCTTGATTCGTTCTCTTTACCTACATTTTGTACTTCAGTTTACGCTATTTCCGATTAGACTGCGCTGTGCGATAACAAGGTGCGGAAATGATAGCCAAAATTATACTCGAAATTGTGGATGTTTGCTGGAGGAATTTTGGTATGTAGATGCTGCGAATCTCATAATCCGGCTATACCAAATAATATCTCCGACATTCGAGTTTGTGGTATTTCTGACCCTTACTTAGAAACTCTAATGCATCAAGTACAAGTAGGGTCTTAAATGTGTCTTTCATGTTTTTTGTACTGATCTCTTGTCCCTATTCGGACTTGGTCAGTAATGCGTGCATGCTGAGTGCATCTATCCGATTCTGACTAATATGACCTGTGCTAAGACTTCCCAATTGCTTCAGCCTCATAAGTGTACATATACTAAACCAAAGGTCCTCTAATCCGATTCTTCCACCGCTGCTCACGAACAGTTCGAGGAAGATATCGATTGTCAATGACCAATGGCTTTCATGAATCTTCTACCTGAGGTTTTTCGAAGTTTTGAGGCTAGTAACGCAATTTGTCACGTTATATGCCCGTCTGTTGGCGAACAAGTTTGCGCCACTTCGACCTATCTGTTTGTGACCACAGAATTGTTGGCGACGCACCTATTTGTTACCTCTCCTTCTTCTTTATTGAGAGCACTGATGTTTGACCTTTCGTTCGTTTTACTAACACAACGGTTCTCAATGAAATTCTTATTCCGGGCAGAGAATTTGGCGAATCATAATTTCCAGACTGAACCTCCACTTTTCTTGTTCGATCCTAGTTGTTTCCCGTGTCCTTTCACAACGGAAAAACGCTCATTTGGATGTCAACCCGAGTGTGACCAGGGACGGTCTGAATAACGAGCCTCGAACTGGTAGTGTGCCAAACACGTTACCGATGCAACCAAATCTGTCGCGCTCCGACGGGCAGGTATGTGTACACGATTCTATGGATTGTCTACCTTTCATCTCTCCACGATTTCCCCATATCTGTTTGTTTCGAAAAGTAGGTCCTCTAGTTTAGTCAAGTTCATTTGATTGACTAGACCAGATGTCTTTTTATCAAAGAACGCTAAGTATTATATGTCTGTGTTCCCTATCGAGTATTCAGTCACGTGTCCATATAACTATCGATTCGCTTGCTCGCTGATTTGTCTGTCCGAGTGTAGGAATGTGTCCCCGCCCGATTAAGTTGTTCACATTTTAGATTTAATAGATGCTTGACAGGATATAACCCCCATTATCGTCCGGACCTTGATACACCCACTTCACTAGGTACCGAACGGTCTAAGCTCTGGGCGAATTCAACGCGTGCCTGATCGTCTTCTTAGATTGCTGGTTCACATTCAATAGCTAGATGAATGCGACAGTTAATCTTATTTGTTTATCAGCGTCCTCATCATCTGTTGACTTTCTGAAACCGTGGTTCAATTGTTGCCCATGTGACTTTTTCGATTGATCAATATTTCCCCCACCTCTGATGCAATCGAAGTTACTTAATAGAATCGTCTAGCCGACAGAAGTGGTATGCTCGACTTTTCATTTACATGAACAATGTGCACACTTGACATGTCTTGGCGCCTGTTGTGAGTGTTGGAACAATGTAAACGATCCTCATTCCAATGTGATTCGATTGTTTGGTTTAGTGTCGAGAAAATACCGTTCATTGTAAGGAGCTAAGCAAATCTGATGAGGAACACTGCGAGGGCAATTCCTTCCGTGTACTGTCTCGTTGGTCATGCGCGTATAACATTTGACAAAAGTTGAAAATTATGTGTGACAAATTTAACTAACTAAAGCTCTCTCTACGCCCGCAACCTAAAGTGACATAAATCGCAGCAGCACGAGCAAATGAAGAAGAAAGTTATAAGTGAACATCATGAGACTGCCACTACTACTGTACTAACCACGGCACCTAACTCTGTCACCTAATGCCTTCATCAATCCGGCGGGCGAATCTCATGGACCCCAACCCAGAAGCTTAATACATCCTGTTCGGTCAAGTCCACTGCTTAAGACCTGTGTATCTTTTTGCCACATCGTAAATTGACCACTCCGACCGCCGCCTGTCTCCGAGGAGAATGTAGCCGGGGTATGAAAACTGACGATTCTAATCGTGATCCGCGTTCGTCGAACACGCTGTCTGCAATTATAATTAAATTAGTCCCGGTGTATAATTTGTTTGGTGCTTTTTTGTAGTTTTTCCGTTGTGTAATACAATTCAAATCAAATCGACAGTCTGATAAATATGTGTGACCCTGGTTGGTAAGATTAAATAGAGTGAACGTGAAAAGTTACGTGTTGGAAAACTTCCGATCACCGAAGTTTACCCGTAAAGGAATCACACATTTGACGGCCTTTTCAGGAAACAATTCACGTAGGCTTCGCCCGTTTCGTAGAATGGAGTCGTAGTTTAAGTCTGGAGATAGAAATAGGCGGATCAGAGCTGTCTATACAAACCGCGTCAACGTGACATCTTTTTATCCATCGAGAATCGAGTTTGCACAACAGCTGTTAGGCCACTTTTTCTGCACGGTTCAGAAGCATGGCCACTGCGGATGGAAGACACACAGAGATTATCGGTATTTGAGTACCGATTTCATCGTAGCACTACTGGAATCCGGTGGGATCATCAATGCTGAGGTTAGACACAGAGCTTTGGGAATTCGAGGTGGCTGAGTTGATCGGGACATATGAAGAGCGTGACCGTGAAACTTGATCATACAGGACGTGTTAGGTTTCCCAAGTGAGGTCCAAGAGGTCCATCCACTTAACGCTTAAAGGCATTTGAAGAAAAGAATGTGTCGCTATCGATGGTGCTCCTGTATTGGCGCACTTTATATACTTGTTATTAATGTTTATAATCAACTTCTTACCTTCTTCATAGCCTAGATTGTTTTGCTTTTCGAATGCGGCTCCCGCTTAGAAATAGCAGTCGAAGCTGTCACACCCAGTACATGGTTGATATCTGTTCGAGCTGAATTGATACAGTGGGCCCATTATTATGTGGACTTACGTGAAGTTCCCGTTGCAAATACTTTTTTCTTCGGTGACGTTTTGTGCCGTAAAAACATTTTATTTCGAGAAGTTAAGCACTTTTTCTGCTCCCCTCTACCCATGGGTGAACACTTGTAAACCAACGGGCCCGTTATCCGGATGTGAACAGCAAATGCTGCACAAGTTTTCCACTGATGTATACCAGTTCTTATACTGTCATAGAACTCTCACACTCATCCCAAACCAACTCATCGTTTCAGCTGGACCAAACGAAGCTCTTTCACACGGGAGAATATTGTTGAATTGTTTATAGAGTCTGCCACTTTGCGAAAAACTGTTACTATTATTAGTAGTGCGAACCTTGTGCAGTGCAAAGTTGGAAAACTTTATGCGACAGACAATGGATAAGTTGTTCGTCATAGTCGAGTATTTATAATTTGTGGACGAACAGAGTCCATTTTGTGACAGGGTCAAACAATGGAAGGTGGTCATTCCATTTTTATACCTAATGTTATATGTACGTGACGGACGAGAGTGTGCTGGGGAAATCGTTCGCTCAGTGTTTGTCTTCTGACTTGCCTATTCATGTTTATCACGGGATCTCCATTTTACGGTCTTTAAAGTATTTCCTTTGTCGTGATCACAGGTTTTATCTCACCTATTTCCAGAAGTTGAAGGTATAACATAATATGATTGTCAAGGAATACGGTTTTCCATTTTACATATTCAAAAAGTGACGAGAACCGGAATGGAGCCATCGATCTGCCCATCGAACGGTTGTTCTATGGGATGGATGTGCTACCGTGTTGTGACCGTTCAGTCACTGTGTTGTTCAAATGAAATCCACTGGTCTTGTTTTAGTGCATTGGTTCAACCTAATGACTTCATTCTCAGCGGTAGAACCAAAACGAATGGACGTAATTTACGAGTTATCATCCAGTGGGTGCGAAAAGCCTGGTCTTTTATTGCTTTTGGGAACTTGGTTCGATTCCGATCCCCAGTATGGTTTTTTGTAATGCGGAAATGCAGTGTACTCTCCTCACACGGTTTCGCTTATCGTAATGCAAAATTAATAGGAAGTCCCGTTCGTTCGTGGTCGGACGTTTGAGATTTACGAGTATGTTTGCACTTTTCGGAACGCACACCCTCGAAAGGAGTTTTTCTGTGGGACATCATCGTGTTCCTGAATGTAATACGGCGTACGGTATCTATAACAGTGCGTTTAATCACTCCTTACCCGTCGTTCTTGTAGATGAGGCCACATCCACGTTGCATTCAACCCGCAGCTACTGCTTAATTCGGCAGGCTGGCGACTTCGAGAGCTTGTACCATTCCAAGTGCTTGACCGATGGGTGGTGAGGACTACACGGATATACAACAGAGTTCACCGCGGTCGTGGTAGATGAATATTTTCTATCGTCCAGAAAGAAACACTGTTTTGATTCAGAGAAACAGTACCTCATAGGGATTCCGGTTCAATGAACCAGGTTTAGTTTTACTCACCTGGTGCCTACAAGATGGATCAAAGTCCTCAACTACCTCTAATGATCCTTCGAGATATGGCTGCTAACCGATGAATCACAATTGTGCCAAACCGTAAGCTACTATGTATGCAATTTAGGAAGGCCCTGGAATCTGTCCAATATAATTGTTTTTGACGCTCGGTCTTCAAGATTAGTTTTTCGTTATCTTCCTCACCCTTACGTAGAACATTACGGTGCACAATTTCAATGGGTGTACTGTCACCGATATTAAGGTTGCCACTTTTGGCTCACTCAAGTGCAGAACACAGTAAGGTCCCATATCCTAAGGATAACACTACGCGGCGAATCAAGCGCACCATGAACTACGTACAGCTTCTCATTTTTCTCACCGTCTCTAGTGTATGTTGTGCATCTGGAAATGACAGTCCCTCCCTACACCATCCAAACTGCGGCGTCACTCGGAGCGATTAGTTATCCCCAAACCAATCCACTTTTGCGGATGGGCTTTAGTGGAATATTTGGTGCAAGGCTCAGAGGAGACCTCGACCACAGTGGATCAAAATACGGTGGAACTGTAAATAAAATACTTCTACTAAGCGGTTGTGTTGAGACTTTTAGAAATTTTGCATGTTAAACATATTACAGCGGGGGTAATAAGTCCTATAGATATATCAGGTACTATGGATGGAAGGACGGTCATACGAAAACCGGCTTGTTGATTATGTGCTTTACAATGTTTATCATGAAAAGTAGGTAGTACAGACGGGGGCGGGGCATTACACAGTGCAGCCGCTCCAAAAAATAAACAGGTAAGATGAATATTGCCACATTTTGGGACAGACAGCGTTGGTAGTTGCCCTGCAGTCCATGTACGAGACAGACAACTAGAAATAAGGTGAACTGGAATTGCTGAAGCAAGATCCATACGACAGAATCCATGTTAATAACGGTAGATGCGAAAGAAGTCCGTACATTCTGGAAGATGCATCCAGCAAAACGAGGGTTATTCTCTTGAGATTCTGTGTAAGTAAAACATCTTACTCACAAATCGATGGGTCTTGGTTCGGACGTATCGCTGTGAGCGGCTCACTCATATTCTGAGAGCCTGCAGCCCTGGGCTTCCTCGTTTGCCACACCGATTTCCGATCAAAGAATTCACATCGAAAGTTAATAACTTGTGGGTGCTGTTAGAGCTCGATGTCTATTCTCCGTGGGATCCATTTTATCAATTCAAAATTAGTAGAATAGTAAAATACAAACAAGATAGATGGATGATCATTCTCTTGGTTTCCAGTGTCCGAAAGCTGCGCCAAAATTACTCTGGTCTTGGTTTTTTTGTTTCCCGTCCTCTACCAAGCCGATTTTTAATCTTTGATCCTTTCAAAGTAGATGACAAAAGTGAGATAGGGACACAACGCCTAGAACCGGCAACTGCTCGTACGTTTTCTGCCGCTACACTTCATGCTCGCTTCATCAGCCGACCGGTGGTGGTCTAGTGGTTTAGAGCGTTTGATTACCACTTCGGAGGTCCGAGGTTCGAATCCCCGCCGTTACCGGTTACTTTGGTGGTAGACAGTAATCTCCACTGCCGTTCGGATCGTTACCACACCTGGTTTATTGGGACCTTATGCGGATCTTCACTACTCCAAGTCTCAGGGTTCGGTTACCCGTTAATCCCCAGTGGTGCAGTGAGCCCTTATGGCTGTGGGGTAGATACCCCTTCCACTGTACTCATGCGCAGGCACGTAGTAAAAAAAATAAAATTGTGGTCTTAATAAATTTAAAAGACAAGTTGCTCATGTTTGACAAACGGTGTAGGTTGTACAACACGGCAACTATCTCAAAAGATCCAAAAGCTCAAGCTGAGGACGGGAAACAGAAAAGTGATCACACACACCAGACGCCAACTGAGTGACGACTCATTCAAGATAGTCTGCTGATTCGCTGCGGATGCACCGAAAGCTGCTCACAAACAGCCTTTGACAATCGCAGAGGTTATAACGATCAGACTGTGAAACCCATCGTTTTGTTCTCAAGCGTGATTCGTTAAGGCACTCTACCTTTCCTTGTTTTCAAACTTAGCATTTCCTAGAAGCTGACCCTTCATTCGAAAATGGGTATGAATAATTCCTGTGATGGCTAGTGACAATGTGACCAATCTGTCCAACGCTGTAAAGGCCTCCGAGGATGCCATGTGAGTCCATGCCGCTTCTTATTGCAGAAGCTCGTACTCACTAGAATTGCAGCACAGCTAGATAAGATGATGGCCGTTATCGGTACGATCGACCGGGATAGCAAAAAGGCTTCCTCTTTGTCTTTCGGAATCCCCCAAACATTCAGTTTGGGCATTGAAATCTCCAGCAACCAACTGGATGTCCCCAAGATGGATCTTTTTGTTTTAGTGGTTTCTTCCCAACCACGGAACAACGACTATTCTAACCACACAACACCGAGTTCCATAACTATCCGACCACATTTTGATGCGTAGATATTGTTGGTAACTTGCATATTTCTACTCTGTAAATGTAACCGTACTGGTGACTAGGATCTCGTTACCGAAAATGATTTTGTTCGCTATTCATAAACGAGAAAATGAGATTATTCAATAGATTTTTTCACTGACTCTTCTACATACTCACCGAATAAGATTCATGGATGAACGGTCAAACTTTGCGTTCCGCAAAGTTACTACATAGTTATATTTGATGCTGACCGGGCTCGTTATCACGCCTGACCTATTGGGATCTTACATGGTTCTCTGCCACTCCAAGTCTCAGGGTCTGGCTACCGGTTATCCCTAACAGTACAGTGGGCCTTTGAGGTTGTGGGGTACTTGCTCCTTCCACTGCACTCATGCGCAAGCATATAATAAAAAAGATCATCTCCATTAGAAACCCTCGTTCTTTACGAAAGTGTTGTACCAGCGTTGATGATCAAACCAGCGGTTTGCAACAGTGATTGATCAGTCGTTGTACGGGGATTCCAACCACGCATCCGTTCGTCAACTTTGATGAGACTTGAGAAGTGGTTCATCCATTCCTTAGCGCTCAAATTCAAATACACAAATTCGACCGCCATAATAATCCCATTCGTCCTGTACGAAGACCAGGGTACTCTCTGGGATAGAGAGGTTGAATGACACTGGAGCATGTCAGTTTGTACCGAGTCGCCTCTACTTTTGATCGGTGGTGATTGAGTGGTTTTTTTAATTTTAAATTGTTCTTGTACAACTATTTCCTGTTGAGGATAAGTCGGCTCCACGTATAATTTTATTTATGAAGATTCTCCGGAACGTAGTACGAGGTGTTTTCTTCACTCCTGTTCGAGACTGTTGTACTGCTCGGTCACCCACTCCGGAGTAGGAAGTGAGCTAATGCTACCTCATCTGGCCTTTTTGTTTGAGGATGTACCTCTAGCGTTAACACCATCAAGTGCAGCTTACAAAGCAACAGGGTTTTCCAATTGAGCCGGTGGCCTGTTGTGCGGCTCATTTGTATCCTCCGAAATGCCGGATCGGGTAGGTTGGACAATTTTCTTTTGTGGCCATTGGATCAGTAGATCTCGTCCGCCCATTCCGGAGTGTCCTTCCTTGCGTGCCAAATACCGTCTTACCGAGGTTTTTTGAGACCTTGGTTACTTTGATCCTGGTTTATCCCTTTTGTTGAATGGTTTGCCGGGGTGTGGCCGCTGATGCATGCTTGAACTTAGTGGAGCCACAGATGAGATCTGTGTACGTGATATAGACCACAGATATGGAGGATACCCCAAAGAACACAACAGTCTACGAACTCAGATGTGCTACTCTTATCAGACACCCCGGTGGTGGTTAAGCGAGAGTAGGCATCGACTGACAAACTTGAATGCGTGAGTTCAAACGGCACCGATGTTGGTGGCGGTATTTGACACTTCACCATCACGTTACTCATTGCCACACCTGGCCCATGGAAGCGTACTGTCGTTCGTTACATCGTTTTGCTCATCTGTAGCCTTGTGTGAAAGGAGCATATTCCTGTTCGAGTGTTATCCACAATGCTAACTAGTTATTTGAGGTATAGTCGCCTAAAAAAATAAGTAGTTGGCAAAACTACGATCAGTGAAGTACGTTTTGTTGTCTGTTTCCTTGACAATCGTGTCCTTGTCCTCACGTCTGTTAACCGTTCTTCTGCTCCGATCAGTTTTATCCCGGATGTAACAGGTCGTGCACATCCAACACGCAGTGCGAAATTGCAGTCTGCCCTATTATTTAGGCTATCCATCGGCTGACGTTTGTGTACAGTGGAACCAACCTCTATTCTAGTTAATGCATCATGTAATACATAATATATGCACCAGTCGAAATGTGCCGTTTTTACCTCTTATGAATAGTTTAACTGTTCGAAAAACTGTTATATATCGAAATTCAGAAAAATCAGAAAGCTGGTTTGTTCTTCACTTCTGACACTGACCTAGTTTGACATCGGTTAGAGGATATTTAGCAACGAGAACATCTTGACAATCACTGGCCGTACCATAGAGTTTCTATGCTACACCCGTCAATTCTGTTTTGTAGGACGGAAGTTTTTGCACTTGTTCGATCTGAAAGGGCATAAGAAGAGGGAAAACTCGGTGAGCCGGAGCTCAATAAGTGTTCACATAGGCGCCAAAACCTGCGTTCAAGGTGGGTAATTTTTATTATATGCTTGAGCGTGACTGCAGTGGAAGGGGCAAATACCCCATAACTACAAAGGCCCACCACATTATTGGCGATAACCGGCAACCAGACCGTGAGATTTGGAGTGGCAGAGAACCATTTAAGATCCTAACAGACCAGGAGTGGTAACAATCCGGATGACAGTGGAGATTCCTGTCTACCACCAAAGTAACCGGTGATGACGGGGATTCGAACCTCGGACCTCCGAGGTAGTAGTCAAACGCTCTAAACCACTCGACCACCACCGGTCGAGGTGTGACACTTGGGGATTCATACCATTTCTTTACTTGTGCATTACTCGGAGACAAGGTCGTTACAGAGAGAAAAACGCGGAGGCTATCAGTGTTTGTGCATCAGTTTGTTCGAGTGTGATGGGAACATCGTATCAGTAGTGCCGGGGTTAAGCGTCTTGCGTATTGTACCTGGGGTTAGGCTCTGGAACAAGCGCCCAATTTAAAAAGGTTATCGTTTTTTGGTACGTGTGGTACACATGCCCACGTATACAATTTACCTGTGTATATTGTTCTTCAAGGCAGGGTGTGTCGAGGTGGCCAGTCCATAACGTGACGAAAAGATATGAAAACCCTAACTAATGAACTTAATGCTTTAGACTTCTGGATTGGGGTTCACGAGATCCGCCGACCCGATGGTCGGGGACATTAGGTAGCATGACTGGGTGCCGTGGTCAGTGGCATAGTTGCATTCGAACTTTTTCTCCGTCTACACGGTTTCTATTTATAACTTTATTGTAGGCTTCTGCTTCCATTCGTTTTTCTCTCGACCGAAAGACGCTGTGAGGTTGGTGGCTGAGGGAACTGAAATGAATTTTGTTCAACAGTGTTTGGTAAAGAGCCAGTTTGCCAGTTTTTTGTTTCTTCGTTGCATCGTGAAATCACTCAGACAGATATTTTGTTCCGGGAGCAAACCACGCCCTAACGTACTTCGTTTCGCGTCCTTTTTGAAATGTTGGGACGGATGCTTTTTCGCTTGAAATTTCTGTGAGGTTCCAACCGAAACCATGACACTCAGTTGCTAAATTGATGCTTGTTCGAATGGGACCAGTCACACGCACTCATCGCATACGCAGTTCTCGTCACATTGAAACATTATCTTACTGCCTGTTCAGCCAATTTTGTCCACTCGCCCACTCGTTCAGCCCATGCCGTTCGTTCGCTCTCTGTCTCGCTATAAGCCGAATTGTGCCAACACGTATGTTCACATTCTTCTTCACATCAACTGAACAACAGTCATTTGTAATCGTTGTGACTTGATTCACAGCTATCATTTAGCCTTAGAATTTTTTGGTGTGAAAGGAAACGTGAGAATATTCCGTAACGCTTTCTGAATTAACATCATTCCTTAAAGCGTTCTGGGTACCAGACCAAACACCACTACTATCCGTCCATTGACCGTATGTGTTTATCAAATAGCACATTACTCACCCCCCTGAAATAACCAAAAAAATATGCATCAGCGAAATCTTTTATTGGAGCCAAAATATCTTATCGTGAATGAAATCGTGTGATCTTTCTCAAACGGTCACTCACTAGTATATGGAGACGCCATTTCGTACTAAATTCACGAGATTCTTCATGACGAGTTGGCTTACACACATCGCTCATGCTACGGCGTATTCGGTAAGCGACGCACCTCGTGTTCTCTTTGCGGCCGGAATCCTGAAGACTCGAAATCACACCCAAATCGCCTGCTGGAATGTGAGAACGCTCTTGGGCATCGGAACCAAGCCATCACCGCACGAACGCTACCTGACTATCGCATCGAAATCGCATGTCTCTCCGAAGTTCGGCTGCCGAATCCTGGCACCGTATGTATAACGATTCGTGGAGCAGACGGTAGTTATCACCTCTACCGCAATAGACCCACGGACAGCTCTGGTTTCCACGGCGTCTCAATAGGTGCCAGCAAACAGGCTAACAAAACACTGCTTTCAAGGAACCCAATATCCCCTCGGGTCGCCTTAGCTCGTTTTCGCGCCTCGCCCTTGAACATATCGGTTTTCGTGGTCTATGCCTCATCAGTTGCAGCCGAAGAAACGCCAAAGGACGATAGACTACAGGAGGTGATAAACAACGTCCCGAAAAGAGGCATTCTCCTGGTTGCGGGGGATTGGAGCGCCCGCACTGGTACCTTCACCCAAGCAACTACACATTTCGGGGAAATCTGGTCTCGGACAGCAATGCAGCAATGGCGAACGTTTCGTCAGCTACGTAGACTTCAATAGCCTAACCGTCACCAACATCCCAGGAAGCACTTGCTAACGTGGTACTCTAATGACGGCCACACAGCAAACCCAATCGACTGCGTTCTGATAAGATCACGTTGGTCATCTTTGACTGAAGATTGCCGGTCCTACCGTGGCGCGAATACTAGTAACAAGAATAGCACCAACCACACCCTGGTCCGTGCACGCTTTAAGATCCAACAGGCCAATCGCTGCAAAAACTGTGCCCCCAAGCTGACTAACACAGCTGTGTTAGAATCATCAAGAAAGCGCCAAGCGGGCTCAGACGCTATTACTTCCCATCTAGCCACCACGTTCGTAGGTGGAGAAGAAGTACACGTGGAAAGTCAGTGGACTTTACTCAAGGCACCGATCCAACAATCCGCCTCAGATGAACTGGGGTATACGAAACGAAGCAATTAGGCTGGATCTCTGGTACAACTTTCCAGTTATCCAACAAGCCTAGAGGTGCCCTCCTAAATAGTTACCCAGACATCTGTGACATCCGACGAAAAACCAGAAGCAACCGCAACAAGTGCTGGGCCGAAATTACGGAAACCATAGAGACTGCGGATAAATTCGGGGACTTCTCAAAGCTCTTCCGTCAGATTTGTACTGCATCCGGTAGGTGACATTCGGCAGAACCCCTACTTTGTGATGCTGCCGGGCTACTCATTCCTTAGCGAGCTAAAAAGGTGTAGCGATGGACCAAACACTGCGATTGTCTACTGAACCGTCCCGCAGCAAACTGGGTGAACCAAATCTCAGGAATCTGGAGCGAGATCTGTGATGTCAGTAACAACCTACCAAACCAAGATGATATCACCGATGTAATACACAAGCTGAAGAACCGGGAACATATAAATCATATCTTTTGACACTGTTCAAGCCATTGAACACCCTGTTTTGTCCAATCTAGGGAAATAAGAAATTCCCAGCGGATTGGGGTACTTCAATATTACTCCCTCTTCCAAAGAAAGGCGACAGGACTGTGGCCGCCAAAATATTCTGTGATTTTGTTGAACCACTTCTCAGCGGTGAGGGACACGCGCACACGCCCCAGTCGGGGAAGCTTTCGCCGTTGCGGATGGTGTGTGGGCCAAATATTCACCCTCTTCAGAGCATTGGAACATCGGTACAAGTTTCAGCAACTGACTGCAGCTTGTTTTATTGATTTTTGGGCTGCTTTTGACTCAGTTGACAGATAACTGTTATAGACTACACTACAAGCGGATAGAATGAATTAGAAGCTTTTTAGTCTCACGAGGCCGCACTGCTCGAATATGCATCTATGGAGAGAAGTCCAATAACTTCTCCCTCATTTCGGTTGTTAGACAAGGCTGTTCCTTGTCGCCAGTGCTGTTCAACTGTATCATCGATTGTATAATGTGTCAGACGCTCACTGATCACCCTGCTATTCAGCTGGGCACCGATTTTGAATCATTAAACGATACCATCATCCTTAGAAACAGCGCAACTGGCGGGTTCTCAATCGCGTAGAATCCTTCGCAAAATCCATGATACTAAAGATCAATACGTCGAAGACCAAGATCCTTTCTACATGCACTACACAGTCCATTATCCCGATATACATGATCGGCTAACGAATTGAGCACATCCCGGCATTCAAATATCTGGGCTCCAAAACCCTCCTAGATGGTCAAGCGAAAAACGAAGTCAAGTTGCTCATCGACAATGCCGAAATAACGGTTCTTCAGCTTCGTAATGCACTACAGACTCCCAACGAAGTCAGTCTCTGGCCCGAAGTCCGCGTCTTGTGGACCACTATCCGTCCAGTACTGACCTACGGTTGCGAGACGTAGCCGCTACGCGTCGAGGCCATCAGAAAGCCGGAAGTGTTTGACCATTGGTATCTGTGGTGGATACTGAAAGTGGCTTGGCACAAAAAGCTTTCGAACGAGACAATAAGACAATGGTGCTTTGACATTGAAAAGCTGTCAGTGTTCCTCTCACGCCGACGATTGCAGTGGTTTGGATATGTCCTATGACGTGCAGACACGGAGATCTCAAAACGATGCCTGTCTGCTGTTCCACGTCTAGGATGGCACTGTCCCCGAAAGTATCTTGTAGCATCTGGCCCCATACCTCATTCAAGACAGTCTTAACCAACCTAGAGATTTATATTACCGCCTCTGATCCAATTTCATCCCTTGTTGATCCCATTAATGTTCGACTGGATTGAGATCGGGTGACCAAGCTGATCACGAGAATTTCTGTACACGGTGATTCTCACGTAACTCGCGTACGATACCGGGAAATGGCGCAGGCGCGTTGCCATTCTGGAAAACTTTAGTAATTGTGCTCAACAGTGGCAAGATGTGTCAGACCAAGACTTCTGGCTAAACTTGACTATTGACGATGCCGTCCAGAAATACCATCTCGCTCCCGTCTTCCCACCAGATAGCACCCTGGATGTGCACTGGGCCTTCATTATGCTACGTTGTTGCCGTCATATCACCTTTATTGGATATTGGATGTTTCCAAACACGCCTTTGACGACTGTGCTTGATTAACGGAACTACCGATTCATCGGTCCAAATGCTCGATTCCCGTTGTCCTTTCGGTAACGTTCAATCAATAGAGGAACAGGGGTACGCCTCCTTGATCAGAATCTATGTTCGTTAAATCGACGGTACACAGTGTGAATGGAGGCTGGATAGTATGATAGGTTACCGACCACGGATGCAGAACAGGACTGATTGGACTTAAGATCTCCAAATGTGCGCCTGAGAGCCCTGGCAACACCTATGCGTAATCTCTCGCTTCGTTGATATTCGCTGATGCTTTCACGCCGATCCCTCTATGTACTCACTGTCATTTATATAACTGTGTGTCTAACCTTCATAATAAATTTCATGATCTCTGCTCATGCAGCAGTAGACTGTATCACACAAAAGTGCAGCTGTGTCGGGTTTGTTTGAAATATTCCAAACTGACAGTATGGAGCTTAGTTTAGGGTTGGGGTGGGTGTTTTTTCTTTGCGAACACTATACGTACCAGCCTCATCGAGTCATATCACGCCACATCGACTCAGTTCGTATATCAGAGCGTGCACAATTTTACTGGATTTCACATAATCTATTCAGCCTCTGTTGCGGACAAGCACATATGTCGCTTTCAGCATGGCATCTGATTTGATGGAAGACTTCTCTCTCACTCTCAGCACACACACACACACATCTCGTTAGTCTGGTTTTATTCATTTCCCTGTGTCACTGCTTCTTGATGCTTTGTGTGTACGTGCATGTGTTCATCCATTTCTGACATCACTTACTGGTTGTAAAAGTTGTACTTCTTAGGTGGATATCATGGTATGTTAGCTTTACACTTGCTTGTTCCCGATTCGTTCCCTTTCCCGTTAGCCACACACACACACACACACACACACACACACACACACACATACACAAGTGGACGAATCGAGAGAGAGAGAGATCCTGTCCCCGTCATAATATGACTCATTCTACCGGATTATAGACTTGTTCAATTTCTGTTCCTGTTCTTTTTAGGACCTATTTTAATATCTCATTGCTTTCCCATTGCTCTCTCTCTCTCTCTCTCTCACGTACACATACTTACTTGCTTGGACTTAACGGTCTTATCCGCGCGTGTCTCACATAGTGTGTTTATGGTAATCGTATTCCACTGTGAGATGGTCACAATGGCTTAAATAGTGGGAGATAAATCTGTCGAGTATACCGGAAACATCTCTGGTTCTACTAGGGAAGAACTTGTGTCGATACGTCCTCTTCAATGTTAATTAATGCCTACCTATGCAAAGGTTATACTACACAGAGAACTCACATAATTTTTCTAAATTCCTGATTTTCACGAGTACAAAAGAGGAGATATATGCCATAGTTACAATGGTTCACTTCCAATGTGACAAGACAAGACAATCACGATCCCAACACTTAGAGCGGTCAGAACCAAACACAAGGCCTCAATAAGTCAAGCGCTTTGGCAAGCTGACTGACAACGGAGTGTTGTCCACCACCGATAAGGAAGTGTCGTAGAGTTATTAGGCTTGCACGACAAAGTGATAGGAGTGGATCTCTTGACACCACAAGGTCTTCCTCCGGTTTCTGAGTGGACAGTTAACTGGAGCTTTGGTGTTTCGATGGATTGTAGTAAAATTTAGTGCATCAGCCATGATAAGTTTTCGACCTAGCTCAGATAAAAGACACAGAACACAACCATCGGGAAGACTCAAAAGTATTCGAAATGAATGAAAAGTGTATGCACCTCTCGGTAAACCACAGAACAAAGCACACCGGAGATAAAAGGTCAACAGGATTACCCGTTCACATCCTGGAATGCTCCCTAATATCTCCCCTAGTATTAGTTTGAGCTTCGTTTGTGCTCGATTACAGGATGATCCGCAATGGTCGTGGGAACCTTCTGTTGCGATGCGGTGATCTGCTTATAGGGGAATGATCGTTGTCGGGACAAATTAGATCCAGCATGTGGGATTGTATGGTTGGTGTTCGTGCTGTCTATGTCCGAGTATCGTCCAACCAAAGTGTGTGAGTGATCATCGGCGCCGTATTCAGCAAGTCTATTTTGGCTGTATTTGTTTCGAGTCTGATTGACGTACCACATACCCGCTACGCGATCTCGACTAGCAGCTCAGAAACGGCTTATCCTCTCTTTCCTGTTGCCTTTCCTGAGGTTCACGTGGGATGAAGTTGTTTGATATTTTTTACGTAAACATTATCGCCTACACTGCGTCCACGTTCAGGTTCTTGTGATTGGTCTTCCGGCTTCCCTAACTGTTGATCCTTTACTGGCAGTTTAGGAAGCATCATTTCGTACTTGGTCCTTATCCTCCGCCCAATCAAGCATTCGCTAGGTGGTACATCCTCTGGAACATTTTGATTTGGAATAACTGTATGATTAAATAAAAGCAGATTGATGATGCTGTCTAACTGCTGTTCACTCGGATATTTTTGTTTATTTTTAGAGTTCCAACAAATCGTTCCACCCGACCGTTTGATTGTGGGTGGTATGGTGGAGTTCGTATGTGTACAATGCCATTCATCAGAGAAAATTCGGAAAATTCCGTGGATGTAAATTGAGCACCAAGATCTGAAACAAGTATCTCCGGGAAACCTAATTTGCTGAATATGTTTTGAAGTAACGAATCATAGGCTGGCAAGTAGGTTGTTGTATGATGCCGGCTTCT
This sequence comes from Fasciola hepatica, assembly GCA_948099385.1. Taxonomy (NCBI): domain Eukaryota; kingdom Metazoa; phylum Platyhelminthes; class Trematoda; order Plagiorchiida; family Fasciolidae; genus Fasciola; species Fasciola hepatica. Next base: position 11,757,658 of record CANUEZ040000048.1, on the reverse strand, counting down.
GGCCACCTTGATATAGAATCCGCCAAAAGTAGGAGGTAGACGTCGAGAACCCGTCCAACAGAATCAGTATGAATACGGTTCCATAATTTTGGTGTCAGTAGCCATGGCTGTGTCTCAATTCCTGGTAGTGATTTCAGAACTGCTAGGCATTGGCTGCATTCTCTGGCCAATTGTTGGATGTCTTGGTCCACAAAAGACTAATGAACGTGGCTGCGCCTCAAAGATTTCATTTTGTTTGGCCCCTGATGTGTCTCACGAAACTGTTTCAAGTTATCAGACCTCAGTGATTTCGGGATAACTATTCGTTCTCTGAAGAGAAGGCAGTCATCTGTGATAGATAGCGAATCGCATCGTAAGAAGTACTCGGAAATCGATGGTTCGATGATTTTCTTTGGCAATCCGTGCTTCAGAACGTCCTTGATTTCATTAATGGCGTTGCCAGTATATGTGGCTTTCTCGATCGTGTCGGCCGTTGTTGTTAGTCATGAGATAGCGTTTACGAGCACTTGCTGAACCTCTTTCTCAATACGGATGAAAGCGATAACCAATTCGTCATCCGTTTTTTCTGTCCCGATATTAACTGAGATAAGGCATCTGGGTGCCCCATCTCCGAAGGGAACTTTTACTGCATCTGGAAGTTGTACCTCAACAAAATTGTATCCCACCTTTGTAGGCTGTCAGCGGTGTGAACAGGTATACCATTGTTGTTGGAAATAGCTAGAAGTGGTTTGGAGGGTGAACTTCCGTCCCTGAGATATTTTGCAAAATTCGTGTATTGCAAAGATAGTGACCATAGCCGCCTTCTCAATTTGGTTGTAAGGACGTTCAGCACAAAATAACGACACGAAAGCGTGTGCAATAGCTTTCCGAGAACCATCCGTTAACCGGTGCAGGTCTACTGCTCCTATACCGTAATCAGAAGTATCCGCTACCACGGTAGTGTCAGGTGACGAATCGTAGTATGTTAACAATGAGGTAGATGATAAAATCTTTTTTGACTGACGCAAAAGCACGTTGACAGTCGTGTGTCCATCTCCACGAACCCGAAGGAGATAAATGGTGGGAATGCTCGTGAATGTTTGGGCTAACAACGATAATGTCATCCACATAAGTTGTTGCGAGACGCAAACCCACAAGCATGTTGTCCATAATTTGCTGAAATATAGCAGGTGCACATTTAATGCAGAAGGGTAATCTGTTATATCTGTATAGCCCTTTATGTGTAGTTATGGTCGATAATCCATTTGCTCCTCGGCTTCTACCTACGAATAAACATTTGAAGAATCGATCATGGAACATATGGTTCCACCGTTTAATTTGGCGAAAAGGCCCTCGGGAACAGTAGAAGGTATTGATTTTTCTCCAAAGCATCATTCAAACCTGTTGAAAAACCTGCCCATACGCCCAATGTGCCATTTGGTTTCTACACAACCGATACTGGTGCAGCTTACTGTGAATAGCTTATCGAGCTAATAACACCAGATTCCTCCAGGCGGGTTAGCTGTATACGAATCTGGTCACCGGCAGCATACGGGACGGGTCTCTTTGGTCGGAATACAACTTTGGCTTCCTTTTTCAGGGACCGGGTTACCTTTGCCTCGGTGCATAATCCCCAACTATTGGGGAAAACTGTATGATGTTCCGTTTGTAATTTTTCAGTAAGCTGATTTGCATTCCCATTTCGTTTGAGAAAATAAAGTTTCGGCTCTTTGAATGATGAAACGCTATTCACATGGTTGCTGTTTGAATGACAACACTTGGTATTAGGTGTGTCTTACGGTTCTGTTGTATGCCAATCAGATTACTGGAGCAATCATTACCTTGAGGAGATTTTTTTGCCGTGAAAATTACATCCACATCTTATTATTCCCATTTGGTTGGAGAGTCGAGCAACCTAGAGCTTGTTATGAAGACCTCGTCAAACTGGCCACATCAGATCCCGAATCAAACTGAAAGACTAACGGAACGCTGTTTACAATAAGATTCACAAATTTGCATCTGGTTGCGAGTTCCGTGGTAGAGGATAGAACAAAATTAGGACTGTCAAATAGCTGTGCACGACTCACGAACGCTTTAGGGTAAGTTCGGCTTTATGCGGGGTGTGTTTGTTTGTATCGGTAAAAACATGTTAGTCTGTGTTGTTTTTATCACAAAAATTGCAGATTGGGTTAACATATAGACAGATTTCACAAAGTGCCAGTCTACGCGTTTCTAGCTTGTGACAGGAAGTTTTGATTCATGATTTTGTGACGAATAAGGAGCTTTTCGTTGGTGTGTTGCAGCTTGCAGTCGATTAACATCTGTGTATGCCGGTCACCTCACAACCAGTTTTAAATCCATTTTTATGTTTGTGATTCTCTGGCATTCCTCAGCTATGGTCCGGGGAGCTTTCTAGTTGAGAGAGTACACAATGACTTATCTCCGCATCGGGTTGCGATTGTAAACCACTGACAAACAATAAACGTTTGATTTGAAATATTGATAGGTCCTTGAGCTTGAATTGTTTGGCTCTGGGATTGATTTTGCCTGCATATGCCACAAAATCCTCCATTAGGATCTTTATGAATTGAAAACTGAAACTGGGTGTGAAAAACAGACGACCTTGCAGAGAATATTTATGAGATACTTCACCGTCTCCGGAAATGCTATAGCGACTGGTTTTTTGAAACAAGATGAAGTTGGCATACCTCTGGTGTTCCACTCGGCCAAGTTTGCGCACAAGTAATCTGATTTTGTTGGTGTCTTCCCGTGAGGCACAATCCACGCTGAATGTATCATCAAATCTTGCGTGCCAAGATTCAAATGTGATTTCTGATTCTGGGTCAAATTGAAATTCTGTGATGGAATTGGCGAGGTTATCATTTGTTAGGCCCGTATTTGTTGTCTGATGCGACGAACATTAGTCCGTCTTTTTGACCAATGATTCAATGAGTTTATTTTGTACTTGAATAATTTGTGTGAAATTATTCATTTGGTTGGACATGGTTCTGTTTTGATGTGGACCCATGGGTTCGTCACCGTCGCCACTGATAGGTTTCCAACCTAATAGCGAAGAGGCCAGAACACAACCATACGGGAGACTCGAGTGTATTCGAATGAATGAAAAGTGCATGCGTCAATCGTTGAACTACGGAACAATGGATACCGCAGATCAGCGGTCAACAGGACTACCCATTCACATTCTGACTGACTCCTTAATAAGTCACACCATACCGAAGCTGTGTACCATCAGTGATAACCAAATGCACTAGAGGGTCTGTCTGGCGCTCTTCGAATCCTGACAACAATGGTTACTTCTGTTTTAGACAGTAATCCACTGTCGTACACCTCGTTACCACGCCTGACCTTGTTTACGTCTGTCTATCTAAGCTTCAGGGTCAATTTTTTTTAGCGGTACGTCTGCGCATGAGTGCAGTGTGAGGGGCATGTACCCCAAAGCCTCAAAAACCCACGGCATTATTAGGGATAATCGGCAACCATACCCTGAGACTTGGAGTGGCAGAGAACCATATAAGATCCCACCAGGTCAGGTGTGGTAACGATCCGGACGACAGTGGAGATTGCTATCTACCACCAAAGTGCCCGACGGTGACGGGATTCGAAGGTCGGACCTCCGAGGTAGTAATCAAATGCTGTAAACTATTCGACCACCACCGGTTATGCTCGATAGAGCCGTGAGATTTTGAGGCTTGTGCGTAAGCATATTGCCGCAAATTCTGAGAGGATTCCTCTGAAACTAGGCGGTTTCGTGTTTTTTCTTCAGTCACACCACTTTGTTTGAATCAGATGTTCGAAGTCCCATTCAGACCGTTTAGTTATCCTCTCCGTTCGTCTTCCTTTACACAGATTCTGACCTGACCTGTTGTCAGAAATCCGTGAACGCTTTACGGCAAGGCGACTAATTATGTGAACGTGAATAACGAACGGCTGAAAAAGCTTCGATTGCCGTATTTTATTTCGCATAGGCAACTAAACCCTCCCATAATGAAACAAAATCAGTATGTAAAATTTCTTTGTTCCGACGATATCGTCCGATGTAAAGTTGGAAAACTTTATGCTTTAGACAACGGATAAACCGTTCGTCACATTTGAATGGTGGTGATCTTTCAGCGCCTGTTGTTGCAGTTTAGGTTGGAGTTCATTTTTCACTAAGTGAAATGACGGGATGGACTTATAGTGTTTGGGTCGCATTTTATATGTACATGACTAACGAGGACAAACGAAGGGAGTCGTTCTCTCAGTGTTTGTATCCTGACCTGTTTGTTCATTGATATCATCGTGTTCTAAATGTTATAGTTCCTGGGAGAGGAAAAAAAGCTGGATCGTCTCTTCAAACTCCGCCGTAGAATCTCAGTCGAATGCACCGCATTATCATTCGCGATAGGACGTCTACCCAGTTAGCTTTTACACAGCACTTTAGGAAAACGAGATTATGTCCAACAATACCAACCTCGGTCGTTTGACATGGTCACAAATGGACTAGTCCCGATATAAACTGGAACAGTATGTATCGAAATTTCATCGCCATTCAACTCTAACGGACGACTTGTCTGTCACATACGGCTGTCCGCAGTCATATGCACCCCACCCCCCAACAGTGGCGGACCTACCAACAAAACGAAATTTCCCTCGTATGTAAGCAAACAACCAAGGTCTACATTAAATTGTGCAGTCTTTTATCTTTATCTTTCTAGTTACTTCGTTTTATTATATAATAATAGTACACAGTCTAAAGAAGAGAGCCGCGGCCAATTTGAGGCTACTATTTAGGGGAAGTGAACGGCGGTTGAAGTGGGATTCGAACCCGGGACAGGAGGAATGAAAACCCTCCGTGAAGGCCGTTTTACCACTGCAGCAACGGAGGTTCATCGAAAAAATGGTGGGAAACGAGTTCTGTTGTCCACTTGCGTTTTCTTCTCTCATTTCACTGGTTCCTTCTCACTTTCTCACCTAGTTCGATGTGTTTGCTGTTGCACCGTCAACTCATGATTGTACACCCTGATATCAACTAATCTGTTCGTGTATCGCGATGCCTATCGACCCGTATATAAGTGAATGTTTAAAAGGAATTCATTGTTGCTTATCAGTCCTCTTCTACGTAGTGATGGGGATTTTCTACAATATGGATTTATTTCAATGGATACTGCGCAGATGTGCAAGGTGAACACAGTATGAGCGGGGAAAAAAACCAGGCACTTGCCCTTATTCGTTTGTGTTCATGCGCACTCACGTATACGCAAATGCATTTTGAAACATTATGAGTTTTAACCAGTCAAGAAATGTACTCCTTTTTTAACCCCTATTTTATCCATTTTTGACACTTTTCGTCCGTATACCTCTATTCGTGCCAAATTTTGAGATAAATAATATTTTACCGGTGAATAAAAAAATTCACAAAATGGTTTTAGAACTCGATAAACGTGTTATGTATTGCGGGTTGATTATGAACAATTTGGTCACCGCGAGAAAGGAAGTTCTCAGCCTGATCGGTTTTGAGCCACTGTGTATCCATTTGTGGGCCACGTGATCTACGTCTTGTATTTGTATTTGACCAGACCTTTGCGCGGACGGACGTCCGCATTTCACTTTAAAAAGATTTGCACTTTGCAGCTCATCAAATCAATGGGATGAAAAAAACGATTACACATTAAAATTGCCACGAAATTCTGCCGATACTCGTGCCCGGTTTATGAGAATTCGGGCCAGATATGAAACGGTAGCGTTTTTGTTGATGTTCATACGAGAGGGTATGAACCGAAAGGATGAACGTGTAGAAGCGGATGAGTTACATTTGGATAGATCATTGTGTAAATGGTGGGTGCTGTCTGCATGGATTCTGTGAGCGAACAATTCATGTGCGGCCAGGTGTAGTTCGCACAACTTAGCAGATAGTTCAGTTAAAGGTATGAAAGATACTCGACTGATAATAGATAGACCTCGACGAGGAATTTTAAAATCTTCCTTCAGTAGGCCAGGAAAAATAATAGGTGAACAGCAAAGTAAAACGGGAAAAAACACATTGATAAGCAAAACGGGGAAGAACACTCTGTTTAACATTAAAATGCCTAAACTTTCGGATTTGGTGAGATAACCAGTGTAGTTACTTCACACAGTTTGAAATGTGAGATGACCACTTCAAATTTGCATCGATAGTCATTCCCAAATATTTGAGAGAACCCACTCTGACTACTGTTGCTGTGGAAATGACAGATGGATCACAAGAATAAACTGATCGAGAAAGGGCAAATATTCATTCCAAGCATTTGGACAAATCTGAAGTTAAACTGGATTGAACAGATAAATCATAATTATGCGACAGATTCCTGGAAAAGTCAATGAAGTCCTGGGTTACGGAAATAGCCTTACAGCTTTAAACAGCCACATCATCGGCATACTTAAATAAATGTGCAAGAGAACTGGATAGAAGATCACTAATGTAGGTGGAAAATAAATTGGGGGGAAGCACAGCTCCTTGAAGCACTCGTGAATTGTTCACCAAAGGTTTGGACGTTTTAAACCTTGGTCGTGTGCATTGAGTTTTGTTGGTAAAATAATTAGACAACTACGCTGATAAAGGTGTGTGACAGCCGAAATCTTCCAGTTTACGGCGGAGGAGAGACCGCGGAATAGAATCAAAAGCGTCTTCGCTATATCCCACTGTTACGCGAAGGCAGTGAGTGAGTGGGAGGCACAGCTTTTATAACCAAGCTAAACAAATCAAAACGACAAGACGAACGCGGACGTTTGATCCTTTTTGCACGTGCGCGCTCCACGAAGATCGATGCTCACAGTACGTTCGAATTCCTGCACTCTTTTTAGGCCATAAACCTGCCGGCTTCGAGATTGTCCTTTTGCTCGCCATTCTGCCCGTGCTGATCTCATTGATCCGAGTGTTGTTCCTACCGAAAGCTCTTAGTTTGATCTATATGTCTATATGCGGAGGTTCTGTTTCAATCGACTTATTTCGTGATGGGTTTTGTTCACTGTTTCCCCTTTGGGAAGCTGCTCTGGGTCAGTTGACGTAATTGACTCTGTCTAGTCGTTTGTTCCCGTCGCCGAAACTGCCATCCCCCTTCTCTCGTTCATGGGTGGTCGGTAGACAGATGACACACACTAATCTTGATCTGAGCGCCAAGTTGAGTTTAACCGTACAATCACTGTTTTCCCATCTCTGTGTCGGTAATTAGACATTACATGTTGGCTGCTTCGCTGGCCTCCCCGGGGGATTTAACAGACACAGTGTTCTGGTAAACGGCAAAACGGAGAGTGGAATTATCCGAAGTCTGCCTGGTTCGCGTACGACGTATGTTCATCAGAGTGCTCCTATTGACTAAGTGAAAAACCTGAATTGATTGTCCCTCTCAACAGACAATTCTCATAAGTATTTGTTTTGTGTTGAAATGAACGCAAGCGAGCCATCGCGAGCGGGTAATTGTTGGCGTCCTTTGTTCTAATCCATACATTTGCATGTATTCAAAGATATCGGTCGTTCGATAGGTAATCAATCAGGTCTCATGACATCCTCAGAGATAACCAACAACCGTATGCCCAAAATGTGATATGGATTGAAGCATAAACGGTAACAACAGGCCGATCGTGGCAGTGAGTTGCCAAGATTCCGGGTTTGAACCCTAACATCCAGACTCGTGCGTTAGCGATATCATTTTGTCAATAGTCAAAAAAGACAAAGCGAATTTTGCGCGCCCTTTTCTTGAACCAAAATGGGGAACTGGAATAAGTCGATACGGAGACAACAAACAAAAATGTACAGGAACATTGCAAGCCACGAAAAAATCGTTATTGTCCTCTAATTCGCAGTTGATTTGTACAGTTCAGATGGTGTTTATTCAGTAGAACCGAAAAATTACAGATTGAATGAATAAAAATGTGGAAATGAGTTTGTGTCCGCGTTACCGGAAGAGGGTTACTTCTGAGAGCAACAGCTCGATGAGATGAACAATGGTATAGATTCACGAGTGTCATTGATTGGAATACAAGGCACGTTATTCGTCCGATGAATTTGTCCCGTAGGCTTTACCCGCTCAGCCTGCCTTAAATACTCCACGCGTATGTAATTCAGATAGCGCTTATCACGATGCATCCGACCAGATTTCAGTGTGTTCCGAATTGACCAAGCCAATCAAAGTCGGATCAGCACTGAATCGGGACATCTTTTTCAGAGCCATTGTTGGGTAGGAAATGACTGATCATTCGGCGGAAATTTCGATAAGATGTACCTGTTGCGTCAATATCAACGTGATGCTACTGATTTTACGTTAGAAATCATGTGGGCACCGTTTGAATCATTGTATGAACAAAACTCCTAACGCAAGGTGAATTTTTGGTCTTATAGGGGACAGGTATAGAATGAAAGAGGCTCACAAAATTAAATCAGTTTGTGATCTTTTACCGATCGCATGAAATCTTGGTATCGATTAATCCAACCTCTCAACGGCCACAGAATATTTTTACCCATTGAAAATTGGTTTATATGAATGATTCGAAATCCGAACGTGACTAACTGATCGATCACGCTAACGTCAAACTTGTTCTATTGGTTCTTAGTATCGGCGAGATATCGCAATTTTCATGCAGGTGACCTGAGGTGGTCATAAATTCACAGTGCATAGCAAAACATTTTGTGCAGCTCGGCGGTATTAATTCCATGAATAACTCAAACTTTTATAGCAGTTCCATGTTTGGGCGGACTGAATGAATATCTTGTTATTATCATTGCCATATCACCACCACAATTGTCAGCACTGCCAGTTGTGCTACCGATGCTGGCTTAGCTACTACTAAGATCACGGTTATGCGTCTCCTTCAGTCAACAGATTCTAACCACCAGTCCGGAGATAATACAGCTTTGAGACCGGGTCATCTGGTCAACACCGTGATACAAACTCATTCACCTCCATCCGTCGGAATCGATCCGAACCGTATTCACGGTGCACCCGGTCCTGAGTGCACTCAGCCACCTAACCTGCTTAATCCGCTTATATCGTGCCCGATCGGGACTGACATGAGTTTCACTCTGTCTGACAACCAAGCGGTCCGAACCGGCGGCCCACGAGGACCTTGTCCATTGGCTTTACATCTGTTACAATCACAGCACGATTGTCTGTCATCGCCTGCCGGACAATCTCGAACTCTGCTGCCCGCTGATGGTGCTTTACATTCCAGTTGGATCAATTCAAAAGTAAGCGAGTTGTGTACCCTTGTATCATTCACGCACGTGAGCCTCCTACTGGGTTAGACTATGTGAAGAGCCGGGTAAAAAAAACGTGGTCTACTGTTGTATTGTTCTGACCTGAACGCAATCTCCTGTGGTGCGTTTCTTTCGAAAGTGCCTCCAGTGAAATAGACAGAACATGAACATGCATGAGAAGTCCGGATCTATTACAAATCGAACAGTTCATTTCTAGCACAGTTAAACAGGCCGGAAAACAGAATATCTGAGGCGTATCGGTGTGGGAAGCTAGGTCACAGCGGTGAGTGAACAAATATCGGACTGGTAGCCGACAAATTCCTTCTGCGCCCCCCGTCTGTTTTAAAACGATTGATTCTAGGGCGGTTCCCCAGGCACCCTCATATCTACCAATAACGCTCATCAATGCTGTGGGGTTTCTGACTCACAAATTCTACCTGACTACAAACTTTTACAAATAATATAAGTCAAGGATCGCTTCTACAAGTCATAATGAAAAGGTAGTAATTACAGTAAGACGTTTTCGTTCGTTATCCGCAATTTGGGCGCATCAATCACAGCGGAAAAACAGGTCAGAGTCTTCGTTGGTTCGTTTGGACTTTGCGCGCCACTTTTCTAGTTGTCACGGCTACAATACACTTATGAGATAGGGAAGGTTGGGCATACATGAGCTACTTTCGCTCAGTCCGTAAATACGAAGGTTTCGTGGTCGATACTGTGGATTGTCCCCCAGGGTGTTTACTTACCGGATATCTGAGGTTATCATGTTTTAGCTGAATATTATCCTTCCTCTTATTCACTTATTGCACAACGATCCCGGGAATGTGATTTTGTAAATTCTAGTCTAGCACCTGTTCACAGATATCAGGGTTTTTTGAATTCACGCATTTATCAGCGAAGCGAGAGAGAGAGAGAGAGAGAAATTCACGTTTTACGTGGGCCATACTTTTCATTCTCGTTCCAGCGGTCAGTGTGCTTGCTACGCTAGTTCCGGTGATTTTTTTAACAATTTATCCTCGTCGAATAAAGTTAGTGCGGAATTTTTGGTCTTCTTATTGTTTTTTTTTCTTGTCTGTTGAACTTTGGTCCCTATCCACCGGCCGTGTGAGAACGCGTCTCGCTCTTACGTTGCCGTGATGATTGGTTCGATCTAGCTACTAAAAATAGGCACACCAATCACATCACGGCCAAGTATACGGGATTGACTACCCGTCTGTCCGTCCATTTGTTCCTTAATGGCCTCCTTCTCGTTCGATTATTTATCTATTTGCTCAATTCTAGTTGTGTGATCGTCTCATCTTCTTTAACTGTTCAAAGTTTTTCTTCACTGGGTCCTACCTTTTTAGCCTTTGCCCCCGTGTCCTCCCACCCAGTTGTCCATGCTCACTCAAGCCAACGGGTTGCTTGGTCCATTCTCATCTATGACTTTGTCAACCACAATCGTGGAATCGTTTGTGGAAAATCAGCCACAACCGTTGGGCACTCTATTTCAAAGTTCCAACAGTACTCCTCTACCGTTTATGATGTCCGGAAATCAAGTGAGTCAACTCGACCTTGTTCACTCAGTGTGGAATGAGTTGGTTTGCATCTAGATATCTTTACGCGTGTTCAGTTCTCTGTTCTGACGTTACTAAGCTTTCATCAGATCTACTAATACTAACTGTGAACAGACTGCGCTGGTTGAACTATGTGCTGGGCGTATTCCCGGATAGACTTCCCTGGTCCCTTACCAATAGCTGAGATGTGGTGACGGCGATCTGTCAGGATTCTGAGTGTTATGCTAGTTGGATCTAACCATGTTAAGCTTCCTGACTTGTGTCTGAGAAGATTCGCCCATCCTAGTGTCGGTCCAGCTTCGCGTTCAATTTTGCAACAGTATTCGAACTCTCTCCCTTGACATAATGTCCTCACTAGTGTCTTTTTCACTTCGCTCACTTGGTCTTCAGGGCTTCGATCCTTTATCCGTTCCGTCGGAATTTTCTTGCGAAATAACGGTTGACAAGGCTGAAGGATCCTAACCATCTTTTTGTGTTAAACAGCACAACTTTGTTTTCGAGGTTCGTCACCACGTCCAAGCTATTGAAACCACATTTTATTTACCGTTCAAATTCCGAAGTTCGCATTGGCCCGTTCTCCCAGATGGTTTAGTTTACCCTTGACAATTTTGAGTCAGTCTTCTTCCACGGGAGTCACGTGTGGGAGGTGAACAAAAAGTATTTATAGGTGAACTTTTCTAGAGGAATTATTGTGCGTATTTTGTTTCGTTTATGTAACTACCGTGTGCGAACAGACTGATTGCTTATTCACAATGTATCCGGGGGTATATATATATATATATATATATATATATATATATATATATATATATATATATATATATATATATATATATATATATATATATATATATATATATATATATATATATATATATATATATATATGCAGCTTCAACGCTTAACTCACCATTGAAAACCATCGAAGCACTGTACAGCTGTTTCATCCTTGTTGGGAATCATCAGCAGTGCACATCCACCGAGCCTCCACAGGGGCTCGAACCCGGGGTGAACGATTGTGAATTGAACACTAACCACAAGGCTATCCGGGCTGGCTCTCAACGATTTGTTGAACATCTACACTACATGATATAGTACCCTACTACTCAATTGCAAATAGTAACCAAGCTCTGTAGGTTGTTCATAACGGAATGCCTTCGTTGTACTTAGGCCTCTACAGAGAAGCCATCCATCATAGGAGTCGATCGCTATGCGGGAAGTGGGTTGCTACCGTTCAAAACCAGTGACGGAAGGGTGCTATATCATGTAGTGTAGATGTTCAACAAACCGTTGAGAGCCAGCCCGGATAGCCTTGTAGTTAAGGTGTTCGATTCACAATCGTTCACCCCGGGTTCGAGCCCCTGTGGAAGCTCGATGGATGTGCACTGCTGATGATTCCCAAAAAGGATGAAACAGATGTACAGTGCTTTCATGGTTTTCAATGTTGAGTTGAGCGTTGAGGCTGCATGGTGAATCATATTATACAAATCTAATCTCCTACTACTCAATATATATATATATATATATATATATATATATATATATATATATATATATGTAACAAAACAATGGGAGAAGGAGGTTCAACAGAGAATAATAAGAAGCTAGTAAAAGACATGTTGTGACTTTTTGTTTTTCCCTGTATACCTTTTCACGTTTTTTTGTCATTCTGTTTGTCTGACTAACGTATTATAATTATGGGATACGGGAGTTCAGCGTACAGAATTCGTGCTTCTGACCTATATTCTGAATCTCGTTTTTCAACGTTTCTAACCAACGACAATCCTTATCCTCTGACTAGGGAGGCAGGAAGCGCCAACGGAATTCGATGCATGTACTAGCTTCTTCAAAACTGATTGCCGCGCCGCTTCTTGCAGCCTTCCCAGCACGTGCAAACAGAGCACCGAAAGATGAACGATAGGCATGCGCTCGCTAAACATGTCCCAGCCACCGAAAGCGGTGTAGCGTTCACTTCGGTAAGAGGGCGGCTATCCGTGTCCAACACACGACGGCACACCTCATTCGACATTCCCACCAGACCATCCACAAGTGTGGCAGGTTTGCGAAAACTATTCTAGTTCTCACTTGTCGAGAACTGCTCCCCTCCCCAGCACCAATTGCTATTTTCAAGCTCCCGAGTTATTTAAAGTTGTCAACTAATACAAGCTGATCAATACAAAAGATGAGAGCAGGCACAGACTCCTGCCAATCTTGAAAAGCTGCTTTGTGTTTGGAAGGCACGAATTACGCGCCATATCTGGCTAGCCCAATCGCCAAGCGGTTCAGAGCGTGTTGAGCTACCTGTGCATTGTAAGTAAGGCGACATCATCGGCACATTCCCAATTGAATTCTCCTTTTCTTGGGAGGATTTCAGCCTCACCGTATGGAAGCCGGACAAGGCAAAGTTGAAGAGAAATGGGGATATGGGGCGACCTTGTCGTACTCCACTAGAGACGACAGAACAAGGCGAATGCTGTCAACAAACCCTACCCCAACCTGAGGTGTGTGACACATACTTCTCAGGTGCTCCATTTCTCAGCACGCAGTTCCATATTGCAGTTCTGTCGACCGAATCGAAGACCGTTCGAATATCAATATACCGAGCAGTACTTCCTCCTGTACGATTCCGGGCACCTGATTCGGGGTTCCTTCTGGACATGTGTTTTATTTGTCGGCACTAGATCACACGTTTTTTGCATGACACGGAACGTTGGAATTAGGCCAGAGTTGGCTTTTCATAGACGGTTTGATCGGTGTTGTGTGTTTGTGATAAGCGAGAAAACCTGTGTTATTCTTGGATGCACCATAGAAAATCTAAACCGATAATCTTATCTTCGATTGCTGAGAAGTGGGTTCGTTCTTTTCCATCGGACGCTAATCGCGATCAGAGTTTTGCGTTTCCTGATCTGCTCCACGTTGTTACTGATACATTCCAAGATACCATTATATCTTTACATGACGTTAGGGGCATTAAAATGTTTACAGCTGGGAAAGTTTTATACTTGCCGTAGGTGGACAGCATAAAGTGAAAATTAAGACAAGTCATCGCTTTCTTGAACATTGTGTATAACTTCGTAAAAATGATCGAAATGCATTTGGCATTTTCAGAGTGCAAAATGGCGTTGTATGGTTTTTTGACTCAACACCAACCAAGTGGGCAAACTTTACACTTTGCGCGATGTCATTTTAGCGGACCGGATCGTGGATGAAATGTCACGTACACAGAAGGTGTGTTTCATTTGTACCAACCTTTGTGGTCGATAACATCAACGTTCGTATTCGTTCATCTTCTAAAGGTGAAGGGAATTGCTGCAGCAGTTAGGCTAGTTCTTCTCTACGGTTCAAACACCTGGCTATTGTGTTTGGAGGATACTAGAAGATTGTCTGAATTTGAGTAACAATGTCTTTGAATTACTGTTGTAATATAACGGAAGCACAATATCCACAATGCTGAGGTTTAGCGCAGAGTATTGGGTGCTCGATACGTTTGACTAGAACAAGCACTGAAGCTTATCAGTCTGCTGTTGTGAGAAAATGGGATGCGTATGTTTTCGGTGTTCTATGTTCACTAAATCAGGTAACGATTTGGGGACTAATGTGGATGTTCAACCCAGAAAATCGTGGATGGATGGGTGTGAAAAACGTGATCAGTGAATTTGGCGCTCTAAACTTTCCCGGTTGAATCCACAAAGTACATCTTTGCCACGGCAAATCCGCTGGGAGACATGGGGGAAACTGGGCAACCAGCCACTTTCTTTGCCTGTGGTTATTTTGATGGCCCACTGGAACACGAATCTCTCGCCCGTCTCTTTTCTTTATTTGCCCGGTCAGGCGGATTACTCGGCTCACAAATCGGTCCTTCTGAGTTGTGTCCAGTGCCTCATTTGCCGTCCAATCTGCACTGTCAAAGGGTGTGTATGTGCGCATGTCGTTCAGGCATTAGTAGCATACGGAGATGGTTTGGAATGAGTGAACATTTCTCTCGTAATATGATTGGACTGATTCAACTAGTGTGTGTTTCCATTTGGATTTCTGTGTGCTTGCATGTGGGCATATTTGAGTCATATTAGTGCTTCTCACGTTATCGTTTGACAGACAGACTGCATAATATGTTGGGATGCTGCGATTTGTCCGCAAACCAGAACGCTGAGTCAGTCACTCTGTCGATCCTCCAGTGAAATCGTGCTATTGGATTTCATCCGCGGTTCTTTCTGGCAAGGTGGTTTTGTGAGTCGGTCATCACACGGGCACCTTTTTGACCCTATTTGGTTACGCCAGTCCGTTCGTTCACCCCAAACTGAATCACAACCGTTTAGGCGTTCCCTGTCTACTTGGTATGCATTCTTTTTGCGGCTGTTGTCCTCCTGTTGCCGAAAATGATTTTCTTCTAAGCCATCCAAGGTTAGGGCCTAGTGCATTTTCTCGGCAATTCTAACTACTCCGTTTGACACCGCTCCGTCTATGGCGTGGGCGCGGGGCAGCTGATGCGCAGAAGAGGAACTTTCCGGTTGGTGAATTCCACATAGCACAAATGATATTACTGTCTCACCGCCCTTCTCAATAAATGAATACAGTGTCCGAAAGTTCATTCGATCATTCGGTATTCAGCTGTCGGCGAGTAACGTAAACGTTCAAGGGGGTAACAATGCACGACGGATATTTTTGTCCTCGGTTCGAACACTACATCAGAAACCCTGTTCATCAGCGCATGCTGAAGTGTGCTCTTTTTTGTGTAACTCATTCGAACCATCAAAACGGTGTATTACGCAGTGGCTCCAGACGGACCGCTTGCACCTCTCACTTCCCAGTTGTCTATGTGTGAGATCTTTTCGTTCTCGTCGTTAACCGAAAGTATTTCCCTTAGGCGGCTACGCTCTCAGTGTCCCCAGTCAATATTGTCATTTTGCTTAGGGAGCACCGGCTTCACTCTGGATAGTGTTTTCCCGCAGGTTTTTGTTTGCATAACGCAGTCCTTGAGAGAGAGAGAGAGAGACCGCCATCAACTCCGTCCGTTTTATATATCTACTTTTGACTCAGTCTCCCGTACTCATTTTCCTCCGAGGGTATTGTTTTACTGTTATCTTATTCGTCCACGGGATTAGGGCTGATTTTCTAACAATGTATAACACACCTCGACGGCCAGACGGTAGGTTGTTTACATCCTTTTTCGGAGCCTAGTTTTGCCTCCCCACAATGTGATCACAAAAAATTAGAAAAAAATTCATCGCTTCATTCGCACAAATTTCCAAATATATATAATTCTCACTCATATGGTAGACATACTGTGTAGGTTTTGTAATTATGAATGCCCCTGTTATACTTGAGCTCCCACAGAGAATTCGTCCACCAAAAGTGTCGATCACCGTGTGGGAAATGCTCTGCTTACATTCAAAACCAGTGTCGGAAAGGCGTTCTGTCATGTAGTGTATAGGTTCAGTAAACCGTTTAGAGTCAGCCCCGAACAGCCTGGTGGTTAGGTGTTCGATTCACAATCGTTCACTCGGGGTTCGAGTCCACCTTGAGGTTGGTGAATGTACACTGCTGATGATTTCCCAGAAAGATGAAACAACTGCACAGTGCCTCTATGGTACTCATTGGCGAGTCGAGCGTTCACGCGCAATAATAAATCATACACTGCGCGACCAAGTTATAGGACCCCCTCGTTTTTCTGTATATTCCTGCTTTTAAGTTGTCTAACGAAACCGTATCTGGTCAGAACGACCGAATACCTTATAAGATGCGGAATTTAAAATTTCACAGCAAAATAACATATGAGCTAATTAGATTGGAATATGCAACAAGAGGGTGAACAAAGTATGGGACCTTAGGTGGGCCTCAATAATTGCCACCTAAAATCACTTGCAACCGCCATTTTGCTTCAGGACCTCGAGACATCTCGGCGTACTTCTTACAATACCTGTGATCTCCCCTTGGTCAATATTCACCCATTCTCGCTTAGGGATGGTTAACAATTCACTCCCTAACTGATAAACCACGGAATCCTCATGCACCTGGCGAATAATTATGCCGCACAGGTTCTCACTCGGGTTTACATCTGGGATAAAGTTGGTCACTGCACGACCTTGATCTCAAGAAACAAAGGTCAACATTTTGTAGCTTTTGAGCAGTGTGCAGAAGCATTACCACGTTGGAATATGAAGTCGTCTTGTAATCTCTCTCTCTCTCCAGCAGGGGCAAAAACTGTTCCAACGCATGAATATACGCAACCAAATCTTGTGTACCTTCAGTTATAACTAGCGCATTGTGGCCATCGGCTGAGGAGGCTCCCGAAACCATCACTGAACTGTTGTTGTTGCTTTGGCTGAAAATTCCTTCTTTTCTGATATCATGCTAGTAACAATTCCAAGCAACTAGCCCAACCAAGTTAATATTTTCATCAATTAAGTCGACATTTCCCCATTTATTTTGCCGTTCTACGTGTATCTTTCAGTCCATGATAGACGTTGTTCTTTATGCGGTGCTGTGAAATGTATCTTTTCATTTCTATACGTTATCCATGACACAGCTTTGCGTGTTCTTCGTCGCGTCCGTCCTGAAACACTGACTCCGATCACAACTTTCATCGTCGACAAGGAGCTTGTGGTATGTAGGTACTGAAGGATGCTTGACGGGTTAATCTGGATTCGTTAGCTCTTTGGACGACCTATTCACTTTTTAGGTTCACGTTGCTCGTTACATTCCAGATACCGTCGTATGACGTTGCCCGGTCTCTCGAATTGCCTGGAGATTTCACAAACGGAGTCCCATTTAATAGAACGTGAATTTCTCGCTTTCCTCGAAATCTGTTTTGTTTTCTTCCGCGTGGCATCGCGTAGACAAAACTCGGTGTGCGTTCTGTCGGGTGTCCAAGTGCAACCAACGCGAATGAAGGCCACCTAGGTCATTAGGTTGCTCTTGTAACACGCAGAGGGCAATGCTCTTCCGACGAGGGTAGCACGTGTGTGATCTGCAAGAGCACAAGCGAAGGAAAAACTCCATGAGCCCAGGCCCGATGGAGTGTATCCACAGGCACTAACACTTGCATTAGACGAACAACAACATGGAGGCCTCCAATCGGGCCGTTACAGCATCACGTGCCCCGGTACACGTGATTCCGGTCATCATGGATTTGTTAGCGGCCAAATCCACACTCCGAACTAATAAGTTTGTTGCCGGGCTCAATGGTCCCTCCGGTTCTGCCAAATTTTCCATGGTACAGTGCACCAGAATGGGTGGTACCGTACATGTCATCTTCGATGTTTACATTTTCTGCTCTAATTAGCACATAGTGCATAGTTTCGTTCTAAAATTTGGCATGCTGTATCACGCTGCGAATTTAATCGTCCTGATCAGATATAGTTTCTTTAGGGGATACAGAAACAGGAATATGCAGAAAAATGAGGGGTCGAGTAAGTCCTACACTTTCGTCGCGCAATCTATTTTGTAAATTCTAATCTCCCATTACTCATACTTAAATATAGAATGCTTTTTCAAGCTGTATCGAATCATACTCACTTTCCGATAATCGACCGTGTATTACTCAGAACTTTTTGTCTCTGTCTGATCTCCATTTTGAGGCACTCTAATGTTGTGAATGTTTTTTAACTTCAGCTCTTTTCATCTTATCCTGTATGAGTAAGTGGTGTACCCGGTGATGGTTCTCTTCTAATGGTTATCACTATAGCTTTGTTCCCATTAGTCTGTTACATTGACTACTGGACCACCACCGGTGGCCGAGTAGCTCAGATCGTTTACTTACCACCTCGGAAGTCAGAGGTTTGATTCCCCGCCATCACCGTTCACTTTGGTGGCAGACAGTAATCCACTGTCGTCCGACTCGTCATCTCAGCTGACCTATTGAGACCGTATGTGGTTTTCCATCACTCGAAATCTCAAGGTCTAGTTGTCGGTTTTTCTTTAATAATGCAGTAGTCCATTGTGGCTGTAAGGTATACCCTTTCCAATACACTCATGCTCAAACATGCGATAAAAAGAAATGGACTTTATAATTGCTCATAACTAAATTGTGATCTAAACCCTAATGCTTCCCGGCAAGATTCTCGCAGACTCTACCCATCTTTTACACTTCGATTTCATTCGTCAATCCTATCGTAAATCCGAATGATTTCCCCTCGTTTTAATTTTTTTCTTATCGTATCTCTTCTTTCCCATATTTGACTCATGGGCTAAGTGATATTCACATTGAACAATGCGTGAATCACACAGACGGGAATTTTCTCTCGCACTTTCACTCTGCTGTCACTGTTTGCCAGCATTTAGACATTAGTTTATTGACTGGATTGTTTTTTTTTCAACCTATAGAATTCCACAGTAGAATGCAATACAGTAAAACTACCAGCGAATAATTAATCATTCGGAATTTTGATATTCTATTTCTTTCACACAACCCAACTTTGAGTCCCGGTATGGTAACAGTCTGACCTGCATTTCACTTTGATATGGTATAAATCTCCAAGTGTTACACCTCGACCGGTGGTGGTCGAGTGGTTTAGAGCGTTTGATAACCACCTCGGAGGTCCGAGGTTCGAATCGCCGCCATCACCGGCGGAAGACAGTAATCCACTGTTGTCCGGGTCATTACCACACCTGATCTGTTGGGACCTTATGTGGTTCATCACCACTCCAAGTCTCAGGGTTCGGCTACCGGTTATCCCCAGTGGTGCAATAAGCCGTTGTGGCTATGGGGTAGATACCCCTTCCACTGCACTCATCGGCAATTATGCAATAAAAGAAAGTTTGGAATCCTGGCACGCGTGGGAGAATTTCTGTGAGCAACTTCTGTTCCTCCTCACTCCATATCGTGTCTTTTCAATTGGCGTCGTTTGGAATTCACCAACTCCACAAGTCTTCAGATCAGCGTGGCGGATCTTTCCTAATGGCACAGTGGTTTGTTTGCGACTGTTATGTCTGTGGTGTGAGCCACATTGTTCGTAATACACAAGGTCTCAAGGTCTCCTCTATTGTTTGACATTATTTAGATCGACTGAATTGTCGTTGCATCTCTATATCCCCGCTAGTCATTCTCGACACCAACGGGACATTTGTTTATCAATAACATGCCACTCGTGGGCGATTCATAGAAGACAGTTAAAGTATTTTTATTCCGTGATCTCACGCACCAATAGCACCTACGACCGAAGCCTTTTATCCTATAGATCACTCCCAAAACTATTTGAAGTTAAAACAGAGTGAAGTTAGTAGGAACTGGCAACTTGCAAACCAACCGGATATCGCAGCATCTGGGACAGAGTCCATTTGCGCTTCCTGGGTCGTTCAGATCGTGTATTGAAGATGGCGTTGTTTGTCCTGCAGTATAATTTCCTCCATTTCCGTCAACCACTTTCTGGTATTCTCTGAGCTTAACATGAATTACTAGACTCGAAACTATTTTTCTGATCGCAAGAACACAACGTGCCTCAGGCACTGATTAGTACGGTGGTCAGTTATTGGATCATATCTCAGAAACGATACTGTTTAGAGACATGGTACGTCGAGATTTTGTCACGATTTGATCAGATGTTGCTGTAATGCATAGATAACTTTCCATACACAATGTGACAAGGAGAACAACGCATTCTCCCGGTACTACCTAATTTCATAACGGGCATTCTTTCTATAATATTAAAACTCATTTTCGAGTGACCAGTTATTAGATGCTAGTCGTGGGAGATTGAATGTTGGCATAGAATGATTCATAATGCAGTGTGAATGCTCATCTCGCCATTGAGAACCATGGAAGCGCTGTGCAGTTGTTTCATCCTTGTTAGAAATCAATAGCAGTGCACATTCACCGAACCCCGACGGGGATTTGAACACGGGGTGAACGGTTGTGAGTGGAACACCTTAACACCAGACTATCTCGGCTGACCCTCGGCGGTTTATTGAACTCACACGCCACATTATACAATGCCCTTCCGACACTGGTTTTAAATGTTAGGAGAGTATTTCCTGCACAGCTAGTTGAATAAACCGTTGAGAACCAATCCAGTTAGATTGATGATTAGATGTTCGACTCACAAACGTTCACCTGGGTTCGAATCCACGTTGATCTAATGGTTAGCGGTGCGTGTATTTGAATCATACATCTACGTATATCAGTCTGTATTCATGGTCGCGTGATTCAGACGGGAACACATTATTCATAAATTCCTACCACTCCAACACTAGTTCAGTAGGGGTTCAATATAAGTGTCTCCACGTAGATCATCATTATGATTTCACTAGTTGGAAGTTTGCAACGTCAGAGCTCAACCCAACATTGAAAACCGTGAAAGCACTCAGAAGCCGTTACTTCCGGTTTTTTGGGTATCATTAACAGTCGCACACTACCAACTAGGATTCGAACTTGGGGGTGATGATTCACACACGCCTAACCACTAGCCTATCCAGACTGATTCTGTACAGCTTTCTTTATCTCAGTTCTACTGGATGTTAACGATTTTTCCCCTTCCCACACACACACACACACACACACACACATTGATCGATCTCTGTGATGAACACTTTCAGTCAGAGGAAATGAGGACAGGATGAAGGAGGCTTACGGTGCTTCAGTGGGTTCCTAGTTTTGATTTGAATTTCGATGCTGCGCAAGGAGTCGCCCTAGAAAATATCAGTCCGTTTTAATGGCATGTCGGTAACCTACAGGCCTTTGTTGATGAAAGAAGTGGGAATTCGAAGTATTAGATCCTACGGGCTCGTTCGAATTGGGACAGCAGGAGTTTATGGTGGGAACTGCTGTACTAATGCATTGGATTGAGTTTTGTGTGATGATCAAGACAGCGTTGTATTAAGTAATCTCGGAGGTCATTGACATTAGCATATTCGTCGCGGGTTTCTGGGCTCCCAGCCAGAGAGCACACTGGACCTATCGCTAGACTTTTCCAGTTTATTTGATCTGCTGTCTCTCTCTCTCACTCTCGTCAAGCTTTCCTGGAATGATTTTTGCTATCGGTTGGTCTTTGCTTACACTTTATTTATTTATCAACAATTGACTAATGCAGCTTCCACTGAACCACCACTTAGAAGCTGAACAGTTTCCAAGAGTGAATATTTTTTCCTAAATTCTGATTGACATCCTCGATTGGTTCAGTGAATGACAGAACCAAAACCACAAGCTTCAATTGGTTTGATCAGCCTAATTATCCTTGCTGAATTATGATTTACAGCGTGAAACTGTTTACACAATTATCGTTCCCGGTAGTCTGCACTTCAGTGGTGCACTTTGTGATTCGTACACGGGCACCGGATTAAACCGCATCCGGTGTGTGCCTTGCACATTTTATTCACCCATGCATCCGACGACTAACGTGCGGAACGTAGCTAACAGCACTGATACAGAACCCAATCCCATCAGAATAAAATGGGATGAAACAGAAAAAAAAACAGTGGAATTAGAATTATGCTTCTCATACAATATGTATTTCATCGTCATTTGACGGGTGAAAGAAAGAGAGGGAAGATGGGTGGGTGGGTAGAGAAAGTGGAAAATAAAATGAAGTCTTAAGAATTTTTACCGCAATCAATAGTTTTCAATCGAATAGACCTCACTTGATGCAAAGTCTCGTGTCCGTCGAATGCCATTGAGAGGTACACGTTCGTTTAGGTGAATCGACCACCGTTCGTTGTGGCGCTGGGAGCCGGTGCTGACAAAGGCAGATAGAAGGTAATGGCAAAAAATATCCGGTGGTGTTATCCACGGAGATATGTGTATAGTTAGTTTTGAATGTCACCAACAAAATGTCTTTGAAAGATGAAAAAAAGAGAATGAAGACTCGATGAGTTAAACTACTCCACTTTTTTCCTGTCGATTATGCCGGATAACCACACATTGTGCATGTGAGCATCTAGATAAGAAGCTGTTATTCGCCACTGCCGCTTTTTTCCGCTCCGTATCTGGTGATATCCCATAAGCATACCCATGTGCCTTACAATTCTATGATTCTGATCCAGATTTGTTGTTGACCATCGATCAAATGAACACAACGAATGCAGACCAGGAAAGCACAGTTACAGTTTTGGTTTTTGAGTGTCTCTCTTCCCGTTGAATATATATATATATATATATATATATATATATATATATATATATATATATATATATATATATATTTGTCCACACGTTAACATATTACTTACTATCAATATGAGCGCTTGCACATGCAGCCTCGTTGTTCGTTGGGTTAGCAGTGACCCAGACACGAATAACTATGAGAAATCACAGTTGTGATTCATTTGTGGGCTCTTCAATGAAGAGTATCCATTCACACTCCAGACGATTCAAATTGGATTCTAGTGAACATATAACATCGGAATGTACAAGTATGAAGACGATTGGGCAGAGGAGTACCGGGTACGCATACCTGATGAGCGGCAACAACCGCGAAACCGGTCGTGTGCTTCCGGGGAAATTTTGTCCACACGGTAACATACTACTTGCTATCAATATATATATATATATATATATATATATATATATATATATATACAGTATATATATATATATATATATATATATATATATATACTGTATATTTTCTTCTATTTAAGTGAGGGGAAAACTTTTTCGTTGTTTTCTTGGTTGGTGCAAAAAATTGGCTGTTAAATGCAACGCTCTGACATTTCGATGCACATGTTTTCTGTCCGAATGATTTGGTGCCTTGTGCGTTGGCACGCAGCTTTCAAATTCCATTTCTCTTCCGATCTGGGTTTTGTAAGTGTAAATCTGGTTCACAGTGTGCCTGAATCGAATGAGGTGTAAATGGCTTTAACCATCTTGATGTGTGCGCGCTGGTGCAACGGTGGTGGTGGTGGTGGAGATATTCGGGTGCACAAATGCAACTGATCGTGTACGATTTTCCGAAAGAGAAATGACCCGGTTGCCAACCGATTTGTGCTCAGTATGAACAAAAACACTGCGCACACAAACAGTGATGCCCGAGGTTGTTTTTTATTCGGATCGGTTCTTCTAAGCGCCGGTCATTCCCGATCTCTTCGGTGTTGCAGAAAATCGAACCAGACTCATGTCACAAATCAGATTAATTCTTTTCTGTTTTTTTTTCTGTCCAATCCGTATGACCATCTTTCAACCACAAATCAACTAGATTTTGAGGTAAACGTGCGATTCGTGTGAAGGTGTATGGTGTACGGGTCCGAGTGCGTCATTCATCGAGACACTGTCCGTTCATTTTGTTTTGAATAAATTATTGTGCAGAAGTGCTGTGCAAGGGGTATATACCTCATAGCCACGGACGCGCACTGCACTGTTAGGGATAACCGGCAGTCAAACTCTGAGATTTGGAGTGGCAGAGAACCATATAAGGTCTCAATAGGTCAGGTGCGGTAACGAGCTGAACGACGATGGGGATTACTGTCTACCACCAAAGTAACCAGTGACGGCGGAGATTCAAACCTCGGACCTCCGAAATGGTAAACAAAAGCTCTGAACCACTTGACCATCACCGGTCAACTTGGAAATACATCATTGATCAATGAGGTATAGCACGAGGGTTTGAATACCACATCTGTCTGACAGATAACTCCAGTTTATTTCAGCTTGAATAATCATTACCTATGCACAATTTACGGTGGTTTTCTTTTCTATCTCTGAGCAGGAACTTCATTTGGAAATCACAACAATCGAGCATGTGGAGTAAGATAATATGTAGTCGACGAAGAAAATGTGTGGATACAACAGCGCTATTGATTGTTACCTCCGACCATATCCCCCAATATATTTAATCATTGGACGGGTAGATCTCTCGGGCTTCATATAGGAATCCTAATATCTTACGCGGCTAAGTCCACTGGTCTAAATTTTCATACGTTTATTCCATGCCGTGGAGTGGCCATCCTTGCTCATCTTCAATCCACTACCCGTATCAGCTGACTCAGCACATCAAAGAGACCTCTTTGTGGATGTGTGCAACACACCACTACCGCCACCTTAGCCTGGTGACGTTTAGTGTTTCTTGTACTCTGCTCCTAACCTTGTCATTTCTGATCCGGTGTTTCCACCATATTCGAACAATACTACGATGACTTTGGTGCTCAAATATCAGTGATCTTGTTCGTCCCGCCCTCAGCGACCACGCTTCTGAACCACGAGGAACAGTTAGTCTAACTGGTGCTCTGTACGTTCTGCCCTCGATGGATAAACGGATTTCAAGTAGATGTCACAGAGGACTGAGGTTGGCAAAAGCCAAACGTGCCTGCTGTTTGTGCGAATGTGCTTCACCCATTTTCCGAGCTAGATAAAGTAGATAAATACTTTTTTCACTTCCTTTTTTACTTATTATGCAACAATTCAAGAAGGGGGTCGCGGCCTGTGAAAAGGCTACATATGGTAAGGTGACCAGCGGTGGCGGGAATCGAACCCGGGTCGTTATTGTCCAATGTCCACGATGATAATCGTTTGACCACCGCCGGACAGGATGAAACGTCACTGGCTAGATAACAAAACTTATCCACCTGTAAGTCGTTCGACCGATTCTGCCCTGTAGTAGCATCTTGCAAATTGTTGGTGCGAAACGTATACTGACAGTGGCTATACAGTGATCTATGCCTGATATGCTTTCAGCCTTGTGTGACTCATCGCTGCTAGCAACTCCAGCACGGTCGCTCCTTTATTAATTATTAAGCAACCTTATCTTGTAAACTGGTTCATGTGTCTCATG
This sequence comes from Fasciola hepatica, assembly GCA_948099385.1. Taxonomy (NCBI): domain Eukaryota; kingdom Metazoa; phylum Platyhelminthes; class Trematoda; order Plagiorchiida; family Fasciolidae; genus Fasciola; species Fasciola hepatica. The sequence goes on along the minus strand of CANUEZ040000048.1, from coordinate 11,732,198 downwards.
GGCTAATCTCTCAATTGTCGAAAAGCTTGCCGAGCAACGGACATACGTTCTACTAGCCTTCGAATGTTTGCTTGTCAACACAATCAATCGAACTACTGGTTGTGCCCGAGAATCACTCATATGACAGCGATGAAACTGCGAAGCCATGCAGCAGCAATGGTTGGCTCTTTTAAGCAAACTGATCGACCTATTTATACACCGGATCCTATTAATCTTCTTGACCACCCACATATATTCTAGCATGCATTTATTCGGCCTGAATTCATTCTAGTTCTTTCGTCCATTTATCCATATATTTACCACCCTATTCTGGGTCCGTTCTGTATCGAAAAGACGGACAATCCACCCGATACGTTTCTCCACAACCATGGCAAAATGGGACCGGTTTCTTGTTCTACCACAATACTGCCTGGATCGCTGACTGAGAACAGTCCCGGTACAATTGTTTCCCGAAGACTACCAGCTTTACCGGTAAATTTGTCTGCTTACCAAGTTTCTTTTTTAGTCTGTATTTCTGCTGTTGCTGGTTGATTGCAAACGATTCCAGACAAAACCGTGCCGCTGGTAATTTGATGAGTTAAGATTAATTCGAGCTGAGTGACAATGACCCATGCAAAAAGCTCACCGACGAAGATAACATGCAGTAGAACGGCAAAAAATGGGCTGAACAAAATCAAACACATTTTTTATGAAACGAATTGCAAGAACTATGAGACTACTACATGGTCGCAAGATTGATTGCTCACCGAATTCATTCACGTTTGATACAACCGGCTTGGTTGAGTGACTATTAAACGAGGCCATGTGGATTCGAAATCCCGCCGCCGCGGCAGATCAGTCGTGGTGAGCTGATGCTAGATTGGAGCTCAGTATGACTCTAATCATCGGTAGATTTGTCTGCCGGAAGCATTTTTATGGTTGAACTCCATCAGTGGTTTCATAGCTGCTCTGCTAAAACAGTGTAGCTTTCGCTTGTTGGGATTCGTTGATGTGAGTATTTCTGTCCTCGATAAAACGGTTCCATACAAAACATTGAAAACAAGAACATGAGTCGTCGTACTTACAGAGCTAATAATTTCTACTGTCGCCCCTCCCCGAGATATTTGTAGTCGTGAGATTCTGTTAGTCAGACCTCTGTTTTCTTCACAATCCCTCACTCGTTTGAACCGCTGGTTGTTGGCTGTTCCTCATCTGTTGTCGTGTCCAGTTATCACTGTCATACAAGACGTAGAGTTCTGTATCCAACGGCCGTGGTGAATGATCGCTTGTCAGACTGATACCATGTGTCCTAGAGGGCCGTCAGACGCGTTCAGACTGGTCTAATATGTACGTGACAATGTGACCACGGCAGTTAATTGTGTGCGGTCACTCGTTTCCAACTTCTGTCGCCTGTTCGTTCAAATGTGGTCAGCTTGTATACCGGTGGCCTATATTTTTACTAGGGTTCGTCTTCACCCTGTTCCGCTGGAAGGTGGTAAGATATTCCGGATAAGTACCCTCACAAGTGTCATTCTCTGCACCTTCGGCGTTGATTTTGATCGTTTATTCTTGTTCGATAGGTCAGCGGTGTCACTAGTGAATGAAGAATTACCGGAACTGTTTTCCGTGTGCTCGCTTTTGTTTATCGAATAACAAGTAAATTACAATATCATCCTTGTTCTTCATTTGAATCATATAATGCCAAAGGATCCTGTATCACAATCTGAGTCTTTTGTCAGCTTTACCGGTTTGGTAGATGAACCACGGACCACTCAAGCCGTGAGATAATTATCTTTCTCTTTCCGGCCTTAGGAAGCTGGGTTAAGATGATTTTCCAGTTCGATCTTTCGTTACGCATGTTCGAAGTTTCAGTCACCCTCGAATACTATCACATTAGTGAATGAAAATCACGTCATGCGACTCATTCAAACAGTTGTATGGGCGGTTTCTGTGGAGACTTTAAATTTAATCACTAAATAATTGAAGATCACGAACAGGAGGACGAGGTGGGACTATGTTCAGAATATCCCGTAATGGAAAATGTTCGATTTTATCGAGGGACCGATAGATTGCAGCAGAACTTCGATCAAAAGTATGTTGATTCATATTTAGAGCTTTCGATCAAAATGTCAATTGGGTCAATCAAACCAGATCAGGCAGGTCATATTGCAATACGCATGTGGACGTTCACATCGACTGTGACCAGACGAAGTGTACTTGGGAAACCTTTTTAGGCCAGATTCCTGTCGCTCGCAGAGCAGGGGGCAGTTTTTGGCTCTGAGCTCGCCTATTTCTCGCTAGTACGAACTTCAGACGCTCTTATCGCCGGTTCACCACGTGGAGTTCGCCTTCCTCGAGCCAGCAGTGAACCCAGATCGACCGCATCGAAATCGTTCACAAATAGCGAGGCTGTATACAAGACTACCGTTCGTTCTCTAACTTCCCCTCGAATCCGACCATGCACTTATTTTGCACTTAGCTATCCGTGTACTTCGATGGGCAGTCCAAACGCATGCTGTAACGACGGTTAGATCGTGATAAGCTTTCCGATCCATCTGGCCTATCTGTCTTTCAAAATGCGCAAGCTGAAAGGCTAGAGGTTGCTTCATCTGATAACATTTATCAGCACTGGTCACTTATCAAGAATGCTCTACATTCCACTGGCCCATTGCATTGTGCTCTGTCTCATCGTGCCGTAGGACCCTGGATTTCTGCTGAATCTCTGAGTCTTCTGGACGCACGCCAGACGATCCCAGTCGGAAGCAAGGATAACGAAACACGGCGCGCCGATTAACGCGCACTCAATCCAATTCTTTGTAGGGACCGAGAAATCTGTTGGTCGCAACGTGCGTGGAAGATGGAGCGTGCTGTCGCCATGAGTAACTCTCGCAAGGTGTTCTATTTCATTCGAGTCACCGATAGAAAACCATTAAGTTTAAGTAAAGCAGTGTGTGAAGTTGACAGTTCGCTAATTCACGATCAATGGCGGCGTCTCGAACGCTGGTTTGAGCACCTCCAGAGAGCTCAACTGGCCGTCAACATTTTCTTCCCAATCTTTTAGATGGGCTCGCGTAGTGACTGCGCTCACCGTAGCGATGATAACCTTATTGCAATAGCGTTGAAGCTGCTTGTTCTGTCATATTTCGCAGGCTGTACCGAGCACTTGAAAAGGCAGTTCGCGAGGAGCAGGCTAAGTTTCGCACCGGTCGTGGATGCATTGTTCACATCTTCACCCTCCTACAGCTGCTGAAGTATTATGATACCTTCCAAAGACCAGCGATCGTCGTGTTCATTGCCATTCACGCGGTCTCCAACTCTGTCAATACAACCAAATATGGAACGGTTTCCTGAGAAATGGCACACCTGCGAAGTGTGTCGATCCCTAAAAAATTGTATCGTCACGCCTCAAGTCGGGTTAGGGTTTACGGCCAGCTTTCGTCTTCTTTTGTCGTCTCCAGTGGAGTACGACAAAGATATATATATATATATATATATATATATATATATATATATATAATATATATATATATATATATATATATATATATATATATATATAATCTTTGTGTTGAGTGACTTTCATGTTCTCATTTTATCAGGACTGGATCTCTCATTGCGAACCTTTTCATGGTCTTCCTTTGCCTGATGTTACTTCTCACTTGACGTTGTTGTCATTCTGAAGCCTCACTGTGATGCGAATCTTCAAAAGTCTATTTTTTCTTTCATGAAAATATCCATCTCTCCGTCTGTCCAATCATTCGCACGTGTGCGACAATCTCCAGCGCCATTCGGAACCGGATAACACTTGCCATTTCGCTTCCAGTCTTACTCCACCATCTTTGGGCACTCCTGGTCAAGGCCGAATATCCGATTGTTCCATGCACGAACTGGCCCATACGAACCAACAGCTGCTTTCACATCCACATCCAAGACGTGATCGTCCACGACCACAGTCTACCGGTTCGCTCTCTGGTTCATTAGCTGGTCTTACTTCGGTCACTTTGTGCACAATGGGTATGAATTTCACCGGTACCGCCGGGCTAATTGCGGGAAAATCACGTGATCATAATCAAAATGTGGGTGCCGGTCGTCTGATACCGCTCAAACAGGGCTATTTGTACAAACGGTCTATCAGGGGATTGAGTAAAGAGTCGCGGAGGCGTAAGAAGTACGTCGTGATCACGGAAGATGCTCGACTGTGCTACCATCCATCGAAACAAGTGAGTTATCTTTTCTCGGTTAGCCTTGCTTCTCAACACTTACACAAGAATGCAATGGTGGGGCATACCCATTACCTACTATAGAGGACCACGACAGTAACAGGTTCACAGAGCCACATTTGTACCTCACTCTGGATTGTATTCTCTCAAATTTCGTATGCGAATTCTCTGCGAGTCTGATAGCAAGGACATTCTGTCTAACGGACAAGACGTCGGGCTATGTAAACTTTTCAGTATCCTATGGTTGTAACGGTTTCGGTCATTCTGCGTGTGTGTGTGTGTGTTCATTTCAATGAATTTCCATGAATATTCATGATCCTGTCATGTTTCTTTTTGTGTGTATTATCCTCATTCTGCCACCACTTAATCAGAAGTTTCTGATGCATGTTGCTTTACTGGTGGCATAAAATTATCGAACTCCTTACGGAATGGCTATCTGTTGCTTTTTTGTTCCGAAATAACCCATCGTGTGATCCGATTTTTTTCGGATCCATATCCGTCATTTCTCAGGACTACGTCAATAGCCAACACGGAAAATCGATCGACTTGACTATAAGCACTATCAAGTTGCCCGGAATGGCCTATCGGATGAGCAGTTGCGGTCTGGGTGCTCTGGTCGACTCCCACCTTGGGATCAGTCCTGTCAGTACAAGCCAGAAAACTCCCGTTGGGGCAACTACCATCACCAGTGCTCCCATCGGCGCAATGAGCGGTTCGAGTGAAATGATCAACTCGTTTATTCTCCCATCCGCCGTTGTTACTCCGTCCTCCTCCGCATCCTCCGTTGCTCCCATTGGGGCTGGTGGTGGAGGCCTCGGCTTGGCAACTATCACAAGCACACCGAAATCACGCACAAAACCGGAAGCAACCGGTCGCGCAAGTTTGGCGATTGTGAAACCTGAATCCGACCTGAACGGTAGTGGCAGTTTGCTATTGATTGGTGAGTGGATTATTTGCAATTTTCTCAAGTCGACCTGGTTGTAAAGATTTTTTTCCATCCAGTCACAATCTACTTAGTTTGATGTCCATACAGAGTAAGACTCGTATCAATGTTTCCTTCCGAGTGTATACCATCTCTGTAGAGGGGGACGATAAGATGATCGAACAGGCATCACTACTAATTGGTTAAGCTTGACCAGTAGTTTTATATCCGTTCGTTTGTTTGCTCTAACGGGAATCTCATTGATTGGTTCTTGGGAGGCGAAGCAGTTATGGGGTGGAGTGGAGGTTAAACTTCGCGCCCCAATGAGAACATATCGAGTGTGTCAGTGAAAGGAGATTCACTTGGACCTAGTCTGATCGCAGATAGTAAGTGAGCGTGAGCATGGAGTGTGGGATTAGGTCCCGAGGGGCGAAAACAGACTGTGAAATAACGGTCAGACACTGGGGGGGGGGGAGATTTAAACCGGATCCGATGTGATACTAGCTGCCTCTGTTTATGGTTGACGAGAAAAATCTAGTGGAACAGAAAATGTTGATGAAAAATTAGAAATACGAAGAAAGAGAAAAACGTCAAGTTTAGGGGTTGGTGTAACTACTCAGCGTTCTTCAGCGACCATGGATTCGGATTTAAGAAAGAGTGACCAGTGAGGAAGAGGACCTCATATTGTTCTCGATCTGTCGGCATGGAGATGACAACGAAGGAAAGAAAACTCTGTTCCACTCATATCTTCAAAAAGCGCCCAGCTCGAAACAGATATATAAACCTGTTTGTAGCATGTGATGCAAGGACCAGTCAAGGAGGAGAGTAGACATTCTTCTGGAAAAAAAGAGTTCACATCAGCGCTCGAGTTTCTAAGGGAAACGCTGGATACTTAAGGTAGGTGAACAAACTTGATGTTCTACAACAATAAACGGAAGCACAGTTGTTGAGACACTTATTGGAGGAATGCTTGAGGTCCGAATTCAGCGTTGTGCTGTGATCACTGTGGTTTTGATCTTGACTTGTGGTGACAAAGCACAAGTCGAGCAGGAGTGTGGCTCCAACGAAGATAACCCCAACGCAGTTGGAAATCACCGAGTGGCATGACTGACTGCAGAGCGATGTTTAGGGGTACGTTGTTGCACTTTTAAAGTCGAAAATGCTGCTATGGGATTAGGAGTACTCAGTCGAGACAACAGTTTCTATTTACCATCGGTTTGAAAACGAACATGATGCCAAAGTTACATAACAATTAAAACAGGATAAAGTTTGTAGAATCCATCATATTAACTGATGCTTTCTATTCCTACTCCTCGGTCGTCCAGTTCAGAATACGAGGATAACTGAGGTCACCTCGCCCGGTCTGTTTCTGCTTCGGGGTAGCCCTCTAGTCTTCAAACTCCGCCATTGTTCGTCTTCAGCATACAGTTGGTCCAATAAACTCCAGTTCTGATTGTCTGTAAATGAGGCCTCTTGTTAGAATTTGATTTGATCATCTGATCACCCGAGCGTAGACCAGTTTGCTGTTCGTGTTGAGGGTGACGCACACCTTTGCCTAGGTTCGAGTCAGGCGATGGTTGTGCATTTCGTAACTCCTGTGGGTGGTTTGGTGATTGCTGAGAATGTGGGCAATACTCTCCTTCCCTCTCTCTCTCTCTCTCTCTCTCTCTCTCTCTCTCTCTCTCTCTCTCTCTCTCTCTCTCCCTCCCTCTCCTCTCTCCCCTCTCCTCTCCTTTCAGTGCTCTCACACAGATCGGTGTGCACTTTCCTAGAGCACACTTGTCGTAATTACTGTTATTTTTACAGCTATTTTGTTGAATTTTTTGAAAAAACGAGCTTACATCAGTCGAAGGGAGGGATGATTTCCACGTAATATGATGATTTGACGCTTCGAAGATCACGGCTTCTTTCGTTTCGATCACGGAGAACGTTTATCAAAGTATAACCTTTTCGTATCTGCTGAAACTCCTCCGCCCTACTTACCATTGAGTCCCGACCAGGGCTTGAACTCAGCCTTACTGTTCGAGCCTCACATGGTAATCTTCAGGCTATTCGAGGGCGGGGGAGTGGGGCTCTCTCAACATGTTTGTTCAGGCCAACTTGACGTTATACACCGCCCATCTGTTGCTGACTTCGGATGTTGATAACTCTTCGTGTACACCGCAATCAATGCTCGTCTTTTCACTGAGAGCCCAAGTGGGACCTGAACGCATTACAAATAACCCACGGTGCTTTGCTAACTACTTTCTTAGTTTGGGGAGCAGGAGAGTTGACTTGTCTATGGATGAGTTGTTAATCATGTCGAAAAATATCAGCTCTCATCTTGTCACTGAAAATCCGTGAAAGCTATGTACATCCTTAGTAGACAGTTTGACATTGAAATTTGCATAGACAGATTATTCTCTAACAAGTTTAGTCCACTAAGTTTGTAACCAACGCTGAGCTGTTGCATGAGACATGCGTATCACAACCCAAACACCTCATACTGTTCAAGTACGATTCTTTTTTCATAAATAATCACAAATATTGCACAAAAATAGGACAAGTTTTAACGTGTACCGCTCCACCGATTCGAGTCCACCCAAATTAAACAAGATTCACAGTTATTTGCAAGTTAAGTGATCAAAATTGACGCAGACGTCAAGTGTGGTATGCATGGACCAGTGTTCCTCCGCGGGAGATCGCACGTGTTCGATCTGAAATTACAAAAACAGAAAAATTACTGAGCACAGTTCAATAAATGTATTATTGGGACCTACACTTACATTAATAGAATAATATGGCTTCCTACAGCTGGACCACTGTACTACTCCGTAAAACGGAAGAACACTGTCCGCATTGTTATATAATCCTTCATCACAAACAAGCTAGGAGTATTCGGTTCATCGGGAAATTTCATTGGGTAGGCCATTTCGTAAAATCGCTGTTCTTCACGGCGTATCAAACTCACTCCATTATCAAAGCCTTCCATTCTACCCAACCCCGTAGGCAGGGTTACCAGTATATTGTATGCAAGAACCGGTGTTCCTCCGAAAGGCGGGGAGGATGCACGTGTTCGATGTGCAAAACATAAGGAAGAAAGCTTCATGAGCCCAAGGTTTAGTAGGTGCATCAACGGGATCTTACACTTACAGCAATCGAACACCGATATGGTTGCGAACAATCTGCTCATTACAGTGTCACCAGTAGTCGAAGGTCACGGGACATAAGTGAACCAATCAGGCGTTCGTCAGGGTCATTGTCCACTGTGTGGCTTAGCCAAATGGGGAAAATAACTAAAAACACGCCGGAAATATAAAACAGAGAGCCAGGAGGAAGGGCAGTGTGTGAACTTTGTTCAGACGATTCCCAATTCGGTTGACCTAACTGTTACACCGTTGACAGATTAGTGACTGTCATCGCCGAATGACGCGCTCGAACTGTGTTCCTTTTCAGACAATCTTCATTTGTAGGATGCATTTCGCTTGATTCAGCAGTCATTTATATTTCTCTCTGTATTACACATTTGGTCTTGTTGCTAAGTTTTATCACTCGATTAAATCGCATGGCAATTACTCATTTCTACCAACGGTTGCCTATTTTACGTGCTCCCCTAAAAATCGAAATAAACGCATTACACGTCCTGTTCCTCATCTTCTCTAAGGTTTACGTTCCTAGACCCTGTGCTCATCGGCTTGTACTAGTACTGATTTAGCCGAACTTACTCTAACTCACCTTGGTACAGATAATTGCAAGAGGGAAATATTGATGACTGTGCCAACACTGTCCTACACCAACAAGTCCATTAGCACGACCCGTTCGGATGTAACACATCCACCGGTCTTGTGCTTGTCCGCATTCATTATCCACTCTAGTCATTGATAGACTGGTAGGTTTTTTCGCTGACCGCCTAGACCCGTAAATCGGCTCTAGCCGATTCCGTTCTCAACCCAATATGGATTGACTAACCGATTTTGCATTGATCAAGCGCGCCTGGTCGATGAGACGCATTTTTACGCTCCATCCTCTCCTTGAGTGTTCATTCACTGTCGCTTGAATTGCGTTGTTTTCGGTTCATAAGGAAAAATATATAATTTTTCGGTCTGATAAGTTCCAACCGGCTTTTTGAATGCTGTATCTTTTCCATTTGCTCCCTATCCCCTTTGCCATCCGGAAGCAGTACTGAATCGATAGTGTTACACCGGATGCTTTTTCAATGCATGCGGCACGTATTCTGCTCAACCTGGTTTATCTATTCTACCACAACACACTTCGGCCGGGAACAGCATACTTTCACTCCATATTGATCCGAAAGTCGCTAACCGGCGAAATGAAGTGAATAGGATTACCATTTTTCTCGAGCGGAATGTATCTTGCTCACACTGGTTTTTCGATAAACTCACCAGTTAGATGAATAAGAAACAAGCGTTTCTTTGGATATGACATAGTAATCAAAATGCTTCAATCGAGTGCACTACCACCACTACTGCTACTACTAACAATAATGATAATAATAATAATATAAGTAACAATGATAATCGCTTTGCCACTCAATAATTCAGGAGACTTGCGGTTGATTTTCGACAATAATACGGGCTTGTTTACATCATCATTCTCAGTTCGTCAAAACACCTGAAGTCACTTTGCGAGGTACCTTTCACGGCCACCGTTGACATGGCTTCTATATGCTTTCTCTTTGCCGATGATGGGAGTGGCCTTTTTGAGTTCAGAACTGGTGATGTTTAATTGGCCATCATCGTGGGCCTCATTACATAACTAGTCGGGTTCGATTACTACTGCCGCTGGTCACTTCTCTATCCAGTAGCCTTTGATTGATCTCGGCCTCCTTCCAGAAATATTGTACTTTACCGTATAGTAAATAAATGATTTAAAAAGATTATTATTATTTGGTGGTGGAAACGTTTTCCACTCCTAGATTTGTCCTGCATAGCTCACCATACCAAGTCCCAGGAGTGTGGTTTAGAGCATTTGGTTGCCAACTCGGAGGTCCGAGGTTCGAATCCCTGCCACTACCGGTTACTTTGGTGGTAGACAGTAATCCCTATAGTCACCCATCTCGTTACTACACCTGATCTACTGAGACCTTATATGGTTCTCTGCCACTCCAAATCTCAGATTTTGATTGTCTGTTATCCCTAATACTACAGTGGGCCTTCGTGGCTGTGGGGTACCACTTCCACAGCACTCATGTGCAAGCATTTAGTAAAAAAAATAAAAAGGATCAAAGTTGTCCGATAAATTTTGTGGCTATATTGTCTAACTGCTTTTTGCCTACTAACCGAAATAAGTAATTCCCTTCATCGTCCTCTTTTCTTCCTTTGTGCGCCATCTTTCCGACACTCATTGACGTTATATGATCTCCTTTTTCGATCGATGATGACCACCTTCTCGCCGAAGCGAACCAATCAAGTTCTGGGCCGAGCGATTCGGTCGCACCGAAGACATCCTCCACGAATCCGGGCGTCGTAACTCCTCCAACGCGTACGAGTGTTGGTGGTGGTGTTGGTGGGAGTGGTCGAACGTTACGAGAGGCGATGAAACGTCACTACAAACGAGCAAAGGCGGCAATGGCTGACAATTCAACAGGTATGTCTGCGGTCAGTTTCGTCTGCTCGTTGTCACTATCCCTAATATCCTCGTTATTTAAGACACTGTTTTCCTGAATAAGAAAAGGTGTTTGATTCAGCCAACCGCAAAGTTTTCCGCCACCCAGTGTGAAAATACATGCCAGAGAAAGTCACTTCTCACTCAGCCCCTGTTTGTGTGTGTGTGTGTGTGTGTGTGTGTGTGTGTCCTGAGAGCACACACATCTTCCCCAACCGGACAATCTCCGTCTTTCTTAATCTGAAAGCGGCGTTCGATTCGGTCGATGGCACAGTTCTCTGGCGCTGCTTCTCATTGAAGGGTGTACCAGAAAAGTTTATTTCTCTTTTCCAATGCTTGTATGCGAACAGCCGAAGCCGAGTTCGTGCTTACGGCGATGTTTCACCCGAGCTCATTACGGAATGTAGTGTTCGTCATGGTTGCCGTCTCTCGCTCTTCCTCTTCAAATTTTGTAATTGAATTGATTCATGAGATAGCCCTATCCTCGTGTGAGAATAGTGGCATCGATCTTTGCTCAGCCAGTAAACTGTCTGACTTGGAATACGCGGACGATATTGTTTTTCTGAGTGAAGGTCCAAGCAAGTTGCAAGCTTTCTAGATAGCCTAAACAACAATGTAGGAGTGTTTGGGATGCGTTTTGCACTTTCTAAGTGTAAAATGCCTCTGCAGGACCGGGTTGGCTCAACACCAAACTTTGTGTTGGCAGGGAAAACTCCAGCTGAAGTGGATAAATTTTGTTACCTGGGCAGTTACATCTCACCAGGTGGACAGGTATCGGATGAGGCGTCATCGCGTATACAGAAGGCGCGTTTGGCCTTTGCCAACCTCCGTCATCTGTGGCGTCGGCGTGACATCTGGTTGTCTGTTGATAGTAGAGTGTGCCCTGCGGTGGTTAAGTCCGTTCTTTTATACGACTCAGAAACATGGCCATTCAGAGATGATAGATGAAGACTGTCGGTGTTCGAGCACCGATGTCTCCGTAGCATTGCCCGAGTATGGTGGGAACACCGTATCAACAATGCTGAGGTTGGGCGTAGGGTATTGTGAACCAGAGGTGAGTTTCTGGATCAAGTACTAAACCAAAACCCATTAAGGTGGTTGAGACATGTGTTATGCGTGTCCACCGATAGACTTCTTCAGCGTACACTGTTTTCTGAGGTAGGTAGTGATCGGAAGGTAGGCCGAAGGAGTCAGTCCATGACATAGCGAAAAGGTATGAGGGCCTTGACCAGTGGGCTTGGCCAAGTAGAGCTGTTAGGTTTCCGAGTTGGGGTCCCCGTGACCCACCTACTAAATGGTTGGAGACATTAAGTTATATGGCTAGGTGTCTCGGTCAGGGGCATAGTTGCATTCGGACTTCCTTTGTTTTCGTGATTTCCACTTATTACTTTGATTTTTTTTATCTCTATCTCTTTTTGTTTGTATTCCTTTTACCCTTTACTAGATGACGGTGGAAGGTAGTGACCGAAACCAGAGCACAAAGGTGTTGTGAGGTTAGTGGTTGGATAAAGTGAAATTGAAACCCTCGTATGAACCGCTTCCACAGCACTCAAGCGCACGCATGTAGTGAAAAAGTGATCACATGTACAGTGCAATACTTTTGTCAGCAGTTTCGTCGTTTGAATAGCGGTGTCTTCGAATTATTTCTCAAATGGTGTCATAGTATCGGATCAGCGATGTGGAGTTTAGGCGCAGCATGTTAGATACTTAACTTTGTCCGAAATCTTCCAATGAGCACGTTCGTTTGTAGTGATTCATAATCACGGCTGTTTACATCACAGTGCGTTGTGACAATTTAAGGGATCTAACCAATTAGACGAGTGGAATTGACAGGAATTAATGATCACAACCATTGGGACTCAGGCTTTATTCTAGACCAGTTGTAGATTTTTTCACACGTTTTGTGTCCGGTTTTGTTTGGTTTAGGGCCTGTTGTAAGGCGGAGGGTGAACTGGGGTGGCTGAAGAGCACAGATTGTTTCTGAACAGACGAGGGACCTTGGAGACGGATTCCGATAGCCTCTGTGGTTAGGATGCAAAGTTTCACTTGGATTGCCGACGCAAAACACACGGGGTACGGAGAAGCCTCAGACACGTTTACTGTTTGGTTATTCTTAGCTGTGCGAAACCACGGCTCCAGTGATTGACTTAGCTGGCCCCGTGTTTAACCGTTCACGATGGCTCTCGCGAATGCGATCAGATGTGCACCTGGTCATGAGATCGATATACACTACTCGACGGGAACAAGGTAATGAACATACATAGAATGAGGGTGTAGAATCGGGTAATTTGTTCTTTAGCCGCAAAAAATGCTGTTGACCGAGGTTAGATGCGTAAAGCGTTTTGTTGGTGACGCCTGACAATTTTCTGTGCGCAATGTCTACCAACATGTTGTCTTCAATGGCGAGGATATATACTGGCCTCCCTTCCGCCGCAATGTTTTATCGGATTTCCGCCTTCATCTCCACCATAGTATGGACTAAATGGTCAGAGTAGTAGTTTTTTAAAGATGGAAATTCTTTGCACCTTTCAGGGTTATTCTTCAACGGCTTCTTCCGTGAATATTCGAATTAGGTTACTTTTAGTCTAAATAAGAAAAAAACTGTAGACCCGAATGCACTGTCTATTCCACGTTATCTTCCTGTGCACTGACTGACGGACTGAGTAGTCATCTTCGCTGCGACTCATTCGAACGTCTTGGAAAGCCATTTGTTTGGTTGCCTCCGTTTCCAATGTATATTGTATGTTTACATGAACTGAGTTAAACTTTCTTTAGTGTTTGACCTATGCGGTTTGAGTAATCAATTTTACACCGAATTTCATCTGCATAGCTTCTGTGTAGACAACAGCTGTGGATTGATGATTCAGTTGGGCCATTTTCGAACTTTCGCATGAAGAGATCGACCAGTAGAAGTCCAAGTGAAGGGACCCATTGCTGGAACATCATTGCTGGTGTGTTCACTCACTATGCTGGCACAGGTGCCCTCTTTTTCGGTAATTTGTGTGCAACAATCAGCGAGGTGTTCGGGAAGTATCCGTTTCTAAGGTAATCCTCATGAATCGGACGCGTTTATTCCCACCAACACATTCGAATGTGGTGTCTGCCAGCGAGTTGATACCGGTATTTACAGTTCTCTCATTACTTTTTTATATTCTTTTTCATTATTTCCGATTGAGATTGCCACTAGGAGATGGCAACCAAAGCCACCACACCCAGTGCATGGTTAATGGTTGTCTGAACTGAACTTGTACTTTTCCTTGATGTGTTCTCCGTGCTGGTTTACCCGGTTATCTCGAGATGAAAGTGAGCAATTCGGACCGGAACACTTGCACTCGATGTTTCCGGTTAACTAGGCTAACAGTCGAGTTTTCGTCCCCGATTCCTTTAAGAGACGCGACGTTTCGTCTATTTGGTTTTTTCCCAATATGGAGTCGATCGAGAGTCTTATTTCACACTTTGTTATGATGAAAACTGGGAAAAATGCCAAATGTTATTGGTGCAGCAGCATTCTTTTACTCAGTCTGATGCATTGTGTGCGTGGGTTTTTCATGAGTGCTTTGACTTTCAAATTGCAACGTGAATGACCATATTTTGTAACTTTTTTAAGCCGCGACAGGCTTTGGGTTCGTTTCGATTTAGACGGCCAGTGGATGTGCTAATTTCTGTTGTTGTTTACAAGGATAATTAAAATAACTGACACGAACGAAAATAGCTGTCAAAATATAACCACCGATAGATGGACAATGTTAGAGCTACAATCCGGAAAATGTACTAAATAACAGGCCGTTTTTTGGTTGCCATGCCTTAGGACAATAGTAAAACTATGAAACCATAACCAAACTGCTCATCTGCATCGAAGATATCCAGTTCCCTTTATTCCAACTCTTCTTCGATCAGAGGATGCTATCACGTGATTCGTATGCGTTCAGTCCATTGGACTTAGTGACGTTCATCGTCGCCGCGCGGTCCATAGTTGTTTTCGGGCAATAGACTATTTATTCAATGAATAGTGTACACATTCCACAACAGTAGTAAAATAACACCCACCCTCTGCAATTTCCACTTCCCCTTCCTAAATTGGGGTATCTCATGGTCAGATCATACGCGATCAAGTTCTATGCGTAACGTGGTTCTGAAAATCCTCAGTATCATGAATGGGTCATATGTATTTGCCTTCTTGTGAATACCGGCACAGAGCATGTTGCCTGATGACGAGGCGTCGTAAATAACCGATTTGCGGGGACACTTGTGTGCGTCCAACTAGCACGCGTCATGTTCCGGGTAGAAAACCTCTTTCAGAAACCAGGTCGAACTTTGCATCATCTTCATCAACAGCAATTGACCAATAACATTGACAGTTTAGAAACTGAATTCATCGCACTCAAGAAGACAACGACCTGTGCAATCGAACATGAAGGCGAACGCGATTATATTAAGCGGGGAATGCTTTTGAGCGAGTGACCGTTTTGATATCAACTGGACCGGTTGTTATATCATGTATTGTAAAAGTTTGGTAAATCGTTCAGAGTCAGCCCGGATAGCCTTGTGGCTAAAATGTTCAACTCACAATCGTTCACCCCCGGTTCAAGTCACATTTTGGGCTTGTTGGATGTGCACTACGTCTGGTGATTTCTGGCAAGGATGAAACAGCTGTACAGCGCTCCCATTATTTTCATTGGTGAGTCAAGCATTCACACGCCACGATTAATCTCATAGTGTGTAAAAACCTAATCTCCCATCACTCATATATTTATGAAATTGGATCGACTCACTTGATGCACCTCTGATTCGTACCAATAAATCAAGTTGATTTGGACTTAGAGACACGTTCCTTATGGGACTAGTGAAGCAGACATGAACAGGCGTGAATAGAATGGACTAGTAAAATATCCGGTGATAGGGTAAACTGATTTAGAAGTGAAATTTTGCAATATGGAGGCTCAAAAACCATTGGGAAACTGGCGATGTCATTTTTCAAAGGGTTTATAGAAATGTGAAACTTACCCGGATGTTCACTTTCTACAGTGGGTGGGGCATTTTTCGTACATGTAACCGGATGAATTTCCCCGGCTTGCCGGATTCACTTGGGGACATGGTTGTCAGAAGATAAGCAGTTGTGTCCAGTCCAATACATGGAAGAAAGATATGAAGTATGACCGGCGGTCTTGACCAAGTAGGGCATGTTAGGCTTTTATAGTGCGATCCAAGGGTCCACCCACCCCGTTGGTAAAGTCATTGGGGGTTATGGGATGTTTTTTTTCATTCATACTATTTCCTCATCTATTAGATACCATTATCTGTAGTCCTCTCCAAATTTTTTTTCTCATCCAGAACAGGAGTTATATGTGAACATATGTTTCCGTTGATTTCATTCTCAAGCCATTACAATCATATTTGAAGAAAGAAAGTGGTTGCTCGAATTGAACTAAATCCGCATCCCAAATTCCCATTCTCCCATTTTTCTGGCTTTGATCTTTTAGTGATGAGCTTGCGTTTGTATCTTTCTTATTCCTTCAGCGCTTTTTGGGCTCAGTTGTTCATTGTCTGATTGAATTCACAAAAAGGCTATTAGAAAAATCCGGCCTACTTTGACGCATGATTTTTACTTCATTTTAATATTTCTAAACTGTCTCGGTGCAGCAGACAGGATTTCTGTTTTGCATAAGTATGTAGAAAAAGTTTCAGAGAGATAAGAGAGCGTCACTTAAATACTTCGTTCGATATCCGCAGTTTTTGATTAAGTGCTTCGAAGACCTGAGCTAAGAACTATGACCCATCGTCCGAAGTTACACCTACCTGTCGTGTTTTTTGTGTCTTCATTGTCCTTCTGTAAACTGGCCACTGTTAAGATCGTCCACCAAACCTGGCGCACCGTACCAAATGAAGTATTCCAAAAGTCATTAGTAGCATAACACTCCTCTGACGACGGCACAAACAGGGAAGATATACTGCTTGATTCTCCTCGAGAGCACCCAACCCAATCGCGGATGCCGGTGAGCATAATGTTCTACGCCTAATACACCATACATGGTTGGTTTGGAATCAGGATTTAGCCATCTCCCCTAGTCAGCCAACCCGGTGGAGAGCGCCAGGCATTGACTTTCGTCCTCTCACTTTAGTGGGAACACCTCTTTCACGAGAAGGCAGTGAGCAGGATTCCCTCAACAGAAGCAGTGCTAGACGCATGGTCATTTTGGAGCATTTTGAGAGGTTTTCAGGACGAGTAGACATCTCTGAGCCTGAAACACCCACCCTTGACCATACAGAGGCAGCAGTCTACCGGCAGGTGTCTGCAATGGGCAGTCGTTATTATTTAGTAGACGGTCTTTTTGCATATCGATTCCACAGTTACTTCAAAGCGCACTACCTAACTACCAGCAGTGATTGAGTGGTACCATATACCACTGTCTAAAATCACGGAATGCACAGGTTCGAACTATCCGGGAATCACATCCGACAGTAATTCATCGTGAATGCATCACGCCGCGTCACTCAATCAATTCATCCCCTCCCCCAATCACATGTCAACTCAGATCCAAAAAACAATCGATCATGCGTGGACAGTTCATAAAATCGGCCGAAACCCAAACAATAATGCGAATTGGCATCCTAGCAACCAAAATCGACCAGTGAGGACAAAACCGAACTATAGACACATGTGTCAGTGAGTTTCAGGAATTGTCTATTTAAACCTTAAAAATCGGATTGCCTACATATAAGTGAACATTACTCAAACTCTGTCTGTGAACTCGTTCTGGTCATTCGTTATAGAGTTGGTACAAATAAGTCGCGAGACGCGGCGCGGTGGGGCGCAGTGATGGTGTACAAATGTCATCCACCGGAAATAGCACTTTGACTACGAAAGTTGCAGCAGAAGAGGCGGTAGTTTTTGTATGAACACATATTCAGACGTGAAAAAAATTTGTGTTAAATATTCACCCACTTTTCTGATTGTGTTTTGGCATCTCTTGCTTCAAAATGATCATAGACTTCCTGACACTCGTTTTGCTGTTACCCATCTTTTTGCAACCGGATTCATGAATGTTGATGATTGTTTTCCTGTGTTCATGAAATTTGTTGGTTTGTTTATCTGCGAGGTCGCATCGATCGAATTTGTGAGCATGATTTTCGGATCACATGTCCAGACAGAACAAATATTTCGTTACGTACCAGTGAGAGTAACGCAGTCTTGACATTAAATGGATTGATCAAATTCCGTCTTTTTCCCGGGAGGGGAGGGGGTGGAATAACTGCAGGAGATTGTCATTTTCGTGCGTGAAAAACCGCCGCTTTTGCCGTTCTGTTTCGCCTCTCCTCAATTTACTAACCAATACGTCCAGCGCGTGTTAGCAACCTGGACGCGATCGATGTGCAACCGATTGACTTGAACGATTTGTCATGTGATCATTGATGAGATAGATTATTTCTCTTCGTGTCCATGAACGGGCAAACGTACGACTGCACATTCTAGGCGTACGCCGGAGAGGGTTCATAGGAATCGCGTTCTCCATTCTGAGGGAGGGGTGGGGAGGGGGCTGTAAATCGCACTGTTCGCTTCCGGTAGTTGCGCATAAACGGATCTGTTGTTCCGTCTAATCGGACGGTGGTGAACATCACAGCTTTTGGTGGGAATCACTAGTTCTGCTCCAAGATTGTACACACGAATGTGTATGTTCTTGATAATCGGCTAAGCTAAGCGCTTGCTTTTGAAACGTGATTTATCCCCCGTGGGGGTGACAAGACCAACACGCAGTAGCACGTTAGATTTATCTCTGTTTGTAAGATTTTGTGTTCTTAGGTTCGGGATTGGCCACTCAAATGACTATGAAATTCTGTGTTTGCCAGTTATGAAAACCTAACCTTTTAGTCTGTGATGACCATTGGCAAATTCTTGATACTACTACTGAGTTTACAAATTCGACCTTTTGACTTTTATGAATTGAAGTTCAATCATGCATTTACATGGTACATTACAGCTTTGGTTTTAAAAGTTAGTGAGAACCGGTTTGGTTTTCAATTTTTTCATTTAATGCAACATTGTATCATTCTTCATTGTATTTAGTTTTGAGTATGCGGACTCTTCAGTATATCATGATTGTGAGCCCAGTATCACTGTATATTATTAGAATTCCTAGAGTGTCCATTTTGTAGTCACTCTCTTGAGCGATACAATGTTTTTTCATCCAGGTTGAAAGGGCGTCTTGATTCGCATGACACGGTCCGTCGTGTCTTCTCGTGGCCAGTGTTAAATTGTGTAATGATGTCGGAATCTTTCTCACAGTTTGATCAGCATAGTATTCGTCGCTCTCGTGACACTTCTCTTTGGACATGGCATTTCTTCTGTGCTTAATTTGAGTAGCTTTTGTTTTGCTTTTCTCCTGTTCATTGTTCTATTCGGTTTGTGTCCCGCTGTGATCCCATCAAGTCAGAAGTGTGTTTCAATCAATATTTTTGAAAATTGGTGTTGTATGCAGTTCACGCTAGTGTCTTTTAGCGGCTCCTGATCGCCGAGCTTGGCTGTTAGATCGCAAACACATTTTTTGCGGTAGTACTTTTCTCTGCTAGTTTGTTCCTTTCGACTTATTCTTACTGCAGATTTCTCATTTGATTCATCCTATGAAGTGTCCTGGATTCTCATTTTGACCAATCATGTTGAATCGTTAGTTCTCGTCCCACACCGCATCGCTTCTTCCGGTCACGCCCAGACCATGCGAATAGTGCACGTGGAGAATTGCGATGACCAGGTCTATGAAAAGCATGCCATAGTCGTGCGAGACCGTGCAATGCGATTATCGCGGTCTCATTGGGTGGGGAGGCGTGTGGGGGGGAGCTATTCGCACATGGACGAGCAATATTGGTGCTCACTATGTGTGTGTGTTATCCTCATACGCGGGGCAATGCCTCGGAGACACCGATTATCGCTCTTCCGTAGTGCGGACGGAGAAAGAAACGTACTGTGTTCATTTTCGTTTGATCACGGTTTCTCAATTGTCAGGTCAACTTATCTAATCTTCCTCGTTTACCATCAAATTTGGTTTGATTCTGAGCCTGTCCAAGTGTGTCCAGTTTTTTACAGTTGTCCGTGGTCTTTCCGTTTTTTTAAATCTATTATCAGCATTGATGTTTTAATGGGAAGTAAGATGTCACATGTTCGGTGATACCTAAATAGTCAAATCGTTGTTGCCATGTTGGTGGTAGACAGTAGTCCACTGTCGTCCAGATGATTACCACACCCGAACCATTGGGACCTCATGTGGTTCTCCGCCAATCCAGGTCTCATCTTCCGATTGCCGGTTATCCCTACTGGTGCAGTGAGTTTTGGGGTCTATGGGATACATGTTCCTTCCACTGCACTTATGTGTAAACGCGTGATAAAAAAACCAAGTGGATTGTTGCAGACTTGGTAAACTGTTCAGCCATAGCCGCTCGCATTATTAGAGTCGATCGCTGTGCACGTCACAGGTTGTTGGCATCCAAATACCATGTCGAATGAGCGCTACATCATGCAGTGCTGACACGAAGCTAACTGTTGAGAACAAGCCCCCGGATAGCTTAACGATCGAGGTGTGTAAGTCTCACAATCATGCATCTTGGATTGCAGTCCCTGTGGAAACTCAGATAACGGCGGAATATGGATGGTCCCTAACAAGCCATGTGAAACACCTGTGTAGTGCTTTAATGTTTTTTCAACTGTTAGTTGTGTACTGCTACCGCATAGTGCGTCGTTTTCATAAACAGATATGTTGTCTCACCAGTTGTGAAGGCAGATCCCACATGACGTGGGAATTAAGTGTAAAAAGACGCAGGAAGTCTGCAGGAACAGGGATTACCTCGGATTTTCCTGATTCATTGCTTTGAAACCGCACTGTTCATGGGTTGAAGGTATCAGTGAGCTGCATTGTTCAAAAGTGTTTCATTGAATCAATCAGGCATCGATCACAATCCTATCGGTGTTGCTGCTCATACAGGTCCGAAATACTTCTTTCGACTCTACCAAATGAGCTTCAAACCTAGTCCAAGAACTTTCTTTCGACATCGTCTATAACTAGATCACCTGTTTTCTTTTTCAAGTTTTGTCGACTTGTCTTTCTTTCCGAACTAAGATCTGCGTAGAGCACTCCATCACGATTCTCTTGGGCGAAAACTGCAGTTCACCGACAAATCAATCAATCGGGGCTTATCGGATATTCGTTATTCCACTATCCGAACCTTTGAAGTAGTAAAGTTTTGCTGTTTCAGCACCATTTCTTTTTCGGCTGTTTATTTGCTTTTTACACTTTGAGTTATTTTGATTTTCAGTGGATATGATACTGATAAGAAGCAATCGAAAACCGGGGTACTGAATCGCGAGGCTGTGTGACTGAATCAGGTGAACTGACCTTATCAAGGATCTGATCATTATTAAAGCGAAAAAAATCAAAATCATTATTGTACTATCTCGGTAATCGTTATAATTGTATACAGACAACCAGTTCCAGTTACAGATCAAATCCCGTTTGCCCACATGAGACCCACGTGTAACCCCAACACGCTGTCCGGACTGGGTCTCGGCGGTGTATTTCAGATCAGCTCGGCAGGATAATCATGCAACCCCATAGCTATTGTTGTCCCTTCCAAGTGTCCGATCGTCAACGATAGTGATAGACTGTTTTTTTAGTGAGTGAGATGGGATAGGAAAGTATTTTAACTGTACTGTTCTCATCCCGACCCGGTTTCCGTTTCCATGTTTAATGGCCGCCGGATAACAACGACGGTTCGACGTGGTAAAACTCCCGTACTTCAGGCGTCTAGTTTGACTGCGTGACAGCAAAACACTATCACCAACGCGGTTGACCGTCAGTCGTAAATGGTTACAAAAACTAAACTGAATACATTATGAAGGTCGTTGAATCACCGGTGGTCTATTCTTTCTTTACAATTCCGGCTAGATGGATAGCAGGTTTATGAATGTATTGTATGATTACTCCGGAGTGCTTCAGGCTGCGGTTCTCTTATTCCATTCCTACTTACATGAGACTACTGCCCGTGCACCTTATCTTCTTCATTAGAATTTGCTAATGTTATTTTTGTGTCGACACTGATGACTTTGGGCAGTTTCCTGATGTTTTGACAATAAACCTCTTTTGTCGGATTAGCACTTCAGAATCTCAAATTTTCCTGAAATCACTGTTTACACCAATCCCCGATGTGTTTTTTTCTGTATTCTAACTCATGTCGATCAGTTGCAACGATTTTTTTGCCGCTGGCTTGAATTTAAACCATTTTGAGTCCAACAAAGCAGCACTCATTTGTGCTCTCTGCCTCTCATCGTCGTCTCATCTTTTTCTCCGTCAGAGTTTTTCCAACAGAGTTTCACAGTATCGTAATATGGGTGACGAATAATCAGCCGAATGGCCTCATACGGGGGCATGAATGCAACGCAGAGAGATATCGTGTTAAATACAAAAGCCTGCTGGTACTCCATCTAAACAGGGCTTATTTGGGCGGTGGCCCCCGCAATAACAGAATAATTGGATGGATTACCACCATCGACCAAGAAATCCGACCAGACACCTCCTGGAGGTAGCTGATTGGTAAAGTGTTACAGTCGGATGGAAGGTTGTACGCTTTCCAATCGGGTAATTGGACGAAAAGTGCTCATGCGAGAGTGTGGTGTTGAGAGAATACCCATAAGCTCTGGGGCTTACTCTACTGCTAGTGGGAACCGGCAAACACGACCTGAAGACCCTAGCAAGTCAGACCTGGTAACACCCCGGACGACAGCGAAGTGCTGTCTTCCATCAAAGTTGGCGGGTTTAGACCTCCATCAGTCGAATTATCGGTCAAAATCTGTGAAATGCCCCTAACTGTCTGCGAGCTTTTGTACACAGTATTTTTCCGAACTTCATGCGTCTAATATTCAAAGATCCGATGACTTATCATCCCCACCTGCTTATCCAACTCCGCTGTTTTTCTTTTATCTCATCTGTTCCGAAGCAATTTCAACAACACTTCTTGTTTTCTGGGTTGCAACTTTCGTAGTCTAATTGCTTTTTCCGGCAGACGACATTTACGCACGGTCGTTCCGCCTCGCGATTCATTTGTACCAACTCTATGACGAATGACCAGAACGAGTTCACAGACAGAGTTTGAGTAATGTCCACTTATATGTAGGCAATCCGATTTTAAGGTGTAATTGAACTACTCGTGAAACTCACTCACACATGTGTCTATAGTTCGGTTTTGTCCTCACTGGTCGATTTTGGTTGCTAGGATGCCAATTCGCATTATTGTTTGGGTTTCGGCCGATTTTATGAACTGTCCACGCATGATCGATTGTTTGTTGGACCTGAGTCGACACGTGATTCGGGGGGTGGATTGGTTGGGCGACGCAGTGTTCAGGTTGAATTCGTGTCTTTGTTTCAGCAAGAACTTGGCTTGCCACAAGATGGTTGCAAGCACGGATTGACCTGAACAATCTTCGGTTTTTTTTCATGACTCTGTGACACAGAGTGGATGACGACCGGACTGTTGGTGAATTTCATATTTTCTTTTTTTTCTACCTAGTTGTCAATTACTGCGATGGTGATTATGTGGGTTTTTTTTACCTCGGATGTGAACGTTTCTGCTTGTCATTCGGTTGTCTGTAGAAAATTCCGCATAGGTTTTGAAGCGATGCTTTTTGTTAGGTTTGAGTAGTGCAGCATTGCGGTGGATTGTGCAACGTCGGCTCTCAGTACGCTGTCCGTTTCATCCGGTTTCCTATGCATGATCAATGGTACATATCCACTCAGTGAATTCCAACTAGCGTTCAATTATTTCGGATGTTGGATGATTGCCAGTTAATTTTTCAACCACCGTTATCGGCTTCCGAAGACATGCTTCATGCCAACACTGTTATTTTGTCGTTATTCCTTTTCGACACAATGTTGAAACTGGTTGACACTGTGAAAAGGGGTGGGGCATTCATTTTCTCATCTTTTTTTTTTACGAAATTTCTTGTTTTCCGGGCACAGTTGATGTGTGCAACTTTTTGGCGAGCACGTTCGCATTCCTGTGTGTCACTTTCTAAATGCCAAACACACGTCGCAGTCGGTGCTTTTCGGGATGTTGTACAGAGAGAGCTACAGTCCAGAAATATTTGTGGACATGGAAATAAAATCGAAAAACGAAAACACACACGTAGTTGTGTGTAAATCAACTCCAATTTGTCACCATCCTGGGAATTGGACTAAAACTCGAACTGGTAGGTGACGTCACCATCGTCAGCGAACCGGAGACAAACAAAGGGGCACCCGCACGCATAAACACTCCGTGCTATTTCGTTCCATACACACACGTGCGCCTTGGAGCTGGCTGCAGTGTACAGAAGCAACGGTCGCCAATTAGTCCTGCAATCCTCCGTTGTTAATGTCATCTATCCGGACCAAAACGACTGACATTCTGTGTGCTTAATCCACCATTTCATTCGCTTAGTGGCATTTGACTTCCGTGTTTTTTTCTTGGCCTGGTAGTGAGTTGCATGAGGCCCCACTAAGACAAGTGTGGTGTTGAGCCTGGTGACAGTGATTTACCGATTGCGTTGAGGTCCGGGTCCTCCCACAAATCGATAGTGAAATGTATCAATTATACAATCATCGCCCTAGTTACGATAGTATTTTCGTTTGCTTATTTATTTTGCGCTCAGTCATCGCCCGTTAGAACGAACTGATTCGCTAATAATGTTGACAATTCCCATAAATCTGTCAATCTTCCTGTTTCTTTTCTCCTATTCCTCGCATAAATACATCTGCAAATGGATACACTCCTTAGAACCACAAGAGAATCATGATTTCATCATTGTGACTGCCGATAACACTCAATGGCACTTTGAGGCGCCGAGCACGGCGATCCGAGATGAATGGATTCAACAAATTGATGCTGTAATTCATCATCGTCTGCGATCCGGTGTTGTCTCTGTAGTGCGCAATAATTCCACATCGGTGCATCCTTCGGATACGGCGACATCAGCTGTGTTCACCGACCGTATCATACCGCCACAGACTGGTCGACTTGGGAATCGACCACTGAGCACCGGTGCTGCTGGTAGTGGCACGACGGATGGTCTTTTCAAACTGGGCGGTGGCGAAGATGTTTGCGGTCAGGAAGAAGTACTTCAACGACTGTCTGCTCTGGCCGGGAATGATTGTTGCGCAGACTGCGGTGCACCCAGTAAGTCTTTTGACGTGATAAAGTGTTTTAGTTGACTAAATCTCGTTCACATGGCTGACTAGTAATTCGCGCTCATTGTTTTCGCAGTCTCGATAAACGGATGTTCAAATTGCGTGAGTTGGTGCATGTACTGGGCGCTTCCTCGGATTAGTGGTCCCGGGAATGCGATTTTTACTGTGCTTATTAGTGACAGGATATTGAGTAACACGCGGGATCTGTCCGTACCAGGAGTAATTAAACAGTTTAACTCTCTGAATATCGATTTTCCGGTAACGAGTTCTAACGGCGTCACAGCCAGGGAAACTTGAGTTGTAAGCAGCGCTTGCCTGTCGCCCGGATCTTCATCAAGTTTAACCTGCTGGGTCCTTGTGTGTGTGTGTGTGTGTGTGTGTGTGTGTGTGTGTGTGTGTGTGTGTGTGTGTGTGTGTGTGTGTGTACGTATGTACGTATGTGTTATTCTCCTCTCTCTACGCATCTTTGTTAGTTAGCCTCAACAGTGTAGTGAACTCCTGTAATTACGGACGTAGCCGATAAGCTACATCTGTGCGCATTTATGGATTACAATATGCATGAGTTGATGATTAAATTTGTCATACAGAGCCTTATGATTGGGTTCCGCGACGTCTCTCTAGTTGGCCTCGGTTTCCCCTGGTACAGGCAGTAATTCCTTTCCTTATCAATTCATCTTGCGGGTGCAACAGTGTTGAACAAAAAATGTTCAGTAGAGCACGTTTTCAACGTATGTGTATACATTCCTACCGTTTTTTATTAAATATTTCCGCTTGCGACTTCAGCCTTCTGGTCCTTTTGGTTGGCACGGACTAACCCACAGACAACTGTGTGCGACTAACATTTGTGATTCCCTAGTGCACTCTTCAACGAATAGTGTCCATTTGCACCCGCGGACTGAGGAGTACCGGGCACACATACCTGATGAACGGAAAAAACCGCAAAACTTGTGTGCTTCCGGGAAATCCGGTCTACCCATCTCCATGCTACTTATTGCCATTGTAGCAACTATCCCGACTACTTGGGCTGTCAGTCTAGCAGAAACTTGGTCTCACTGACTTTACGCATGATGTGGGCTGTACACGGCTACGTGCAGTAGAGCAAATTCCAATCGAACAACCGTGTTTATTGTAATTTCGTGGTTCCATACAATACAATATATATAAATATATAAAGGTAAATGATTTAAAGCCAGATGAGCATCCAAGAACAACAGTACAGAAAAGTATCCGACAAATCGGGACAGTGCAGTCATGAACGGTCCACTGTATCGCACCACGGTCACGGTACAAGCAGTAAATCAAGAAGCTTTCTGGCTAACATGAAATGGTAGTTTCAGTCACAGAATAAGAATATAATCTATAGTTAGAACATACAAAGAAGTTGCCGTTGTCAAAGTACAAATAGTAGCAGTTGGGAAACGACAGGAGTGACATGTGTCAGTGTGAATGGATCAACCCGGCAATCGGTTTGTTTTTGCCCCAGATGTG
The DNA here is from genome assembly GCA_948099385.1 of Fasciola hepatica. Classification (NCBI taxonomy): domain Eukaryota; kingdom Metazoa; phylum Platyhelminthes; class Trematoda; order Plagiorchiida; family Fasciolidae; genus Fasciola; species Fasciola hepatica. Next base: position 11,705,784 of record CANUEZ040000048.1, on the reverse strand, counting down.
CGCTGTGGTCTAACGGTGTAGTTCAGTGGCAGCGGGGATGCGGTGGGGTATTTCAATCTGCAGTTGTCAGCGAATTTATCTTACAATGCAAATGTACAGTCATAGGACACAAGAGTCAGGAAGCTCAACGTGGAATTTTCGTGCAACATACATAAAACGTAAATATGAACTGTTTCAGTGTATTAGAAGCGGTGTAATTAGGTCATCAATGCTCGAGGTCCATGATACGTGTGCACGCTACTCATGAGTAGAATAAGTGAGAATGTCATCAGAATACAAATTACCAAAGTAATTTACCGCTATATATATATATATATATATATATATATATATATATATATATATATATATATATATATATATATATATATATATAAGCATAATAATCATAATTTTGATGACAACTATCATATGCACTCAACAAACGGACCTTCTCACCGACGGTGGTCAGACTGTCATCATGCTGAACTACAGACCCTTCCGTCGCGGGATGGAATACACGTATTGCCGTCGATAATTTCCCCCAACTGACTGCAAACCCCTTGCTGAAATATTGTAACATTATCATGTGAATAAAGAGAAGTAATAAAGGAGAGAAATACATCTTCAGGTGTCGGTCTCCAATAGTTCCGTCACCAGTCAGCCCCCCCCCCCCTTCAGTTTAGTAGTCTCTAGTTAACTGTATCCACATTCCAGTAATATGGTGTAACAATCAGAGAAAGTAAAAAAAAACATTATAATGTGACCTGACCGAATTTTTTGCCGAGCGAGGATGTTCTATCACCTATTCGGTTGAACTAGCAAGTGATGCTGATTTGCTGAATGAATAGACGGGACAGTTTCGAAGAAATATGTTCTCTGCCACCTCTTCGACAATTCTTGCTCTTGTAAGCATATGAGGTTAATTACTTGGAAAGGCTTTCCAAACAGCTCTGAGATTTTATTCTATTTTAAGCTTACATGTGATTGAATTGGAATAAAAACACCCATCATAGCCAAAAGGCCCACTTTACTGTCAGGGAAAGCTGACAATCTTGAGTACGGGACTTCATTTTGGGAGCCTTCAGCAAGTCAGATTTTGAACCAAGCCGAGCCATAAGGTTTTCAACATCTTAATTTGATGGGTCTTGGTGGAGTTCGAACATTGGGTCTCACACATTATAAAGTACAACTTTTGTCACTTAGATCGTGCTTCCATCCAGTCGTCACTTGAGACGGTGACATCCACGAAGCACATTTTCCGGTGCATTATCCATAAGAATGGTACTCAATCGTGAAGAAGGACCTCATTGTTGATTATCCTGCGCATTGTTCACCGTTCAGTCAAGTCGGAAAATCTCGCGACCGCGGTGCAGAACAAATGGTCACGTGCACTGTCGGTATACACACACACACACACACACACACACACACACACACACACACACACACACACACACATTACATACATACAGCGGGGAAGAGTGTGAGAGGCATGTGTGTGTCTGAACATCTGTCTCTCTCAGGGTCACAAGCATATGCACTTATGGGGAACAAAGAAACTAATTGGGTGATTACAGGTCCTGAGAGTGTTTGATGAACTGTAAAGAACTCGGGATTACACAGATCTCGCCGGGATTTTGATGTTTTTGGGCGATTCAGAATGAGATCAGTGGATGTCGAACCGAAGAGCGAGGAAAAATGGTTATGGGAAATGATATATACAAATTTGTCTCTTAGTCAGGTGACTTTGATACACATGGAATTGAAAAAGGTGAAAGAAGCGGTATGTTGACTGCGTATCCCGTGTACCGTATCCTAAATAAACTGACATTTTACATGCAAGATGGGCATGAGTAAACGGAATGCTTGAATCTCACAATATACGTCTTCTTTCTGATCGTATTGTGTTAACTTTATTTAATGAATGAACTGCTAAACTTCATCGGGAACACTCCAAGACCTTCTGTCACCATCATCATTACGCCAACATTTGAGTCGCAAGATAAAAGCCGCCAAAACGGAGGATGAATATCGAAGACGCTGCATAAATACCATTTTCATACTAAAAGACCCGGTGCTTCAGATGGAGCTGCACCATCTCTGGTTAAGACGCGAGCTTGAAAGAAAATCACACCCGTTTTACACAGCGGTAGCCCGGCGAGGATGAAACATGAATGGGAGCGGGGTCGCTGTATTGGAACAGTAGACAGATAGAGAGAGGTCGGTTTTGTGTTCAACACCGCAGATGACTTGGCATCTTAAGATGTTCAGCAGAAAACCGAGCACAATTTGCCAGCTTGCCCTTGAGGTCTCGGCTCACCGAACAATTAACCCCGGGGGAGTAAATAATCTTTCGAGAGATGTAGATATATCTGTCAGACTATGAAGTTTTTTGTGTAACAACGGAAGCCTTTGAGAGGTGACATTGGATAATTTGCAATCCCGTACATCCCTTTTGTTTCCTCACTCATGAAAAGGTTTGAAGTAAGATCAGCACTGTGTTTTCTTTTCTTTTCGTATTGCCAACTTGTTGATCAGCTAGTCACACTTTCTACTCAGTTTATATTGAATTTTATTGTATTGTAATAGTTTTTGTCAATTCTGTTTTTTCACCTCGCCGGACGGTGCGACCAGTATCTGAATGATTGCTCATTACGGGGTGAATAAAGTAAACAATGAAATTCATGAGAGCTCGCTCATAGGTATGTGAACTAAGAGCCAACGTATCGAAAAGTCGGACGTGGAAAATGCAAGTGGATTTTCCATTACATTTAACAATTGAAAGGAGAATGAAATCAGCTTACCAGAATTACATGAAAACCTTATCTACTGAACTGGTTTGTTCATGTGTGTATACGCTGGGTTTCGCTTTTCTAGTCCACGAGGTCTGTTTGTTAGAGACCTTCGGTGACACGTCCAGTTCTTGTGACCAATAACTCATTTATCTGTGAATTCCTTCTTCTGCTTATCTATTTATTTTCATTGCTTTTTTTCACGTTTCGATTTTGTATCACCTCGAACTGAGTTGCCATGTTACATCGGGAACTGGGACATTTGCTTGCAGAGTTATTCCTTTCCCTGTATCAGGGTTGTTTACTCTGAATGTGCGCGATTGAATTCGACTACTTAAAATCCGGTGATTTGTTGTGGACTTTAGATTGTGCCTGTCTGCAAACCGTACAACGGTGTACACATTCTGCGACGCTATCAGTTACACACTGGACGGAAACGTAGTGGCACTTTATGCAAATCTGTTTTTCGTATTTATTGATAGAGGGCGAGAGAGAGCTCGTGTCTGTCCTGTATAAGTGTGAATATTTTTTCATCGACTTGGTCCACACCATAAAATAACCAGGTTGACAATGTGGATGTACCGTTGCTCGGATGTCAACTTTCAGATCAGTGTTGGCTATTTCGCGTTGCATACCGACTAACTGCGCATGCAAATTCTTACAATTGCCGAGGGCTAGCCAATTTGAATATTGATGTAAAGCAATCTTGTGTCACGGCTACGATTTCCGGGGCTGTAACAGGTGAATTGCGCGTAGTTCTCCCCCGGTACAGACTCTGTTGGTCCACTCTGCATTTCTATCTCTTCCGCGTTAGATAGCTTTGAGGTTGGATATCAGCAAATATATATTATACTCATTTGCCCCGCATAAATGGTACCATATAGTTTGCATGGCCGGCGGTGATCAAACGGTCATCACGGGAGGCTTTCAACCCTCTTCTCTCCGGGTTCGAATCCTATTTCCGCCACCGGTCACTTTCCACAATTGACAGTCTCTAACTGGCCATGAGCTCCTTCCTAAAATATTATACCACTATTGCATAATCAGAGGAAGTAAATAAAAAGATTAGAAAAGGGATGTAAGCTGTGCTCATCGGAGCCATAAATCTATCCAAAACCTATCCACGACTAAATGTATAGATGAAACAGCTCATTATGTTGAAAACTCCCTCGATAAATGCGACATTAGTGCGCTGACTTTCGGATGAACTTGGAAAAGATGCTATGGGATCATCGATGATTCGTAATTTTTGGTAGGTCTTATCACTGGGGAGATTTCTTCAAAAACACGAAGCAGTATCCGTGCATGAGAAACTCGAGCGATATGAAAAATTGAATTCGAAGGCTTTCCTCTTGGGACACCAACCGGAGTGTTTGACCCATACGACAACGGGTTTTAACCTAACGAGAAGATATGACTGAAGCAGTTGTGCAGGAGCTTCTCCTTGGAACCTTTTCGGTGATTTTTTGATGTTAGAGCTCTGTCTTTCTGTTGTTTGCTTGTGATTGGTGATACATTTCTGGGATCTGAGGTGGAATCTTTCGAAGCGGGTCTTAGCCCATCTTTGAAAGCTCAGTATGGGAGAAACCCAGACGGTCCGTTTGTGCGTCCAGCTAACGAACATAGCCTGATCGCCGGAACGCTCATATATATATATATATATATATATATATATATATATATATATATATATATATATATATATATCAGGTGTCTGCATTTCTGCTGGCATGTGATCTAATTGGGTTTGCATCCCCACTCGACTGTACATCGGGACACCTATCCCCACCCCATCCCCCATCGCCAAGTAAAATGAGATTTAAAAATTCTAGGATATGTTTCGTATGAACATTAGAGAACGGTCAGAGAAATCGGTACAAAGTTGGGTCAACTAAGTACTGAATAGCATGCGCTTTTATGTCACAACAATATGCCCCCAAACGGTCTAATAGTGATTGTTTCAGATGTAATTTACATACTCATACACCGGTGGGCTATAACCCATAACCGTAATAGTGCACTGTACTGTTAGAGACAACCGGCAACATTGGTCGCGCAAGGCTTGCGATTTGATGAACCATACGGGGCTTCAAGCTTTCATGTATGCTAATGAGCCGAGCTGAAGCTCATCCACTCTCCATCAAAGTTGAGCACTAATGGTAAGCATCGAACTCCCATACTTGGTCAGGATGCATACTACTTAGCGACCGCCACCGCACGTGACAGAAGAAAGCGGGGCTGGGGAGAAACAAACAAACAGATAAATATCTTTCTGATCATCCAATAGTTTGCGGTCCGTTGTCATCATATTCATCGACATTTCAATTCAATCGAAGACTGAATGTTTTCCTCCCTATTTGATCAGAAAGAAATCACCGATTTTTTAATATTTACACTTTATTCTCCCTCCCTTGCTTTCTCTCTGGATCTATAATGTTCCCAAGTAACGAGATTCAGTTAACCGATCCGTAACAGAGGCTGCTTTTCCATTGAGACGTGTTCTCCTGAGGATTTGGAAAGTACACATGTAATGCTGAATGTCAACACATCATGCTTAGAACATACAACACGATATTGAGTATTTGGTAGTTCATTAAAGAGGCATCACTCTGCATTGTACAATTTTGGGAGTGCCATACAAGTACTGTAAAAGACCGGTAGCCTGATGATGAGCATTCTTCATTATTCTTATTTATTATTAGATGCCTCGTTATCACAGCTCAGTCGCGTGGACTCACTGATGAGTCACCAGCCATAACCTTTTCAGAAAGACGCCAATCAGTCGCTTGAACACCTTGTCGTTAGCCTGTTCCACCACTTCATTTGACAGCGCGTTTTATAGGTTGGTCATCCTCCGAGGTACACGGTACATCGTAAGTAGACGAACCGATCGCTGCGTTTTTAGTGTGAGTGGATAACCCTTGTGCAGTTGTTATCGCGGAAAGGAAGCATTGCACTTAGTTCCGATCCAAAATCTCCTCGAATACCACGTCTGGCGAAGATCAGGTCGCCGAAATTTTCGATATGGTACTGGAATTTCCAGATGACCATCGTACCTGGTTCCACGTAGTCCCCCAACAAGACGGGTTGCGTCCCTCTTCACCCTTTCCAGCATTGGCATTTCTGCAGCCGTACATGGGAGCACAGCGGGTCTCCCGTATTCCAGTCTAGGTCGTGTGTGGGAGGTGCACAGCACTTTGTAAGCGTCGAGTTAGAGTTGACTAAATGACTGGCTGATAGGTCCAAGGATACTCCACGCGGAAGCACTAAGTTTGTCCGTTTTGATTGTGGTTTTTAGTGACGAAACCACCAGCGTTGTTTTCACCAACAGGCCGCGAAGGAATGCCTCACGTACATGGTACATCACATTACTGGACGCTTATCAGTGTTGATTGGAAAAGGCCATGGGTCAGACCATCTTTCCTGGGCCTTGAATTTCTTCTAAAGAACAAGTTCATCTGCATTTGACATGATCACACGCCAGATCGTAGTCTTTCGCACAAATAAGACACTGGTTGAAAATTTGCCGGTAGATCATTTGTGCAAGCCAGGAAGAGCAGTGGGCCTAGGATGGATCTTCGTAGCATACCACTGGTAGCTACCCGTCGTGTCGACAGTGATTGTGTTACTCGTACTGAGAAGATCCTCACTTTGAGGAAATCTTTGATTCGTAGAATTAATGGGTCCACAACGCTGATGGTCTTTAGCTTACCCATTAGGCGGTCGTGCTGAACTTTGGAAAAGGCTTTGCTGAAGTTCACAAAGATTACGTCCGTAGGGTTTCAATTGGCTTTGGCATTCGTCTAGTATTCCCGCGCTAGTAGCAAGCTTGTTAGGCACGATCCACTTTGTCAGAAACCATTTTAATGTTCGTATTGTAGGCTATTTCCACCGATATTTTCCTGAGGTTGAGTGGCCATTGGGTGTTCCATAACCTTTCCGACCACAATTGTTAGACTGGCAGGTCGATAGACGACAGTGTCGGCCTTCGCCCCATTGTATGGTGAAACAACAACAGCGTTCTTCCATTCCTGGCGGGCTTTGCCGTTGATAACGACGCGTTGAACAATCTTGTGACTGGCTGATTTCATGCATCAACCAATTCCCTTACCCCTAAATGATGCACACCATCTGGTCCCAGGGGTGATCATACTCCTCTTTGGGTCTAATTTGAGTTTTCTAAGCTGGGCTGTGTGGGCCACAAGACATGCGTCATTCACAGTAACAGATGTGTCAACAACAAACGACAACGCTGATCGGAATACGTCATTCCTGGTACTCCGTACCAGTTCATTCATATGTTCCCACTTGTGACGATCTTCGGGGCGAAAGTAATCCATCTTATGCAAGAAAATATCCTCCTCATTCTGGTGATTAATTTTGATCTGGACGTTGTTTGTAGTGACGTGCACTTTGTAGGAGCATATAATCATCTTTTCGTTATCCTACGGTAACAACCAGTTTAGTTTCAGTAAAGTGATATTGGGTTCGAGGCGTCGCGAATGCGTTTGCGTTGGATATTTACTACTGGCAATAACGAGACAACCGTATAGTACTTCCACGGTTTCTCGACGATAGCATTGTGATGGTCAACAGGGAGAAATGACAGGTTTAAGGATGAACCCAGATGCTGAACATGAAATTCCAATACAAAACTAGTTCACACTTCACAAATCGGTCTTCTGTGACATTTTCTTTCAATCCCCGGCGGTATCTATACTATTCTTGATTTAACTCTCGGTTTGCACCAGAATAACACTACCAGCTGTAACACCAGAGAAAATTCTTAGTGCGATCGATCACGCTGATTACGACCGGTACTAGTTGCCGTTGCGCAACTCCCTCCCCCACCGCAAATTACCCCGTTCTCGCCTTTTATGGATATTGTTAATTTCGACTGAACTCACGGCATTGAATAATGATTATTGGGGGTAGAAATTTTATTCGAATACTCGTTCTGATAGATTATCGTGCCATATTTGTGAAACTTGGTAAAATGAACGATAGTTCATGGTACATCATTTTGAGACGAATGGGATCTCGCGTCAGCAAGTTGAAAATATTTATGAGCGGTTGGTGGTGCTAGCGATGGTAATATGAGTGAAAAGAATATGACGACGGACAAAATCACCTTTAATGAGTTATATATATATATATATATATATATATATATATATATATATATATATATATATATATTTCAAGAAATACTAAAGTGGTGGGGCTGGGCGGTGGTGATGGGTTAGGCCGGCAGACAGATGGATGGAACATTGCTGTCTTCTAAACTTAACAAGGTTTTCCTAGACACTCTCACTTTATTCGAATCTGCCTGTGATTCACGAGTCTGTTCCCAACTCAACCGGAGGATTGCGTCCGCTTGGAAATAATAACCAATATGTCGGGTGAAATACTTTTTAGAGAATGTGTACGGTTACCGACATGCTAGTGTTTCTGATGGGCTGATGACCAGTAGCAAGATTCATCCGCCGTCCTCCGGACACGCGGTCAGGTAAGTGTGTCATGACAGGGGTTTCTGTTAAGCCGCATCCACCAATTTGCTTCTGTCATGCTTATATATATATATAGTACTCTACGGGCGAGGACGCATGTCCAATGAAACAGCCCCTACATCGCGAAGCATCACCGTTGCTCATCGGCTATGGCTTGTTTAGCGGATCCAATTCTGCGTTTTCTTGCTGTGTTCGTAGTTGGTAGGAGCAGAACCTGTAATAGTTGCGCTCCGTTCTTTTCTTCTAAAATGCAAACACATGCAAACAGGGAGATGGGCAAGTAAAGTTACTGGGTCGAGTTAAACGCGTGCGCTGGCGTACATTCGCCTTAGGTCCAGTAAGTTCAATCGATATATAGTGATATTAATGATTCAACAGGAAGTGCACGATTAAATACCAGAAAACGTATGTACATGTATGGAAAGGATATTGATCAGTTTTTCTCGTAGTCGATGTGATGACTAAAAATCATATTCACGATCTTTTTTTCTCTCCAGAACCTAGTGACAAGCCCAGTTGTCCCCGGTTCTTTGCATAATTATCGGTTTATTCGGTTGTCGTAGGAACTTCACCGACTGGTTGCACTTTTTCCGTCTCTGTTTTATCCATCCACTCCCACACAGACCCTGAATGGGCTAGCCTTAATCTGGTCGTATTGATCTGCATAGAGTGTAGCGGAGTACATCGAGAGCTGGGTACACACATTTCCCGCGTACGGTCGGCCACTTTGGATACTTGGACCCGCGAACATTTGGCCGTGATGGCCTCGTTCGGGAATACCTTGGCCAATTCGGTTTGGGAAGCTTCGGCACCGTCTAAAGCCAAACAGTTCAAGTATGTTGTTATGTTTTTGTCTTTATCTTCTTAGTAGTCCGTAACCATGGTTCCCACGTATCATTTTAGCGAGTAAAAGGTCTTCAACAGAATGAAACAGTTCTTTTTTGAAGCTTTTCAGAGTAGTATTCTACCAGGTTGGTGCGTTTTTTTAGTTTGAAGGTATCCATAACCTATAGCTAGTCTAAATATTTGCTATATATATATATATATATATATATATATATATATATATATATATATATATAATGTATGTATATATTCACTGGTAACCCGGTAAAAATTACAGAGGCGTGGTGCCATGCAAAAACATGAAACAGAAAAATAAATGTGGAGATTCACGAGGGTTAATCCCTTAGGAGTTCGAGCACAATGTGTCACAACATAGCCACCACAGAGCACGACTTTGAGCTAACACTTTGATAGAGATGATGCCATATTATGGCTTGGCCTCCATCCCATGTAAGCATGTGTGCTGAATACTACCCTGTTGGCCAAACCGGACTAGTGCGTTGACTTGAAGTGTCCTAGCCTGAATCTTTGACCAGAAAGTCCGGCCTACAAGGCAGTACGACTGTTTATCAGGGTCTCTTAGTCCTCTGGGAACCAGGGACAGAATATTCACTTCATACGCCCTTATGATGGAGCTATGTATCCTGGGTGCCCAGTACACCCCTCCGCCACGGATCCCGGTGACCAGTGTTGGACGCCTCATACGCTACCCGTGGCTAGTTTGAGATCGAGGTTTATCCATCTCCTCTAGACTGAACGTCAGTCAGTCAACCCGGTGGAAGGCACCAAGCATTCGCTTTCGTCCTCTCACTTTGATTGGAACACCTCCTTCACAAGAAGGCAATGGATAGGACTTTCTCAACAGAGGCTGTTTGAGACGCGCAGTCATTTGAGAGCATTTCGAGAGGCGTTTAGGACGGATAGCCGTCTCTGAGTGTAAAACATCCACCCCGGACCTTACTGAGGCAGTTGGAGATGTGATTGTGCAACAGCGTGTAATTAGATCATCACCATTTGTGATCAGCAAATAACAAAAAATTCTAAATTGTGGTTTGTCCTGACACAGAGCAATGAGAAAAAACGTAATTTGGTTCTGTTTGCTTTAGCAGCAGCCAAATTAGATACGTTCCTATGGACGGACACAGGAATTATTTACCAAAGGATCGGGCTAAGCAGAGCCCCTTAACAAGTAGGAAAACTAGATTTTCGTAATAAATAGCACATTCTCTTCCATCTGAATAATGACCACGCCACTTCGCAACACCGATCCGTTCATGGAGTACTGTCGGGGGTTGGAAATGGCCATTCCTAGAGACCTAGCTACGTGCAACAATTACTTCACCCGGCGAGTTTCGTCAGACATTGGCCGCGCTCTCCTGTAGCACACATACATCCTTCGCTGAGACGATGTACTCGGGCTGCGATGGCATGGTGTACTGAAATATAATTCACATCTGCGCGCGTGGACAAAATCCGTGGCTATCAGTCTTTGGTTACCGTAGTTAGTGATATCGATCAGCGGTTAGATAGACTAATAGGATCAGGAATACTGGAATGATATATCCAGGTCTTGGTACTTCATTATAGAAGTTTTTGATACAGTGGATTGTACTCAGTATACTCCGCAGATTGGGACATTTGATGTGTATAGAGGGATACCTACGGTGTGCCTCCCCACTCCCGTAGTTTTTGTCAGGGAAGCGGTTGAGCACAGCAGGTGTCTCGTCTCACAGGTTTGAATCGGAAAGGTTCTACCACCGGTTGGTTAACAGTTGTGAAAGATAATAGCGTAGAGTGAACATTAGACAGTCTGTCACGATTTCTCAACGCTTTGTACTGTTTAATAACGTGTGTGTGTGTGGGTGTGGGTATATGTGTACAAAGCGGAACTGTGTCCCATGTTTTCCTTCTTTATTTTATAATTCTGTACTCCGCCCACCTTAAGCCCAAGTCAAGTAAATGCTTCATGTTCTCCGAGGGGTAGGTATTAAGCCTTCTTCGACCCGCTTCTCTCGTCTTCATGAGTGGCGCGCAAGGCAGTGTTCAGTGAAACGCATCCCATTATCTGTCGCTGTACGGTGTTGGATCATGACTGAGAGTATTTCCTGCTCTGTTATGGTAATCCTCAAATAAATGATATGTAGGCCTCGTGGAAACAGGTTCTTGTTAGAGAGGGAAAAGTGAGTAGGATGGTCTGCGGTCATCGGTGTGTAACATATTGCCCCTCCCGTTCAAATCGTAGTAAAGATAAGTCAGCAAGTGTTGCTGAATGCGTACTAGCGTGATTGCGATCGCCAGTATTTTGATACATGCGCTGATCTAACAGCTTTTTTCATTGGTGATTTGAACGTTAACGTGGCATCAGGAATGATTTCATAAATGAATCATAAACAATTCATTTACATTGCCCACTTCCTGTGGGCTAAACTACAAACTATCTCTAAAATCATGTTACTCATCTTCATTGTAATCTGTAGTAGTGTCCCCTAGATATGATTAAATTAATCCAGTACATTCACCCGCCGCTTGGATCAGCGCAACTCACAATAGATTTTGGTCGCATATCAAACAGTAGAAGAATAAAATGATCGTGCATTTCTCAACGGGCTTCATGGAGCAGACATTTGTTTTGTCAGTGATTTTACCCACTTTGTTCATGGCTCGAAGTTCACAACGTATGTAGAGATCAATTGAACATTCGTGTTCTAAATTTCCTATATTCATCTCCCAGGAAACCGGAACCGACTTCTCCGCGGGATGTGCGATCGGCCTGGATACAGAACAAATATCTTCGTCGCGTTTTTCTTCCCCCGCTACCGCACACCAATCGTCCGATGCAACAAGAAGTGATCGATGCTCTAGTACGTCGTGATGCTCGAACACTGCTCATGTGTCTCGCTCTGGGTGGAAATTCAGCCCCGCACCAAATACAATCGCAGTCCACGACTGCCCCCGCCAATCCTGCCAGTGGAGGAGGAGGAAGCGTAACGGACGGCGTTGGAATCAATTTGAACGCCCCGTACAGTTCGGATGATTCACGCAATGCACTACACTTTGCCGCGATCCTCGGCGATTTGGCATCGCTACAGTTACTAATCTGGGTAGGTTTAGGATCGTCGGGTCTGGCTCTCTGTTTACTTGTCTGTCACGAGGCAAATAGAATTACATCGTTTGCTAACTTCGCTCCATATATGTGGTTTCTATGGGTCAGACTATTATGTGACATCGTCAGGTGAACGACAAAAATGTGCCGGGAAGCACCCGACGGAGCCTATTGCTGCTTCAGATAACGAAATCTAACCCGTTGCGTGCGATTAGCATTGGAGTTAGTAAACCTTGTGGACTTCGGCAGTCATCGACTAGACGATATACGAGATTGCCAAGTTTTGCACATTCTTTCGTGGTTGTTGTGAGCTGCATAATTTAATCAGTCTTCCATTCATGGTCCCTTTTTATTTGATGTGAAAAAGACCTCACTGAGCCCCGTTGTTCTTTGAGTGTTGGTGATTTATATATTCTCACGTAACTTCTTGAATTGCCGTGATTCACAGTAATGAATATAGGAAACTATCTGGAACTCCAGAAGATTCCCCCAAACAAAATCCCCACAATCCCCAGTTTAATTCACTCTTGTCAATCAATCCAGCCGAGAACAAAGCAAGTTGGAAACTAGTAGAAACTGGTGGATAGTATTCTTTGCAATCTTCTGGCTCAAAATCACAATGTATTTGTTGAAATTATTCTCTAATCAAATAATCAAGACCATGATTTCAACCTCATTCCCCCAGTACTGTGGCATTAGGCCTGTGGTCACCCTATTTTATTGAATTGACCTCTGTCACTCGTCAGTTTCAAACAGACAAAGATCATTTCCGATATTTTTTTTCACTTTAAGGCTCACGATTAGAGAGTCAGAAATGTCGAAGCATAAGGGCAGCTACTGTACAAGTTACAGTGGCTCTCTGTTGACGACCCCTATCTCGGGACTGGAAGTGGTGGTAGTGAATTATTATTATTATTATTATTATTATTATTATTATCATTATTATTATTATTATTATTATTATTATTATTATCTGATATCTTGTTAGGGAACTGCACAGCAGCGGACTGATTTCTGTCTGCTTCTTCTTCTTCTTCGTCATCGTCGTCGTCGTCACCACCACTACCAATGGTACGTATTGCCTGAACACAGTCACTACGAAAAACGGAACATTCCGTCTTAGAATTTTTTCTATTTATCACATACATGCGGATGAGTGCTGTGGAAGATGCACGCCCCACAACCTCAAAGGCCAACTGCACTGTTGGGGATATCCGGCAACCAGACCCTGAGACTTGGCATGGAAAATCACATAGAGTCTCAGTATGACAGGCGTGGTGACGAGCCGGACGACAGTCGGGATTACTGTCCATCACCAAAGTGACCGGCGACGGCGGGGATGCGAACCTCCGAATTCCGAGGTGGTAGGCAAACACCCTCGGTCATCGCCGCTCTTGACAGTGTGCTTGACATCTACGATGAGTGCTGCTGCCTGGCCCTAAAGCGGACCCATAATCTTGTATCCTTCGTACCCACTGTCGTTATAATCAGAGTGATCTGACACCGAATTCCATTTGAGACCACAGTACCGAAATTCTTCTAAGTGGAAAGTTCAGAATAATATTCCTTCTCGTAACTGGGGTTCAGCAGATTATTGGCGTTGCTCGTAGGCTCGGAGAGCTACTTAATTAGATTTGAAACAATTCACTATCAACGAGAATGACATCATCGGTGTGCATTTGCTTGCGGGTTCCACAGCGAGATTCTAATAACAACTACCGCCTCATCACCGTGATAAACTTGGTGACACTTAGAATTGGTACCTCTGGCCGACGGCTTTTTACATCCTCAGGTGGCTTCCGTCTTCATGTCCTCAGTCTTCGTTTGTTACTCAGCCGTCAAGAAGTTGCTTCTTCAAGCCGCAGCCATTTTTCTGTAAGCCGTTTGATAAAGGGTCTGTGACGGGAAGTTGGTATCTGCAACTTTTATGAAATGGGCGAGATAGGTGCCCCTAAGCACATGGTTCCAGCTTCTGTCAATTAGGCGGAGAATATTCATATCAAGACTCGGCAACCATGAACGAGCTCGTGCTCCCCAACGATTCAAAGCATCAAAGTACTCAGTGAAACTTCTACCATGCATCTGACTGTATATAATCTAGAGCTGTCCCCTCCGATAAAACGGCTAGATGGGGTCCCATAAGGCATAAGGCTAATTTAGACAGGGCTTTTGAATAGTGCAACAGTCTGCAACAACCCTAGATGATGATCTTTATGAACTTCTGTGATTGGTGTAACACCGTGACTATGGTATATAGCCGTAGGTCAACAACTTGTCCCATTCTGACCGGTGGAAGTAATCGGTAAGCAGATAACAAGACAACGACCCTCCGGAGTTTGTTGCTCTATTGGCTTGGTTTATCACTTTACAATAGTTCTCCCAGATTACGGGAAACGCTTTTGTTATGCAAAAAACTCTAGAGGACCTCCCACAATGTCAAACCCACAAAACCGAGCAAGAACCATTTCCGGACCATATTTGTTTATGAATTTTTTCCGAACAAATTGTATGTATACTTTTGGCTAGGGCAATGGATAGTCAGGACCACGAGACCACAGGGTCATGCAGATCGGGTTTTATCTGAGTCAGATAGCAATGGTGATGCAGACTCCCGTTGATTAGAGTTGGGAAAGTTCCCGTCTCATTCTAAGACCTCGATGTTGTTCGCCTGCCAAGGTAACCCAGCTAGACGTTTATCTACACCAACACTGATACGGTAACCAGTTATCACGATGCTCGTAAGCCGTTTTTGTGCCATTTTGTGATGAACGTTGGAAGAACTTATCACGCGTTTCGCTCGCGAATCGTAACCAGTTGGTCTTGCGTTTGTCAAGTCGACAATAACTTACTTTTATGCGGCTAGCTTCTGCGAGAGGATGAGCCAGCTTCATGCGTGTCTCAAATGAAAGGGAACTTGTCATGAAGGGTTTTGGGAATTTGGCACGAAGTGGCGTTCCCAGCGTCGCTCGGCTTTTTGTTCTAGGTAGCAACTCTAGCCCGTGTACAACCAAGTGCTACCTGTCGGGAAACAGGAATTTTTTGTGTTGGAGGCAGGTGACTGAAGGAGCGGTTGGTACGCCTTTCGGATGGTGGTGTACCAAGTCGGGATGCCCAACGCGTCCTAGTGATCTTAGTGCATGGTTGTCGAGTGGGTTAGAGCGTTTGATTACAACCTCGGAGGTCCGAGGTTCGAATCCCTACCACCGCCGGTTTCTTCGGTGGTAGACAGCATTTCACTGTCATCCGGATCGTTACCACACCCCACCTACTGGGGCCTTATGTGGTTCTCTACTCGAAGTCTCAGGGTTTGGTTGCCGGTTATACCTGATAGGGCAGTGGGCCTTCGTGGCTATGGGGTATATACCCCTTCCACTGTACTCATGCACAGGCCATTCGATAGATGTCACCTAGACGCTGTTGGTAGCCGTTGGCCCCCGCATATCTCATCCGCCTGTGCAGGAGTATTTGTCCTCGCATGCTGGGCGCCGTCTCATCGAGGTTTTTAGGCCTCGGTTACCCTCAACCTGGATTGGCCCACCTGTCGAGCAGTTTGCCGGGGTGTGGTCGGTGATGCATGCCTCAGCTTCGTGGAGCCACAGGTGAGAGTTAGCCAATTGATGGAGACCAACGAGATAGAGAATACCCCAAGGGGCGCGACAGTCTACCAACTCCGAGGTGCTACTTCTCTCAAGCACCCCATGCACCTCAAGTTGACAATGGTCAGTGACAATCGTTCAGCTGGAACTTTTTCCCCCTGAGTCCAAGGATGGGTGTGATCCAACCGAGTGGATCTGCAGCTTAGCCATCGCCAGCTGCGGTACGTTTTACGGGAGGACCTAACCATACATTGGAAAAACGGTACGAGTTCACGACCAGAGGTTGTTATTCCCAAGCCTGCGTATATCCTATCTTGAGGAGAAAGTAGTCCAGTGGTTTGATGAAGCCCGTCGGGAAAATGTTCCTGGTTCTGGCTAGCTACTGCACGAAAAAGCCAACGAAATAACATGAATTTCGGAGTGTGAAAAATTCACGACCGACTGTTTAAATTTGCAACAACAAGACTAAAGGTCATCGGATGTTATTCTACCCTTACGTTAATTAGTTACGGTATAGAGAACGTCTCGATAGTAAAAAATATGAATGCCGGGTATTAAGTGATCCTTTTTGGTTAAGTTTACGTTAATAAACGCGAAATGGATATTTTTGGCAAAACGTCACGTTAAAAAGTATTTTATTCATGTGAATACTTCCTCTTGACTATCCACTTCTCCGGATGCAATACCTCCCAGAATGAGAAAAAGCGAGCGATCCCGACTAATGTTTCTTGCTGGAGGGACTACCACCCTGTGAATACAAATCGTACAAAAAATAATAGCCCATAACTACTTCCAATGAGACGAACAGTACCACTGTACGAGATTCCAGGGGCACTGTCTTTCGTAGGTAGCGAGAGGTCAGATGTGCAGAATCCCTTTCCCCTCTCAAGTTACACACTGTGAGCCGGCACTGGCATCACATCAAGCCTATTGTTTCCGTCTGCTTTTTGAACAAATTCTATCCGTTCAATATGCACCCGCGAACCACATGTTCGTATGAGAAAAAAGTCATACCAGCAAACTGGGTGTCTGCTTCTGTCTCCAAGCCGTTAGATGTTGTCAAATCATACGTCCAAATACGCATGACAACGGTCTGTCCAACCCCCAGTCTGACTGTTTCATTTTCTGGTGCTCAATCCAGACTCTTTGCACCTCGGTGGTACGGTCTTCCGTGTTCATGGTCACTAAGTGTTTTTCTGGATCGCCCTTAAGTGTTTGTCATTTTTATCTCTAGCAAACAGCAAACAACCTTTATGCACTACCGCACTTTGCAGTTTCTCTCTCTCTCTTTATCTTGCTGTCTTCTTGATACTGTTCACTTACACATTCACTTCGTATGAAACAAGAATTATTTATGGTCATTGTCTAGACGACTAGGTGATAATAGCAGCAACCGTGAGCACACCTTGTGTCAGCGTTGGTAACTGACATCCGGCTGGACCCATACTCTGTTTTGTCCTATCGCGTCGCTCTTGTACAGGTGACGGAACATGCTGTGTGGTTCTTCACCCTCAGGTCATTGTTGAATACTCATGAGGATGTCAACTTTATCCAGCCGGTGTTGGTCACGCTCTTGGGTTGAACCTCCACTTCAGTGTCCGATTGTGTGTGTTTGTGTCTATCTCTCACTGTGAACTATTGTGGTTCGTCACTCCCGTCTCAAGGCCAGTTATTGTTTGATCTTGATGATCACTCGTTGTTTCGTTGTGAACACTTACCGTTCGTGCTACTTTGGCCACATAACTGTCCGTGTGTTGAATTTCCGTGCTGCAGGCAGTGTCCCGAATAATTGGCCTTACGAATTCCCCCCAAACATCTGTTTGCCTGACCGTTTCCATCGGGTGTTCATCTCTCTTTTAGTTCTTTATTTATTCAGAATCGTATGAATCCAGATTACGCGTGTTTCCCCATTTCCCACGCTCTGCTTCTACGATTGTCTTTGGTCGAGTTAATCGATATCAGCGACCCCGTACCGTATTCATATTACTCCCTCGAATTTCATGACCTTTTCCAGACGGTACGTCGCGCAGATGAAGGAGGTAATTGCATTTTGGTCATGAATAATAGAACATTGACACTGAATGGTCAATCGTTCCACGCGAATGATAGCCTGCCTCTTGGTGTACCCTAACAGGTTTCCTCAGCCTTCATTGTCTGCTGGGTGAACCGAATTTAATTTATTCGGTCTTAAGTGGGATGGAAAGGCAGGACAAACAGGTCAAGTGGTCCTGACCGTGTAAGGCCTATGATATTCTTTGTTTACGAACCGCCCTGGTTCAAACGGTCTGCCTAATCGATGTGTGGTGACCTTAGATGAGTGAGCCAAGTGACAATTTAGTCTACGAAGTTTTCCCTATAGTACTTTCTAGGCCCCTTCCAAATGAGGAACGGCTTGGAAACTGTTTAGAATGAAACAGCTGTGAACTTTTTTCCAATCTTCAGAAATGATGAATTCGGTAAACGTTAATTCAGAGCAGATAGGCAAATTTTGTTGTCTTGATTGTCCTCGTACTTGTTGTTTTGACCGGATACTAGATGAAGTGTTGTCTCGTATTCGTGGAGCTGCTTTGACTTTTATCAACTTCAGTCATTTACTATGGCATCAACGTGACATCTGCTTTTTGTTTGTCTGTGGGTGGGTGCATGCTGGCAAGCAATTGGATCTTTTATTTCCGATGATGAACATGTTCACTGTCCGTCAGCTGTTATCATGTCAGAATTACTGAGGCCTTAATATTGTTGACTACTACAAGGTTTTTGGCTTTCTCTCTGATATTAGAACTGGGCCATTTTTTGTCTTGTTTGTGAGGGCTTCCTCTTCCGCTGTATTGATGCGTAAAAAAGCTCAGCCCAATGAGTTTCTTTTTTAATTTTATATCTGCGCATGAGTAGAATGGAAAGGGCATATACCATGGCCTCGAAAATCCCACTGCGGTATTTGGGATAACCGGCAACGCGATACGGAAACTTTGAGTGTGAACCATATGAAACCTCGGTAGGTAAAGGGCTGGGCAACAGTGAGGATTACCGTCTGCTACAAAAGAGACCGGTGGTGGTGGCGGGTTTCGCACCTCATATCTTTGAGGCGATAACCCGTGGATACCGTTCGTCTGTCAACGGTCAGTGAGTTTTTTGACGAGGCTGAGTACTGAGTGACGTAGCACAAGGGTGTGAAAACTGTGATTTCCGAAATGAAA
This sequence comes from Fasciola hepatica, assembly GCA_948099385.1. NCBI lineage: Eukaryota > Metazoa > Platyhelminthes > Trematoda > Plagiorchiida > Fasciolidae > Fasciola > Fasciola hepatica. The sequence goes on along the minus strand of CANUEZ040000048.1, from coordinate 11,686,758 downwards.
CGTGTACGCCTGTTACAGCTGTTCCGGTGTAAATGTGACCCATTTGTTCAAGGGTTCGAGATGAAATGATTTGTTGTATTCGGTGATGCTCTTTTGTTCACATTCTTCTTATGTCTACTTTGCGTTTCCTATTTAGCTTACTTCCGAGCAGTTATTTCTTTTCGGACGACAATCGAAGCTGTCGCGAAGTTGATGACCGTGACTGTACTAATTAGTAACCACAATAAGGGTTCTAATACAGTGGGGGATTATAACTGTTAATCAAGTGTAGACCAGATATGTTTTTGGTTGGTCTGCCGATTGCATTTTTGATTGATTTTAATCTTTGAATAGCCTGATATCTGGCAAGCTGAATCGCCTATGTCGAATTTGTTAGTAAAGAGTATAGTACTGAGCAACACATCAGTTAACTTTGTAAGAGTATGCACATGTTGGTGCCCGTTGTCCCGGGTGATCCATGTCTACGGCTGCCAACATGGTCAGTTTATTCATGATAAGCGATCTCATATTCATATTGATACAACTAGCAGCACCATCTGAATAAGTTTGTATCTTTCTGTAATCAATTTTCGGTTTGGAGTGGGACTTTTGACATTATACTTTGCTAACACAATCGAATCCAGACAGGAGAAAAACTGTGATGATCCGAATGAAATACAACGACAAGTAAGATCTGAGGTGCAGTTCCTCCTCGAAGGACATTTCATAAATGAGAGTACAACTCGTAAACTGACGGCAAAGACATGCCAAACCCCGCAAATGTGTGGCTTACCAAAATTACACAGATTAGGTGTTCCTCTGAGGCTGATCCTCTCCGTGAGAATCTACCCTCAACATCAACTGGCCAAATGGTTAGTTCCTATCCTTGGACCCGTCAAACGCTCACTGGTTAAATTTCCTTTAAAAGATACTTTCGAAATGGTGGATTTGCTGGAAAACCTTAATATCAGCGGGAAGTTTATGGCTTCATTTGACGTCAAGTCTTTGTTTACAAACGTGTCAGTCCGAGAAGCTATACGGCTAATGTGATCATATTGAAGAGAATCGGTTGCCGGTGCGTCTACCCACACCCATCCTCGAATGGCTGTTACTGCTATGCACTACAAATCTTTCCTTTTCCTTCCAAGAGACAGCATGCAGACAGATTGATGAAGTCGCAATGGAAAGTCCCTTGGGACCGGTGCAGGCGGACTTGTTCGTGGCATATTTAGGGAAGAAATGTCACAAAACTCTTGCCAAGGCTGAACTCTATAAAGGATACGTCGACGACACTTTGGTCATAACCGACAACAAAGAACAGGCAGAAGATATTCTAGAAGAACTAAACAAGCTACATCCTAACATCCATTTTATTATGGGAACCGAGATGAACAACATCTCAGACCTCCTGGACAGCAAACTAACACGGAGACCCGATGGGTCAGTCTCGAGGTCGGCCAACCACAAGAAAACATGAACAGGCTAATATTTACATTTTGCAAGCTATGCGCCCATATCCTACAAGCGCGGTCTAGTTCGCACCCTTTTCAACCGAATTAGGCGGATATGTACGGATGACGCAGTTACTGATGAATTCAGTCTGATCCGAACGGCGCTGCAGAACAACGGATATCCGGATGCATTTATCGACAGACAGCATCACGAAGCCTATGAAATCGAACACTACATCAATACATCGAATGGAAGTCACAATGTGTCTCCCATTCAAGAGTGATGATGTTACCCAACCGCTGGAAAGACGATTGAGGTCAGCTGTTGCAGGAACTTATCATGCTGCCCAACCAAAAATCATTTACCGCACGAAAGGTATACCAATTCCGCCGAATAAAGAACACCGATCTCTGTACACCACTTCGCACGTGATATGCGAATTCGAATGTGGGTGTGGAGTCACCTACATGGGTTAAACAGAAAGGCGGTTACGTAATCGGATTTTGGAACATATTCCCAGTTGGTTTCAACGCGCAACCGAGCCTAAGATACCAAACACCAACAATCGACGAACTGATAAGACATCGTCATCATCAGTAGCTCAACACTTACTGATGACGCAACACCAAATTGACAAATAAAAAGTATTTCGGGTGGTTTACAGAACAGAAAACCCGAAACTGCTTAGATTGGCTGAATTGGTAGCAATTAAACGATGAAAACCAACGCTATGCAAACAGAAAGAACTGTATGTGACATTATGTTTACCACGGTGAGACACACATATTCGTAACTTTGTTGTCATGCTTTTGATCATATATAAACTGTCACAATAACTGTTGTCTGTAGCATGTACTGTGTAGAAGAGGTACAGCGAAATCGTCCGGGACATAAATCATGCAATATTGTGATTCTGACTTCTTTTTTTAATACTAGTATCGCTGAACTTCGCATCAATAGGACAAACTAACGCCTTTTTGGCTATCATACGGAAATAGCGACAACTAGCTAATGTCATCGCCATCACTAGCAATAGTAGAAATTCGAAACTCCCGGATTTGACTGGAAATTACTGAGCACGCTGTAGAGAGTGCGAGAACAGTGTGCTTTGCAGAGTACTGTTTCACTCATTGTTTATACAAACATGGAGGCTGTATCTTGATATCACCCGGGTGGCTTCAACACTTCTGCGATCCTAATTGGGTCACAAAGACCCGCTGCACTATTAAGGATAATCGGCCACCAAACTCGGAAACTTGGAGTGGAGAACCACATATGGTCTCAGTAGGCCAGATGTGGTCACGAGCCGGATGACAGTGGTTATTGTCTACCACCAAAGTGACCGGTGGTGACGGGAATTCGAACCTCCGGCCTCCTATGTGATAATCGGACGCTCTATACCGCTCGACCGTCCATTTATTCGTGATTTGAGGATTTTCCCGGTAGCACACGGCTCTGCTGTTCCAGGATATGCGAAATATGATGAATACAGATGCACACAACCAAAGTGGGTGCCCAAAACACAACAGATTAGCCTTTTAATTTACATTAATTTGTTTGGATATGACTTGACTATATCAAGTTCCAGTTGAGAGTGGCTTCGAAGTCCCAAATGTACCGGTAAACATGTCATCCATTTATGTATAGACCTCTACTATTTTTAAGCAGTAGTGCATGTTGACTACCTTAATTCTGTAGAGAAAGAAGTTAGTTTGTATTCAACCTGAGCTCCCTAATAACCGGAATATTAATTATGTACCCGGTTCCCCGACGATATGTCGCCAGATGACTTTTCCGATCGATTGACCGTGTTCTCTGTATTCCCGTCCCGTTCTCCGTCCATCTCATAAACGACAGCACGGTGCAGATGTTAATGCAACGGACAATTACGGGTTAACCGCCTGGTCATACGCGCATGTGTGTCATCAAATCGCATGCACACGTCTGCTCCACATGAACGGTTGTCACACTGTATCCCCACTTGGTGTGCCAGCCGACTGGCTACAGCTGATGCGTATCCCATTCCCGTTGTCAATGCAAACAAATTTGCTCACATGTACGAACCTATCTTTGGACGTCTCGGCTTCATCTCCACGCGCTGGATTCCAGTCATCCGATTCCGGCTCACACTCGTGCTCTTCCTCAACCTCCTCATCTCCAGCTGCGAGCGAATCTGACGCGGACGAATCGCGACCTTTCGAGGATGCGGCTGTTCGACCGCCAGTCGTCTAGATCAACGCATTTAGCCCCATCCTTTAAGTGAACCGCAACCAAAAGATCCCACACCCAAAACAGCTTTTCTGAACCCGTAATGATTCTTTGTTTATTTATCTGTGGGTAGCTTGTTTCCGGACTGTAATATATCCGCATTATCGGCATTTTAAGTTGTTGCCTTCTTGACTTCTCTTCCTCCACCCCATACGTAGTCCTCGGAATTGTGTTATGCCGGGGTGTTCTAACGCCAAACCGCGCACCCCCACTATGCCCGACATCAACTTTTCATTCTATTTCTGTAAAATCACAATTATTTTCTCCTCACCTTCTTTGTGGACTTCAGTTTCCGGGTGCTTTGATACGCCTGTATGTGCTGCATTCCATTTCTCGTATTATCCACACTAATGATAGTGTTTGTCCTAACCATTTACCTGTCATTCCCCATCAACCATCTCGAGAGAAACCAGAGGGGGAGGAAGTTAGGTGTACTTTCATGTCCATCACACTTGTCCGCCGACCAATCCTCGCCCCAACTATGTGCAGTTGTTCTTTTTCCTTCTTTTTAACCTCTTCGATTTTGTTCCCCCTGTGTTCTTGTGTTACGTTTTCTTTTATCGATTTTTCACTTGTATGTGATTCGGAGTCACCAGTCATCACTGGTTTTCCCTTTGTGGTCTGCCGGTATAGTTTTCCCTCACCGCTCTCTGTGATTACCTAGTGCATTTTGGCTTACCGATTTGCCTGGTTCCTTGTATCTCATCTTCGCCGATCTTCCTGTCTGCTTAGCCCCTCACGTTATCCCCATGCTCTTTCTTTGCAATCACGTTTTCCCCCTTGGTTCATGCTTGCCACTCTTGTAATACACCGACTGCGTTGTTTACGCAGGCTTGCATTTGTTTTGTGTTTGCTAGTCCCACTTCAAATCCATAGCAAATCCACTCTGCTATCACGAGTTCCACTCCCCACCCCCACCCCCTCCTTGAGAAATAAAAGAAACCTGCAACTTCTTGATGAATAATGATAGTAATGTGATTGATGATAATAACCGTTAAATGTGGTCCACTCACGCGCCATATTGTGTTGATTGTGTTTACAGAATACAATGTCTCGATAAAGGACCGATCATGGTTGGGATTTACTTCGGTTGTGCTCTCTGCTTCTCGCTCCTGTTCTCCGTTTGTGTCCGTCTCCCCTTGTGTGTGGATGTGTGCGCGCGCACGCGCCAGAGAGAGAGAGCATTAAAAGGCTATGAATGTTCCGATTTGTTTTGAGGATTATTTATTTTAGCTTATTTATTAATATAATGAATAAACAGTAGGACATCTAATCAAATCTTGTTGTCTGCAGACCTCGGAGAACCGGATGGAACGGGTTCTGTTAATTTGCGATATAAAATGACTAAGCTCTAGAAATCATCCTAACTGACAGTCTGATCTATATATACTCCAGAAAGACAACTCGTGCTTCACCAGAATCAAGTGCATTCATCGCACAAGAAGCATCGTTTAAATCCCAACCGACTGGCTCCAAAACCGAGGAACTTCTCACAGTCACTGACGTTTCAGCCAGTGATGAGGATGTGCGAGCACAATTCAAATGAAAGCTCGATATCCACAGCGCTTAGAGATCATCCTCTTTCTCCTATTGTTCCCGTTAACTTACGTCAGTGTATCAATTCTCACCTCTCGGCGATGAGTACTATTCTCTGATGACAGTGTGATCAAGGACATTTGCAGTTTCATTGGGAGCAGTGTGACGAGGATATGTCTGTCGCCCCCAAAGAGTTATTCGTAGGTCCACTATTTTAATTACTTCCACCCGCGTTACAGGTATTATTGCTACTTGCTTGCTCGAACTTTGAATGTTTTTCCGTGACGCAGACCGTCCGACTAACGTATTGATCAACCGGTGCTAAAACAAGGCGTAGATTGATTGATAAGCATGCCAACCGAATGAACCTCCATAAGCTAAAAATGCGTTGAATCACTTTATAAATCGACTTGTTAGTTTTCCGATCGAACCCATTGATCGGTTTGCGCAACGGAGGGCTGAACTCAGCAAGTTGACTGGGTTTACTTGGTATTTCAGACAGAAAAATGTGGTCTAAACATTTATCGGCATCCACAAGAAAACCTAAATATGAAAGTCACTACTGAAACGCTATTGAGCAGGCAAATCAAGCGCCACACGATTAGTCGGGTGTGAATCGCGTTCTGCATACGCTATCTGGTCTAGTTAAACCAGGCTTGTGCTGCCATGCAATGATCCATGAGACGTAATTCGGTCACCATGTACATCTATACCAGTGCTTTCGTATGTGATATACTTCTGCCCATCAGCTAACTGTGCCGCCGAGCTGTCCACAGACGTTTTTAGTGAATGCGTAGCAAATCATGGAAATCGCAGGAGAAGCCCCCAGCAATTGAGTCATAAGGTGTCTACATAGCGCGCAGGACTGGTTTAACTGGGCTGTGATCTTATTTCTAATGTGTGTTTGGTCGAACGAGGCCCCGAGGAAACAGTTTGAGACAGCTGCCTATTCCACGCCATCATTCATGCACGGCTTGGTCAATTTACACTAATTTTCGCGTTTAGTAGCTAGTCGTGAACCCTGAATCACTTGGAATTATCTGCAGGCATTCTAAACTACAGTAAATTCATGACAAAGTTTCAGAATACCTTTCTTCTGGTCACCTCTGACTCTCACTCCAGTACTAACCCCCACAGCCTGCATCTCATATAGTTTGCTCAGAGGAATTTTAATGCAGAAAACTCATTCCGATACCTTCGGAGCAGATGGTGTGCACGTCATGCATCACGATTCCGAAGTGCTTTTATTTGGCATCAGTGTGATGGATGTCATAATAATCCATAATCCGTGGTATTCTACGATGTGAAATATGGTTGAAGAAACTTGTTAAGACTAAAAATGAAATGAAACCAAGTCCCTTTGGTATACTTGGTGGCAACTCATTTGGATCACTGACTTTACCACATTTACCTGAGATAAGAACCCCGTTTACTTCTAAGGAATGAATTACTTATGGGCGCGTCTTTGTGTATTTTTTGTTTAAAATCAAGGTGAATCGTGGGACCCTTAATCTAAGCGACAGATCGGTTTAGTCCACCGAATGGCTCTTCTGGCTTCCAAATTCCGCTCGCGAGTATGCGCCTGGCTTATTCTCCAGTTTTTTGAATATTGCACTATTTTGCTTATTATTATCAATTTCGATTGTAAGTTGCAAGTTTTTACCAAAGAAAGTGACACCGGGCATTTATCAGCATACTGTATAATGTGTCCCATAAGCAACGGTCGAAAGTTCACTGCTCACAGGCGATAAACATTTCAGGTAAAGTGCATAGGGCCGCGGGAAACTGAGACAAACCACGGACTAGGTGCTCAACTGCTATCGGTATCGGAATTCAGTTCACCTGTGGCCTAAAGATCTGACGTTCACAAGGACCACGGAACAGACAGGCTTGGTTGAAAACTGAGTGCGTCAGTGTATGTGTGTGTGCGCGCATGCGTGAATTAGCTAGGATCAGTGGAGAAATGCACCGAGGTTGGCCATCGATCGTAATGGGGTTGTTGATTGCTGACTACTGGAAAAATTCGAAGAAACGAGATCGGTCGAAGACAAAACGGAGTGGGGTGGACAGAAAACGGCCACAAGCAAAGCTGTCTGATATGAAGCTTTAGAAAGCATTCGAACATTGGTGAGAATGAGTGAGATGACTTTTGATCGACAGTAGGTTAAAAGGCCGTTTATTCTCCACAGAATCCTAGATAAAGCAACCTGACGTTTGTACGGTTTATAATGGGGATCAGAAAGAACGGACGTTAAGCGGATTTATGTCTTAGAAGTTTGATCTTTCTCTTCGTGTTTTGAACGAATGTCTGAGGGGGTTATAGAAAGCACAGTTGGGGCTTGTCTTGACCATCTGGATGTGGTTACAAGTCAGTGAATAGGTATGGATGAACCAGCTAGTTATTTCAGTTAGGATTGTAATACAGTGGATGATCAAAACTGATAGCGAGCTGTGGACAAATTGCCTCAAACCCGATCTGTGATCGCGCTTCCAAATCATTTAACTTTTGAAGCAGCTTGCCCCTGGCTGGTATAGGCAGTAATAATGGGTGTGGACAATAGCTTGTTCGACAATGTCTTTCAACTCCCGATCAGTGTGGTTATTAACAAGCTTATTCCATGTATTTCAATATCCCGTACTGTTACATGTGGTCGAATTAGAAAAGACAAAATGACGTTGACAATCAGAAACCTAGGCGACTACGCTGTCCAGTAGAACTGCTTGCTCTCGACACAAGTTGATTACAACTTTTTTCAGTTGTATCAAGTTAAGTCAAATTATCTTATAAATGAAAGGTTTGTCTCGGAACCAAAGTGCTCTTCCGTTAGGTAACTGATTATTTTAGATATCAATGAATCGTGAAATAACTTCGGTGAATCGTCACAAAACGACCAAATCTTTCACTTGAGAATCTGCGAAAATAATGGGGGAACTGTAAAGCCAAATAGAATTTACCGATTTGTCTAAGATTCTTTAAATTCACCTGATATGCTACTTTCATTAACAATATCGTATCTGAGAGAATATCGGCTGCTTGATCTATTGTGCGCTGGCTAACAGTTTGGCATGCCCTCCGTTACTGCAATGATCGAGCGAGGTGTTCAGAATGCTGCCCAGACATTTGTCTGTACAACATAATCCGTTTTAAGCAACATATCTTTACTTTCTCCAACACACGGTGGGATATTTTCCCGCATTGCAACATGGTACATGCTTTCAAGTCCTCCAAGGTTTCCGGTCTACTTGATATACTTTTCTTTTCAAGTAGGACCACGGAAAGAAGTCTAACGGATTTAGATCCGGACACCTATGGGGTCATTCAGTTGATTCACCCCTTCCTATCGAACGTCCCTGAAAAAGGCTGTCGATGCGCTGCCGAATACATATTGCGTAATGATCAAGTGCTTCACCTTGTCGAAACCACACACAAAATCGTGCGACTGGTATCATTGCGTCAACAATAGGAGGTGGAAAATTTTGAGGCATGTTCTGGCACGACTTTTCCATTGGAAATAAGAAAAATGCAATCTGTTTATGCCTGTGACGTAACCATCAGAAAAATAAGGACCAATACTTTTTCCTTCCAGGATTTCTGCCCAGACCATGAACTTCGTACTGTGCTGACATCGATCAGCGATGAACTCTCTGGGATTCTCTTGCGACCATTCCATTTACGTGAAATATGGCTTCGTCGCTAAACTAGGTGTACTGTGCAATATCATGACTGAGACACCAAGTGTGGAATTGAAGGCGACCATCTGCATCTTCTAAGTATAGCCGTTGCAGAGGACACTTCTTAAATGGCTCCAAGTTTTTTTCGCGTAGAATCCGGGTCACAGAAGACCACGACTGATGATAACAGCTTGCCGGCACTCGGATACGTTTCTGTGGGTAGTCTAGAATGCTTTCTAAAGCTTCATATCAGACAGCTTTGCTTGTGGCCGTTTTCTGTCCACCCCACTCCGTTTTGTCTTCGACCGATCTCGTTTCTTCGAATTTTTCCAGTAGTCAGCAATCAACAACCCCATTACGATCGATGGCTAACCTCGGTGCATTTCTCCACTGATCCTAGCTAATTCACGCATGCGCGCACACACACATACACTGACGCACTCAGTTTTCAACCAAGACCTGTCTGTTCCGTGGTCCTTGTGAACGTCAGATCTTTAGGCCACAGGTGAACTGAATTCCGATACCGATAGCAGTTGAGCACCTAGTCCGTGGTTTGTCTCAGTTTCCCGCGGCCCTATGCACTTTACCTGAAATGTTTATCGCCTTTAAGTAGTGAACTTGTACATTGACAAATCTTTTCATGACCTAAGGTGTGTATACAATCAACATTTCATGCTTAGCCTTGTTCTTTATGATCCACTATTCCTGTCGATTGCGGACGATTCTTGGACGCGACTTTTATTTAATCAGTTTAAAAGGTCCGGGTTTGTAAGCTGTCAAGATCACAGGAATAATCGTTTTGCAAGTACAAAAGTCTTGGTGTTCATATGAAAGTCATAATTATGCCACAAGTGGCAGATTGGCAAGGCTTATCAATCTTCTTTGGTCAGAGCGCTTTACGCATATCTCAGTATGAACTTCTGTGGTGTATATTGATCGTTGAGGTCGATGTTGTTTGAAAGATGAACAAGGCCGCGCAATCCGTGATATAAAAGGTACGTAAAGTCCGAACTATGGAAAGGAACGACTTAACGAGCAAATAGTTGAAACCATTCTATCGGTTGTTTAATGGCGCATTGAGATAGAAGTCCCGCTGTCTAACCCAGAACGAAGTTTGTTATGCTCAAGTAATTGAAAATAAACCCAATTCTCCTAATTTATCTCACCAGACATTAAAAAATAGCGTTATGATGCATGAATTCTCCATTTTTAATCTTTCGACACACGTGACTTTTTCAGTCATGACCGTGTATTGATTTCCAGCTTTTGAATGTCCTCGATGGTCATGTGACTTCTGTGAATAAAATCAGTTGGCTGGTACAATGAGCACACATCCCTTATTCAGCTTAATCGAGTCACCAGAAAAGGCCATGGATAGTAAATCATCTTCCGCACCGAGCTGCCCGGTTACGAATGCACTGGACAACACACAGCCATTGGAAGTCGAGTGTTTTCGTGCATTGATCCGACCGTCGCTTACTGCTTCTCAATCCGACAGCACATCCACATTATTGTCTGAAACGAGGCGAAGCAGAAAAATCGGGTCGACAAGAATGCTTGAACTTATGAGGCAAGATTTATATGAACACCAGAACTCAACACATCGAAACATTTCGAAGCATGATGCACTCAGTTCGATCACTACGGGGTCTGAGCTAGAAAGTCCTCGGACCTTATCCCCAATTAAAAACACCTCTTCGGACTTGATCGATCAGAATGATTATCGAAGTAAAGCATTTTCATACATCGTGAACAATCTGCATAATCGGTCAACACGGTTGTTGAACGAAGGCATCAAGTGCCGGGAAGTTAGTACTGATACATTAGAAAGATTCGACGAGAAACTAGGAGCCGCTCAACATGAAGCATCTCGATTCTCCAGGCGAGTTTCATCTTTGAGTGCTAGAGTGGAGGAAAGATCACAGGTGAACAAACGATTTAGAGCCAAAGTGAAAGCGTTACTAGCGATCTCAGAAAAAATACAATCCCGTTTGGATGCATTGGATTATGAAAACGAAGTTGATTGATGAATTTAGTCCTTCCATAATAACGAATTTGCCAGCCTCATGATTCCACAACTGAAATTTTTCTTCTCCTATCGCTAGTGTTAAACGGTCAGGAAAGGCAAGACTCTGTAGCACCTTGCGCATTTCATGTTTCCCTCTAATATTATATTGATGATAATGTACATTCTTTCCAATAATTCCGATTCCGCTTTGTACCAGTCGAATTTCAGTTTTCGTTACTGAAACAAACTTCAGGTAGTCACTATCGTCTTGAGGAAAAATCTGATGGGGTGGTTTGAGGTGGAACAGGTGTTGAATCGAATGTGCGTAACAGAAGAATGAAATTAACAGCTAGAGGATAGCACCAAACCAACTTATTCGTGAAACGGAGTTGGGCCGTCTTGTGCGTTTCACGTTTTCTTCCATATTCTATTGATGATAATGTACATAAAGTTTTGTTGATTTGTCAAACTATTAAACAAAGAAAATCAACCCACTTGCAAGTGGTAACTGCGGATTTTTCTCCCTGCACTGGTTGTGAGCGTTTTGAGATCCGTGGCAGCTGAAACGAGACTCGTACAATTCTAAACGCCATTTTATTAGTACATCTACATTGACGAAGCAACCCGCACGACAATTGCTGGGATCCCGCCAACACGAACTATTTCGTTGAGGAATGTGCGTTCATCAAATTACAGTGCAATAGGATCAGCACAAAGTGACTTACAGATTGTTAACAATATACGGAACCGTCCACATACATAGTTGACTCTACGGAGTCAATGAATTTATTGAACCCTACTTAGGAAACGCAGTACACCATACGTTACCAAGTTCATTCGTCATATTTCTGATGCCCTTATTCCATTTCACGAAATGCCTACTCCAGTTCCCTTTCCAACCGCCATCTGTCTCAGGAATTATAGCACACCAAGGAAGTCTACCGGGGCCATGCTCAGCCCGTCTTAATTGAATCGGCAATCCGTCACCTAAAACAGCACTTTGATCGCCAACAGTGGAGTGCGCACTGCTGCAGTTATACTAATGTCCCTTGATAGCTCAGAAACACGGTCGGTTCAGTTCGGTTACAGTTGATTCAACGATTAACCTCGCACTGCTGTGCTCTGGTTACGGTTGCTACCTTCAAGCATCATCGAGCAAACGGCAAAAGAATAGAAGCACTAAGTTAGAAAGATCCCAAAAAATCAAACAAGTGGAAATCAAAAAAGAGAGAAACAGGCCGAATGCAGCTAAACCACTGACTGCGACACAGCTACACCACTTTATCTATCCAATAAACTGGTAGCTAGTCCATTGGGTCCTAAAGGGAAAGTCTAACAAGTCCCACGTAACCAGGTTCGGTGATCAAGATTTTCATCCACTTTACCCCATGTCATGGACTGACCACTTCGACCTACCCTCCAAATACTACCTACCTCGGAAAATAGTGTGCCGCATGTCCCAACCACTTTAATCTGTTTGGATTCAGTGACTGACCTCTGGTTCCCCACATCCTACGCCCAACCTTAGCATTGCTGATACGGTGTTTCCACCATATTCGGGCAATGCTACTAAAGCATCGATGCTCAAGCACCGATAGTCTTCGCGTACATTCTACACCTATCGATCATTTTTCTGAGTTGTGTAAAAGGACGCAATGGAATGCCGTATTGTACACTCGAACCTTGGCAGATAACCGGATGTCACGACGGCACTACAGATGGCTGACGTTGGCAAAAGCCAAAAGCGCCTTCTGTTTTTTAGTTATGGGTAGATTTAGGCTTTTTCAGTCGGATCCACCGGACCCATGGTAGGGGTTAAACCAGTGGCGTTCTTATGATTGCGTCATTTTTTCAGGCAACTAGATTCCATTCTGTTGTCTTCGTGGTCTTGTCGGTTAGACAAATATTGATTTACTCATCATACCCTTCGAACAGCTTTTATTTGAAGGAGGCAGTAATCCGGTATCCGACGCAAAGCTGATACTTTTTCAAGTTGAAACTGAATGGTCTTCCTTATTGCGTGGTAGTAACCAGTAGCCGGTGACATGGCCGACCAGATGGATGAGAACACCTAGAACTAAAGCGAGGGCACATTTTGGACTTCAACTGCATGTCCATTTCGGTGAGTAGCTATTATGCGTGTGATGTAGTCGATCAACGGTTATCTAAACGAAAAAGTACAAAAAGAACAGCACCTACACGCCCACGTTGAATGCGGGATTATATGATCCATGATTTTTACCGCGTATAACCCGCCTACTGAATATCCACACAGTAGCGAGTTTCCGAGCTCTGTTTGCTTGCAGTATATCAACGACTTACAAAGCACCAGTACCAATCTAGTGTATCATATTGTAGTTAACAGTTACCGAGAAAAAAACACCATATCTCCTTTCTCTATTTCATACAAGACACTGCAAACCGTTCCGTTTCGTCAAATATTGGACTGAAGAAGCCAAAAGCACTGGTCATAAGAATTATACACTAGACTGTTTTGATGCCTATTTTACAAACGTTACAATGTCAATAACGGCTTGACAGCAGAGATTGTAATTCACCGACATTTCGGCTACCGCGGGGCACCTTTTCTAAGGTAAACTTTTCAATCAAATGATTCGGAGGTAGCGATCACAAATCAACGAATGTTCCAGTTTGCATGCGCGCCTTTGCACTGACTGGACGTGCAGTGATTGGCCGTCAATTGCATCTTTACGAGTGTGCATAATATTCACGGCAGCAATTTATATAGTCAGAATAGATACGAACTTCGGAATAACTGAAATCATGGACAATTTCAAGCATCATAAGGATAGACTGAGGTAAAATCTATCATCCAGGTGGGGCGAAACTGATATTTCGTTCACGTCGCTTATCCAGATCGGGCATGCAATTGGGTGGGTGGTGTCGTATCCGTTGGCAGTCGAGTGGTTTGCAGTGTTTGATTATCACTTTGGAAATCAGAGGTTCGAATCCCACCACCGCGAGTTACTTTGATGATAGTCCGTGATCCACTGTCGTACGGCTCATTGCCACACTTGGCCCCTATCCCAGGTCTCAGGGTCTGGTTGCCCACTGTCCCTAGTAATGCAATCGGTCCTGGATTCACGAGCCAGCATGTGATGAGAAAAACTGAGCAGCTCGGTGCCAAAATTGTAGATGATGTGAAACTGAATCTGTCTCAGGACTGTGCGAATTCCATTCCCTTGAAGACGTTATCGAAGATTCGAGGATTTTCGCTTCGATCACTACGGAAGCTATTTTCGTCACTGTACTAGTCCTTGTCAAGAAGCTGTGAACCGAGAGATACTGTAGTGTTGTGAAACCTCTTCCCTGATAACGTCACCTCGGCTAATGTGCCTCATGCCATTGCATGGCCCAGCTAAGTGAACAAACCAAAACTAAGCTGGTGCACCAGAACTATTTGAGGGGAGCAACAGTTCATTGGTTTGAAACGCAACTGAGGTACTCGCAAAAACACCTGAGGTAGAACATTTCGTGATTTAGAGTAGAAAGACAAAAAAATATGAAATAAAGCAAATCATCGACTGAGTTGCAGTGCGTTCTGACCAAGTGCATTTTAAGCATAAACCGTGTCTAATACCCGATTTGGTCGAACGAAGAACCTAATCTCGCAAAAAGAAAGTTCCGCTCAGACAATCGTTAACCACGCACTAGGTGCGGTGTTTTTCGTTGCTATCTACTATCGGAAACCTCAAAGGGAAATAATGAAACAGAACAAGAGTGTGAAAAGAGTTATGGGAAAATTACATAGATTGGTATCAAGTTGACGAAGAAAGTTTGAGTATATAAGAGCGCCACTGGTTGTTAGACCGAGTCATATCCTCCGGTGTATCTAACCGCTGAGTGGGAGAGTCTCTCGGACCTCATCCATGAAGTCTAACACGCCCTATAAGGCCAAACCCACTGGGCAGGCTTGTACCGCCTTTCTTTCTTGCCATGGGCTGACCATTCTTACTCACCTTAAACCCACAACCCGCTTCAGTGAACATTGCGCGCCGAGGAATCCTGTCAGAAAGGCGCACAGGTAAGTATTAAACAGAACAGAACTGGGTCGGCTGATTTTTTCCTCAGCATAAGTCACGTCAGGATATCAGTTCAGTGAACACTTTTATGCAAATGACCGAGAGCGAATCTTCATCATGATCCTCATTTACATTGACATTCATAAACAACAAATTGGAATGCGGAGAGATGCACTTGAACTAACGACCACCGGCCGGCTTCGGTCCAAAAGTGATGAACAAAGCACGAGATAACGGGGTTTACAAACGTTAAAGTGAGCGAGTAGATTTCGGGTGTGGGAGGAACGATTCCGAAGAAAGTGGTGGAATGAAAGCAGAGATTGTGTCAGTTAATATCATAAGTATCAAAATACTTATACCTGAGACAGCTTATGCCTTGTCAATCAAGACAACCTTGCAGTATAATGGACAGTTAGGCGGACAGTCATTCACTGGTTACACGATTGAAAACAGGAAGATTTTGATGAAGCGGGGAATCAGAGGGTGCTGGGATTTCAGAATTATATGCTTCGATATTATACATCGAATCTGGAGTCAGGCACAGTGCAAATACCACAAATGGTTACGTGAAAAGCAATGAATTGAATGGTGTCATTTAACAAGTCCTTCGAAGTTGTTCATATTGATTCATGCAGTGGATACGAACGATTTCGGTTTGATCCAAGGCTGTTTTATTCTCGTCATTAAAGTTGGCGGAAGAATGCTATTTTTAGCGAAGACCGTTGTAAAACAGTAGCCGAAACCACTACTTCTCAGCACCAGGTCAATGACTACCCACTTTTATACTGAACCTATTGACCAATTCTATGGCTACCAATCCGTGTTGATGAACGCTGGTTACAATAACCCGTCTATCAAACAGACAGTTCAGGAATAGAAACCAGAAGAGGAGAAATGATATTTTTGGGATTTGGATATATGTATATATGTAAATGAAGCAAATGCGACATAAAAGCGCATGCAACTTGCTGTCTTCCCTATTTTGGTCGTCGTATCTGTGGTCATTTAAATGCGGAAACCGGATTGTTCGAAGCATCACGAAAACAATAAGAGATCAAAAGCGCCAGGCAGATTTCCATGTATACGCATAATGCAAAATAATAAAAAGTTAAACAACTGTCCGCCTCACAACCAGAAGCGCAGGAATACTGACTGAATCCGATCGACTGACGATTCCGCGCTCACTTCTTTTTCTTCATAGTGAAATTCCCTTGTTTTGCCTGTTCAGCCAGTAGTTTGCGACGTTCAAATGCAGCCATCTCTTCTTCCAGGATTCGTTTCTTGTCTTCCAGCTTCTTTTTCTCCTCTGCATGATTCTTCTTCAACGCTTCGAATTTCGCTTGTAACTGAAACGAACCAAACGAAACAAAATGTATTGGCTTTCGAGAGCATGGCAAGAGTCGGAAAAGTCATTACTTATGTAGTGTTTGAGCAAAAGACGAACGAAGTAGTTATCGTAGTGATTTTTAATACAATCACAGAAACTGTGTTGAAACCATGGTGAACACGATGTGAACGATTTCACTCGGAAATCAGCCGTTTTTGTTTCAAATCACTTTCTACGTTCTGGTCCTAATTTCGGAATGCAGCCAAATGAACGACCACAAATAACGGTGACTTTATTTTAATGAGATATCATGGAACTCTGCAAGAACTGATTTTGACATAATATCTGCATCTGCTGAGAAAGTGATTTCTCAACATGAAGTATTAACGCCTTTCATCGCTCTTCATTGCAAGGCTTAGACGACACCATATGATGCGGGACAGTGTGGAATGGTGAGCGGCGTGCATACAAAAATCAGAATTTTGTAACTGGCGAGCAGAGTGTAACCAAAATACCACCAGTTTCTGGTATGGTTATTCAGCAAGGACAGTCTATTTGGTGAATCATCACCGGAAGCACAAGCTGCGGTACATATGTTGCACCAGAACGCACACAAGTGAAAGTGCAACTGTTTACAACACATACGTATGGATCGATAAGCGCAAGTTGTATGAAGATTTCTAGCAACGGCAGACAGGTGGCAGAAATTATGCAAGCCAGCTGGCTAGAATTAAAATGGCAGTGACCATTCCAATTTGGAAGCGCATCTTGGGGTCAGTAACTCAACCCCGAAGTGTTCATCTAATCCTGTGGTAAACTGTGACACGTGTGTGATTTAATATTTCACACTTTTCGCTTCAGAGATAAACATGCATTTGCAGACGGTTCTTTAGACCCGGGGGGACAAAGACCCTAGCTGCAATCGCTAATAATTGTTCCTACCTTACAAACAAGGCTGTGTTTATACACGGATAGTCTGAAGGTCTGTTCGGATTATTAGATAAAACCGTACCAAATGAGTCAGGTTTGCATTAAGTCACCTAGGGGAATTAATCCTTTTCTAACTTCGATTTTTGTTTACTGATAAAGTAGGTTGTTCCAGTCACCACAAGTTATTCTCGTTGTCATGAGAACAAAAACGCCTGAAGTGAGCAATTTCTTCGATGATCATTTGAACAAGCCTCAAGCCGAACGTCCTAAATTGGGCTTAATGAAACTGATATCTAACATCCCTAAATTAAATGGATTTTAGGTGCCCACCAGGAGCTGAGACGATATCGTTGCAAGCATGCTCACACAGGCTGTTTTATGCAGCAAGTATGCCCTGCGGTCAGTGACATATAGGGTAGGCGATAATCATCACTCTGGAGACGGGAATAGCGCCCGATATAAAGATCCACAAAAGGTCGTGTTACTGAACCAGAAGATGGTGTTATCTATAAATAAAGTTGCGATGCGTTGATAGAATTCAAACCGCATTAAAACCGAACGTTTCATAAATAAAGAGATGTAACCGTGTAGAACGTTGAGTGAAATATTCAGAGTCTACAAAGCTGACTTACAAAATTAATGAGGATCCGCGTTTGGTTCATTTTCACGAAATGACCATTCTTTGTGACGCTGCGATACTTTGCAGTACACTATACAAGCTCTACCCTTTGGGAATTCTGATTGTGTTGTTCTTCCGAAGGTGCATCTTGGTAATCGACTAGTTGTATTAGACTTATTAATAGAAATAATTTATCTACATGTATATGTTGTGATTAGTACTCGAAAAACGGAAACAAGTGTTAAAAAAACCATGCGGTTGTTGTCATCGTGATAACTTAATGACCAAGTACAACAGCTTCTCTCTATTTGATGGAGCGATTCTACAGGTGCACCGAAAAGTTCACATTGCGAGGCGGGGTCGAACCGGCGACCTTGCGCCTACCGAGCGGGTTCAATGACGGTTCACGGATTGGAGTTTTGGGCGCGAAGAATGCAAGTAAATTTTTAATTATTTATAAGATTCAGGCTCTTTGTACCGATAATAAGAATAGCACCAATTAATTCATACCAAAAATGCATGGGACCATGATGCAACCGCTTACTGATGATTACGCTGCTCGTAATTAAATACCGAGTACATTTCGGAACACATCAAAGCAATTCAAGTTGCAGGCAGAAAGAAACCATAAAGAAAACATAACGCACATGACAACAGATACCACGATACTACTGCGTCAACCGAATAAAATAACTAGACAAGAACAAAAAGCAGACGCCCACCTCACGCTCTGCTTCTTTCAGCACTTGTTCTTTCTCTTTGACCCGTTGTACAAACAGCTGACGCATCTCTTCCTCTTTTTGTTGCAGCTCCTTTCGTTGCAGTTCACGACGCTTTTCATAGGTTTCCTGTCAGATGAGAAAAACAGACATATGGATGAGGCGCGCGTGAGTCATCTACTGGAGTGTTCTTGTTGATGATAGGGGCACGCTGTTGAACACTTGGGCAGAACTGAGTCACGGATATGCATTTAGTCACATGCGTGAAAAACACGGGGATAAACAAAAGTGACACGAGATTTTAGACTGTTCTCGGCAAATGTTCCGTTGTTCGTTGGTGTGCTATGGATGTGAACACACCCTAAAACAAGTCGAGGTGAAATGGTCCTTGGATTTTCACTGAGGTACTAAACTTGAAACTGCTTCCCGAGGAGCCCTCCACATGGGTACCGTAATTCATACTCACTCCCTGTTTGCGCATGAGCGCAGTGAGAAGATCATACCCGAGAACCCTAAAGACCCACTGCACCTTTAAGGATAACCAGCACATAAGCTATAAATTTACAGTGGACAGTCATATAAGGCTCCAACAGGTCAGATGTGGTGACTACTCGGGTGAAAGCAGATTGCTGTTTACCATCAAGGTGAATAGCGGTAGCGTGTTTGTCGATGATAAACGCTTAAAGAACTCGACCACCATCAGTCTTGCTACCGGATCCAAGGTAATCACCAAAGCAGAAATTGTCCGTAGTACTTTCTACAATTTAAAATTACCGAATCCTTTAGCGGTCTCTGTTAGGGGGCAGCTGGCACAGAAGGGTGTGGAAAATGCTCCAAATGGATGAACCATCATGCGATATTCTACCACAGCAGTGTGTGGGTCATTTTCATCCCATAACAACAACCTTAGTGCGTTTCTACCTTCAGTCGAGAACGTTACTTGCAAAAGCATCTCCCGTATGTCCATCGACATCGCTACTCCGCCCAGCCTGAATCGGCATACTAACTTATTTTTTACTTTTATGCTACTATCTCCTCCTAGAAGATGAGTCGGCTCGATGAATATCTCGTATCATAGCTGACCATGCGCGACGGCTCGAAGCGAGTTTGGTGCAGATCGCGATCCAGTTTATCCTCCACTGAAGGGCAACACAGACCAATCGTAGGCCTGGGCGCTCTACATCCTGTTCCACAGTGTTGACCCAAGTTCCGAGCTCGTCACCAAGGCGATAACGCCATCCAGGACCGAGTGTTTGTTTGGTTAGTTCCGTCTCGGGTTGCCGCAGGATATGACCCAGCCACCACAGTCCATGACATTGGGTGAGGTCTGAGTTCGTCAAATTCACAGCACCGTTTCCTAACTTCATCGTTGGATATTCTATCGCGCCAATTTGTTCTCAAAATATGTCGCAAGCATCAGTGATCAAACACCTCCAACTTCCTAGTAGTCTCGGCTCTCAATGGCCAGGTTTCGTAGCCATAGCCGAGTACGGGGCGTATAGCAGCACGGCAGAAACGCACCCTGGTCCGAAGACGGATTTCACTGCGGGTCCACAACATCCGTCGTAGCTGGAGAAGTGCTTTCCTAGCATTGTCTATCCAGAGCAGTACTTCATCCTTCGCTTGACCGTTCGGAAGCAGTGTAGAGCCCAGATACTTGAATGATGGAACGCACTTGACCAGATGGTCATCGATGGACAGCTGTTGAGCTGTTGACATATGTTTGGTTTTCGTGGTGTTTATTTCTAGCCCGATGGACTTTGAGAAGAAATCGACTCGGTCGAGGACTGGTTGAAGCGTGGCGGAAGAGTCCGCTAGTACAACAATGTGATCCAGGAACTCCAGGTCCAAGATGTACATCTGACTCAGTTGGATACCGGGATAGTCAATCAGTGCCTGTCTCATTGTCCAGTCGATCGCGTAGCTGAACAGCACTAGTGAAAGAGGGCAGCCCTGTTGGACACCAGTAGTGTGTGTGAACTCAGATGACTCTTCACCATACAGACGGACTCGCGCCCTAATGGACGAACAGTATCCCTCAGAAGCCTTGCGAGTTTACCGGGCATCCCGTCAGATTCCATTATCGCCCAGACACTCCTGGTTAACTGAAACGAATGCTATCCGAAAGTCGATGAAACAGACTACTGTTGGCTGCTGGAACTTGTAGTGGTGCTCCACTGTTCGACATAGAGTAAAAATTCGGTCCACG
This sequence comes from Fasciola hepatica, assembly GCA_948099385.1. Classification (NCBI taxonomy): domain Eukaryota; kingdom Metazoa; phylum Platyhelminthes; class Trematoda; order Plagiorchiida; family Fasciolidae; genus Fasciola; species Fasciola hepatica. Next base: position 11,665,996 of record CANUEZ040000048.1, on the reverse strand, counting down.
GCAGAAACCCCTTGGTTCAGTCGGGTGCGGTGGTCTCTCGCAACTGAGAAGCGATCGAGTTGCAATATGCAGAAAATCTTTGCAGCCACGTCGATCAGGTTGATCCCCCTATAGTTTTCACATACGGATTTATCCCCGTTCTTTGGGATGGACAGCAGAACGGGCGCGCCCCAATCACTCGAGAAGACTTCTTCCCTGTATATGGAGTCAAATAGGGTGTAATCTATCAATCAATGACGACAGACAACACTTGTAGACCTCAGGTGGAATGCCATTTTCTCCATCAGCTTTTTTGTTCTTCAGCTGATTGATGAATGTGGTGATTTCAGTTTTGCTCGGTGGATCGCAACTGACATCTTACGGCTCTGCGGGAACTGGGAACTGAAGGGCCGTCGTGTGAACTGATGGTCGGTTGAGCAGTCGATCGAAGTGTTTTACCCATCGCCCTATTTTTCTTTTCTGCTCAGGTATAAGCTGACCGGCTGTGTCGCGTAAGAGCGACTCCTGCTTGCAGCGCCTACCCGACGCGTTGCGAATGAGGCGAAACAGTTTGCCAAAGTCACCGATCCCTACAGAAATCTCCATTTTTTAGCTACTTCTATCCAGTACCGTTTACGATTGGCTCTAGCAGAGCACAAGGCGTCGCGTTACAATCTGTGGCGTTCGCCACTTCCTGATATTCGGGCTTCGTGTGCTTTAACCGACAGTTGAAGGGTGCCCTTAGAGATCCAGTCTTGAAGACGCCTTTCAGTTTTCCCTAGTTCTTTTAAGGCAACTTACCTAACCGTCTATTTGACTATCATCCACTGTTCTTCTACTGGAGTTGAATCCGGTGATACGTTGGTCACTGTTGGTAATCGGGTGGCAATTGCACTTTACAGCGGTTGGCATTTCTCTGACATTTCTAGGGCTGCGACATTTATGCGGGTCGGTGGAGAGGCCTTAAGGTGTGCGGATAGATGGATTCTGAGACGGGCACGAACAAGAACATGGTGTGTATCGTTTGCATTTCCCGTTACTGCGCCGTGGTACAATCGACAGTCCTCTACAGACGAAGCCTAACAGGACCTTGGTAAGATACGGTCGATTTGATGCGAAGTGCGACCGTCGTTAAGGTATCACGTCAGTAAGTGCTTTTTAAGATGCTGGAACCGTGTGCTGCAAGCGACCATTCTGTTAGAGTCGGCCAAGCTGACCAGGCAGTTACCATTCTCGCAGCGTTGACCAAGACCAAATTTCCCCAGGACATGCCGCGTTGACGAATCCGACGGACCTGTGCTAGCGTTCCAGTCTCCGGTAATGAACAGAATGTCACTTCTCTGGACCCGACTGACTAACTCTTGGAAGCTAACGTAGAATTCATCTTTTATCTCGCTGTCCGCTGCGTTGGTCATAGCATATACCGCAATCACAGTGAAGTTCTGCGGGCAGCCCTTGAAACGTACCAAAGCAAGTCTTGTTGAAATCGGCTTCCAGGCGATCATTGCGCTGTTGGCTTTATTGTTAGTGGTGAATGTGACGCCGTCGCGCCCGGAGTTGTCTGCTGGACCGCTATGATAAATTCACTAAGTTACCTGAACTTTTATGTACCGAGTGCCGGAGTTAGGTATGCGGACTTCTGAGAGCCAGGCTATGTCGATGTTGTAGTTGTGTAACGTCCTCATTGTGAGGCTTCGGCTACCCACGTCTACTGGTGTCCGTACATTTCAGCAAGCTAAACAAGCCTGTTTCTTACAGTTGAGTATTCCAGCTTGTTGTCTTGACACCTCGACCGCTGGAGCACGAGGCGCGTTGCTTGCTGAGGACGCCGTAGCATGATCGGAGTGCATGTTTTCGAAATTATTCATAGAGGTTCACGGGAATATGGTACAAGGCGGTGTTTCCAACACCTCTCGGGACTATTGTACTACTCGGTCGCCCAGTCCGAATTAGGAAGTAAGTTGACGGTATCTCATCCGGCCTTTTTGTTCGAGGATGCATCTCTAGACTTTGCGCAACCAAGGGCAGCTTACAAGGCAGCAAGGTTTTTCCAGATGAGCCAACGGCCTGTTGTGCGGCTCATTCACCTTTTCCCGAATGCCTGGTCGGGTAGTTTAGACATTTTTTCTCTGTAGCCGTTTGATCAGTAGATCTCGTCCGCCCATCCAGGAGTATTTGTCTTTGCATGCCGAATACCATATCGCCGAAGTTTTTAGACTTTGGTTACCCTAAATCTGGTTTACCTCGTCTGTCGAGCGGTTTGCTGGGGTGTGACCACTGATGCATGCTTCAGCTTCGTGGAGCCACAGGTGAGATCTGGGCGAGTGATGGAGACCAAAGAGATAGAACATGCTCCAAGGGACGCGACAGTCTACCAGCTGAGGTGCTACTGCTCTCAGACACCCCATACACCCCTGAATCGGCTTAATACCAAATTAAGTGGTATGGTCAAGCTCGGACCCTGTAAAAGGTAGTCGTTTGGTGACCTTACGTGCAATTTGGGGGCACAGTGAAATACATGGATATTTTCGGGCTTTTTGAGATTCAGCACGAGATGGCGAGGCAAGTACCACACACTATTCGTGTCACTGGAACGCTGACCTATTTTACATATCCGAAATGCTCATCACGAGTCATCATTTCCGTATACCGATTCCAAACTTGCGGGTAGCAACGATATTTCTATGACGAACATAGCAACCCGTTCATAATCAAATTAAGGATGAACTGCAACTAGTTGCGAATAAAGTGAGACTGGTTAGGTGGGACAAATGCAGCGTAAGCGAACACAAGCAAGAAATGATCCAGGAACCCGCAGTTGGTATAAGAACGATACAGGACCGTCTACACAAATCGGTGCAACCGGCACGCACGCGATCGACCTGCCCAAAGTGGAGCTGTCACCTTCCGGCAGGAGTGCGGACCAACATGACAAATTCGTCAAACAACACGGAACTTCACAAAACCGAGTATCTGACCCAGTTCAGAGGATTTTGTATCTTCTGCACTACCGTCGTGGAAGGGCCAGGAAAGCTGGCAACGGGTGCTCGACGTCTGACTCCGTAGAAGGCTACATTCAAGCTCGTGTAACTTTGAAGTGTAAGGTGTACAGAGCATCGCACTGTTTAGTGGAGTGTCCGTGATTCCTGGATGTAAATGTCGACTCACGTTGGACAGTAGTTAAGAGATTGGGAGCTCACTTCATTCGCCTTGATGATTTCCATCAAGCAATTGTATGTCGAGCGAAAATAAACTGCAGCCATTATTTCTTACACAAAACCAGGGACCCGACTTCCGAAGAAACCCTGAAATCAAGTATGGTTTATTCTACGTCTCGCACTGTCAACAAGCCAGTTCATCTGGACCTAATATCCGTGGGCATAATGACCCCTGCAGGGGTGGTGAGAATGAGCATTTGTGGACAGTGGCTCAGATGCCGCATTGATGAGAGAGCAATTCGTAAATGACATGGTATGGAAATTCGCCCAGCTCCATTGGCTATGAGTAAGACAGGAGGAAGTCAAGTGACATCAGCAGGCAAAATGCATCTACGCCTCGTCCCTCTCTCAACAACAAAAATGATCAAGTTAAAGCTCTTGGTGCATTCACCCCTGACGACTTAATCGTGCAAGCCTCCAAATCTCTGGATTCTATTTTGTGTCAGTGGCCACATCTGTTAGACACAGCCACCGAAGAATGGGAAAATGCGGAGGCTTACTCGCTCATCAGTTGTGACGTACCCGAGGCTCACCAGGTTTTGGACCAGATAATGGGTGGTTGCAACGCACCACATGCAGTACCTACGGTATTTGGTTCGCTGTTATATGGTTCCACAAACGGAAGACATTTTCAATAAGGTTTCATCAATTACGCTTCTTTTGAATGAGACCCCGTAGAAGGGAAATAGTGATTTATGATAACAGGTGAACATGAATTCTCAGTGCGACCATACCAGCTATATTCAAACAACCATTGACTATTCATTCGGTGTGATGGTTTTGGTTGTTATCTCAGCGGGAACCTCAATCAGAATCAATGGAAAGATATGACAAGCGTAAGAAGAGAACTAAAAATAGCATTATCAAGTCAAAAAAGAAAGTTCGTGAACACAATGACGCTGGTTATCGCGACACCGACACCGGGTCACCTTTTCTGATGTAGCCACTTATTGAGCGGGAATATTTTGCACCCCAACCAGGAAGCCTAACACAATCAACATGGTCATATCCGCTTGCTAGGCTTTTGATACCTTTTTCATGTCACAGACTGACTATTTTTATTCGCCTTCCAACTATTACTCCTTTCACTGAATATTGCGCGCCGAGGAATCCTATCCGGGAGTATGCGCAACGCATGTCGCGACCACCTCTAGCCGGTGAGCTTCAGTGCCTTATCCTGTGATTTGGTTTGTGTGCTTATTAATCGTCGCCTAACGTCGAAACTCTTGATACGGCGTTTCCTTTGGATTTTAGCAACGTTACAACGATATCGGTGTTCGAACACCGACAATCCTCGTATATACCCCATTATCAATGGCCATATGATGAAGAATATCGGTTGTATTGCATCAATTAGAAACCAGTGTTTGTGAAAGAACATCTCACATACCTGCAGGGACATTTTCTCGTCATCGCGAAAGCCCATTTCGATCAGCCGTTGTCGGCGATAAGTTTCATAATTAACAGTGTGCGTACGCTCCCGTAAATCTTCCATATTTACGCGCAGCAACATTTCGCGAAGGCGAACAAAATCACAATGTGACTCATTATCCACTTGTACTGCGCCCCAAGGGTACTGTCGAACACGAGCATTTTTCCCGTTGATCTTGATCTCTTCCCCGCTTCCGACAACCGCGAAAGGAACGTGTTGCTATGGGGCAAAAGAGTTAGGTTTGAATCAGTACGTTAACCAAAAAGAACGAATAAGAGAAGCATGGAATCAAGAACCACTGAATAGTGAAAATTTTCTCTTTGTCAATTAAATCAGAAACCCGCAGGCTCAATGACATATAAAGTCGTGCGCTCCTATCCAATAATAATCGTCGAGAACTTCGGCTGTCTATCAAACAACTGAGTGGTATCTCCACAAACGCAAATGTCGAAGATTTAAACCGCGATTCCAAAAAGCAATCGAGTCCTTCGTTCTTCAGTTGTGCCAACGTACTTGTTCCAGCTTTACCAGCTCCATTTCAGACAATATATCCCCGCATGCCACTTAAAAAGAACTGTTAAACCTCAAGTGCAAAACATCCTACGGACCTGATAATCTTTCCTCAGTTGTACTTAAGCAGCGTGCACAAATACTCACACCAGTAGTGATATAATTACCTAATCAATGCTAGGATTGTAGAAAGACTCCCGAATGTTGGAGATCAACTTCCATCATACCTGTGCCTAAGAAAGGAACGGCAAAATTAGGTCCAACTGCATGCACCTTCATCACATTAAAGGTGTTTGAAAAGTTATTACTCAAAGGGTTGTCCAATGATTTGACAATACAAAACACGAACCAATTCGCCTACCGCCGCTCCTGCTCTACCTTGGATGCTGTTGCTTTTTCGACTCAATGTCTTGTCTCCGTTTGGCAAGCTGCGTGTACCCGCTTCCTAGATTGATGACAATTTAGCAGTGTTGACGAACGAAAACTTCTCGACGTCCTCACAAATAACGGAACACAACCCTCATCCACTGAGCTATTATTTGATTGTTTTTGGAATGGGCAACAGTTTACACGCTACGGGGGCAGAACCTCTTCCCTCTCTGTCTCAATCCAAGGCGTCCTACAAGGCACAATCCTCTCCCTTTTTCTATTCTCCATCTATACGTCCTCCGTGTCAGTCAGTGACTGTTCCTTCGTTATACGATATGCAGATGATGCTGTAATTGGGTTACCCCGTCCTAATACACCAGCTACACCTGAACTCCGCTCTGGTCTCTTGGATATTGGCCATTTGCCCAAAGCTTACAGATTAACTCAGATCCCTGTAAATGCTTAGATGTTGTTTTCTTCTCTCCTGTTCAGACATCCACGTAGGAAACATCCCCGTTGCTCATCAACCATTAGTTAAAGAACTCGAGGTTAAGATCGCCCATAATCTGTAAAACAGTCTGTACCCCTTCACCTCATCCAACGTTCCGACCTTGCATGCATTACACCTCAGTGGTTGTAAACTTCTCCCATCCCCTTCCCTAGATTGCAAGCTAAAGACTTCTTCACAACAAAAGGGTCTCAAGCACTTATTCTATGCAAGTGGTATACCTCGTAAAGATCTTATAGACTCCATCATATTCCAACACGCAAAAATTCACCGAAAATTGCGAACGACTTACATCACCCGCTTTACAAGGACCTCGCCATTTGTGCTTACTCTTCTCCCACCGGTAACAAGTGAAAAGTGATCTATGCAAGGGCAACTGTCTACGGGTTCCCTGTTCTTCCTTACCTTGATCGCTTCCTGTATAACCCTGCAAACACCCTAAATGAATTCAGACAACGTTTAGTGTTTCAGTTTCTAAACCATCCCCAATCATTGTATTTTTTTGTCGTAAAAGCCGCGCTTCTGTTCAATTTCCTTGAGCATAGCTATGTACTGCTGAACGTCCACCCATCGGGGTGCATACAGCAAATACTTGACTTGCCTTGAACCTGATGGTCTATTGTTTGAGGTTCACTCTTTTTCCGCACGTACCAATTATTAACCTTGGGAAAAGCGTTCGTTATACAGGTAACTCGTTTCTCTCCGCGAAATTTCAGTTACTTCTCCATTTATGAAGTTCCAGAGATCAGCAGCGCTGATTACAAACCCAGCAATCACTGGTCGAATCTGGTGAACAAATTAGCACCAAGCCTATTAAGAATTTATGCGGTGAACCGTGCCAAGTATTACGACGTGTTCGACCGAGGTTAATAGCTAGTCAGGGAACAGACATGTGACCTTGACGGAATTCAGTTTCAGTTTATTCAACTATTACCCTCGCACTTCTATGCTCTGGTTTCGGCTGTTACCTTCCACCGTCACCCAGCAAAGGGCAAAAAGAATAGAGGTATAAAAAGGAAAATGTCCAAAAAAATCAAACAAGTGGAAATCACAAAAGAAAGAAAAAGGTCGAATGCAACTAAACCACAGCTACATCACTTCATGTCTCCAACAAACTGGTAGCTGGTCCATTGGGTCCTTAAGGGGAAGTTTGACACGTTCCACGTAACCTCAGCATTGCTGATACGGTGTTCCCACCATATTCGGACAATGCTACGGAGAAATCGATGCTCGAAAACCGACAATCTTCGTCTATCTTCTACCTGTAACAACCATTTTTTCGAGCCGTATAAAAGAACAGACCCATTCGCGTCGGTGTACATTCGACACTTGATAGACATTCGAATGTCACCCCGGTGTTACAAATGACTGAGGTTGGCAAAAGTCAATTGCGCGTTCTGTATACGCGACGACATTTCATCCAATATCTGTCCATCTGGTGAGATGTAACTACCCAGACAACAAAACTAATCCACTTCAGTTAGGGCTTCCCCTGAGAACACAAGGTTTGGTTTGAGGTCAATTTAGTCATGTAACAGCAATTGACATTTCCAAGGTGTAAAACGCATCCCAAACATTGCTACATTGTTGTTTAGGCTATCTAGAAAGCTTGCAACCTACCTGGATCTTCACTCAGAAAAACAATACCGTCTGCGTGTCCTAAGTTAAACGGTCTACTGTCCAAGAGCAGATCGATGCCACTAGTCTCACACGAGGATAGGGCTATATCAAGAATCAACTCAGCTAAAAACTGAGGGAGGGCGAAAGAGGACAACCTTGACGAAGACTACTCTAAGTGGTGAACTCGGGTGAAACATCGCCGTAAACAAGAACTCGGCTCCGGCTGTTTACATACATGCATTAGAAAAGAGAAACAAATCTCTCGGGCACACCCTTCAATGAGAGGCAGCACCAGACGGCTGCGAGGTTGATTGAATCGAACGCCGCTTCCAGATCAGGAAAGACAGAGATTGTGGACCTACGGAACATGTTTTGACGGAATTTAATGTGACTCATACGATAATGGACTAAAAAGCATGTCATATACCATAATTGCAGCACTTCCCTTAAAAAATTCTGAAAAGATTAAGTTTCATTTGTCATTTGTGTAGTCCTTCTCACATTTCTTTCAGTGTTTTCGGCAAGCAATCTCAGTAACTTACTCTCTCATATCATTCCAACTGCTTCCTAAACCGGTCTCTAGAATATTTGCGGTATAGACGCGAATTCTGTCTATAATTTATTTTCAATGCAAACAGAACGCCTGCGTATTTTACCAATTTAGCGGCTACCTATCTATCAACTGCTACTTGCAGAAACGCAGAAACACCGTTTTAAACACGTTGATTGAGCATACCTCCAGACGGCAGGCGTCGGTACGATATCAAGTTGAACAACCGATGACTGAAGCTGGTAGTGTCGTCGACTGGAGCAGGTTCAAGCGTGTCACAAACAGATAAAGAGCGCGAAACACGAACTTCAAAACAGCAGACATCTACAAAATCACCGCAAGTCGACATATCACTGAATAGTATCTCCGCAAACAGAGCATTTTCTGTAGTTTCAGCGTGACCTAGTATTTAAGCACTGAGCGAAGCGTGTCCAAAGCCCAACCCGGCGATTCCGTGATAATTTTTAAAAACGGCTTCCATTGTATCAACGCTGAGGCAGGACCGAATGCGCACACATGTTGCGGTGACCGTATCAGTTACTTTCTTCATCAAAGGATAGCGCTTGATTGCAGTGAAAGGGGTGTACCCCATAGCCACAAAGGCAACCGAACCCTGTGAGTTGGAGTAGCGGAGAACCACACAAATTCCCACTAGGTCAGGTGTGGTAACGATCCGGACGATAGTGCATTACTGTCTACCACCAAAGTAACCGGTGGTGGCGGAGGTACGAACCTCGGGCCTCCGAGATAGTAATCAAACGCCCTAAACCACTTGATCACCACCGGGCGTGCCCTCATGAACCAAAGAGCTAGGCAGCATGGTTCCCTTAAGCCAGGGATGCGATATTGTCTGATAGGTCTGAATAAATGCCACAGAAAGCTTTCTTGCTGGACCCGTTGATAGATACCTGATTTCGTACTAGTCAATATGACCCTAGAGACCACATTCCAGGGAACAAATACGAAGTGAAGCAGCTTACCAATCCAAAAACCTCGACAATGGAAGTATTCATAATTTACTAGGCAGCCCCCAACCCAAAGGATACCCCCGTCTACGCTCAAATCACTCCACAGTGCACGAAGCTACGGACTGAACCCGAGTCGATAATTCAAGCGCCGGCAAAGACAATAGAAAACAGACAATCAAGCCCCACGTTTCTTTACACATGCTTCCGTCTCTTTTTCCTTTCCTCTTTCCTCTCCCATGGACTCTTTTAGTGTGCACCGTTCACTGAAATGATTACAAAGTGGGAGATGGATAAAAAACAATGTCTAGCTTCAGAAGTGGACAATGTAATAGAGATCCATTAAAGGAACATGGAAAACCGAAAACAATGCCCGCGTAGACAGCCAAATAAAACCAACGGAGTAAAACAAGCAGGGCAACGAGTCAGACGCAAACCGTAGCTAGCGGCCACCTACTTGAATCAGACACTGGAGTTTGGGTGAAAAATTCAAGTCATTTAAAGGATAAAAACTCCGGGTGACGCAGACCGTTGCGGAGATTATTGACAAGGCTGCAACAATGATTTTCACTGGTCTATTTGAATTCTGTCTGTCCTCAAACCAACACTTGTAATTCCACCTACTTCTGCTCCAACTGAGTTTCATGAGGTCGAGAAACACGACATTCAAGTGCGACGTTAATGACTGTCTAAAATAACCGGAACGAGGTCGAAACATTACCTATATCGACCAAATCTGGTTTTAAGCTCATGAGAAGCAGTCTACTATCCTAAACAACTTCAAGCATACGTAATACTCCAATGTCTACTGAAAAGGGTGACAAGCGGACAAGAAACTTACATTCATCTTAGTGTTCACATCGCTCACTGTCTCGTCATCCGTTGGAAACTGATAAATATTGATTTCATTCGACTGGATTTCCGAGAGTATCTGAAACGTCACGCACTTACACAGAAGGAAGGTGAACGAATTACCCTTGCTTTAAACTTTTGTAACTCCACCTTAGTGACTGTATCAGATTTAGCGATGATCGGGATCACGTTCACTTTACTCTCCAGAGCTTTCATTGCAACAACATCAAGTGATTTGAGGCTAGCAAGGGAGCACAGTTGAAAAATTGGGATTACTATTATTATTATCACTACTATTAAAGACATAGCAGAATCCTAAACCTCACACGCGAACAGTTAGAAGGAGGATTACATCGATGAACACGGGAATACTGCAACCAGTTTAGAGCACCTATAGGGAGCGGGGTATGACAAAGGATTATTGAATTAATAAATGCCATTGCAGTGGTGGTTGGTTCTATGTGCACCGTGTGCATATGCGGCAGTAACAGACCTGATGTGAGTTGTGCTTTCAGCTGCTACGCACTGAAAAAGAATTGTTCGGATGACAGGGGGAAAACGGTGACAAATTCGCGCCCGAGTTGATATAGGCCCGCGATGCCACAGTCAACAGATCAGACGTTCTTTCGTTGTATATTAAGCTAGCCAAATTGGAGCAAAGAAGTCCAGCCCAATTGAAATACTTACATTGCGAAATGATAATTCATGGTCGCAACGCGAATGATAAGGATCATTGTTAATGGAGGTAAATACATCTCATTGGATGCAAATACACCGAAAATATTATGATTCAAAATGCCCCAACGTTGAAAATGGGAGTTTGCATTTTAAAGACAATCTGAAAGGAATTCGTGACTGCTGCTGTTGTTAATCTCTCCCATCTCTAAAATAACTGACATGTGTCTATCTCTGTACTGTTGGAAGCTGCCTGCACCGCTAAACTATTGTGATTATCTATCGCAGTGAAGTTAAGTATATCGAATGCAACTAAACCCTTAACTGCCACACCTTGCCATATCACTCAATGTTTCAAACCATTTGGTAGGCGGGTCAAATGGACCCCAACTCGGAAATCTAACATGTCCCACGTAACCAGGTTCGGTGATCAAGATTTTCATCCACTTCACCCCGTGTCATGGACTGACCACTTCGACTTACCCTCCAAATACTACCTACCTCGGAAAACAGCGTAAGCCGAAAAAGCCTATCGGTGAGCATGTGTAACACATGCCTATTTGAATTCAATACGTGATCCAGTGACTGACCTCTGGTTCCCCACATCCTACGCCCAACCTCAGCATTGCTGATACGGTGTTCCCACCATATTCGGACAATGCTACGGAGAAATCGATGCTCGAAAACCGACAATCTTCGTCTATCTTCTACCTGTAACAACCATTTTTTCGAGCCGTATAAAAGAACAGACCCATTCGCGTCGGTGTACATTCGACACTTGATAGACATTCGAATGTCACCCCGGTGTTACAAATGACTGAGGTTGGCAAAAGTCAATTGCGCGTTCTGTATACGCGACGACATTTCATCCAATATCTGTCCATCTGGTGAGATGTAACTACCCAGACAACAAAACTAATCCACTTCAGTTAGGGCTTCCCCTGAGAACACAAGGTTTGGTTTGAGGTCAATTTAGTCATGTAACAGCAATTGACATTTCCAAGGTGTAAAACGCATCCCAAACATTGCTACATTGTTGTTTAGGCTATCTAGAAAGCTTGCAACCTACCTGGATCTTCACTCAGAAAAACAATACCGTCTGCGTGTCCTAAGTTAAACGGTCTACTGTCCAAGAGCAGATCGATGCCACTAGTCTCACACGAGGATAGGGCTATCTGAAGAACCATTTCGATAGCAAAATTGAAAAGGAAGGGCAATAGAGGGCAACCCTGACTAACACCGGTTCTCGCGTTGAATTCAGGAAAAAAGACCGCCGTACGCACGAACTCGGCTTCGTTTGTTTGCATGCAAGGATTGAAAGAGGAAGATAAATTTCTCTAGCAGACCGGTACATGAGGCAGTGCCAAAAAAACTCATTGGCTAAGTTGACAGCTGCTTTCAGATCGAGAAAGACAAAAATTCTCGGTCTGTGGAAGGTGTGTCTGTGTTCTAAAGTTGTCGGAGGGCAAAGCTGTGGTCAATACAGCCCCTGCCAAGTCTGAAACCGGCTTGATTCTGTTGCGTGCACTTTTCATGAGCGTTGGATAGTGGCGAATAACAATCCTGGCGAGCAGTTTGGATGTATTATGAGAGGTAGTGCTTGTCATATGGGAAACATCACATCCTCGATCACTGCCACTGCTCTTCCACGACCGTTCACTCTGCAAGCCTGAACTCGCCTTAATCGCGACCGACTACAATAATGGTGGTCCTTCTCTTACCCACGACCCGACGGCACGCAGAACTGCTCTTCGTTCACTGACCTGAGTTGATGACATCCACACTCAGTGGTTAAATAAGTCAGAGGATATGGATAGGTGTCGACATCAGTGGCATAGTTTTACTCAATTTTTACCGTATTGATACCACTATTTGTAGATCTCTCCTAACTCTCTGTATACTCGTTTTCTCATTATTTGCAAATTTGATTTCATGTGAGATAACAACTAAAGCCACCGCACTCAGTCCATGATTATTTGTTATTTCAAATAAACTACCTCCACATTGGGACACAAATGTTTTGGTTCAATGACTCAGCTAACAATGCGTGCTGAATGGGAACCATTGGTCATCATTCGCTGATCGACACAACTGTGTCGCATCGTTTGCGAAGACTCCAAGAAGTTTCACGTCTAATTACTTGTAATTTACCCTGGTTAGTACTATGAACTTCCTGAATCAGGACAGTGTTTCAGGTTTTTGTGAGACCTGATTTGGATAGAAAAAAACCGACTCAGAAAAGTCCCTATAATGGAGGTCAAATGGAAAAAACTGAGCCACAAAAAGGAAAACATAACTGCAAACAAGTTCCTTGACTGGTTAACAGGACACTGTTTTTCGCTTGCGATTATGGGGCTTGGGTTTTTTAAGCACGTTGCACAGCGTTCGCAACACTGGCTTTATTTCCGTTGTATCCCTCAATGTCCACCCAAAAATAAATCCCGTCTTTTGGACCGTAAATGAGAAGCTGGGATGCATTAATTCAGACCAGCGCAAGAGCTTTTTCCATGTTTACACCAACCTATGGTCTGGCCACCGCGTTCTTTCGCCCAACCTTACTCAGGAAATGCAACAACTCACGAGGGAGACGATCGACATGCATACGGAAAACATGTCCGAGAAAATAGAGGTGGTGCGAAATAAACTTTGCCTTTCAATCACTAACCTGGCCTTAAGGTGCACTGGTGTTGATTTCCATCTCAATATCGTTTAGTGTGAAACAAGTATAAGCATTAAAAGTGAACAAAAGGTTATCCGTAAAAATTGTGGGGACGAAGGAAGAGTTCGAAGGCTGCTACCCTAGACGAAGGCACACACCAAATACCTTCAATCATCTGATCGACGGATGTCGTAGACACAATTCAAAATCCTAACAAGCCTAACATTTTTTCACTCCATGCTTACGTATGAGTGCAGTAGAGGGGGCATTTACCCCATAACCACGAAGGCTCACTGCACTATTGGGGTCACCGGAAACCAGACCCTGAGAGTTGGAGTGGCGAAAAACCACATAAGGTCCCAACAGGTCATGTGTGGTGACGATCCGGGCGATAGTGTATTACTGTCTACCACCAAAGTAACCGATGATGGCGGGGATTCGAACCTCGGACCTCTCAGGTAGTAAGCAAACGCTCTAAACCACTCGATCATCACCGGTCGATTGGTTAGGGTCTTCATATCTTTTGTAATGTCACTGACTAATTACCTTCATTTGTTCCTTGATCACTATCTGCCGGGGACAACAACATACACCGAGAAAGTCTATCGGTGGGCATGCGTAGCACATGTCCCACTGACCTTAACCTGTTTGAAATTGAGCTTTTGCCCCCGGTGACAGACCGCTGCATCCTAACACCCTGCGCCTAACTTTAGCGTTGCTGATAGGGTGTTTCCACCGTATCCGATTCCTATTGCGAATATCAATGCTCAGAAACCGACAGTTTTCGCGTATCTTCTACCCGCAATTGCCGTGTTTCTGAACCTCATAAAAGGAAACCCAACAACGGTAGTGTACACTCAATCTTTGACAGACAATTAGATATATCATGGGGACCACGGGTGGTTTAAATTGACAAAGGTCAAACGCGCTCTTTGTATACGTGACGAAATATATCCGATCAGTCGGTAAGATGCAACGTGTCATCCCAAACATCGCTAACTAGAAAAACTGTCAACCCTCCCGGATTTGTACTCAGAAACACAACATCGTTCGCGTACTACAGGTAATAGTTTATTGTTTGAGGAAAGGTCGCCACCTCTTTTAGCCTATGAACACACGGCTATCATGAGAACTATTTAAATTACAAAACTGAAAAGAAAGGGTGACCCCGACGCTCATCACTTTCCGTAGTGAACTCAAGTGAAAAAAGTATATTTCCGTGAACATCCTCCAATGAGACAGTACCATAGGACACTACGGTCGACTGGAACAATGCCACTATCAGATCACAGAAGACAAAGACTGCTGAACCTTGTGAAGCGTCCCAGTGCTCTGAAAACTGTGACAGGATAAGGATGTGGTTTTCATAGCCCTGAATGAATCGAAAACCGGTTCTTTCGCAGTTTCTGAATGGTAGGCGAAGAATAATCCCGGCGGGTAGTCTGGATGTGATGCTCAACAGATTAATTCCTATGGTTTCTGCAAAAGGATCTGGAATCTTCATCAGTACAATAATGGATTCACATTACCTCTTTGCTGATCTATGAAACAGGTTAACTACTCGTGGCAAATCTTAAAGCTGATTTGTCTATACTAATCTGTCAGACTAAACATGCGAAAAACATGCTGTGCAGACGCACAAACAACTCTTATTGATGAAATTCCTCACTAATTACATAACACGTTTTGCGCCGTCAAATTGATACCAGACCAGTAAAAAACTGTCCAATGATCAATCTTATAGTATACATAAATCTTCGCAAGAAATCATCGTTCATTCAGACAATGGTGACCGCGATGAGTCACCGAGTAACTTACCTATGACCGGTGGGAGCAATGAAGTAAAGACATACGTGTATCCGCGTATCGTGAAAATTTTGCAACGAGCGTTTCATTTTCAGTTCTTCTTGTAAGTACTTTTCAAACTGGCTGTTTACATAGTCTATGACGGGTTTAATGCTACAACCAGAATAAAGCGGGATAAAAGCAATCACTTGTCTTCCTTATTAAGTTGGTCACCAAAACCGCACGTCTCCACAACAGATAATTTAAGTTTTACGTTACCCTCCTTCAACTCTGAGAAGGTTTTAGGAATCATGAAGTAACCATACCAAAAAAGGATTCCTTCAACTTTGGGTTTGGAAGGTCGTGCAAAGAAGGGACGAAGTCAAACTTCTGATTAAACAGTGTTTCAATTAAGGTTGACTTCCCAATACCGGTTTCGCCTATCCACGATTAAGTGTTAACCTCAACCTTACCAACGCACAGGATGTTAAAAGAAAACCCTTGACTAACAGCTTTGTTGACCAATTGGTTGGGCAAACTATCGAAGCCAACATGACCAGACAACTTCAGCGTTCGAACTTCTCCCGTCTAGAAAATACACAGGTGAGAATGAGAATCACACTCACAATCGCCTTGACATCCGATGCCATCCTTCGACGTAGCGCCCCTCAAATTGAACTTGGCTCTCGGGTCAGTTCAGTTCAGTTCACTTTAGTTTGCACAGGACTTGGTGTGGCTAGAGCCAATCGTGTGTCCAGATAGTTGTGTTGTCGGCGCGTTTCCGTAGCTCCCAACACTGCGTGATTTTCTTTTTCTGAAAGGCAGAAATTTTGTGCAGTATCAGCCCTGGCAGAGTAAGGTGGAAACAATAAGTAGTCTTGAAGTCTTGAAGTAATACACGGGTACGAGGCTAAAGCCCAAATGTTCCCGGATCATGTGATTATCTTGTCATCTGAATGTCACCAGTGAGCTGTAAGATAGTTCACTGGATAGCGGGAAATGGGAAAACGGAAAAGGGTTCAAAATACAAATCTTGACAGTATCTTGCATCTGGTATTGCCGGCGAACTGGAAGACAGACCGCTGGAAAATGTGTAAGGGTTAGGGATACTAGTCTTGACTGCATCTTGCGTCTTGAGCTGCCGGGGATCTGGAAGATGGACCTTTGGACTGTGGGAGAATTTCAGCTTTGCTGAAGTCCGTTCAGCTTGAGCGACACGGAAGGTTCTATCATAGGAAATCTGTCAGACATCAAACGGCGAGGTTTTCGGTCCGCGCGCCGCGCGCGGCCGTAAATTGAATCTGACCCTAAAAGCTGCTTAACATAACTCGGGGTATACTGCCACCCAACATAGGTCTACTGCTTTCTTAAAAGCCTTCACGGTTGTGATATTTATGACCTCTTCCGGGAGCTTATTCCAATAGGGTACCACTCTATTTGAGAAGTACTTCGCCCTAATTTGGAGCCTCGAATGTTTCCTTTGTAATCTAAGGCTATGCCCCCTTGCGCCTCTCTCGGGGATCAGAGAAAAAAGGTCCTCTCGTCTTATTCCTGACAGTACTTTCATTACTTTGAAGTTTTCTATCAAGTCCCCGCGAATGCGCCGTCTTTCCATCGAGAATAGGTCTAGGGCGCGGAGATGCTCTGTGTAGTTAAACCCCCTTTGCCCAGCCACCATTCTAGTGGCTAGCCCTTGCACTTTCTCCGGACAGTCGATATCTTTCTGCTAGTACGGTGCCCAGGCCTGCACGCAGTACTCCATATGCGGCCTGACTATGGCCTGATATATCGGAACGAAAATCTCCGGATCTCTACACGACATAATGGATCTAACTCGAAAGAGTTCTCCCCTGGCCGTATTGGCTGCCGAGGTGCACTGCTTTGACGGCTTAAAGCTGTTGTCTATTATAACGTCCAGGTCTTTGACCTGCGAGACCACTTGCAACGAACCCACACCATTCCCACTAGCCCCTGTATTTGTGGTCAAGCACTGACACTTGGTGAGGTTTAGTGGAAGGTCCCATTTGCGTGCCCAGTTTTGTACTGCTAACACGTCAAGTTCTGTATCTACTCCAGCTATCTTGACGTCATCGGCAAACATAAAGGTGGGGTTTGTAAGCCCACCTGCTAGGTCGTTGATGAAGATGAGGAAGAGCAGAGGGCCGAGCACCGAGCCCTGTGGCACCCCACTTGCTACACCTTCCGGTTTTGAAACATGATCCCCCACCTTAACACTAAAGGTTCGCCCTGCTAAGAAACTACTTATCCATTGTCTTGTCTTTCCAACAATTCCCAAGGACTGCAGTTTGACGTCCAGAAATCTGTGGTTCACGGAATCAAACGCCTTGCTGAAGTCCAAGTAACAGACCGCAGTCGATTGCCCTTCGCCCAGACGCTTGGTTACCTCATCGAGGAACAGCAGGAGATTCGTCAGACAGGATCGCTCCGCCACAAACCCATGCTGAGCATTTGATATGAGGTTGTGTTGGTCAGATCAGGTCAGGGCAGGTCAGTTCAATTCAGTTTAGTTTGCACAGGACCGGTGGTGGCTCAGGCCAATCGAGCGTACAGAATTCTTTCAATGGTATGCATTCCGGTTGTGCACCCACCACCGCACAATGTATTTCGTCAAATCCTTGCTAAAAATTAGAGGGAAACGGAAAACCTCACAGCACGTCGACTGCGCGAGACGTTGCTCATCGTGGGAGTTCAGGGGGACAGTTTTGGAAAGGAGTCCTTGGAAGTTGCTGTATATGTTTGATTTCTGGTGCCAATTCGTTACGGTCTAGTACCTGATTGGCTTGTAGTGGCTCGTCGGGGACACGAAAACCAAAATCTGTTCCTTGTTCCAGCGAGTCTTCCCCACACATGAAACATATCTTCACCAAAATCTCATCCAGGTTCACCCTTGAATAATCAGTTACCAGTAGCTTTTGTTACCCCCCTGGGACTAGGATCGCTAGCTCAGGCAGCACAAAGGGACACTGGGCCCTCACCTGAGTGTCCCCTAGAAGACCGTCGCAGGAAATCAGTGCAATGTCCCCAAAAACAACCGAAACCTCCGTAAAACCGGAGAATCCGTCATAAATGCAAAAGATTTCGAACGACAGTCTCCGTTAAGCCACATTTCCGAATATTTAGTAGCTTGGTCCCCACTGGCTTTAGACACAGAAATCTCTGGAATCGTGGGTGCATAGAATCCCAAACCAGTCTATGGTGGTGGTTGTCCGTTGGCGCCTCCCATGCTACATTGTTAAACGTTGCACTGCTTTTGGTCGGTTTCTGGTGTTCTTCGGAGGGTAAATCTCAATTATTTTCATTTATCTCCTCAAATTGAACTTGGCTCTCGGGTCAGTTCAGTTCAGTTCACTTCAGTTTGCACAGGACTTGGTGTGGCTAGAGCCAATCGTGTGTCCAGATAGTTGTGTTGTCGGCGCGTTTCCGTAGCTCCCAACACTGCGTGATTTTCTTTTTCTGAAAGGCAGAAATTTTGTGCAGTATCAGCCCTGGCAGAGTAAGGTGGAAACAATAAGTAGTCTTGAAGTCTTGAAGTAATACACGGGTACGAGGCTAAAGCCCAAATGTTCCCGGATCATGTGATTATCTTGTCATCTGAATGTCACCAGTGAGCTGTAAGATAGTTCACTGGATAGCGGGAAATGGGAAAACGGAAAAGGGTTCAAAATACAAATCTTGACAGTATCTTGCATCTGGTATTGCCGGCGAACTGGAAGACAGACCGCTGGAAAATGTGTAAGGGTTAGGGATACTAGTCTTGACTGCATCTTGCGTCTTGAGCTGCCGGGGATCTGGAAGATGGACCTTTGGACTGTGGGAGAATTTCAGCTTTGCTGAAGTCCGTTCAGCTTGAGCGACACGGAAGGTTCTATCATAGGAAATCTGTCAGACATCAAACGGCGAGGTTTTCGGTCCGCGCGCCGCGCGCGGCCGTAAATTGAATCTGACCCTAAAAGCTGCTTAACATAACTCGGGGTATACTGCCACCCAACATAGGTCTACTGCTTTCTTAAAAGCCTTCACGGTTGTGATATTTATGACCTCTTCCGGGAGCTTATTCCAATAGGGTACCACTCTATTTGAGAAGTACTTCGCCCTAATTTGGAGCCTCGAATGTTTCCTTTGTAATCTAAGGCTATGCCCCCTTGCGCCTCTCTCGGGGATCAGAGAAAAAAGGTCTTCTCGTCTTATTCCTGACAGTACTTTCATTACTTTGAAGTTTTCTATCAAGTCCCCGCGAATGCGCCGTCTTTCCATCGAGAATAGGTCTAGGGCGCGGAGATGCTCTGTGTAGTTAAACCTCCTTTGCCCAGCCACCATTCTAGTGGCTAGCCCTTGCACTTTCTCCGGACAGTCGATATCTTTCTGCTAGTACGGTGCCCAGGCCTGCACGCAGTACTCCATATGCGGCCTGACTATGGCCTGATATATCGGAACGAAAATCTCCGGATCTCTACACGACATAATGGATCTAACTCGAAAGAGTTCTCCCCTGGCCGTATTGGCTGCCGAGGTGCACTGCTTTGACGGCTTAAAGCTGTTGTCTATTATAACGTCCAGGTCTTTGACCTGCGAGACCACTTGCAACGAACCCACACCATTCCCACTAGCCCCTGTATTTGTGGTCAAGCACTGACACTTGGTGAGGTTTAGTGGAAGGTCCCATTTGCGTGCCCAGTTTTGTACTGCTAACACGTCAAGTTCTGTATCTACTCCAGCTATCTTGACGTCATCGGCAAACATAAAGGTGGGGTTTGTAAGCCCACCTGCTAGGTCGTTGATGAAGATGAGGAAGAGCAGAGGGCCGAGCACCGAGCCCTGTGGCACCCCACTTGCTACACCTTCCGGTTTTGAAACATGATCCCCCACCTTAACACTAAAGGTTCGCCCTGCTAAGAAACTACTTATCCATTGTCTTGTCTTTCCAACAATTCCCAAGGACTGCCGTTTGACGTCCAGAAATCTGTGGTTCACGGAATCAAACGCCTTGCTGAAGTCCAAGTAACAGACCGCAGTCGATTGCCCTTCGCCCAGACGCTTGGTTACCTCATCGAGGAACAGCAGGAGATTCGTCAGACAGGATCGCTCCGCCACAAACCCATGCTGAGCATTTGATATGAGGTTGTGTTGGTCAGATCAGGTCAGGGCAGGTCAGTTCAATTCAGTTTAGTTTGCACAGGACCGGTGGTGGCTCAGGCCAATCGAGCGTACAGAATTCTTTCAATGGTATGCATTCCGGTTGTGCACCCACCACCGCACAATGTATTTCGTCAAATCCTTGCTAAAAATTAGAGGGAAACGGAAAACCTCACAGCACGTCGACTGCGCGAGACGTTGCTCATCGTGGGAGTTCAGGGGGACAGTTTTGGAAAGGAGTCCTTGGAAGTTGCTGTATATGTTTGATTTCTGGTGCCAATTCGTTACGGTCTAGTACCTGATTGGCTTGTAGTGGCTCGTCGGGGACACGAAAACCAAAATCTGTTCCTTGTTCCAGCGAGTCTTCCCCACACATGAAACATATCTTCACCAAAATCTCATCCAGGTTCACCCTTGAATAATCAGTTACCAGTAGCTTTTGTTACCCCCCTGGGACTAGGATCGCTAGCTCAGGCAGCACAAAGGGACACTGGGCCCTCACCTGAGTGTCCCCTAGAAGACCGTCGCAGGAAATCAGTGCAATGTCCCCAAAAACAACCGAAACCTCCGTAAAACCGGAGAATCCGTCATAAATGCAAAAGATTTCGAACGACAGTCTCCGTTAAGCCACATTTCCGAATATTTAGTAGCTTGGTCCCCACTGGCTTTAGACACAGAAATCTCTGGAATCGTGGGTGCATAGAATCCCAAACCAGTCTATGGTGGTGGTTGTCCGTTGGCGCCTCCCATGCTACATTGTTAAACGTTGCACTGCTTTTGGTCGGTTTCTGGTGTTCTTCGGAGGGTAAATCTCAATTATTTTCATTTATCTCCTCAAATTGAACTTGGCTCTCGGGTCAGTTCAGTTCAGTTCACTTCAGTTTGCACAGGACTTGGTGTGGCTAGAGCCAATCGTGTGTCCAGATAGTTGTGTTGTCGGCGCGTTTCCGTAGCTCCCAACACTGCGTGATTTTCTTTTTCTGAAAGGCAGAAATTTTGTGCAGTATCAGCCCTGGCAGAGTAAGGTGGAAACAATAAGTAGTCTTGAAGTCTTGAAGTAATACACGGGTACGAGGCTAAAGCCCAAATGTTCCCGGATCATGTGATTATCTTGTCATCTGAATGTCACCAGTGAGCTGTAAGATAGTTCACTGGATAGCGGGAAATGGGAAAACGGAAAAGGGTTCAAAATACAAATCTTGACAGTATCTTGCATCTGGTATTGCCGGCGAACTGGAAGACAGACCGCTGGAAAATGTGTAAGGGTTAGGGATACTAGTCTTGACTGCATCTTGCGTCTTGAGCTGCCGGGGATCTGGAAGATGGACCTTTGGACTGTGGGAGAATTTCAGCTTTGCTGAAGTCCGTTCAGCTTGAGCGACACGGAAGGTTCTATCATAGGAAATCTGTCAGACATCAAACGGCGAGGTTTTCGGTCCGCGCGCCGCGCGCGGCCGTAAATTGAATCTGACCCTAAAAGCTGCTTAACATAACTCGGGGTATACTGCCACCCAACATAGGTCTACTGCTTTCTTAAAAGCCTTCACGGTTGTGATATTTATGACCTCTTCCGGGAGCTTATTCCAATAGGGTACCACTCTATTTGAGAAGTACTTCGCCCTAATTTGGAGCCTCGAATGTTTCCTTTGTAATCTAAGGCTATGCCCCCTTGCGCCTCTCTCGGGGATCAGAGAAAAAAGGTCTTCTCGTCTTATTCCTGACAGTACTTTCATTACTTTGAAGTTTTCTATCAAGTCCCCGCGAATGCGCCGTCTTTCCATCGAGAATAGGTCTAGGGCGCGGAGATGCTCTGTGTAGTTAAACCTCCTTTGCCCAGCCACCATTCTAGTGGCTAGCCCTTGCACTTTCTCCGGACAGTCGATATCTTTCTGCTAGTACGGTGCCCAGGCCTGCACGCAGTACTCCATATGCGGCCTGACTATGGCCTGATATATCGGAACGAAAATCTCCGGATCTCTACACGACATAATGGATCTAACTCGAAAGAGTTCTCCCCTGGCCGTATTGGCTGCCGAGGTGCACTGCTTTGACGGCTTAAAGCTGTTGTCTATTATAACGTCCAGGTCTTTGACCTGCGAGACCACTTGCAACGAACCCACACCATTCCCACTAGCCCCTGTATTTGTGGTCAAGCACTGACACTTGGTGAGGTTTAGTGGAAGGTCCCATTTGCGTGCCCAGTTTTGTACTGCTAACACGTCAAGTTCTGTATCTACTCCAGCTATCTTGACGTCATCGGCAAACATAAAGGTGGGGTTTGTAAGCCCACCTGCTAGGTCGTTGATGAAGATGAGGAAGAGCAGAGGGCCGAGCACCGAGCCCTGTGGCACCCCACTTGCTACACCTTCCGGTTTTGAAACATGATCCCCCACCTTAACACTAAAGGTTCGCCCTGCTAAGAAACTACTTATCCATTGTCTTGTCTTTCCAACAATTCCCAAGGACTGCAGTTTGACGTCCAGAAATCTGTGGTTCACGGAATCAAACGCCTTGCTGAAGTCCAAGTAACAGACCGCAGTCGATTGCCCTTCGCCCAGACGCTTGGTTACCTCATCGAGGAACAGCAGGAGATTCGTCAGACAGGATCGCTCCGCCACAAACCCATGCTGAGCATTTGATATGAGGTTGTGTTGGTCAGATCAGGTCAGGGCAGGTCAGTTCAATTCAGTTTAGTTTGCACAGGACCGGTGGTGGCTCAGGCCAATCGAGCGTACAGAATTCTTTCAATGGTATGCATTCCGGTTGTGCACCCACCACCGCACAATGTATTTCGTCAAATCCTTGCTAAAAATTAGAGGGAAACGGAAAACCTCACAGCACGTCGACTGCGCGAGACGTTGCTCATCGTGGGAGTTCAGGGGGACAGTTTTGGAAAGGAGTCCTTGGAAGTTGCTGTATATGTTTGATTTCTGGTGCCAATTCGTTACGGTCTAGTACCTGATTGGCTTGTAGTGGCTCGTCGGGGACACGAAAACCAAAATCTGTTCCTTGTTCCAGCGAGTCTTCCCCACACATGAAACATATCTTCACCAAAATCTCATCCAGGTTCACCCTTGAATAATCAGTTACCAGTAGCTTTTGTTACCCCCCTGGGACTAGGATCGCTAGCTCAGGCAGCACAAAGGGACACTGGGCCCTCACCTGAGTGTCCCCTAGAAGACCGTCGCAGGAAATCAGTGCAATGTCCCCAAAAACAACCGAAACCTCCGTAAAACCGGAGAATCCGTCATAAATGCAAAAGATTTCGAACGACAGTCTCCGTTAAGCCACATTTCCGAATATTTAGTAGCTTGGTCCCCACTGGCTTTAGACACAGAAATCTCTGGAATCGTGGGTGCATAGAATCCCAAACCTAATTTTCCATGGTAAAAAAACCACAATAAGAAAAAAGTCTGACATTTACTGTCCATTCTACTGTGTATTATAAAATTTGGATGTTCAGCTTCTTTTAATGCATTCCTGTCACGGCGGCCAGTCTATGGTGGTGGTTGTCCGTTGGCGCCTCCCATGCTACATTGTTAAACGTTGCACTGCTTTTGGTCGGTTTCTGGTGTTCTTCGGAGGGTAAATCTCAATTATTTTCATTTATCTCTTCATGTGTATATAGAAAAGACCCACCCAAAATTGCGTGGCTGTTCCAGAACTACAATATGGAGGCGCGAGAAGCAGATCGCAGTTTGCAGGTTTAAAGGGGGCGATTGTAACTCATCCCTCATATGGGATTATGGTGTAAAAAGTTAACCTTTATGAAGTTCGTCACAAATTCCTAGGCAATTGTTCCGTTCCAAAGAACAACGAGTCCAATGATTTACCTGATGACATCGACAGTCCTGGAAAACCGAAAGTCTCATCGGCAGCAGTTGAGGAACAACAAGTCACAGCTGCTACAACCTCTACCGCTGTCAGGTAATACACACCAAATTTCTAAATATGGATAGTTGTGAGAACAAGAGGAGCATAACACGAGCGTTCCAAAGAAGGAGTGGGAGTCAACTTATTTGGCGGCCACCACTTTCACGAAAAGTAGGCCTCATGGTAATCAGCAATATATGCAATAGAATCATCGTTGATGGATGGCGGAATGAAATTTACAACACCGATCTAAATGATAACTACCCTCACAGAACGTGACCGAATTATTAAATCTATACTTTCCAGCTGTTCCTTCGGCCAAAGATGTTGTGAGGCAGGCCGCTGTACAAATAAAATCATCAATGGCCGACTTGAGGATTTTATTACGAGTTCTGAGGCAGTTAAAGCTTGACTTGCCATTCTATCCGAGGTCATCGCTGGGGACGCCAAGGAGAATCCAAAAGAAAAGCTTTGGCGCCGGGAGATGCGTACATTTTGGACTAAGTGAAACCTTGCAACGAGCTCTGGAGTGCAGACCTACCACTGCGTTTATATTCAGTTGGGCATTGACCGTGCAGGCTTGCTTCGTGGCACATCGCTCCGGTTGTGGCCAATATTGTGCCGCCTCTTGGACCCCAAGTTGCGGGTATTTATTGTTGGTCTATATTGTGGAATGTCCAGGCCTACTGAAGGGCATCAATATTTGGAAGGCCTGATACAGGAATTGGCATCATTATTATCCGGTGGCATTATTATTCGAGGGAGTGGTCTGCATTGCAGAATTGGTTTGTGGAGCGTTGTGGCAGATAATCCAGCCAAGCAGGTTAAGCATCATTTTGGGTCATACAGCTGTCAAAGATGCACACAACGCGGCCATTGCGTCCAGCGCCGTCTCATTTTCCCATCAATCACAGGAAGGTTACGCAATGACGTTGACTTTCGAAATCGTCGCCAAGGTAGTCATCATACTGGCAGTTCCCCGTTCGAAGTACTACCGGTGGATATGATAGCCCTGTTTCCTAACGAAACGGAGTCAACTGGAAGCAACTGCTGATGTCAGCTATCTTTGGTGTCCAGTAGTCACCACGTACGCATTTATCACAGCTCATTCCATTATACCGGCAGCAGCAACCCCTATTCGAGATCCTAGGAGGCACTTTGTACAGTACGTGCATGTTAAAATAGACTGTCACCTGTTCTACGTTCAGGAAAACCGTAGCAGTTACGAAGGTAAAAAATGCAACGGATCGAGTTTCGGAACACATTACTTATGGAAAAACTTTGGTGTGTATGTCCAACTTCGGATGCTACCTTCATTAGTTGCAACTTGGATGAGTGATCTCACCACTCGGGTTGTGGAACTGCAGAAAACGATGGAGGACGTCAAGTCTAAACTGTGAAATTTTGTACATGTTGCCGGTGCATCGGTGCAATTCATGCAGTGCGCCATTCCCGCGCGAAAAGCATGGGAGTTCAAGAGGTTGAATGAAAAACTGGAAGATGAAACTTTCTACGAGCTGATGGTAACTTTCTAGCTAGCAGCTGCATTTCCTTGTTGCAACGGGACCTCGAACAGTTGGGGATTGTGTGAGTCAGATAATGCGTACACTGACCTTCGATTGCATTTTACACAAATTGAACTGGCGCGGTGTCCACGGGCGCCAACCATCTGCCAATTCAAGAGCCTGCAGAATAGCTGTCCGTGAGTTTGCCGTTCTGTGTTATCCTATCCTGTATTCGCAGAAGCAGTAACGAAGCACAATTTTACCGGAGCTACAACACTTTTTGTAGGCGAAAAGATCCAACGCTTGATTCAAAGGTGCAGACCGGCTGAGGTTATTAGCTCTGCTCCACCATACCAGGACTTGGCCGTCCAAATCGAAAGTGCTGAGGTCAGTTTGGACTTGAACATCGTTAACATTTAATGTATTGCTGAACCCTCCCATGAGCCGATTTCTAACGTTGGCAATTATAGCGACATTTCGTACTGCACTGATTCAACAAGTATCTCATTTCCTTTGTTCCAGGCACTGCGAATTACACAAAGATGACCCATGGCTGG
Organism: Fasciola hepatica; assembly: GCA_948099385.1. Taxonomy (NCBI): domain Eukaryota; kingdom Metazoa; phylum Platyhelminthes; class Trematoda; order Plagiorchiida; family Fasciolidae; genus Fasciola; species Fasciola hepatica. The sequence goes on along the minus strand of CANUEZ040000048.1, from coordinate 11,639,785 downwards.
ATAACGATTGTTAGCTGACGAGCCCGGTGTATAAAGATTTACCAATAGCCAAGTTCTAATAATATGGCACACCACCCCTGCCAGTGCTTTCGGCTACGAAAGAACATTCAACGCAAATCCTGTCCAGTGTTGTTCAAATTTCTTGAAGAGGAACCCGCTAAACAATTCATTAAGAGCCAATCCACCGTCGCTTTGAGATCCCCGTTCAAGAACATTAAAATTGCTGCCGACAAAACCCCATTACAAAGGGAATTCGCAAGGTCCACCAGCACGCATTCAGCTTCGTCAAAAATTGTCCGCCCTCAACTATCCGCTTCTTCTCAGTCTGACGATGCGCAAAATGCATGCAATATCAATTCGGCTTCATGTTCACCAGAACATCGATCCCATATGTTTGACGTCGATTTAGATATATCCAGTTCAACGTCACCTCACCAGCCAGCGCCTAAGAAACCAAGAAGCATAGAGTTTACCCCGGGCAAGCTGTCCTGTCTTGGGCTGACTAACTCGATTCCACCATTACCTATCACCGAAATATCGGCCACGATCGATGACGATGCGAACCGCCTAACTGGCTTAACAGCCATACCCAGAAATCCTCAACCCATCAGCGGAGTCACCCCAAATTCTTCTTTGCCATCTCTCCACTCGGCTCCAATAGCCACTCGGCAATCTACGGTGCCTAGGCCATCCCCCAAACCAGCGAAAACATCATTACTAGGTGGACTGCACGCTGTTGACACTACGGTCAATCCTAACTCACTCATCAAGCCACACTCCCAACGGCTAAGGACCCCAAGCGAGGCAACACGGAGTGCAACAATGGACAAGAAAACGTCATTCAAGACCTATCTCCCCAATCCAAACCACCAACCACTAGTTGCACCGTACATTCCACCCAGTATCGCGTTCTCTTCACCTGGTTATGATCCTCATCAGGCTGGTACAACTAACCTCCGGGCCTCTTCAACAACGCCACCATTCATACCAAACGATTACTTTAGTGTTCTACATAACTTCTATCGTAGCCTAAGTAATATTTTCTCACATGAATCTCTTTCTTTTTATCGTTCACATATCTCACCCACCCTGAATCCCTTTTCTACCGCAGGCCACTTACAACAGTACCCACGACCTCCCAGTCTCTACGCCAACCAACACCCGTATATCCCACTTCCATTTCACATTCCCCCTCCAGGTTACAGCCCATCAAATTACTGATGTCAAGAGGGCACCTGTGTTACCGCCCGTATTAAGGCAGGTGCCAAGATACCTGAGGCTGCTACACGTCCTTTTTATTTCCCACTTACCAGCTACCTAACCCTCCCTCCTCATATTTCTACGCCCCAGCCACCAGTATCTACCAATAGTAAAGCACTCGATAGTGATCTTTCGCGGTGTTGTTCCACGCTAAGTAGACTTACCAACCGCCGACATCCTTCCAATCTAACGAATCTCATCAGTACTAGCCACACCCGGCTTAGCTTAACAACCAAGCTGACTGCCACGCCAGGTGTTTCTACTCAGCTTATTTCACCATCCACATTACCGACTACTCCATCTCAAGAAATAATGATTGCGTCATCCGATCCGCCTTCAGCAAATGCAATTTCGGAATCCTATAAAGATCTTAACGTTAACCTTGACTCCACTAAACAGTTCTCATTGTTTATGCTGAATGCACGCTCAATAGTGAATAAGATGCGAATGCTGCGTATATTACTGCTCACGTCTGATTACGATCTTATTTTAATTACCGAAACCTGGTTGACAGACAACACTCCAAACGAGGATATCGCTATCACCGGATACCAAGCTTTCAGGAAAAATAGACTCACTCAGAGAGGGGGAGGCTGTCTTATATATGTAAGACAAAACATGCGAGCGAAAATATTTCAGCACCCCATACTTGATAACTTGCCGGATTCAGTTTGGCTACAGGTCACTACAGGATGTTCTGACTTCATTGTTAGTTGCATCTACCGCCCCCCGAATACTAGTCAAAACGACTTTCTGCCTATCATAGAGGCGTTAAACGTTGTTGCGGACATACCCGGCCCAAAACTGGTGGCCGGCGACTTTAACGCACCAGGCATACGTTGGTCCACTTTGAAAGCTCCACATCACCTAATACACTTCTTGACCAGCATTCGTTTAGGAGGATGGACTCAACATGTGATGTGCCCAACTAGAGGCAGTAGCATCCTTGATCTCATTTTTACGGTAGGATTATCTCGCGTGCACACATCTATCGTGAACAGCATCCCAGGTTGTGACCACTTGCCGGTAAAATGTGAGTTTTCAGTGCCAGCACGAACCGTTCACAAACCAACCGTTAAAAGACCGTTCCACCAAGCTAGCTGGAATCAATTACCCTCACTTATTCGCTCGCAGAACTGGGATACTTTCTTTTTATCTGATGACTTGCATACCGTGGTGGATCATCTTTACTCCACACTAAATGCATGTCTTGAAATAATCACCCCTACCCAAGGTCTACCTGGACGAGATAAACCAAACAGTTTTTGTCGACTAAAGCAGAAGCTTTCTATGCTACAACGCAAATTCCTTAGGTCGAGAGACTTTTCGTTGTTCTTGCAAATGAACCGTTTATCTAATTCTATGAAATTGATTGAAATGTCCCGCAGTAAAAAACAGGAATTAAGGGCGCTGAGTCACCCCAAGAGGTCCGAAGCTTTATCCAAGCTGATGAAGCTGAGAAACAGCCAGTGCAGTTCTCCTATCTCATCCGTTATATCTAACAACAATTATATAACGAACTCCCAAGAGATCTCCGAGGCATTAAGTGCCTATTTTGCTTCGTCTCTAACGACCGATGACTCCCTATGCCTATATCACGTTGAGCCGCTGACATCTGCACAGTTCTCAGCAGTTACATTTCACCCGAACGACTTAACAGTACAGCTAACTAAAATTAGGAGGTCATACCACCCCGGGCCAGATGCCGTACCACCGGCTACTTTTAGTCTAGGTGGCACTGATATCCCATTCTTGCTATCAAAGGTTTTTAATTTATCTATGAGCAGTAGCGTTTTCCCCTCCCATTGGAAAACATCAGTTATTATCCCAATTCTTAAGAAAGGTTCACGCCAGGACCTAACCAACTATCGACCAGTGAACCACACCCCTATAGTTTCCCGAATTATGGAAAGACTGATAAAAAATAAGCTGACAACTCATTTACTAAACAATAACCTCATTAACACTGGACAGCACGGTTTTCTTCAAAAAAGATCCTGTGCCACCTGTATGTGTGACTTCCTTAACCTAATAACTACGGCCACTAACAGTGGTAAATCAGTGATTGTAATCCTCCTTGACATGACTAAAGCTTTCGATCGAGTATCCCACAATAGGCTCATGGCGAACATGAAAACCTACGGAATTGTTGACCCGATCCTGAGTTGGTTTTCATCATATCTAACATCCCGAAAGCAGGTGGTGGACGTTGATGGCAGTTTATCATCACCTCGACCAGTTACTAGTGGAGTTATTCAGGGTAGTGTACTAGGTCCCTTACTTTTTCTTATATATGTTAATGACATTTTCAACTTCATCACACACGGGGCTGCGTTCCTTTTTGCAGATGACATAAAAATTATGTACTCCTTTGAACCTGACGCCTTAGCTTCTACCATTGCTAGCATAACGAGCGATTTACTATCGCTAGACTCATGGAGCAACCAATGGTTGATGAAATTCTCCGCTGTCAAAAGTTGTATCCTTATGTATAAATGTCAGGTTCCCGCGGGAATGTTTAAAATTAATGATCAGTTCATCCCCAACAGTCCGGAAGTAAGGGACTTGGGATTACAATATTCTTCTACATTTAATTTCTCCGAACATTCGGCCGTGCAGGTTGCTAAAGCTAGACGGCTAATTGGTCTGATTAATAGAACCTTCAGTCTTACAGAGAGCAAGCTAAGCATATTTAAAACTCATGTAAGACCACTTCTGGAATATTGCACTGTCGTCTTTTCTAACATGCGGCAGATTGACAGATTTGCAATTGAGAATGTACAACGTGGATTTACCAAACAACTACTAGGATATTCCTCGCCTTTAAATTATATGGAAAGGTGTGAAATATTGCACCTAGAGCCCCCATGGCTGCGCCGTCTACGAATGAACCTGTCTTTCTTTTGCAATATTGTAAAACGTACATCTTGCAATTCAGCCCCCCAGGTCAAAACTCCCTCCAACTATTCTTTACGACATAGGGACTCTATGGTCTTGATTCCAGTATCCAGGACTGCGATGCGGTCAAACTTCTTTATTGTTAAATATTCTTCCCTCTGGAACAAACTCCCACCTCAACTTAGGTCAATGTCTTCGGCCTCCTTATTATTCAAAAAAGAAATAAATAAACATCTAACTGTCCAAAAACTGATCCGTATGCATGATCCCTACATGTCTATTACCCGAGCCTACGAACTGGGCCTGGGATACTAACCAAAAGCTTAACAACTTTGTTCAGTACCAACGGATGGTAAGGAGCATTCTGTATTATAGTTAGCAAATAAAAGCAGTCCAACCTATACTCCATGACTGTCAACAGCACACTCCACGTGTTTGTCTAGCCACTTCCTATTTTCAACGCTTCTGACCACGACCCCCTACTGGCCACCGTTACTCCGGTGATTCTTTTTTCATGCTGTCAGATTTTACCATAGTCGGTTAGGTTCTTCTTTTTTTATCAGCTGCCGCCAGGTATAAGAGCATTTATAATGTTAGAAAATACATAGCAGCATATATAATATGGTCCTCAAGGTACCAGTCTCATCCACGCTTCAACTACTTACTCATTGAGACCCTATTTCAACACAAGATTCCAGGCCTCGTTCTGATGAACGAATCGCCACAATCGATGTGGCCTTCCATAAACCATTCGTCGAACTACACATAAGTATTTGCCCCCAGTGTCGCCTATTCTCGCTTCCTTGCTTTTTTGGTAACTCTCACTAAGCCTCACAAGAATTAGTCGCTAGTACCGGTCTTCTCCGCTTTCCGTATATTGTTTAATCCAAAAAACAAGACCTCAACGTAGCGACCACCCATTTCTGTTACTGGCATGATATTGGTGTTCTGTCTTTCTCCCCTAACCCACAGCTGGTAGAATTGCCAGACTGCAGCCCTCTCCGTTTTGTTTTCAGAACCTGTACCCTAAGGACGATTGTCGCCGTCCACTTCCCAGGAATAACTTGGACCCTCTCTTGCTGGACAGGACAAACGAGATTTACACACAACTTCATTTTCGCCCGTCTCACGATCGCTTTCCCCAAGATTCCCGCCATCGGACTTCTTGAACCTGGACTACTCGATCTCACTGCATTCATACAACTCATTTTAATCCCATATGTCATTATGCCCGTTCCGTGTTAGAACTCGCTAATACTGTTCAAACACTGGCACCTTTATTGTCACTGTTCATTGCTTCATCGGTCACCAAAAAAAAACGTCCGGCGCTGACATATCTTTCAGTAGTCATCCAGTGGGCAGCGAAGTAATTAGTAACTACCTGCACTCTTCATCGGTCCATCCGATCGCATCCGCAATGCTGTTGCATCGAGTGTTCGGGCTCTGTAGATCACTGCGTTCCCTCCACGATTGAACGTCTTCGATACACTTCCCATGCTGCATCGCCGCTCCGTTCCCATCATTTGTTACACCTGTCAAATTGGTCATTAGAAATGTGACACTCACCGTCTACTTGCTATACCATCACCGTTATCGAGACCTTTGATTTTCCAGATGTTGCATTCGTGTTATATTACCGAAACTGACCCCGTATGCAGCCTCTAAATCACACCACTATCTGCACCGGCCGATACATTTTATTTCTATATTCGTTGATCCACGGCGGCTTCCCGCGATATACCTGTGCAGTTTTATTGATCTGTCATTTTTGCATGGTACATACCACACAGCATTCATCTATTGACGTACACTTATCTGTGGATTACTTTACCTTTCCTCTCGCAGAACTGAACACCTGTATAATGGATGTAACCACACGGTCAATATTGATTAGTCTTCCACTTCCGCTTTGACATTTCATACCAACCCTACATAAAGTTTATAACTTGCCGCACGCTCACCTGTTTTACTCCGGCCGTTCCCTGCCACCATCACTCTGGTAGTATCCCTCCCAAGAAATACGCAATTGTTTGCAACATATATGATTCCTCCAGTATACAGCCACCACTTTATATACTACCATCTTTTCAGACTGAAATATTTCCATGTTAATACTTCTTGACATGCCTGTAGTAAAGTGAATAATTCACCGAACGCTTCGACGAGATTTTTATCCATATGCCTCTCATATTCTGTAGCGCACCAAAAACATATCCTTTGAATATGTTCGAATTTCCACTAGTGTAATTATTTCATATACCACTTATGCATGTACTCCAGACCAACTGACATCATTCGACCTTGACCTTCAAATTTGCCGGGCATTACTACAGTTTTAGTTCACTGTAACACTCTCTCCGATACTCTGCATGCACTTGTTGTACCCTTTTGTGAATTGTCATTCCGGCATCACTATAATCATCTGATCATGCATTCTAGCATGCTTCGGGCGCATCCGAAATATACAATTATTATTCGAGATCCTAGGAGGCACTTTGTACAGTACGTGCATGTTAAAATAGACTGTCACCTGTTCTACGTTCAGGAAAACCGTAGCAGTTACGAAGGTAAAAAATGCAACGGATCGAGTTTCGGAACACATTACTTATGGAAAAACTTTGGTGTGTATGTCCAACTTCGGATGCTACCTTCATTAGTTGCAACTTGGATGAGTGATCTCACCACTCGGGTTGTGGAACTGCAGAAAACGATGGAGGACGTCAAGTCTAAACTGTGAAATTTTGTACATGTTGCCGGTGCATCGGTGCAATTCATGCAGTGCGCCATTCCCGCGCGAAAAGCATGGGAGTTCAAGAGGTTGAATGAAAAACTGGAAGATGAAACTTTCTACGAGCTGATGGTAACTTTCTAGCTAGCAGCTGCATTTCCTCGTTGCAACGGGACCTCGAACAGTTGGGGATTGTGTGAGTCAGATAATGCGTACACTGACCTTCGATTGCATTTTACACAAATTGAACTGGCGCGGTGTCCACGGGCGCCAACCATCTGCCAATTCAAGAGCCTGCAGAATAGCTGTCCGTGAGTTTGCCGTTCTGTGTTATCCTATCCTGTATTCGCAGAAGCAGTAACGAAGCACAATTTTACCGGAGCTACAACACTTTTTGTAGGCGAAAAGATCCAACGCTTGATTCAAAGGTGCAGACCGGCTGAGGTTATTAGCTCTGCTCCACCATACCAGGACTTGGCCGTCCAAATCGAAAGTGCTGAGGTCAGTTTGGACTTGAACATCGTTAACATTTAATGTATTGCTGAACCCTCCCATGAGCCGATTTCTAACGTTGGCAATTATAGCGACATTTCGTACTGCACTGATTCAACAAGTATCTCATTTCCTTTGTTCCAGGCACTGCGAATTACACAAAGATGACCCATGGCTGGATAACGATTGTTAGCTGACGAGCCCGGTGTATAAAGATTTACCAATAGCCAAATATATAATTATCCCCCTTAAAACCTGCTTTTTATTTGAACTCCGGGGGTTGGTTCCGCTAAATGTTGTGTGCGGAATTATGGTTAAGCTTATTGTGAGATGGCCGTACTAATGCGCTTGCGCTGAATTTAGGCTATTCCGTAGATTACCAGTATATTATTTAGTATGCACGTTTTTCGGTGTTGTGGTTAGTGTTACAAATTTAATGGGACCAGGGAAGTCTGTTTCCATAAGCTTCCGTGACCGTCGTCTGAGTGTCCTCTGACCGTCACCTGAGTGTCCCATTTTTGTTTCAAAGGGGACCTTCAGGGGCGGCCAGGGGACACTCAGGTAACTTTCAGGTGACGCTCAGGTGACGGTCGTGCTGCCTGTGAGGCTGCCTCGAATTAACTCGCGTCGGGTCACAGGACGTAGGCAGCTGCTTTCTAACTCTGCCCCGCTTTCTGCGCCGTGAGCCCTTTGTTTCAAGCTTTGCTTCAATAAACGGGGAAAACGGAGTCTTCTTCGGTGATTTGGCAAGAGTAGACGGAAGAGAAGACCTTCCACGGCTGTGCCCCATCTGAGGAGCCTCACAGGGTCACTGTCCTTCGGTGAGTTGTGGTCAAGGGTGGTAGAAGAAGGGGCATGGTGGTAGGAGGGTAGTAAGAAACTGGAAAAGGGGGAGGTAATGAAGTTCGGAGGCGGGAAGGTGAGAATGAAAGGAAAAAGACTGAAAACAAAACTTGACTGAATAATTGAGACAATACCAGTGGTGATAAAAGCAGGAGAAGCAAAAGAGAACGATAGTTGGGGTGGATACCTCTCCTCCGTTTTCCCGCAAGAATTCAGTCCCAGCAGCGGTCCAGCCGACGTCCAAACGCCACTACATTTTAGGTGATTATTACTCCCATCGGGAGCCTGTTCCAGTCGTTTTCAACCCTGATGGAGAAGGAATTTCTTCTCATGAGAAACAAAAAATCCTTCCTTTGTCAACTTCAGTGGGTGCTTTACGGTGGCCATACGATCGCTGCCGGGCAGCAGCGGTGTGATCAACCCCTAGAGATCAAAGTACCCTTTAAGGAACTTGAAAGCCTCTACTGAGCCGCCTCCAATCCCCCTTCTCTCCGGAGGGAACAAGTTCGACGCCTCCAGTCTCTGGCCGTAGGTAAGGCCCCTTAGGTCAGCGAACCACCCTGTGAAAAGCCATTAAAGCTACTCAAGAAGCTCGACTTACTTCGCCAGGAACAGTAGCCGGGCCTGGACACAGTGCTTCAAGGCCGAAGGTACGAACTGTAGTACGGCAATAGAATCCAGGGTTTCTGGACGCAACGGTTCATTTAGGCAGATGAAGTTCCATAAGGGCTTTTTGAGTGGCCGCGCAGCACTGCGCCCCAGGTCGGAAGTTGTCTCATATGGTTACCCCAAGGTCCTTTGCTTTTGTCACTTTCACGATCTCAGCGCGCTCGATGGCCCCTCCAAGGCACCTAGCTGATGAACGGCCCTTGCCATCTACGAAGTGAGCACACTGAGTGGAGTTTAATGGTGGTTCCCAGACCACCGGCCGGCGATGCACTGTATTTACGCCTTGCTGCGTGAAATCTGTTGCTACGGAGCCAACCAACCTTGCACCGCCTACAAAAGCAAAAAGCCAATTATCCGGGCCACAGAGAGGACACGAAATAGCAATACATTACTTGAGCATTCAGTGTTCACGTAAAGAACAAATACTGAAAATCCTTCCAAATGTTCCACGTGCTTTGTGAATATGACTATATTCGAAATTACTTTTAAAAGCTCACCCATATGCCACACTTTCGTATGTTTGTTTATCCTTGTGAGACATTTGGCCTTGGCCTTGAGCCCTTTCTGACTGCCTTACTTGATCAGCGGGGCTTGGAACCTTTTGGTCTTACTGTGGAGCCTATTTGGCAGCATACTTGAGATTTGTATATATTTGTACCTTTTGTGGATTTCAACTTAGTACCGTAGAAACTACGAATCAGTGTTGCTCTGGTTTTGGGGTTCGTTTGAATTGGCTAATCGTAGCTCGATTTGCGAGGATCTACCTACACTCACTGTTCTCGTCTTCTCATGTCGTCCTGTCCAGGGCGGAACTCAAAAGATGGATTTGATCAGCCGTAGCAGAAAAAGAAGACAGCTTTGACTGAGTTTTACACAATTGAATGCCCCGATCAAGCTCAACATACCATCACTCCATGCAACTCCCACTTCTAATTTAGCACAATCGTCGGTGCTCTACCGTTGCCACCTTCTGCTGGGACCACCAGTTATATCCGTACATCCAGGGGTGTAGCCTCGTAGTCTCTAGGTTAGTTCTCTTCTGGGATATATGGTTTGAGACGATTAGACTGCACCCCTATCGGTTTATCTTTCAGTTGGGTAGAATTGCCCATCAGACTTATGGCTTCTGAAAGGACCCTTTCCAGGATGTGTAGACCTTCCCGTTCTTTATGCAATTTTGCACGGACTCGGAATCCCGAAACTGTCACCAGCCACCAGACAGGCTGCCCCACCTGGATCCGCGTCCAGAATAGTTTTCTGCCGGAGTGTTATTTTTGGCGTCTAAAGGCAACTTCTGAATGTAAACGAGCCGACTGATGAGCTCGTAGAAGTGGGTCTAGCTGTTGGCAAATGTAGATCGTGACCGGGATGTTAGATTGTTGCGCAACGGGTGAGCGTATTTCCGACGATAAGTGGACCTCGTTGTCAATCCGTAACTGGTACGGGTAGGGACCGGCAGAGGGAGGTGCTGTATTTGATAGGCTAACGAACATTTAGCTGGTGTAAGGTCGCAACATTGGTATTTTTGTAAATGAATGTCTTTAGTAGTGCCTTCAACTACTAGCTTGTCCTTTGCACTAGGCCATTTCCCTGCGGAGGATACGTGGTATTTCGCGCTTTGTCGATACCGATCGCTTTACGGAGTTCGTGGAGCAGTGCACTTTCGAAATTAGTACTCCTGTGTGAGTTCGTTTGAAAAGAGGCCCCCCAACTGCAGATCTACTGATGGACCACGGCGCGGGCAACCGAGATTGCTTTGATCTGCGCTAGGGGTATTGCCTCACACCATTTGGTGAAATAAGCAACCTGCACCAGTATAGATACTTATTTCCCCTGGGGGATATTGGAAGTCGACCTATAACGTCTACTCCTATCATTAAATCAGGAAAGCCTACTGATGTTGAATAATAATAATAATAATAATAATGGTATATTTCTCGACCATGGTCGAGACGCATGCGCAAGCGCATGATCATGGTGTACAACGTTACTCAAAACAATGAACTCTACACGAATTTCAAGAAAGCGAGTGGAGTCGTCAGAAGCCAAACAATATAGCTAGAGTTAGTTTGAGTCGACTGAAATTATAAAGGTTTGCGCGGCAAATACGGTTTGGTTTCGGATTCGACTGGTTGGTGGTGGTCCGTGAAAATACAAAATATATCGTGAAAATATAGCGCTAGGAATGCGTTATACGTCATAATAATGCAAGATGTGGGTAACTGAGGCCTATTGCTGGTTCTATGCACGGAGTAAGTTATGGACATGGAGAGGTTAAAGAAATGAATGGGAGTACAACCGTGAACTTTGGTGAATATGAAGAGAGCGGCTCTCCATGGAGATGAAGTTGGCCCGGAATGATGGATATTCCCGATTCTAATAGAGGGAGTTCATCATGAAACGAGGGGACATGAGGAAACTTTGTGGAAATGGACAGGCAACGTTGATGAATGTGGAGGAAACAGCAGTCCATATATAAGGTGAGTTTAGGTTCGGGATCAATAACCCTTATCATTCAGAAAAAAAGGCAGCGCAACTTGAAGGCCTTTAACTGGTGAAGAGTCAATTTCAAGCTGGATACCGATCGAAAGAAAAATGAAATCTTGGAAGAGAAAACGGAGCGAAAAATCTCCTTGTAGGCTTGCGCCTTATTGTTCTGTTATGCTGACAAATATATTGACTTATTGATTCTCAGTGATCTTCGGCATCATTGTTGGGAACCAAGGATGTGAGGGACAAGTGGACTCGCGTTCGGATAACGTATCGAATTTTAATGAGAAAAAATTCCTGTGTTGCGTATTCTGGCTCTGTTATTGGATTGTTTCACATGAGACCAAGGTGATGTGCAGCATCCCGTGGGTATGGTTCATCAGGCGGGGTAAGGGACGTGTCAATCAATCAATAGAAGGTTGCTTGCGAACTGTTATTTCTGAAGCCTCCAACAGTGACATCAGTAGTAGAGGTGTTGCGTTAGGAGACGTCTATCAATCTGCTTGGAAGCATTTGGGGGTGTTTTAGGTCGTGTGGCCCGATTGCAATCCCGTTTGGTATAAAAGATGCCATTAAGGTCTCTGTCGGTACAGGTCAAAGTGTGGACATTGGTCACCGAAAGTGGTGCCCGAGAGAGTGGGCGACGACAAACCTGAAATAAATGGTGATAGCAGTCTGGACGTGGTTCCAGCTGTTGGTTATGATAATAAATAGCGACAATTAATAAAGAACTGGCTGGGTTTATGTGGACTGTCAGTGTTACATTTCGTACTTTGATCTGGGTTTTAAATAGAGAGCTTAAGTAACGTAGGGTTGCAAGGGGTTGATAAGTACTACTACAGGCTAGCAAAAATAGCGTAAACCCGGTGGTATGCTGCGTCTGCATTTCAGAGATTTAACTTAATTGTGAGCAGGCTGCGGTAGTGATTGTAGTTGGCAGGAGGCAGTGGTAACTGTTAGGTAGGGTTGTAAACCTAAGCGTGGCTTGGATGCTAGGACATCGAGAAGACCGCTTTCTAAAAAAGATGACGGAAGATAGAAGGGTATAGAAGGAAAAGGTGACCGGTTTCCACTATGTTCTTATCTCTTTTTTTTCGGGCTTCATCGAGGTTTCCGTTATTCGTCAGGTACGTCGATACTCTGTCCAGGTCAATGGGTTGAAGGTCAGGGCTGTGGTAGCGATTGTATTTGACGTCGACGTGCATGCTAGGTGCGCTTATGGTGGGTATGGGGTGGTTGAAACTTAGAGCGGGGGGTGGGAAAGCGTATGTGGAGAGTCCAGTGCGCTGTCACCCCAGTCAGTCTCGAGCGTGAAGACCAAAGCTTGTCGAGCGAACAAGGGCGATGTGGGGTTTCCCCTTTCGCAGGATCAGGTCTGAGCTGATGGGATACTTTCCCATAGATGAAGGTTGCCCAATTCCTTCACAGCCCGATGTCAGTGGTATTTGGAGATCGAATCGATCCCACGAGGTCTTTTTCGTTTCCACTGTTCCCTTTTTTCAGTTTTATTATTATTATTTTTTTTTGTTTCCTAACAGAGGGGTGGTTGAGCCCATATAGGAACTTTCCATAGCCCCTCCGCCCGATCGTAATTTTATGCGTATTTGTCTTTTTTCGCAACTGCTGGGGGTGGTCTGTTTTCCCCACGTTCCAACGACGCAATGGTATGGGTGCCGTTGACATCAGGGGTTTCGCTAGCATGGGCTGGGAAAATGCAGGATGGGATTATGCAACACACGGAGTGGGACAACGAACGTTGTAAAGCACAAGCTAGCATACGTGTGTCAGTCTCGTACAGCGCCAGGCCATGCCTTAGACCATCAGAGTCCATTCCGGGCTAGCTGGTGCAGATGAGTTTAGCTCTGCTGATGGGAAATGGTGTGGTGCATAAGAGAGAATATGATAGTAGTTGGTGGATGGTAGATACAGAGGTGAGACGAGATGAAAAGCCACCAAGTAAGTACTAGCAGGTGGGCTTCTGGAATAATAGATTCTGGAATGAGGTGATTAAGAAAGGCGAATTGAGGCCGGGCATAAAACCCAGGTGAGTGGTGGTAGCCAAGATGAACGGGAGAGGAGTGAAAGGATCGAGTAAAGTGGTAGACGGCGGAACTCAGTGTCCTAGGGTCCGAAGCCACGTACTTATTTGCTGTGGAGACATCTAAGACTAAGAAACTTAGACTGGTTGGCAATAGAACAGGAACATTGTCTAAAATTAGGAGAACCGGCAAGCATTAAACTAGGTATAGTTATAAAAGTCAGCAAACTGTGGCTACAGTAGTATAGATTGTAAGCAATATAACGTAAAAGAGAATAGTTGCCCTGGAGCTTGTCATCGGGTGAGAAATGAAAGTTCTAGTGCAGTAATCCTAGTATACAAACCCGTTTTCGTAGGCCACCTCTTCGGTGACGGTCAGGCCGGTAAGAAGGATCACATTGGGAACAGTCAAGAACTGATCCAGCGAGCCTCTGAACTGGGAAATTGAGAGACTCTCGCGGATGTTTAGCGGGAGTTTATTCCATAAATTTGAGTATTTTATAAGGAAAAAGTTGGATCTCAACGCTAGTTTTGATCTAGGAATAGAGAGCTGCAATGACCGATGGCGTAGAGCATAATTCGTGGAGGGAGTGAGACGAATGGGTTCGGTACACGAAAAGGCCGTACGGTGGTACAGCTTAAACAGGAAGCACAAATTGAGCTTCATGCGACGCAACCATAGAGGGTCAAGATTGAGTAGGATGTATCGATCCTTGTAACACAGACTGGAGGAAAAGCCTACTAATTGTTTGGTGAATTGGCGTTGCACGGACTCCAGAGAAATGCGGTCGGATTTCGTCATGTTGGTGAAGATAATAGGACAGTATTCAAGGAGAGGCCTGGCGTGAGACTTGTAAATGAGCAGTTTGCAATCATTTAGCCGAAAAGTTCTGGAGATGAGACCAGTGGTTCTTCTGGTCTTTGCAATCTGGAGTGGAACATACTCAGAAAACCTAAAGCTACAAGAATAATGGAGACCAAGGTCTCGAACTAAAGGGCTGTACGAAATGGGTAGGTCGTGGATAAGCAGGGTTCCGGGGGTCACTTGACATCTGAATGTTGTGAAGCAGCTCTTCGAGGTCGAAAAGTCCATATTCCATAAATTGCACCAATCCCCGAGTCGCTTTAGGTCACTAGAGATATCATCCAGCATGATGTTGAGGTTTTGACGAGGAAACTCATAGACAATCTTAACGTCATCAGCGAAAAGGAATGGGGTACCATGGTGCAAGATGGGAAATATGTCGTTTATGTAGATGAGAAATAGTAAAGGACCGAGTACACTGCCTTGTATAACTCCACTGGTGACTGGAGCAGGTTGTGAGAAACAACCATCAATGGAAACCACTTGTGAACGGTCCGATAAATAAGATGTTAACCAAGATAAAAGCGAACCGGAAAAGCCATGAGCTTTGAGTTTGGTTAGTAACAAAGCGTGAGGGACGCGGTCGAAAGCCTTTGTCATATCAAGGTATATGATGATGATAGATTTAGCGTTGTCGGCGGCCGCCGTTATGAGGTTAAAAAAGTCGTACTGACAGGTGGTGCATGAACGTGATTTTAGGAAGCCATGCTGCCCACTATGGATGATGTTATGGGACAACAGGAAGTCGGACATCCGCTGTTTGATGAGGCGTTCCATCAACCTAGAAGCAATTGGAGTGTGGTTGATAGGGCGGTAATTTGAGGGGTCATGTATTGGTCCCTTCTTATGGATTGGGATGATGACCGCAGTCTTCCACTGTGAGGGAAATATGCCAAACTTGATGGATAGATTGTAGACCTTCAATAGTAAGGCTGCGACATCAGTTCCTCCAAGACGTAGAAGTGTCGGCGGAACACCATCATGGCCAAGGTGTGAGGACTTCCGGACACGGGTAATCTGGTTGGTCACCTCTTTTAAAGTAAATTCTAAATCAGACAGTGAGTGCTCGGTGACAGGGTCTATGCATGGGGATAAAGTAAGGGGGTTCGTAGTCATGGATGCAGCAAAGTAGGAGTTAAGCGCCTCGGCTATCGCTACAGGTGAGGTAATGTGGTCGTTATTTTCTACGATTAGAGAGGGGATACTTACTGGTTTGCTCTGATTTCTATTCTTCATTAGGTATGCCAACTTGGAGGAAGTATCATGGCATTGCAAGGCAGATACTTCTTGTTTTTTGAGCATATCATCAGTCTTCATTCTGATTGCTACCGAGAGACGTTGGAGCTGCAAGAATGACGATAAGTCATTATTGGTTTGATACACCTTCTGGAGCTTCAGATACTTGTTTTGCATTCGGCCCAGGATTGAACTACGGACTCGGTTTGATGTGATACGAGTAGTAGTGATTTTGGACAGCAAGTCTGATAGGTTAGAATATAGTAAATTAGCAGCCAGCTGAGGGTTGCATTGCAGGAAAAAGTCGTCCCAGTCTAGCGATCGAAGCGTGCAGATAAGATTGACCCAGTTGACTGCTGAAGAGTAATGATTGGGTGGGGGGGGATTTGTCAAAAGATTGCGGAACCACGAAGGTGCAGGACACCATTCTGTGGTCGCTTCCTGGAAAGAGGTCGAGCGTACTGGCTGAAACATCTGATAAACCAATAGTAAACAACAAATCAAGGATGTTGTTACCTCTGGTTGGGACTGTTACGTGTTGGATCCAGCGCCCAACGCGGATGCATGACATAAAATCTAGTAAGTTGTTTGGGGCGGATAGAGTATTCCAACAAATGCTCGGTGCATTGAAGTCCCCCGCTATGAGTTTGGAGGAACAGGGCAGCAATGAAAGATAGTTGAAAGCGTCAATAATCTTGGTAAGATCCATAGCGTTGGAATCAGGTGGCCTATAGATGCAACCAATATGAAGATAGGAATTAAGTAAGGGAATTGTTAACCACAGTGAATCCTGAATGGCGTCCAGAGTTGTGTGTGACAGTGGAATGGCCAGCAGAGTGTTTTTGACATAAATTAGACAGCCTCCCCCACGACAAGGCCTATTCCTTCGGAACATCTGGTAGCCAACTAGACAGACTCGATCTGACAGGACGGAATCTGTTAGCCATGTTTCAGTTACAATGATAATATCAAAGTCAGAGGGCTCAGCGATGCTGCGGATGGCTTTAGTTTTGTGCAGTAATGAACGGGCATTTACAAGTATGACTGAGAGAGATGATACAGGCCTCGGTAGTGGTGGATATGGTGGGGGGTTCGGTAGTGGTGATGAGGGTGGTAATTCCAGTGAAGAATAGGGCAAGGATGGGGGGAGGACCTCAGTTGTTCCACGGATTGGATGAGTTGAAGCCTGGAGGGGGATAGTGTGAGGGGAGAGGGATGGGGAGGTGCTGTTTGGGAGAGTAGTTTGAATGCGGGGAATATTCTCGAAGGGGGCCGGCAGGAAAAAAGCGGCCACGGATGGATGGCAGTACTGGGCCAAGAGACGAGGATGGGTCTTGTGGGAGAGGGGAGCTAGGTGAAACCGGGAAATGGTTCCCAGGGAGTGACTGGGTAGCGGTAGAGGTATAGAGTAGTTGGTGTGGCGGATAGTAATGTAATGGAGCGGTGAATGGGGGGGGATAAGGTGGGTACAAGTAGGGTGGAAATGAAAAGGCAGTCAGCCGAGATGGAAAACTAGGATTCACAGCCGCGCAAGGGGCTGGTAAAATTTCACGTGACTGAGTCATTACCTTATGGTTTGCATGTGCGTTACGTTGATGGGCCTTGTTCTTTTGGTGACGAGGTGTTAACTTCTGTGGGTCAATCTGCACTGACGGGCTAATTAGCGGTGGTGGCCTAGGTGGTAACCAGACACATTCTCGTTGCAAATGGGTGGGTGCAGATGGTGGGCTTAGGGGCCTGGTTGAGTAATCAAAAATGCCAGAGGTAACAGGATGCATGGGTGTAGACGGAGGTGGGTTGATGGTGCAGTGATTTTTAGGTATGGTTAAATAACCCGACATGGAGCTAGTAGAAGGAATGGGGTCATCTAGACTTGTGGAGTACATGAGCTCGCGGGTGGATGAGTTGGAGGAACCTTCATCAGTTTTGTGGACGTTGGGGCGCTTGTTCCAGTCTGGAGATTTGCTTGGGCTATTCTGGATGTTGGGGCGTTTTCCAGGTGGCTCATTGGGTGAGGAAATTGGCGTACTGTCTAAATCTACGGTTGCATTGTAATCTGCAATAGATGGCAACATCGGGTGATGGCCAGTGATAGGTGCCACGGAGTTTTGGGGTGGATTGTTGGTTGCGCTAACACCGGGGTTACTGTTCTGGGCGTGACTCTTGTGCACCTCTCTTTGCAGTGGGGTCTTGTCAGGAAATCTCTTGACGCACTTGAAGCCGGTTTTGGCTAAGACTAACGCTTGCCGGCTGATAAAAATCTTGGCGACAACTTCATTTGTAAACTGGAACAGCAGTGGACAGGTGGTGCGTAGGGAGGTTTTGCGGAGTCTAATACAGTGGCACAGTTGTGAGTCAAGGTTGCAAGCGCTTAAGATCATATTTTTAGCAGCTGAGAGAGGTATTCGGTCTGGAATGTTAAACACAACCGCATTGTTTGCCTTTTTTATCCGTCTGGAGATTTCCGAGGCAATTGTGTCCACAAACTTCGTGGCCAGTAGTAGATTGGTTGGGGTATGGTGTGCGGCTGGATCAAGCAAGAATGCTATAGGCATCAGTTGACGGATAATTTGATCAGCGGAGTCAATGCGAGAGGAAAGACTGCTCAGATTTTTGCTCATTTCCGTAGTTTGTCTATTAGCATGTCCAAGTATATCTACCAGAGAGACTGA
The DNA here is from genome assembly GCA_948099385.1 of Fasciola hepatica. Lineage (NCBI taxonomy): Eukaryota > Metazoa > Platyhelminthes > Trematoda > Plagiorchiida > Fasciolidae > Fasciola > Fasciola hepatica. The sequence continues at coordinate 11,621,594 of CANUEZ040000048.1, read as the reverse complement.
GCAGTTATTCAGTGAGTTTTGCAGTTTAGCAGTCTTGCGACGGCGGTTGCTGGCAGTGATTTTGGGTCGGTTGGGAGGAGATGTAGGCATATCTATGGTGGTAAGGATGTGGATGGCCAGTCGGATGAGATGTGACAATATGCGGGGGTAAGAGAGCTATACGGAAGCAAGGGATTAAGTGTAGAGTATGGCCAATATATGTGAGCCTTAGGTGGGGAAGAAAGTATTAGCCACGGGGGGTCAATATCAGCGGAACTAATTATGTATCAGTTGTTCAGCTAAAAACTGCAAGCAGTTTCTGCGGATGGTGCTGTTTGAAAGTTTCCGGATGTATTACGCAAGTCAAGACGGCTTTAGTCTCTTTACTAAGGTGATTCCCTGAGTGGTGTCTTAGAGTCTGCTCGTGTGGTTTTACTGAGACTGATGTTTCGCTTAGCTCCGAACCTAAGAGCAGTTCAATGATCACTTTTGTGTGTATCTTTTACCACCGGGTGGTCCCAGGGACTTATGTTCAGAAAAAGTCGCTTGATTTTTTCTGGGTCGGACAACAGACCTTAGAGCTATAGTTTAAGGGATTATCCTAGATAGCTTAATAAAAACTATACCGATAACAGCGAGAAAGCTACGCGGTGTAACTCAGGTGAACCCGTTTGCTACGGAGCCAACCAACCTTGCACCGCCTACAAAAGCAAAAAGCCAATTATCCGGGCCACAGAGAGGACACGAAATAGCAATACATTACTTGAGCATTCAGTGTTCACGTAAAGAACAAATACTGAAAATCCTTCCAAATGTTCCACGTGCTTTGTGAATATGACTATATTCGAAATTACTTTTAAAAGCTCACCCATATGCCACACTTTCGTATGTTTGTTTATCCTTGTGAGACATTTGGCCTTGGCCTTGAGCCCTTTCTGACTGCCTTACTTGATCAGCGGGGCTTGGAACCTTTTGGTCTTACTGTGGAGCCTATTTGGCAGCATACTTGAGATTTGTATATATTTGTACCTTTTGTGGATTTCAACTTAGTACCGTAGAAACTACGAATCAGTGTTGCTCTGGTTTTGGGGTTCGTTTGAATTGGCTAATCGTAGCTCGATTTGCGAGGATCTACCTACACTCACTGTTCTCGTCTTCTCATGTCGTCCTGTCCAGGGCGGAACTCAAAAGATGGATTTGATCAGCCGTAGCAGAGAAAGAAGACAGCTTTGACTGAGTTTTACACAATTGAATGCCCCGATCATGCTCAACATACCATCACTCCATGCAACTCCCACTTCTAATTTAGCACAATCGTCGGTGCTCTACCGTTGCCACCTTCTGCTGGGACCACCAGTTATATCCGTACATCCAGGGGTGTAGCCTCGTAGTCTCTAGGTTAGTTCTCTTCTGGGATATATGGTTTGAGACGATTAGACTGCACCCCTATCGGTTTATCTTTCAGTTGGGTAGAATTGCCCATCAGACTTATGGCTTCTGAAAGGACCCTTTCCAGGATGTGTAGACCTTCCCGTTCTTTATGCAATTTTGCACGGACTCGGAATCCCGAAACTGTCACCAGCCACCAGACAGGCTGCCCCACCTGGATCCGCGTCCAGAATAGTTTTCTGCCGGAGTGTTATTTTTGGCGTCTAAAGGCAACTTCTGAATGTAAACGAGCCGACTGATGAGCTCGTAGAAGTGGGTCTAGCTGTTGGCAAATGTAGATCGTGACCGGGATGTTAGATTGTTGCGCAACGGGTGAGCGTATTTCCGACGATAAGTGGACCTCGTTGTCAATCCGTAACTGGTACGGGTAGGGACCGGCAGAGGGAGGTGCTGTATTTGATAGGCTAACGAACATTTAGCTGGTGTAAGGTCGCAACATTGGTATTTTTGTAAATGAATGTCTTTAGTAGTGCCTTCAACTACTAGCTTGTCCTTTGCACTAGGCCATTTCCCTGCGGAGGATACGTGGTATTTCGCGCTTTGTCGATACCGATCGCTTTACGGAGTTCGTGGAGCAGTGCACTTTCGAAATTAGTACTCCTGTGTGAGTTCGTTTGAAAAGAGGCCCCCCAACTGCAGATCTACTGATGGACCACGGCGCGGGCAACAGAGATTGCTTTGATCTGCGCTAGGGGTATTGCCTCACACCATTTGGTGAAATAAGCAACCTGCACCAGTATAGATACTTATTTCCCCTGGGGGATATTGGAAGTCGACCTATAACGTCTACTCCTATCATTAAGTCAGGAAAGCCTACTGATGTTGATTGCAAAGGTGCTCGAAATACCTTTTGCGGGTTTCTAAAACTATTGCGGTGTTCGCAAGAGGTGAAAAAGGCTCGAAAGTCCCTCCATAGATGTGGCCCCCAAAATCTCTGCCGGACGTCAAACTCTAATTTGTTCACTCCGGCTCGATCGTTTTTCTCGACGTCGACCCGAGGCCCATTCCGCTGACGTGTAGTAGGTTCCTCCGGTAACGGCTTCAGCAGATTTTTGATTCTTGGCGGCGGGAAGGCATCTCTTTTCTTGGCCGAGTTCGATATTCTGTAATCTACGCATAACCTTGGGTCGTCGTCGCTTCTCTCTACTAGCATAATAGATGAAGTCCTCCGTGACTGCAACGGTTGAATTACGTCGTTTTGTAGCGTATTTCTGATTACCTTGCACACTCTCTCCTGCAAGGATGTAAGAGTTTGACGCGAAGAGACCCTAATAAGTGCAGCGCCAACAATATCTATCAGAAGCTTCAAATGGCCTGTGCGACCCAGATCTAAACTGTTCCAAGCAAAAGCACCAGTGTAGGCACTGATCAATTCTGCTAGCTGATCCTTTATTGCCCACTTAGAAGCTCTGTCTAGAATTCGCAAAACATGGTTGATATAGCTCGTTAAGTGGACTTCGTGGGCTGCTATGCATGTGTCTGCGTTTATTCGCGTTAGGTCGCCAGTTTTGTCATTCTGCAAAACTGGGTGAGTTGGTATGGCCAACGGGCTGCTTTTCAAATCCCACCGGCAATGCCTTCTGGTCAACAAGTTCATCCGGGAAAGGACGTCACACAGGGGTTCGTTGACGATAGTCAGCCGGCGTTGCGCGCTATACCGTGGTGTCTCCAACTCCAACAATGCAATCCCTTCTGGGCTGATTATGGCCCCTTTGGATTCGACTGAGCTTTCGAAACACGCTTGGCGATGATAATCCGGTTTTTACGGGGCCGGCTTTCTAATGGATGACCACGATGCCCCTGTATCGATTAGTCCCAACGACGTCACACCACTTATGCACAAACCGATCGGTGGGGCACTGGATTTTCTGCCACGGTAGCAAGTGGCCAGCATACCGGCGACGTAGGTCTTTGGCAGCTAACCTTCTGTCAGCCAGCGGAGTTCAAAGGTGGGAGCCGCTGCCGGCTGGTGGACGGAAGCTGAAATCCATAACAGGGTCTTGACCTCTTTCCTCTTGTCAACTTTTGGTACTTTCGGTTAAATCTGTTTCTGTCTCCGCGGAAAGCATCGCAGCATCGTGTTTGAAGTGGTAGCATCAGTTCGTTTCGTTTCTTCAGCCATTTTTGTGGCACTCTATAAATTCTCTGAGGGGGAGCAGCAGAAATACCTTCCGAAAGCTTGGAGCCCTCACATCCCTAACTAATTGCTCCAGTATCCGATCGTTACTCCCCTCACCAGAGATACTTGGTCAGGCTCCTTCTGCTGGGGCCGTAACTCACGGGTGAAAGTCCCAATATCATAGTCATCACTTCGGTGACGGTCAATGAACTGTTGTCCATAGTTCGTCGGCGCCAAAGGAGAGCCTACCAAACTTCGTAACAGTGTAGACGTATCTCCGGAAGCTGCTCGCCCGAGTGTTCCGGCACCTGATAGTTTGTCAAACGCCACGTCGCCCAAGGGCCGTAAGAGGATGATCCCTTGGTGTTCAGGGGGAAAAGAATCCAGGTACTTCTCCGTCAGCTTCTCCTATCCAGATGGATTATCACCAATGGCAAACTTCTCGGGAACGGGCACTGGGGCTGCAGGTATGCTCTGTAACACACGTTTGAGCAATGCGTGGCCAAATTCGCAACGGATACCGAGATCAAAAGGCGATTATTCGTGATTTTCTACTGTACTAGGTTATTGAATGAACAATGACACCAAAAATATGCAAACCTCAATAATGAGATCACATGGACTGTAACAGCCGGTCGTGGAAAATCCCCCTTTTTCCCTCGCGATTCAGTGTTTTTTTCCCAACATCACTCATTTCCATACACTATTGACTTGTCTTTACGAACTGGTTGTTTTTCTGGACCAATTGTAGTTTGTTCGCGCCCAGAGCGCTATTTTGGCACATCCTTGTTCAGGACCTGCGTGACGCACGTGCTGTTTGCTCACACGCTGCTATTCGGTTTCCCGTTGTTGAGACTTTGTGATCGTATTATTGAGGTTTGTATATTGTTTATGTCATTGTTTATTTTAATAATCTAGTATCGTAGAATTATCACGGATAATCGCCTTCTGATTTCGGGATCCGTTGCGAATTTGGCTACGCATTGCTCAAACGTTCGTAACAATACTCAATAGATCTATTTGGAACGAGGAAAAATCACGCAAAATGCCAAGAAAAGGATCAAAAGCAGTCGAATCCGGACAGGAAGTAATACGGCAAGTCTCTGGGGAGGTTTTGGGTACATATGATTCTTTAGTTAATGCTAGATCGCCTAATCCTGTCAGTGCTAGCTCATGTGTTATTGAAAGCAATATTGATCGTAAGGATGTCGATTTATATAAGCTGAGAATACTAGAACTAGAGCAACAGTTACTTTCGGCTAGACTACAGGCGCATGAAGCAGAGAAATGTACACAGAAACAGCGAGAGCATGAGACCAGTGACTTCGACACTTCCGATAGGTTAGAGTGCAATAAGGTAGGGAACCCCACGCCGGTCGCCGAATACAAACCACCATCGATCGATCTACCTAGAGTGGAGTTAACGGTTTTCGACGGGCGAGCTGAGCAATACTGCAAGTTTGTCAAACAGTTCGAGACGTTCGTTGAAAACAAGGTAACCGACCCTGGGCAAAGGCTTCTCTACCTTACTCACTACTGCCGAGGCCGAGCAAGAAAAGCTATCGACGGTTGCACCATGCTTGACCCAGAACAAGGCTACACAAGGGCAAGAAAGATTCTGAGGGACTTGTTCGGCCAACCTTTCAAAGTAGCCCGTAACCTAATAGAGGGCGTGATGGCAGAGGCAAAGAGAACCAAGGGCGACGTCTACACCATGGCCGACCTGGTGATCAAGATGCAGAACTGCTCAATGGCCCTCGACCATTTAGGTTACAGGGCTGACCTAGACGCCATGCACACTTTGGAAGGCATAGTCCGTCACCTCTCTCCCGAACTACAGGGTCGGTGGGCGGAAGAAGCTGAACGGATAAGCCGAGGCGACAGAGAAGCCAACTTCGAAGACCTGACTGAATACTTAGACAGGCAAACGAAGATAGCTGACAGCAGATTCGGCCGACTCATCCGGGACAGCAACCGAGCAAACAAGCCCGGTACTAGCCAAGTCCAAACCCCTGTACGGGAACATCCAAAGTACCAGCCTTGGACCAACACCCACGTCATTTCACGAGATGCTACGGCGAAACCAAATTGCAGATCCTGTGGTACTAGCCATGGCCTACCAGAATGCCCCAAGTTCGGCAACGCCACAATAGACGAACGGTGGGGAATGGCGAGGATGGCAGGACCATGTTTCATCTGTCTCAACACCACGCACCGGGCAACAGCCTGTAGAACAAGGAATCGATGTGGTTACGAGGGCTGCACGGGCAGACACCATCGGCTGCTGCATCAGGCGAGAGTAACCATATCCGAGGCGAGTGCCAAGCTTAGCGTGATTTGTTCAACTTCACAATCTGCCAGTAAACCGGTACGTTTAAGTGTAGTGGCCGTGGGAGTAGTGACTCCGACTGGGATAGTCAAGGCGTTGGCTTTCGTTGATAGTGAATCCGACACCACATTAGTGAAAGGGCGGTTTGCCGACAAACACCAACTGGCTAAAGGTGCGACGTCGTTAGCAGTGAGCACGGTGGGCGGAACACAGGTAATGACTGCCGGTAGATTAAGGCTGCAACTCATCTCTCTAGACACTAACGAGGAAAATGAACCAACGGAGGCATTCACGTTAGCGGATCTCCCCATGCGAGCACCAAGGTCGGTCAACGCAATCTTGACTCGGTGGCCCCACCTGCAGGATATAACCGTTGTAGACTGGGAAGATGATGAGGTGGATCTCCTCATCGGATGCGACGTGCCAGAGGCGCATTGGGTGCTTGACCAAAGAGTGGGCGACCGCCAGGCACCTTATGCCGTACGCACGGCTCTGGGATGGATGTTATACGGTCCAGTAGGGGTACGCGGTTCCGTGAATTACTTATCCGCCGAAATGGACCGCATAGAGTATCATCTGCAACGGCTTTATGAAAAGGAGTTTCATGACATTGGAGACGAAAGACCAACGTTGTCTCAAGAGGATCACTTCGCCCTACAAACGGTGCGGCAAGGCACTAGAGGCCTCAAAAAACAGTTCGAGGTTCCCCTCCCATGGCGCACACCGGTCGACCCGTGGACTGAAAACAGAAATTATGTTCTCCAACGATTACTACGACTAAAAGAACGCTTCATTCGAGACCAGAATCTGTGGGAACGATACGCGGATTTGATGAAGCGAAACGAGGCTCTCGGTTACGTTGAAAAGGTGCCTGTCAACACCGACAGCAAAAGGGGTGTCTGGTATCTGCCTCACCATCCGGTTATCAACCCCAAGAAACCCAATAAACTGCGGGTGGTTTTCGACTGTGCGGCCAAGTTCCAGGGCAAGTCGTTAAACGATCGCCTACTACAGGGGCCTGACTGGACCACGCCACCAATCGAAGTTTTGTGCCGTTTCAGAGTGGGTAGAGTGGCCTTGTCTGCCGACATCAGGGAAATTTTTCATCAGGTGAAGATTCCGGTAGGAGAACGAGATGCTTTGCGTTTCCTGTGGTGGGAAGGGAGCGACCGGGACAACGCAGTGGTGAATTATAGGATGACCGTCCACCCCTTCGGAGCCATATCGTCACCATTTTGTGCAAACTACGCCCTCCGAGAATCAGCGAACAAACATGGCGATCTAGTACATCGGACGGTGGTAGAAAGCGTCAGCAGGAACTTCTACGTCGACGACTACCTTGGGTCATTCGATGATGTGGAATCAGCTCTAGAGCAGTTCAGGGGTCTGACGAGATTGCTGGAAGAGGGCGGCTTCCATCTAACTAAATGGATGTAGAACGCTTCAGAAGTGCTGAAGGTCATCCCGTATCACGAAAAGGTAGAAAGGGTAAGAGATTTGGACGGCTCTCCACTTCCTATCGAGCGCACCTTAGGGATACAATGGGACGCGGAAACGGACGATTTTGTTTTTGAACTAAACGTTCCCGAGCTGCCAATAACCCGTCGTGGCATACTATCTGCCGTCTCAATTTTGTTCGACCCGCTCGGTTTCGTCTCACCATGGCTGCTACCCGGAAAGGTCTTGCTGCAGCGGCTGTGCCGTAAGAAAGTTGATTGGGACCAGTCACTGGACCGAGGGGACCGGCTGGACTGGGAAGAATTTTTGAACACCTTGAAGAAATTAGGGGACATAAGAATCCCACGATGTTTGACTCCTGGCCACACGACACGGACTGGAGAACTACATGCTTTTTCCGATGCATCCGAAGTCGGTTATGGAGCTGTGGTATACGGACGATGGTGCGCAGGAGATGGACAATATACCACGAGGATCCTGTTTGCCAAAGCCCGCGTTGCCCCACTGAAGTCGGTCTCAATCCCACGCCTTGACCTCAGCGCAGCCGTGTTGGCAGTCAGGGTGGTGCAAGCTGTGAAGAGATGTTTCGATCTCTACATTTGGTCGGTGAGCTTCTGGACGGATTCAACGATAGTACTTTACTACATTAACAACGTACGGAGCCGGTTTGGTACTTTCGTTGCTAACCGGCTCACGATTATCCACGATGAATCAGCCACGCACCAGTGGAGTCATGTCAGGTCTGGCGATAATCCGGCCGACCTGTGCTCCCGAGGTGCGAACAACTTCAGGCAACTAGGCACGTGGACGAGAGGGCCAAACTTCCTGCAATTGCCCAAACAGGACTGGCCCGTGTTCGAATTAAAAACCCCTACGGAATTGGAACTGGAGATCAAAGGCGTAGTGATAGCAACCAACGTCGTCGAAGCGTCGTCCTTTCTATCGCGACTGGTCAGGTTTTCTTCCTGGATGAAGACGCTTCGTTCGCTAGTTTGGTTAACCAGGTTCAAGAGAAATTGACTAGTCATGAAAGGGCTACGGCCCTCAGGTCGGATACCGGTCGGCCCGATAGGTCCCGATGAGCTACAAGCGGCAGAGTACGATATTTTCAGAATGATACAACGCGAGGCTTTCGCCCAAGAACTCAAGAGGGCGGAAGAAGTGGGGCCGACCAATGAAGACATGCCATCTCCAAGAGGCGAGCTGAAGCGTTTAAACCCCAAACTCATCAACGGACTGCTGCGGGTGGATGGTAGGCTGACCAGCGCCCACCTGAACTTCGACACAAAGTATCCTATACTGCTGCCTGCCAGACAACCTGTAGTAGAGCTAATGATTCAACACGTCCACGCCATGGAGGGACATGCCGGGGAAAGTCACGTGACGAGCGTCATCCGAAAGCGTCTTTGGTTGTTGAGAGGACGAGAGACTGTAAAACGCGTAATCCGACGGTGTGTGCAATGTAGGAGACGCAATGCCACAGCAGGCAAACAACTCATGGCCCCACTACCAGAATGCAGGGTGACTACGGGCTGGTGGCCGTTCAGTGACACCGGGTTGGACTATTTCGGGCCCTTGTGGATCAAGTGCAGGAAAAGACTAGAAAAGCGATACAGATGTATCATGACTTGCATGAAATCACGTGCGGTACACCTAGAAGTCGCACATTCGATGACGACCGATTCGTTTCTACGGGCCTTGAAAAGATTTATCAACCGAAGAGGCGTACCGGCCGATATATACTCAGATAATGGATCGAACTTTGTGGGCGCTCAACGGGAATTGCAGCGTTGGCACAAGAACATAAACAAGGACGAACTGCAGAATCGAACCGTGGCCTACGGCATACGATGGCATTTCAACCCCCCACAGGCCAGTCACCGAGGCGGCATATGGGAACGCATGATCCGGTCCGCCAGACGGATATTGCTGTCAATCATGGAGCAGCAGCCGCCCGACGACGAGACGCTGAACACCGTCATGACTGAGGTGGAGCGAATCCTGAACAACCGCCCCCTGGTTCCAGTATTGAACGGCGACCCCACCCACCTGGCGCTCACCCCAAACGACTTATTGACGTTAAGGTCGAACGAGGGTTTCCAAGGGCCGGTAAACCTTCGTGGGAGCTACCTCCACGGGTGGAAGCAAGCGAACTATCTGGCCAAGGTCTTCTGGAGGCGATGGCTACGGGAGTACCTACCGGCTTTGCAGACTCGACAGAAGTGGCTGGCCAAAACAAGACCATTCAAAGTTGGGGACGTGGTTATGATCGCCGACGAACGCGCACATTTCAGCGCTTGGTCTTTTGGGAGTAGTTACGGAAACCATCAAAAGCACTGACGAAATGATAAGAACGGTGAAGGTGAAGACAGCTAACGGAGTGCTCATTCGCGACATACGCAGTATTAACCTACTCGAGAGCGAAGACGGAGGAGCTGATAACCCTGTGGCCTAGTAAACCTTTTTCACACCAGTAATCGAGGTGGATAAAGAAACACCATATATACCACACAATCTCCGTCAAACACGTTAAGGTGCTCGCGGTCCCTTCGTTGACATTACAGAAGGTTCTTTCCGATATGTGGTGATGAGTGCGATTCCATTATACATCCCGATACATACACGCATGCACGACGCACTCTACATCCCGTAAACCCATCATACATGTGACAGTGTTCTTTGTTTGCCTTTTGTTGACGCTACCGAATGCCCCTTGCATATGTGGAAGTAGCGGAGCTCAGGTCACACATACATGCTACATTTACTCGTTTTCTTGCCACGCGGTCTTTTGTTGACATTGCAGAAAGTCCTCCTTTGATGTGTAGTCATACCTGTGATTTCATTGTAACCCCGGCACACACGCACACACACGCACACACACACACACACTCAAGCGCGTACATCCAGGACCGGACGGCCCCTTACGAGGACAACGTCTATGTGACCATTCACGCCCGCCATCGGTCATTTGGTCTCGTGGAGGATGTAGACTAGCCTCACGTCTATGTAGCCAATGGGTTAGAAGCGACCAGTAGTAGAACGTCGACGACGAGCATTAGACGCGCGCACTGACAGCAGGGCCCAGGCAGGTAGGAAGAATCAGTACCTTTATACCGAACCTTTAACTCTGCTAAGGATCCAGGAGGATTTTGGTGGGCGGTGTAACAGCCGGTCGTGGAAAATCCCCCTTTTTCCCTCGCGATTCAGTGTTTTTTTCCCAACATCACTCATTTCCATACACTATTGACTTGTCTTTACGAACTGGTTGTTTTTCTGGACCAATTGTAGTTTGTTCGCGCCCAGAGCGCTATTTTGGCACATCCTTGTTCAGGACCTGCGTGACGCACGTGCTGTTTGCTCACACGCTGCTATTCGGTTTCCCGTTGTTGAGACTTTGTGATCGTATTATTGAGGTTTGTATATTGTTTATGTCATTGTTTATTTTAATAATCTAGTATCGTAGAATTATCACGGATAATCGCCTTCTGATTTCGGGATCCGTTGCGAATTTGGCTACGCATTGCTCAAACGTTCGTAACATGGACTCAGCAAACGAGAAACCGAGTTGCGACGTGCGAGCAAGGAGCACGTGCGTCACGCAGGTCCAGAACAAGGATATGACAAATTAGCGCTCTGGGCGCGAACAATTAACAATTGATCCATAAAAAACGGTTCGTAAATACACGTCAATAGTGTAAACAAGTGAGTGGTTTTAAGAAAATCACTGAATCACAAGGGTTTTAGGGGGATTTTCCACGACCGGTCGTTACAGCGCCCACCAAAATCCTCCCGAATTATTAGCAGTGTCAAAGATTTGGTATAAAGGTACTGATTCTTCCTACCTACCTAGGCCCTGCTGTCAGTGCGCGCCCCCAATGCTTGTCGTCAACGTTCTACTCATGGTCTCATTTAATCCGTTGGCCACATAGACGCGAGGCTATTCTATATCTTCCATGAGAACAACTAACCGATGGCTGGCGTGAAGGGGAAACACAGATGCTGTCCTTGAAAGGGCCGTCATGGGCTGGCTGTGTGTGCTTGCGTGAGTGCGTGTGTATGTTGTAATCGCCGCTGCTGCCACATATGCAAAAGACATTCAGTAACGTCAACGGAGGCAAACGGCGTGCCCTGTCACATGTCTGATAGATGTTACGAGGTATAGCGCGCATCGAGTATGTGTGTATGTGTCTGGATGTACAATGGAAGCGCATGTACCACCACATATCGGAAAAAACCTTCTGTAACGCCAAGGAAAGGCTGTAAGCACTGTAATGTGTTTTACGGAGACCAGGTGGTATAAACGAGTACAATTTAGGTGTGTGTGCATCGGGGTGTATGAATAGCTCGATACGTCGGTGTCGTGAATGCTCCCATATATGGGGTTTCTTTACCCACCTCCAAGACGAATGCGAAATAGTCTACTGGGCCTTGGCTTTATCAGCTTCCCGGCCTTCACTCTCGAGTAGGCTAATACTGCCTATGTCACTAATTAGCGCTCCGTTAGCTGTCTTCACTTTCACCGTTCTTATCATTCCGTCAGTGCTGTCGATGGTTTCCATAACTACTCCCAAGGACCAGGTGCTGAAATGTGCGCGTTCGTCTACGATCATCACCACATCCCCAACCTAGAATGGTCTCGTTCTCACCAGCCACTTCTGTAGAGTCTGTAGAGCCGGTAGGTACTCCGGCAGCCAGCGCCTCCAGAAAACCTTGGCAAGATAATTCGCCTGCTTCCATCCGTGGAGGTAGCTCCCGCGAAGGTTTACCGGCCCTTGGAAACCCCCATTCGACCTTAACGTCAATAAGTCGTTCAGGGTGAGCGCCAGATTGGTAAGGTCACCGTTCGTTACTGGAACCAGGGGGCGGTTGCTCATAATTCTCTTTACCTCAGTTGTGACGACGTTCAGCGTCTCGTCGTCGGGAGGCTGTTGCCCCATGATCGACAGCAATATCCGTCTGGCGGACCGGATCACGCGTTCCCATACGCTGCCGCGATGGCTGGTCTGCGGGGGGTTGAAATGTCATCGTATGCCGTAGGCCAATATTCGATCCTGAAGTTCGTTCCTGTTTGATTTTGTGCCAACGGTGCAATTCCCGGTGATCGCCGACAAAGTTCGACCCATTATCTGAGTATATATCGGCCGGTACGCCTCTTCGATTGATAAATCTCTGCAAGGCCCGTGGGAACGAATCTGTAGTCATCGAATGTGCGACTCCCAGGTGTACCGCGCGTGACTTCATGCACGTCATGACACATCCATATGGCTTTTCTAATCTCTTCATGCACTTGATCCACAAGGGCCCGAAATAGTCCAACCCGGTGTCGCTGAACGGTCACCAGCCCGTAGTCACCCTGCATTCTGGTAGCGGGGCCATGAGTTGTTTGCCCGCCGTGGCATTGTGTCTCCTACATTGCACACAACGCCGGATTACGCGTTTTACAGTCTCTCGTCCTCTCAGCAACCAAAGGCGCTTTCGGATGACGCTCGTCACGTGACTTTCCCCGGCATATCCCTCCACGGCATGGACGTGTTGGATCAACTACAGGTTGCCTCGCCGGTAGCAGCATAGGATACTTTATGTTGAAGCTCAGGTGGGCGTTGGTCAGCCTACCATCCACCCGCAGCAGTCCGTCAACGAGTTTAGGGTTTAAACGCTTCAGTTCGCCCCTTGGAGATGATATTTCTTTGTTGATTGGTCCCACTTCTTCCACTCTCTCGAGCTCTCGGGCGAAAGCCTCGCGTTGTATCATTCTGAAAATATCGTACTCTGCCGCTTGTAGCTCATCGGGACTTAACGGGCCCACCCGTATCCGGCCTGAGGGGCGTAGCCCTTCGTGACCAGTAAATTTCTTTTGAACCTGGCTAACCAGACTAAGGCACGAAGTGTCTTCATCCAGGAGGAAAACCTGACCAATCGCGATAAAATAGATGTCACTTCGACGAAGTCAGCCGCTATCACTACGCCTTTGATCTCCAGTTCTACTTCCGTAGGAGGTTTTAATTCGAATGCGGGCCAGTCCTTTTTAGGCACTTGCAGGAAGTTTGCCCTCTCGTCCACTTGTCTAGTTGCCTGAAGTTGGTCGCACCTCGGGAGCACAGATCGGCTGGATTATCGCCAGACCCGATATGCTTCCACCGGTTCATGGCTGATTCATCGTGGATAATCGTGAGTCGGTTAGCAACGAAAGTACTAAACCGGCTCCTGACGTCGTTGATATAGTAAAGTACTATCTTTGAGTTCGTCCAAAAGCTAGCCGACCAAATGTAGAAGTCAAAACATCTCTCTCTCTCTCGCCCAGACTGCCAACACGGCTGCTCTGAGTTCAAGGCGTGGGATTGAGACCGACTTCAGTGGAGCGACGCGGGCTTTATCAAGCAGGATCCTCGTAGTACATTGTCCATCTGTGCACAGTCGTCCGTGCACCACAGCTCCACAACCGACTTCGGGTGCATCGGAAAAAGCATGTAGTTCTCCAGTCCGCGTCGTATGACCAGGAGTCAAACATCGTGGGATCCTTATGTCCCCTAATTTCTTCAAGGTGTTCAAAATTTCTTCCCAGTCCAACCGGTCCCCTCGGTCCAGTGACTGGTCCCAATCAACTTTCTTACCGTACGGCCGCTGCAGCAGTATCTTTCCGAGTAGCAGCCAGGGCAAGACGAAACCGAGCGCATTGGACAAGCTAGAGACAGCGGATAGTATACCTCGATGGGTTACTGACAGCTCGGGAACGTTTAGCTCGAAAACAAAAGTCGTCCGTCTTTGCATACTATTGTATTCTTAAAGTGCTTTCGGTAGGAAGTGGAGAGTCGTCCAAATCTCTAACACTTTCGGCTCTTTCGTGGTACGGAATGACCTCGAGCACTTCTGAGTGGTTCGACATCCATTTTATTAGATGGAAGCCGCCCTCTTCTAGCATTCTTGTCAGGCCTTTGAAATGCATCAGGGCTGAGTCTATATCATCGAATGACCCAAGATAGTGGTCGACGTAGAAATTTCTGCTGACGCTATCTACCACCGACCGATGGACCAGGTCTCCATGTTTGTTCGCAGCTTCCCGAAGGGCGTAGTTCACACAGAACGGTGACGATATGGCTCCGAAGGGGTGGGTGGTCATCCCATAATTTACCACTGCGTTGCCCCGGTCTTTCTCTTCTAACCACAGGAAAAGCAGCGCGTCTCGTTCTCTTACCGGTATTTTCTCCTGATGAAACATTTCCCCGATGTCGGCAGACAAGGCCACTCTACCCACTCTGAAACGGCACAAAACTTCGATTGGTGGCGTGGTCCAGTCAGGCCCCTGTAGTGGGCGATCGTTTAACGACTTGCCCTGGAACTTGGCTGCGCAGTCAAAAACCACCCGCAGATTTTCGGGTTTCTTGGGGTTGATAACCGGATGGTGAGGCAGATACCAGAAACCCTTTTGCTGTCGGTGTTAACAGGCACCTTTTCCACGTAGCCGAGAGCTTCGTTTCGCCTCATTAGTTCTGCGTATTGTTCCCACAGATCCTGGTCTCGAATGAAGATTTCTCTCAGTCGTAGTAGACTTTGGGGAACATGGTTTCTGATATCGGTCCACGGGTCAGCAGATGTGCACCATGGGAGGGGAACCCCGAGCTGCTTCTTAAGGCCTCTAGTGCCTTGCCGCACCTTTTGTAAAGCTAAGTGATCCTCTTGAGACAACGATGGTTTTTCTTCTCCAATGCCACGAAACTCCTTTTCCTACAGCCACCGCAAATGGTACTCTATGCGGTCCGTTTCGGCGGATAAGTAATTCACGGAACCGCGTACCCCTACTGGACCGTATAACATCTATCCCAGAGCCGTGCGTACGGCATAAGGTGCCTGGCGGTCACCCACTCTCTGGTCAAGTACCCAATGCGCCTCTGGCACGTCGCGGCCGATGAGGAGATCCACCTCATCATCTTCCCAGTCTAAAACGGTTACATCCTGCAGATAAGGCCTCCTAGTCAGGATTGCGTTGACCGACCTTGGTGCTTGCATGGGGAGATCAGGTAATGTGAATGCTTCCGTTGGTTCAATTTCCTCGTTAGTGTCTAGAGAGATGAGTTGCAGCCTTAATCTACCGGCAGTCACTACTCGTGTTCCGCCCACAGTGCTCACTGCTAACGACGTCGGCAAACCGCTCTTTCACTAGAGTAGTGTCGGATCCACTATCGACGAAATCCAACTCTTTGACCACTCCAGTCGGGGTCACTACTCCCACGGCCACTACGCCTAAACGTACCGGTTTACTGGCAGATCGTGACGTTGAACCAATAACTCTGGGTTTGGTACTCGTCTCGGGTAAGGTTACTCTCGCCTGATGCAAAAGCCGATGGTGTCTGCCCGTGCGGCCCTCGTAACCACATCGGTTCCTTGTCCTACAGGCTTCTGCCCGGTGCGTGGTGTTGAGACAGATAAAACATGGTCCTGCCATCCTCGCCATTCCCCACCGTTCGTCTATTGTGGCTTTGCCGAACTTGGGGCATTCTGGTAGGCCATGGCTAGTACCACAGGATCTGCAATTTGGTTTCGCCGTAGCATCTCGTGAAATGACATGTGTATTGGTCCAAGGCTGGTATTTTGGATGTTCACGTGCATTGGTTTGAGCCTGGCTAGTACTGGGCTTGTTTGCGCGGTTGCTTTCCCGGACGAGTCGGCCGAACCTACTGTCAGCTATCTTGGTTTGCCTGTCCAAGTATTTGGTCAGGTCTTCCAAGTTAGCTTCCCTGTCGCTTCGGCTTATTCGTTCTGCTTCTTCCACCCACCGACCCAGTAGTTCGGGAGGAAGGTGACGGACTATGTTTTTTAAAGTGTGCACGGCATCTAGGTCAGCCCTGTAACCTAAATGGTCGAGGGCCATTGAGCAGTTTTGCACCTTAATCACCAGGTCAGCCATTGTGTAGACGTCGCCCTTGGTTCTCTTTGCATCTACCATCACGCCCTTTATTAGATTGCGGGTTACTTTGAACGGTTGGCCAAACAAGTCCCTTAGAATCTTCCTTGCTCTTGTGTAGCCTTGTTCCGGGTCGAGCATGGTACACCCGTCGATGGCTTCTCTTGCTCGGCCTCGACAGTAGTGAGTCAGATAGAGAAGCCTTCGCCCGGGGTCGGTTACCTTATTTTCGACGAACGTCTCGAACTGCTTGACAAACTTGCAGTAGTGTTCAGATCGCCCGTCGAAAGCCGTCAGTTCTACTCTTGGCAAGCCGATCTTTGGTGCCCTATAGTCGGCGACTGGCATGAAGTTTCCCATTCTGTTGTGCCCTGATCTATCGGAACAGTCGTAATCGTTGGTCTCATCTCACGCTCTTTCTGTCTACACTTCTGTTCTGCTTCCTTAGCCTGTTGTCCAGCTGAGAACAGTTGTTGTTCTAGGGCTAATATCCTTAGCCTATATAGATCGACATCCTTACAACCCATACTGCCCTCAGTAATACATGAACTAGCACTGACAGGACTAGGCGATCTAACATTAACTGAAGAATCAAAGGTACCCAAAACCTCCCCAGTGACTTGCAGTATTATTTCCTGTCCATATTCCAGTGTCTTCGATCTTTTTCTTGGCATTTTGCGTGTTTTCTCGTTCCAAATTGATCTACTGAGTATTGTAACACAAGTTTGAGCAATGCGTAGCCAAATTCGCAACGGATACCGAGATCAAAAGGCGATTATTCGTGATTTTCTACTGTACTAGATTATTGAATGAACAATGACACAAAAAATATACAAACCTCAATAATGAGATCACATGGACTCAGCAAACGAGAAACCGAGTTGCGACGTGCGAGCAAGGAGCACGTACGTCACGCAGGTCCAGAACAAGTGTAGTATACACAGAAAACTAGTTCACAATAAGTCAGCCTATATTATGAGGCACCTAGTACAGTGATACGTTAGATATAAGGGTATAAAAGTATCTACTAGTCAACTGAGTCTTTAAGGGGGTGATCAGGATTTTCGTCCACTATATTCACGGTTGTTTCTGAATCAGGAAGGAAGAATTAGGAGTATGAGACGTATGTACAGTAGGGCCAACGGATGTATATCTTAAGGAGATAAGCAGCCACATTTACAGTGTTTCCGCGACACACCATACCCCTCTTAATCGGGAACCGGCCCGGTGCCTCGCCACGCCTCCTTGACTGAGTATTTCTACCTCTGCGCCCACTTCTGGGACTTCATTGCTTTCTGTTGGATAACTGATGCTCTCTGTTTCCAACACCGGCTTCAACCGATTGAAATGAACGGTGAGTGTTCCGAATCGACCGGTCTTGTCGCGAACAGAACAAAAATTTTCAGAAATAATCCTTTCTACGAGGAACGGCCCTGTCCATTGTTTATGCAGTTTCGCTGGAACGTTCATCGGTAATGCGTCGGAATGCAAGAACACAGTATCACCTACTTCTAGCGGCGATCCGTGGGCTTTCTTGTCGTAGTATTCCTTCTGTTGTCCATGGCTCTCTCGTAAATTCCGTCGGGCAAGCTCATGCGTCTTGATCAAAGTTCCTCTGAGTACTACTATGTAGTCCGTTACTGGTTGAGGCAGTCGCCCGACATAGGGTGTTCGCATTTCTCTCCCTGTCCAGAGGAGGTGCGGTGTCTGTCCAGTCGATCGATGTACAGTGCTTTTGTATGCCATCAAACATTGCTTCAACGCAATGTTCGGTTTCTTCGACGAAGGCCTTCAGTAGCCCTTTTATGGTGCGGTTCGTCCGTTCAACCAATCCGTTCCCTTCAGGGTGATATGCGGTTGTCCTGGTCTTATCAGTCTGCAGTAGTTTGCACAATTCATAGACAGTGTTGTTTTCAAAACTGCTCCCTCTGTCTGAGTGAAGTTGCCCGGGGGCCCCCAACTGCAGACCCAATTCTCAAAAATTGTTCTTGCGACGGTTGCCGCATCGATAACAGGTACTGCGGCAGCCTCTGCCCACTTTGTAAAGCAATCGACCATCACAATGATATATTTGTTTCCCCTTTGGGTTTCCGGTAGTGGACCCATAATATCAACTCCGATTATTTCGTTTGGATATCCTGCCTGTATGGGTTTGAGTGGTGCTCGGCGTTTGGGATTAGGGTCTTTCCAGGTAGCGCATGGTTGGCATGGCTGACAGAAGTTGGCGACGTCACGTCTTTGATGGGGCCACCAGTATCTGGCACGGACCGCATCATACATTTTGTTCTGACCTGGGTGTCCCAAGTCGCGATGAAGTCGTTCCATGACAGCCTGCGTTTGCGATTGCGGAACTACTAATCGCCTGAGGTAGTTAGGCCCTTGTTGAAGGAAGAGTAGGTCATCGTATAGCTTAATTTTGTCCCACAGCGACCATAGGCAACGGGTTTCATAGATTGTTCCCGCCAGTTCTTCATCTGTTGGTCGTCTTCCTCCTTCCTTCATACATCGGTACAAGATGGCCAATTCAGGATCCTCAGCGTGTATCTTTCTCCAGTCTTCCGAACTTGCATCGAGGTTGACTAGTGCCACATACTGAGAATTACACGAGGGGCAATCACCATGGTTTCGATTGGGTCTCCGCGACATGGCGTCCGCGTTTCCGTGTCGTTTCCCCGGTCGGTGCAGGCAAGTGTATGAGTATTCTTGTGACTGCTCTTGCCAACGTGCTACTTGGCCTTCTGGGTCCTTGAAGTTGGTGAGCCACAAAAGTGCTCGATGATCTGTGCGGACGAGGAAATGACGTCCCAGGAGGTAGTGTCGATAGTATTTAATGAAGTATACTAGGGCCAGCATTTCTTTCCTCGTGGTACGGTAGTTCTGTTCGCGTTTGCTTAACATTCTGCTTCCATATGATATCACATGTTCCTTACCGTCCGGATTGCGTTGTGAGAGTACCGCTCCAATACTCTTTTCCGATGCGTCTGTGTCCAATACGAATTCTCCAGCATTCTCTATAGTGTCTGGGAATGCCAATACCGGTGCTTGACATAACCGCGTACGGATGTCTTCGAATGCTTGCTGCTGGTCCTCATCCCAGTGGAATTCTTTATTGGCTTCCAGTAATGCATTCAGCGGAGCAGCTATGGTGGCAAAGTTATGGATAAACTTTCGGTAGTACAACGCCAGTCCTAGAAAACTCCGAATCTCGTCGGTAGTGTTTGGGGTCGGCCAGTTCTTGACTAACTCTGTTTTTGTTGGGTCTGTCTGAACGCCTGTGCCGGACACAACATGCCCTAGGTACGTTACCTGTCGCTGCAACATGTGGCATTTGGACGGCTTCAATTTAAGGCCGACGTTGCGCATTCTGTCGAATACAAGAGCTAGGTTGCGTAAATGTTCCTCTGATGTTTTGCCTTTAACGATTACATCATCCAAGTATACTAAGCAGCACTTTGGGATTAAATCTATCAAAACGGTGTACATTAGACGCTAAAAGGTGGCTGGTGCGTTCGTTAGACCAAAGGGCATTGTCTGGAATTCGTACAAACCAGTTGGAAGTGCGAAAGCTGTTTTCTGACGGTCTAGCTCTTCTACTTCTACCTGCCAGTACCCGGAGGCCAAGTCGAGCGTACTAAACCATTGTGACCCTCCTTATGATTCCAGTAAATCATCCATCCTTGAAAGTGGAGAGGAATCTTTCTTGGTTACCTGGTTAAGTTTCCAATAATCGATGCAAAGACGAATTCCGCCGTGTTTATTCTTTACTAGCACGACCGGTACCGCCCAGGGAGAGTTGGAGGGTTGGATCACGTTATTATCCAGCATTTCATGGATCATATTTCTTACTAGTGCTTCATGACAACGCGGAATCTTCCTGGCGTGTAGTTTGATGGGTTGGGCTTAACCGGTGTTAATAGCGTGGCGCACTACGCCCGTCCGACCTGGTTTTGTGCCATCCCATGCAAAAACATCGGTATAGTTGTTAATGAGATTTGTTAGTTGCTTTATCGTCTGTGGTGGGGCATCCACCGATTGTGTCAAGTTGTTAATTTCCTTACTATGGTCGTCTTCAATTGACACATGTGACGTCGAACCTTGCTCTGAGGTTATTGCTCGTAAAAATCTGACATGCCCTCTGGGGGTCTGTAACAATTGGTCGTCCAGATTTATAGTACAGTGTAGCAGGGTTAGTAGATCCATTCCGACAATGATATCTAACGTCATACGGCAAACTACGACAAAGGTGTGAGTCTGGTCTGTCCCTCCTAAGTTGACGTGGAGGTCTACCTTGCCGGCGATCGTCAAAGGTTCTCCTGTGACCCCGAATAACGTCTCTTTCGCGTCACGGAACCTAAGGCCTTTTATGCTTCGGCGCTTCAGCCACTGCTGGTTCACGAGACTGCGGGCCGCCCCTGTATCTACTAGCCCTTCTACGTAGTTGTTCGCCAACCTAATTGGAATCATCGGGAAGGGTTTAGCCTGCGAGGCATTGATAAACGTAGGAACTGGCTCACCTTGTGTCCATAGGCGTGGTGGCCGAGATGTTCTGTTTTCTTGGTGTTCTTCGCCATAGCTTTGATGGTACTGTTGAGTTGGCTGCCTGCGCCAACCTGCATTTTGTTCTCGGGCGAGGCTCCGTCGGCGCGCGGGTTGATAGCGCCATGTCGTGTGCCCACCCCGGGGTGGTTTGCTCATGTAGCATCCCACAGATCCAGACTCCGGATGTAAGGCTTCCAGTTTTTCCGCAATCTCCAACGCTGCCTGGAGAGACGGCGGTGGTCTAAGGACAAATTCTTCGTAAATCCTTGGTGCCTTCGTGCGTTCCTTTAGTTGTTGGTAGACCAGCTTCTCCAATTCATCTACTGAATGTGTCGGGAACGCTTTTTCCTCGAGGCGATGTAGAGCAGTGGTGAATTCCAAAATTGACTCTCCCGGTCTTTGTGCTCTATCGTGGAATTCACGTTGACGCGCCAGCAATAGCCCAGGTGGGTCCAACACACGTTTAATGTCTTCGAGAGTGCTCTCGGAAATGACAGCAGGGATCACCCGAGCGTCAATAACGCGGTCGTATGCTTGACCATCCAACAAGCTAAGCAGTAGATCTGATTGCTGATCTGGTGGGAAATGTTTGAGGTATCTGCGAACTTGTCCTTTCCATTGCCGATAGTTGTCACCCAGGTTAAATTTGGTAGGAATGGGGATAGGTGGGTGGCGCTGAAAAATCTGTTGCAAATTGAAGCTCATGGATTTAATGGCATCCGTAAGGGACTCTAATACGGTGACCGGTACTGATACTGCTTTTTCACACATGGCTGCCGGCTTCTGGTTCGGAGATTCTGTGGGCGGGGTTGTATCTTCCTGCTCAGATGACCACATTTCAGTATGCTTTTGAATTTCTCCTTGGTTCGGTAGCAGGGTCACCAGTTGTAGTATACACAGAAGTCTAGTTCACAATAAGTCAGTCTATATTACGTGGCACCTAGTACAGTGATACGTTAGATATAAGGGTATAAAAGCATTTACTAGTCAACTGAGTCTTTAAGGGGGTGATCAGGATTTTCGTCCACTATATTCACGGTTGTTTCTGAATCAGGAAGGAAGAATTAGGAGTATGAGACGTATGTACAGTAGGGCCAACGGATGTATATCTTAAGGAGATAAGCAGCCACATTTACAGTGTTTTCGCGCCACACAAGGATATGACAAGTTAGCGCTCTGAGCGCGAACAATTAACAATTGATCCATAAAAACAAACGGTGCGTAAATACACGTCAATAGTGTAAACAAGTGAGTGATGTTAAGAAAATCACTGGATCGCAAGGGTTTTAGGGGGATTTTCCACGACCGGTCGTTATACGCTCTGTGATGAACTCTTGGGGACCCCTGTCAAATCTTCCACCACTCGGATGAGTTGCTGGCCTTCCGGTCCAGCCCTTTCTTCAGATTCATCTTTCTGCTTTTGGCCCTTAAGCATCTTTTATTTTCCGGACCCTGGCAGGGTCTCCAGGTGCAGTGCACAAGCGGAGCACAGAGATGATAGGAGAGTGAAGTATATTGCCACTTTTGGATACTATAAAATGATAGAATGAGAAAGCAACAGCAATACATAGAGCCAGCACTCAGTGCTCACTGTTCTCGTCTCCTCAAGTCGTCCTGTCCAGGGCCGAATTCAAGAGATGGATCTGGTCAGCTGTAGCAGAGAAGAAAGGCAACCTGATTGAGCTTTTCACTGCTGACTGTCCCAACCAGCTCAACATACCTTCGCTCCACAGTGGCTTACCTAGTTGAATGCCTCCTGGAAGTCGAGGCAGAAGACGTATGCCGTATCCCCTTTGTCTATTCTTGGGATTAACCCGCCCAAGAGGCGGACGAGGTTTGGCAAACAGGATCTCTGAGGGATGAACCCATGCCGGTAAATTCAACTAAATTTCGAATCATAGTGGGCAGATATAAGGAACCAGTCTGCCTTTAGAATGTTGGGACGGACATTGGCTAAGGAAGCAGAATATACAGTATTCACAAGAATAATGCAAGAAAAAGGTCGGTGATGCATATTTAGGTTCTCTTGAAAAGGTAATTGGTGATAAATTAAGGCGACAGGTAAGAATTCATGAGGGTATGCGTAGGAAAGAAAATGTTCTTAGATTTGTGGATATGAAAAGTATTAGTACCACTGGAAGAGGTGAGATAATTTTCATGAAAGGGAGCGTGTATCATCTAGCGTCGGGAATTCGGAGCTGGATGGGGAAATATGTAGTTCCAAGAGGGACTAGTCAGCAAGCAGAATACCGCCCACACGAGGAGCAAAATATTGCAAGAAAGAGGGATGAAAACCCCTGCAATAGGCCAGGTTGCTCACGTAAAAATGCCAACTTTATTATTTTGTTGAATTTTCTGTTGCCTTTCTTTGTCTGTGTTGGGCCTTTTTGAGCGGGTGTTGGCTGCAGTGTATATTCGCCTTTCCATCATTGGAAGGGGAAGGGCATCACCGAACTCGGACCGTTCGTTAGCTAAGTATGAACCCTTGCACTGCGGGTAAAGTGACTTCGAAGTCAACGGAGTCTTGTGGCGAAAATTCCGGTAGGCCTCAGTGTGGCATATGCAGCCATATCAGGACTTCGTGTGGGTGAAACCTGGTAGCCAGATCGTATTCGCGGCAGCCAATCACGGGTGCGGTTGTAGTCATGTAGAGGAAGGGGTAAGCTATCGGTGTGATATATTACAGTCATGCGACACAATGACCGGATGGTTCTGAAATTCAAAGAGGGAGGGTTGCAGTCTGGAAGGTGTTCCGGCTGATCGTTAGCTTGAGCTAAGTGACAGATAGGGGTGCGGGGGTTGGAAATGAGGCACAACGGTTCGAGTTAATGAGAAGTCACAGGCATTGTAAGTCGGTGTTCGTGAGAGCTAACTGCGGCTGCTTTATTAGGCCTGTTTATTGAACACCACTTCGTCAGCTTACCTGGAAGTCTTATCGCTGCTGATTAATAAGGCCGTGGAGGTGCGATGAGGCTATTGGGTCTGGGGGCTACACGAAGAAGCAGCTGGAAAACACTGAGAACCTGGACGGCAATTTTGTTTAGTAGGTCCAGAGAATATATGGCACATTCGGCGGCGGCGTATTTACAGGCCTCATGCTGCAGGTTGGTGTTGAGCCTTGGTACACGGAAAGCTGCCTTTAGGTCGGGCAGTAAACTGGAGACAGGGTTGGATAGTGGGACATAGGAGGTACCGTTTTCTTACGAAAGGGAGGGGGAAATATATGTGAGCGAAAATAAGGGTGGTTTCACTACGTTCTTACATATTTGTTTATATATACATTCTTATTTATGTATAAATATTGAGTGCTACGATGAGACAAGTTTGTCGTCTGATATGTCGAATTGTTGTTGACGGCAGTGGGTTTAGAGCCAGAGCCGCGGTGGTTTTGCAGCTGACGTCAACACACATGCCAAGCATGCGTGGGGGTGGTTAAAACTTAGGCGGGAGGCGGATTATCGTACTTGGAGATTCCAGTTTGCCGTCACCCCAGTCATTCTCGTGTGCTCTGAGTAAACGACGCAGGCGCGCGGAAACCTAGGCAGGTTGCAACTGTCTTCGGGTTGCGAGCCGCTTACGGGGGAGTATCCGGTTTTGTCTTTGAAGAGGTTATGTGACGTACTATTCTTGGGCATAAGCGAGTGGTGGTGATAGTCGGTCCCCGTATCGACGGGAAGGACTACGAACATAGCTGACTTCACATGATCGAACCTTGGGAAGCCTGCATGGGCAAAAGAATTTAACTTCAGCGAGCTGGTCAGAGATGGAGTGAGGAACTCGGGAGGGTGTAAATTAAGACGGATGGAGTCGGTTATGTGGAGGGCTAATTTGGTGCACTATCATCCCGCACACGGTCAGGGAGAAGTACCGAGAGCCTGGCTCGCACGCTCGTTCGTTTTGAGGGGCATCCGATGGGCAGGGTTGGGTCTTGGCTGCAAAGGGGGATTCGTCAATTATTGAAAGGGGACGGAGGAGGAATCCGATACCCTCACAACCAGTAGCTTTGGTACTTCGCAGCCTTTTCAGAGAAGAGGGAGAGCACGCCTACACCATACGGGGTACGTCCCTTTTCTCCTCCGCCCACCGTTCTTTACGCGTGACCCATGGGGTCCACCAATGCCAGGGTTGGCTGTGTTTTTCCTTGTACAATAAGACAACCACAGATTTATGGCCCTTTTCTCGTCAAGACTGAGTAGGATGCATCGATCCTTGTTAGGAAAATCCCACCAATTGTCCGGTAAATTGGCGCTGCACAGACTCCAGAGGAATGCAATCACGTTTCATCACGTTGGTGAATATAATAGGACAGTATTCAAGTAGAGGCTTGGCGTGGGACCTGTAGGTAAGCAGCTTGCGACCCTTTAAGCAAAAATTTCTGGGAAAGAGACAAATGGTTCTTCCCGCCTTGGCAACAAGGAGTGAAACGTACTCAGAAAACCTGGAGCTACCAGAGCAATGAGGACCAAGGTCTCCAACTAACTGGCTGTGTGAAATGGGTAAGTCGTGGATAGGCAGGAATTGAGGCATATTTGTGGAAATCCTCCCTAGCCCTTGCCACATACTCCCGTTGTTGAGATTATGCTCTTTATCTTGTCGACCCCCGAACAAGTACAGCATGCACCAACCACTACACTTGAACATTTGTTCATATTTTGCTCATATGCGGTAACATATTTTTGATTCAAACTCGGACTTCCTTGAAGGTGGTACCCGAAGCTGATCTTTTGTTGGACTCCGGTCCTTTTGCTAAACGTTGTGGCCGTACAGTTGGGGTTTGTACATATTTATATGCGTATAATTTGTTGATCCAGCACCGTAGAATCAGCGAACCACTCTTATTCTGACTTTGGGATTCGTTTGAATTGACTGCCCGTTACTCACGATCGGAAAAACCTTTACACAGGGTTCCGGGAGCCACTTGCCATCTGAAGGCTGTGCAGCAGCTCTTGGGTGTTGCGTAGCTCATACTCCAAGAAAAGCACCAGTCTCCGAGTCGCCTTAGGTCGCTAGAAATTGCATCGAACATAGTGTTGAGGCCCTGACCAGAAAATCCATAGAACATTTTAATTTCATCCGCGAAAAGAAGTGGGGTACCGTGGTACAAAACGGGAAATATCATTTATGTAAATAAGAAGAAGCAAGGGACCGAGCACACTCCCTTGTATAACCCCACTGGTAACTGTAGGAGGTTGTGAGGAACTTCCATCAATGGAAACCACTTGTGAGAGAATCGATAGGTACGATGTTAGCCGTGAAAAGAAGGGAGCGGAGAAGCCGTGAGCTGTAAGCTCGGTTATTATTAATGATTGCTGCACGCGGCCAAACTCCTTGGTCATATCGAGGTGTACAATATTGACTGATTTATTGTCGTCGGTGGCCGCCGCTATGAGGTTATAAAAGTCACCCTGGAAAGTGGTGCGACCAGTTGATTCTAAGAAGCTGTACCACCCACTGCGGACGGTATCACGAGGCAACAGGAACTCAGACATCTGCCGTTCCATAAAGCGTTCCATCAACCCAGAAGCCATTGGAGTATCGTGGATGGGCCAGCTTGACGGGTCATGCATTGGTCTCTTATGGATTGGAATGACGAGGGCTGTCTTCCACGGTGAAGGATACACACCCTACTTGATGGGTAGATAGCAGATATTTCATATTAGGACTGTGACATCAGTTCCTTGAGGACGTATGGGGTTTTTGGATTAACACCATCGTGACCATAGTGTAAGGACCTCCGGACACGGGTAAACTGGTTGGTCATCTCATTGGTATTAAATTCTAAATCGGATAGTATGTTCTCGGTGACAGGGTTTGTTCAGTGAAGGTGAAGTGAGGGGGTCCATTTTCACGTAGGCAGCGAAGTACGAATCTAACGCCTCGTCTTTCGCCACAGGTGAGGTTATGTGCTCATTGTTTTCTAAGGTTGGAGAGGAGATACCATCTGTCTTGTGCAGATTCCTGTTCTTCAGTAGACGTGACAGATTTGACGAAGTGTCATGGCATTGCAGAGCAGATACTTCCTGTTTTCTGAGGGTAAGGTCAGTCTTGATCCTGACTTCTACAGAGAGACTTTGGAGTCACACCAACGAGGATAAGTATATATTGGTGTGATATACCTTCTGAAGCTTCAGACATTTGTTACTCATTGAGGTCAAGACTGAACCACGGACTTGGTTTGATATGACACGGGTTGCAGTGATCGCGGACAAGAGGTTGGCTAATTTAGAATATAGCAAGTCAGTAGCAGGCTGGGGGTCACTTTGAGGAGAGAAGTCGTCCCAGTTTAACAATCGAAGCGCGCCGATGAGGTTATCCCAGCTCACTTTTGAGAGGCGATTGGGTGGGTAATACCCGCCAGAAGCCTGAAGAACTTCACAGGAGCAGGAAACCATTCTGTGATCACTTCCTGGGGAGAGGTCGAGCTTTCTGGCTGAAACATCAGATGAACCAATGGTGAATAATAGATCAAGGATGTTGTCACCTGTGCTTGGGACAGTTACTTGTTGGGTCCAGCCCCCTAAGTGAATGCGTGACATAAACTCCAGTAAATTATTTGCGGGAGATAGAATATTTCTAACAAATGCTCGGGGGGTCGAAGTCCCCGGCAAGGAATTTGGAGGAACAGGGCAGAAGTAAATGGTGGTTGAATGCATCAATAATCTTGGTAAGGTTTCCCTCTGTTGGAATCATGAGGCCGATAGATACAACCAATATGATGGTAAGAGTTAGGTAAGGAAACCATTACCCCACAGAGAATCCTGGATGGCCTCCAAAGTTGTGTGTGAGATTGGAAAGGCCAGCAGGGATTTTTTGACGTAGATTAAACAGCCTCACCCACGACCGGGCCTGTTCCTTCGGAACATCTGGTAACCAACTAGAAGGACTCAATCTGACGGGACGGAATCTATTAGCTACGTGTCAGTTACAATGATAGTATCCAAGTCTGAGGTATGAGCAATGCCGCGGATGGTTTTAGTCTTGTTCGGTTTTGAAAGGGCATTTATGATTATGATCATAAAAGCTGATTCTGATTTTGATAGAGATGATGGAAGGTTTGGTAGTGGTAATGAAGGCAGTATTTCTAGTGATGAATACTGCGAGGATAGGAGAGACCTTATTTGTTCCAACGATTCGAATAGTTCAAGCATGGAGGAGGGGCAGTATGGGAAAGGAGGGATGGAGGAGTGCTGCTTGAAGGAGTAGTTGGAGTGCGGTGAATAGTATTGGAGGGGGCCGGCAGGAAAAAGCGACCACGATTCGTGTGGCAATACTGGACCAGGAGAGGTGGGTGAGTTTTGTGGGAGAGAGGTTGGGTGGGGCACGGAGGTGATTCTCAGGGAGTGACTGGATAACGATTCGGTTATGAAGAGGTTGGTGTGGCGGATAGAAATGTAACGGAGAGTTGAGTTGAGGGGAGTGGAGTGGCCCAGAGACAGCCATCTTCGTTCATACTTTTAACACGTTAATTTTTTGACTGAACGCTGACTGAGAGGCTCGGTTGCCATTTGACCGTTGCTCTCGCGCACGCTCTCACGCAGGCTCTCACATGCACTCTAACCACTATCCTCTCCAATCGCCTTCCAGTTCTCACGGATCTTGGAGAATGCCCTCCTGGCTGAGCATAAGAGTAATGTACAGGTGGTCTGTGCAGTACAAAGGGCCGAGAAAAGCATTTAATATGGAAGCCGCGAAGTGAGGTTCAACGGCCTTGTAATGAAACAAAGTGGGGTGGAAATGAAACGACAGTCAGCCGAGATCGAAATTTAAGTGGCGGGCCAAAAGTCGCTGGACCATGCCATTTCCGCATTGTTTGCATGTGATTTACTTTGATAGGCCTTGCTCTTTAGGCCACAACGTGTGAATTTCTGAGGACAAGCCTGTGCTGGCGGGCTATTCAGGGGTGGTAGTCTTGGTGATAGAAAGATAACTCCAGTGGAGAACTTGAAAGTGCAGTGGGTGGGATCCGAGTTCTGGTTGCGTTATCAAGAGTGTCGAGGGTACCAAGATGAGTGGATTTAAGGAAAGGCAGGGTGATTGTGCAATGAGGCGTAGGTATGGTTGATTAACCGCACGCGGTGCTAGTAGACGGAGTGGGGTAATCTGGACTTGTGGGGAATAAACGCTTACAGGCTGAGGATTCGGAGGAACCCCTCCCAGTTTTGTGGGTGTGGAGGCGCTTGGTCATTCTAGGGATTTGTCTGCTCTATGCTGAAAGTTAGGGGTTTGCAGGGTGGTTCATTGGGCGAGAAAACCAGTGTACTGTCTAAATCTACAGCTGCAGCTGCAATTTGTGAAAGGTGGCCACGTCGGGTGATGGCCTGCTTTGGGTACCCAAGAGTCTTGGGGTGCTTTTCTGGTTGCATTTACTCTGGAGTTGCTGTTTTTTCGTTGGGCTCTTGTGAACCTCTCTTTGGAGTGGGGTCTTGTCTGGAAATATCTTGGCGTACTTGAAGCTAGTTTCGGCCACGACCAATGATTGCCGGCCGATAGGGACCTTGGCGGCAGCTTAATTTGTAAACTGGAACAGAAGTATGCACGTGGTGCGCTGGGAATTTTTGAGGAGTCTAACTTTGTTGCACGGTTGTGAGCCAAGGTTGCAAGCACTTAAGGTCATATTTTTAGCTAGTCAACACAATCACATTTTTGTCTATTTTATGCGTTTGAAGATTTCCCATTCAACTATGTCCACAAGCCTCGTAGCCAGCAGTGCTGGTAAGGTTACGGTGTGCAGCTGGATCAAGCCAGAAAGCTAAAAGCCTCAGTTGACGGAGGATCAGATCGACGAACTGAATGCGAGAGGAAAGACCACCTTGATTTTTGCCTATTTCCTTAGTTTTCCTGTTGGCATCTCCAAGTACATCTACCAGGGAAACTGAAGAGTTATCCGGCGCTTTTTGGTGGCTAATGGTCTTGCGACGGCTGTTGCTGACAGTGAGTTTGAGTCGGCAGGTAGGAAATGTAGGCATACTTATGATGGCAAAGATATGGGTGGCTAGGTGGAGCAAGTTGTGACAATATGCAGGAGCAGGAGGGCGATAAGGGAGCGGAGGGATAAGTGCAGAATGTTCCCAGTATACGTTAGCCCAGGAGAGTTCTCGTCCCTGGAGGTCGATACATATTGACTGCGAAATTAAATATGTAGTATATATATGCAAGTATATTTTTGGGATTGTGCTGTTGGGTTGCTTACGGATGTATTACGTAAGTGGAGAGAAAGAACGTAAAGTCGGGATGTGCCTTAAGGTGGGTGGTTGTTATGTATCGTTCGTTACGAAGACCCTTTCCAACGAGGCATCTTGGAATCTACCAATGTTTTTCTGACCACGGCTGTCGTTTCCATTTGCTCTCACTCCGAGAGTCGGTTCAGAGGTTACCTTTGTGGATCTCTTCTATCAAAGGGTAACTTGAAAGATTAGGGTCCAGAGAAAAAGTCAACTTATTTTTCTGAGTTATGGAAACCTTTCAGAAGTTTTGGTTCTTAGGATTCCCCTCGATAGCTTAGTGGAAACTATGCCGGATGTACTTAGCCGGCCGGGAGAAGTCTGAACAGTCGGGATGTACTTTAGCGTAGGCTGCTAAAGACACTTTACTAAGATGATTTCCAACACTGTATATTGAAATCTACTGACGTTTTCTGATGGAGACTAATGTTCCCCTTTTTCCTAGCCTGACAGTGGTTCAAAGATCACTTTGGCGATTATCTTCTATCGCCGAGTCACCTAGAAGTGTTCAGAAAAATTGCTGAATGCTTTCTGGGTTATAAGATCCCCAAAGAGATGTAGTTTTGAGGAATATCCCGGAAAGTTTAAGAAAAACTACTCCGATAACAGAGAGAAACAAAGAGGTGTAAAGCAGGTGATGCCCCCCGGGCTTATTACCGCGTATCGATAATATAAAAATAATAGGGTGAGAACTCATAACATCTATACTTTTCGTGAGCATTCAGTGTTCACTGTTCTCGTCTTCTCACGCGGTCTTGCCCAGGCCCGAATCCAGAAGGTGGTTTTGATCAGCCGTAGCACAAAGTAAAGATTGAGATTTTCAAAGTTAAGTGAGAATGATCGAAAATCGGTTGACCGGCCACACCTCCCAGTTTCTTTCCTTCAAACTTTATGCTGATGACATTTTAATGATTTATAATGAGGACGATTTTATTCAGTTCTTTAATATTTTAAACTCTACACATCTGAAC
Source organism: Fasciola hepatica (assembly GCA_948099385.1). Taxonomy (NCBI): domain Eukaryota; kingdom Metazoa; phylum Platyhelminthes; class Trematoda; order Plagiorchiida; family Fasciolidae; genus Fasciola; species Fasciola hepatica. Next base: position 11,590,630 of record CANUEZ040000048.1, on the reverse strand, counting down.
TTGTCCGTATCTTATGAGAAGGAATCCAACTTCGGCTTACCCTCCCTAGGCATTTTAATCACAAGGCTTCCGGACGGCACACAGCAAAAGGGCCATTTACAGAAAGGTGACATGGAGCGGACGTTACATGCAGCTTTCTAGTTTCACACCGGTTGCTCACAAACGTGGTTTGGTCAGAACGCTTTTCCACATGGACCTAAACGTCTGCACTCCTGATGAACTGCAAAAAGAAGAAAATTTCAATAAGGAAACCCCTTTGGCTAATGGTTGTCCGGAGGCTTCCATCGAGCACTACAGCGAACCACCATGTAAAACGGAGCCCATTTTAATAGCTAAACGACAGCAAGTTATTTTGTTTGTTACTTTCAAAGGTGATCACATTTTATTTCATTCATCACATAACTCAATTTCCGTCCTACTCCTAACATATAAGGCAGCCCAATTAAGCATGGTGCACACAAATAGAGGATTAAAATTAGATCACTCTGACAGTCGTATTGCTTTTATTGCCTCAAATGGTGTTTACCAGTTCACTAGCGGTTGCGGTGACACGTATATTGGCAGATTTGAACGATACTTGAATCAAAGAGTGGCTGAACACATTCCAAAACGGCTTTTGCACACAATGACTCATTTGGACTGCACAATACAAATTCCAGCAATAAACCCGGTTTCGGCTATCTCCAGGCTTCTGCTTTCTACAGGTCACGGAGTTGATCTGACCCGGTCATTAAAAGTACGATTAAGCGACCGAAATGCAACACTGTTGACGCTAAGACAAACCATGTTGATCAAGACAGAAAACCTCCCTCTTTGTATACAGAAACGATCATTGCAAACGACATGTCTTCTCTGGCATTAGCCATAAACACACAACGACTTACTGTATTCTTTGTGATAATAATTTTTTTCTTTTTTCCACTGAGTGTCCCGCTTACCCTACCGTATAAAAACTGACATGTTTAACGCACGCGATCGACAAGAATAAACAAAATGCTTGCATCTTGCAATATGTGTCTTCTCTTCGTCCATATTACCAGTCAGCTGTCCCGATCAAGCTAAACATACCTTCTCTCCACAGTGGCTTACCTAGTCAAATGCCTCCTGGAAGTCGAGGCAGAAGACGTATGCCGTATCCCCTTGGTCCAACCTTGGGATAAACTCGCCAAAGAGGCGGACGAGGTTTGGCAAACAGGATCTCTGAGGGATGAACCAATGCCGGTCTGTCTCGACCAATCCGTGGGCGGTCACGTGGTTAGAAATCCTGTCTCTCCAAACCAACGCCATCATCCTCAGCAATACCGCCGTTAAACTAACAGACTTGAAGTTGAGACTGGTTTTTCTATCTTCGGCTTTGTGGGTGGGCTGACCATCGCCTCGAGCCGATCCTGCAGTATGCACCCTTTATCGAAGAGATGCGTTGGACAGTGTAGACGGCCGCTGAGCCAATTGCTCCCCCAGGTGCTTGACGATTGCCGGAAGGATACCATGGGGACCTGCTACCTTAGTCCTTACCAAGCCACCAAGAAATTTGAGCACCTCACTTACTGTGATGGCTTACTCGAGCATTTGGCATGCATCAGCGGTGTCGATTCGCGGAAGGCCTGAGGCCCCACTGTATTTTCTATATATCTACTGTAAGTGGCGCCATAAAGATCTCGCCCTCTCCACACTGTTGGTGGTTGCTCGGCCGTCGGTACCCCGTACGTTTCCAAGGGCCACTCTTACAGTCACCTCAAACTGCACCTGATTTTAATACCTCGTCGGGTTTGATATGGCGGTTTCGGCTAGAAGCCCACTGTTCTCTCTTCTGCATTATTTCTGATTCTTACCCAACTTAGCTCCTTCCGCCAAGCACTGCAGGCAGTATCTGTTACCACCAGTGTTTCGGTATTTAGCCCAAGCTAATTTCTTCCTTTGGAAAGCCTTTCGGACCCGACTAATCCACTATGGCTGAGCGCCCCTCCGACGTAGCTCCCTCCTGTCAGTGGTAGAAGGTCATCCCTAGCATGCCTCCAAAGGTGTTCTACGGGGTCCTCATACTGATCAACCGCCAACTCGTCCTCAACTCCCAGCTAACTTAGTAAGGTCTAGATAAAATTTTGGCAGCTACTTCTTTCCATGTGTCAGGGCACTGACCAGCCAGATTCGGTGATAGGCGGAGAACTCGCATAACAAGCTTCCGGCGATAAGTGGCCAAATTCGTACTAGTCCCGAAACAAAAGCAAGATCGATCCGTAACCTCAACGATACTCAGTTAATGAATGGACAACATCGTAAAACGTATGCAAACTTTAAATATGCGATCACAGACGCAAAATCGAGAGCCAAGTTCACGGCTTGCTACAGATAAGCAAGTGAGTCACGCAGGTCTCAGATAGGATATGACAAGGTAGTGTGTTGGACTCGAATGAACGAGGGTTAGTTCACAGGAACGTTAGTTGTACGGAGCACGCTAATAATGTATCTAAACGGCTAATTTCACGAAAACACAACATTAAAGTGCCTCCGAAGGATTTTCCACAACCGATCGGTACACCCTGTGGTCACCTTTTCATAGCCGATCCTCAGCCTGGAAGTCTGAAACTTCCTGGGCACATCTTGTGATGGCAAGCTTTAGGGTAGATGGATGTTGCCCTCGCTTTCATCTGGTCTCCTCGGTAACATGACCAGTTAGGCCGTTCTTGTTTTCAGAGTAGCAGACAGTGGCCAAAATATTCCCTGGGGGCTATCACGTTTACTCAGTCCACCTCTGGCGCGTTGAGATCCCCAAGTATCAGGACTTTCCCCCCAACCTGCGACAAGCCGTGAGTGCTGCATTGACTGACCATCTCCCCGTGTCAGAGAAGACTGACTGCGCTACATATAGAAAACTCTCGGTTTTGAACGTTAGGCCTTGAGGGCAACTTCAGTGGCTTGTACGCGGGGTAGATGCAGCCTGGATTCCCCCCACTGGTGGTGGTGCTCCCGCGTGAGGAGCTTTGCCCCTCTGCCGCGAAGTCCGTGTGGCTCGTCGACTAGGCCGACTACAGGGATGGGGTGTTTAACGCGTGATTTCTTTCTGGGGTTGAATCCAGGTCTTGGTAGCCCCTGTCAAGTCTACACGTAGTGTGCGAGCTTCATGTTCCGACCAATTTTTCCTAGTCTTTCTGCTTTTCCGTGCGCATCTTGCGGTCGCGTAGTCCCTTACCGGTTGTTAGGATTCTAGGGGCACCCCTGCTGCTGGGAGTTCAGACCCGAGAGGCTTTCTCTTTTTTTAAGACTGGCGTTTCCGCAACCGCTTGGATGTTGTTTACGGGAAGGCTCGCCACTGCAGCTTACAAAGGTCGCGGAATCAAAAAGGCAGGGATTACCATGCCCCCTAATGGTTTCCTCGTCTCCGTTCCCAAATTCCCTCTCACTGGGCAAGTTCATAACGACTTTGCTTTATCACGGTCCCGGGGAAAGAGTTATCTTCTTATCTGCGTCGATCACTTCACTTTTTGGCCTGAGGCCGTACCCATGTCAGACTTGTCCGGTGGGACTATGGATTGTGCCTTCATGGAACACTGGGTATCTCGTTTCGTATGTTCTACGACGGTCACAACTGATCGACGGGTTTAACTCGAATCCGCGTTTTTCCCCAACTTCCTCCGGAAGACCGGTACGCAGAGCACTGGCACGACAGAATATCATCCCCAATCACAGGTAATGGTTAAACGCTTTCACCAAACCCCAAAGCATCCCTGAATACACACAACAACTTAGAGTGGATGGGTACTTTGCAACTCTTACTATTGGGAACACTTCGAGGGATGGTGTCCCGTTCACTCTTGCATCAATGACATAAGGGACTACATTATGTCTACCCGGTGAATCCGTCAATCTCAAGGTCAACGATCCTATCATCGATCTTGTGGATTACACCAATTGCCCCACCATACACTTGAGTAACGTAGTGAGGGTTCCAACTCGACCTTCCCGTCGACTGGCTTTTAACACACAGTGGACGGACTCGCGCACGCACGTGTTTTCCATAAGCCAAGCTCTCGACCTTCAAATTCAGCTTATTTTGGCCCCCACAAGGCTCATCGTTGATCAAAGAAAGCCTTCAACATCAAATTACATGACCGCCTGGAGACCATCAGTATCGATCGACTGAAACCGGCTTCCGTGGACCCTATTATCCAGGCGGTGCCAACCCCTGTCGAGCACCAGCCCGAGGCCGACAACAACCCCCTCACACCACAAGCAGCTGGGCCTAAAGCACCGGATTTATGGGTCCACTGCCCTTTCAAGGCACTAAGTCTGGTAGGCCCGTTATGTTGATTTCATAGTTCAAACACAGGTATTCTGCAACAAGGCATAGGCCCAACGTTTGAGCGGCTCCAGTCAATGCCCATAGTGCGCTCAGCTGTATCTAGCAGGATGGGGCCCCAGGGGACACTTACTCTTTCCAAATAGCAACTCTTCCAGTGTCCATCGGTGTAAGAGGCATGGGAGGGCCAGTATCGTCTACGCCCGAAACAGCAGTCAAGCGAACGAGGTGTGTGCACCGGCATGAAGCATATGTGGCGCTATCCGTCAGACTTTTGGAAGGCTGCCTCATGGTAATTTGAAGCTCCTATATGCCTTGCACGTACGTCGTTGACTAGAGTATGGCAAAACTGCGGCACGTTCCTGTACAGCTTCTGAACTAGGGAAGCTGGAACGGGTGCAGCGAGCCGCTGCTGGTCTCGCTGGTAGGGCTACAGGGGATCCATTAAGACAGGCGGATGAACTTAACGGGTCTGCCTAAAGAAGATTGTCACATACTGAGTGGTTACCTGATATTCATTTGCTGAATAATCCTGTGCACAATCTGCCCAGAACTGCCGGCGGAATTACCCCTTAGTGGCCCCTCGCTTACAAGGGAGCACTCAACGACGCCCGTGAAACTGCAGTCGACTGGGCTAACATTGGTCTATCGTCTTTTCAGGAAGTCAACCGAAATGTGGAACTAGCTACCAGCTGAGGTGGTGGAGGAGGAAAACTACAAACTTTCAAAAGGAAACCTGACGCACATATGACGGAGCTTTGGCGCGAAACTCTATCATGAGGCCACAGCCAAGAGTGGATAGTGATGAGGGTTATACTGGAGGTCCCCATTGCCTTTAGTTCCGAAAACGTAAAACTTCTTTTGAAGGGGTTCTGGCCAACAACTTTCTGAGACAGCCTTAAAATCTGCTGCAATTTGGGCGGCCGTCACATCCTCTGAAAGCCCATTCTGGGGGTTCTTCACACGCCATGCAGAGGACTTGCCAGGAAACTTCGATATACCCATTGTTTGGCCAGTCTCGTCTCAAGCCACCTGGAAGCCGTGTTGTGGTTGTGCCTCAGAGGGGCAGAGCTTGGTTGTGATGATCACTTCAACTGCGTCAAAGCTTCCCTCAGTTTTGTTCTGCTTCCCTTTCACGCGAGAACAAATTCTACTGTTCCATTCTAACTAGATACGGCAGTTCTTTGAGCACAGGGTTAGTTGTGTAAAAGGTTGCTGTACTCTTTTTAGCACCTGCTTGTCACAAGTGAGTGACGGAGGCCAAGTCTGGACAGAAATTTCCAAGTGCAGTTGAACTATCACCCTACAAATGGGCAGCAGTGCCGCAGGCTTCCTGGAGTGAACCGTCCTGGCTGATTGGTACAATGCACGGTAGGCTCATGCTGCTCCAAAAGTATATTGCAGGCCGGGCTTAAAGGGTTCGTGTAGGTTTACCACCAGGTCAACCATCTGCTCCATCCTCCGGGTTGTGTGTTGTTCAGGCGTTTCCATACCTCACTCTCCCATTTGTGGCGGCTGATAACAGGTATTTACATTTTCTTGAGGAGACCCCGATGTTCGTAGAAACCTATGGAGAAATCAGAGTTGAGAAACACAGCGAGAACCTTGCTTGCTGGTACTGATTTCCATATCCATATTCTTATTAGATGGAACTCCACCAGCTTCCAGCTCCATCCTTAGGTGCTGAAGGTACTCAGGTGCACACCTTATGCTTACATTAAATTCCCCGGTCGGATAATGCGTCTCTGGCCAGCGCTCACCTTACAGTTTACCCGGGATGCCGCTCACTTTCCTGAGGAAACTTGGACACCCTTGGTACACAATCCACCTGTAGAAGCCACTCCAAGAAGGGAAACTAGTCGGGATCCCATCCAAACTGCATCACACAACTTGTCTTTCACTGTGCCATCAGCTTTAAATCATCAGGTTGGAGTCCAGTTCTGTGGTAAAGTTCTGCATGTTGTTGGCGTGCATGTTGGCACGTAAAGGTGGATGGTCATCAAGTTGGCTGGAGGGTCAAAACTCCCATGCCTGGTGACCCATAGCGAAGTTTTTCGGTCAGCTCCATAGTAGGCTTTCAAGGTTCGGGCTTCTGTCCGCTCTTACCTCTTCAGCCTCCTAATCCGTTTAACCCAGTTGTTTCCGCTCTGTATTTTTACTTTTCGAAAACGTGTTCTCTTCTCTGCATTCGTTCTGCTTCTCCCCTCTCCTCGTTTCCTCACATCTTTTCAGTGGCCCCAAACATTCTAACTGTGACCCATAATCGCATTCCTCTTATATTCTTATTCTTTCGCTTCCACCCGCCTTTCTTTTTCTCTCACTTCATCATGTTCCGTTTCAAGTTTCTCTTCTTTGTTTCCTCACTTCTTTATCATTTTGCCCCCAGCCATTCGAAGAGTACCAAGCCGAGCCCTTTTCCGGTCATCTTATTGGTCTGATCGTATGGACTGCACCAAAGGCGTCATCTAATCCTACTCTCCAGCACGCTCCGGCCTCATCCGGAATGTAACAGTATTATCATTGTTGTTGTTATCACTGTTATTATTATTAAGAAGTGTGGTGCTCAGTTGTCCTGCTCATATGGGTTGGAAACCCGAGGGGGAATGCTTGTCTGCGGAGTGCCCTGGCATCCCTCCCGCTTGGTCCCCCGCCCAGTGTGCAATATACGACTGTGAATCATCGGTTTGGAGGGGGGGGGACCGGAGAAAGTATGGATGGCTTGACAACTCTGTGGCAATCAGGCACCCACTGAGTTTGAATGAGGGCAATGGTAATCAAAAATTGCCGCAAACAAAATAAATTAGCATTTAGCCCCAGGCAACTTGTACGTTGTTCGGTGCCACAAGGCTGTCTGCTTGCTGTAAAATTATTGGTTTCCGCCAGCTGAAAACACAGACCAGGCTGCTGTGTTTGCTGCGTGGCTTAACCTTTGACCTCCTTAGCTAGTATTGCGTCCGACGTCGCCCTAAAACGTAAGCTTGCTCTGCACTGTTCCAATACACACTATTCTTCAATTATTTCACCGCTGTTTACTGTCTTCTGGCTAAGGTCCAAACTTTTAGCCTTTAGCCCGTTCCTAAAGCTTTTCTCAAATTCTATTTAGTACTTAGTAACGGGAGAACCGCACTGGTGGGCCCCCTGTTCTTCCTGATTATTTGTAGACCCCCGAATATCGGTGAAACACTTTATCGATTTAAGTCGGTATAACCGAGCTTTTTATTCAGTTTTTCATTTTCTAATTCGATGGATCTACTTTTGCCACTCCTAATAGTTCCAGTGCATTTTGCTGTTTTGAGCATTAATGTAGGAGGAATTTGGCCGCTATTGTGAAACCTTTTCGATTCTGTTCCAATTCACTCCTATGCGCTGGCCGCTTCTCAGCCTTTCTGTGTTCCTTTCGCTTAAGTCAGTTCTCTTCGTGCCCCGTCCGCCCAGTGGACGCACTGCCAGTAAACGTAACTGGTATTGAAAAGGGTTCCATAATCAATGAACGTAAGCAAGTGGGATGATAGAAACACAGAACTGGAGCCTACCAGGCTAATGAGAGCAATGGTCCTGCTCAGCCACGTTATTACAGAGGCATTCACACAACAGATAAACAGTGCTTCCGTATAACCCTGTTGGGTGTGACATTTATGGTCACCTGACATTTACTCGATAATTCAATACCGCTCAGCTCATTGCCTTTTGATTAGTCCCCAGTTGGCCAACCGCGTTCATTCATGTATCGTGGTAAGATGGCGTGTTACGTGACGCGGCATAGCGTCAAACTTTCGACAAACCGTCTCTAAGCATAGTTGCTGTCCTGATTTGCTAGTTATCGTCGTTATAGCAAATACAAAATGCTCAGGTATAGAAGAGTGAGATTTAAGCGAAGAGCACACTCGATGGACTGAGAAACAAACACCGTTTCAGAGCGAAACGGGAGTTATAGAAAACAGTACCTTTTACCACTTACTTGGGAAGTCCACTGTCCAAAGTGCACCGTTTTCCACGAGTCAGAAAGAAGGGGAGCACTCTAGCAAATCTTAGACCCCGCAGGTAATCGGAACTTAATGAACAGCCTTCCCCCACTGTCGGTAGGAGGGAGTTTTACATAGGAGGAATGATATGTGCAGCATACATTGGAGGACCCTGAAGTTTTGACACTGAGGTCAGTGCTCTTGCAGTCCGGCTTACATTTTTCAGGCTAAGTAACCTCATATCCTGGTCCAAGCACTGGAATTCACTCTTGCGCTGCCAAGTGCGGCTTGGGAACGTGAGAGGTTCCACTAACGTTTTACGCTTTTTCCTCCGTCGTCGCTGAAGTGCGAGACGTATTGTAATCGGAAGAACCCAATCCCCACGAGCGCACAAAAGAAGCCGTCATTAGCCTGACTGGCAAGTTTGACAAACAACAAATTTCCCGTTTTTTCGCAGAAAATGAGCTTGGAGATCGCCAGTCTTCCCGACAGCTTCGGTAAAAGAGCACTCGTGTTACAACCACTAGTATCGCCAACGGACTACTGAAGGGGATAAGCCCCCAGAGTTTTCCTATTGATATGCGACAGGTTTTTTGGGAGCCCAAAAAGGGACGCCTCAAAAGGCTTGCCGAGAAGGCTGAAAAATTTCGGAAAAACTACAAGCCGAATGTCAGTCGGGTGACTGTCTCACAGGTTAGATCCGTCATTACTTCTTTTCCCACCTCCGCGCACACTCTTGTCATAAAGATCGAGGCACTAAGCTTGTCTTCAGTTGGACCCCTAACTCAGGAATCATATCACGTGCAGTTTCCTCAGATATATCTCCCAGTAGTATTCCTGTAAATACTCCGGCTTGGCCGTTACCACTGAAGCTTTATGTTGGTATCATCAAACGTAACTTTCTTAGGTGCTTAGCTGGATCCCACTCTGTTCCATGGTCTAATCCAGTTAGGAGGAAGAAGAAGCCAGTGCGTAGAAGCGAAGAATGCTGTTGGCCGAGGTAGTCGCCCACTCTACATCCTCCATCATAATTCAGGGACACGCTTCCTTGCAGAAACACAGGCTGAGGTTAGTGTACCCCACCTTCAGGTCAAATTTAAGATAGATGACCCCCTCTAAATTACTTGCCGCTGAAGATAATTATTAATGGTAGCAATAATAGAGATGTGTTGTTTCGGAGATGCTTGAGGCATAACAGACACAAAATCAAATTTCGGCTATAGATAAAATGGACAGACGATTCTTGGAAATGTAGGAAAATGCATGAAAACTTAAGACAAGCAGACTTAAGAAGGAGATGAAATGGAAATAAATGTGTGAGAAGTGTAACCACACTGTAGGATAACGGATTTTCAATTGAACCCAAACGAGGATTCAAAAGGATGCCCAGTGAATCTGAGAGTCAGAGTCAAAAGGAGGATCCCTTTGATCAAATTTGAGGTAAATGAAGACTTTGAGTTTTACGTGAGAGAATGAGGTTCGGCACAAGCAACCATGGTGACGAGGGACAAAAACGAATGAACTGAGCTGCATGGCAACCATTTAGATAGCAATGAAGCACTGTTACTCTGCAGTGAATGGCCTTTGATAGGGCACAAAACTCATTGTAAAACAGGAATTAAGCAACGCGAGTCTTAAAGGGAGGTCAGGTGGCAAAAATGTTTTGAAAGGGTTAACAAACGGTGGAAGTAGGACAACGACGTGGGGAGGATAGAGGCAAATCGGAAAAAGTGGCGAACTGACGGCAAGGCAGGTGGTCAGTGAAGAAACGGAGAAGGTAGAGCGAATATATATATATATATATATATATATATATATATATATTGATAGTAAGTAGTATGTCAACGTGTGGACAAAATTTCCTCGGAAGCACACGACCGGTTTCGCGGTTGTTGCCGCTCATCAGGTATGCGTACCCGGTACTCCTCTGCCCACTCGTCTTCATACTTGTACACTCCGATGTTATATGTTCACTAGAATCTAATTTGAAGCGTCTGGAGTGTGAATGGATACTCTTCATTGAAGAGCCCACAAATGAATCACAACTGTGATTTCTCATAGTTATTCGTGTCTGGGTCACTGCTAACCCAACGAACAACGAGGCTGCATGTGCAGGTATATGTATATATACCTATATAATAGAAGCAGGAGCGAAGTGCTGCGGGATTCTAGAAAACGAAGACGAAAGTGGCCGGAAGAGGCAGGCCCAGTTAGTTCAGGTGATATAGAGTTAACTTAAGCAACTCGTGATAAGTTGTCTTCGCGACGGATAAACACGGTGGAACAAAAGAGAGAGATAAAAGACATTGGAAGAGCAGAAGTGATAGTGGCTGTGAAGAGCAGGTTACAATCCAGCGAAGGTAAGGGACAGGACAGAAGAATACAGGCGGGAGTGGATCTAATAGTTACGCTAATGCAGGAGCACAGTGCAATGGCAGTGGAGAAGGAGAGATGAGTCAATAAATGGATGTACATGATTCAGCGGGAAACGGGTGGCGATGGAAGCGGCTAGGGAACTCAAAGCAAATACGGTCAAGACTGGTCGGAGTAGTGCGTAATTCCAGTGAAGGAGGGTAACTTGGTGGCAAGACGAAGAGTGGTGCAAAGATGAAGCAGTTGCAAAGTGAATGACCTAGGAGAGAAGTGGGCAAGTGGAAGATCAGAAAGATCAAGTAGAGGCGGATCATATGGCTTGAAAATGTACGTGAGGAGCGTGAAGCATCATTCTCTTTACACTAGGGGGAACGTGGAAAGGCAGAGCAACCTGAAAAGCACACCGAAGTTACCCATAGCTAGCAAAACAGAAAACAGGAGATAAGAGTACCCACCGAAAGTAGATGGGTGGGAGATGACCAATCAGATCGTTTTACTTCAGGCCAAGTAAAAGGGCTCCAGGACGAGCAAACCTGTGATGGAACAATAGGTTTGGGAAACTTGCACAGCGTGATTGGGACGATGGAACTGCAGGGCTGCTCGCCTGAAGGCAGTCAAGCAATTGGATTCAGCCGAATACAGTCAATCAAGGCACCGCCCATTGTAAAGATCTATAGAAGAGTTGCCGAGTCAGGCAAGGAATTTATGACGATGATGAATGGATAACAAACTTGGCTGAGAAAGATGCCAAGATGGGCTCGGCTAGTACCGATATTGGGATTGGTCATGAGTACGGCTGGGTATAGGGCGTAATGGTAGGGGGCTTGAGAAGAGAAGGCCAGGGAGGATATGATGAACAGGTATGTAGTGAGGTATACTAGTGCGACCTATGAGCTCTGTGAGCATGAAGTGGCAAGGAGAGAACAGAGATTAAATGTGGGTAAAGGAGACATGGGTGGAAAAATATCGCCAACTTGAGCAGGGCAAAATGGATAGGGCGGCATCGACATCATGCAGTGAGGGCTGTCATGGTGGGAAACAAGAGGGGCAAGGACATAAGAGGAAGCTGTGCATACAGAGTAAAAGAAGACAAAAGGGAAGTGATGAGAGTTTTCACAAGAATGATGGATGCGCGAACCTTGGCGACACAAGAACTGTATAAAAGTGCCATGTGAGACCTACAGGGACGGACGGGGTAGGGCAGACAGAGTTAGAGAGTACAACATGCAACCGGTTCTAGTGGGTGGGGATGACCGTGCGCTGGACACCAAACCTGAAAACACTTCGTGAAGTGAGCAGGGGACGTGAGATCCATCTGTCTCATTGCGCTCGCACATCTTTGCAGACTGCTTGCAAGCTCTGCTCGCACTGGCACACGCTGGGGATCTGACCACATTCCGCATCGTTAGGAATGTCACGAGTGATCATTCGTGGTTGTACAGGGGGCAGAGCAACCACGATCAGGGTATATGATCCAGGATCAATTGGTCAGATTGTAAGAATTTGGACAGCATGTGCAGCAGGAACAGCCATTGGTAGGCTCCCATTCAGCATCGTTATCCAGGTGTACCTGCCAGGGAACTGGTCATTACTGAGCCCGAAGTTGTTGACGGTTGTTGAGGGTCAGTGGGGAAGGAAATGGGGCAGAGAAACTCAGTTTAGGCATTCCCCCGGTGGACGATCGGCAAGTAAGGGGAAGAAAAGAAGTAAAGAAGAAACAGGAGCTCATCGATGCAGTGGATCCCTAGGACCAGATCGGAAATACCGAGAGATGTGAATGGATGCAACCTGTTTTATTGGCATGGGCATAGTCAGGGAAGAACTGTGATAGGGTCAGCTTAACGATCCAAGAAAGAAAGACACGGGAGGAGTTAGGATGGATACACAGACAAATGTGGGTTAGGTGTAAGGTTTCGGCACCGTAGGCAGGAGGTTAATTCACTGCGGATCGGAGATGGAAGTGATCGGAGTTCATGATACTAACGGGAGGGAATAAGTTGGACATGGGGTATGGTCATTGACTCATGACGCGGAGAAAAAATGGTAGGAAATTGGGGCTTCTTTCGGAAACCAGGCGGGTGGAGGCACACTCACTGACCAGCAGAATGGCTTTGGGAGCAGTTTGGTGGATAAAAGTGGAAGCTTAAAATCGTACAGTGAAGAGACACTGCGTACACTGGGGAGGAGAGCTTGACACAAATTTGGAACTGGTCAGACAGTAGGAGTCGAGACCCTCGATCGAGATTGGATCGATGGGCGGGGAAAGAAAGAACACGATGAAGGGGGAGATAGGGGCGGAGTGCAGCAGTTAGGACGTGACTGGAAGTGTTGACTTGGTCACGATTTAGCTAAAAGAGGAAGACTAGGTCGAACCTCGTGCAACTAGCTTAAGGGGGCTAAGTGCGCAGGCGCTCATATTATTGGCAGTGTGTTGAGCCCGCGGACATGCGCAGGAGCCTTTTGACAATAATAATAATAATGGTTTATTTTGAAGAAGCCCGAGGCATGCCAGGAGCACGATCAACGTTTTACAAGCGATGGAATAAACAGACAAAACCCCTGAAAATGTAGAAATTTACATGACAGGAGTTGGAAAAAAGAGGCCTGGAAAGGGAAGTACGGTGGGATGAAAGTAGGCAAATGTATGCACATCAAAGAAGATGTACTGGGTTTAAATGGACCCATGAACGGATTCAAACGGACCCCCGGTGAGTTTGAAAAGTCAAGGTCAGGTGGGGGATCCGGCTGGTCAGTATAGGAATATCTGAAGGCTGAGAAAGGCTAGAAATCAGCATAAGAAACTGTTATAGAGGGAGGCGATGAGGAAGAAGTGAGATTCACATCCAGAGATTAGGCAGCAACGAAGCATTGGTACTCCGCAATAGATGGTCGGCGAACAGGGCACAAACTCATTGTAAAACAGGGAGCAAGCAAAGTAAGACGTAAAAGGTGAATCAGGTAAAAAAAAATAGTTCATAGGAATTGGACACAGTAGACGTGGGTTATAGATTTAGAAGGAATGGTCGCATATCATGGCGGTCAGCGGGATGATAGCAAAAGAGAGGGCCTGTGAGGAACTACAGGATACAGAGCGAATGCATGTATACATATGTGCGCTTGTTTATATATATACATACATATATATATATATAAGAGAAGCCGGATCAGTAACAATGGAGTCCTATAAAGAAATTATCATTTATTATGAGGAGCAGGTCAGATTAAGTCGAATGTTTGTAGAGTTAAATTTGGAATATCGTGGTGAATTACCTTCAAGACAGGTGAACTTGGCGGATCAACACAGAGAGTGGAAGATGCGGAAGCACAGAAACGATGACGACTGAAGAGCAGTTCAAAAAAAGAGAAGATGAAGGAAAGTATCGGAGAGAACAGGTAAGAATGGATCAAATAACCTGATTTATGCGGGTGAGACATGTGGTGTCGGTCAAGAATGGGAGGAGCATTAATAAATGGGCTTACACTATTCAGCAGGAAGATGGTGGCGATGGAGATGGCCAAGCAGCGCAGAGGGATTGTGCATTCAAAGTGGAGAAAGTTACCTGGGAGGCGAAACTGTCCGCGGTGCAAGACGCAGCAACAGTGACTGCAAACAGCGTGGGGAAGGAATGGGCAAAAGGGGTGCCAGAGGGTAATGGCAGATCAAACGGACTGAAGCCGTGAATGAGAACCATGACGAAACAGTGAGTTTACACTAGGTGGCAAGTGAAAATGCAGTACGGTCCAAAAGGCAAACATAAAATGCCTGTGGCAAACAGTAGATGAAACATGAGATGGGAGCACGGGCCGAAAAGGACAGGTGAGACATAACCAGTAAGATCATTTCATTGCAGGTGGAACACGAAAAAGGCAGAGAGGAAGGATGCACCGGGACAGGTAAACCGGTGGGCAAACATGTCGCATGGACAATGGATGTGCGTCGGAGTCGGGGACATAGAAATTGGGAGCTGCGTGCATGCCGGCAATTGTACAAGTGGATGTAAATGGACGATACTAGTCGGAGCACTGCCAGGTGGAAGGATCCACAGAGGGATCGTGGAGCCAGGTAAGGAAAACAGAGTGACGGTGACTGGGTAACAAAGTTGGTTGTGAGAGATGCAGAGTTTGGAATGGCAGTTCTAATATGAGAATTGGTCATGGGTGCGGGTGAGGCTGGTGTGTGATTGTATTAGGCATAGGAAGGGAAAACGAGGGAGGGTTTGACAGAACGGTAGACAGTGAGGCGTAAGCATGCGATCAATGAGCTTTATAGGCCTACGGTGATACCAAATAAATAGGTACTACAAGCCGGCAACGTCGACATGGGTGAACAAATAAAATATTTGCTGTCATCGGCAGAGTAAAGTGGGTGGGACGATAGTAACTTGCAATGAGAGGTAACACAGTGAGGGTCGATAGGCGCAAGGACAGAATGGGTAGGTGTGCATGCCATAGAAGAACGAAAAAGTGGATGTGATAAGAGTGATGACAGGAGTGATAGGTGGGCGTATAGTGGCGAACAAGAATGGTTGGAGCATGCGGTCTGCAGCTGACAGTATTAGAGCGTGCGATCCGTAGCCGGTGCTAGTGAGTGGGACTGGCCGTGCGCTGGAAACCCAACCTGGAAAACACTTCGAGTTGAAGACACGAGGTGTGATCCACCAACCTAATTGCGCTCGCACATCATTGCAGACGACATGCACGCCCGATGTGCGCCGGCCAAAGCGGCGGATCTGACCGCGCCCCTCACCGTTGGGAATGGCATCAATGTTTATTGATCGTTATGCATGTGAGGAGTAGTTCAACTGTGAAAGTATGAGATATAAGTTCGGCCGTCGGATACCCAGGTTGCAAGGGGTTCCAGAGGACGGAGCCAGCGGCTACTAATCGACCAAACAGTGGCGTTATCCAGGTGCGCATACCAAAGTAGAGAGTGAAATGCACGTAAAGAGAGAACTGGAAAAGTAGAGCAGATAAGAAAGAGCTGTCAGGGTGTGTCCCTGCTGTGGATCAACTGTTAATGGAGGTATATAAAAACCAGTAAAGGACGAGGCACAAGAGTGACAGAAACTACGGGAGTGGGGGGAAGCAAAGTGGTTGAAATAAGTGGCATTTCAATTTGTTTGACTCATTAAGGAAATGAACATGGGTAGTCTGACGTTGAGAACTCAGTCAGAAAGACGAAACTATCTATCGTTGATTGTGTCCTTAATTGAGGGGAGCAGGGTCGGCGAAGGAGTTGGTCTCACATCTCTCCGCTGCTTTCCTCCGTTAGTGCGGACCACGGCCGTCCGTACTAGTCCATCTGCATCAACTTTGACGTCCCTAATTATCCCCATGGGCCACTTGTCTCTCGCAAAGTTTTCTGAAGCAACAAGCACGATGTCCCCCTTTCGAAGATTTCTATGTTTTGAAAGCCATTTCCTTCTGGCCTGCAGAGTCGGGACATATTCTCTCACCCATCGGTGCCAAAAGTTATTCACGAAGTGGTTGACCTGCTTCCAACGTCTACAATAGTGTTCTCTCATGTTAGCATTATCTAATATACCGCAGTGGCCCCTCAGCAATAGTAGACTGTTTGG
Source organism: Fasciola hepatica (assembly GCA_948099385.1). NCBI lineage: Eukaryota > Metazoa > Platyhelminthes > Trematoda > Plagiorchiida > Fasciolidae > Fasciola > Fasciola hepatica. Next base: position 11,574,419 of record CANUEZ040000048.1, on the reverse strand, counting down.
AGTCAGAGCCAATCTGCCCTGTTCATCGGACAAAAGTGGGACTATCGGTCGATTATTCAATATCCTCTCAACTTCAACGAAGCAAGTATTTAACGCCCCCTCACTCATTATCTGTTCCTTAGAAAGCACTGATAGCAACCTTCGTAGCGAAAGGATCATTCTCTCCGATAAGCCCCCTAGGTGGCTCAGTGCAGGGGGGTTGAAGTGACAGATTATGCCCTCACTGGCTAGGTGGTTGCTAATGCGCCGTCTATCCCGACGCTTCAACTGGCTTTTGAGCTCGGTAACTGCACCAACGAAATAAGACCCGTTGTGGCTATAGTTTCCTGTTGGTGTTCCACGTCTACCAACAAAACGGACGAGTGATATAATGAACGAGCCAGTGCTTAAACTAGCTGTCATTTCCAAATGAATAGCTCGAGTTTGCAGACTAGTGAATAGACAGCCATAACTTTTTCCGACCGTCGGTCCCTACGAAGAAGAATTGGACCAAAGTAATCTATTCCGACCGAACTGAGGCAATACTGCCCTCTTTCCACACGACAAGGAGGAAGAGGAGCTATCAGCTGCTGACCGGCGACTGCGGCCAGCCTACGACAAGTGAAACATCATCCTATTACCCGTTTGACCGCGCCGATTCCATTTATAATCCAGTATCTCTCGCGGGTTGCGACAAGCACTTAAGCAGTTCCACTATGTCCTTCTCTACTATGGTGGAGGCGGACAATGAGTTCTGTCACTGGGTGCCTGTTTGGCAAAATAACTGGATGTTTAAAGGCACTTGGATATTCAGCATAATTTAGTCGTCCACCAACACACAAAAGGTTCCGCAATACAATCGGGCATAGCTTTTTTGAAGAACCCAAGGCACCCTTGCATAGCTTGTTTGTAAGCGGTCCTGGCTGTAAAAGCTCTCCAAAGAAACCTTTTCAACCACTTATCACTCTGAACTTGGCCCTCTCTATGTCTTCGGCGGACAGGCTGTAAGTCAAATCTCGCAAATCGAGCAACGCGTAGCCAATTCAAACGAATCCCAAAACCAGAACAAGATTGATTCGTAGCTTCTACGGTACTAAATTGAAATGCACAAAGGATACAAATATATACGAACCTAAAATATGCGGCCAAATAGGCTTCACAGTAAAACCCAAAGGTCCAACGCCCCGTGGCTCAAGCACGACAGTCAGAAACGGTTCAAGGCCAAATTCAAATGTCTCACATGGATAAACAAACGTGAAAATGTGTGGTGTATGAGCGAGCTTTCCAAGATAATGTTAAATATAGTCAAATTCACAAAGCACGTTGAACATTTAGAAGGATTTTCAGTATTCGTTCTTTACACCGCCGGCCAAAATCCTTCCGCGAAAATGGTTGTCCAAGGTTCAGGAAGGGGTCATGATTCTCACCCTTTCTACCTTTAACTTATTGTTAGTGCCTGTGGTTACTAACTTCCTGTGTTATATGAACGTGAAACAGGTTTTCGCCGTAGTCATCATCGCACAATCCATAAGGAATCAATTCCAAATCCCGCTGCACAACTTGAGATTGACATATTCATCAGGAGACCGGCGCATATAGTCAGACGCACGATGAAGATGAAGGCTTCGCAGAGTGAAGTGTTTCGCCGCACGAAATAAGTCTGAGCATCACAAGCAGTAACCCATTGCAGCAACTGGTTAGACTAATTTTGTTTACAAGCATGAGCGCAGAAGTTGAACGCAGGTGCAACGCCTAATGAGATATCGCGTAAAATTGACAGGTCACGAACCAGTGGAATTACATAAAATTAACGCACCAAATCTTCCGAAAGAAATGAAAACCGGTTTCTGATTATGAATAAATTTCGAAAACAAGTGTACGGCGGACAGTATCGAAATACACATGAACACGGAGATTGATCGAATACTGGCATCTATCAGAGTATTTCAAAGTTTTTCTGTGCACAAAATATGTGACAATCAATATTGTATAAAATGTAAATAAATGTTCTTCTTTAAAGATAATAATAGTTTCACAATGTGCTCGCAGCTAGTATGCCTCACCTGAACTGTTCAAGTAAAATACTGGTGAATTTCTCCTCTTCGCCTATGTGCACGCTAGATAGAAACTGGAACTAAGTAAATTTGCAACCTTTCAGGAAAAATGGGTCCAGTTGATTAGTTGTAGAGCATGAAATGCAATAAAGTGCTGAGTAACTCGGAGCAAGGCGATCTGCGAGCTACTTTGTCTTTTGTATGTGGTTTCGATCTGGAATCATAAACATTTACCTCGCTGTTTCCTGCTACGAGTGGATTAACTCTCTGATGTCTCGAACACGTTCTTCGTTTCTTCCGTTTCCTGTAATGTAACACAACTGTAGGATCTGTCCAATAGGCAAGGCTCAGTTCGGCGGTGGTGCAGTTCTCTTTTAGCATTCGTGCTACCTTAAAACCCAATACCAGTGCAGTCGTTTTGAGCTCGTTTAGGGATACTGACTTCAGCTCAGCAATTTTCGTTTTGGCAAAGGTTACTTTGTTTCGCCGCCGGCCATGCAGTTCCACCCAGGTACCGTACACTGTCACTGGGTCGGAAAATTTCAAGCTGCTTCGGGTGACCTGCTGGTGTCCTTTTTTGAGATATTTCACAAGCCTCCGGGCAACTTCTCCTTTTCTCGATAGGTGACTTGACGGTGGTCTCTAGGGTATAGCAACTTCATGTTGCCCACTGTGACGTCCCGTCTTTGAATTCGCCATCGAAAGCACCGACTGATCCTTTGAGTGAACTTCGCTTTCCTGAGATGGACCGTTGGATTCAATATCGAAAGGCTGATTGTGTCCTACAGAGGCACTTCTCTCAGCAACATTTGAGCAATTTATTGATGCCGATTGTTGAGGTTCGCTCGTCAGGGGTCCGAGAAGTGTCCAGCCTAGTATCGTTCGCGTAGCGAATGGTTCTTTTCGATTGCTTATGCTCTGTTCAAGCACCCAGTGAGCCTCTGGTACATTGCATCCAATTAGTATGTCGACGTGGGGGCTAGACACTTTATCGAACCCTATGTCCCTGAGATGAGACCATCTCTTGGCGATCGATCTAACAGAGTCGACTGGTCTCATTGGCAAGCTGTCTATTGCAAAGGCTTCCGGAATTTCTACGGTCCCCTCATCAGATGAAGACGTTAACTGCAGGGTCA